>JBAMCD010000324.1:4252500-5670000 GCA_037075365.1 Drosophila emarginata
ATATTTACACATTTGCCAGAAGATCAAAGGTTTGCCTGAAAGTCTCACAGAAGCGGTGCTAATTAAATGAGTATTTATATTTAAATTACGCAAAACTACTTAAGTACCTTGGACGGAAGAACGGCGGTGGAAGGGTATCAAACAGAAGGACTGAACTTGAACCAGCTGGCGGCAATGACAGCTTTCTATTTGGTAAAGAATATGGAAAGAACAACCCTTTTCCTTTTTCTTAAATATATATCAACATATGGCAAAGAGGTGGGATTAAATGGGGTTGTTCCTTTCTATTTGGTATCTCATCTGAACGGTTGATGCAAAGTCCATCCATCCGCTTAGACTGATCCTTTGATTAGATCGCTCTTAATGTTCATAATGACCACAAAAGCCCTTCCATCAACTAAAAGTCACTTTATCCGCGCTTATACCTAAAAAGTTTTCACTTTGCTTCCGGACTGCACACGAAAATATGCGTAAAACTTTTTACCTGTTGGCAGCAACTGTTGGTCCGTACTCTTCACCCTTATTCTAGTTCATCATCATCTTTTCCACTTCTCTGCACTCCACTACAACGTTTTATCTTCTTTCAATTTGTCACGCAATTTAGACGGTTTTCAATTTTCTTTGAGTTGCTTCGTTTCATTACTTTCAGTGGAATTCGCACAACAAAGTGCTTTAATGCTCAAGTATTTACCCTGGATTTAAGGCGGAAAATCAAGTTTTCCTCTTCCAGGTGATTGCAATGGCATTTAAAACATTTCAAAATGCATTCGGAAGGCGGTGCATTGCGCGCCTTAGCCTGGACAAGAACCAAAAAACGAAACGAAAAGAACTACAGTTTCAAGCTTACACATATGTATTTTACCGTTATATGGGTTACGTTTACTCTGCCTCTCTGTTGTTGGAACGTCGGACAGAACAGCTCCGGTTCTGGCTCTGGCACTGGCACTGGCACCGGCTCCGGTTCTGTTGTGGCTCTGTTAGCAGTGTCCGTAACGGAAATGTTGGCGCGCACACGAAATGCATTTTGTAACCCAATTTCCTATTTCCGGTATCTTTATGATAGCCTCGTCTCACATCTAACATATATATGTACGTATATATGTATATATACATATATTTTTTTTGTGGGGCAACAGCTGAGAGTCATGAGCGCGTGGGAGAGTAAACGGAAATGAGCTTATGCGAATGCGGCCGGCAATTAACTCACACTCTCTTTCTATCTCTCTCTTTGTCCGTTGCACCCGCACACATACATATGAAAGCTTTTGCTTCACATATGCCACGTATGTGAGTGAGGTTGATGTCGAGCCGAGTCTAACGGACCGAGCACACTCACACACAGACAGTTCGTCATAGTCACACACACTTTTACACATCGACGGAAGCTTGCGACGCTTTAAAGTTTCCCCAAAAGGGCTTTCGCCTCGACCAATGCAGTTGGCCCATTGCATTTTGCATTTGCATCGGTAGCTTTTAACTCCCCTTCCCATCAATCTACCCCACCTCTCTGTCACCTATCTCTCCAATTCAATATTTCTTTTATTTTGCGGCTCAACTCACGTGTTCAGCTGATTCGCTTTGATGACTTATTATTATGTCGAGAATTGGTGTTGTCAAGTTGATTGATTGGGTAATGAAGTTATTAGTTAGGTGTGATTGTCAGTCGCTGGGGTGCGCCCCCGATGTCATATACATATGTATGTATATATATCCATATATCGGTCTGTGTATGAAACTGCAAAAGTGGAGGCAGCTGGCTGGCAAATTAAGTGGCTCATTATATTGTTATGATAGCTACTGGCGGAATATCTACGTATCTATCTATGTATTAACATTCATTCGAACTACGGCAAGAGTTTAGCCAGTTGAGGACAATTTTTAAGTGGATTGGTAGGCACTTTAATAAATAATTCGTGATTTGATGTACTTTCCAATACTGGATACATACAAAATGCTTATCAGATAGTCAAACTTCTTATGCAGATAATCAATACATACTAGTTGATTCATTGTTTGTAGCATAAAAATCCTATTTAATTTCGTTTAATTAAACTTTAATTTAAAAAGCGTTCCTTTTCAAATATGAAAAAGAATATTTTTATGTAATTAAAATAACCAAATTTTTACTAGTTTATTTATTAAAAAATATTGTATTCAGAATGTTCAAAAAACGATTCACTGTACTCCAAATTATTGTTAGTTATTGGTATTATTAAGAAAGGTTTCTTTTATTGATAACGGCGAATGCACTCAAAAGAAAAATTTGAGTATTGCCAGCTCTTTCTCCATTTCGCTTCATTTTGTTGTAATTCTCAACAAGTTTTAGCATCCTGAAATAATAATAATAAATACGACATTATAAAGCAATATTAGAAATCCTACAAAGATATTAGTCGAAGACTTTCGGAATGATTAGTAGGTACATACATCGAATATATATGTATGTATAATATATTGAATTTGTATTGTGTTTTATAGTTATTCTTATTGTAAATAGATATTATGATTTGCTCATTGTTTCATAGAAAAAATTGCGAATAAATAAGAGAGGAAAAACCTATAATAGATGTTTCCTCTTATTATTATGATGATAATCTGCAAATAGCTTTTAAATTTTAAAATTGATTAATTTAAATTAAAATCATTATTTTTTTGGATTAAATTAATCCCATTAAATACTTATAAATGTTGCTTTATCCTAGGCATTATCTTCTATATAGGAAATTTTTGTATGTTAAATGAGCCTTCTCATATCTCTTGTTGTTAGAAAGAGACCAATTCGCATTGGATAATCCATATCCGGATCGGAATTATTGATGATATTGAAAATTGGCCGCTTGTCACTTTAACTGACAAGGTCACATTGTCAATGTCAATGCGCGTGCGTAAACGAATAAAATTTGTCTAGCCAAAGTTAACGCTGACTGTCGGCCTGTTAAGCCTGGCTAGCTAAGACAATAGCCAAATAAACAAAAGGCTAAACGAGACAGAGTTAAACTGGCTTTAATGATTCAATCCCAAATATGGGTGTCAATAAGTTAACAGACAGACAATGTGTTGCACTTGCCGCAACCAAAAACGCAGCCTCCTCAATAGTATACATTGGAGAAGACCTGAAGCATCTGGCATTGGTCTCTGTCTCCTTCTCCTTCTCTGTGTCTGTTTTTGTGGTTTGACTCTAGAACTGGCACTGGCATTGGCACTGACTTTGGCAATGATAACTGGCTCTGACTCCAGCTTCAACTCTGGCTCAGAGTTTGAGTGTGTTCTCCCTGCTGCAAAAATTATGAAATGCATTTAATTTTGTTGCACACTTTTTGTGCGGGCTTTGAGGTCTTAGGAAAAATCTATAAAAATTCTATTGGCCATAATTTAAGTCATTGGCAATGCACTTGGTCTTGGACTGAGACTGAGACTGAGACTGGGTCTGGAGCTGGTGCTGATGCTGGTGTGTGTACTGTTGTGTATGTTTATATTATTGTGTTGACTGTTTAAGGAAGCAAATGTTTCCGTGCAGCTGCCAACTGGTTGACAACTTGTATGGACCTGTGTTTTATGTGCCAGTTGCAGCAGTTAGAGATGCAGTTGGTCTTAAAGGCTCTCATACATGCATAGGAACACAAGAACGACTAACTATATATCGCAATCTGTCTGCAATCATGTCACATCATTGGCCATAACTGGTTCTGGTTCTGGCCTGGGTCACTGGCATGGCACCGACTACTATTACAACTGCTTCTGCTGTTTAAGGCTGGCTAATGAGACGAGGCCAAGACGAGGGCGTTGCAATGCTAAGGGACTTTCCCCTCATATAAAATGTTTATAGACCATCGTATAAATCTCAAGTGAATGCCAGTCGAGCACCCAAAGATGCATAAAACTTGTGACATTAAGAGCCAGCAACCGTCTCCCTGACTTAAGTAAGGGTAACAAAAGCAAGAAGAGGAAGGTGTACCAGAATCTGTGGGTGGTGGCACCACATCAAAAGTTCTTCCTGGTTTTTGGTCCGCAAACAAATAAACAACAAGCTGGCAAAACAACTGGCTAAGAATTCGCTGCCAAACAATGGAAAAAAGTAGTCAAAGAAAAAAAAAATATATATAAAAATAAAGAAGAATCGTAACGCAGTCAACAAGGACACTGTCATAACTTTTTTAATGTCCAGCATACTGGAGGGGATTGGGTGGATTGTGGGTGGTGGGTATTCAGGACTAAAGCCAGACAGCTGACAGAAGATAAATTCTAAGCAAGCAACTTTTGTTTGCTCTCTTTTGGTACTGCAACCGACCAACTTGCACTGACAGTTGGCCACGACGTTGTGTGTCCTTTGACAAATCGCAAAGTGCACCCAAGCCAACGGACTAGATGCAAAAGAATAAAACATAAAAAAAAGGAAAAGGAAGAAAACTTGGCCAAAAAAGCTAAAAACTGCAAACTGCTTACATACTTCTTTCTAGATTTGTTCTTATGGCAATGGTCCACCTCCTCTGTCGCTCCAATAAATCTCCCAAGATACTTCATTTCTCCACTTGCATATCATTTAAAATTTAATATTAGATAGTCATTTTTGGTTGGCAATTGAAACCACTTTGATGTGAATTGCAAATTGAATAATTGAATTCTATTTAAAATTCAATTTACACAATATGTCAAAGAGCATATCAGTTGGTTAATGGAAATTCTATTAACTCTATTAACGAAAAACTTTAGTTTCAACCGCCGTATATTAAAGGGCATCCGCAAACGAGGTGGTTATATTCACATTGAAAAAACAGTGGGAAGGATGGCAGCCAGACAAACTAATTAAAAATTAAAAATATATAAACTGTTGGTTAGTTAATTAACAGTTTGATTGATTGGTTAAATTGTATTATTGAAATAATTCAGCCACTTTACCATATTTGCGAGGGATGTTCGAAAAAAAGGCAATACTGATAATATTGATTATCGATCATCCAATTTGTGAAATGTTGTTTTCCAACACTTTACTTTACATGAAGAAGCCTTTGTGAACATTTCATTCTGCATTTAAAATAAAAGCCCAATAGAATGGCATAACAAGGACTTGTGGTGGGACAATTTTATAAATGTTATTTAATAAAATGTCGAAAGTCTGCTTGTTGTTGAGAATTACCCTCGCATTTGCCTATGCACCTGTCCCGAGGCCAATCAATCCCTTGCGGATGTCATATAGAACGAATCCATTTATTTTCAACCAAAAATCACGCTCGCAATAATTACAATATGCAAATACATACAGACATATCTACATACAAACATAAATATATGCATAATTCACACAATCAAATATATGTACATATATACATATAAGTACATAAACATATGAGTATAAGTATATATGTAAGTATTAATTACTGAAACAAATATTACTACATTTGCCATTATTTGGCATTTTGTCATCCGTAGTGGACTCCAACGACGCGCTTGATAAAATAAATATTCCATTGCATTATATTCGAGAGATATTTAGAGATATATACGAATAGGGTAAAATTCGCATGCATTTTCAATTCAATTATAATTTTATTTGTTGATGATTAAAATGACAATAAAAACAACAAAATTGCATTCCACAAAGGATTTAAAATTAAACATTCCACTATTTAATGTTTCACCCATAGTAAATACTTTCAGTGAATGGAATTCCCACAGCAAAATTTGAGATGAAATAAGTAAACATTTTGAATATTGTTTTGTATAACAATAAAGTGCTGATTCTCTACAGGTAATCCGAATATTTATGGTAAAATAATATATTGAAGAGAATCTAAAAATAAAAAAAAAGATTTGCGAGAGTCACTAATTGGTTCACGCATTAATCAAAACAAATATGTCATTTTTTAACCATTTAATATTAGTTAAGAGATAGATCCTTTTATACACAGTGTGAATAGCTTTAAATCTGCTAAAACTAAGAAAAATGTATGCATTAACTATTCCAATACACCCCCAAAGATCATTTTTTTAAATTTTTAGAAAAAAGGCATTCTTTTAATTGGTTTCTGTACAAGACATCATTAAGAACTCTCCGTTTTAATTCATAAGCAGGATTGAAAACATTCTTCCACCCAAACGTAAAGTCCAACCATCCAATAATATCTACAAAAGTTAGTTTAAGATGACTTAATATGTTAGACATTTTTTATATTACTTTCTAAATCCAAGAAGCTTTCTAATGACTGTTTAAATAATCTACCAATTTAACTATTATCAAAAAGAAAGTAATTAAGTGTTACCTCAGTCATTAAGACAGGCAAATGAAGTAATCCATCTCGTAGACGTACAAAATTTCATACTTTTGTAGTCAAGATTTTCCATTCTTAGAATTTTAATGTGTGTCTATTGCACATCAATTTTCCTTTGGCCATTTTGAATTTAAAATAAGTTTTTAACTTCGCTAATTTTCAGAATTTGCCGACTTCACATATTTTTAGCCCAAATTACTATGTCTTTTATATTTTCAACTTTTATTTTTTCGTTCAAGTATGTTTAATCATATGAATAAAATCTATGTATCTCAATCCTGGAATCAAATGAAATTAGTTTGATTGTTTTTAATTTGTTGAATGTTTATTAAAAATATAATTTTAGTTGGTTGTTTCATCTTATTATAGACCTCCAACCGGATGGCCTCTACATCATTGGGAAATTTTGTTGTGGCCTGTTGAGGCTTCGTTCACTTCTAGCCATGGAGTCAACGGGAATCCTTCCAGTTATGCCGATTAAGCAAAGATTACTGATAAGTAGATATGTAGAGTAAGACTAGATAGTTTTTGAGGTGATGAAATATTGATAATTGTGAAAGACGTTTGAAACTTGAAAACGATTCAATACTTTAACTTATTTTTCTTCACTGTTTTGTTGAAGTCAATAATAATTCAAGATCTTACTTTTGCACCTTTTGGAGACGAGATAGAGACAAAAACAAAATGGTCACTTTGTACATCCTGTGAAAGGACGATAAAAAGCCATCTTAGGGCATGGTCGTTTTCATTATCGTAACCATCGTGGACATTAGCATTTAAAAGAAATAAAACATAATTTATTATCAGTTGGTTGTCATTGGGACGAGTTAGCCTGGCCAATTGGGTGTTGATGCGAAATTATTAATTTTTCCTTATGGCCCTTTTCTTGCACACAAACACTCACACAGACACACACACACACAATCATCGTGAATGGGATGGCCATGGATGGGATCTCTTTTGCCCAGAATGGCGTGTGAAGCGAATGTGAGTGCGGAATGCGTTTTGCCTTTGCCTTTGGTTTTGGTTTTGCCATTGGCTTTTACTTTGGACCAAGCATCATTACGATAACAATCGATGCTAAATGCCACTTACAACCACGAGTTCCGTGGACGTTCCGTCGCGGTCTTCATTTAAAATTCTCGGCGTTGCTTAATAATGCAAGATTCATGTCGATATGTCAATGCATTTGCGCGCAATCGATCATTTTGGGGGTAGAGAGAAAGAGACAGAGAGCTAGAGAGAGAGATAGAGATGATGATGACCACTCGTACATATCACACTCTCCATGGCCTGTCCTTGTTTGACATAATGTCGCCAGATTAACACAACCGATAAACCCAGAGACCAAACAGAGACCATTCGAGCCAACTTCCTGATTGAATATAAAAGGCATAGGCATTATCTTTATGTAGTTTTGCAATTTTATGGCCCCCAACATATTACACGATATAGTCACGGCTAAAAACTACATTAATGGCTACTGATGTGGCTACGTCACTCGACTCCATCCATCCCATCGTTCTTTCGACAAAAACTTATCAATTAAGCAGCGGTCTATCTCCCTCTCTCATTACATGAACGCTACTGTCAAATATCAAATAATTTATTGTTCGATCGTTCCAGCATCAGCGTCAACGATCCATCGGCTGAAAGAGTACGTCAACTGGACGCCAAGAAACATTGATTTATGTTCGCCTGTCTCCGCCACTTTTTGCCCCAATCCGACAGAGTTGTCATAAGGACAACAACTTCTGACGCTGTGCCAATCTGGCAATATCGACAAGCCATCCATCCATCTTGAGAGCAAACCCTTTTCCAGTATTTTATAGTTATTTAATGTTAATTTACTTCCCCTCTCTCGTCACTGATTTTCTCTCCCCCACCAATTTAGAATATTTTAAAATTAAATCCCCATGACCGTTCTCAGGCACTTTCGAATCGAAACCAATCGAATCATAAATTCAATATATTTATATTCCAAATATTCTTTATAAACGAAATGACTCTAATAGGTTTCCTTTGCCATGTATACTCAACATTCTTTTTTCTTGTAGTTTATGAAATGAATAAAATTCATTGCTATGCAAGTTGTGTAAGGGAGTCACTCGCTATTCGTGGGACAAGGTGTCAAATATTCATATAAATAGGTTTTCCGAATTATTTTTTTTTTGTAGTTTCGTTTTGCATTTTATTAAATTTTTTAAAATTGTATATGTGAGCTGTTTATTAAATACTTCAGTTCCCCATTTGCACCTATTCAAAAAATTTTATGAATAATAAACGAGAGTTTCAGTCAACAAATTCTAAATTCCCTTTCGATTATTTGATAAAAATCTTCCCATTAATCAAACTTCAATTTCCATCGTTACGAGCACATTTCGTTGTATATGTTGAAGTTATATAATCTCAGCTAAATATAAAACATTTGAAATATAACTTTCCTTTATCATCTAAATACAAAACATTTAAGATATAACTTTTCCTTGTAAAAGATAATCAAAATTAAAATTTGGTTTAAAATTTTTAAAAAGCCATTGGATTATAATATTATTTTATATATTATATTATATAATATTATAATATTAAATTTTTTTATTTATTTTTTATTAAAAAAATATTAAATCTTGAAATCTTATTTTCGAAGAATTATAATCTATAAAACTTTCGAAAATTTCGGCTATCCTCAATTTTAATTGAAATATAATTTAAAAGTCATATGTTTTACAAATATAACTTCTTCGTACATATAGTACAAATGCTTCGGTACAAAATCGTTATAAAATTGGATTTATAATACACTGCATTTAAATTATATCTATAATACTTCCCATAAAAAAAGTGCTTAACGATTGGGATTTTAGTGCATTTGTTGAAAAATTTGTGAAAAATAAATCATTTAAAAAGTTCAATGAAAATATATTTCAAAGCATTTATTTCAAGAATATGGTCATAAAATAAATTCAATTTAAAAAAAGGTCAATTAATATAAATATATAAATATTCTAGATGGATATTTATATATTTATAGCTACCGATTATACAGAAATTATTTTTATTATGATTTATAATAATTTATATAATAATATTCCGCCACTCAGTTGAATCGGAATTAGTAATTTTTGTAGTTTATTAATTAACTAATTGTGTTGAATGATAAACGAGCAGAATATCAAAATCTATCGATAATATCATCAGGTAAGATTACGGGGAAGCGTGAGTAATTGTTAGTTGCTATCAGATCAGGTATAACGGGAATAATAGAATCAAAGTTCACTCCTCCCTTTCTGAAATTTATTATCGAACTTTTATTTTCCAAAATGTACTTCTTTTTCGATAACAGAAAGTAAATCGGTAATACAATTTATCTGTCAGTCATCGGAATAGACTTCAGAAACTGACTAATGAACTTAATTTAAGCAAAGTGTTCATTAAAACTCATTTGCAAGCTGTAACAGTTTTTGTGGCCCTCTATTTAATAATCAGAAAATGTTTCGACAATAAATTTTTCACATAAAAAGGTCGGGTTATTTCTTTCTTAATTTTTTTTTGCTTTTTTTTGCGGTGCCCGCTTAGCCGCTGACAGGGCAAAACTCATATAAACTCTCATATGTGGCATAAATTTTGCAGTTTCTGGGCGGAGCACGGTTTGAAAGCGTTTTGCCAGACATTTATTATGTTTCAAACAATAGCGCAAAAAAATATATATATATCAAAAAGTGAACGAACATTTGCAATATATAAAATGCCGGTCCACAGACCTCGATCCGCTAACTGTCAACGGCAATTGCATATGAAATATAATTTTAATATTTTATAGACACACACAATCACACACATGGAGACACACCGAGAGACACAATTTGGTCTTAGAATTTTTGGTCACACAGTTTTATAAATGAAAGCCGGGGCATTACACAGTGTGTGTGTACCCTGTAACAGCCTGACTAAAAGAGTATATTAGTGAAGTAAAAGTGTATGAATTTATTCGAAATAAAACATCTTATACATACATATATAATAATATATATAAATGTATACACTAAATCAGCAATAACGATAAAGGTATTGTACATTCGAATTAGAAAAAAATATCAACATTTTTTATAGATATGTAAATACTTTAAAGATTTTTTTCCGCATTTTAAAATATAACCAAATATTCATTTTCTATAAACACCAAAAAATGCATAGAAAAGAATTAGTATCCTAGGGTTATCGCCTTAATTTATCACCTTATTTAAAATATAGAAACACACATCGGCCTACAAAAATTAACAAATAAGAGAATTTCAATATTTCTGTGTTTTTCTTTCTCTGCCTTGTATTATCCAGGCTGATAGAAGAAAAACACTATAAAGAACTATCTCCTAATGTTATCTAATTTTAATAACATATCGTTTAGATATTGGATCATTATCTATTAAAACTAAGTTCCCAACAATAAAATTCATATTAATATTGTAATCTAATAAATTATAAAGATGATATATAGAATTTCTTCAAATTTTGTTTTTAAATGAGAAATATAATTTGCAAATTCAAATATTAGCAGAGTAAAATTAAATCAATAAGCTAAAATTTAATTTTATAGAATTCCATTTACTGCTGGGTGCTCTCAACGTCGACTACATTTACTTTCATATTTTATTTAAGATTAATTTTTTATAAGTAACTCTTTTTTATACATTTTTTTTGGCCATTTATGATGGAAATTAATATGCACCATGTGACGCTTGGGCAGGGCAGGTTGACAGAAATGATTAGTGAATTTATGTGAAAATTATGCAAACGCCTTCAATTAATACGGCAATGATATGCCGGTTGAAAATTTGTCAACACTTTGGCTCTTGACACCTGGCCACATAGGTGAGAGAAGTGAGCTCACGTTTTCCAATGTACCCGATTGGGGTTAAGTCGCCGTGGCACATTAAAAATGGTCAAAATCAAAATATTATTATAAGAAAACGTGTAATGACCAAAAGTCCCAAAAAAATGCAGTTCCAAAAGTTGAATATGAATAAATATTTGTATGAAAATCATTTTAAATAGTTTGAAATATATTGAATATTTATTGGAACCAATATAAATACCAATCCAGCTTTGTGGAGACGTTGAGAAAATGCATCAATGGAATTTAAAACAAGGTGTCAAAATATTTGTAATTTTCCCGCGTTCCCCACATTAATTTTCCATATAAAATTATTTGAAATTTTATTTAACTGCTACTTTTGATTCATCTGCTGTGATAGTATTTATTCAATTGATGCTTCAATTGATGGATTAAAATTAAACTAAGTTATTTATAGTTATTTTCTATCTGCATATCCCAAGAGAGTATTTTGAGATCCATTTAATTTAAAGAACAATTTAAGAAATCTCTTTTAAAAAAAAGCTGTAATTTTATTTTCTCGACTGATACTAACTTTAGATAAGTATTTTTTATTGTCATTTTTTTTATTGCATTGGAAAATAATATACTATTGAAAATAATATACTATATCTTAACGTTCACTAACTGTAAAATAGGAATACTAATTCACTTGACTGAATTTTGTAGTACCTCAAAGTATGATATGGAAAATTGCCTTTCTTAAGAGTTTTCCATTTATCGCAATCTTTAAAATCTTTTTGTTGTAAAGTTGTAAAATTTCAAAAATAGTGGCTAGTAAAATCATATCATATGAAATAAAATAAAATGACAACATTTGACTTTTGCTAAAAATTATTTGTAAAATAAAGTCCCACATAAATCGTTAAAAAGTAGGAAAATATTTTAATATTTCACATAAAGTGTGCAAATGTCTTTTTGCTTTTATTGATAAATATTCAATAATAAACTAAAAAAAATACTTCCGAATTACAGTCAACTGCGGCAGGTTAGATTCAAATTCGTTTTGAAGCTTTACGTTGGCCCGAATAATTCATTACCTTCCATCAGTTGATGGCCATATGTTGTTGCCAGAGATATTTTTTGCTGCTGTTTTTTGTCTTTTCACCTGCCTTTACCAATTCACTTTCACTTTGTGGTAATAGACGACTTTTTATTTCGAATCATTGGCAAACATCATGTACTTAGTGAAGAAGGAGGAAGTAGCAAAAAGTTTTGCCAGTCGACACCTGCCACGATTCCCAAATGTCTCCTAATACGTCAGAAATGTCTTGGCGATCAATTAAGTTGACATGAAATCGAGACTAGACTCAATCAACGCCAAAGGGCAACGAAAACGAAATTGGCCACAGATTTAAAATCCTTTCACTTTTAAATCGAAGCTTTATGTACTATATATTCGATGATTGAATCGATTTTGACACTGATGGCAGAGTGGTGGCAGGCAAAAGCCCCAAGACCGAGATTGGGCCTTAAGATTATATCAATTTGATGATGATTACGAGTTGGCCGCACGACTTTTGATCGCCAATATGTCTGTGATTAGGTGTGCGAAGGGGGAGGGGGGCGGTGGCAGTTAGCAAGAGATCAATTAACTGCCAATCAATGCATTTTTCGGCTTGTATTCATATTTAAATGGAAAAATAAATGCAAAGTACACACAAAGTTGCCCAAATCAAAGACCAGCTAATAAATCGCTGAAAATTCAATTAAATTGGCCCGCAATCAAAACTAGTTGATAATTATATTGACCAATTTGTATGTGTGTGTGTGTGTGTGTGTGTGTGTTGTTGGCTTTTTCTATTGCATTTCCATTTGAGCAGCCAACAACAACATTTTTGTGCGTTTCCAATGTGGGTCAAATGCGGCCAATGTGCAATTTTACTTGCAACATGCAACATATGCTCGTATGTGGCAGTCATTTTTACGTTATTGCCTCTTGATCGCAATGCCGCAGACAGAAAACATTTGTAATACATTTTAAATGATTGCGATTATAAGAGAACAGTTTAAATTGTTTGCAGCTGGCAGAAAATTGAATATTTCAATCTTTTCTGACTTTGGATAAGACAACGATTTGATTTGATAATCACATTAAATCTGATTTTATTGTTTGATGATGAGTTGCCGGAAGCTAACTAAGACACTTTAATGTCTTGAAATCTCCCCTGTAATTAAGATTATGACACTTTGATGTAATGGAATTTGGCAATCATTTTCATGAGAAAACTGGAGGCAAATAATAAATATGGATTTAAATTGAATGCCTATGAATCTCTGAGTGTAATAAATTGATCCAATTTATTTTAATTCTTTTTAAAAGAAAAGTCAATACGAGAGATAGACTAGTTTTAGGTCTTGGCAACATGTCATTAATTAATGTTGTTCTAGATTAAAGAACTTATTCGAATCTATATTTCCTCTTCTCTCTAGTGTACTTTTGCTGATTGAAGATTTTTATGCTAGTTTACGTTCTCAGTCTAATATTTTCAGTGGATGTATCATAATTTCTATGCAATAAAGTTTTTATAAAATAAAGTTTATTTCTGGTGCCATGCAAATTCATTGTGGGAAAGTTTAACTGTACCTATTTCTGAGCTATGAATTCTGTTTTTATACACTTGCAAAGTGTATATTAATTTTGGTCAGAAGTTTGCAACGCATAGAAGGAAGCATCTCCGACTATATAAAGTATATATATTCTTGATCAGCATGATGAGCTGAGTTGATATAGCCTTGTCCGTCTGTCCGTCCGTCCGTCTGTCCGTCTGTCCGTCTGTCTGGATCAACGCAATCTCCTCCGAGACCCTTATAGCTACAGAGCTGAAATTTTGCACCTAGGCTTCTTTTTGCTGCAGGCATTGTATATCTCGGAATCATCCCGATCGGATGACTATATCATATAGCTGCCATAGGAACGATCGGTCAGGAATAAGGTTTAACATCAATAACTCAGTTGTTTTTCAATCGAATGTCACCAAATTTGGTGTTTGTGAGTTTTATATAATACCCAACATATATACCAAGTTTCATCAGAATTGGTCGACTATATCATATAGCTCCCATAGGAACGATCGGACAAGAATAGGGTTTAACATCAATAACTCTGTTGTTTTTCAATCGAATGTCACTAAATTTGGTATTTATGAGTTTTATATAATACCCAACATATATACCAAGTTTCATCAGAATCGGTCGACTATATCATATAGCTCCCATAGGAACGATCGGACAAGAATAGGGTTTAACATCAATAACTCTGTTGTTTTTCAATCGAATGTCACTAAATTTGGTATTTATGAGTTTTATATAATCCTCAACACATATATCAAATTTCATCAGAATCGGTCGACTATATCATATAGCTCCCATAGGAACGATCAGTCAAAAATTTAGTTTTTGATCAATAACTTCGATGTTTTTGAAGCAATCGTCACGGAATTTGTTATTTGACAATTTTATATAAAAAGAAATATATCTTTTAAGTTTTATCAGAATCGGTCGACTATATGCTATAGCTGTCATAGGAACAATCGGGGAAAAAAAAAATTTGTTTTTTTTATGACACGGACATCAAATTTATATTTGATGTGTTTTATATACTTCCTTATGATTCCGGCAAATTATATATAAGTCGAAAAGATAGTTTGCAAGGGTATACGAACTTCGGCACGGCCGAAGTTAGCCCATCCTTCTAGTTTAAAAGAGTTTTTGTCATTAAGTCCCGATAAAGCTAACTCTGTCTATTATAGTAATAAACATTGCAATCGATTATTGATAATTTGTAAAAATAAGAAACATTTACTTCGAGCGAATATATTGACGCATTGTCGTATTGGTATTGTCTTTATTATTCATTATTTTATTTCATTTTCAAATTCAATTCTTACATTTGTGTTTTCGAACAAATGGCAGGGGCGAATTATTACAAATTATATTGGCGCGGGGCGTATTGATTCGCAATGAATATGTCTTATTACCTTATACTTATTATTATTTTATACTTTCACACTTTATTTTTCTTCATTATATTTTTTTATATTGTGTACAATAGCTTTTTCGTATTAAACAATTAAATAATAGATTTGTATTATTTTAATCTGTCTGACTATGACCCACTTGGACAGGAAGGATAAATAAGATTCATGGCAGGTTGAATACCGATATTGATAGTGCCAAAAACTATATAAAATGTTTGGTATTCCAATATACTTTTTGTTTTTTCTCTTTTTTGAAATATAGTAAAAGTTTATTTATTAAGTGCATTCTCGACTGTTAAACAGTTTTCTTTGTTTTCTTTTTGCAAATGGAAGAATGCTTTGTATCCTTTTGGTTCCTTGTTGAACCTAACTCCTCTTCGGGATGGCTTTGCTTGCGGAACTTGTGGTACTTGATAATGTTACAAAATGTTTTATTACTTCCACCTATGCCAACAATTAACATAAGAATTTCGACTTTTCTATCTTTCCCACTCTCCCTCCGCCTCTTCCCTTCAACTGCTGAGTAAACTTTGGCCAGACAAGTGAAAACTTTTGCCATGGCAAAGGCACATGGTAACCCAGCTTAGGGTATCATTTACATATGCACTCCACACACCACTCAAATACACACACCACTCACACACACACACACACTTTGGTTGATGTCTAGAGTTGTAGTCGAAGAATCTTTAGTCCTCTTGTGACTTCCGCCGGCACGCAAAGAACTTTTCACAAATTTGTCATGACACACAATACGAGTAAGAGGACTTTTGCCAAAGAGTTTTGAATTACATCATTTTGTGGCTTTCCTTGACTCTCAAGTATGACTACAAGTTGGAGTATTTGGTGTGCCTCATTAACTTGGCCATCAAGTACAAGGCTTGAAAGACTTGGTAGCTGAAGGCAATAGCAGGTGCAATCAGAATGGACCCCACAGCAATTGCAAAAGCATTGCCAATTGCAATAGTAACAGCAAAAGCAACATCAACATCAACTAAGCAATTGCCAATCAATTTGCATCCAATCAATAATTGCAACTTCAATTAGGCAAAACAAAAACTGTGATTCTCTGTGTGTGTGTGTGTGTGCAATGGCAAACAATTGCCAATTACAAACCCAACGAATGACAAAGACTGCCGAGAGAGCAAGAGGGAAGGGGTCGGTACTATTAATGAAAAAATTGCTATTGAAAATTGGCAAATATTTTACGAGTTCACCGATTTTTAACTCATGCGAGTTGATTGTTACATTGAAGGTTGCTCTTAGCCAGGTCAACTGAATTCAGAAATCTGTTGAACTTATTTTGAATTCGCATTCAAATTTCTTTCTGTCTTACATTTAATGTTTCCAGAATTGAAGCACTTTTAAATTTATATATTTTAACACAATATTAATATAGAAAGATTAGTATGTATATTTCCTTCAGATTTATGGTTCTTAAAATCTAGCTAGGTAATAATAGTCTTTTTCTTAATTTCGTTCGGATATAATCGTAAAGAAATGTATTTTTTATTGTTATTTTTTGTTGTTAAATAAAAGAAATTAAAAAAAAGTACAAATACTTTTTGATTTTAATAATACTTAATATAAATATCATTTATAACTGCAAAAGATACTTTCTTTTAAGGCAAAATATAAAATATTATTTTCCGATTATTTTTTTCTTCCAATTAGATCTTTTCTCTTAAACAAGGTTTTTGAAATAACATTAAGATTTACTTCATATAATTGGAAATCCAGAATTGTTTTTCATAATTTTTTTTAGAATTTAAATATAGATAATGCTGTTTATTTACTTTAATTGAAGGAAAGGAATAAATTTAAATATTGCTTTGTTAAACTTCAAAAAATATAAGTTCTTTTTTCTAATATTCAAAATATTTTGATACATTCTTTAATTTGAAATCTTTTTTAACTAAGATTTATTAATTTTGAATGGGTCCATTAGTACTTGCGATAAATATTTGCCATCGATGGAAAAAAAAACTCAAATGAAGCCACTGAAGTCATATTTTCCAGAATATATGAGTAAAATATTCTAATATTATTTTCTTAATGCAATTTAAAGTTTTTTTATTTATCATTTATTTTAGTTTTGTATATTTACTGAAAAAGTAAATTAAAATTATTATTTTCAAGTTTATTTGTTTAATATATATATATATATTTTAAATATAATTAATATAAAATATATCATATGGAAAATGCATCTTTAGAACAAAGAAATTTTTATTTAAATACCAATTTCGGAGTATTTTCTTTCATTATGATATCCTTTATCGAAATTTGTACAGATTCATGTCGGAGGATTTTATAGTCATGCATCCTGTGGATTAATTACTTTGACAAACTAGCTCAATAAACTTTCATACCTGTCCACCGAATTTGGCATCAGCATTTTAGCCATAACCTCCAGCCTAATGGGAAAAACTCTTGATGGAAACCAACAAAAAACGAAAACAACAACAACAGCAAGCAAAAAAACAAAAAGCATAGCTAACTTTTGTTTGTTGTTTTTTTTTACAGTTTTTCCTTAGTTTTTTTAGTGCGGCTCTCTGAAAGTGAACTTTTGTTATTGTACTTTTGTATTTGCGCCAGTTATAATTGGCATTTTAGAACGTCAAGGTTTTGGATACAGAGTCAGAGAGCTTTCAGGTAGATTGCCACATGGAAACATATACATCTGTATCTGTGTGTGTGTGTGTGAGCCAATGTATCTACAATATTTGTATTTTATTGTTTTTTTTTTCATCCGAGTTTTGGCAATTTTGTCTTTTCATTTATACAAAGTTCGAATGAATTGTTAGGTTGTGAGTTATACTTTATTTTTTTTTTTTGTATTCCTTGTGGTTTGGGTGGTCCAAAGGTTATGCTGGGGGTTAAACTGCCAATTGTTGTTGGGTGCATAATCAGAAAACTAGGGCGTGGCACAAAGCAATTTGCATTGCATTATGTAATTAAGCAAAGTCCATGGCATGCCAGAGAGTTGTAGTTGCCGTTGGGGAGCTAGTAATGGGACTTCCATTATGTCTGCACCAATCCGAGCCAGAGATTCAAAGATTCAAAGAGTTGGGTTCATCAAAGCGTCGGCATCTCTTTCACTTGTCGCCGCTGCACCACATGTGCTCTATCTCTCTCTTTCTCTTTGTCCAACTACATATGCTGGAGAGGAGGTTAGAGGGGTGTCTCTGTGGTCATGCATCATAATCAGTTGCACTGATGGCCGTTACACTGGAGGAAATGGGTGATCAGTTAACACCTTTTAGCATTTAGCAGCCAGAAATAGTTTTAAACTATGATTTCTCACTTGTGGCCATTGCCAAGGCGATTTCAAGCTGTGTTGGAATTGGAGTCCCCGCATAGGAGACAACTCGTTGGAGTAGCAGAGAGCCTCCAGGCAGAAGCGTTGGAAGCTGCCGACGACGCCGACGAAGCGACCGTCGCTCATGCGCACGCTGAGATCTCGATTGAGCAGTAGATCCATTATAGATATACGAATATTGGATACACTTTAGTCGTAAATTTCATCTGTGGAGTATGAATTAGGCTATCCATTTAATATACTTAAATA
This sequence comes from Drosophila emarginata, assembly GCA_037075365.1. Classification (NCBI taxonomy): domain Eukaryota; kingdom Metazoa; phylum Arthropoda; class Insecta; order Diptera; family Drosophilidae; genus Drosophila; species Drosophila emarginata. The sequence goes on from JBAMCD010000324.1 coordinate 4,271,209, forward strand.
TAAATCTTAGAGTAATAGGAAATTTACTTTTACTATTAAAAATTTCTTTAATCGATTCATTCTTTAAATCTTTCGTTGATCTACAATCTATTTTTGTTTACAGGGTATTCTTTTTGGTACATAGTTGGAATTATTTTACCATTGTATGCCTTCACATTCAAAGCAATCCACATTCATGGCTCACGTTCGCATCTTGGCCACGTTTTGCTTCAAGTTCAAGGCGTTTGAACTTTTGACATTTGGCAGCCAGCAAACTAACTCTAACTCTTTGCCATCATCGTAGTTACATTTGGTGTTGTTGTTGTTGTTGGTGTTGTTTGTAGGGCCTCGTAAATGTAACAACTCGATTAGCGCAAAATATTCAGCCGGCGGCTCAATGCAAACTGGAGCGAGTGTTAGAGTGCCAGAGAGAATATTAGGCAAGGAGAGAGAAGGGTGGTGATGGGCTGAGGAAAGAGCTTTATATTAACGTGCCTGCCATTCACGTCGAGTTGGCACTTTTCTCCCGCTCTAATTGGCCAACGCGGACGATTCTTGGTTTTTACTGCATATTGGACAAGGGCTTAACTTGCATCTCCATGCAGCATTTACCGTTCTGATGCGCTTATGACGATGTCCATTCCACTCCACTCTACTCCAACCCAGTTCATGGATGACTCTCGAGTGGCAGAGTTTCCCAAACCACAATCCAAATACCCGTACCACACACCGTTGTTGCTGTCATTGCTGTTGTTGCTGATGTTGCTGATGATGTTGCTGCTGTTGTTGCTGCTGTTGTTGTTTGGGTTATTCACGTGGCTGATTGCAGCAGTCGTCCCAATAACAGGATTACATTCGAACAAGAGACTCACTCGAAAACCAAACCGAACCAAACAAAACCCCAACAAATATGAAAAAGCCAGGCATTCGAAACACGCAGACAAATAAAAGAGAAGCTTTATGTAATACCCAACTGAAGGGCAGAAGGAAGTCCCTCAGCCTAAAGTGTGTGTGTGTGAGTGTGTGTGGCTGTTGGTGTGGGTGTGCACACTCTTCACCTGTCATCAGTGAAGCGATTTAACGCATAGATCTGATGTTTTAGTTAGAGACTTATTCTTTAGATTTAGTTAAATCTGCAAAATTAGTTCAATGGCTAAAGGACAAAATGGTAACTGGAGTAAGCCACCAACTTTCAACGTTAATTGACTTGGCTTATAGTAAACTGCGTTCTACCTTCTCCCCCCTCTCACTCTCATCATAGTCAATCTATGGACTGTGGAATGGAATGGAGTGAGTAAGTTATGACAACCAACCGTTCCCAGTCTGCGGACTAATTTCGTAGACGTGGCCAATCAGCAACAACTCCAACGGCAATGGCAACATCAACGGCAGCGAAGGACCTGGGCCAGTAGCATAAAAGCCATTTGCAAATTAACTTGGGGCTAAACTAAGCAGAAACTAAATTGTATTTAAAGTCACTCGGCTTCGTTGTCTCGCCTCTGTGTCGATTTAGTTTGGTAAGCGAATTAAATCACGTACTAGATTAAAAATTGCCCATGAAATTATTAATTTTTCATTTGCTGCTGTTGCTGCTCCTGGCCAAAAACCGGTTAAAAGTAACAGCAACAACAGCAACAGCAACAACAATAACTGTGAACGGGAACTCGAATCAAAGTGTTCCAGAACCCAATGATATCCAGGGCTAAGCCTTTGTCACTTCATAAATTTAGTTCGTTTGTAAATCGAAACCAGAATTCGGTGGAAATATTTATGAAATTGTCAGCAGGTTTCAAGCTGTGCCGCATTTCAATAAAAATCAATCAGCCAAATTTATAGAACACCATTCAGCCAGGGGACAGCTGTTTAACACCCTGTCGAACGAACCAATCCCCCCTTTTTTACCTCTCCCCCAGACCAAAGTCTTATGTGTGTAGGTGTTATGTAATGCATTCAGAAACAAAGAAAGCCAAAAGACTGGAGTTACCTATCTAAAGCTCCACAGGCGGTCAGCAAACGATTGAGTCACGCCCCCTCCCAAATACCGCCACTTCCCCGCTTTTTTTTTATTTTTGCAAAATGTTCCATGGACCGGTCTGAACAATCTCTCAATGTAATATCTTGCATATGCATATTAGAAAATAGATTGATATAAAATTTTCATTTTGATTTATCACCTATGCATTTTTGTGACCGCTGCAACCCGCTGACAGTATCGAAAAGCCACCGAAACAAGCAAATTTATTTATTTATTGCACAAGTCAATGCATAAAAAAATGCAATTAAAATATTTTTATTAACATAAAGCACAGAGCACAGAAAAACTATGTAAAAAATGTATTAAACTACATTAAAGTTTGCAGCAGCATTTCATAGAATCGTCCAACTACAATTAACTTGTATAAATAAATATTTCACTCCTTTTATATACCTACATATTGGAATATATACAATAAATATATATAAATCATTCCTTAAATTGGAAGACCAATCAGATTGTTGTATGTCAAAAGCAATGTCTCTTAAGGGGAAAGTCCCTGAAAAGCGACAATTAGACGGACATATCTTAATCGTCTCGGCAGTTGATCTTGGTCAAGAATATATATGTATACCTATGCCTGTTACGTATATTTTAGCTACTTTAACCCAGGATACAGGCTGTAAGAAAAGGAAAAGAAATATTCATATAAGAATCATTCGAATTCTTATAATTCTTAATAACTTTAATATTATATTTCTTTATTTTTTTTTTACAAACATTCCATTAGTAGTTTAGAATCAGTTAATAAATTTGTTTTATTGTATAATAAAAAGGCACAAATTCAAAACTTTTGCTTAAATATTTTATTTTTGGTCAACTTTATGTGCTTAAGTTTATTTTATTACCGACAGTCACAGAATGGACGAATAACTGATTAGTTTTTAGGCTGAACAAAACTTGATTTGCAAGGATTATTAAAAAATTGGCCAGAATTACGTATACAGTCTTTTTAAAGTTGCTGCGGTTGTTGTTGCTGCTGTTGCTTGCGGGTTTACTGCAACTATTTTTTATTGTATTTCCAATTAAAAGCTATAGTTATTTTTAATTATATATCTATATACCTATTACAGTAACCACTATCAATCGTCTGAATTATATTATATTTACATTTCCTCAGGCATAAACTACATAAAATAAACTTTAAATTCTCCTTTTTTACTTTTTATACTGATGACGGATTACATTTTATTTTTATATTTTTCAAAAATTGTGTCTAGAAATTCATATTTGAAATTTGACTTAACTCTTGCCGTAACATTTGTAATAATTGTATTCGACTGACAATTTCACCAACCTATAATAATCAGTAGAATAATTTAGAATGTACATTTATATACACATTTTAATTTTCAATTTTAATTTAAAATACAAAGTTTAGTCTATAGTTTAGTTGAACGACGAACAACTGAACCGATGCCTGTTTTTTGATTGCATTAACTTAAAGTTGGATAAATGCAATGACGACAGAATAATAAAGAAATATTTCTAGAGAAATTAGAAACATTCTAAATCGATATCGAGGTATTGTTTAATAAATTGATAATTAATTTTAAATTAAACGTGAGCAGACATCTGACATCTTCTGATTTATAAAGAGAACCATTTCAATTGGCTCCAATTTGAATGGTGCAGTATAATAAAAGATAATTCATTATAACATTTATTACGAACTGACAATGTTAACAATAATAAGAAATTTGTCTATTTGCCACTAGAATTGACCAGCAACAAATATAAAGGTAACAACGGCAATTATTGGACAATATAATGCGATTGGCAAATTGCATTACCATATACAATTTAAGGTGTGGCATGCCGCATGCCTAGTGTCATGTTTTCTATCCAAATAGTTCAATTGTTTTGCAAATCGCCTTTGAGCATTCCCCAATTTGTATTGATCGGGGCAAAGGTCCCTTTTACCGCAAAATACAAAAGGAAGAGAAACAAAAATACAAAAAATTAAGAAAAATGTATATAAATGGCGATTTGTTTTCACTTTTCCCGTAATGAAAGCATTCCACAAAAACCAATCCAATATTTTCTCTGTGAAAGGCAAAGAGCGTAAATTGAAACCATTTCGTGAATTTCATGTTACGTTAACACACACACACACACACACACACACATACACACCGAGTTTGGGTAAAGCGATTTCAATTTAATTTTGGGCAAATGGCCGACAGTTCTGAGTGGGTTAAGCCCCATCCCCGACCCCACTCTCTTTATCCCATACGGCTCATCTGAAATGCACATGATATGGAGTCGAAGAGTTCATGTTTCGAATTTGTTATCAACAAAAACTCTCTCACTAGAAATGGCTAGCAATCGTGGGTCCTTTCAAAACGTTCGCGCATAAATTTTTTAAAAGGCAGCGATAAAAATCGAACCGAATAGAAATGGCCAACTATTAATTAGGGCAGACCATGCCATTACCAAATGCTGGCAAGTCAAATTACGGTGCAACAAATGGTCAGCAAATGTAATAGCGACAGCTGGCCATAGTGGAAGTCCCCCCCACTCTTCCAATGAAACTGGCCAAATGACATGTACACACACACACACATACACACACACATTTGCACACAAGTGAGATGGAGTCCCATTGTGAGGGAGGATAGGCCAGGGCCAGGAGAGGGAGGGAGAGTTGGATAGGCCATGCATATGTGTCCATGAGGCAAAGCGCCTGTCGGAGGCGCCAACGTCTAAGAGGACAAATGGCAGCTGTTTGGTTTTGTCCTACACTTTTGGTAAAGAGTTTGGTCTGATTACTATTGGGCAAAATAAAACGATAAACTAAAGAAAATTCTCTATAAATATACAATTAGTCGATAAAACAGAGCAACTGGTGATTAAAGAAAAAATGGTTTAGATTTACATTTGATTATAAACGATTTAATATGTTAGTACATCGATCAACTATTATTGCCATTTTTCAATCTAGTTAACAAAAATTGAAGGGTAAAGGGAGACAAATTCAATAAAATATATGTAAAATAATTTTAGTTATTTTCAGCTAGCATTTGTCTTTACGATTTAAAAAATAATATTAACTATATCTTAGATGAAAGATGGTTAGGCAGTCAGATAATAGCAAACGATCCAAATTTGTATACCCTTTCATCGGTATATTAATTTTGGTCAGAAGTTTGCAACGCAAAGAAGGAAGAATCTCGTTCTATATTCAGTATGTATATATATTCTCGGTCAGCTTGATCCGTCTGTCTAGATACAATCTCCTCCAAGACCCTTAGAGCTATTAAAATAAAGCTGACATTGTATACCTCGGAATCATCCCCATCTGATGACTTTATCATATAGCTCCCATAGACCAGTAGAAAATAAGGTTAAACATCAATAACTTTATGGATTTTAATCGAAATTTCGAGATTTTTAAATTTTTATTATTTTTCCCACATCGACCAAGTTTTATCAGAATCGATTGACTATATCATATAGTTTCTATATGAACAATCGATCAAATATAGTTTTATTTGAATAACTTGATTGTTTGAAATGCGAGATTCATCAAATTTGGTATTTGTTAGTTTTGTTTTTATATAGAAATATATCTCGAACAGAATCGGTTGATTATATGTTCAGCATGAAAAACTTTTCTTCTCAATCCACAGACATTACATTAAGATTAGACTCTTTTTGTATAAATTTCCCAATGATTCTGCCAAATTAAATATAGTTGTAAAAAATATAATTTGCAAGGAATACGTAATTCGGCATTGTCCATAATCGAGAACAAAAAATTTGTGAAAGGAAACTTGTTACCAATCCGAAATAGTGAAACATAAAACTCCTTTCGGAATATACAATAAAATACAGTTTTAGTTCGGATTGCCTTTTAAAATACTCAATTCTAGATTTTCTTTGTTTAGACGTTTATTTCCGCTTAATAAAGTCGAGCAATAAAAATATATATTTCCATGACTAATTTGACTTTATTTGCAAAAAAAAACTAAAAATAGTTTACCAATTGTTTCGAACTGGCTTAAGTGCTCTGTTTATACTAACCTTTCACAATTGAGACCCAACACCCTCGATTTTTAATTGCATATTGCAAAAGTGTATCATGATCGCTATAATTAAACCCTGCCAATGGAGTAATGTTTTGCAATTTAAAGTCAGTTGACCCATTTTCGAATGCACCCATTCCATATGGGTTTTATCTCTTTTTGGTGTCACTTCAGTCTGCACAGTGGGTTAGGTTTGTCATTTGAGCCTGGCCAAGCAAAGCAATTTGCATATCGGTTGTCTTTTGTCTGGGAGTCTTGTGATAGGCATGAAAAGGCATTTCACGTCTGTTTTTGCATTTTCATTGTTATTTTTGTTTGCCCAGTTTTTAACTGACGGCTTGACCAGTTTATTGTTGACCATTGAAAGGGAAAAACTGCAAAAATTTGAAATCCAGGCAAATGCGTTAAAAGGCACAGAATGAATCAGAATTTCTTTTAGTTAAAATAAGATGAAAAGTATTATTATGTATGTATATTATTTTCGTATGTAAAATCTAAGAATATGTCCAACCAATGTCTGTCTCATGGAACCGAATACAACAAACTGCGTCATTGTCACTTGTGCAGCTTTGACACATAATTCTCAGTTACATAAATCGCATAACTGTGTCATGTCTGACGCCTTTCGGGCCAAAACCGCTAGCCAGCAGTCACCAGGCTTAAACTGAAACTCTGAATCCGATTCTCTGCCAATGTACAGAGCACGTAACTTGGGACGCGTGACTTAAATGCGTGTCACACTTTGGTTTTAGCCACTTACCGCCTGCATTCATCTGTTTCTTCTGTTTCTTCTGTTTCTTCTCTTTCATCTCGACCATCTCTCAAATTGCTCCGCTGACATTCAAAACGAAATGAGTTTACTGCAGATATTTCCCTCTGCCTCTCCCTCTGTCCACTGTAGTGAGTAGTTTACTCACAATCCTTTCCTGCATCCTCCTGGAAGCACTTTCTTTTTGCTTTGGCTTTTATTATGCTAATTTTATATTTCCATTGTTTCAGTGCACGCATATCGCTTTATTAAGAGACGAGATGGATGCTGGTGGCTATCTTTTGAAGGTCCCAAACTCATTTGCATTGGGCTGCTATTTTCTGTTGCCATTTTTGGTCAACTCAGAGATCTCAACCTCAACTGTATGCAAATTTTGGTACATTCATTCGTTCTGTTTATTTGTTTGTTTGCCGGAGACCAACTGCAACTCAACTCGAGCAGTAAGTCAAATCTCAACGTTTCTTTTGCGGGGTCGCAGGGAATAAGAAGGCCAAGTTTCCAGTTTCCTTTGTGCTGTCAGCGACGAAAGAAATCATCAATAAAGCGGGTCCGGCTCGGATTCGGGTTTGGAGTTGGGGTTCAAGTTGGGGTTGGGGTGCCCCAACGGTCTCCAAAACAATGAAATCAAACGGAAAAACCATTAGCACAATGCCGACGACGACAACAGCAGAAAATCAACTAGTGTAACGGTTTTGCCCAGAAAGTGGACTATTCAATACCCTAAAATACACTAAAAGGTCATGGTTAAACCAGAAAAAAGGAAAGTGTAACTGCTGTCCATCAATCAGTAAGAAGGGAAAGATCATATAAGTCACTTAAAGTGATTACTTATCACATTTGATCAAAGTCTTTATGGAATATTATGAAATATTATATTACATCTAATCTTACAAAAGTTCCAACTTCCGAAAAAATTCTTTGTTAAATTAATTGATACATTTTTGAAAAATTTTTAATTTAAATAAATATAATTTATTGTCTTTTCTTTCGTTTGCCATATTGTTTTTATTTATTATTTACATAAATTTGGTATTCAAATTGCATTCAGGCTTCATCTTGTTTCTTAAATTTCAAGAAAGAATAGCAAAAACTAAGAAGTCTTTAATTTTGTATGCTTTAATCTTTCTAATCTTTTTATTGTCCCAACAGGGACCACAGGAATCAGTTGGGAATAAGGACACATTAATGGTAAAAAGGAACCTGTCACCAAGCAAGAATCTGTCTATTTATCTGTAATTACTTAGCTTAACTGAGGTCTACCTGATGATCCTTAAGCTTCAAGATTTTGTTTTAATCGAAAGTATTTCTGATTAATGTAATCCTATATTTGGTTTCTTTTTATTTTAGTTAGGTAACAGAAGCAAGTACTTAGACACAGATACAGATAGATTTAGATCTACATATATGTATCTATTTCAAGTGTCATATAAATATTTCCTTCTTTCTCTGACAAAAATACCCACACAGATAGACATATCAAGATTGATGATAAATAATATATAACGAGGGGGAAATTCTTACATTCGACCGCAATTTTATATATAATTATATACTATTAAATTAAATATATTTGAAAGAGAAAATCCTTTTAGTAGGATATCATTAAAGCGATCTCACTGCAAAAATTTATGAACAGACATTTATACTTCATTCTTAATAAGGCGAAGGACATTTTGTTTTGATTGAAAATGGTATTATGACAAGGATTCTACCAATTTTTCTCTCTATTTTCAAAGTAATAATATATCCAATGATTGAATTCTTCGTTGAAGGATTCAATCCTTTTTCCGTTAAAGGTCTTCAAATTCTTCTTAAACAGATCTCTTGCTCACCTAACTTATTATATTGATATCATATCTGTCCAGATATCGAGTCAGTTGTTGTTTATGGAATGCATCTATGAAATTATTAAATGATACTATTATAGAAGCAGGCAAATCATTTTCATTCACTCTCATCGGACAGATATAAACTAGTATATATTCACTCTCAAGCAACCACAGCAAATAAATCCAGAAGTTGGCCAATAGTATTCCATAATATGGCTTTTAATGGCACATTTATCTTCCCAATCAAGCATTCGTATGACAAAAGTCTTGAAGAAGGACAAGTTCCCATTGGCCAAGAAAGTGTAGACAGCAACAAAGAGGGGAAAAAAAGGAGTAGAAGAAAAAAACCGAAACTTTACATACTTTGGCGGCAATATTGTGAACATTTGTTTTCATTCAGCAGAAAAGTTGCATTGAAAAGCATACCGAAAAGCAAAGTGATTGATGTCGTTGTGCGCTGTCTACCAATAAATTATCAAAGAAAAAAAAAACAACAGAAACCGAGAAGAAAAAAAAAATTTGTTGGCCATATGCTCGACTGGTCGAGTTAATGATTTGGCAATAATTTAACATTTTCGGTGGAACATTTGAACGAGTGGCAAGCGGAAAATTGCACGAATTGCGAATTCTTGCACGTTGCATGCGGCGTATGAGTAATGCGAGTTACAACTCAAACTTGTACCAGAGGCAATTACAAATGGTAAATCAATTAAAAAGGAAAAAACTCTGCCAGCCATTGAGTGTATTCCTATCTCTCTTCAGAAACGCCCACGAGACCTACAAAGCCAGCATTGAGTTCGAAGTCTTCAGAGGAGAAGAACTTTTTAGTGTATTTTCCAGTTGAAATCGCGATGAAGCGACAATGGCGAAAGGTGCGCCATGTTGCAACAACTAAGATGTATGTTTTTGCTATTGTTGTTGTTGTTGTTCTTTGTAACTTTGTTGCATGTCGCCATGGCCTTAGCTGAATTTTTCCGTTACTTTCTCGCCACATCCGTTTGACTGTCAGGTTTGCCCAAATTGCGTATACTGGATATAGGTAGGTGGTAGCATCATAGTTGCAATATCCCCTCTCCCTCTCCCTCCCACCCATTACCAACTCGCAATATATTCTTTGTTGTAATCTATGTATGTGCATCTTAATTGTCAGCTGGTCTGTGTTACTGGGTAACTGGGCACAACGGACAAGCAACTGAGCCAAGTCGCAGGGACCTAGTTTAATGCCATGGGATGGCACAACAGCACCAGGGAACAGGCAACAGTCAACAAGCAACAAGCAACTGGCAACACTAAACAGGCAACAAGCAACTGCCACAGTGACAGCGACAATTTAGTTGTGGCTTAGTTCATGAGCTGTCATTAATCGAGACAGCAATGATATAGTGCCAAGATATTGCCCTCCAGCCAATTACAGATCAATAGAAGTGAGAAAAAAAAAGAAATACGAATAACCAAAAAAAAAATAAAAAAAGACTACAACTAAAACTTTCGCATTGCTTTACTCCCTGGGAATGGGGTTACTTTTAGTTAAGAAATTGTGACTTCTTCTAGTACCTACTCAAGAAAGCAAAACGGAACGAGGGGGGCAGAAGTCAAGTTGATAAACCAACAAACAAATAAAAGAATAACTTATCTAATTACTAGTCAATAAGTCAAAACAATTTATCTAAGAATTGTAAAGTACCAATAAAAAGTCTAATTCTATTCTGAATCAATTACAAAACACAGAGTAAAAAAACATTTAAATCTACAAAAAAAAAATAAAATTTCTTTTTCTTTTTTGGAATGAAAAACAGACTTAGTATTCCACATGCAATCAATAAAAATAAAACTTTGAGTTTCATAATTTAAAGAAATCGATTTAAAAATCATTTTCATAAAGTTTTCTTTTCTATTTTGATAAATTGTGGATTTTCACTGAGCTTAAGTCCTTAAAGCAAATATTTTGAAAATGTTAGAACTAAAACTAATAGTTAAAGAAAAACTGGCCGATCTATTAAAAAGAAGCTAATAAGTAAAATCAGAATCGATTTTTAAGGATCATCCATAAAATGGAAATAATTTTTAATTTAATTTATTATAGTCGTGATCGAAAATGAATATAATAAGTTATAATGCATATCTATTGTATATATAAAATCCGGTTTTGATCAAATTTAAGAGAAATATCAGGAAGTATATGAAACTAATAAAATATAAATTCCATGCCATCAGCAAGGGAAACAAATTAGTTGTTATTACAAATTTATTTTTGGACCGTTCGTTCTGATGAAAGCTATATGTATGATATAGTCACTTGATCAGGTTGATTGTGATATATACAAGAAAACATTTGTCCAATTTCTCCTCTAAAAGCCACGGACGGACATGGCTATGTTAACTCAACTCATCCTGCTGATCAAGAATATATATATATATATATATATGTATATATATACACGTTATATAGTTGCAGTTGACTTTCTCTAGGATTCTTTTTACCAAAATTAATACACCCATTTTCCAAGGGTGTAAAAATGGAAACCTAATAAATTCAAAAGTGGAACTTAAATTTCAGTTAAGCAACTTCAGGCTTAGGTAGATGATAGGTACATGAATATAAAGATATATACATATATGAACATATATATTTATGTATATATATTCACAGTTGTATTGTATGTATGTATATTAGTTAGTTACTATGTGTCACTAGACACGCCCCTTATGCTTGTCTGACGCCTTTAACGAAAAATTTTACGCATGGCTCGTTTGCAACAAAGACAATGAGAGAAAGAAAGAGAGAGGGATATAGGAAAAGGGAAGAGATAGCACAATTAGAACACCATTTAAAGAGGGTTTACAACAAATTTTGTTGTTATTGTTGTTGTTGTTTTTCTTGGTGTTTTTTTGTGTTTATTGTGTTGCTGTTGGAATGGCGAATACTCACCTCACGTATTTGTGGAAACGCCCCCATTATTCATGCTTTGACTGTTCGCTGGCTCGCCTTTTGTGCAATTGTCTGTCTCAGTTAGAGTCTCTTCTCTTTCTCTCTCTCTCATTCTCACTCTTTCTCTTGTACGTTTTGTGTCTCTTTTTTACTTTAGCTTGGTCTCTTGGCAGCTTTAAGACTGCTAAATGGAGATCGATGGCCGAGCGTGGTCTCATTAATCAAATGACAAGTAAGCATGAATGCATGAAGTCAGTATCTCTTTTTGCCCCTAACCCCTCCTCCATATCTTTTCGTTCCTTTCTCAGTCCCCCATTTGACACGGCCTCTTGGCCAAATTAAAGGTGTGCGCACATGGGCTTTCCAATTGAATCGAATCACCAAAGCGGAAACGTAATGGCTTCTGCAACACTTGCAAACTCGACGCCGATCAATAATCAGCTTCATAATGCATTTCTTGTTGAATTACATGAAATGCACGTAACTTGCCATCACGATAAGTGAATTTCACTTGCAGTTTGCAGCAAAATGAATGACCCAAAAGGATGGCATTCTCGACTTGGCCTAATTAAAGTTGTCTCTTCCCCCCTCCATCGTTCTCTCCTTCTGTGTACCTATTCATTAGTTGGGCGTCGCAGTTTTTTTTCCGGTTTTTGGTTTTCAAGTAAATCAGATCCATGAGACAAGGGCAAACACATTTTTTTTTGTCTATAGTAAAAGCAGATCCATTAATTAGCTCAAGTAGCAAATTTTACTTTGACAATTTGCAAGACATTCTTTTGAGTATATGGAGGAGCGGTTAATCACTTTTTTAAACTCATTCCTGAAATCAATACAAAAGAAAACACTGTAAATTATGCTCTAGCAGTAAATTTTTACTCTTAAACTGGGGTGATGGTTTATGTTCTCATTAAATAGTAGAAGATATTTTCTTCTATATATAAGATATACTATTACATCTTTTCCATAACAAATCATTAAGTTGTTAATGGCAAATCATAAAAACTGTGCTTTAATGGCAACCTATAAAGGCTTATGATCGAAAAAAAACACTATTAGAAACAATGTTTAATGCTTCAGGAAGCATGAGAAAGTGAGAGACAGCTTAGTTCTCGCATCTTCTCCATCTCCAGGTGGGAAAGGCTGAGCCAGTTGCTGCTGGGCTGACTACTGCAGTCGCCACGGTTATTGGAGGATCATTTTACAGATTTGGTAGTTGTTGTATTAAATGTAATCTTATAATACAATAGTTTCCCATTAAAAATGTTTTCTTCCAAATGAACTAAAAATATAAAAGACTTTTAATACCTGTAAGTGCACTTGGAAGCTTTTTCATCCCAAATAAATGATCTAATTAGTCCTTTTCGATAACTTTTAAGTGCCTTGATAGTAAAGGAATATTAAGTTTTTCCGCTAATCAAATCTGCTGTAATAAATAATCCAATAACACTTCCCGGAATAATCTTTCTTACCTAGCCATGCTGTTATATTGATATTATAATATCTGGAATTTACAAAAGTAATACCAATTAAAATAGAAATAGAAGGTCAATAAAAAAGATTTTGTTTTCGAGAAAAACCTTTCGTTTCAGGCAATTCTTCTAATATTTAAGTAACTTCTGCCCATTTCATAGAAATGAAATAGTTAATATACTCAACAAACAAATAGAAAAACATTTTATTACTAATTAATAAGTAAAATCAATTCACCTAAAAATTGTAAAGAATCATAAAAAATTTACCATGAGCGGTCATTTGAAGGAACTACTAACTAAATGGAATAATATTAAATTATGTATCTCGGATAGTATAACTTGAGATTTGAATGTAGAATTGTTTGAAAATGTGTGTTTGTTTTACAACTCTATAATACATAACTTCTGAAATCAGTCTTGTTTCGAAAAACAAAAATTTCTGCCTTAAAATGGGTTTTCTCGATATAAGATACTTTTCCAAGAATGCGTCGAAGTAGTTAATTCACACTCAGTTAAAATATTGGGTAAAAATAAGTTATATTGTTAAATTAAATTGTTTGTCGAAAGGATTTACAAGAAATTGTTTTGATTTAGCCATTGAAATACGTATTTATCTTTTCTTGTTATTATGTTAGTCAATTCTCTTATATTAAGATTTGATATTGTTTTTGGAGATAGTATACATAAATATATGTATGTGTGTACAATATGTAAGTATATGAGCATTTACGGGATGAATCATCTGTTTATCATATTCCTGTGTATTAAAATCCTAAAAAAAGGGTCAAAAGTTGAACAATTCTAAAAAGTTCTAGCAAATTTACAATTTTTTAAAGCACTGGTAATAAATTTAGTAAATACATAAATATCATCTTCAGTTTTGTAGGTAGTTGGAGCGACTTGTTTATCACATTGAATCCAATAAAACGCTCCACGCACAATTTGTAGCCATCAACTGGGGGAATGATGCGGAGACCATCAAAGTACATAGCACTGACAGAATCATATTTATGGGTTTCTTTGGCACATGTTTCGATATATGTATGTATAATAACGTTGGAAAAGTTACTTTTATAATGGTTCTGCATATATATTTCTTTTTCTTTTGTTTTTGAGTGACAGCAAAGGAACGAATAGATGACAGCAGATCAAATCTCTGTGTGTGTAAACAAGGCAAGTGATGAAATAAATCATATGCAAAGAACCAGAAGAAAGAGAAAGTGGCAGAGAGAGAGAGAGAGAAAGAGTGGGGAACTGATGAGATGAAGATACGTACTCCCTCTCGCTATCTCTATTTCTCGCTTTCTCTGTCTCTCTGCCAAGTGCAAGTGTCAATTACAAACCGTGTCAAAATTGTCAAATTCTGTGAGTGACTAGTCGAGGTGAAGAGCGGAGAGAGAGAGAGAGATAGCGAGTGAGATAGGAAGAGAGAGAAAGAAAAAAATAACGTCAGTCCGCTGGTTTTTGGCCTTTACCCGCATTGGTTGTGGATATGGATTCGCACCCCCCACATGGCAGTGTCATCGTCATCGCATCTCATCTCATCTCATCGTCATAGTCATCTCGTCTCCTCCTCGACATCGACAAGTTTGTCCTGTCAGCGCCGCAGTCGCGTAGAGTTTATTACATCAATTTGTGTCCCCCCTCCCCCACTCACCAATCGGTATACTCGTCCACTCTTCTACCATTCCCCCACATGTCTTGTGTCGCTCCACAGCTCATCCAACTTTCCATGTATGAGAAATTTGATACAAATGAGTTTTCACACTTTGCCTTTTCCGTAGTATCGTTTACACACACACATAAATATGGTATATATGTCTGTATATGTATATATCCCTCATTCTCCGATACTGCTATCCTTTTCCATCAACGTGTAAATTGTGTGCTGTCAAACTTATGACACTTATCCATGATATGGCCCTATTGCATTTGGATATCACCGAGAAAAACAAAAAAAAAAAGTAAAGGAAAAATGGAACAGAAGCGCGAACGTTACTCAAAATTAGATTTCGTTTAGTGCTCTCTGTTTCGAGTTTTGGCGTAAAGTGCTCCGATGGGAGCCAACTAGAAAAGAAGGGTGGCATCGGTTAAGGGTAACATAAAGTCGGTGTAGAGCATATTAATTGCTGCTCATTTCCATGTCTGGATGGAGAGCAAACACTCATATGCAATTAATATTTGTCGTCCCTCGATGACATTTGGTCCCGAAATAGGGTTTCTCCTATGGTTTTTTTTTTTCATTTCATTTTTTTTAATTACTTCTCACAAGAGGCCATTACGGTGGCCCCTTCCTTCGATTGGCGGCTCCCATCGGTCGTTTCGTTCGCATATTAATTTATAGTTTCTATTAGTTTCAACAGATGGCACCAACGGACTGGCACCTCATCAATATGTTCAAACAGCAAGTGCAAGTTTCATTTATGAAACCTCAAACATATATTGCACATAAGTATGTATATAAATATGTTCTCAGTCATATAAAATGTAAATCTTTAGTAAGGCAATTCTATAATCTAATTACCATTGGCTAAAGGCAGTTAAAGCCTGATTTATGTTCCACATGCCAGGGTCTTATATATATTAAAAAGTAGCTAACAAATGTAGTTTGGTATCAACAATCGAATGAATAAGCTGAAAACAGATTTTAAGAGTTTCATTAAGTATTCTTTTTCTGCAAATTGAAGTCCAGTTGGAATATTGAAAAACTTTGTATAAATGTATTTAAATCTATGGACTAATATAAAATTTATAATATAACAACTAAACAAGTCTAGGCAAGCAAAATTAAATGTAAAAACGGAAAACTCTCATATAAATGATAATAAATTATTAGTGGATATTAAAATTGAAGATACGATAAGAATCTATAACTTAATGAGACTTAGTTTAAATGAATTTTTTTGTGCTTTCGATCGCCTTTCAAATATAAAAATACATATGCCATATAAAGAAATACCGAATTAATTGCTTAGTAAAGAGATTACATCTAAATATTTAATCGAATTATTAAAACTTTATCAAAGTTCTCACTGGACCAGGCAACAATTTTAATTGATTCATCTATTTTATTCATAAATAATAGTAATTTCAAATAAATTGAACAGTTTTATACTACTTTCCAAGACAAAGTTAACTAATGGTTGGTCCGTTGCTATTGGAAGAAACAATCTGCCATCAACAAATAAATCAGTTTAACTGCCAGTTGCCAGGCCATCGATCTCAATGACGTTATCTTTCGATTTATATGCCAATCGGTGGTGTGTGTTAGCTGAAAAATCTTCTCTACTAATTAAACCATCTAACCAATCTTGATCTGTTTATCAGTAGAAGACTTCATCTTGGCAAAGAGAGATCCAGATCCCGTTTGCTGCAATTCTTTTCGTGCAGATCAAATTATTCACAAATTAACACAAGTGAGAGGCAGTCGGTTCTATCTGGTCAATTGGAACTGCATGTGGCTAAGACTGTGGGGCAACATTACACATAAATCAGTTGAATGAACTGACAAACAAATAAACAAAATGGAAAAACAAAAACAAAAAATAAGCCAGAACCAGAATAATGTACAAACGGAAAACATATTCAAAGAGCGCCACGCACTTTCACACACAATTTTCTGCACGCACTCAGCCAAAAAGCGTTAATTACACTAATTATGTGTTGTTGTTGTTGTTGTTGCTACTTGGGATGGAATGGGATGGGATAGGTTGGATGGTTGGATGGATGGATGGATGGATGGGGCCGAGGCCAAGGGAGAGATAAAGGAAAATAAATATGGAAAAATAACTAAAATATCGTTTCATACAATAAAAGAAGAGCAGCAACAGCAAAAAGCCACTGAGGTCCGAGCGGAACGCTTTGAAGTGCTCCAAATAAAAATACATTTTATACATAAAGACATGGAAACGACTTTGAGATACTTTTTAGTAAGAACGGATGAGATTTGGAAGTCAAACTGTTCCACCAAGTGGATTGGTTAGAAGAGATCAAACTTTATCTTTCTTGAAAAGTGTTTTATAGAAATCTTATTTACATATATCTTTCAAGGATCTTCTGTTTCGAAAAGTAAAAATAGTTTTCTTTTAGTATGTGTTTATTGGAAAGTTCCTATAAGAAAAATACATCATATCACTCAGTATTAGTTTCGAATTGGTAACCATTACCTTTAAGCCCAGGTTCTGTCTACCTGTAGTTCCTGCTTACTCTTGCTTACAACAAAGATTAAACCGTTCTTAATATACCCTCACACCTTTTAAATTACAGGGTATAATGAAGACACTCCCCACAAGACAAACTCGAACCAAACCCAAAACAAAACATACGATAAAACGAAACGAAAAAAAAACCCAAACCGAAATACAATAAAAAAGGGAACCGAAGAAAAAACCCCTTCGAAAGCAATTATTATATGGCAAAAGAATCTTTCGACCAAGAAAAATGAGAAAAACATATTAAAAATTGAAGTAAATACATAAATCTTGTTTTAGCGGAAACCAAAACGAAAAAAGAGGAAAAAACAAAACAAAGGATGACTTAACCAAATGCGGAAGTCTAACTAACAACTTATGTATATATGTATGTACATCACATGTACATATATCTGTCCGATTGTGAGTGTTGTTCGAAAAAAAAAATTAACATAAACTCTAATTGCTTAATACCAACATTTGGTCAATTGGGTTACAACAGTTTTGCATTAATTGCCCTGGACGGCCCGAACATTTAACTTGAAACACATTTTGAGTGTTTGGCTAATTAGCATTATGTTCTTCCCTCCCCCCGACTGCTAATTGATTTGCCCACTCCCTCTCCTCTCTCTCTCTCTGTAGTATTAATATCCGTCCCTAGAGTTCTACATATATCTACATATAGATGTATCTATATCTGTTGCTGTCATTGTACATGTTTTTGCCAACATTGTCAACATTTGTCGTTTCTTTTATTTTTTTGTGTT
Source organism: Drosophila emarginata (assembly GCA_037075365.1). Taxonomy (NCBI): domain Eukaryota; kingdom Metazoa; phylum Arthropoda; class Insecta; order Diptera; family Drosophilidae; genus Drosophila; species Drosophila emarginata. The sequence continues at coordinate 4,289,210 of JBAMCD010000324.1, forward strand.
TTTCTGCGCGTTGCGCTTGGCCTGCGAGATTTTGCATAAAATTATACGGTCTGACTGAAGTGATAAAATGCTTCATGCACGGCAGACAAAACACTCGAATCTACGGGAAGGACCAGAGGAAGGGCTCTATTCTGCAAGCGATGGGCAAATGGAGGAATTCACCTAAAAATACATTCGAATGTTTTTGTAATTGAGTTACATACATATTCCATTTCTAGACTCTAGAGTCTAGACTAACTGATCAATAGTTATCGCTTGTCTAAAGGTGGTTCCATAAAAATACGCCAGAGGTCGCTGCAAGGAGGAAAATTCTAATTAGAGTTTTTGGAATTTGGAATGTAAAATATGATAATATTAAATTCTAAGTTAGATAAAGTATTCAAAATGTGTCTGCAAAAAAATATTGAAACTCATTTACTACTGTTTAGTATAAATATTTAAATTAATACCAAAGTCAATATTTAAAAGCAAATCGAGCATACTCCATAGTGACTTTATAATAAACGACTCGATTTTTAATTTCGATTTTAATCCTGCTTTACAGTTGTACACATATATCTACGTATAAGATACGTATATCTTATATATACATATATCGATCATCCGATCGAAATTCACTTTAGATGCAATCTTAAATAAGGAAAAATATTAAGAGAAAAGTTATACTTTTAGGTAGAAATATTTTAATTAATCTGCATATTAAACTTAATATTCTGTACAACAGGGGGCGCTTTGCATGATTGCATGACACAATAGCCATTTGGTCATGATACTTTTTCCTAAAACATAGATATTATGATCGATTCCATTGGGAATAAAAGTATTTTATATTTGTGAAAAATTCTATTAATACCTTTAATTACCTTTTCTTGTTAAGAAAAACTCTGAAGAAAATGTCCTTATGTTTATTGTTTGTTATTATTATAGTTTTCCCCCAAGTACATATTTACATGAGGCAATAAAGAAAAGTCAATGGGTAAAAAAACAGAACTATAAGGCGGATGAGCTTTTTGGAAAATGATTCGTCTTCGGCAGATTGTTTTGCGAATATCTCCGACTTCCGACAAGCAAATGATCGTGTACCACTCAGAATTGACGGTCCTACGTTGCTGTAGCGGAACAGTGGCAACGTGACGCATTCCCCCAAAGAAACAACCGACTATTTGCTACGAAGTCCTTCGTGTTCTAATTGATGAATTTGGCTCATCTTGGAACACCAATACGGTCGATTGCTGTTTAGTTTCCGGCTCGTACGGATATATCCATCATTCATTAAAAGTTTATAAACGTCTTTTGAAGTACTACGGTCGAACTTTGTAGGCATTTCCTTACTCCAAGCGACGCGCCTTTTTTTAACGATTGTTGTATCCAACGAGAACAACTACAAAAGTGTTCATCCAGATTGGAACATATTGAAACGGAACTTGTTTGTAAGGATGCCTCTAACCGACGATATGACACATGTCGATCTTCCACTATCAGTTCACCCACACCATCGATGTTTTGTGGCACAACAACCGGTTTTGGACGACCTTCACAGCGACCACGATTGAATTTTGCGATTTCTGTAATTTCATTGACACATTCTTGTTGGGATAATCTACGGCGTAAGTTGTGACAAATAACAAATAACCAACGAAAACCCTCTCCAGAAATTCCCAATGTTTTGCTAAATTAATTTTTTTTACCTTTTGTAAACAAAACAAAAGACATTGTTCGTACATATATGCTTAAAAGTGACAGTTTATTATAGCGTTGCTAGACTTTACGTATTGATTTCTGTAATGACATTTCCCAAAATATAATAGTACATCAAAGTGTATACTAAAGTCGCTTAAGTGTATGTAACAGGTAGAAAAAACCATTTCTGACCACAAAGAGTATATATTATATATTTTTGATTAGAATAAACTGACGAGCCGATTTAGACTTATAGTCTCTAAGATATCGTTTTTCATTCGAATAGATAGACTCAACTGAACTCAAATCTGTCTTATTAGACATGGGTACAAATATATATACATATTTGCATACTATATACTGAGACATTTTTCATTATGTTTTGTTTATTCTTAAATGCTATATGAAAACATATAAACTCATATATTAACAACATATAAGACGCAGATTATTCGTAATTCTGCCTTATCATAGATCATGTCAACGGCAAATCTCAAATTTGCAAAATCTCCTAATTCTAAAATCATTGCTTTCAGTGACATTATCGCCATCGAAAGAACAAGTGTCCATAAATTTTAATAATATTAAATACATATTAATATTTGACAATTTCGCAAAATGAATCTCCGAAATGTCCTTGCAATTTGTGGATTCTTCTTCCTTTTTGGTTGCGAACCAGCAAACTCCTTTTTAGCTTCAATGATGATGGATGATGAGGGGGTGAGTGTAAAAGTGAATAGTGTAAAGTGATATTCCTTCTGATTCGTTGTGTTAATAGTACTGTGGATACTCCGAAACCGATGAAGATCTCTGCAGTTCATACTGTTTCAAGTCTGTGAAGGGGCCTTTGACTTATATAATGGAACTAAAGGAACAAATGAAAGCCACTGCACAATCGAACATTGACAAAGACAACCAAATACTCGAACTTAGCAAGAGATTAGTTGAAATGAATGAGTGGAAAGAAAAAGTAAATGAGAACTTCCGTATAACAATTGAATATTTAACTTCAATGAACAATCAGACGACAAAAATAGATGAAGAGATTAAACAAAATTTTCTTAAACTAGAGCGAAGAGAAAAGACTTTGATGGAGTTTAAAGAAAAAATTCCGATTGATTCTTCAAGTAATACAATTGAATCAAATGACAAACTTAGAGCATCTATTGAAGAACAAAACCAAATTGCAAATAATAAAATTAACAATCAGAAGAAAGAGATCGAAAATTTTAAAATTAAAGTAAATGAAGGAGAAATGAATTCATTTCGATTGGAGCAAATAAAAAATAGTCTAATCGAATGGAATCAAAAACTTCCGAAAACAGGTTGCAAAGGTCTCCCATCTGGTATTCATTCCATTTCAATTTACGGATTAGGTCCACATCGTGTTCTCTGCAACGCAGATGTAGCTGGAGGTGGGTGGATTACTATTTATAGACAATTTAAGGGGGGTAATGAAAACTTTGCAAGAAATTGGGTAGACTATCGTAATGGTTTTGGTAGCTTAGATAAAGACTTTTTTATGGGCCTTGAGGCCCTTTATCGTATAACCAATTCGGAAACTTATGAGCTTTATATACAAATAAAGTGGTCGAAAAGTAATATCGAAAGTTGTAGGTATGATAACTTTAAGATTGGTAATGAAGGTTCGAAATATAAGTTGAAGTCGGTAGGTAACTATCATTCGTGCGAACTCGATTTGTTTCACCGTTATTTACATCAGAAATTCTCGACCTTTGACCACGACAACGATGTTTCCACAGAGAATTGTGCAAAAGACTTCGGTAATGGCTGGTGGTACGCCAAATGCTACAAATCGTAAGTTGTAAATCTTTGCCTGTTTTGTTCAATATTAAATAAAAATTGTATTATTATATTTTCTCTTTTCGCAGGCCTTTTGATGAAGAATTTCATACATATGACGCAATGACGGAAAAGATTGTTATAAATCCCGTCGTATCATTCCAAATGTTTATTCGACCAATTTCCAAAGTTTAATATTGAAAAAATGTTTTTTATTTTATGTAATAAATATACATATATGGATAATATATATGTATTTCGCAATTCATATGAAAGACTTGATTAATTTTGAATATGGGGGCATATTTTTTTTAAATATATGTTAAATTAAAAAAGAATACGGAATAAAAATTTGAAGACCATGCCTCAGTAGAATGGAATCGCTTGGAGTCTGTTGTTCCCATTTTTGGGCTAAGGTTTTTTATACCTTGTACCCAAAGGGTAAAAGGGTATATTAAAGTGGAACAGTTACGAATGTAATACATAGCCAAAATACATTACATGGAATCGGATAATAAATAGCATGATTGGTATTTCGTGGGAGTTTAATTTTGGTTTGTATCTCTACTTGGTATAGGGTATAGACAATGTCGACAGAGACGAATTGCTTCCGTTCGTATAACTACATGATCTATGTATATCGGAACTATGTCTACTGCCTTACTATTTTATATTACAGCAATAATTCATATACATATATGTATGTAGGTATATGTCTGATTCCTTATACCTGCTATCAAAGTTACCAGATGCAATATTATAAAAAAACGAATGTTTTAAAAACAAAACAGGAATTATAAGCACCAGTTAAAATTCATAATATCGAGTATTAGACTAAGTTTTTCTATAAAATTCACAATATAATTTAAATAGTTTTGCATACATATTTTCTTTGTTTTCCCATTGTCCATGGCATTCTGAGCCGAAGCCCTTTTAGAGAGTTGTCATATACAATTGTATCATTTCGAAACGGAATGGGAAAGAATTGTTAACCACTACCAAAAAGTCCAAAAACTTATAGCTCAATTTCACAAAAACGATGCGATTATCATTATCATCATAAATAATACAAATGAATTGAAAGAACGACTGAAAATGTTGCACATCTCACATATCAAACTATGTAGAAAAACGCCAGGCATTTGGAAAACTAATCCATCATAATGTTGTTGTTGTTGTTGTTGGCAAACGCTTTATATATATATGTATGTTTGTATGTACATATGTATGTATGTATATATTCGGACCGCCCTTTAAATGGGTAACCAAATGAATGAAACTTTTTCAAACCAAAAAATTTATGAACGCGCCCAAAGTTGTAAAGCAGCGAATGAGTTGACAGCTGAGCAAAAGTATTAGAACGGATGGAATGAAGGGAGGAGTATGGTAACCCAACCGGACAACCGGGCAACCGGTCATCTGTCATAACTCAATTTTTGACATTTGAGAGGAGAAGGCCATGGCCATTATTATTGTTGTTTGCCGGCCGCAGAATTCTTCGCATGCGTAAAACTTTGTATTTTAAGGCCCGAAATGTCCACATGGGTCACTTTTGTTTTGATGTGTTACAATTCATCTATAAATTATGATTTATTATATGTATACCTACTATTTACAAATACCCCGAAAATGCCTGTATATATGCAGTTGGATTGAGCTTTCAACGCCCCCGCCTGATAATTTTGTTCATGTTGCACTTGACCAATTGCGATTCCAGAGCGAAGCACCAGCAGCAGCTGTATTTAAATTTTCCATTTCCCTCATTTCATTCATTCATCACAATATTGCTGCTGCATGCATAATTTGTTGCTCGTTGCCGCTGCATGTTGCTGCTGTTACTCATTGCCGTTGCTGGTGCTGCTGCTGTCGCTGTTGCTGCTGCTGTTTTGCATTTTGGTCGGGACAAATTTGTGCATGTCATCAATCACAAATTAAACATTCGAAATGCTGATGAAGTAATTAAGCCTACATGAGATGCCTTAGCACGGCAGAAAACTTATTTGGAGTCATAAATTAGTTTACTTAACCAAAAACACTTTGAAACTATATCGAAGAGAAGTTTTTTAATGGATTTCAACTCAATCAAATTAATTTCTAGACACTATTTTGCATATATGAAGATTATCTTTAAGTTTAAATATAGAACTCTTCCAATGATTTCCCATTTTCGAAAACAAATCAAAACATTTATACTTCCAAAATTATTAATTTACAAATTTCAATTTTTTGTTTAAGATTTTGATTAATAATTTAACCAGTTAAAATTTCGCTTTGCTTAAGTTTTCATTTGTAAAAATTTATTAGATAACTTAAGGTTTATTAAAGGTATATTATTAAGGGTATATTAAAGTCATTACAATGTATGTAACAGTCGAGTCGATTAAGTCATAAGAAATAAAAGCTCGAGCAAACCAAATTAGTTGTCAATATCTATCATAGACACTAGATTATTTATAAATACTTAATTAATTAATTAATATATTATATAAGCAGATCAAGACCCGCGAGAAAGAATAAACGAATAACTTTAGCTGTATAAATCGGACATTAATTATCGGATATAAACGTATGCAAAGTTTCTAATAAATTGCAACAGTGAGCAGGATAGTATGATGGGGATTTTATTTAGTACCTCTACTTGGTACAGTGTAACGGTATATTTAAGTTGAAACAGTTATGGTCCAAACAATAATAATAACCCTTAATATTGACGATTGATATAAAGGGTTCGCAATTGCTGTGTTATAATAATTTAACAATGGAACAAAGTTTTGATAATGTTCATATTTTGTTTAAGGGAACTTTTCCGATCTTTATTTATTATAATTAGTTGCTAAAACTCAATATATCATATATGATCAGGGTTTATTTCTTATGAATATTAAATATTTAGTTAAGGTTATTAAGACGCAAAATAGTTTTAGAATAAAGTAATACTTAATTTCAAAAAAATTGGCGTATTAAAATTTTTTTGTTTCATAAATTTCAATCCTTTAATTGACTATTACTTACTACTTCTTATCAAATGTACATATATTTATTTTCTATGGCGGAACTCAGACTAAAGAAAGAACAATAATAAAGTCCTTTTACGTTCAACCAACATTATTGTTTATGTTAATTATTTTGTAGATTATTAATTGTATTATTATACACCAGTCAGGCCATCTCTTCAAGGAATTTATATGGATATCCATACTGAAGAAGTCGATCGATATTCCCGATATATTATAAGTTTGTTTGATAAATACTTCTTAATAGGAATTCACAATACCTGCATAAAAAAGGCAAATCAATAGAAAATGAGGAACTCCTTGAACTTCATTAAAAGAGGATTCCCCGCAGGTGCATGTAAAAGGGGCAAAAATTAACAGTAGCCCAACAAACACACCTGCAAAAGGGGCTACTAAACAGTAGTAAAAGGAGTAGCAGGGGCTATCAGAAACTCACTCACAGGATTCTCCCGGTTAGATGAGTAGGTAGCCATCAATTTGTACGCCTCAATTCCATAAACCAGTTCGCATTTCACGTGCATTTTGATGATGTGACTATGAACTGGGAGATCATAAACCTTTGATAGTCCTTCGTGTCTAGTCCGTGTCACCGCCCCCAATTTCCACTACCTACTTATGAGAAAAGACATTGTCTAAGCCCTTCCGCACACAGTGTCCGCAGCAAAATGTTAATAGCATTGTGGAGCGCCTAAGCATGTACTTCAATTTATTTTGACAAGCGCGCAGTGTCCTATCACTATCTACTATCCACTAGCCTACAGCTTGTCCGAGTGCTCAGCAAAAGGACTGGACAGGATCAAGATATGAAATGTGTGTCATCATTAGTACGCTGGCAAGTCAAGGGTTCTGGATGATGTTGGCTTCTATCGTATTATTATTATTATACAGACCAACGGACTGACTGTCCGACCGACCAACCAACCACAAAACGGTTATGCAATAAAAATTCTATTCTATTTCATTTTCTTTTCCTTCTATTGTTCGCTTCGAGTATATCTAGGATGGAGGACTGTAATAGTTTCTTACCTGCTCTGCCCCTTTGGCTTGGCTTTTCTTTTGCTTATTTATCCAAGACCACTAAGGAACTCCCTCAAGTATCCTGGCATGCCACAGCATAGACACATATTTATTTATTATTATATATATATTGACGACGAGGACAAGTTTCTATAGTTTCCCATAGTTTCGAGAGGCATCTCTGACATTTACAGCTTCTACTCCAATGATGCCGTTGCGTAAGTGCTTAGTTTGCTTCAAGAATTCCCCCTTCCCCTCCCCCTCCCCATCCTCACTGAACTCATCCACCTCTACCACTCATGGTCATCCTTTGGCTCTATGGGAATGCCTCCACAGAAGCGCGTGTAAGTATTTCGTTCGTTATGACAGTCAACCATGTGGATGGGGATTGTAGATTGTGGGCAGCTGAGGTTGGATTGCCAGTCAGTTGCATATTAAAGCTGATTCAAAAAAATGAGAAAAAAAAGGAGAGGAAACTTTCCAGGCCATATTTCATGCAGGCACGTGTTGCATGCTGCACGAAAACTTTTTGCAACCGCAACACACACTCGCACACTCGCACATTGGCAACTCGCACACCTTTGACAAGCTAAAGTCTCGGGACTAATGGTATCAATTTTCAAGAGTACTGTTAGGTCAGGAGGCAGCAGTTAAGAAGTTTATTTAACAGTTTATCGAAAAGCGTTGATAATTTGCATCGATAACATGCAAACGGGGATTGAATGTTGAAGGCCTTGGTAATTGGCTCAAAGGAGTCCAAGAAAAGAAGTGGCAATGAAGTTAACTTGTGTCTAAACGAAGTCTGATAATTCAAGTATTTTTTCTTTATTAATCAAGAGGAACGAACATTCTTATAGAAAAAGGTAGATAAAAAGAAATTTCACTTAGTTTTCATATCAGACAAGTTTAAAATCCCCCAAGAGACAGAGATAAAAATATGATTATCTAAAAGAGATGGAGTAGAAGAACAAACACAAACACGCCCCAAATATTTCTAGTTAATCATTGAGGGTACCTATCTCTCTCGCCCCCCTCCCCTCACTCTATCTCTCTCTTTGGATGGTTATTGTCCTGGGGGGCATGCGTCAGATTCCACGAATACCCAAGTGCGCCTATCCGAAAAAAAAGACACACATACAAACAGATAGAAAATGTAAGAGAAACAAACAACAACAGCAACAACAACAACAACTAAAGACACACAAAGAGACATAAAAGTTACGTAATAATTGATGACATAGGACACACGTAGACCTCAGTTATGTGAACTAGCTGAGAGTGGTTGGATGGAGATGGAGATTGGGAAGGCAAAACGCATGGGAACAATGGGCAGAGGTAAACTATCTAATGATCGATATCTGCTAGAACAAAAGCCATAGACAATATGCCCAGTGCCTTTGGACCGTACGTGAGCCAGCCCCTCAGTTGACAAAGACCCGTTGACAATGGCCAAAGAAAACGACGAAGGAGAACAAGAAGAAGGGCTCGCAAAGGACAACAACATTGTCATCGCATGCTGATGAGAATCTAAACCAAAAATACCCAAAAAGAAAAATATTGAAAAAACATAGCAGAACAATTTGTGGTTATCTCCAGAAAACAGGTAGGGCCAAAAATATACGATTAAGATCGAAACCAACTGACAACTGGGAACAGAGACATGGGCCAATGCTCATGATATGTCATCTTTTTTGTCGTCTCTCATCTACGTGGTTAGACTGAAAAAAATTATTCTATTTGCCCATATCCATTTGTTTTTCTTTGTTTTCCTTTTGGTTTGTTTTTTTTTTCTTTGGGCTCGAAGCGTGGAAAATATCAATTTACGCGAGTTCAAAGACTTTTCCTAAGTGCACCAACAATTTGATGATTGCCATCAGTCCAAGCGTCTTGGTTTGAATTTTTGCTCAATATCTCGGCAAGCGGATCTCTTTCTTGTCAAGAGAATAACTGATCCTCTACAGCTGCCTGGATTATATATTAAACTCAATTCGCCAATAGTTTCGGAGTCCTCTTTGATGTTCAATTAGCATAAACCAGTTATATCTTCTTGAGTTACTTCTGCTGTGAAGTGATGTAAATTTTATACTTTGAAGAATTTTTTTAATAGTTCTGAAATGATAAATAGCAAATATTGAATTTTGTGGTCTCATTAATAGCACAAATTGAACTTCCTTTACATTAGTTTTCCTTACTTAAACTGCTGACAGAAAGGACTTTTATTATCCCTATTCACTTAAAAATCAATATTAATTTTGGAGTTGTTCAATATCTTCGATTTAATGTTAAGAACTTATCCCTTAAATATTGGTAGAAACCTTTTTTTATTACAATGAAATATAAATAATATTGTATAATAAAACTGGATAAGAGCACACAATAGCAAATCTTTAGAACGAACAAGTTCTTATATTAAATTAATAAATTAATATATCTCTTCTTATATTAGTATAAGTTTAATTACTTATTCTTTTCTTATTAACAATAAGTTATGTATAATATATAAATTGTGATTTTCAATATTTAAGTTGCTTTTAAATTTAGCACAAAAATTTAGAAATAAATTACCTAAAATACCCGCAACATTGTGAATTAAACAGATAGTTTTTATTGGAATTAATATTCATATGATTATTCTCAAACTCTTCCCCGTTTATTGAATAGATAAAAATATAAAACTTTTTATACAAACTATATAGATTTAAATAGAAGTTTAATTGTTTATTTTTTATTTCCTTTCTCCAAAAATAATCTATATTTTTTTGGTAATAAATTAATAAGAATAATAATTAATTTTTACGTTTTGGAATAAAACCTACAATATTAAAATGAAATTTTTTCTTTTAAATTGGAATTCAATGAATTCATGGTATTGATATTGTTGCTCTTACTTATTGTTACTTAATTAAATTATTTTTGGAAGTTTAAATATATTAATACTTAAATGTTTTTCGAAACATAATTTTCTCTAAGTATTGTTTTTACATAAATATATAATGTAATAAAATACAATATATTGGTTGTTTTTCAAACAAGACCCATCAATAACTGGCAGACTAAAATAGAGATTAATAATAAGTTTTATTATGCTAAACACAGTGGTTTAATTTTTAAGACAAATGTACAAATTGTTTTATTTTTTCACTCTTGCGGTTTAATTCACTTCTATTTTGGTCATTCGGAAATTTCAAAAGCCTAATGATAATGTATTGTATTCATCTCTTCGTATACCCTTCCAGAGCATAATATCATGTGAAAACGCAATTAGAAATAATAAGATTTTTGGGGATCTAAACAAAGTGTAAAAACAATTTAAACTGTGGCACTGAAGAGAAATCTTCCGGGTAAAAGAAGTTAAAAACCTTTTGTCGAACACAAATGTAGTTGATCCAAAAATATTAATTATCTACCACAGCCGCCAACAAAGTAATCACTTGGACCTTCAAGGTTCGCTTTTGATCGTTCAGATCGTAAATGCCATTACGATTCATAACAAGACTTTAATTGGCTAGCGGCGCCATATCACAGCTTGTTTTTGAATCAAAGGATGTTGTACATCATCATCATCATTATCATTACGATCTGGATCATTATTATCATCATCATTATCATCATCATCATAACAGACATGTGCTGCAGGAGATTGAGCATGTTAAATTAAACAAGAAGCGAACCCATAATTTCGGCAAACACTTTTGGCAGCCCTTCCAGTTGCCTGCCTGGCTGGCTGCCTGTTGCCTGTTGCCCAAGGTGCCAGATCCTGCTGCGTTTGTTTCATGCCAGCTAGCCCAGCCCCTCGAATTACAGTTAACGCCTAGAAAAACTGTTGGCAAAAGGGCGCCAAGGCGAACGGGCCCGGCTCAGACCTAAAGCGGCAAACTCACGCAGCGTTAAATGGCGGCCAATCAACAGCAGCCCAGAGAAAAGTGGAACTGCACCTGCAGCTAACCCATGATTGAGAGCCAGAGAGTTGGAGAGATGGAGAGTCCGAGAGTTTGTGTGTTAGAAAATTGTTTCCAAATGATATGCTGCTACACGGTAGTTTTTATAACGCGTTGTCTAATTTTTATTTATGACTTCCTGTTGAGACTGACTCTCATTCTCTCTCTGTCTCTCTCCTTCTTATGTAGTCTGTTGTCCATTGTCTGCTGTCTCCTAGGGCTTAAAGTCTGACTTGCAATTTTACGTGTTGCAGGTGTAAAATTTTTGGCACCTCGGCAACAATCAGTTGCCGGTGAGAGAGGTGTGACCATCAACATTAATCAGCAGCCGCTGGCACTGAAATCGCCAAGTCAAGTTTTTTTTTTTTTAGTAGGTTACTTGGCAAGTGAGTCGGATTAACGAAAATTTATATACTCTTAACGAATTGGCAATCAATATGGAATCCAATATTGAGTCTTTTATTCATACTCATAAAATAAAAACTTTTACTTTTATATCACACATTTTAAAACTAGCTCATCCTTTTTGGTCAGTGTAATAAAACATGAGACGACAGATGAAAATTTTAGCAGATGCAATTTTTCACATGAGAATGAAATTGATATATAGACGACGATATTGGGAATCGAGTTTTTTTTATCGTTACGTTGCTTTTTATTCCTTTAAGTAAGCAACTTTTTTTTATATAATTGTAACTCAATTCTTATACTTTAATGGCATTCCCCGGGTGGTAAATTGGTATCAACATAAAAGTTAAAAAAATATCATAAATTTATATCTTCATTAAAACCTAATCAGCAAATGAAATAGATTAATTCTATCTTTCACTTATATATATATATACATATATACATTATATACATATATGTATACATAAATATAAATTAAAGCAGTAAATCGCAATTAGAAGCACCGAAGTTTATATACCCTTGCATATCCTGCACTTGGCGAATCTTTTTTAGATCGAAGAATTTTAGATTAGAATTTTTCTGCCTGTCTTAGCGACTTTAATATGCTCTCTTATCTTACGGGTACAGGGTATAAAAGGTCATTTTGCAAGGGTATACGAACTTCGGTTCAGTCTTCATTAGATTTAAAGAATTATCCGAAAAAATCGGTCAAAACTTTAAAGAATCTTTACGTAATTAAAGGTGATTATACAAGACTGTAAATGCATATTTATGTTTTGTCTAGCTTTTTAATGAATTTTAATATAAAGTTTTATTTTATGATAATTTGAGAGAAAGTTTGCGAAAGAGAGTTAGGTTCTAAAAATGTTTCTTTTGATGCCTCAGTTTGCTAGTTCTTTTGTTTCTTCTTGAAATAGTTAACCTAGTAAAAGTAAAATACTTGGAATCCTAAAAAATATAATTAAAGATTACTCCAAAATAAAAATTTATATATACAAAATGGCTTACATTACAGAGAGAGAGGAAAAGCAAATCATCCGATTTACCAATGGCAAACTTCAATGCATATTTCAACAATGAATTCAAGGAGTTTCGAATGGAAAGTGGAACGACCTAATCAAAATGATACAATTCGGGCTCATTTGACTTAACCCAAATCTTCTCTCATTTTTTTTTTGCAAGTGCCATTAAGTTGAATAAAGAAGAATTCAGAGTTAAAGAGATCGTGTCTGGTTTCAGTTTCTTCGGGATTTTCGTTGTGTTTTTTGGGTCTGACAGTTCCATCAAGTGCCTTGTTAACAGTCCAAATGATTAATGAACGAGCCGGACTATCAACTTCACACTTGCTAAATATAATTCTTGGGACTGCATTTCGTTGACTTTGACTGACTGAAAGAGTGACGGTGTGAGTGAGTGACTGAATGACTGAGCTGCCATTCACATAATTAGTGTTTTCGAGATATTTTGGGTTTTAGTGCCTTTTGCCATTTTGCATGATGCCCTGTGCACATTTTGACACCTTGAATGCAAGGTGTTGACGATAATTATCGGTAATTGGGTAGACAGTATACACTTGAAAGCGCTCTCTCTCTCTCTCCATCGCTCTCTCTCTGGCTTTCCTTCTCTATCCCTCTTCGTATGTGACTGGATAAGTAGGCGCCTAATTATTTTGACACCTGCCGTTTGGCAAGTTGCGGCTCGTAATTACAGGGTACTTTTGATTGTGCAAGCTCACACCTCGATCAAGGCCAACAGATTTGAGGAAGCCCACCATAAGGTGTTGAATGGCAACCTCCGGTTATGGTAAGAACAGCTGCCTTCCAGTTACTGCCAACTACTTCCTTCGGGGTCACCTCTCAACTCTATCAGTGATCAAGCCCTACCTAATCCTCGTGCTTATCAAACTCCTTTCAATGGACCATCTTGTGGACTCAACCGATCCCTGATAAGGCAGACATTCATTGTTTGTACTTGTAAACGAGTCCACCAGATCTTTTCTAGACTCAAATGAACCATGTGTGCCTGTGCCTCTACTCTTTGTGGCTATTGTCAACGCCTTACGCATTTTAACAACGCAATTTGGGATCGCGTTTTCACATGTGTCCCAGAGAAACAGAGTAAACTAGAACCAGATGCCTTAACTCCAGCTACGTTCTGCTCTTTTTTTATCAAGATTCAGCCATATTGTGTTCACATTGCGATCCCAAAAGTGCGATAGTAAGGTATTATATGCATAGGTATATCTCTTTTCTTCTCTTCTCTCGCTCACTCTTTACCGTCTTCCTGTGTCTTGGTTTACAACATGTGCAGATATCTCTCTGTGTGTGTGTGTGTGTGTGTAGGTGTCAACCACATGATGATCCTTTCGATAGGTATCTCAACAGCTTATCACACATACGAGAAGAGTAAGGTCTACAATGTCCCATTTGAGGTTTGTTTTGAGGCTTTTGATAGGCAAATGTGAGATTTAGTAAGATTTATGTTGAAAGATTGCAAGATGAGGCCAAGACATGTGTGGCCAGAAGTCACAGGTGAGCAAATCTTAAAGCGTAAGATAATCAAATCCTAGATATTTCTTTTTAAAGATGTAAATCCACCTGGCAACTATATTTAAATTCACTCGTTTTATTCAGACTTTAGTCTGGTGTGTAATTAACCCGATTCTGTTTACGGTCGATCGAGGTCGCCATCTGCAAAATGGCAGCCAAGCCAGTTGCTGTCACTTCCTCACTGACAGCTGCTCCGTACACGAACATGGCCTGAATGGGTAGCAGTCGGAGACTTTGTTGTACCACAACTACTGCTACTTAACGGCACACGGCCCCCAAAAACTGACAGGCGGTGCCTCATCATTAAACTTTTGACACTATTAGCGGGGGCTGCCTTGCCGCGAATTGGATTGGGGCACAACAAAATTCTCTTGCTCTTGTTCTTGTTATTTTGTTGTGCCAACAACAAAACATTTAAGTTCATCAACGTGCCGAGGGGCATTAAAATAATTTCAAAACATTCCTCAACTATTTCATACCCGATGAACGATAAATTTTGAAAATAGCCACAACCAACTATCTATTTTTTTCTTTTTTATTCTTTTGCGGTTTTCGCTTGAATTTTTGTGGTGGCATTTCGTTTTTTCTTCCAGTCTTTTGATGGCCAGACATTTTAAAGAGAAACAATTCAATTAGCTGCCCTGTCAAACTTTCATTGTACGCCTGTCCATCAGTCGAATCTCACAGTCCCCTCCAATCACCCCCCCAATGACTCTTTGGAGCATCTTTTTCTCATATTTTTTTACTCTCTCACCCGTTTGTTGCGGTAATGAAACAATTAATTATCACAAGTCCACCCACTCCATTCTCTTGAAGGGGGCTCCACCTTCTACTTCTTCTTCTTTTTAAGGAAAAGTTGAAATGTTAATGGCGCACTTTTGGGGGCTCATGTGGGTGAAATGTCTCATTTCAAGTGTCCAACTCTTTGACATTTTTGCGGTTGAGTTTTTAAGTGCAAGCGCTTTTCACTTCCTTGATTTTCTTTGATTTTTGCGCATCGCTTCATTTTTTCACAGTTTTCTTTGTCTTACCATGGCACAAAGACTAATCAATTTACGGTATATTGAGTACAGTTAATTGCAAAAGTTATTTATAAAGATGAAATAGTTTAAGCGCAAAGGTTGAAAAGTCAAATCATAGTTTTATATATGTACATATGTACATCTGAAAAACTGATTCTTTCTGTTTTCCCATTTTGAATTATACTATATTTCTATATGAATTTAATGTATGTATATATAGAGTTTCTTATTTATAATCAACAAGTCGATTAACCTCTGACATCAATTTAACAGTCTATATATAATTCGCGATTTGAGGCCTTTTATCTCTCTCAATATATTCATATATATTTATTTTATACCAAGGAATATATATCAATCGACATAATAAACTAGATCTTAGGAAAGATAGACTATTGGCTAGTTGAGAAGTAATAGGAACTAACGGAGAGAAGTATAAAAAAACTAGTTATTCCGAATTTAATTAGATATATTTATAATGAATTATACATATTAGTATACTAAAATTAATAAGAATTAAACTTACTAATTTATAGATCAGATCAACACAAAGGGAAAAGGACGTCTGTTCCTTTTTCCCCTTTTAACTATTTTTATACTTCATTATTAGATTAATTAGGGAATATTTGTTGAGATCGTTCTAAATTCTGCCATTAGCCAGTAAAAGTTTCTTTAACAAATCTTTACCTTTTGGTCTTTCTTTCAACTGACAAATTTAATGTAATATAAATGGGTAAATGTCTTAAAAGATTGCAAATTAAGAGAAATACAAATTTATCTCTTGAAATTTCGATTATTATTATATATTACAATTTTACCGATCCGGATAGTTACTAAAGTTAATTCGAATTTTATTTGGCAATGATTAATTTTCATTTAATTTCAACTGGAAATTAATAGAAATAAATATTGAAAATGGAACTTTTTTTCTGTGACGTAAACAATTTGCAATTTTGGTAATGGGTAAAACAAAGACTCTTCGAATTGTTATTAGTCGAAAAATATTAAATATATTTTCCTCCCAGGCAAATGGAAATATTTTGCCTAGAAGTAACAGTTTCACACTAGTTTCAAAAAATTAGCTTTGAGTTTATTTTTGTTTGTTTGTTAGCTCTTTGGGTCGATCGGCTGCACTTAAAACAAAGCCCACGCATTTGGCCAACACACACACATACACACACACACACACAGTTACATACAAAAGGGCAATTAGCAGCTTGGCGAGAATTAGGTGGACATACACCAAGAGAAGAAAATAGAAAACCATCCGCTAGACAGAAAGTTTATTTGTTCAACTATTGAACTGCCGCTAAATTGTAGTGTAACTATATTTCTAGTGTTACCTTTTGTACTTTTGCCGCATAGCGAATAGAGCAAACAAAATGGATAATAGGTGAAGGGGTAGGGGGTAGCGAAAGAAGAAGGGCTCAACTCTTCACCCGACCTAGACACATTGTCCATGGTAAATGGACAGAAGTATTGTTTCACATGATTGTTGAGTCGATTTCTGCCAGCTAAATGCTGACCGGTTCGGTTTCAATGCAATTGCTGCCAATTAGAATTAATGCTTTTTTTATGAAGCACCAGCAGCAGCAGCAGCAAGAAAAACAAGAGCTCAAATTTCTAGACAGCAGCAAAAACAACTTAATCCTATCGACGACACCAATTTCCTCCGTGCTCTAAATCATCGTATTGACTTTCCAGTTGCCCAGTTCCCAGTTCCCAGGTCGACCTGGCTATGTCGCGTCGCATCTTTATTGTCTCCAGCAGTGAGCTGATGCAACGACTCCGGACCTGGACTAGGAACTAGGAATAAACGGGGGGTAAGGTTGGAGGGAGGACCGACTGTGACTGGCTCAAGTCAAATTGGCAATTTGTGAACGTTGTTGCGGTTCAAGCTGTTCGAAGCTTCGATAATTGTGCGTTTCGGAGGTGCACCAGCAACATCAGCAACAGCAACAGCAGCAACTCAGACAGCAGCAACATAAAGAGAAGTCACAATGGGCGGTAAATTGGAGGAAACGTTTGAATATACTTTCCTTTGAAAATATTGATGGAGTTGTTTTGTTTTTTTTATAAATTGTTGGCTTGATTTTCCCAGAACACTTTATGTGTGTGAAATTTGAGTTCAAGATAAAAATATGTACTAAAATGAACAGTAACTAGTAGTAAGTACTAGTAACTAATAGCAATTGTGTCCACTGTAGAAATAGATGGAGATATCCACTGGGTATGTTTTTGAAGAGTTTACGCTTTACAGCTGTAGTAAAAGCCATGGGGGAAGGGTCGCAAAATTGTCAGCTCGTTTGGGGCTTAAATATTTCTGTTGTAAATCAACATGGCGTAATTATGACCACTATCATCTAACTCATACGAACAACAAAAGCGAATTTAATGAATTAAATTATAAGTCAGTTGCAGCAGGTCAAACATTTGTCTCTCCCTTTCACTCCGTCACTCAATCCATTAGTCCGTCACTGAGTCAGTCAGTCAGTCACCCATTTAGTCAGTCAGTCAATGTACATTGAAAATGCAACAAAAGCTGCATAGAAATTACAGCTGTCAGCGTTGTTTGAGTGCCTCCATCCCATTTGGGGTACTCTGTTCACTATTTACCCAGAGACAGAGACAGAAACAGAGAGACAGAGGGAGAATCCTTCGTTTGCTTTTGTTTCGCATTTACACAAATGGGTCAAACCCCAAAAACAATCAACCAACAGACCAAACGCATATATATGTATATGCCCTGACAATGAGCTGGGCCACTAATTAAGTGGGCGTGGACCTGAACGTGGGCGTACAGTACAGTAGGGGACAAATAGCTAAGTGGGCGGCAGCAATATGGGAGTGCGCATCGTGGTTTTTCCATTATGTCGCGAGCCTGACAAGTTTTTACCCAGAATTTTCAGAGTCAGCTTTTGGCTCGACCAGCAGCGTGACAAGCTTTTGATTGAACGCCGCAACACGTCAGTGGGCCAGTCCGTCAGTCATAGGGCAGTGTGTCCTGATCCCTCCTTTCTCTCTCTCTCTCTGTCAAACGTCCTTGTGCCGTGCGTTGTAATTAAACTGTAAAGGCAATTTTCTACTTCTCTACCACCTCACCCCCCGACCACGACACCACAAACATCTTGATCCCAAACCCACTTTTGCTCATCTATATATAGAATGGAACGGTGGAAAATTCAACATTTATGCTGTGTAAATTTATTGAACCTGCTCTCAAATTCTTTAATAGAACACAATGGCCAAGGACTTCTATTGTAATGCTAAAAGCTAAAAGAGAGGGTCGTTTAATGGTTTAAGTAGATAATAAATAGAGAAGCGAGCGTTTTCTTTGAATCCTTAAAATAAATTTAATTTAATAGATTTAATAATTAACAGGAGAATGTAACAGTTTTAAATTAAAAGTAAAAGTGTGTATTTGCGGATATAAATTTGGATTGGTAAAATATATTCATATCTTTTAGACCTTATGAACAAATTTTTATTATCTAGTTAATGACTTTATGACAAAATAAAGTCAGGAGAGTTTCTAAATACAACGTAGTTTAATTTGTATCAATTTAGAAAATTATGTTAAATTAAAAAGCATTTAACAACAAAATTACAATGTAGTCAAAGAAATAATTACAGTCTATATCCAAAGCTTTCTTGCAAAATTTATTTTTATTTTATAATTCTTATAGGTCTTTTACCAGGCATTTTTTGTAAGTGGGAACCCATTTAATGAACAGAAAATATTTTAAACGTTCCCTTACATTTAAATTATTATTACTTTGTATAATGTGGGCCCAAAGTTTGAAATAAATCGGTAATGTTAAAATAATACACATATACACATAAAAATTCTGTTCAAAATCGGAACTACGATTCCAAAAAAAAAGAGATTTACTAGTCATTAGAGAGTAAAGCGTTGGAATTGCATTTGAGAAATGTATTTAAGGACTAGTCTCTGAAAACGGTTTTCTTCTCCTTCACCTCTCGCAAAGTAATGAACCACCCCTCTTAGCTGGTAATGGTGAAACCATTGGACAGTTAAATGGATGAGCAGTCAGTGGGGCAACCACGCACACATATGTCATTCAACAAAGCGGAGGGAACCCAGGAATTCCGAATTCAAGGAATCCCCCTAACATTTGACCGGCCCCCACTCCCGTCCCCAACCACTGTAATGGTCAGTAGTTGTGTTCGTGTGCTTTTGCCTAGATTGTTTATTATCAACTGGGAACGATAAAAGTGTCCTAGCCTTATTGTACATCATTTATTTTTGGCTATAGTTGTGTACCTTTTTATTGTTGTTTTCTTTTGTTGCGACAAGATTTCTTTCATTCACAGTGCTTGTCAACACAAAATGGACATGTATCAATTAATCTTTTGCATGGGTCTCAAGAAGGAGCCGGAGCCGTAGCTGGAGCCGGAGCTGGAGATGGAACTGGTGTGGCCTTATCCTTATCCATATCAAAATTCAATGTGCATACAACGCACGCTTGCCAAGGCAATTTGTTTGATGGCGCTCGCTTTCTCTCTCGCTGCGTGTCAGAGTCAGAGTTGACAAAGAGATGCCTGGCTACCAAAAGGTCATGGACATAAATTACCAAGAGAACAGACAGAGAGAGAGGGAGAGAGAAGGAAGAAAAACACCTTATACTTGAATAAAAAGTAAAAATAATTATTTAATACTTGAATAGAAGGCAATGTCATTGCCACTTTTCGTGCGATAACTCATCAAAGTTTAATGCACGAAATATCAAAGACACAATGCCAAGGGCCTTGTCTGACAAGTAGTCCTTGTCCCTGTCTCAGTAACTGTCCCCATCCCTGGCCGCACTGTGATATTCTTCTCCTCCACGTCCATGGCTCGCCTTTTAATGCGTACAATATTTGGTTTTGCCTTTGAGCCCCGTTGACACGTACTTGGTTAAAAGGAAAATGTAACTTGGCGCAAATGACGAGCATATTGATTAGGTTTTTGCTTCGTGTTCGCCTTTGATACGCATGTAAACACATAGATGAGTGATAACATGCTTTTAGCTCTTCAAACACTTTGGAAATATTTCGGTTCAAGTCTTAATACTCCTCAACAAAAGACTAAAGAGAGTATATATGTACATATGGATTCCGACTTAATGTGGCATTGCTTCTTAATATAAATATACCTAGAAATGGGTACATTAAAGTCGTTGGACATTCATTTTGTTAGAGTTCCTTCAACCAAGACTTTGACAATTGAAATGCAAACGTTGCCAGTGCCTGCATTAGGAACATTTTATATTATGCTGGCCTCTCCTCCCTCTCACACATGATAAATGGGCCAAGAACTGTTTTGTTATAACATCAACAGATGCAAATGTCTTGAGTAGAATCGTTAAAACATTGAAAAGATATTGAATTAATTTCTGCTGGCTTACACAATTGGGAAACATGGAAAACATGGACTCAACCAAGTAAAGTTTTCCTTTATAATTTTACTTTGATCCGGCAATGTGGAACTTTAGTAGTTGAATAGAATTGAAACTTAACTTTCAGAAATTGGAACTTAAATTTGACAGAATTTATAAAATAATAAAGATTTATATAAATAATAAATAAAATTGAAATAATTTTTTAATTTTTTACTTAAAAGTTCCTCAACAATATTTATTAGGTAAGACTGACCGCAATTTAAAGGAGTTTAGCGAAACAAAATACAAATAAATCTGTAAATACTTTTTAAAATTTTTTTAACAATTGTTTAATAATATTGGAATTTCAATTTGATAGAAATGGAATCCGAAACATTTTATAATAGATATTTTATCTGTGTTACATCTTCGTCAAAACAATTACATGAGAATTAATAGAAAAATAAATAATAAGTAGAAAATTGTTTATTAATTCTAAAGTTTTGACATTATTTACTTGCAGAAACTAACTGAAAATGAATATTTACAGGCTTTGACCAAGTTTATTATTCTCTTTACAAGTTTACAAGAAATAATATTTCAATTTCTATTTCTATTATAAAATCGGAAAAATTTTCTTAAATATTAATTACTATCGTTAAAAACTTCTACAATTTCAATTATTCTAGTAATTAGATGGATGAACAGTGGATTTGAAACTTTGAGACGAATCGTATTGCCAATTTAAGTCGAAAGTGACTTTCAAATAACTTTAATTACTATCAGCAATGATCTTTAACCTTTTTCTCTATTTCTGGATTCTTCTTGTGGGTAAAAAGCAAATGCGGAATTTCGGGTCTTAATAAGATGGATACATATATCATACAATCATAATCATAATCATGGTTTACCTTAAGACTAAAGTCGAATCTAAAGTGAAATAAAATATATGAAAAAAAAACTCCTGGATAATATTATATTGAATCAGCTTAAAAACAAAAATTAGATAATATTAATGCAGTACAAAAGGAAGCTGAAAGAATTCGGAAACAAATGGAACAGTTTTAAATGGGTCATACAGAACAATAAAGCGGACTCAGTGTTGGACCTATGCAAAAAATATGCAGTAAAGTAAGAATTGATGAAATTTTAGAAAATATAATTTAATACATTACAAATTTATTAACTAGTAATTAAAATAAAAAAAAGTTTGTACATTTCAACGTTGCCTTTTATCGAGCTAAAAAATTTACCAAAAGTTAATGCAAATCGAATGTGAATCTCTGAGCTCTATTAATGTCACTCAGTTCACATTATTGTTACTCTAAAATTCCCCCATCCTGACCTGCATCAACTCTTTTTTCCCAAAATGGTTTAAAAGCAACCCGAAACAAATTGCTTCACCTGCTCTTAGATCCAGGTGAGTGACATATCCTGAACACGCACGTACGCACTCTCTCTCTCTCTCTCGCTATTTCTTTGTTTGGGTGTCTCATTCCAATGAGAGTTGTAATAAATCCATCAAATATTTCATAAACTTATCATAGAATAATACATCATTCTCATAATCATTGTGTTGCCCATTATTTGGATATAACATTTGTAGAGGATTTCTGAAGGGTTTCAGTTTCCATATAATTTGATTTTTATCATAACACAACTCAATTATTATTTCATTTTCCAGGCATTGCACTTTCCGCGTATCATTATAGATAATTTCTTCATTAGAACATTGGGAAAAATATTAAAAAATGAGAAAGGGAAAACTCTTCAGCAACTTGTCAGAAATTGTGACAAGTTGTTATCAAAATGCATGGATCTGGATCTAAAGAGAATACACTGACAGTTTTTCCACGAAAATGGTGTGCCTGTGTATGTGTGTGTGTGTCCGTCCGAGGGGTGTGAAGTGTGTTATACAGTTTTCGGTTTGGGGGATTTTAATTGCAAAGTTAAAAACAACAACCGGCGACGGCTTAGTAGCAACTTTTCAGTCAATGCGATTAAGCCAACAATTCCAGCTAAAACTTTGTGTCAAACGCAATGCTCATTATCAATGTGGAAAGAGCATTAAAATTTTTGGATTTATTTGTCCACGGGACAAAGACGAACGAACCTGTTCTAATCTGATGCAGCTCGGTTGCACTTGAAGGGATTTGCGACAAGCCAACGCAGGACAAAAGCACATTAAAGGATAAATTGCCAGGAGCAAAGAGGAGAGGAGCGGACCAGCGCAGCAGCTGCCAATCCTTGTCATTGTGGTTTCTCTGTTTGTCCAGGAAACAAAAAAAAAAGAAAACACCAGTGTCTCTAGTCTGTCCCGGGAACCTGTAGTCGTAATGCCATTAGGGTTTTTACCATGACAGACACTTTTGCGTGGGTTGGCGATTATCGATCAAAGCCGCAAAGTGCGAACAGGTAGGCAGAGGAGGCCCAATCCCAACCCAACCCTGTGGCAATGTGGCAGGTAGAGTTGAACCGCCGACCTGCCGCCTGTCAAAATGCATTTTTAATGCCCTCACTCAACGATTTTCCACAATTCGATTCATTGTATATATATTTTGACAAGTGCATGCAACAAAATGTATATACCACCTTCCATACCAAAATAAAAAGAAATGATGAAGAGTTTTTCACAAGTTGCAGCTGGGTTATATAACAATTAGCTTATGTAAACTTGGCCAGGTCTATATCTTTTCTCTCTTTATTTATCTCAACCTCAAACCTCAATTAGCGTCTCCGTTTCTCCCCTCTCTCTGTCAATGTTTTGAGGTTTGTTCAAGCAATTTCCAAGTTCTTGTTCTTTTTTCATAATTCTTCTTGCCAGTCGCATCATTTCTGGCCCAGATAGCATTTAATTTGTTAATTATTTCTTCATGCTGGCTATAAGTGTAACTAATGTCGTTCATTTGTGGTTTTTGGTCTTTGAAATTTTTGGTATTTGGCTTTGTGGTGTCGCAAGAATTTCTCTCAAGCTTGCGTGGGTCAATGCCAGATGCCATAATGATAGAAATGGTCCCCTCCCCCCACCTAATTGCCACATTTTGTGGCATGTAATAATATAATTGTGCTAATCAAATTTTTGTTATTGTATTCCCTAACTGATTTGATTGCCACATTTAGTGAAAATGTTTCTTTTAGAAAGAAAATGAAAGACAGGTGCGGGGCATCATCACCATTACCTGCAAAAGAACTCTGGCTTAGAATGGAGAACAAACCAAAAGAATGAAAAGAACGTTACGGAAGAGAACCTTCATCTGCCGTGAAAATGCTGAAAACACTGCATCAAATAAAGAAAGGGGAAAGTTTGAGTCAGTAAAGTCTTTCACTCTAAACTTCAATTCGAATTTTACTTAAAGTAGGCTTCTATTTTTTTATCTTTCCAACATTTTTATTTAGTCTCAAAAATTCAATAATTAAGTTTAGTCACATTCTAAAGACCCACTGAGGTATAATTACTGGGAAAAAAGAAAGGAGGAAAAAAAGCGGAGCACGTGATTAAGTCGCAAAGAAACAAAACCAAAATTCGACCGCACACAAAATCCACAGAAAAGTAAGAAAAATAAGTGTAAGAGGAAAGAAATCTCGGTAAAATTCCCAGGAAAGGAGAGAAAAACATAAACAAAAATCTCGCACAAACAAAGTAAAAGATAAAGTCATAAATAAAATTGGGAAGTGTGACCACGTTGTAAGTTGTCCAATGTCCGTTGTCCGTTGTCCAATTTTTCCCTTAACCCAAAGCCAATTCATTCTCCAAGTAAACTCTGCCAGTTAGTTGACACACACACATCCTTTCCTTCTCCATCTTCCTTTAAGTGAAATGGCCCAAAATGGTTTCGAAATGGCTGGAATGGGAATATCTTCGGTCGATTTAAAGCATTTCTTTTTTAAGATCCCAGGAAGCATTTGATTATTTTTTTACGGCTAGAAGATGCTGGGATGGATTCGGGCTTAGGTTGGGGACATACGCCCGCAATTACAGGAAATAATTCGAGCAAGTGAGGGAAAAAATTAAGAAATGCCCGACGGGCGATAAGAGCACATAGATAAGACCCAAAAAAAGTGAAAAGATACACAGCAGCAGCAGCAGCAGCAGCAGCAGAAGGAGTAGGAGAGCAGTGGGAGTTGAAAAGCGGTAGTGACCCTAGTCCGGGTCACGTGTGACAGTGGAAAACGGCGAACATCGAAGCGTGAATGTCACGTAGCAGTAGACGGATGCAGGAGAGTAGACGGGGGAGAGGGAGAGAGAGTTGGGCAAATAAGAGTTTTATTTTTTTTTTTTTTTTTGATACTGGACATTCACACGACAAGAACAGAAAACAACACTACCCAAATATATATCAACAATAATTTATGTGCGTGCTGACATGCGGGACCCGTTCCAGAGGTCGTCCTCATACCTGGCTCTCTCTCTTCAGTTGGACTTGCAGTTGGAAGGAGAGTGTGTTTTTTGGCCCGGCCAGTAGCTTGTACGCTTTGTTAACAATTTAATGGCATAAACATTATGATTTCTGTTATTTCAATAACAGCACAAGAAGAAAAAAAGACACTCGATCGAGTTGGAACTGAACTGAAGTTGTACCTGCAGTTGGTCCATCTTATCAGTTTGGCAGCGAGTGCGATGCCTGCCCCAAGATAAACCACACGCAGCAGCAGCAGCAACATTTGATGATGAACCGAGGATGTAAGCCATTGAAATATTTATTCGACTGGGCAAAATTATTATGCGTAACACGTTCAGTTTGTTGGCTTTTATTTTGGTCGCCATAGTTGGCCCCCAGCAGGCGGTCAAAAATGTTAACAAGCGCAATTTGAACGCCAGGAGGACTTTAAATGAACGACAAAGGGGAATCATCGGGTGTAACTGGGTGGATCGAGTCCAAGACCGGTTCAATGTTACCTTTCCCATTGCCTTTTAAAACACTCTTTCCGTGTGTGTGTGTGTGTGTGTTGGTGTGTGACTGCAATTGATTTTTGATGGCTGATAAATATAGTTATGAATACTTAACTGACCAAAGAGCAACAGTGAACAGGCTTTGGCATTTTGTTTTTTGTTCTCTAGAAACGATTTTCGCCTGGTCATAACAATAATGGCCATAAGACATCATTTATCTGATGAGTTTTTAATTAATTTTCATTCATTGACTTTCTTATTTTGCTGCTTTCGGGACGTCTTTTTATAAGAAATAAAGTTAAAAGGAAAACAAGTTAGTTGGAGGGAATTGCTAATCCCTAAATGCATTTAATTTGTATTATTTTATAACAAGTTCCCTCCCCTCCCTCTCTCTGTCTCTCTTTGGATTCGTTTGCCACTCAAGACACCAAAATTAGCCGCCAAGGAACGATGAAATCGTTGGCAGGAAACGGACTTCAACGTGGCCAAGTCAAATCCAATTCGCTGCTGTCAGCATACCAAACATTAGACAACCCAATGCCAAATGAGTTTGGACTGTCCGTTTGAGGTGTTAATTTACCATGAATTCGAAGTGCCGGCAACTTTAACGCATGCGTAGACGAAGACTGAAACCAGTTTCCAGTAATTTGTCATATTGGAATTGCCTTTGCAATTGCAATTAGAATCGGGATTGGGAGTGACTCTTGTCTGGGCTGGCTAATTATTTGACGGTTTCTTAGATTAAGATATATTCTCGATATATATATATATATATATACATTTGACAACAAGCGATCTTTCTTGTTATTCCTGCTTTAAGGTTAACAATGCCATCCAATTTAATTACCACTTTGACGACTCTCAATGCGATTCCCTAGTGCTTATTGGGGTACAGTTTATACTGTGAAGGCTCTGGGGTTTGTTTCTTTCTGTTTTGGGTTTACTTTGTGTGCTCCAAAAGCCGCTCTCCATGGTCCAGGGCTGGGGCAATAAAACTGTCAAAAGTAACACTGTGTTATATAAGACATCAACATCGTATCGAGAGCCCAAAAGACAAAAAAAAAAATATATATATATATATCTGTATATATAAAATCCCTCAACTATTACAAAACAGAGAAAAGCAAAGCAAACTCCTGCGGGATTAGCCTCAACTTGGCTATAAACTGACTGCCACTACACGATCTCTTCCACAAAACAAAAGCAACAAAAGGGAGTTTTGTGTGGAAATAAATAAATTAAATTTCATCAATACAACGAAAAGGGCAAGAAGGAGAAAGAGAGAGAGTGAGAGAGAGAGAGTGAGAGGGGGAGGATGAGTTAAGAAAACTGGTTACGAGTCTGCGTCAATAACTCAAAGGATTAGGCATCGAATTGCTCTGGTCTGGGCTTAAATCATAAAAGATCTCAATCGCCCGCCCATCTCCAATTCCATTTGAGTCGCACACAAAGCAAATCACACAATTTAATGGGGGTCTTGGGGTTTTTCTTTGCATTTCCGTTGGCGTTTTTAAGTCGAAATTTGAAAAGAAAAAAAACAGTAACAAAATAAAAAAATATTTTAAACATTCCGAGACCATAAAATATATATACGGCTCTGGGTTTAGTTTTTGGCTGTGATCTCATATTGTCTGGTCTTGTCATAATTTAAATTCATTAAAATCAAAGTTGGGCCAAACTGTCACTAGGTTGTTTTTATGGTCTGTCATGGGCTCTGGGGGGTAATTGCTTCCATGAAGCACTAAACTAATTAAAAATGCTACTCCAGCAATGGACACAGTATTCCCAACTGCCACTCCGAGAAGTTTAGTTGTTCCAGGAATAATGCAAGATTTGATAACCCGCTGATTAGATGAGAATGGTTTACTCTATTTTTCTCTCTCACTCTACTTCTCTATTTCTCTCAGGTAATGTCCAGCATATGCTGGCCATGAATGAAGCAATTTGTTGTGACTGAAATATATTTGGTTTATATCTTTTTCTTTTTTCTCGTTTGGTAGTACGTGAGTCAAAGTATTTCGGTTAACGTAATCGGTAATCAGTTGCTTTTGGCCATCTCACACGTCGCACTGCTCGAGAAAACGCACCAAAAATTAGTAGCAATTTGGTTTACTCGTACTTTGGTTCTCAAAAAAAAAAAAAAAGAAAGAAGAAAAAAAATTAGATTTATTAGGCATATGCCACAGATCTCTTTGAACGATTAATACGACGATTCTGTTGGGTTTTGGGTTCTGTTCGGCTACGTGCATTGTATACAAAGTGGAAAATCATTCATTTCAATTGAACGAAATCATTTCAAAGGATGCTTCTACCTTAAAGGATTTCCCTTATAAATAAATGAATTGAAATTCCATTTAAATATGGAACAAATATTTCACCAAACACTTGTTAATACAAATTTTGCAATCAAGCCAGAAAGAAAAGGTTACCAAATCTAAATAAAATAAATCGAATAAAAATTTTATCACTGTGAAAAGTAAGAGTAACCATTAAAAATTCAATCATCCATTTAGTTTAATGTATTTCTGTATACTTATTTATGGGATACTCAGTTTTAAATGATATTCGAATGATATTCCAACGAGAACTAATTCGGAATATTTGATTAAGAAAAGGGAATTATCGACAGATTGATAGCTCTATAAAAACTTCAAGTCAAAATAACATTTAAAGAAGTATTAGGAAAGGATGCCAAAGATTAATTGCCGCTAGAAGTTTATAAGTCCTTGTTAAATAAATAAATAATTAAGTAGAGAAACAGTTTTTTTGAGTCGTCTACTCTTTAGAACTCTTTCTTACATATTTTTCTGATTTCTTTGAAAAATTACGCACTTTCAGAAATAAATTTAAATTAATGATTTTAGACCTGATTCCATTCTATTAGTTTCTATTTTATTTAAAGGTGGTATTGGAATTGCAATTTAACAACTAAAACTATTAAGAAGATTGCAACTCTCATCCCATTTTGACTGATTTGTTTGCAAAATGGAAGTCAAAAGAATATGTATAAATCAGAAATATTGACTCTAAGGCTCCTCGTCCTCCTTATATAATTCTATATAAATAGTAATATATAGATATATAATTTTGTGAATTATTATACATATTTTGTTTTCAAATTATCTGGCATTTTCGATCCTCTAATCGATTACTTCAGAGATTATCTATGATTTTTGACCGAAACCAATAAATTTGTATTTCAGTTATTTTTTACTTTTTGCCCATATAGAAGGATTAACTGCAATTTCTTAAAAACTAAGATCATGTGATTTTCGGATACAACTTTAGTCCGTTTCACCTAGAACGTTCCACAAACATTTCTTATAATACCAGAAATGCTACAAACTTAGATAACTTTAATATACCCTTTCCATTAGGTAGCAAGGATTAACTGCATATCTCTTTCCCTATCTAGATAATTCAATCCAGAATCATTTGTAGCATAAATCACTTAATTTCATCTTTAGATGATCTGAACATTTGCTTACTCTTTTTTTTTGTAAACCATCAGTCAAAAATTTTAAACAAAATAAGGGCAAGTTAGTCACTTTACAGAATATGGAAAAAAAACGTTTTCTTAGTCTAAACTTACTGAAAATTTGCCAAGGAACAAAATGTTAAGTCATTAGCAACGATTCGCTCCACCCACAGAAAATTTTTTTAATTTATGCAACACCATGAAAAATGCATAAAAATATGCCTACATATACATATCCATATATATATATATATATATATATATATATATATATATATATATATATATATATATATATATATCATATTTATGTATATATCATATATATATATATATATATATATATATATATATATATATATATATATATATATATCATATTTATGTATATATCAGGAGGATAAATGAATGGCAAAAGCAGCCGACAATTCCTCGCAAGTGTCAGAGTCATAGGAGGAGGCTTTGGAACTGAACTTAATTTACAATCGTAAAGAGACTTCATTCAAACACCTGCAAGTAGCAATACTGTGGAATATTTCCATATATTCATACATATATGTATATATGTATTTATATATATATATACATATATATATATTGAAAGGCAGCAGTGTGTATGATTTTTGATTTATTATCTGTCACAAAAATAGTTTTTCTACTCCCTTAAACAACCGCCTCACCTATTTCTTTTAACCCGTTTCTCCCTCCTTTTCCTCCCCCACCCCCTCTCTCTATTATAATAATAAAAATGCGTGCAATGCAATGCAAAAAAAGAGCAAAAAAAGTCTGTGAAAGGAACACAGGATGGCAGTAAAAGATATTTACGATGGCCACGATGCGGCCAGGGCAAAGTTATGCATAAAACTTTCTATATAGAGTAGAGTGAGTGAGTGGTGGAAGAAGGTGGAAGGGAGCTCTTCTTATGGTCGGTCGGGCCTATCTTAACACGATCAAAGCCAGGCATACAACAACAGAAGCAATCAATTTTCGTTGTTGTGATAGCCGCGGGTAGCCAGACAGGCCCATCCCTGCTCCTGTCCCTACATTTGGCCTAGAAGGAGCTGCAGGCGATTCGTCTGCTTAATAAATATGATAATGCCAGACCAACTCCAGTTCCAAGTTCGAGCCTGCTCTACTAATTAATGTAACAACTACATGGGCAGTCGCAATTGGAACTCGGGTAAGAACCATCGGGTAAGAGGCCTTCACATTCTCGTTCTGTTCTGTTCTGTTCTGTTTTTCCCCTAATAATAATAAATAGTGTCAAGATTAATTGAATCGTTCGCACTTTTGAGTTGCTATTTGGCAAACAAACCCAGTTTTCTATCCCTGTACCTAGCCCAGAACATGTGACACATGCTGAGACAAATGATATATCGTCATTTTTAAACTTTGCAATTTATTATAAATATATTTACGCCTTTGGAATGACACTCAAAGAAACCAACAGAAACGAAACGAGTTGGCGGCGTCATTTAATGGTTCATTATGTTGGCATGATTTACGCACTTATGGATTCGGGGTAACAACGACAAGTGTCCAACGGAATTAACAGGGTGCTGGCTCCTTCCTTGAATTTCGTTAACTAAAAGTGAGAAGATGGAAATGTATAGTTAGGACTTTATACAAATTCGGATGTCTGTACGAAAGTGGATTAGTTTTTAGGTCAATTTGCTGGATTTCCTCCTTGGATCTCTCTTCTTAGGTCTTATCAAGGGAGACTTTCCTTTCTTTAGAGTTGAGATTGTGGATTGGTTTTGTAGTAAATCACAATCCTCAGCATCAATCCTTTTCATCTATGTAATCGTCATTAATATACACTTCTTCTACAAAGCTTGTGAAAAGAAGTAAAATATTAAAATTTTATTTCATTATAATTAAAAAAAAATTAAATTCAAGTTTTTTGATTCACTGATCGACACATTTATTTCATTTTAAAATCAGATATATGAAAATATATTGCGATCGACTCTACGCGAATTAAGAGTGTATAACATAGACTGAAGTTTTGATAAATATAATATCGAAATGAAGAGCTACTTTATACTTTTATTTGCCAACATTTCTTACAATCGAATTTGGAATTATTTTCTCCATTTTAATTCTCTGATTGTTTACAAGCCTATCCAATATTTGATCGACTGTCTGACTAATTAGATAATTCGGTCCAAGATCCGTCACGAGGATGAAATTTATGGAAAAAGTTAATAAACATTACAAAATGTTTGGTAATTAATCAAATGTCATTGGGAACCGTTAAGATTAAAACGCGTTCATAATGGGAAAGGGTTCAAGGCTGTTAAGCATTTAAAACAAAGCTCCAACAAGTGGGCACACATGTGGGCATAATCCTTCAACGAAGGCACTCAACAATGAATTTATATTTTTTACATATTAAAATGGCAAACTGAAAGTGGTCCATGAAATCCGTAAGCCATCAAGAGATGCGTTCCAACTGAATGGAGACTGAATGGAGGAACTGTGAGTCAGTAGAATGTGAAAATAATCGCAAGGCTTGCGCATAAATAATGGACTTAAGTGTCAAAGGGGCATATCATCAATTTGTTTTTCGGCGACTCTTCCTATCTACCTTCCTGCCCCCATCCTCCCTCAATTCTCTGTACTTTAACGTTGCAAATATTTAAAAATAAAACTGCCAGCAAAACCGAAAGAGTGAACAATGAGCTGCCTTTATGGCATCATAGAAGGAATGGAAAGACCCCAGCGGATGATAGCAGTAAGGAAAAGGAACGGTAGGAGGAGGAGCAACATGAAGGAGGAGGAAAAGAAAAAGAAGGCTGAGGAGCAAGCCCCAATTCTAGTTTCAGATTTTTCAAAACAAATTCGCTGAGTGCTTAAGTGCTTCCGAAACTGAAACAAATCTGTGACATGTGTTTCTGTTCCAACAACTCGCTGGCTGCCACTTGCCACGCAAAGGGGCGAGCTCAGAGTGAATTTGCCTAAAGTGGCTACTGCTTCTGTTGCCGTTGCTGCACTTCATCAGCCATCGGGCGGAAAAAGAGAAATGCGAAGAAAAATGTCCCCATCCTGTCAGATCCGCCCGTTCCATTTGGCTGTCTTCTTCTCTCCACATTGTTGCATTTTAATTCCGATTTTTGTCGCGGCCCTTTTTTTTTTTTGTTTTGTTTAAGCGGATTTTCAATGGTCGTTCCGGAAGAGAAAAACCAAAACAAAATTGCCCAAGGAGGAGTCTAATTTATGTGATCCGCTTATGGAGGGGAGCAAACCTGTCATGGAGCACTGTGTAACGACTCCATAGGTAAGTGTTTAAGTAAACTTGGCTTTATTCAACTATAAACATCAAAAGGTGTTTAATGCAATGCAACTGAATGCAAAAAATATGAAAATTAATTTAATTGACGGGGACAACATTTTCCATGCCAAGATTTGAATACCCTTCAAAATTTTAGTTCAAAATTATCACTTCTTTAAAAGTTCATCTTAAAGAATAATTAGATTGTTGTTTTAGACAATACGATTTTGGAATTTTTTCAATTTGGAATCCAGAGATCGTATGATCTAAGGCTCATACTCATGTCGATATTTATAAGTCAATATTCAATCAAGATCTACCGTTATACTTATGTATATAATTGAATAATTATTGTAGTATTCATTAAATTATTTATTCTAGTGCTTATTATTGTATTTTTCTTATTGAATCTACTATACATTATTCTGCTGTTCATTTTGGCAATCATTTTAGTATTCATTCAAGTATTTATCTTAGTATTAAATTCAAATTAAATCATTTGGTTTTGGTCGGGAAAACGCTTTTAAAAGAAGTACTTAAAGATAGTGGATTTAAATAGTTCCAGAAGTGGCAGCCCTCGAATTTTCATACTATCCGGAGATTTGGTACATCTGAATAACATCAAAGAATAACTTATTTATGGGTTATTATTTCTATGAAAAATAATAAATTTTGAGTTTCCAAATGTTTCTTTTTCTTTCTTGTTTTTATTATGTCTTCAAAAATTTATTGAAAAAATAAAAGTGAAGTAAGTGAATTTTTTCCTATATATTCTATATTTCTATAAGAAATTTTCTAAACATATAGTACAAATGTTTTGTGACAGTATTAAAAATTGGGTTATTTTTAAATCTGGTATACAGATTTGACCTTTTGACTTGTTGAGTTTATGGCTAAATTTAGTCCAATGTATATCTTACCTAATTAATATTGATTGAAAGTATAAATGTTGAATAGCAAATCCAAAAGTGTATTTCAGAATTTCATAAAACTTGAAAAAAGTCGGTAACATACATTTAAATGGAATTATATTTTACAGGGACAATCATCAATTGATATTGATATTGATAATTCCAATCTAGGGATTGATTTATCAATATTCCGTTTTTACATCTGTGTTTGAATATATAACAGATTTTACCTATTTAATGTACTAATTATAATTAAGCGAATTCGTATAGTACCAAAGTTGGAATAGTGAGCAATGATTCCATCTGTTGACCTTTCTTTGAATGATAATCGGATCGATGATTTAGACAGGGATATGGATCGTATATATACTGCATATTTGACTAAGGTTAGTTTTAAATAATCTTCCATTTCTTGAGTAGACGCAACCATCGACTTTTGACTGGTTTCTAAATGGTAAGTCATTATGCCAGGCTCTCGGAAACCTAATCTGGTCGATGGACTTAAGCTCTGAGAAAGATCTTAGAAAGATCTATCAAAACAGAAGCTTAGTTAGAGTAAACATCCAATATTCCTATCATAATAAATAGATTAATTTGAAGTATTCCTTAGAATATGCCGTGATGCCGTCTGGTGTATGACTATGACAACAATAATAGCTGAGGGACAAATCCTTGCCAGTCCGCGGTAGGTCAGAAGGAGACGACAAAGCTATAATAACATATTGCCCACGGCACACCCAAGTCCTTTTAGCCGAGGCAAATACAAACATATTTGCTGCAAAGTAAATGGAACAAAGAAAAGAACACCAAACAGTTGTCAGTTGTTGTTGTTGGTCCTGTTCTAGGAGTAACCACACATGGTTCATACAGGTACATGCCTGGCTGCACAGCATCAATTCTAAAAGGATTAGGGCTTAATTTCAAATGCGCATTCATTTGCACTCAGCTTGGTAGCTCTCCTCTCCTTTCCCAGTCAGTCAGTTTACTATTCTCATTGTCATCCTTATCCCCATCCCCATCCACATCCACATACTCATCCTCCATCTCATCGCTGTAAGCGGATTTCTGGCTGCAGCTTGCTTTCTGTTCTGTTATGTTTTTTGTCCCATTTGTTTGTTGTTAGTTCCCTCATCTATTCTTTTTTTATTTTTCTTTTGGTGAATGCCACTCATTAGTTTTCAAATGGCAGTATTAATAGGTAAGAGGGAGAGAGAGAGGAGGGCTGATTTGTATAGGGGCGAGAATGGAGGGAATTGCTCAATTTGTGGCATTAAGCCCCCATTTACCTGTGCATTTGTGTGTTGTTGGCCAGGACTCTTTCTCTTTTGTGTATCCTTGTTTGTTATTGCAGCAGTGTCTACGACATTCCTTTTTTTACGGATTCAATAATTTGAAAGGTAAGACCACCAGGTGAAACAACGATCTTTAGGCAGGATAATTGACGTATATTTGTTTGTATTTTAAGTCCAAGCAAATGACATAGTAAAAGGTTAAAAGTAGACACTTGGCTATGACAATGAATAAATGATTAACAAATCAATGATGAAAAAGTATTCCTAAATAGACCTAAATAGACCGTAGCAGCTGTTCAGACCTAAATATAAAAATATAATTATTATTGCTTCCAGATTTATATCGATTCAAAAAGGGCGAAAATGTTGGAAAATTATAAATTAATGGATTGAAGAATGGGTTCAATACTGAAAAAAATCAGAGATAATGTAAACTTTTCTTACATAAATTTAATAATAACTTAATATATAATAAATAGGAATAATTATTACCAACACAGTTTTCCATTAAGTCTAAAATTCCCCAATACAAAATCCAACTCAAATACATATTCCCAAGTGTTTTTTATAAGTCAAATCTATAAATCTACTTTATCTACTAGTCTACTCTAAAAAGTTTATAAAAAAGAATAGCGAATATCTATATTAATATTAAGTAAAATTTCTAAATTGAAGTATGTTGGATAAACTTGAAATCTGACAGTTAGATCAGACTACTTTATCTTACGATTTGAACACAATGGAAAAGCTTATGAATAAGTCTTCCATTTGAAAAGAATTCTCAGCTTATGTGAAGATTATGTTATATAATATTATGATATTATATTGTTTTTATAATATTTTGTTTTATATTTTTTGGGGTCAAATCCGATATTATGTTGCGATTCATATCCTAAATAATAAATATTCATGATTTATTAGAAGAATATATGTATAAACGATCCGAAGAGAAGAAATAGTAGAATATTTTTCTATATAAGAAAAATTGTCTAAGTAATTATTTTGAATATTTTTAAAAGTTTTCTTAGGTAGTATATTAATTCTATTTGAATTTTTAAAAGATCTTTTATTAAATCTCTAATTTTAGGCTATCAATAATTGTTTTTCAAAATCTGTGCTTCGATTTGGATTATTAATGAAAGTTTATATTATTTATATTATTTATATTTATATTATTTATATAGATAAAGTTGTAAATAATATTGTTTTAAATAAAGTTAAATTTAAAACTATAAATTTCACAATCTAAACAACCAAATTAAAGAAATTCCATAGTAGCAGGACAACAGACACTTGTTTTTAAATCTTTAATATAATTAAATCTTTCCATAATGACTTTCTAGCAATAAAATTTCCATAAATTAATTATTTGCAAACTAAACTAAAAAAGCAAAATTGGTATTAGGAAAACTTTTGCAAATTTGCAGTTAAGATTCTCAAATTTTTTGGATTAACTCTGAGAGTTGATGTAGATATTTATTTAACCGTATTTACGATTGGAGAAAATGATAGGCAAAGCTTACTAAAAAAGATCTAAAAAACCAATATAAAATGAATTTAAAATGTGTCCAGTCGTTGAAGATATTATTTTGAAAATTTTAATATCGCATTCATAGAGGAACTTTATATTTAAAAGACATTCTGTAGAATTATGCAGTACCCTGTAAAAAACGTCATATAAATGTAAATGCTGTAATTTCCATAAAGAACTTCCTTGAATCCCAATAAACTATTCATTCCGATTAACACGGCCTAAGCCTGACCATATATCTCCTCCTCCTATCCTCACAAATCATGTTTCCCCCTCGACAGCAGACACACCTTGTTAACGGTGACCCAAAACCAACAAGCAAATGACACATTGTCTGTGGCATCTGCTAGTGAATTAGGATTGGCGGGGGGAGGGGCTACTAAAAGAGAATTCAAAATCTAAAAGCGTTGCAAAATGGGAAAAATTAGTTTTTCCTCCACACACACACACAAGTTAACAAAATTGTAAATGACAAAAAGTATGCTCAAAATCAAATAAGAAATTCGTTACAGGCAGCCGCCTGCAATGCAACGTTGCAACGCACTTAATTTTGGAACAGGATTTACGAGAGTGACACACATTCAATATGCACTCAGTTGGGTCGGTGGAAGGACTCAGTTGTTACGGATTGCGTCTGCGCAAAGGAAACTGTAGAAAGAGCAAATCGCTCGTGTCGAAATGAAATTTTTAACGCTCGACTGGGTAAACGATCTACAGATTTCGACTGTGAGTTGTGAGATGTGTGTAAAAGATGGAAAAGTGCTAATGAAATGTCCTTTTCTGGCTCAATGCCATTTCGTTTCGTTACGACCCTAGGGCAGCTGGAGCTTAGGGTTCCCTTCTTGTCTTCACCGTGGCGAATGGTAAGGAGGAAAAATATAAAATTGTTCGCTCCATTTGATTTTATGTAGAGCTGAGATGATGCATGTCTGCAATTTGCTGCATGCCATCAACTTTGTTGCAATTTACAACCGACCACCTCAAGTGGAATCCAGACATTAATATTCAATTTTCCAAGTGTACTTAAAGCAGCTTAGAGAGTTCTATGCAGTCCAATTAGTTGCAATTGCCACAATTGCCCAGAAACAGAAACTGAAGTGGATGGCAACAATGAATGCAGCTGCAATAGTTTTGCCCAGTTATTAGGTTAATTATAAATTCGATCGATACATTTGGCCTATTGAGGGTTATTACTGCTTCTACTTAGATGGCCAAAAGCAAAGCGCCAAGAATTTCTCCAAAGTTTATTTGGTATAAGAAAATATCACAAGACATCGGAAGATCTTTTAGTTAAGTTTTCTGAAAAAGAGAAATTCTATTTGTTGTCCAACTGTTTCTCCTGGAGGGAAAATGTCAACTAACTGACTTTTGTTTTAGCCATGATGTAGTGGCAGCTGGGGACTGTCCATTCCAGAAATTAGCCTTTTGTTGCAATTTTCAGCTGCTGCCACCTGAGCTAAACCGCAAGGAATATAAGCAACATAAATAGGAATTAGTTGTTTTTTAATTGTTGAAGAAAACAACTTTCCAGGGACAAACGCAGCACGAGCCTGTTGTTGCCATAGGACACATGGCATCTTGTCCCTTCGAGACGATTTCACTCAGCTTGATATTTTGCTTCTGCCAAAATATTTGCAACATATTACTATAGGCACAAGGCCAGGGAATTTCCAAGAAGCAAAGACAAAGGACTTCCAGCAGCAGTGGCAATCGGAGGACGACTACCGAATCAGAAGCCTTGAAATTGCATTTTATGACATGCCATTAAAAGGCAGCCAAGTTGATTGCAAAGAATGCAACGGCAGCGTATCAAATTGTTCATCCAGCAAGCAAAAGTTGACATTTCTAAGCTACTAACTAGGCTCCGTGCGGGCATGCGGACACTGCGCGCGCATGCGTGCATAATCGCGGAACGTGTGTCCAGTTGCCTGTGCACGCGCACAAAGCGCAGTTAGTCACAGCGAATTATGACTGGACAAGGCCAAGGCAGCAGGCACCTTCAGAATTATCTCTATGAATGTGTACAGTGTATACTTAGCACACCCACCTGGTAGCCCTTGATAGCCATTATCCTTTGACAACAAAAAAGCGTGCCCAATTCGCCCTGCCATCTAGACAAATGTCACGCGAGAGATAGAGAGAGAAGTTAATGCTCTATCTCTGTTCATTTGGCCATTGTTAATAAGCATAACGAAATGGGAATGTTTATGGAACACTAAAGGAGGGGGAGGGGAAAATGTATACAGGAAGTGAGGTCAGGAAAAATGTCAGCTTAAATCTATGTATGTGATTTTATCTTTGTGTCATCAAACGAATTCTATAACGAAACACGAAAAATATAACCATAAAAAAAACTTACAAATGAATGAATAAATATAAATATCACAAATCAGACTATGACAACTTTGGACTATAGTTCCGGAATTAATTGGAGTTAATTAAATAGTTGACATAATTAAATAAACAATTGATTCTTTCTATTTTTATTTGCTTCAATTGATAAGTAATTTTATATTGTTTTTATACCCTTGCAAGGGTATATTAATTTTCGTCAGAAATATATTCTTGATCTGCAAGATGAGCTGATTTGATATAACCCTGGTCGATTGTCAGTCTGTCTAGAGCTATCATATACATATATACATATTAACAATAGAAAAGATCGGTTAGAAGCAAAGTTTTAGCTTAATAACTCGTTTGTTTTAAAAGAGATTGTTTACAATTTTGGTATTCGTAAGTTTCATAAAAATCTACTTAGTTTTAACGGAATCGATTGACTCTGGCTGCCATAGAAACAACGAACAATTTTTTTAAATTTAGATTTAATATGTTTAATATATATATATATAAATATTCATATGTATATGTCAAAGACACAGTTTGCAAGGATATACGAATTTAGCACTTTCTTCTAGTATATCTTCTTCTTTAATATAGTGTAATATCTGAATGAAATATAAAATAAATATTAAATCATAAACTAAAATATGAGGTATGTATGTAAAGAGTCTATTGATAATTAAGTTAAGAACGACTGTCTTAACTTAAAATCTGCTTCCCTTCTTACGTTCCTACTGGGTTTCCAGACCAAACATGTTGCTCCTAGAACCTAAAAATAATTAATATTTAAATTCTACTTCATATAAAAAGATATATCAACTGCTCCTGATATTGAATTATTAGAAAAATTCAAAGCCCAAACATGTTCATTTTATGATCGGCTGTAAAATATATTAATTAATAAGTTAACTTTGAACAAATTAGTTATATTATGACAATTTAAAACTATATTTTATGTGCTGGATTTAATGGCACTTAAAAGAAAAAGAAAGATTTTATTATTCCATTATTAATCTCTTTAAATAAATAAAATATTTTTATCTGTAGTACACAATGCCACTAAATTATTCTAAAATTGAAAAAAGCAAGTGACTATACCCTGTACCAAGTAAAGGTGCTAACTAAAGTTAAACTTTGACTAGCTAACCAATGTCGCACTTGGCCATTTGGTACAAATTATTTATAGTTATAGTTATAGTTGAATTAAAAAACCATTTTGTATGAATTCTGATATATACTATCGTATATTATAGATAAACATATCTATATTTATTATATACATAAACAGAAAATAAAAAATATTTTTTTAGTCTTAAACTTCGGAAGTTGGCCGAATAAGCATTTGGGATGATCCGACGGGAATTATATCTAAAATATTCCAAGGTCTGACATCCAAAGGTCTGCGAAAAAAGAAAATATAATAATACAATTTTTATTTAATACTGAAAAAAAGAGACAAAAATTTATAACTTACCCTGGATCGCATTCATCGTCCCACCAACCAGAACCTAAGTCTTTTGCACAATTCTCTGTTGCAACATTGTCGTTCTCTTGGTCAATGGTCGTGAATTTCTGACTTAAATAATGCCGAAATCGATCGAAATTGGAGCCATCATATTTACCCAACGACTCCAACTTATATTTCGTGCCTTCATTACCAATCTTAAAGTTATCATAACTAGAAAATTCGATATCTTTCCCCGGCAATTTAATTTGCATATAAAGCTCATAAGTTTCCGAATTGGTTATACGATGAAGGGGCTCAAGGCCTATAAAAAAGTCTTTATCTAAGCTACCAAAACCATTACGAAAGTCTGTCCAATTTCTTGCAAAGTTTTCGTTGCCTCCCTGAAATCGTCTACAAATAACCATCCACCCACCTCCAGCTATATCTCCATTGCAGAGAACACGATGTGGACCTAATCCGGAAATTGAAATTAAATGAATACCTGATGGGAGACCTTTGCAACTTGTTTTCGGACGTTTTTCATTGCACTCAATTAGACTCTTTTCTATTCGCTCTAGTTTAAGAGAATTTTTTTTAATCTCTTTTTCTATCTCTACCTTCTGATTGTTAATTATTTTAGCAATAAATTCTTCTATTTTTGCATTTTTGTTTTGTTCTTCAATAGTTGCTCTAAGTCTGTCATTTGTTACATGAAAGTTCTCAATTAATTGAACTATATATTGAATCTCTTTATTATTAGCTTTGACCTGATCTTTCCACTCATTCATTTCAACTAATCTCTTGCTAAGTCCGAGTATTTGGTTGTCTTTGTCAATGTTCGATTGTGCAGTGGCTTTCATTTGTTCCTTCAGTTCCATTATATAAGTCAAAGGCCCCTTCACAGACTTGAAACAGTATGAACTGCAGAGATCTTCATCGGTTTCGGAGTATCCACAGTACTATGAAGTTTACAGTATAAACAGATCGAAACAGAAGGAATATCACTTCAAACTATTCACTTTTACACTCACCCCCTCATCATCCATCATCATTGAAGCTAAAAAGGAGTTTGCTGGTTTCCAACCAAAAAGGAAGAAGAATCCAGAAAGTGCAAGGACATTTCGGAGATTCATTTTGCGAAATAGTCAAATATTAATATGTATTTAATATTATTAAAATTTTTGGACACTTGTTCTTTCGATGGCGACAATGTCACTGAAAGCAATGATTTTGGAATTAGAATAATTTACAAATTTGAGATTTGCCGTTGACATGATCTATGATAAGGCAGAATTACGAACAATCTGCATCTTATCTGTTGTTAATATATGAGTTTATATGTTTTCATACAGCATTTAAGAATAAGCAAAACATAATGAAAAACGTCTCAGTATATATTATGTAAATATATATATATTTGTACCCATGTCTGATAAGACAGATTTGAGTTCAGTTGAGTCTGCCCGTTCGTATGAACACCGATATCTCAGGAACTTAATTTGTCTTCAACATTTGAAACGATCAAGAAAATATGTATATACTTTATTGAATCTGAAATGTTTTCTTCTCCCTGTTACATGCACAATAGCGACTTTAGTATACCCTTTTACCCTGTGGGTAAAGGGTATAAAAACCGTTTGAGAAAAGTTGGATTTATGGGAAAAAAGCAATCCATCAATAAAATGTATATTATACGATTAATTTATAAGATATATGTATATAAAATGTCAATATAATAATGAGATATGTAGCATTCCCTAAAGAAATATAGATATGTTTACATGGAAAATTATAAAAAAATATAGCAATTTTAATATGGAAATTGCTAAATAGATAATAAGAAAATAAATACTTAACTTCAATATATAAAATAATTAATTTTTTTCCCTTCTTCTTAAGTTTTGGTAATTAGATATGAAGTTGTCTTATTCAGTTTAAATAAGTTTTATTTGGGCCATCATTCTAACGAAGAGTTGATTAAAATTTTCAAAAATATATTATGATTCATCTGTAAATTCCCGAGTACAATTCTATTTCTATTTGGTAGCTTAGAGTAAAGTATCTCGACTTCTAATGGCAACATTTACATCTAATTTTATTCCATTTTCAATTTCTCTTGATAGATTACAACCAGAAATGGAAAACTCATTTGTGAGGCTTATGGAAATTTTGTTGCAAATTGCGATGAAAACTTTTTGCAGAAAATGTTGGAAAACAGACAAACGTAAGCCAATGACAAAGGTTCTGCCACGAAAATCACATGAAAATAGTTTAACAAAACGGAAAACGAACAACAAAAAAAATGAAGAAGTGAAAAAAGAAATTATTAAATGTTTAATGCAGCGCAACATGCAATACAATTACGCACACAAAGATAGTGCTGATAGGAGGGATGAGGAGGGGAATTCAGTTGGGGGGATTTAAGAGATAGCACGCAAAAGGAAAACTTGTGACAAAAGCGCGGAAAAGCAGGGCCGGAGCCATAAAACTTTTGCCATGATGATGGAAAACGTTTTGTGCGGGCTTAAGCCAATTTGTGCCAAACACAAAAAACCATGAAGCAGATGGTAAAGAGAGTTGTTCAGAGGGTAGTGTAGTGAAGGGGGAGGGAGGGATTGGAGGATTGACAAAACTAGCGAAAATGCCAAATTAAAGTTGCAATGAAGTTGTTATTTTTTTCTTTCTGTTTTGTTGTTGGGAAGCGGCTTAAAGGCAAATGCCAAAGTGAAGCAACCAAATGGCATAATGAGAAAAAGAAGTTTATTCTTTTCCCTCTTTTTATTTTTTGCAGCAAGTTTTTTCTCTTTTATTCCACACTCTTTCGGCGGTTTCACTCAATCTGGTTGTTGATTAAACCGATAAGATCTACGTATATATATATACACATATATATATATATTGAAAGGGCAGTCAGCTAAAACAGGAATCTGATTAGCTCAGAGAATTTGACAGACTTCAGGGCGAGGATCTTCTCGATTCACTCGTAATTATTGGCAATTTCACGGCAATAAAATCACAAGCGTGTAAAATCATAAATGATAGCACACTATACACAAACATATATGTATGTATCTATATAAAGATATGCAGGTGTAATTGCACAATATTTAACAGGTGATCCTTAATCCCGATTCAGCTGCTCCAACCATGTTGAAACTTTGGGGCGTTACTCACTTAAAAAGCCGCAATTTTCATATTAAAAATATTTATAAAACTTTTATAAACTTCTTCCGCTCGCTCTCTCTCTCTTCTTACCCTCTCCTATTTACTGCCTCCTATCCAACTCCTTTTTTTATCCCTTTCCCAAGGTGTGAATGCGTCAATGTGGCAATGATGCGAAGGGCTCTGGCAACAGCCTGCTTTGTCGGCGGCCTTCTTTGCCTGCCTGCGTAATTAGGCACTTGGACTAATTAATAAAAAATGATACCCGTAACAGTAAATTTGTACAAGTGCCCACAAATGTGGAATGGAGTGAAGTGTGCCTCGAGCAAGTCCCAAAATTAACGATCAAACCGGAAAGAATCCATTAGATAAACCAAGGGGCGGTGTTTACTTTGACTCAAAGTACTTACAAAAAAACGGAATTTAAAATAAAAAGAAGTCGTTCTTTAAATGAATATAGCAAAGAAATCTGCAGTCTTTATAGAATAAAGGTTTCAGCGAGAGTAAGAAAAAGTTGAATATTTTATTTTTCTTCTGCTTTTGGGAATAATTAATAATTTAATAAATGTTAAATAGTGGCAAATATGAGTTAAACAATTTTAATAATTTTACTGTATCGGGATCTAAATCCAATCTTACAAAATCTGCATTAATTTATTAGCTCTTATGTCGGATTTAAAGCTATAGAATAAATCGAATCGCATTATATAAAAAAATAAATAAAGAACTCACAAAGGTCAGCCACCATCATTTCATCTGTAACACGTTTTTTCACATATTTGTTTATATTTAATGTTTTTTTTTTACAATTTGTGGTTTTATTTTAGACCACCAAAAGAACTCTGGTTATCATTAAAGTGGCTAAAACTTCGAGCTGATTTAAATTTTCCAAAGGTTTCAGAGCAAACTACTTCGAAGGATTGTGAATACACCGTTCTATGTGAGGAACTCGAGCATCCGCAGGATCAGGACTCATCATTGTGCCAGAGTGGACAGGGATAAGACCAACCAATCGTTAAACTTGCTAGCAAATAATTCTAATCTCAGGTGATGCCACCTCCTGGACCTATCTTTTAGACCAGAGATCGACAGGTAATATGACAACAAACTAGACGCTGATTCGATGATGACGCCTAATTTTGGGAGCCAATTTATTAGTCATCTAAGCTTAGAATCAATAACATTAAAAAAAAAGTATCTTATCGGATGGATAACCTTACTGTATAAAACCAAAGTGTATTCATATCGCCCAATATCAAATCTATATCTTAATATCAAAATGTTTTAAATTAATTTTATTTTTCCCAGGAATAAGAATGAAATTTAATCCCATTTATATATATTTAATATGTTATTTTACATAAATTATATTTTACGTACATTATAATAATTTATTTCCTCCTTAACTTCCTTAACTTTTAAGCCTTTTAGGTAATAAATTCTTCATTTGCGCTTTTCATATACAAATTAAACTAAAATGTTTTACGATCTAAGATCAATGGTTTTTTCTTCTTTTTTACATAATTTTTTATTTTTTAGTAACA
Source organism: Drosophila emarginata (assembly GCA_037075365.1). Taxonomy (NCBI): domain Eukaryota; kingdom Metazoa; phylum Arthropoda; class Insecta; order Diptera; family Drosophilidae; genus Drosophila; species Drosophila emarginata. Next base: position 4,333,895 of record JBAMCD010000324.1, read on the forward strand.
GAAAATAATGTCTCCGGCATTAAAAATATCTCCCACAATAAATCCATCTCCTTCTCAAGCTGGACACTTTCTTTTAGCCGCCTACTTGAGACAAAGTCGTGGGAACTGTATTGAACTCAATTGATTGCAATGTTCTATGCGATTGTTGCGCCTGTCACAATATTGTAAGAGACAGATAGCCACCGGAGATTGAGAGAGAATGAGATTGAATATAAAAAAATAGAAAAATTCGCACACTCATTGCGGCAAGCATCAAAACGAAGAAAGAAAAAAGATCGATGGAGGGAAAAACATGGCAAGATGACATTCTCTTCCCACCTTTATTAACTAATTTGCCAAGGTTGAGCGGTGAGATAACAAAGAGCCAAATAGCCAAAAAGACTTCTAATTGCTACAAGGCGCACTTGTAGCCACACACGATGAGATGGAGGTGGAATTGGAGAAGGAGACGGAGACGGGATGAAATGGCGGCAAGTGACAAACGCACCTTAATACGATTTCAAAAAGTTTAAAAAAGAAAAAAGATTTTTTGGTTTTCGTTTTTGTCAACGTCATTGTAATTTTTTTTTTTTTTGGATTGCGTGTGGCGAGCCTCTGTCAGCCTTCCTTTTGGCTACCGATTGGTTTTGGCTTGGACAATGGAGCGGCATCATCATCATCATTGCCATAGGGAAAATGTCGCACACAACGTCATTGTCATTGTCGTTGCCGTTGTCGTTGTCGTTGTCATTGTGATTGTCATTGTTATTGTCACCTGAGCAATGCCTTTCCATAGTTACTTTTCTCCTTGTCCTTTTAACCTTTCCTTTCTCTTTCTAGTCCTGGCATTGTTGTCTCTCATATATATTGTCTGTGCCATTTTTTCGGGTGTGGGCCACTGTTACCTTTTTCTTTTACTCCTCCTCCTCCTCCTCTCCTCTCAGGAAGCAGTGAACGCTTCGTTTGATCCTTGCTGTATGCATTGTTATTTGTCGGTCGATTTGTTTTCATTTGAAACTCATTTGGCTGCACTTGCGCATCCTTAAAGTGTTTTGGCAGACGCAATCCAAGCCAGAACCCCGAAAGGCGGCCCGTTTCTACTTTTATTGTTCCAAATATGTGCAATTGTTTGTGCTCAATTGCCAAAAAAAGAAAAAGAGAAAAACTAAATGTAAAGAAGGAGAAGAAACTGTTTAAAGACCCCGTTTGATTGTGTGTACCATATACTACATATGTGAGTGTGTGTGTGGTCCTTCTAACCCGGACTGCCGATGGGAATCAGTTCAGTTCGAAAACCATTGCATTTTGGTTTCTGACTTTGCATATACTTAAAATCCTACGTTCTACGGTTGATTCTCTTGTTGATGAAGATAATGATGATGAGAGAATGATGATGATGAAGAGAATGATGATGATGAAGAGAATGATGATGATGAAGAGAATGACGATGCTGATGGCCTACTGCCAGCAACTTCTGTGTTCAGCTCCTGCTGGTTGCGGTTGTTGGCCATCCAGAAAAGCCACAAACAGTGGAGCAATCAGCTAACATTCATTTCAATACCAACTTTATGGTTGGAACTGCTTCATAACAATGGAAACATATTGAAAAATTAATAATGAATTATTTGAATAAGTATTGGAATAATAATTTGCTTTTTTTCGGTGATCTATCCTTGAATGAAAGAATTTTTTACAGCAACCTTAAATATGTATATTAATATTTTTATTTATTAATAATTTGAAAAAGAATTTCTTTAATAATTGCAAACTGAAAAAGAAATTTATTTTCTATGATTAAATTTATATGAAATCCTTAAAGTTGAGCAAACATAAGAATTTCAACTATAGTCATATTTGAAATTTTTAGATGGACCCATATAAAATGGGAATTATTGGAGATATTTTTTTATTCTCTGTTAATATTTAAATATTCCATTTTCCTTTCTCCAAAAAAGGGTATATATTTTCACTAAAATTTAGATTACACTTTCAATTACGATTATTTTTTATTCTTTTTTAAAGTAATTTAATATTCTTATATATTTTAAAATTTATATAATATACATATATTATTTTAAAAATATTTTTAAATTATGAAACTAATGGGTACTTTATTTTCCATAATAAAAAGTAAATATTGAAATTGAGAAAATTGCTTCACATAAAAAGATTTTCCAATGAACAGAGAATGATAAATTTTTTTCCTAAAAATATTTTTATAATAATATGATAAATATTTTTCCTTTTTTTTGCTATCGGGTTTCGTCCCACTGTACTTGGGGGACTCATCTGTGTACCCAATGTATGTTGGTAGCTGAAAACTGTTTTGCATGATTGACTGTTTGACATAATGAAACGCATGCAGAAAGAAGCGAAGCCAAAAGCTGGCAAGTAACCAGGTTTGCCCGGCTTAACCCATTCCCATTCCCCGTCCCCTTTCTCCATTCCCCAGCCATGTACCCATCCTATTCTGATTTGTTGTTGTTGCTGGTTCTAATCAAGTGCAATGTTGGCACTGCCATAGCCTTAGATCAAGAGAATTCTCTCACATTGGAGGCATCGTTTCCATTCCGTATTGTGGTTTTGGTTCCTAGCTGTTTTTTCTTTATCAAAGTTGGCCCAGACTCACTTCCCTGGCAATTGCTTGTTGTAGTTGGTGTTGTTGTTCTCTAATCAGTCATTGCACAGCATGGAACTCGGTTGGTTGGTCAGTCAGTCAATGAGTCAACTTTTCTCTTATTGAGGGAGGCTAATGAAAATGAAAATCTGTGTCACTGTGCATAGTTTGCATATTGAACGAGGCCGGAATGGTGTTCGGAAGCATTGTCAACAATTTTGAAATTTCCTTCTTTTTATTCCTAGCTGATTTCAAAAAAGCACACAAATTAACTGAGACATACGACAGGTAGGTAGATGGCCAGGTAATTGCTCTAGACATAAAACAACACCAAAGACCGATGCCAGTGCAGCTGTAGGCCAAGTTAGTTGACTTTAGTTCAAGGAGTTTTTGCATATGACAAGATTAAATATTGAATATAACGAAATCGAACTTTGTATCCCCTACACAATTCAATGTGAAGTTGAATAATTCACTCCACAAATTGTAATTCAAATTGTACTTGATGTGAATTTAATTTTGGATTTAAAAATGTTATTTGACTTCAATTACCAAAAGTCTATTAAGTCTATACGCAATATTGTTTTTTAAAAAGACTATAATCATTTTAGTATTTCGAAATATTTTTCGCAATATGATTTGGCCAAAACAGTGATCAAACTTAAGCTTCATTAAATATATTGGCAAAAGTCACAACAAATTATAAACTTCCATCTCTAGAAAAGGTTAAATAACTTTGTAATTATTCATATAGTATTTGTTTTTTGGTTATTTCAAGTATTTGAGCAATATTTTTGAATTTGGTTTCTTCAGACACGTTTTCTGGTCTTTAAATCCGAAATATATGTATAATTTTTTCAATATCCAAGGAAACTCTCTCATAATAGTACGACTAAACAAATTAATATCAAATGTCAGACATATGTACGAATGTATATACTGAGAATACATAATAATTATGTAGTATTATTTAATATATAATGTCAACGACATATATTTAAATATATTTTATAAAATTATATATAATAATTAATATTCATATTTATATATTTTTGGACAACATCTTAAGTCCTACTAAACATTATGTTTTCGAACAAGAACTAATACTCTCTATATCTGATCTCAATAATGATTTTATATACAAGATACGCCTTCATCTTTTATATTTCTATTATTCTTCTTACTAACCAATTTTGATACCTTTTAATGAAAATCGGAATTCGAATATTAGCAACTGAGCAATTGCATTTAAATGACTTTTTATATCAGATAAACATGGTAAAAATAGAAAATCTCTTTAATATTTTATACTAGAATAAAAAACTAATTTCTTATTCATTGGGATCTTAGCAAGGACAAAGCAAATAAGAATTGTTTCATTCTGTGATGGGCAAACATAGTAAAAATATTATAAACTCAAAATCAATTAAACAACATTTTAATTTTGTATTATTACATATTTTCATCAGAAAACATTTTAAATTTTTCAAATATTCCCAACTTATGTTAGTTGTTTGTAAATTGGAAGACCATTTGGGCTTCGGTTTCGCTAGGTTGATTCATTTCCTGTGAATATTGTGGAACTTCCAGTTTTTAGCTGAAAAACGTGCGCCACTTCGCTCCTCATCCTCCTCCTCTCCCTTTCTCTGTGTGTGTGGGCTCAAAGAGTCAGTCGCAATCTCAGAGCCAGAAAGATGACAAGAGCTGAAGCTATTAAAACAAACGCCCACCGCCAGTCGGCATGGATGACATGCATTTGGTTTGTGAAGTGACGAAAGTGTTTCACAATCAACAAAGACAACGCTGGCGGCAGCATCACAGAAAGCCGCTCCAAAGACCAAGTGACGACACCCACGTACATCTAGGAGTGCAAAGAAAGAGAATAGACAGAGCAAACCCCTACCAGGAGCAGCACCATGAACTAGGGACTAGGACGGAGACCGAGACCGAGACCGAGGCCGAGACCGGGTCCTGGGACCAGGGCGTTACTAATTTGTGTCACATTTTTTTTTTCTTCTTTGGTGTGTTCGACTGGAAATTTGCTACACTTGTTACACGGTTCACACGCCGTTTCGAACATCTTCCGGCTTTGACTCCCCGCATTGTCTGTCCATTTCCATTCTTTTCTTTACGTTTCTCTTCTCTTTTTGCAGTGATTTTGTCCTTTTTATTTTGTTTTCGTTGTTTTTTTCTTTTTTTTGCGGTGGGTCCACATCATCGATCGAGTGGCAAGGCTCATTCATCTTTCCTGCCACTGATGACAGTAGTCAAAGAAGGAGAAGTTGTCTCTGGGCATTACTAATTGACAATTCGTTACGAAAATGTGTGAGTTTTAACAGTTAGACCATGTCACTGGTGGCATTCCTCACTGTGTGGGCGAATGGCAGAAAAGGACCAACCGACCACATATTAAGGCAGACTTGAACCAACCTCCAGCTGAGCCAAAAGGAAAAAACGGGCGTCATGCGGTCTATGATTGCAAGTACAGTCAAGTATGAGTACTTTATTGGGTCTTGAGGAAGTAGACCAAAGGACACACATGTGGGAGTAAATCAAACAAGGCGGCCGCCTATCAAAGGGACATTTAACTACAGGAAAGGATTTTCTTTAGAAATACACCAGCAATTGGGTGGTCTGCAATCCCTATACTTGCTTGATTTTTAGTCAAGTGCCAATTATTGCTTTGTTTATATATCCATTTCCATAATGGAAACTGAAATCACAGAAAAGAACAAGTGGAAAATTAGAATTGATTTTATGAACTCGGTACAAACTTATTACTTTGACGAAAAGTGCAATTGTAAAGTGGTGAGACTCAATGCTAATGTAAATTCTGTTGGAGTTGGTTTTAATCCATATTCTAAATATTTTTTACACTTCTATAACTCAATATTCACATTTATCCAATTTTATTTTCTTTGTCACTTTATGACTTTTTTTTATTTTTTATTATCACTTTACGACTCTTGAATCGCTTCTTTTAGAAAATCAAAAGAAAGAAAACATTAATTTAATTTTGTGTAAATTAACCATCTCCATCAGATCAGATCTTAGTTTAAGCAATCTGCAATTGGGCAGATAAATAATGTAAATTCTGAATAGACTCAACTAAAAATTCAACGCTGGGAACAAATTCATAGAAAATAAAGTTATCCTCTACAAGGCAATCATCATGCCAATGTTCAGAAACGGGAGGTTCAGTTACCCAAATCCACAGAGTTCAAGTGATGAACTATACTCCTGGCATTAAAAACTAAGTAAAGGCATATTATTTTTACCCACTCTTTCTGCAAATTAGACTAAAAATTAGACTAAAATTAGACAAGAAATTAGCTAATTACTTCACAGGCGCTGCAAAATGTTAAATTTTTGTATGGTTCTTGAAATGTAAAATAAGGAAATATTAGAAATGTTCTTCAACTTAAGAAAACTTTATTAACTAAAATTAAATTAAATTCTTGTTTAGCAACATATCTAAATGATTAATAAAATAAAATTAAGAAAACTGCATATAAGAACAAAAATTTAACCAAATTTCTTTTACTAAGTCGTGAAAATAAAATACAACTTCGTAAAACAATTTGGAATCCAACATAGTCTTGTGCTTATTCCCATTAAATAATACATAAAAGAAAATATACTTTTTGAGAAATATCAATCGAAAACCCTAAAACTTATTCGTGCTTATATTTTAAATATGGAAAATGACAAAATTCATATTAGCCATAAGTTTCTTAGCCATAAATTCAACATAGCGAAAAATAAAAAAATGTATGATATGATAAATGATTTTTAAACGAATTAAATTACAAACTAATTGAATTATGGATAATGAATTTGTGAAATATCATTAAATTATTTCAAGACCATTATTCTGTCAGTGCAAATAACAATTTAATAAGAATAAAAATATATATTATAGGTAGTTAATCCGTGGAGTGAATCTAAGTTAAATGTTAAACAGCAGTTGCTTAGATTTCAGTTAGGAGGAATGGAGGGAAGTTGTGCGACTGCACAACAATTGCAACATAATTTAATATGTTGGCTAACAAGGCATTGCAGCAAATTAAACGCTTTTGGCCATGATTTGGCGTATGCCATTTAATCAGAGATATCAGCAACACCTGCCGTTTCAATTGCAGCTCCTGCAGCAGCAACCGGGTTTAGATACAATGCAATAGCTCCAAACGCCTGCACTTCCTGTGTATGTCTCTCTCTCTCTCAATCTCTCTGTCTTCCTCTCCTATTTCATGTTTTACTTTATCAGAGTTTCCACTTCAGTATGAGGCAACAGAAGCAACAGCAACTGCATTTCCAGAACCAGGACCAGATTCAGTTTCAGGTTCAACTCCGTTTCTGAGTTGTTGCTAGTGGCGTAAAAATTAATTAAGTTGACTTCTGGCATTGGCAATGTTGCTACCCTCAAAATGCTCCCCCCCTTTTGCCCTTCATCTGGTTGCTGCTGGTCATCATCGATTGGGAGCGGAAGTCGTAAGTTTTCATATTTGGTTTTCCGCTTGCCTTCTCCTTGATGCATTTTGCAAGTGTGGAAATTATGAAAAATGAAGAGAGAAATATTTCAGCTCCAGCTATGTATTGCAGGCGCCATTGAAGAGTTGGCATTCACTCCACAATATGGACTCCATCAGGGGCATGTGTTGCAAGTGCGCCGACGTCTAATTGATGAACAATTCATGGTTCAGTTCGTTCTCGGTCGTCTCGGCCTTCTTCTTTGTTGAGTTAAGCGTAGGCGCAGAAATATTATTTACAAATTGATTAATTGTTGTTTATTGGAAGTCATTGTCAGAGTCTCTAGCCACGATTGATAAATTAACAAGAGCTGAAACATTTACTATAACTCTCCCTCCACTCGTTTATTTTACTCTCACTCTTCTGTTCTTGTGTGGCATCGATCTCTCAGCCTAGTAAAGGTCACCACACCCCACTCAATGGATGGGGAATGCAATTGGAGTTATAAAAATCAGCAATGGAAAACAAAAACTAAGATTTTTCTATCTCCTTCTCTCTGTCTCTGGGGAATAAGACTGACAGTGCTCTGTTACCAAACTGTCGTTCCAAAGTGTCACTGGGTATTGAGCACAATGTGACTGACATTTCTAATTGATTTTTAAAATGCTTAGCTTTAGATTACAACACATTAGCAACCGCAGAGACAGTCGTTCAAATAAGAATGCACCTGGGTGCGGCTTTGGGTATGTGAGAGACAATCCGTTTTTATTCCGTTGTTACACTTAAAAGTTGTCTTTTGTCTGGGTGTGGGACCAATGTGAGAATTACTTGCTAATAACTAAGAAATTAAGATCAATAACTCAGAAAAAAGTTTCACTTAAACTTTACCGTTTTCATCCAGTATAAAAATTTTATTAAAATTTAATTTAGTTTTAAATATAATATTAAAACATTATTCGCTCAAATTATCCAAAGTTTAGCTTAACGGCATTCAATGTTTAAACGTTTCAATATATTTAAACAAAACAATCTGAAAAGTTTTCCCAAATTATACAAATATTGCAAATTAAATGTAGAATCCTACAAAAACTGAACTGAAAAAATTTAATATAATCAAATTATTATTATTAGATTATTAAATTATTAAACTATTAAACAATTATTAAAACTAAATATCTAGCTGAGTTTATATTGCTAATTCAATTCGAAGAGTTTATAAATAAAATAAATATTTTTCATTTAATAAACCATTTCATTCTATAAGATTATTTACTAAATCAAACAATCCTCAAAATGAAACATTTAATTGTATTTACTTGTCTAAATCAAAATCATTGTAATCTAAAAAATAATCTAAAAATAAATCGTATAAATTCAGTACATTTTTATTCCAAACCTTTTTGATTTCTTACTCAAATTTAAACCTTTAAATTATAAATATTCCGAAAAGTTGAGGAGCTGCACGCTCTAACAGAAAATAGATATATGAAATTTATTTATATTTAACTTAACACTTTATCAAAATTTATAAATTTTCTTTTTAAGGACATTTATTTATTTAATAGAGCATTTTTTATATACACCCATTGGAAATTGATTTGTTTATTCATCAAATTGATATGATGATATTAATTTCCAATTTGAATTTTTAAACTATTTTAAAATATTTAATAAATGTTGGAAAAATTATTTATATTGATAGAATTTTAGAATCAAAGTTTCACTTTTGATATTTAACAAAATTATATATTTCCATTCCATGTCTACACAAATCATTTCTTAATCCAATCTCACATTCTGAGAAAAACTTGTATTCTATTTAACTTAGGTTAATCAGATTAAATTTTAAGATAAGTAATACATATTTAAAAATGAAAAAAATCTCCTTTATAAATTTTCTATCAATTTAAGAAACAAATTCTAACTAATTTCTCCATTTAAATGTTCAGATGTTCACACTACACAGTGAACAGACATACAGTTTATATTTAAATATAAACTCGTATACTTCTGAATATATATTCAAGTTTCCCCTTCCAATCAGTTTGAAGAGACATTGAATCAAAGCAAATCAAATGAAATCAATCAATTGGTTAACCTCAAAGTGCTTTCGCTTGTTACTGCAACGCATCACCAAAGTTTTTCCATTTTCCTATTTGTTTTTTATATACATACTATATACGTATATAGCTTCCCCTTCCTCTTTCATCTATAAGAGAAGTAAAACTGTGTAGTGTACAATTCATTGAGGAAAGTAAAATTTTTTGTAATAAAAATTAAAATAAAATTCGATTTTATTGCCGACCACAAAATTGCAGTAGACCAAATGTATGTAGACACAAGACAAACTTGTAGGCACATTTCAATAAACGTAAAATTATTTTAAGGCCCTCATTAACATTATCGGTTTGATAATAATATAGCTCAAAGCCGACGATAGATAACACAGACACAGTGAAAGAGAGGGATAGCGATAAAGAGGGAGAAAGGGAGCGACACTTTCCTTAGATGCCCGTGGTGAGGATGGAGTTTGTTTTTTTTATGGACTTGAATTTAACGCCATTTGATGTGAGTTTGTCTTTTAATTAAAAGTAAAACCAGGTTAAGTATTGAGCAAAAGCGCAGCATGTGTTGGTTTTAGACTCGATAATAAGTATGTATAGGTGCGAAGGGAGTGGGTAAAGGGGGTATTGGTCCCCGTCATTAAAAGAGCATAAATCTGAAGCCTACATAGGGCCATCAAATAAAGTTCATTAGTCGAAAAAACACGAGTCGGCAAATCTCTGTGAAAGTGTTTTGTTAATTTGTAGTCTGAACTTTTGATGGTTCAAATGGTTTTAGGTCTGGCCACCAGCAGCGGGCAATGAAATTGGCCAAAAAGACAGTTTAAAAAATTGTTCATTTTAATGTCTGTATTCATTTTACAAGTATAAATTTATAATGACATTTGATTTGTAATTGAAAGTGTCTAAGATATCGCAAAGCTCTCATCTGCTTACCCGGATAGAGAGTCGCGTATCTTTATTTGCTTTAAAGAATATTACAAAAAATTGAAAAAGAAAATTTAGATACTGTGTAAGGGAATTTCTGACATGATTTACCTCCCGGATATAATTTTTAGAAAAAATACAGGATTCAGAGTAAGAAAACGCCTAAAATGAATATATAATTTTTATTTAATTTAATATTTATTTCGTATTTAATTTGCATTTATTAAAAATTTGAACTAAACTAATGTTTTTTTTCTTATCTTATAAAAATAAAAAAATTAATAAAACCTATGTGTAAATATTATTAGGATATGTTTTATTGGCAACTTCAAACTGAATTGTTATAAATTAAAGTCCTAGTTAAAAACAATTGTGAAGGAAAATTTTAAATTAAATTAAATTTTAAATTAAATTGTAATCAGTTGTTTACAGATGTTTAAAATAAACAGTAGGTGTACATATACGGGACAATATTATTATATTATATATGGTAAGAACCTTGCTATTAAAAATAGAATAAATATTGCAATTTAAAAACTAACAGCAGAAAATACTAGCATATTCAATCGATTAACCTCTGAGAAGATCAAAAAACTATCTTAATTTCAAACCCAAGTCAAAACAAACAAATAGGAAGGATTTATTAGTAAGGAGATAGTTCGCAACATTCGACCAATTACTAATAATCTAGCCTTACTTTATTAACCTTAAACATATTTATATATATAATATATGTTACCAAGATCAATGGTAATAATTCTTTACCAAAAGCAGCTGCCAAATTGTGAAATTATGTTCGCTGTTTTTTTTTTTTTGTTTTTTCCTTACTGCCAACTGGCTAAAATGCATTTTCGTCTCGCTCAAAATCCAATTCGAAATGCATGTTGCACACACCGAAAAGGACAAATGCCGAGCGTGAAAATCCTTCTGAAGGCGCAAATTCTCTTTGTGTTGCTGATTTTATTTTTTTTTGTCTCTTGTCTCTTTTGGGAAATTCAAGTGTGAAAATCACTTATGTGGAGGCATCTGCATTGACAATGTTTTAAACAGAAAGAAAAGGAAATTTACCTATAGGCTTGCCAAATTGTTAATCGGATTAGGCGAACGGGAAAGGTGCAACACACACAAAGGTGAGACTTGCCCTTTTATAATTAACAATTTTCAACCGCAAATGGGTAATCTTAAAAACTATCTTAATACCGCAAAATTATTGTTTTTTTTTTCTTCTGGTTTTCTTAAATTATGTAGGTCAGCTGGCCAGCATTTATTGTTATGATGAAGACTATTAAAGTCGAACTTTCAACTAAATTGAACCGCACCCTTTCCATTACGTTCCAGCAACTAAAAACTACTCCCCGTTGTGTTAATGATTCAAAGTGCTGAAATTATTTGCATTCACTTTTTATTTTACTTTTCGCCGCTTAATGAATTAATTCATTTTATTCACGAAAAGTTCATAAATCAGCACAAATCAGCAGAGCCAGCGCCAACACAGGTCAACTATCGTATCCATTACAATCTGCAGAAATGCAAAAGCAACAATTTCTACTTTTATATATAAAATTCCATAAAAAACTGAACTATTAAAATTAAGCAAAAATTAATTGCTTGCGTGCAAAAAAGAGGGAAGAAAACCAAAAAAAAAAAAATTGCTGAAAAACAGAAAAACTCCAAACGAAACTAGTTTTTCTTTTTGGTTCTTTTTTTTGTTTTTGTTGCGCCGTTAAAAAGTTTGCTACTAATTGAAAATATATATCACATGCCGCCACGCATGTCGACCGATGTGGGACGTATGTAGATTGGAGACCATAAGTCCCCACCCACTCCCCGCCCCACACCCCTTTTAGTTAGCACCATTTCATATTTGGAAAGTGGCTCAGCGGTGCAACGGCGATTGACGTCGGTGGGCGCCAAAACTGGTTAAAGTTTGCAAATTCATTTGGTTAAAACAAAATTGCATGAAAATGAAAATTATACACTAGTAAAAGCAATTAAGGGTACCATTAATTTTAAACGAAAACGAAATGAATGAAAAGATTATATCGAGTTAACTTAAAAAAGTGACACGCTAAACTCTTGCTCCAAATGAACGAGAATTTTTATTCAGACTCAACTTAATTAATTTGCTATACCCAAAGTTAAGTGAGATTTGTTCTTTGGGGAATATTTTTTCTAAAATTTCAAAATTATTCCAGACGTATTAACGTTAGAAAAGTAATAATTATAAAGTATAAGTAAGTCAATAATATGTAGGTGGTAATGGGTCACCTAAATATAAATATAAATAAATATATTGAAGACGCTAAAATGTATGTAACAGGCATAAGGAGAATTTTCCGACCCCATAAAGTATATATATTCTTGATCAGTATCAATAGACAAGTAAATTGAGACAAGTCCGTCCGTATAAACTATAAGAGCTAGAGCAACCAAATTTGGTGTCAACAACGGTCTATTGTCTTGCCACGCCCATTTCCGCCCCCGCAATTTGGTAAAAACCTATAACTAGAGCTGTAATAAAGATATCGCATTTTTATTTGTTGCACTCAATAATATAGCTGACCAAATTTGATCGGACAATAATTATGGGAGATATTTGTATATCCGTTTTGTACTGAAATGCTCAGTGAAAAATGGGCTGTAAGAGTAAGCGAGATAGCACGAGTTTGCTGTTGCTGAATGCTAAGAGACTTTTGTTGTAAATTGATTTCGATTTCTTTATGAAGCACTTTTACTTGGTACTGGGTATACTCAATGTCGGCAGGGACGACTTGCTTGCTTCATTTTTGTATAGTGTCTTGTGTTTAAATTTCCAAATACGGTATACGTACATACATGCAATCATAAAAAATTTTTCTCCAATCAAAAATTACTAAAGAGCCATCGGTGCACTTGGGCAATCAATGACTAAAATTGTAAAACAGTCGCAAAAGACAAAAACAAACAGTTGAACCCAAATAAAGATAGAATATTGAATAATTCTAGTAGTCGAAGAGTTCATACCCTGGCATTTTAATCCGACTCAATAAAGTGCCTTCAACAATTACTTTAAGCTTGCGCTTAAAAAGTTAAAACTTGATTGGATTTTATACAATCTTTTTAAATTGCTATTTAAATTAGTTTTCAATTTTCTAGATTTTTAAAGTATTGTTTAAGAGACTTATTTAAAAATTGTTCAGACCAGGCCAAGGCTTACCTTTAGAGTCTGAGAATTTGGAAAACAAAACCATATTTTAATAAAACTTGAAATCTTATCTGAATATAATATAACCAAACAATAAATGTTATTTTTATTATTTATTCAGTTTTTAAGATATTTGTAAGAATTAAATTTTAAAACATTTAATTGAATATTCTCTTAGTAGTTTTAAGAAATTGTTACTGAAAATCTGATTATTATTATGACTAAAAAATAAATTCGATTTCTTTTTGATATTACAATGGAAGAGTTTAAACAAAAAATATGGATACATGCATAAATATGCACAATCTTGTAAAAGAAATATTTTTATTGAAACGGAATTTTTAAGATTGTTTATTAAGAATGATAAATTTATTATGGTTGATTAGCTGCCAAAAAATTTAATAAGAATTATATAAACTTTCTATAAATCATTTTACCCTGTACTCGTAGGGTAAAAAAGTATAATAAAATATATTAAAATATAATACATACATACGTACTAAATACGTATTTGTTTTATTTCTTTTCAAATGATTTGTTTATATGAATGCATTTAAATCTACTTTTAGGAACAGATAAGAAAGAGATTATTTTTTAATTCTGCTTAATCACAGGTCAGGTCAATGGCAAATCTCAAACATGCAAATTCTTTTAAGTCAATGAATTGTCAAAACTGAATTCATTGCTCTGAGTGACATTAATACCGTCAAAGGTATCACGAGAACACAAATTTTAAAAAATAATTATTCAAATTATTTGCCACACTTTCTAAAATGAATCTCCGAAATGTCCTTGCACTTTCTGGATTCTTCTTCCTTTTTTATTGCGAACCAGCAAACTCAACTTTAGCTTCAATGATAATGGATGATGAGGGGGTGAGTGTAAAAGTGAATAGTGTAAAGTGATATTCCTTCTGATTCGTTGTGTTAATAGTACTGTGGATACTCCGAAACCGATGAAGATCTCTGCAGTTCATACTGCTTCAAGTCTGTGAAGGGGCCTTTGACTTATATAATGGAACTGAAGGAACAAATGAAAGCCACTGCACAATCGAACATTGACAAAGACAACCAAATACTCGAACTTAGCAAGAGTTTAGTTGAAATGAATGAGTGGAAAGAAAAAATAAATGAGAACTTCCGTGTAACAATTGAATATTTAACTTCGATGAACAATCAGAAGACAAAATTAGAAGAATTTATTACTAAAATAATTAACAACCAGAAGGTAAAGATAGAACAAGAGCTTAAAGAAAATTCTCATAAACTAGAGCGAAAAGAAAATAATTTAATGGAGTTTGAAGAAAATATGCCGATTGAATCTTCAAGGAATACAATTGAATCAAATGACAAACTTAGAGCATCTTTTGAAGAACAAAACCAAATTGCAAATAAAACAATCAACAAACAGAGGAAAGAGATCGATGATTTGAAAATTAAAGTAGCTGACGGACAAAAGAATTCCCTTAGATTGGAGCAAATAGAAAAGAGTCTAATTGAGTGCAAAGGAAAACCTCAGAAAACAAGTTGCAAAGGTCTTCCATCTGGTATTCATTTCACTTCAATATCCGGAGTAGGTCCATATCGTGCTCTCTGCAATGGAAATCTATCTGGAGGTGGGTGGCTTACTATTTATAGACGAGATAAGGGGGGTAATGAAAATTTTGCAAGAAATTGGACAGACTATCGTAATGGTTTTGGTAGCTTAGATAAAGAGTTTTTCATAGGCCTTGAGCCCCTTCATCGCATAACCAATTCGGAAACTTATGAGCTTTTTGTAAAAATGAGATGGTCAGGAGGAAGTATGGATTATTTTAGTTATGATAACTTTAAGATTGGTAACGAAGACAACAAATATAAGTTGAATTCGTTGGGTAAATATTATGGCGCCAAGTACAATCGCTATAATTATTATTTAAATCAGAAATTCTCGACCTCTGACCAAGACTATGATAACGATTCACATAATTGTGCAAAACTCTTTGGTGGTTGGTGGTACAATAATTGCCTCCCATTGTAAGTTTTGTTCAGTATTAAATAAAAATTGTATTTATAAATTTTATTTTCTTTTTCGTAGGCCTTTTGAGCTCAGAGATGGGCATCAAACAATTTCCTCCGTATCATTCCAAATGTTTATTCGACCAACTTCCAAAGTTTAATATTTGAAAATTGTTCTTTTATTTTATGTTAATCAGTATAATAAATATACTTGTACTAATGTATAATTTACATATTTCGTCGAATGAAGGAGCTAAGTTTCTTAAAATTTATCGCAAATAAAAAAAAGAACACTAAATTCCTTAAATTTTTAATTTAATTAAATATTGTAAAAGAACGTTAAATAATTAATAAGTAATTAAGCAACTTTTTAACTACAATTTGTTATATTATTATAGTTGCATTAAAGCCATCTTCACTATAAATTATTTGATTGCGTTAATTACAATAGTTAAGTCAAAGAGATGCATAAATAATAAAATTTAAAAATTTAAATCAGATTGTGTGTGTGAGATGTGAGTTTTCTTAATTTAATTTAAATATTAAGTTGAAGGTTTTTATAAGAGGTGCAAATGGAATTATTTAAATCTTCAAGGAAGACATTGTCACCTTTAATTCTAATTTAAACTTAATTGTTATCAATTTTTACTAATAACTCTATTATTATCCATAAATCATAAATAAACATCGAATTTTCTATTTTCTATTGTAGCTCCTTGGGGATTTTTGATACAATAATGTTAGTTCATTTAGTGTAAGAAAAGGTCATAGGTTAACATTTGCTAAAGGTAAGAATTGTTTTTTGCCGAAGGGTGGCAAACAAATTATTTGAGTCTATTAAAAATTGAATTGAGGATATTAAAAATTGAATAAATAAAAGTTTGAAATCTTGAAAAACCTATAAATAGTTTAATCTATATAGTTCTCTATTAGTTATATTCTTTGTACAACCTAATACCTTTAAGGTATTTTCTTACGGTTTCTGTGAAAAGAATCGAATAGATACAATTAAATTTCATCTCTTCTATGGTAATTTTCATCGATTTTCACCCGTTTGCAATTATGAAATTATTATTGAATGAATGCTCACAATTCATTTTGGGGATAGAATATTTATAACTCGGTATCGCACAATCTCGAACGGATGCTAAAACTAGTAAAATGAGCTAATGGACCAGTTTTTAGCTGCAATTTTCTTTCGGCCAGACATGAAATTTACGAGCACAATTGTTAGATATGCATTATGATCAATTATAGTGCAAAGTGGCTTAAAATATTGCAATGGTGAAATAAAACAAACATAAACTCGAATGTGGAACGCTGTTTTGGTATATTTCATTCATTTTTAAAGTTTTTTTCTTTTTTTAATTTTTGGGTGCGGTTCATGTGAGTAATCCACTGCCATTGGCAAAACACTCATTGTAGTTGTTGTAATTGTTGTTGTTGTTGCTGGTGTTGTTGTTGCTTTTGTGCCAGTTGATTAATCGCAGATTGTTGCGAGTGGCGGCAATTGCAAAAATTAGCCAGAGAGATATCGCATTAAACTTGGCCAGAGTTTGCCACAGTTTTCAACACCTACACGACCAAAAAAAAAACAAAAACAAAAACAATAGCAACAATAGAAATAACAACAACAATTACTGCCATGAGCCATGTGAAACAATTATGCAAATGTTGTGTGAGAAACAATGAGGAGAAATCATTACTTAGACGCAGATTAATTACGAGAGTTTGCAAAATTTATCTAGCAACAGTTGAAAATTGAATCGAAGGCAGGGTTGGCTGGGGGGAGGACTATGCAAATCCAGGGGCGGGGGCGTTGCTGACGGAGATGCCTTGTTCTGTCACGCTAATGAGACAATTGCAATTGTTGCCACAAAACTTTCCTACTTGTCTCACTCACAACTGTTGGCTGCTGCGTTCGTTTGTTTGTTTATTTGTTGGTTTGTTGGTTTGTTAGTTATGTTTGCTTTATCGTGTTCTGGCTGTCATTAAGACGCAGCTTAGAGACTTGTATGTTGTATGTACATGTATATGTTGCAGCTGACATGGCCAGGCCCGGCAGCAACATGTGAGAATGCGACTGCAACAAAACACCTTGACGTGAGCCACAACTGACCCAATTCTCAGCATCCAGACATCACATGGAGCATTGTCAACGTCATTGTAATGTGACATAAGGTGCAGACAATGCCCAGCTTTAACTACACTCCCCAACGTGAAATTGGTTCCATCTTGATTATCAATCTAATCACACTTTTACTACCTATTTTACCATCTTAACTACAAACATGAATAAAAATGTAGAATGAAAATATCATTAAAATATCGTTTTTACAAATTTTAAATAAGTGAAATTTGTATTTATTTCTTCAATTTTATTCGGATTTCAAATCATTTTGGGTGTTCTTTAATTGTTATTTTGACTGTAGCTAATACTTTAATGTGTATCTGAATGCTAAGTAGATTTCAAAATTTAATTAAATTTAGAAAATTCATTGTTTATAATCTTATATTTTGTATCTTTAAAATCGTATACATTCTGATTTGCAAACTTATTAAATATAACAAAAAAATATTTGAGTATTTGAGAATAGTTTTATTTTTGGTACTTTAGAATCAATTAAGTCAGTCAATTATCAATTATATCTTGCATTTTAATTCAATAAAAAAGATATAAAAAGTTTATATAAGGACCAATAGAGAGTAAAATCAAGCAAAGAATATAGAGAATATGTATCAAGGAAAATATATATGGAAATATATTAAAAGTATATTTAAATTAATATAAATTATTTTAATTGTATATTATGTAAAAATACTTTTATATATTTGGGGCTAAGCTATCAGTTAAATTATGCCTTTAACTGGATTTAAGTGTGGCAAAGTTAATGCAACAGTTTATCATTTAACTTTACAATTATTTAAATATTTTCATTTGTTTTAAAATTACCCACTTTATATTAGTCATAAAATGTCGAAATTCATACTTCATAAGTAATTGGCCTTGGCATACGTTAAATAATTACAAAATAATTAACCATAACAAATAATAATAAATGGCTAAATTTTTTGCTTCAACTGTAATTATGGCTTACATAAATCAAATCATTGGCAATTATTAAAAACTAATTAACATACTAAAACGAAAGTAAAACTTTTTATAAAATATTTTTCATTTCTCACTTATCATTAAGAATTTCTTCTTTAAATCTTTATTTAAAATTAATTTTTCTCTTTCTTGGCTATTCCAGAACACTTTCCATTATACACACTTTCTTTTGGCTATCTTTCCGATTCGCTTACCGATTTTGGTTGTCTAGTGTTGGCATTATAGATTGATAATAACCACATTGAAATGGAAGACTACCTGTCTACCTTTTGCATCTTAATTTGTTTAATGTGTTTTTGCTGGGAATAGTTAAAGTTGAAGTTGCAGTTGCAGTTGCAGTTGTTGCAATTGATGCTGCATTGGTTACTTCATATTGTGGCACTGTGGCCGAACTGTCTGGCTTAGTTAGTCGACTGTCATCATTATTTTGTTTCTTTTTTTTTGCTTTTTGCCAATATGCATTTAGCGTTTTTTTATGGACATGCGTGTTTGTGGCTGACCAGCTGCCTAATCAGCATCTCATATTGTTGCCGATGCTGAGGTTCCTGCTGCATGTGGCACGCAATTGTTGACCATTGTTGTTTGGATTTTGGTTTATAGCATATCCTTGGCCATTGAACTTGCTGCGCCTTTCGTGACACTCCACAGAGGAGTGAAGAGGAGTCCAGAGAGAGACAGAGAGAGAGAGGGAGAGATTGGTAGACAAAGTAGCAGTTGTTGTTGTTGCACATGGTACATAGTCATCATCTGGCCATTTGCTTGTTTATATTTCATAGACATTTTTCCGTTGAAGCCTTTGGTCAGCAATTGACGTCGCTTGACGTCTTAATTTTCTGGCTGCCGGATGGCTGGCCGTGTCGCCTTCAAGTTGCCAAAGCACTTGAAACAAACTTTATCTTCATCGACTCTAGCCGGTGCAGCATCGTGTGTGTGCGTGTGTATCAACGCCTTTTACACACACTCTGACACACTCGCACACACACACACACACTTGACGGCGTCGTCTTGGGTCCCATCCATCGGTTTTTGGTTACCATTAATTGCAATTGCGTGTCCGAAGCTTCAACCATTGTTTGTTTTTGATTATTGTATATATATATTGTATGTTTTTTTTTTGTTCATTTCCTTTAGGTTTTCTTTTTTTTTATTTTAGTGACTTCTTCTTCTTCCTCCTCATATGCTGCCAATAATGCATTTTTGGCCCACGTTGTGTAAATAAACATTGATCTTGAAAAATTATATTTACCCAACTCATCAGCATCATCATGATGATGATCATCACATCATCTTTACCATCATCATCTTCATCATTATTGGTCATTGTTTTCTTTGCTGATTGCTTTGTATGATTCTCGACTCAAAAGAAGAGAGAGAGAGACAGGGGGGAAATTGCATTTTCCTTCTCTTTTTTAATGGCAATCTGGCAAGCAAAAACTTATGCGAGGTCAGGATTCTTTTTGCCTCAGTGAGGTGTTGATATTTGCTTATTAAACACGAAATGGCTTTTGTCTGCCACAAGTAGTATCCTCCTCTGCTTAATGTGCCCAATAACGTTAATTTAAAATATAAATATTGGCATGCCGCAGCTCGTGCGGAAAAATAGGCCCACGATCGTGTGTCTAGCTAATGTGGCATAGTCATCAAACAGGTGACAAGAGGAAGGAATATATGCAAAATAAATATATATAAGGAATTTCTGACAGATCGCCAGATAATATCAACTGGAATCACTTATTATTAAAATGATTAAAAATTAACAATTTCTATAAGTGTCTATTTCAGAGAATTTAGAATGGGAAATCATACATACATAATTTTAATAATATTATGAACTTAGTTTATACACTGTCGATCAACGAAGTTTTGTAAGTCAAACTAAATGTATATTAAAAAATTATTTTTGTCTATTTTCAACTATTAAATTTCTAAGTAATATAATCTGAAAATTAAAAAATTATGTTAAATTTAAATTTGTAAAAGTTTTTTAGTGAGTGAACCTTGAATTTGGTCAGTTTTAGAAAAGAATAGAACTTTAACTTAATTTGAATCACAAATTCGTGGGAAAATTTGAGTAAATTAAATTATATTAATTTTAATTTATTTTAATGTCTCTCAAGACATTTTATATATTACACGTCGGTCAAGGATTGAGTCATAAAGGGACGGGATGAATCAAATTTTCTGCCAGATTCATAATCTTTTTTGCCATCTCCACAAATTCTATTTTATATTGAGGTGCTGGGGCTACTCTACTTTTTGGGCACTTTCTTTATTATTATAAATACTTTATAAATTGTACAATAGAATATCAAATTATAGTCCACAGAAATCGATTTCAACTAGTTCAAATTCTAATACCTTAATTAATCTAACTTAAAAATTTATTTATACAATTTATCATTAAGCTAAAAGTAACCTGAGATCGAAAATTAATTTTGTAATAAAGATTAAAAAAATCTAACATTACGTCTCAAATGTGAAACATTCACTTGACTATTAAAACTAGCAAACTAATAATAATAAATAAAACTAATAAAACTACATTTTCTAATTGACAAACATATTCCAATAAAAGCAATATAAAATTTTCTGAGTTCAACTCTGATTGACTTTAAATGTCCTAAACTTTTGTACTAATAACAATTTGTTATTATGACACATTTTTGTTAGAGTTAAAAAAAAAAATGAAGGCAAAAAATAAATTCATAAATAAATTAAAGAAAATTAAGATATCTATAAATTATATATGCTAAAATGGAATTTTTTGTTTAAAGATCTGAACAATGTATAAAAGAGCTGTCGATCGGTTTAAAATTAAGTTTACGTTCGGCAAACTTTATTTTTACATGTTACACCAACCAAACCTGCTAAGATATTTAGTATTATATTATTTTTTTATAATATATTATTCTGGACCTTTCGGAAATATATAATTTAAACCGGACTACCAAACTCTTTTTACGCGATTTACTTGTAATTCTCAAGTAGTTGAAGCATTGAGGAACCCAGTCTTTTGACAAGTTATCTTATCCTATTAGGCTAGGACTCCATGCAAATAATTTTTAAACCACATTTAAATTTACTTGAAACTCTTTCAATTTTAAAATTTGAAGATGATCAGTTGAAGTCCATAACTTTTGCATACAAACGAACAACTTTCCCCATATAAATTTATCACATTTAAAAGTTGAAATGTTTAATCTTAACACTTTCCACTAGTTAATCTTTATGAAATTTCCATTATAAAATTAACTTTAGGAACTGTGTTATTGACCGCATCGAAATGCCATTTGTTCCGAGGGCGTAGTCGGCAACACTTTTCTGGTGCTAACGGCAAACTTCCTACCACTAACTAACCAACCTGCAACAATAGCAACATTGTGGCATTGATCTTGTCTATCAATAGCAACAGCAACAGCAAAAGCAACGGGAACAACGGCAACAACAGCAAGACAAATCCATGTTTGGGTTGTTGCACGTAAGGCAACAGCAGCAACATTGGCAGACACCTTCAAAAACAACCTGATGAAACTTGTTGTACGAGGACAACAATGATGATAATGACGACAATGATGATGATGATGATGGAGACTACGTCATTGAAGTAGAAAAATCACTTCCGCGTATTTGACCAAAGCGTTCTGCAGTCAAAAGAATAATGCCAAAATATATATATATATATATATAAATAGAAAGAACAGACAAAACAAAATAAAAAATATTTATAAAAAAAAGAAAATATGATGGAAAAATTGCTAGAAAATAGTTTGGCATTTTCCACTTTGGCGCTGCAATTTGGCTCGCTGGCAAGTTTAATGCGAATTTAAAATGTTGTCGATGGTAATCTATTAATTATAGCTCTGAGCTCTAGCGGCAGCCCAAAAGGTGTTGAGTGAGAAGGAGTGAAGCCCCCACAAAAAACAATATCCCCCACAAATCCCCAAAATGAAGTTCAAGTTCAGGCTCAGCCTCAGCTGTTGCATCAATACCGTTTTTTCTTAACCTTGTGGCACATGCAACACTTGAAAATTAAACAGGCATATTAACTAACTGTTAATAAATTAAGTCTTTAAGGATTAACTTAAATTGAATAAAAACTTAAATATTAAATTTAGTTAATCTAACTGGTTAGTTGAAATTTTCAAAATCCTTTAATGTTTGCTGCAATTTGAATGCAAGGATATTAAAGGTTCGACCTTTCACAATTTTGTTCTTGCCTTGTTCATTCCTAACTGTTTTAAGCAACGCCCCTCAGCAACACCTAGACGGAGGACCACAGCAACAGCATCAACATCAGCAGCATCATTGGCAACAGCAACAACTTGTCTAGCAACATGGAGAAGCAAATTAAGTTGGCACTCTTTAATAAGATGATGATGGTTTGGCTTTGATATATCAGCGAGCTTGGCTGGTTGGTTTCTGGTTGGTGTCGACCAGCGTGCCGGGGCGTTGCAAATGCAACAGGCCACAAGAAGGTGTCGTGCCTGCCATGGCTCGGTGTGGCGAACGGCATTGACAGATTGCAACTAAGCGTGAAAATAGTTCCCATGTCTGGGCTGGTTGGGTTTTTTTTTTCTCAATTTTATGTTTTTGTTATATTGCAGCTTCTAATGCGCTTCGAGTACTTGCCGTTATGGCTGCTGTTGCCGATGTTGTTGCTGCTGTTGTTGACCAGCAACAGGCAAGTAACAAACAACAAAGTTGTTGCCTGGCAGTCATTATATGAAATTTTCGGATATATCATCTTACTGGCTCTCTGACTGACTGTTGTCTACATGCAACACTCTATGTTGCCGGCGGTTCATTTTTTGTTTCTTCATTCTCTTTCTCGTTCTGTTTGTCTGGTTGTCGCTGCGGTGGACACGTCTGCCAAAAAACGTTTCGTTTTAATTTTTTTTTTTTTCTGCTGTTGTTCTTCTTTTTCGGCAAATGCAGCTACATGAGAGAGAACTTGGGAACAGCAACAACAGTCAAGTACTTTTGCTATCATTGCAATTTATCACGAAACGTCGGCTTGGCGGCCTTTTTGGCCAAAAAGTTTCGTCCTGAGTTTGCATCAGCTTTGTGTCTTGTATGAGAGGTGTGCGTACGTGTTGCTGATGCGGTCGGAGACAACGGCAATGGCAACAGCAACCGCATCGGCATCGGCAACAACTACAATGATGAAGATGAGGCAAAGCTGAAGGAGAGCCACCAAAGTGCTGCCTACTAACAAGCATTGCCACTAATCATAAAAATTATGAACCTTTACCTCTGTCTCCATTTCACCATTTGCCATTTGACACATTTCCCAAAATGATTTTCTTCTGAGCTATGCTAAAAATAATTGCTAAAATCAATTTAACTTATCAGTCACACGCCTGGGTCAAGCCAGGCAAACTGTGATGATAGCCAATGCCAACTGTGACTTTGTTCCAAGTGCTTCACCCAAGAGATCCGCACAGCAATGTTCCATCTGAGATAAGCACAGGCAAAAAATACTCTCGGGCAGTGGGTAAAGATTGAATTTTATGACACAGAAAAACACAACTGAAGAGTTCTAGGTAGTACATATGTATATATTCAGGAGCGGATTTGCATATTTGTGAAAGTTGAGAAAAATTAAGTAATGAAAAAATAAGTAAAATATAAAATATAAATTTGATAGTTTTGACATGCAGAGTTTATATAAGAAATTTTAAAATATGTATAGTATATATACCAAATAGGAAAATATCGCTATATGACGTGCCTTCAAAATAATAATATGGAAATCAACACCAAATTGAGAGATACTATATACACATACATACATATATATATATATATATATATGTATACAAAAGTATGTATATATTTTCTCATTTAGTTAATTGTTAATAAATAGTTAATGCTAACTAATTTCACACAAACTAAATATCCATAAGCATGAGAGGTAAGCGGATAAATATTTTTAAATGGAAACGAAATGCAAATGAATTAATATTTAATATTTTCCTTAAGTAACTCAACAATTTTCCGGTGTTTAAACATTTTTACGAGTTAACAATAACTACTAGAAAGCTGTGAGTTTCGAATGGTCATCGAATTGTATTCAATTAAAATTTAATTTACATTTTTTGATGGCAAGTTGGATTCTATAGCCATCCCCATAGTGCGTTGATAATTTATGCTACGCATCAGTTTTCATACTTTATACGAATTGAGATAATGTGTGGTACATGGTCGTCTTTCCAGAGAGTGAAGGGTCCCCACTTTTGGTTAACTCGATTTCATTTCATTTCATTTCGTTATCATTGCCACCTTGGTCTTGGACACGGGGCACTGCTCTGGATCGCTGGCTGCGAATCGGTTGGGTGAGAAAGGAGGTGAGGAGGGCCTTATCTACATTAGCCTTAACGTAATTTAACATTTAATCTTGTCTCGGCTCTTAAATGTCTGCCACAATTTACGCGCCTCAAGCACAGGGATGCCGCATCTTGTTATCCCAAGGTTGCTCTCCATCCGCTGATTTGTGGATGCAACTTTGGAGTTGGGGCACAAGCAAAATGGCTGCTAGTTTTACACTTGTTGCTTGGGCACCAACAACAACAACAACAACAGGTAAAATGAGAAAGAGAGGGCAAATCTGCTTTCTTAAGAGGAGGTGCGCCAAAGGGGATTAGAAAAGTGCACGCGTCGTTTTTCTTTTTTCGCAAAAGTAACTGAAAGTAACTGAATATCCACGCGAGTCCTTTTCCTTTTGATTTGATTTATGGGAATTCCATGAAGCGCTGTTTCGTCTACTTTTCAACGAAAACAAATATCAGATGACAACACTCGACTCCATGACGAATTGAAAGGCCTTTATCGGGAAATATAACTAATTCCAGGTAACTTTTGAGACTCATTTGCTAGTCGCGACGCACGCCCAGCGTGTGGTATATGACCATCTCTCGGTGAGGGAAGGGGGGGTTGACAAAATTTCCCAAAATAATACAAGAGTGAAAATTTTACTCAATTGAATTTTATGAGCTGCTTCACGCCGCGAATTGGTCAAGGTCGAGTGGCAAGAGGCAAGCGCGTGTTTAGGTAGCGTGAAAAATTGTATGGAACGTGGCAGAGTGCCGAGTGCCGAGTATCAAAAGGCGGAGTATGCAGTTATAGTCAAAGTGAACCGCCTTCTAGATGCCATTCACTGACTTTAGTATTGCTGTTGCTGTTGCTGTTGGAGGGCCCTTCACATGCGGCCACATCTGGAGAAGGCGTTTAGTAAGCTCCACTTTGCATTTGGCAATGAAATTTATGACATTTTCAACACTTCACACACCATCAAGGGTGTGAAGAGTGAAGAACTCTCAGGCATAGATCACGCACTGAGTTCCCATCATCAGCAACATCATCGACAACAAGATGGAGCTCTGCACTTGCTTTAATGCCCACGCAGCAGCAACACTGACAACGGCAGCAGCAACCAAATTAGTTTTGACATAGCAGCAAATGTTTACACATGGTGCAGTTCCCCCCCTATCCCCCACCCACAAACATCTATCTCGAATGGGTGGGTGTTGGTGACTAGCTCCAAAATATTTTAATTTCAATTTTTAGGCAGTGATTTTTCTTTTTTATGGCTCGGTGGTGGGGAGAGGGGAATACACGCTGGGTGCAACCGTCAGTTGTTGCTGCCGCTTCGTTGCTTGACAACTGCAACCGCCAACAATGACGCAGTTGGTGGTGCATTTCTTTCGGCATTTCTTTAAAAATAAATTTATGTGGCCGCCTTTGTCTCTTTGATATTTCATTCCTTCAATGAACTTGTAGTCCAGTTTCAAAAAAAAAAGAATATTTAGCTTCTTTTTTGGTTTTTGTGTGCAGCAGCAGCAGCTTCTGCTTCTCCATCCGTTGAACTAATTGCAAACAAAAAAGCGAAAGATACTTTTATTTTTTTCGGTTCGCTTTTATGGGACTTTGCCTGAAATTTGTTCGATCTAATGAAGTTTAATGCTCGCATTTGCCATAAATTATGAGAAACTTCTTCTTTTTTTTCCTTCCCTTTTTTTCTTGTTTGCCTTCTTTGTGGCATATACAAAAAGTTGGCTTTGTGTTGCGCGGGCGAAAGTTAATACACAGGCAACGCGGAGCTCCGCTCTGTATCCGTATTGTTGCGCCCGTTTTCAATATTACGATTATATTTTTTATGAATTTAATGGAGGACTTAGCATAACAATAAAACGGAAATCGGTTAAAATTCAGAAGAATAGTAAAAGGGAGTTCCTATTAGATATATGGAATAATTTCCCATCATTGATGACCTTTTTTTTGTAATTTTGAGTCATAGATTCAGAGCAACAGACCAGACAACAAGGCGGCAAAATATCTGGAGACAAATAAAATTAACATTAAATTTAAAGTAAAAAAATACTTTCTACTTAATATTTCATTTTAACTAAAATGCCTTGAAATGAGAATAACATATCTAAAATTAAATAAAATAAAACGAAATAGTATGAAATTAAATGAGAAAATTAAAAAAAATATATATTTAAAAATAATAAATAAATATTGACAAAAGTATGAAATTCTAGTCTAGAATTATACATTTTGTTAAAGAATAATATAGATCAGTTTTAAAAATTTAATTCTTTTAGGTTGCAAGATTTTATACAAATTATTTCATTAAATTTGACCTAATTTTCATTCTTTTTTCATTTAAATAATAAATTTGAAAAACCAAATTTATAGATTTCATTACCCTTCGTATATTATTATGCAATTTAATAAAAAATGTAAACAAATAGAAAAGAAATTTTCCTGTATTTCAACCCCAAAAAGGATTTCACTTACTTATTTTTTTCAAACTAAATTTAAAAGATTTTGAAATTGGAAAATATAGAAATGTTTCAAGATCTCAATTAATAATATTAATATAAACTTTTAAATATTTTGATTAGTTTTTGCTGATTTTATTCAAATAGTTTGAATATCGTTAGAAAATTTGTATATCGAATACTGATTTATTTTAATTACTAATTTATAGTATATAAAATAACGATCAATAAAAATCATCTTGTAGAAACAATGACTTTTCTGTTTAATTGTGGTAAATTCAAACCCGACAATGATCCCGGTAATTGTTTGCGACAGAAGGCTACAAATTGGTAAATGAATGCAGTTGGTCAAATGAAAATGTTCCCCAACTGCCATAGATAAGAGTTAAATGAAGTGTTCTCTCACTCTCTCTCTCTCTCTCTCTCTCTCTCTCTAACACTTAGTTTTTCTCTTTCCTTATCACAAGTTTGGTAAACTGCACTATTCTTGTCAGATGAAATCCTATCATAGTAATAGTCATCCAACATCTGTCAGTAAGGGAAATGGGCGAAATCGCCCAGCATGCAAAATGATATTTATTTGGAAGAATGTTTCTGCCCCTTGCCTTCTCCTGCTGGAGTAGTGGAGAGGAAGAGCAGCTAGTAATCCAATGACCAGAATTATGTGTCATTTTTTATGTGTTAAATCCATAGGAGAAGCACGTACTAAGCTGACACAATGATGCAATCATCACGTGCAGACCAAGGGGCAAGGGCAACAGCAGCAGTTGCCTTTGCCGTTGCAGTCATTTCTGAGCATTTGTTTTTTTCAAAATAATTTTCAAATCGAGTTTCTAGTTATTCGCAATGGATTGGGGTTTCGTTTCCTTGTTTTCTTTTTTGTTTGTGGTTTCTGTTGAATTACAAAGGAAAATGGGAAAACCCTTTTTTTATACAATATATTTTAATTGTTGTACAATTCTGTGCGGCAGCTGGCACTGTAAGGCTTAGCAAATGTTTACGTGATGGGGCCACACGCGCGTCTCTTTACACAGTCGAACCAGGTTTTTGGTCATTGGGTAATACTTGATCAAATGTGGCTTTTCATTTTGTTGGCCAGTGTGTGCTGCAATGAACAGATGCATCTCTCTGTCGTGGCTGTGGGCAAAAAGTGCATTGACTTGGCAATTAAAATTCTACAGAGATATACGATACATTAATGACTCGCTTCAATTGAAATGCAAATGCCAAAACAGAATAAAAATAAAAGAATAACTCGACCTGGAAGCTGGCTAAACTAAACTAGCTGGCATTGCATGTCTTGGCCAAGTTAAGAATCCGCTGTGCCCAGAGAGCCCTTCTTATGCAGCAGTTGCAGTTTCCAGGAACATTTCAGATGATTTACAGCCCAGAAGCGAATTTATTTTCCTCCTGTTTTTTCTTTTTTTTTTTTTGCCTTGGTATATATATACACAAAAGTTGACACTTTATTGATGCTCATAAATTATGCGATGTCTGGCAGCAATTAAAAAGCAAACGTGTCCCCAAGGACACAAACAGGATGAGGTGGCTGAAACGCGCCCTCGGCCTTGTCAAGTGATTTGTTTACAAAGATTAGCGGCCGGCTAGTCAAAATGAATAAGAGAGAGAAGAGAAAAAGATATAAACCAAAAAGAAAACCAGAAGCAGGAAAATTCTGTGTCAGGTGTTGCAGCAACCCGTCCAACTATCCAGGTAGATGCCTCTCCACAGGCGAAACGTCAAAAAGTGCACTCAATTTATGTCGTTGCGATTTACGAGGTCTCTCAGATGAGGGCTGGCCTTTGCGCAATGCTCTATATAGTACCATATATATACGGCATTCTTCCATCCGTTAGTTACATAGAAATGAAAGTCGTATATTAGGCTCGCACTCTGGACAGAACAAACACACACACACTCACACACACACACACAAAAGGAGAGGGGTGAAGGGACAGTCAAGAGTCGTTGTCAAGCGTCAACGCCTCTATTTGGGTTACGCCCATGTATGTATATATACGCCTTCAAATCGGCAGCAGACGAATTCGCATAACAATCCCAATCCCAGTTCCAATCTTTTGCCCTTTTTTTTTTCTCCCTCCGATGTTTATCTTGACCATGTGCTGGTTTGTTGCTGTTGTTTTTGTTGTTGTTTTGGGTGGGTCAGGGCTATGAAGGAAAAAAACATTTCGCCATAAATATTGAACTTTATGTAGTACGCGGAAGGAAGGTCGCCGCGTAGGTCCAGAAAAGAGAACCAACAATTTGGATTTTTTTTTTTTTTTTGGTTTATTTGGTCTTTATTTGTGGGACGACTTTTGTGTCGGCATTTGTCAAAGAATTTTCGATTTAGTATTTCATATTTTACGGCTCAGAAGTCATAATACTTTGTTGCATCGAAATGAAAATGAGCAAAACAAAAAGAATAACAACAACAAATGTGATGATTTGTCGTTAAAATATGATTTTTAATTTTTAGGTAAGAGGCTCAAAGACAGATTTGCCTTATGGCGAGATACTGAAATTTTTGTAGGGGAAATTGAAATTAGAAAATAGATTTTGGTAATAATTTTTAATGGATTGACATATGTTTCCAGAACTCGAGACTAGGCTATCCAAAAGACAAGACCATATGGAAGGGTAGCACTTTTATCCATATTGAATTAATTGGATACTTGGCCAACTTCTAAAATATAAAACTATCTTAAAGCCAGTGGAATTCATCTGTACTTTCCCTCTAATTAATGTCCGAGGTACAAGGCCACTCATTCCTCAGATGACTGAAGAGGAACCACCAAATTGATCTCCCACTCAGAAGTAGGTACCATCTAAAAATTGCTTTAGTCACAATTGTTTGGCATCAATAATTTTTGCTGTTAATTCTCTATGTTTATTGTTTGATTTGATGGATGGATACGGTATTTGCGATGAAAGGATATGAGACAAATAAATCAACATATAAATGAAAAATGTTTCTAAAATAAAAATCTAGTTCTGAAAAGTAATACATCTATTTTTAGGATCAGCTCTAATACATGATGAATTTCTGTTGGTTACATTTCCGCTTATAGTCTGGAAAAATTAATCGAATTCATTTGGTTATGATTTAACTTTATTCTAAATATTTATGATATTCAGTTAATTCTCTCCACATATTGTTTTATAATTGTGTGATCTATGGTTAGTTGTTGCGTACGAAAAGTATATCAAAATTCCATTTTACTCGCCCACAGCAGGCCTAATCATTTGTCAAAACATGTCATTTTGGGGGGGAAAACAATTTAACAAACATTTAACCAAATAGGAAAAAAAAATACACAAAACTCGGCCAATCAACATAAATTTAAAGCGCAGTCGTCTAAAATGCCCAAATGGCCATTTGTGTGGCTAAAAAGTGAAAGTCTAATGTGCTACAACTGTGAATGCGGACGCGATTCGAGAGCCTAGCCAGCCTGGCACAACAAATACACACACATTGTGGTGTGTGTGTGTGTGTACTCTACATTCATGTCCTACTCCCCCACACCCGCTAACATTTCCATTGCCATGTAATTTTCGGTTAAACAACAAAAACAAAAAAGCGAAAAAAAAACTTTTATTACCATAGGATTTGTTGGCTGGTTTTGTTGGCCAGTTACCAAAAGATCGAAATGCAAATACCTAAGACAAGCATTTGAGCATTTTGTTAGACAGACCCCAAAACAGAAATCGAATGGAGTGTGATGAAGGGTAGGAAGGGAGGGGGTGGACCCTCGTCCTCGTTCAAATCAGGTTGTACTCTTAGCTGGTTGCTTTGCATATGCCACATTGGGGAAACATACATAGAAACGGGGGAAAGGGGGAAACGAACGGCAGCAGCGCCACGCCGCAACGGTCTAGTTATGTCAAAAAGCAAATAAAACATGAGGTAACTTTGAAAATTCCATGGCACGGCTAAAATACAACAACAACAACAACGAAATATAAAAAAATACTTTGAAAAATCTCTGCTCATTTTTCGTATCGCCTTGTAAAGCAAAGTGTTTAACATGGCCCAAACGACCAACTCCCCCAGATCAGTCTGTGCCAACTATCGACAGGGACTATAAACTCACGTGCTATAAGATTTCGCAGTGTTCTCAAAATAAATTGATATATAGGTATGCATATGTATGTATGTATGTACGTATTTATGGACTCTAACAACATTCTTAGGTGAATATCTGCCTACACAGTCATACATATCTACTCTATTCTCCAGATCAATAATCGGTTAATTAAATGTTTGTCCCAAAAAATGTTTCTGACAATCTTTGATTCAAAAGATAAATATATGATATTGACAAAATGTTTGTTCACCAAAAAACATAATCCATGTATTCCAAGTCTAAAGATAGGAAGTACTTTTTCATAAAGAATATATAATGATATTTGATATCTTTTATAAACATTAGCAGGATTAATTATGTCCAAGTAAAGATGTTAACTGGTCTATCAATTAAAATATGGAAATATAAATACTTATTAGTTAAATATATTCACTAACTATATAAAATTGTATACTTTTATTTTGACTTTGTCTCATCAAAATTCTTTTTCGAGGACGAATATCAGAATATCTAAAAATATATGTGCAAATCTTTAATTATTTATTTCACAAATTCACGAACGGGAATCTGTTTGATAAAAAACTTCTTCTATTACGATTATATCACAAAACCATCTCTAAGATTACTCTTCATAATTAACCCTGTCGAATTGTATTATAAAATGAAAATAAACCAAAAACTGAAACAGAAATTTCTTGAATTTGATTTGACATATCAATAATTTATAACTAAATTTGCAGTTTTCGATTTTGGCAGACAGCCCACCGGAACTGTTGTTGCTGCTGAACCGTAATTACCATTGAAAAGTGCCAAAAAGACAGAGAGACAGGTGGCCAATACGAGGGAGGGGGGGGAGACGTGAAATGTATAGTGACCATGTCGGATTAGGCTTTGGCTACGATCGACATTGGCTCGATTAAAATCGGTGTTAAAATTTATGCAACTAAATTTTCATGTGATTTTTATCGACCAATACACTGAATAGCAACAACAACAATAACAACAACAAAACCGACAACCAAAATAACCAAATTGCCAGATTATTTTTAATGTTGTTATTGTATCGTTTTTGGTTGAAATTTTTAGTTGCCGTTCGTGTGTTCAATTGTGGCTAAACAAGCGATTTATTGGCCCGGTCAGTTTAGACCCGATTGGAAAAATGCGATAAATCAAATTAGTAATCTGTATAATTTGAAAATAACTAAATGCATTGAAAAGATAGTATGAAAAGTTTTTAAATTACATATCTAAAATATGTCGTCGCACAAGTCGTAATGAAAAGTATTATAAACATCAGTTAATTGGGATCGGAACACTCTTCGAAATAAGATTGTAAGAAAATTGTTGAAAATCGCATTTATTTTAGAAAAATTCAATACTTTTGTAACATAAGATGAGTAAGAAGTTAGACTTTATTACCGAAATCTTTTTCAAAATACAGATTTTTTAGCAGGATTTTGAAAAATTTCAGTTAGTTTAGAATCTCGGTTTGCCTGAAATCTAATTTGGCAATTTTCAATTGCGTATTTCAAACTGTTATTTTAGTATTCATAGATTATAATTCAAATTTAAAAATTTTTGATTTTATTTAATAAATTGACATTGTTAATCATTATATAGATCTTTTGGCTGATAAATTTATAAACAAAATACCAGAAACAAAAGTAAAGAAATGTAGACTTTAGATACCCTTCATTTTGTTTCTTGTGTAATACTTAAAAATTAAAAAATACAACTATAACTTTAAAAAAACTTTCTTCAAAAAATTTCACAACCAAATAATTTATTTAAAAAACTCCATTTTATATTGGTGTTTAAAGAATTTCTCCTAAATACTCTCTTCTTAGTTTGATTATTTTAAAGATATACATAATATCTTATTTTTATTTAAAAGTAAAAAGTAGTTTATTTGTAATTTTTACTTATGTCATAGAAAAAACACTTTATTTAAAAAATTAATGCAAATGAATTATTTCTAAAATTCATCTGTATCCTTTATTGTAAATATCCTTGTTTCAATTATTTTTATGTTTTGTGTGACCATTTCTTATGATTTTATTTTTTGTTCCATTTCGTCGTTATTCTATTTCATTGACATTTTGAATACTTTTGCAATTGTTTTTTTCTTTCTAAATTGATCAAACAACCAAAGGACATAGCTTTATCGAGTCTATTTCAAGACGAAATAGCTGAAGTATCCAAATAAAATATAACGAAGTCCCACGGAAACTTTTTGGACTATAAATTTGATTATTCATAAATTTTAGGTAAATTAATACCATCCAAATAAAGGCTTATCTCTTTTCTATATCGTTTATCTCCTTTTATAAGTAAGTATTTCTTCTATCACACCTCTAAAGATTTATGGTAGCTCCATAAAAATCTCCAAATCCCTCCCAAAATCGTGAAACTTTCCTCATTTTCTTTGTAATTGAAGAAAATAGAATGCTTCGGTTTTAAATTCATCGATTAATGTAGATCATTTGGAAACACATTTAGATGAAATTTTCCCACTGGGTATCTCTAAGTGCCAAATATGGAAATGAAAAAACAAAAAATTGCAGACACCTCGCTACCAGGCGATATCTGTCTGTATGTGTGTGTGGTTGTGTGTGTGTGTGTGTGTTTGTGTACCACTAGCCTGGCCTCCACTGCTGCATGAATGCAGACACCAACTACCGTTTGCATTGAGGCTTTATTAATAGAAATAAATCAAGTTTTGTGCACAGACATCAATTAGCTGCAGCCACAGCAGCGAAAACCAGAGTCCAGACTAGCCAATAACAACAACAAGAACAACTGAAACTGCAACTGCAACAACAACAGCAACTTCCTAACCATTGGCGTCAGAAACAAATGTATCTGTATCTGCACATGGTGGCTGACTGGTTGGCTGCCCCGCACACATATGTTAATAATTTGCAAAATGCATTGGTCGGGGCGATAACATGCAGGTGATAGCCAACCCCAATCCACAGTCCACAGTCTACAGTCCCCACTTGCCAATCCCCAATCTCCAGTCCGAGCAACCGAATTATGTCTGAGCCTCGATTTGAACTCAAAACTGTGGCGCCCCAAAAGTTTTGCTAGCAATTAGCGTCTTATCGCAGCTTATGAAGCTATCAGAGCAGAGACCCGTGATACGAGTATAAGCCATAAGTCGGAATGGAAATGAAATTGGAAACCATGCCCATGGGGGGTAACCAACACACACACACACACACACACCCTGTAGAGAGGCACAATCAATGACGAGACGAAAAGAAGCTGCAGCCATTAGATAAAAATGCATTGACAGATAGATAAAAACAAAAAATAAAAAAAAACTAAAATCCAGCGATGCATTCCTTCGATAAGCCACCAAAAGACGGCCAATTCATAATTTTTAAAGTCAGTTTTTTTACTTGGTATTTTTTTGTTTTTTCTCCTTGGTTTTTTGGGTCCAGATCGCTGTCAGCAGCCGAGGCGTAACTCGATACGAAAAGGGATGCTTGCCACATAAATTGCCAGCAGAAGAGCCAAAAAAAAAAGAAGAAAAAAAAAAACAAAAATCGAAACGCATATTTCTGGTTTTCATTTCATCGCCCCAGAACCCAAAACAAAGTTGGGGCATAATTCTTTTAATTTATATTTCGTTAATTTTTATATGAAGAGTTGACATTTTGGCCCAACAGTTGAGGACGATCGTTCCCCGTTCCCGTTCCCGATTCCCGTTGTCGATCCCCGCAGACGTTATCGGCCATTTAGGCAGCGCCGTTGGGAGCACAAAACTCCCATTACGATAAATCATTTTTGTTTCTTCTGTCTCCTTCAAATCTCTCCCTCCAGACTTATGAATATATGTATAGATGTATATAAAAGTTTGGTGCAATCTTTAGTAATCATCGTCCACATTAAAACGCGTTTTCCTCGCTTGACCGGCTTCCTTTAACTCCACTAAATATGAATATGCCACCAGGTCGGAATAGCTTACAAAAGCTTTAAAACAATTCTTACAAAACAGTGACCATTAAAGGACTTCCAAGAAGCACTCACTTAGTGGGATCACATAGATGACAACAACTTCTAACGGCATTCCATATATGAAGGAGATAAGTAAATAGAACAATTCCACTAAAATTGGCGGAACTTGCAAAATAAGAAAAAATATAATTAACCCATTTGATTTCTGTAAATTTGTCGAACAATTAAAAAGAAAATCCATTACCTTTAAATGAATTCTTTACTTACAAAACATGCGGCAAATACAAGGAACAGCGAAACAACATCCATTCCGGCAAAAGTGATCCCAAGATTCCGGTATCCATCTTTAGCTGATGTGCCTGAAAATTATATTCTCGAATGGAAACCGAAATCTTTAGTTTCATTTCAAAATATTACGTATGTACTGTTCGTAGAACATATAGATAGTCAAAATAGAGTAATAGGTGCTCATCCAGATACCAGAGACGATGCAGCCAACTCGAATGTTGCAGCAATAACAAAAACTATTGAGAACTACCATATTGATTGGTTTTCAATTTTCAACACGAACACAATTTATTTATCGGCAGAATGACATGTAAAAACTTATATGAAATAAAAAATTGTTCAATTTCTAAAGAAATTGAGACATTTATCTACACACAAATTATTTAATTCTGGTTCAATTCTCAGGTTAAACTTTGGAAATTGGTCGAATAAACATTTCGAACAACGTGAGGGGAAGTTCTTTAGGCATTCGCGTAATTTCATCAATTTCATAATATCTGACATTAAAAGTCCTACGAAAAAAGAAAATATAATAATACAATTTTTATATCTAATCGAATAAAACAATAAACGATTTATGACTTACGCTGGAGTGCATTCATCGTACCACCAGCCATTACCAAAGCTACTTGCACAATTTTCTGTGGCAACATTGTCGTTGTCTTGGTCAAAGGTCGTGAATTTCTGATGTAAAAAATACGGAAGTCGATCGAAAGCTGTCCCATTAAATTTACCCAATGACTCCAACTTATATTTTGAGTCTTCATTACCAATCCTAAAATTATCATAAGTTGCAAATTGGATGTTTTTTTTTAAATATTTAACTTGAATATAAAGCTCATAAGTTTCCGAATTGGTTAAGAGATGAAGCGGCTCCAGGCCTATAAAAAACTCCTTATCTAAACTACCAAAACCATTACGAAAGTCTGTCCAATTTCTGCCAAAGTTATCCCTACCGCCATCGAATCGTCTATAAATAACCAACCACCCACCTCCAGCTATATCTCCAATGCAGAGAGCAGGAAATGGATCTAGTCCAGAAATGGAAATAAAATTCACACCCGATGGAAGTCCTTTGCAACTTGCTTTCGACATATTTTCAATCTTCTTTACTATTAAAGAATTTCTTTCTCCGTTAGCTAGTTTAAGTTTCAAATCTTCGATCTCTTTCTTCTGATTTTTAATTGTACTATTTGCAAATTGATTATGTTCTTCAACAGATTCTCTAAATGTTTCAATTATTTCACGTAATTCTTGATTTGTTTTACTAATATTATATTCTATTGGAATTTTTCCGTTGCACTCGATTAGACTCTTTTCCATTTCCTTTAACTCTAAATTATTTTTTTCTTTATTATTCGCTGCTTCATGTTTCAAATCTTCTATCTCTGCCTTTAAATTGTTAATTGTATCAGCAAGAAATTCCTCGAATCTTGGAATTTGGTTTTGTTCTTTAATGGATGCCCTGAGTCTGTCATTTTCTAGACGTAAGTCATGATTTGTTTTATATAAGAATTCAATCTGTTGATTATTATCTTTGACCTGATCTTTCCACTCATTCATTTCAAGTAACCTCTTGCTAAGTTCGAGTATTTGGTTGTCTTTGTCAATAATCGATTGTGCAGTGGCTTTCATTTGTTCCTTTAGTTCGATTAAATAATCCAAAGGCGGCTTCAGAGACTTGAAACAATATGATTCGCAGAGATCTTTCTCGGACCCTGAGTATCCAAGAGGCTACATATAACAAGATCAAATTAGAAGGAATATCACTTCACATTATTCTCTTTTCCACTCACCCTATCATCGTTCGTCCCAATTGAAGCTAAAGTTGAGTTTGCTGGTTCGTAACCAAAAAGGAGGAAAAGTCCACAAAGTGCAAGGACATATCGGAGATTCATTTTTCGAAATTGTTAAAAATTAATATTTATTTAATATTATTAATATGTTTGGTCAATTGATTCGTTTTACGGCAAGTATGTCACTGAGAACAATGATTTTATTTATTAAAAATTCTTTGAATTAGAAAAATTTGCAAATTTGAGATTTGCTGTTGACATGACCTGTGATAAGACAGAATTAAGAAATAATCTGAGTGTTATCTGTTGTTAGTATGTATTCATATAGCATTTAAGAGTAAGCAAAATATTAAGGGAGCCGTCTCAGTTAGTATATAGCATATATATACAGGTTTGAGTTAAGCTGAGTCTGTCCGTTCGTATGGGGTTGCAAATTAAGTTTAGTTAATGGATTTATGTCTGATTAATAGATTTTATGCCAGTTTTACAATCATCAATTCAATAATTGTGCTGGAAAGGGTATATCCAGATAGAAGAAGGCATTATTATTGGCTGATTACATTAAGTATTTATAAAATAAAGTACATATTTGTTAAATAAAATTTGGGGTATAAAAGACAAACTATATAGGGATAAATACGTATGTTAATATTCTGTATATTTTATATATGTAAATGTTTAACTGGGTACAATATATATCCAAGATAAGCATAAGCTGTCATTTAATTTTTGTATTATAATAATACCACAAAGAATATTTGTTAGGGCATTGTCACATATTGAACACTGAAAAAGATCTCAAATTTAATCAAAAAATAAAATAAATAAATAACTTAAAACTGTTTTGTATTTGGACATTCTTTCGGTATTTATAGTAATTATTTATATTCACTGAAACTGAATAATTTATAACTGTTAAATGTGTAAATACAAATAAAAACTTTTAGGTTTAATAGTCAATGAATTGAATTGAATTCCTACCAATGTCATAATTTACTAAATGAGTTTTCAGTCTTTTCAGTCAAATATTAAAATGCTTTTTAACTTTTCTCGAACAATTATATTAATATCTACAATCGATATTAAAATGAAAGTATTTAAAATTAATATGCG
Source organism: Drosophila emarginata (assembly GCA_037075365.1). Classification (NCBI taxonomy): domain Eukaryota; kingdom Metazoa; phylum Arthropoda; class Insecta; order Diptera; family Drosophilidae; genus Drosophila; species Drosophila emarginata. Next base: position 4,372,278 of record JBAMCD010000324.1, read on the forward strand.
AAACAGATCTTTATGCATTTAATTGGGTTACTATGCATTTGGCAAAGCCGTTAGCGGTTAGCCCTCTGAACATTTAGAAACTCGATTCTCAACTGTGTTATTATGATTCATGCCAGAAAATGAATTGGCAAGGCAACTTCTTGGGGCTTGCAGTTAACTTAAAGAGCAAAAACCTGACAGAGCCCGAGAAAAATGAACTGATAACATCGCAACAAAATGCCATAAAAATCCAACAAAAAGCCATTCGCCAAGAACATTGCGGATAAAGTTTTTCATAAGTTTCATATTTTTTTCCCCCTTTTAATTTTGTTTAAATAAAGAAATTCATAAGATGGTTATTTCTTGTTGAAAGATTTTGTGTAATTCAAGTAAGTATTTCGCGTACGTGTGGCAAACAGAACCAACTAACTTGTTGAAGTCTGTTGCAGTTGGTTTTCTAGCTATTAAAATATATATATCTATTTTAGATATATATAAATTAAACCGAATATGTGTTTGTATGTATCATCAATGTGGCCATCAATGGAATGGATTCGTGGCTGAAAATGTGTCGCCCCCGCAACAATGGGGGACATTGGGAACCACCAACCATGGGATAAGGTAGGTGTGCATGGGCGCACTTCACAACAGCGCTAATGTGACACTAAACTGATGTAATAAAAAAGCCGCTTATCGCGCTAACAAAGACCAAAGGCACCAAAAATAAAACTAAATACCTCTAAGACCCCAGACCCAGACAACAACAATATGAAATTTTAAACTCAGAGACAACCCAACAATAAAAACACACACACACAAAAAAAGAAAAAAAAAAGAAAAAAAAAGAGCTCAGGCCCACGAACGTGGCGAAGCAGAGAAAAAAAATTAAATCAAATTTCAAATAATACAAAAATGATTAAACTCAAGGCTTCGAAAAGTGAGAGAAAAGAAAAATTGTGTAAGTCAAAAGAAAGAGAATCGACTCAAGAATTACTCTATGATGAGAAATATAGTCAAACACTTAAGTCCTTCAGCCGGTGAAAAATAGACGACGGACTTCTCGAAGTCCGCAGGAAGTTCTGTTAAAGCAATCCTTAAGAATACTTTTCTTAAGTTGTATGAAAGTTTTAGTTAGTTAGTTTTCACGTAGTCCCATTTCCGCATCAACAACCTGCCAAATCTATCGATCAAATTTCGTTCTATGACTTTTTTTGAACCAAAGTCGTTTCTTTTTACTACGATTTTTTGGGCCAGAATTTATCACAGTATATCTAAAGTTAAAAGATAAGTACTAAAGTGTTACAGAATATGGAAGAAGTGCAAGCAACGGATCAAAGGAAATATAAAGAATTTCTTTTATCCATGTGAGCACAACCAAAATATATAAGTTTATACTTTTAATTAAATGTTTACTTGTTCACCATTTCAATATACCCCATTCAATCTATCACTAAAGGTAATGCCGAGAATTATTCAAATTACTTGGAGCTGCTTTAATAACGTCAAACAGACAATGTCCAAGAGAGGTCCAAGACTTTGATATTCTGCTGTCAGGTGTCTAATTCGAATGTCAATGCCGTTTGGTTAAGAACTCGTCTAAAAATGAAATCAACTTACGAATAAAATAATATAAGAAAACAAGTAACAAAAAATAAAATGAAATAATTATGCCAAAGCAATCTTTTTGTTCCGTAATTTCACTTCAAGTATCAGCTATCTCTTTTTTCCCCCTTCTCCCCACCACTGTGTACCCTGTCTGGAGGAATAACTTGTTTCGATCAAAATACTGACTCTCGATTCGGCCATCGATCAAATTCGAGTGCCCGTACTTCAATTATGCGTAATTTAAAAGAAATTAATGTCGTGAAAGAAATTACTTTTTCGGCATATGAGTCGATGGGTTGTTGTTCGTTTATTTCGGTTGTTCCTTTTTCGGTAAAAACAACATTTAAGTGCGAGCGCGTAAAATATGTAACTGCATTCATGTCGGAGTACCCATAATCATAATATGTACTTATATTATTGGCATTATATTCAATGCAGGTCGCGCCCAAAAACCAAATCAAAATAACTATATACTAAAGAATAATGTTCATTATGAATTTTCAACACTAATTGAACAAACTCTTAATATTCTGGTGTAACTTTTAACATTCCTCAAAGAAAAAAAAATAATAATAAAATGAATAATAGCTTTGAGAATTTCACCAATAAGTTATTAAGATAATGGAAAGTCGGGGCCAATAATGTGATTATTATTACAAAATTTCGACATTTACATTAAAGCATTGAAAAAACTAATTTTATTTAATGATTTTAGAAGAGACATCTGTCGAAGTATAATTAATATTTAATTTAGGAAGAATATTCCATGTCTTACATTTGCGTGGCACTACTTTCGAATGTAAAGAATATCGTATATAGCCAAATATGTCTTTTAAAAAAATATCTTTAATTCCACATGTGTGTCTCATATCATAGTTCTAATATAATAATTAAATGTTTTCGATTTAAAACTTAATACTACAAAAAACACAACTTCAGTTGCATTATCGTGTTTCTTCATTGCATTATTAAGTAAAAGGATTTCAATCCTTATGTTTTTCACCAAAGGAGGTTGCTCAATTGGTTGGTCTCCTCAGTTCCAATTACACTAAAAATAATTTTATTTTCTTTACAAATACCTTTGGGAGTAATTTGTAAACAATCTGGACCAAGTCATAACTTTATAGACTTACAGCAACTGAAATATGTAGAGCAATTAGTATTAATTGTTAATTATTGTTGCTAATAAAATGAAAAGTCATGACTTGGAGTCGGTATTTTTATTACCATCAATGTTAAAATAAAAATGTTATATACAAACTATAAAAAAGTTTGTCAGTTGAACAATAAATATTTAAGAATTGTTTTATGTGATAAACACTTTCCTTATACATAATAAAATTAGACATACAACTGGAACTAAATTGAACATTTAAGCAACATTAAGAACATTTTACTTTTATTTATTTGTTAAATTTTGTTTGGTTCAATAATTAGACAAAAGTAAACACAAAGTTATATTCAAAAAGTTAAAACAAAATAGATAAGTTTTTCAAAAATCTTTCTTTGTCAATAACATTTAACCCACTTTCAAAAATTCTGAGTACTACTAGACAAATTCGATTGAGACAAATCGACATAAACTTTCCATCAAAAATGATGACCTTGAGATAGTCATTATTAACTCTTGCTTTGGTCTCTCCAAATAATAACATTAATTAAAATCTTTAGAATTATCTACAAGAATTGTCAGAAGAAATAATTCAGATTTATGAATATGTCGACGCTAAATTTATTTTGGAAAAAACAGGCTAAGGCAGAATTATTTTTGGAAAAAAATATGATATTCAGAAAAGTGACTTTCAATCTGTGTTTCAATTTCCTGTGGGGAACTTTCATTGTATTATAAAGAAACCCTATTAACATCACTTAAAACCTAAATAATAATTTGGAACGAAATAATTTTCGACAGTTCTGGTTATCCAAATTGTACCCTCTCTATGTAAAGTATTAATCAAATTATTAATATTAAGAAAAGAAAGAAATCATAAAATGAATATTGATAACATAATTTTCTTAAGCAATTAGTATAACAATATATGTATTATATATATTAATGCCAATAAATCTTGACTTGCACACTCATTTTTCAAAGACGACATGACTTGATATCACGGTGGCAGAGTCAATTGCTTAACTACTTAACTTTTACCCAAAAACAAAACAAGAAACAAGAATAAAAGGCATAACCCTCAATTATGATATATATTTTACAAGAGAGAGAGCACTTCAAAAACCGTTGGAAGGCAGGAACGAAGGAAGTCCTTTGAATGGAGGATGGTGTTCCTCTGTGGGCCAAATATCGCATATACACACAGACACACAGGCTGACAGTATAACAATAAAATAAAGTGCAGTTAACACATGACTTGGCGCAAATAGTGTCACATTTTGATAAATGACACTCGTTTGTCAAACGGGCACCAATCCAGACTTACTGGCATCCAAGACAGAGTCGGCTCGGTCGCCTCGGTATCGCAGATAATGTTGGGACTCGTAGCAAGAACTTGGGCCCTCTCACTTTCTGGCTGTCTGAGAAATTACCCCCAAAATATCGTTTAAGCCAAAAAGCGTCTTGTCAAACGCAAAGTTGAGTTCGTCAGAGCTTTGGGGCGAAGGTGTTCAAAATGCCTTACACCACGCCTCAAATAAAAAGCAAAAAAAAATTATTTATAAAAAGGAGTCCAAAGAACTGAACTCTTGACGGATGGACTTGGCCAACCGATTCATTGCTTTTGTTGTTGGACAGCTTTATTATGTCTTAATTCGTACTCTGGGCGATTTAGGCGACAGCCACAAAAAAATAAAGAATATGGCCAAGCCCAGATTTAAGAGCAACAGTGGGTCAACTTTCGTTTCGTTTGTGTTTCGGGGCGTGTAATGTATGCGGTTGCTGCAAGTTGGCTCAAAAGCTGTTAAAAAGAATAAAAAAACAAAAAAAAAATTGAATTTAATTTGGCGAGCGAGCAAATTAATTTCCCACATAATGCGTGGGGGCCAGGCATTTCCCTGTAATTTCTTAATATTAAATGCAGAAACATGAAAAAGATACATCGAATGGTGTGAGTGTGGCATTTTTTCATTAGGTGGTCTTTCTCTCCCTGCCTGCCTCCTCAGTGAGGTGGGCGCGGCTGTTGCATGGACGAAACTCTTCATTTACCGCTAGAACTTCGACGAGATCATCATCAGCCATGGAATCGCCTGGCAAGAGGTGTAACCATAAAGTTCGCGCTTGCAGCGCCAAAAGTGAAAGAACAAGTTTTCCCCTACCCCTCCCCAACAAATATCTTTCTCCTTTTTGCCAATAACAATTACAAACACTTAACCAAAAGCCACACAAGCCATCGAAATATTTGGTTTTTATACACTACATCAAAAAGGGTAAATGCACTAGGAAAGGCAGAAAAATGAACAAAAATTGTATGATTTGTATTATAAATATTGTTATTTTGTTTTCATTAGTGGTAAAAGGAAAAACTATTTTAGTTAAAAGTTGTGACTTAATATCTTTACAGAATATATAATATTTAACTAATTTTCATGATCGAATCTTTTAATTGGCACAAAAATCCAAACATTATTTTCCGATCCGATTTTTGCAATTTTCAACAAATTAACCACCGATAAAATTTCTTTAGTAGTATTAAATTTTATTTGACTGAAAGAATCTCATAAAGTTCTCAACTATGGAAAAACTGGTCACAAATTGGCCAACTTACTACGTAAAAAATAATAATAATAAGAAAAACCACAACATAAATACAAAAGAAATACATATTTCCATTTCAATTATTTATCTCCCAGAAAATATAATTCAAAATAACTTTTTATATATATCAATTAACAAAGAAATAATATAAATGTTGAAAATTAATGAATGCACTGAGGCTAAACAATGTATATTCATACATTAAAATACAAGATAATTAAATTAATATCTAAAATTTTATGTTCAGTAAATTAGATTTCAATTGAAATCATTTAATTAAGAAATAAATAATGCTGTACTAAGCTTTTTTATCATTAGTTAAATGCCGTTAACCAAATGAGAGGACATAAAAACTTCGCCACGAATCGTCGTTAAACCGGATTTTTAATATTCCTTTTTAAGTGAGGGGCAGGATTTAAACACAGCAAAAGCTGGCATAGTCTGAATCTAAGCAAAAATAGCTCATACAACTTGTTTATTTAACAAAATAATGCCACAGAGTCAATTGCTGAATTCTATAAATTATTTATAAGAATAACTTCTTTTGATTTCTCCGAGTGTAATTTAGAGTCAACAGTTGGCAGAGTATTTAAGCTTCTGTGCAATAAAATCTTACTTCATTTGTGCATATATAAAGAGCAAAGTGGAACAAACTAATACGGTAGACATTTCAAACACAATGCATTCGACCATTTGATAGTCTATAAATTGATGCCTAAAGCTTTTCCAACTCCCCGTGCTCCCCCTTTTACCCTCTGTGTTCCATTTTCCCTCTACCATTGTCATTGTACGATGCGGCGTATGAGCAACGTGTTAAAAATAAACAGTTGTAAAATTGAGCGCAACTAATCCAACTTCATGATAAATTATGACTTAAATCAGCTTTTGTTAAATTTCAACTCATCATCAAGACGAAGAAACTATAAAAAGAGGAAATTTAATAGTATGTGAGAGGTGTCACAGGTTAAATACTCTCAACTTGTACAAATTACATATCTACGTATATAGGTACATAAACATACATATATACATTTGAATGTGTGGAAAATGTGAATAGAAAAGGTCTCCAACACAGACACACACACACTGACAAACAAAAGACTAAATGGATAAACATAATCGTGTTGTAGGAAAATGGAAAACTTCAAATTTTATGTGCAAGTGTGTGAAGAGTGAGGAAGGAGTAGGTGGAGGGGAAGCAATAAAGCTGGCAGTTAAATATGCAACATGATATGCCAAAATTTTCTTATTGGCCAAGAGAAATATTGTGCACTGAGCGAAAGTAGTAAAATATATTTCGATATAAAAATTTCACAACTCAGGTTAAGCGCAAGTTCTCAATTCTGAACAATCTCATTAAATCAAAATTCTATTTACATTATTTAATTAATTTGTATTAAAGTTAGATATAATTTAAATTAAAATTAACTTTTGCTCAGCTGCTAAGACCCTCAGCTTGATTTCCATTAGATATTTTTGAACTCTTCCTAAAATATTTTTCGTGTTCTATAAATTTGTGTAATTACTCAAAACGCGACAACTTTTCGAATGGCTCTGCCTCTGTTCTTCATTATTCATTTTAATTGTTCCAATTAGACAAGATTTTGCTTTAAAACCTACTTTCAATGTTTTTTCTATGTACACTCTTTCGAGTGATTTCTTTACGCTGATTATCCTGACTAAAATATCCTTCGCACCTTCTGACCTTAAAGGTGAAACGCTGTGGAATACTATAAAAGTGTCTTAATTTCCTTTTTAAGTTAAGAGTTATTGTTGATTATTAAAAGGTATCTGAGGAAACTATGGTAAACCACCTGGTCGGGAGAATATGCCATCAGATAATGACATTATAGCCATTGAGGGAGACCTATTGAAATAGTTAGTAAAATATGTATAACACTATAAATATCGATATATTTGTATTTAATTTTCTTATAGTAATTTCTTATATATCAAATATATTTTTCTCCAAGTGTTATTTATTATACAATCACTTAAATCTAATTCTCTCAGTGTCTTTGCTCCATTCACAAAATAAAAAGTGCATCCTAAACGCTTAAGCTAACAAAATGATGCATTTTTCTAAGCAGCAGGCAGTCAAGGCAGGCAGCAACGATATAATTTAGACTTTTCACCCAGCTATGGGGGACAACTCCATATATTTTCCCTCCCCTCCCCTACTGCCCCATCGAATCCCCACCCACTCTGCTCACCTACTTTCTGCTCCCTTTGTGCCATTGTCTGGGTGAATTAAGTGCAAACATTAGCAGCATATACATAAGAAGATGCCACAGAAGAAGCTCATGATGATGATGATAATTACAACAATGATGATGATGATGATGATGATGATGGAGATGGAGATGGAGATGGAAATGATGATGAAGATGAAGATGCTGTTGGGCGTTGTTTCCCTATAATACCCTATAGACTTTACACCTAGGCAAATGGAACGTGATAAAGCTTTTTCTCTTACGCTTCTCTTTTTTAGTGTTCCTCGAGCAAATGATGATCAATCATTTTGGGATTAAAATTCCTTGTGGTGTTTTGTCACACATTTGTTGTAGCACACACACACACACACTCTGAGATATATATCACATTGTTTTCAATGTTGTGTTGTCGTCATCAATATAAACTTTGGCTGGTATTTAGCATAAAAAAGTCTTTCACTGCAACAAGCGACAAAGACACGGGCCCTCAAATGTGTTGCAGGTGTCGTCGATTCACTAACAAATCTACCCAAAAGCACAGATGTATATAAATATATATAGTATCAATAGATATATATATGTATATTTGTATATGGCTAGCTAAAGTGTTGCCTGACAATATTTTCTCGTTTGCTTGATCTGCTTTCCGTTTTTGCTTTTGTTTCTCTATTCTGGCCTTTTTCTTTGGGCTTGTTGTTTTTCCTTTCTGTCTTTTTATTTTACTGAACGATTCTCACGTTTGTTCCCCTGACAAGTGGATTTAGCGGCATTGATGTATGAGTTTACAGATAGTTTCGACTTTTTACTCCGCCAACGTTTATTTTGGTTGCATATTTTTAAAAGGTGAGTGATGCTGCTAATGGCTGGCAATTAATATTGTATTTGCCATGCATATCAATTTGGAGCATTGAGTGAAACATTGTCTTCTATCTAAAAGATACTTTTCAATCTTTTTCCTCTCTCTTCGTCTCTGCTATAAGATGATCCCTTTTTAGTTTTCCAATAGATACGTGTTTTTCAATGGAAGCTACGATATATTCCAAAGATACTTATACAACTTTTTCTTTATATAATCTATCTTCGGTTACTGCAATATCTAATAAATATCTTCCCACCTCTCTTTGGTTGTATTATTATTTACAATTTATCCGTTTATCTTATAAAATTAAATAGGATTATTTAAATTGCTAACTACCAATGCTTTCGACTCTGTATTATGATTTTTAAAAATTGAAATAAAATATCTTGGAAAATAAATATTTTATTCAAATAATATTAACGAAAGTATCCTAGATCTCTCGATTATTAGATAATCAGTGATCAGAATTTTACTACTCCACTTTTTAAATTAAATTGTTATCTCAAAGATGCTCTTGTCTATTGAATTAGTTCATTTAAATGTTAGTTTTTAGTATCTTTTAGATGAAATGTTTTGTTCATATTTTCAATACTTTGCAATATATTTTAGACTCTTGCATAATTTTTGGTATCCCTTTATGTATATAATAGACACTTTTATATTAATATTTTTAATAGATACTTATAAACGGATAGATACTTTTCCATCTCTTATCTTATTACTTAGATGATCGATTGCCAATGTTAATAATATCGGTATGATAGTATTTTTTTTATAGTGAACAAGACTTAGCTTTGATTTAATCCATCCAAGACATGTCCCATAAATTTTGCTATTTATTTCAGCCCACCAAATATCATAAATTTTTCAATCATAAATAAGCCACAGTCTAATGCCTGGGCCAAGTGAGTCTGGGTCTAAGCTGTGCAATGAACGATTTCATAACCAATTATTATATAGATTTATGCACAAAGCCTTACACAACCCCCCCAAACCTCTCCCTCCCTACCATCTAATGGAACGACTTTTGTTGGTAGTCTATGTGGGATTAAAATTCAGATAGATGCAATTTATGTCACGACTAACTAACTCTAGCTGAATCATATAAAAGTTACAATTTTTAATGGTAATTGTTAAGAAAATTAAATGGAGTTAATAAATGAAATAGAGTTAAGTTCTAAAAAGAATTACATTTCCGGCACAGCAAACAAAATAATGCCAAATGGTCGTAACTAGTCAACTAAAACGCTTCAACAGGTAGAAATGTGGCCAAAAGGGTAGGTCAAGGGGTTCTTACAAAGGAGCGGAGCGGGTTTCGGGTTGTAAAAACTGTCATGATTTACAGTTTGCACTTTTTACGATGCCGGTTACCTCGAGCGGCTCTTATATTAGTTTAGAATTATATAGAATTTTACTAAGCGAGAAATATTTTTGAAAATAGTTTTGCTTGTTTTTTTTTCTGTCCTCCCCTTCTCCTCCCTTGTAGTTGTCGCCCGGCTTTGTTCTTTTAACTTTTCTTAGTGTGTTTTTTTGTTATTTTCTTGAGTTAATTTTATGATTGGCTTTTATGGCCAGCGGGTATTTCCTTTACAATACTTCAAACACGGTGGCAACAACTGGCCATTACAAATAGTGTCAGTTTTTGGTTTGAACTTGCCCTCACAGTAGCATCTGTGAGTAGATTTTTTTTGTTTGCTTGGTTTTTGATGGACCGCCTCTGATGTAATTAAAATCATGTATTGGCATATTCCAAGCTCGATTTGGTCTTGGCTCACGTAACCCACATAAAATTTAAACCACACAAACCAAAAAGAAAACAATCTGTTGGCCAACATTGTCGCATTGCGCATAAAACATTTTCATTTGAACGTATATGTTTTCTGTTCTTTTTTTTCTCATCATGTAAAATTTTCACTTAAAATTCACACTTGATACACAGAAGGAACATTTATCATTTCGCTTAGATCTCTCATGTCGAGACTTTTGCCTTTTTAGAGCTTTCAAACCAGGCCTAAAAGTGTCGCCGTTGTATTTGTGGCTTTTAAGGTTTTCCAACTCGTTTTTATCTGTTTCTATATCCAAGTCTCTATGCATTTGTGTGTGTGTGTGTGTTAGTGTATTTCCTTTGCTTTTCGCATCTTTTGATTTATTTTCAAGTGCTTCGTCGCCGTCGTTTGTTTGGCAACCTAAATATTGAGATAGAAATCTGCGGTCAGTGTCAACTAGAGCGGCCAACTTCCAGGCTTGTCGCACTCGTCCACATCTGTGTATACGCTTCATTAGAAGAGTCGTAAAAGCCAAACTGAAGTCGTCGACAATAGTGTTCTTCAACAGTTTGAGTTTCTGAGTTTCTCACGCAACTATGATATTGTGAATATAGTTGAAAATTTTATTGGATAGATGCCATGATAGTTGAATTACATCTACTCGAGAGACGTGCCTGGCTATATGAGTTATAGTCATAGGAAATTGTAATCCCCCAAACTGATGAGAAGTTCTTTTAATAGGTATCCATAACTGTACACTCCATGAAGAACTGTAGGCGATCAAATTCTAGCGGAAACAAGGTCGAACAGAAAGAACTTCATTTAAAAAATTCCAAATGGTACTTTTTCTACTTGGTAGATAATCATAGAACATATCTCGGTCATTGAAGGAGTACTGCCTGGTAGATAAAATAAGACAGTCTGAGGTTTATAGCCGATTATTTTTCTAAAAGTACAGGTACATATTCATATAATGGAACTTCTCGATTTACTAATAGATTAGTTCCAAAAAGCGCTTTGATCCACAATCACTATAAATAACTTCAACAAAACTTGGGAAACCTAATACAACCGCCTGACCTTTTTCATAGAATTTATAGATCACCAATTTCATTATCACTAAGAACAAATGCGGCACCGAAAAGTGACCCTAATTTGATAACCTAACCTTACTTAATAGATTGATTCAGGACAAATTGTCTTCATAGGCCCATTTGAATAAGCTAATATAGCTATACTACCAAAACTCTTCCTTTTCTGGGACTACAAATACCATTAGGTTACCATGAATGAAAGTAACCATTAAATGACCTAACTTTATCTAATACAAAATTTAAAAACCTTGAAGATATGTTGAAATTTTTAATAAACTCCGAAGTCTTCAACAGTTATTTTTAAGAGTTTTAGTAAGCTTTACCTTTAGTTGGAACTAATTTATAATATTTAATGATTAGTTACACTTTAAAATGGCAAAAACCAAGTTATTTTAATTAAATAAGTTTCTGAAACATTAGCCATAGAACGTAAATAAAATTTAGATGTTAGAAATAATATGTTAGACGTTCTTCAATATCTGATTTGTATTGGCTGTAAATAAATAATTTCCTATAATTTTATTTTATATTTATTAATACATTTTTACAGTCTTATTAAGATCCGCCAGAGGGGAAGAGAATTTCCAAACAGCTAAGAATAAATGTAGTTCTCCATTTTTGGGAAAAGGTCTGGAATCCTATGGAAATTTGAAATCCAGAGTTATTCCCTGGCAGATTTATTTTGCAAACCTAACAATGATTTTTCTGACAATTATTCTAGAAATTTAGCAAAGGGCGTAGTCTGTATTATGACATCGCAGGTTGCATCTGGAATATCAACTTACTTATTCTAAGATTAAAACCATCGACTTTGAGTCAAAGCCGCTAAAAATTTGTATAGAAAATAATGTGGAAAACCTCAAATGCACCGTTAGAAAAGTTCACTTTGTGTATTGTGGCAAACAATTGTTCAAATGTCGGCCCTTTAACGCAAAGTATGACAAAGTGGTCAACATTAACGCTTTGTATGCATCAAAAAAATACATATGTATATGTACATATATAGTAAAAGAAAAGAATCCAAAACAAAAATGTATAAAAAAAAATTATGACAATTTCATTCGAAGAACCACTTCGTCAATGTCAGACTGACGAACCCCAAAATAAAAAAAGAATGTTTGTATATATTTTTCTTTTCGGGATTTACGTTGGGCTGCCCGTCTTTTACCCGTTCCCTCTCATACCTGTTTTGTAACAAGTTCTGTAAAAGAGTTGTCGCGTTTCTTTATTTCAGATGTAATGAACAATAGAAAAAAAACCGACCGAACGAAAAATAAAAAAGCGCAAAGCTGCCTAGAAAACGTGTAAATCTCTCACAATCCCTAATTGGTAGAGCCCTATTTCTGGGAACGTGTATAAAGGCAAAACTATGGCAAAACTTGCAGCTAAAAGTCGTAAAACATGAGTGGAATATTACATGTTCACGTACATACATGAATGTTGTAGCAGCTCACATTACATTAAAGTCGAAACTTGTAATATCAAAGTGTGTGGTCCAAGAGGTCAAATGGCTTGACACTTTCCAAAACTTAAGCCCAACAATCAATAAAAGCAAAAGCAGAAAACTAAAAGCGAAACTAACTCGAGCCAAACTGTTGGACTTTTGCGGCTTAAAGAAAACTTTTCAAATAACAAAACGAGTTCCAAAAAAAATATATGTATACATATATATATAATGATTTGCACTTTTTTTTGCAATGAATGGCTTAGTCTCTACATAAAATATATTTCAAAAAAAAAAAAAAACTACTTCACATGGAGTTATAAGTGTCAAATGGCACTAGATATTAAATTTCATTTCAGGATAACAATAGAAATTATTTAAATTAAATAGTATTTTATTGGTTTTCAAACTTATCCAAAAAATGTCTATCATATAAAACACTAAATAAAAAGTTGTTCCACAGTCTCCTATTATTGCTTATTCATTTAACTCGATTTTGACAACTTCGACAAATGAATATTACTTGTAGGCGAAAAGAAAAAGAAAGTCATGAATTAATACTTCAACATATCAGCCAAAATACTTCGGAGCTATTTAATAATAATATTAATATTAATATTTATTATATTTTAATTTAATAATGCTGCAAAGACTTTATAAACTTCGTTTTAAATTAGTTTCAATATTTTTAAAAATTCAAATTTAATTGTAAATTAGTCATCTATATATTTATATTTTTTTTTTTCTCTTCCATCGATCCAAACATATTTCTTAATCAAATTACACAGAAACAGATTAAATTTTAAATTACTTTTTAGCTAAGACAAAATTAATTTGATCGAAATCAACTTTTGAAACTAATTTGAATGCATTTTAGTATCCATAAAAAATAACAATATTGGTATTCACATTCTAGACATTGCCAAAGACATCATAAATTATTTTTATATCGGCTGTTAGTTTTAGGCCATCATAATATTGATTACTTTGAAAGCAAATTGAATTAATATTATGTAAGATTAAATTGAATTGCTTCCACTGTGCAATCCAAACATGACGCTGCTTATTGGTTTGCCGTCTTGGCTACTTTTTGGTAAGAGCTTAAGGCCAAAACTTCTCCATCTTCCACCTTATATTGCCTTTTTGCCATAACCAAAAACCAACAACTAACTCTGACTTGTTGTGGGATTGTATTTGTGTGTGTGTGTGTGTGTGTGTGTGTGTGTGTGTGCAGCTATCAAACTGTCAAAAATTATGACATTTGAAATTTCACGTAACCGGACAAGAAAAGTGAAGCCAACCCGAGATATCCGTGAAAAGCTAAAGCCAAGTGTTTCAAGTGTCAAGCTAAGCTGCTGCCGCTTTGTAGTTGCTGTTGGCTGATGTTGCTGCTGGTTGCTGTTGTTTCTGCTGCTGATGTCTGTCTTGAAATTCATACAAATTTTCAATTACAGTTCGTGCCAAAACGCAAGAGATCAAATTTTCAGCTCAACTTTGCATTTGTCTGTACATATACATATACATCCATCCATCCATCTATCCCACTATACATACAAACGTGTCTGTCTGTCTGTCTATTTAAGAAGGCTGAAATTCAAAAAAAAAAAGAAATATATATATATACATATGTATACATGTATATAGAAGCAAGAGGCAACATTGAAATTGTTGAGCATGAATTGTGCCTCATATTACAACAATAAAACAAAGTCTCAGTCGTTTCTTTTGCCACAGAGCTCAGACACACGCGCCAAAAAAAAAAAATAAAAGAAAAAACCTATGAAAATTCTGTTTGCCACTTTGGAGAGCAAAAGAAATCGTCGTCTGAATGGAACACCAGTTTCCCATTGTTTTTCTACTGTATGCAATATATGTATATATACTTATGTATGTATGTATATATATATAGAATTTGTATGAAATCAAACAAAGTTTGCTGGCAGGCAAATTTGAATATGAAACCCAAGCAAAGAGCACGAAATGAAATTTCCAAAAAGTTGATTTGGCGTTAAAATATATATGTACATATGTATATGTATATATAAATGTTGTTTTTTTTGTGTTGTATTTTTGTCATTTAATTGAAATTTAATGATAAGGCATTTTATTTTTCACAAATACAAGCAAAGGCCAGGCATATCAGCTTTCTTAAGCCACTTGGCAAAATTGAGAATGACTCATAGATTAAGTAGATTTTGAATGTTTGTCTGAAAGGAAGGCAGTCACAAAGGCATTTTGATTGAACAAAGTGTAACTACAGAAAGATTCAGATGATGAGTAATGGAATCGATATGTTATTGTTGAATTTAAAGCAGAGGTGTGTCTCCTTATAGGGGAAAACTTTTGAATTTATTTCAATTTTGCATTACTGGCAGCTGATGAACAAATATTGCTTATTATTAATTTTTATACTTATAATAGTTTCGGAATATTTCTTTCTACATATCTACTATTTTCATATAACCGAAATGTATATACATATATTAATATTGCAATAAAATACTTGCAATTTATTGTTAGATATTTATGTTAGCTAAAACGTTAACAAATATCCGATAAATTAAATTTTAATTTAATTCTGACATAATCATTTTGTTGGTATCATTTAAGAGCGTTTGCTGAAAGTTCTTTTGAATGTATACATAAAAGAGAGATTTTATCCACTTTTAGAAAATTCCTAATTATTCAAACAATTTACCATGTCAACATTGGAAATATCTATAAACATTGTCGGTTCCTTTTGTAGCGATAAAAAATCATACAAAGAAATTATTGAAACATGTATGAAGTCAAATTAAGTCACCTGGTCTAGATGTGTACCTATGAACCATTTAATACTAAATATAATTTCATTTTATTCTGTTTTAATTTATTTTATATCAAACATAACAGATTGAATTTGAAAAAATTAAGTTGCATCTTTTATTAAAGTTTCAAAGTTTTATCTAAGGATGATTTGAAAGAGAATTTCATCATTGACATCTTCAGATATTTATATATAAATCTTGTGAATCTTCTGAACACAAAATCAAATGGAATTAAGAATTCTTGTTACTATAAATTGTAAATTGTGTAAAGTTTTCCAGTTTGAAGTAATCCAAAATTGAATCGTATCAGATTAGCTAGATATAAATATATATATTGTTATTATTAATTCAAATAAATTATTTCTAATATATATAAAATAGGCAATGCAAAAAATAACTTATATGAAGACCGAGAATATATTTGATTTACCTTTGATTACATTTAAATAATACTTGGCATTTCTGACTTCAAATGATTTCAACTTCTTTGATAATTGATCTATTTTTATCAATTTAATAGTTATTTTTACTTATTCATTTTTTTGTGTTGTAAGCGCATTCACTAGTCGTCACTATCCACTTCCGTTTGCTTTTACTTTTTTTTCCTCACCTTTGAAATCTGATATTCACCAATTTCTCGACTCAATATGAAATTTTGCTCTTTTCAATCACATTGCGTGTGCTTTTTGGTTGTTGCCGTCAACGTTGTTGTCAGAGTGCCCCACCATTCAGTAAAATGGCAAAAAAAAGGCAAAAAAAGAAAAAAAATAGAAATGCTGATAACTAGGCAAAATAAAAAAAAAGAAAACACCTCACTGGCTTCCACAACGGTGAAGCTGACAACGCAATTTCGAGGCGGGCGAGAAAGGTGTTTTTCAAATTGGTTCATTGTGCCCCGAGGGGGTATAGAGGGGAAGGCACAACTGGCAATCGTCTGGCCTAGCCAAGCAAGCCTTATTGAAATTGAAATTGTATTGAATGAAATTGATTTGAATTGAATTGATTTATTTGTTTGTTTGCGTGAAATTTGCATATAAGTGCGAAATAATTGATTAGAAAGTGCTTGCCATGATGGGGCAATCCTTGTACATAATGTACTATCGAAATGTGAAGCGGGTGGTTACACTTTCGCTGGAACCACCAACCGGATCCATTCATTCAAAGAAAAGAATACCCAAAAGCCGCTTTAAATTGTCCATATTTTCTTAAGAATTTCCCAAAAAGCAACAAATTGTTATTTAAGTGTGAGCAGAAAATAAGATGAGTAGGAAAAACTTGAAATGAAATAAAAAGCGGCAGAATATCTGTCCAACCGAGGACCGCATCACAGCTGTCAAGCACTCGAAATAATTTTCGTGGAAATGTTTCAGACGAACAAAAAGAAGATGAAAAAAAAACTATAGGAAAAACTTTTTTTTTTCATCGCCACGCAAAGTTCTTTTGTTTGAAGGCCAGGAAAAATGTGTGTTTGTGTGTGTGTGTGTGTGCCCGGCGAGTAGGCCAGTTTTCGACACTTGCCCCAAGTGTGAACGGTTACGAGATCTGGGAACGGAAGGGAAGGAGAGGGGATTGACTGTCTGACAGCCAGTCTGGGCCAGCTAACAATTTGTTTTCCCCACTTACACTTTAACCTTTTCTCTATTTGAGAGGACCAGTCGACTTGGCATGGCATAATTTCGGCAACTGTGTAAAGTGTAAAGGCATGATGATTGAGGGGAAGAGTAGGGGTGTGGGGTAAGAGCGGGTATGGCTGCTGTGATCGAGCTCTAACTTGTCACTTGGTTTCTTATGAAATACATCAGCGGCGGACACCAAAAAAAGAAAAAAAGAAAGAAAATTAGACGAAGACTACAGAAAAAAAGAAGAAGAGTTGAGAGAAGGAGGAGGAGGAGGGAAAAAAACTTCAAGTGGTTTGTCAGCAACATTTCAAACAAAGCGTCGGCGATGGCAACTCTCCAGCTAAAAGCAGCAGCAACTCTCCTCAGTGACAGCAGCAACGAGTTAAGAGAGATAAAGATAGAGAG
Source organism: Drosophila emarginata (assembly GCA_037075365.1). Lineage (NCBI taxonomy): Eukaryota > Metazoa > Arthropoda > Insecta > Diptera > Drosophilidae > Drosophila > Drosophila emarginata. Next base: position 4,389,778 of record JBAMCD010000324.1, read on the forward strand.
TTGGAGGAGGGGGTAAGGGGAAACCTTGTTTGCATCCTCTAACGACAACATCGTCCGACAATGCTCTGTGCATTTTGTTCACACCACACACTCATACACACACACTCGAAGAGACACACATTTGTCTTAGCCATTCTCCCCCTTAGGGTCCATGTGGCATATAGAACACTTCGACATTTTCAGTTGGCATGCAGAAAAAGCACCCACTACACCCCCTCCCACCCTATAACCATCATCCTATCCAAAGCTCGTAAAACACAATGAATAACACTTCTCGATGGGATTTGCCGCAAACCAAAGCCAAAATAGTTAACCAGAATCCTATAGAAGCAAAATCTTGTCAAGTAACCAAACCCAAAAAAAAAAAAGAAAATTTCCAACTTATACATAATCAGAACATTTACATACATACATACATACATACATATATGTAAATATATTACAGCGGATAAAAAGGGAAAGTGGAACAAAAAGAATGGAATGATTCAATACATTTCAAATTCATTAAAATAAAGTTTCTACAATTCATAACATAATTTCCGATTTAACTAAATCTATTTTACGAAATAAAGATCAGACGAACTTCTCTTATGTAGAAAATTATTTAGAAATTATAAAATATCTTGGAAATTAATTCATTCATTATATATATTATTTATAATATTAATTATGGAAATAATAATTTATTCATTATAATAATTTTCTTTAACATAAATGACTTTTTTCAGTATAAGGAATGTTGAAATTGATTCAAATGATAAGTCTTAATTATTAATTTAATTTAATTTAAAATTCACACAACTTCTCGATGGAACAAGACCTTAATTCTTTAAATATTTCATGAATTTCATACAAAATCATAAGTTTAAAAAATGTTTATTTGATATGTTGATATATTTTTTATTTTATTAATCAGCATTAACATATTATACAAAGATAAAAAATTATATTCCAACCTTCATTTTCGAAATTTGATCAGATTGTTATATAGCCACTCGATAAACATTTTATTGAAACTGACTATCTGAAATTATTAATGTAGATCATTAACATTAAACCGAAACGAAACCGAAACTCAAACAAATTTTAAAACGATTCATTAAAGTCGGAGAACGAAACAAACACTGTAAAATTGAAATCGATTAAAGCGAAATCAATCCATAAACTATATGTACATACATATATATTTATATGTGCAAATAAATCCAAAATAACAATTTAAATATGTAATAAAAGTGATTTAAGAGTTAACTTGTCTTTGTAATGGAAACACATTTTTCTTATATTTACATCTATTAATTTCGATTGCGAAATTAGTGTTTAAACTAATTGCCACTCTTTTTGTACCTAACCAATTTCCCGTTGTTGTTTTATTTTCTATTTTCCTTGTATAGATTAAGGTAGTGTCTCGAGGGCACGATTTTTTAATTAAAAGTTGGTATTGTCTAATGAAATGGAAAGCGCTAGAACTGTGGGTGGCCTTAAGTCCGCTGTCTAGACAGTTCCTGTGTGTGTGTGTGTGTGTGTGTGTGTGTGTGTGTGTGTGTGTATGAAACTTTCCCTTTGGAATCATCGTCATCATCATCATCATCTTTTGGGGTTTGGAAAACCTGATGATATTTATTTTTACAACCGGACATTTGGCAAACTTTTTGTCTCTTTTTTTACCAGCAACGTCATCAACTCTGTCTCCGTCTCCGGCTACGTGCGAAAGTAAAACGCTTAAAAAGGCATCGAATGTCTTTATTATAGATTGGCAGAGCCAATCAGCTTGCCATTGGAAACTGCTGCAGTAAGCTGTAGGAGTAGGAGAAAGATTGGGGGGGGGGGAGTTGCAAACATAGCTTGTCATCAAATTTTATTGTTATTTAAATGAGGAGACGATGCGGAATGACGAAGTCAGAGTGACGGAGGCGTTGCTTTCATGCAAAGTGTGAGTAGCGAAGGATGTAACCGTTTATTTTATTTTATTTTCTTTTTTTCCACCCCTTCTTCCCTCTCCATCATTGCAGTACCGTTGCATTGTTGCCAATATGCAATGCATGTGCCTTGTGTCCGTATAAAGCCAGGCCAAGACCCAAAACGGAGACCAAGACCGGGACTGGAACTGACACTGAGACTGAGACTCCAGAGCAAAGCAAAGCCACTGGTACTTATATATATATGTATGTATGTATATATAGCCACCATTCCATGTGCATATATATTTATTGCGCCTCGTTTCAGTCAATGGTGACACTTGCTGCATTTTAAATGGGCGCGCGCCTGCACATTGTCGTTGCCACTTTCTGTGGAGGGTTGCAGAAGGAGGAGGAGGAGGAGGAACATGCAGCACAGAATGCAGAAGGTGCCTGGCAACACATTCCGCAAACTGCTCTCGGACCTCTTTCTCTCTCTCTCTGTCTCTGTCTCCGTCTCAATCTCTGTCTGGAGACCCCAACACGTTTCGTGGCCATCATTTGGCGCAGTTTTGTCCATTAAAATCATCAAAATGTATGGCGCTGAGTTTATGTTTATGAAAAATTTGTCGCCAAAGTTTCTTTCGACTGGCTTGTCCTGCCATTTGTTTACCCAAACCAAGATGCAGGTGCAAGTACGGCAAGGAACTCAAAAATTTACGTTTTCTTTAAGATGTAAAGGAACATCTTTTTTAAGGGATCGCAAAAATGTTTTTTTGTTAAGAGATGCCTTCCCATTAAATACAACTCGATGGAAATTGTTAAGTTTTGACACGTTCAGTGTTCTACACAAATTTTAACTTACAGTGGTTCAAACAAACAGTGAAACTTTTTGTACACTTTACGAATATTGCAAATATTTTGAAGATTTGTCAACTTTTTAGCATTTTTTTTACTATAATCTCAAATATACCGATCACTTAGTTCAGAAATAATTATGAATTAGATTACAAAAATAAAAAATTTTAATTATGCAATCCACCTAAAGCGAGATTCGCTGGGCATTACTTTTACACAATTTTAATAAAATTTAATTTGCTTATAGATTGACGATGACGATAAGATATATTTTAAAATTGATTTAAATAAGATAAAAGTTTAACTTAATCAGATGAAACTAGATCGGCTAATTTTCCATATTAAATAATATTATTCATTCAAATAATAATTATAATTTTAATTGAACTTCTAAACCTTAGTTTACTTTTGAAATTATTGAAATCATTTGAGTTATATTTCGATGTCCACTAATGATATCTCAAAGCAAAGATTAAATTTTATTTAATAGATGTAAATTCAACTACTTGATTTGAACTGATTCACATATAAGTATCAATGGCAAAAATTTTTCAAGTTGTTTGCTCTCTTTTTTTTCAAGTATTTTTGACTATATTTTATTGGTAACACAGGTTGTTTTAAAGTTTTCTATTTAGTCATACTAAAGAGAAAGTTTAATATAGAAATATAGACTAAGACAACTTAATGTCTTTGTAAATGATAAACTTAAATTGAATTCCAAATGTTTCATCAAAATTAACTTATTTTCAATCAAAATGCGAATTTCGAAACTTGAAAAAGTTATTTACAAATCAACACGGACAGCCAAAAGGCAAAAGAGATGTAGACTGAAAGAGAAAGATAGAGAACAAAGCAGAGAGCGAGAGAGAAAGAGAGGGAGAAGTAAGGCAAAAGGCAAATGCGGTAATTATTTTTTAATGTAACAAAGTAATATCAGCCCAAAACGATCAAGTCACGCAACTTGCTGTGGTATAGAGAAAATTAACATGAGAATAAATAAGAAATTTTCAACAGGCAAGAGCCAAAATCGAAACCGAACACGAAAACGTAGCAGGTTAACAAGTGAAAAAGAGATGGAAAGAGAGGGAGTGAGATGCTATGAGGACTTGACCCCATCCTCATGACGCATGCGCCGCCGTTGCCCCGTTACTCTTGGCATTCCCATTGCGCCGCTCGGTTTCCGTTCTCAATTGGTAGTATATTTTTTTCGCTGAGCGAAATTTAAAACCACATAAAATCCGTTAGAGTCCGCCACGCCATATCTTCCGTCTATCATTCTGATTAATCGCCATTCCAACAAACACAAGCTATCAAATTAAATTAAAATTTAAAACAGAAAAAAACAAACACACAAAAAAATAAAGTCTTAGACTTGCTGATACCCTACAATGGGCTCGTTTGCCTTTTCCCCTTTTAAAATATAATTCACTGCTCTCACAAAAACATTTTAGTTTTTAAATAATGAAATGCTTGGTTGAATTCATTATCAAACGAAAACAATCATTAAAACATTTAGAGTATTGACTAAATACTTAGCAAGTTTTTTAATTTATAGGGACGTAAAAGGCTATGCGGAATTCCAGAGAAAAAAAACTAACGTACTTTTAAACAATACAAATAAAAATACATTCATGCTGATGTAGATAGATATTAAATACAGTTACGAAATTTTAACCAAGAATTTTTTCATAATTTCCCAAAAATATGTAATCTGAATTTGTTTCCTTCAGAAAAATGCCGATTTTTAGGTTACGACAGATTAAATATTAAAATTAATCAATCCTTGAAAATATCAATATTATATATTATTTTATTTACGACAATTTATATATGTTTTGTTTCAAAAACACTTTTGAATAATTTTGAAAAAAGGATTTGTTCATATCATGGACTATTGACTATGAAAAATATACACAATAATTTTTATGAATTTTTCTATTCTCTTTTTTAATTTTTTACTTTAAAAAGAAAACAGTTTTCTTTTTTTCTATTTCAGAAGTCTTCAAAATAAAAATAACCTTTTAGTGTAGGTTTCTTAAGAACCGCCATATGTTATTTATCTACCGTTATTACCCATTCTATAGGGTATCAAATCTCATACCCAAAACCTAAGCGACAGCAATTAATCAATCTACACTTTAACGCTGATAATATTCACCCTCTCATCTGCTGCTTTAAGCGTTTTCACTATTTAATTTAAATTTCATTCGGTCTTTTAAGGCAATATATTAGTATTTATATACATAGTAGTAGTAGTTAAAAATCTCTTTATTTTCTAAGCCGTTCAGCAACAAATGTCTAACCATTAAAATTTTTCAAGTCTTTTCTTTTTATTTTTCGGCGTTCGTTTCAACACTTGATAACAAGCCCGTGGCAGCCTCATTTTCTCGCATTCGGGAAAATCACTTTAAAATTAGTGAAAGTGATTGATTTTTCCACTTAATTTTAAAGGTAGACAGCTAAAATACAAAAGTAATGCCGATAATCAGTAGGAGACAACAGCACAGACAGAGAGAGAGAGAGAAACACAGAGAGAAGGATAGAAGACAGTCTAATGTGGAACCCGCCCGCCTTATTGTAAGTCAAATTGGCTATTTGGCGCATGCGTCAAAGAGTTTTCACATTTTATTGTTGGGTTGAATGTTGAATGTTGTCTGTTGACTGTTTTCTGTTGCCTGTTTGCAAAGTTGTTGAACTTCCGTCAGCTCTTTGTGTCTCCCTCCGTGGCTCAAAATGTTGCACAATCGCAATACGTTGGCGGACAGCAACAGCAAATTATGTATAAACTTGCGGCAAACTGTAATTTTTTATCGTTTTTAATCTTATACATTATTAATCGAAATTTACTTGTACTATTATATACATAGTATTTTCTTGCATTGTTTCCGTGTTACAATTTGTTGGCTTTCCTAAGAACAAAATTATAATATTAATATTTATCATTTGTGTGTGAATTTTAACATATGATTCACTTTACCTTTCTTTTTTTTCAGAATTTCTCTAAGTATTTGAATTGAGTTCTCTTTGACGTAGCATCACATAGACTTTCTCTTTGATCCACATCTTATTGTGTGGCTTATAGGTTTTGGTATTGTTCTGGTATACCATACAACTGATATCCATCATTGAGTCAATAAAATTAAATAACTCTATTACACTATAAGTAATCCTTCCAGTACATTGACGGTTTAGTTGCTTTTCATAGATTTTACACACACCTTCCATACACTCATTGACGCTCTCAAAGTCACAAAAGGTACGCGATTCGATTCTCACATCGAGTTGTATCAATAAAATAGTATGAGACATTTTTCCTTTACTTTTATTCCTCGAATTGGGAATGAGACGACAACGCTTCTAAAACACTTTGGGAAATTATATTAATTTGCTTGACTTTGGCAAAGAATATTTATACACAAATTGACAATATTGTCGTACCTATATTGATCCTTCTATTTGTTATATCTTTGACTGCTCTTAGCAATTCATAAATCATAAATTTCAAGAGTTTTTACCATTAATTTAATGTACCTAAATGTAAAAAAACATAGTATTTTTATCACTCTTTTGATATAATTATGATGACACTAAAATTAATTAATTAGTTATAATTCCCAACTAGTTTTAGCGTTGAAGCAGTGAAAAGGCGACTTACTAATTAATGGAAAAATAACTGACCTCGAAGCGTTTTAAGACCAAAGGTTTGTAACATTTATTCAATAGCTAATTCTTTGTTTTTAACAACTAAATGGATAATGGATTCTCAACATTAATCAATTGATGTGTAACATATGATATCAGGGTTTATCATATACCAATATCAAATTTTTCAGTTTTATCCCTCAGCTAATTTTTTTGTCATGTAACTCTAAGCAAATGGAAACTAAATTTATGTTTCACTGCTCCTTAATTGTCCATCTTGTTAGTAAAACTGGAAAATCTACTTATGATATTTATATAGCAGCTATTCATTCAATATAATAAATAGTGCCTTTTGTACAATTTAAAAAGAAAAAAAATCTGGGCATTGGTGCGGCTTACACGAAAAATAAAAAGGGAGAATAAATAATAAATACACTCAGATTGTGGCAACGTATGTGCACTTTGTGGTGCAATCACAAATTTGCATAAATGCCATGACAACAGCAACAAGAATGGTAGCAACAGCAGCAACAACAACAGCAACAAGAACTACAATTGGCACAATGAGCTGCTAACAATGCAACATGTTGTCGTTGTCGCTTGTTGTTTGGCATGTTGTGAATTATGTTTGTGTTTTTATGCTATTCTATACACTTGGATTGGAAAAGTCTATGCAATTTAAACACAGATCGGTGGCAAATGAAAGAAAAAAAATAAATTGCTAAATAGATAGTTATTAGATAAATAAATTAGAATTGAAACCATTTAATCCATGGAAAAAATGTGTTGAATTCGTGACCACTTCATTAGATTTGATCCCTCTCGACCTGGAACCTTCTATCGGCTATAGAGGGAACCTGAGAGATTTAATGGCTGGATATATCCAATTCCTTATGTTGGAACGAATTTAATAAGAAGGGTTCCACACAGGGACATGGGACCATATAATACTCATATATTCAACAAAACAGATAACTTATATTAGAGTTAAATGACAACATAGTTCGAATTTTACCCACTGTAAATAGAACCCTAAGATCTAATTGACTTTGTAGGGTATTCAAATGTCATGCTATCCCTACTGTAATCTGCTATTGGTTTATTTATTTATTTTTTGTTGGTTTTCATTCTTTATGATATAAATGCATGTGCTAGTATGTCAACAGCCACAATGTGCAACGTAGGACCTTTGAGTCTTTGTGCAAGTGCACCAGCACATACATTTCATTTGTATGTACATATGTACCGTAAATGCATTTTTCATATTTCGAGAAGCAAAACTACAAAATAACATGGCACGACAGGCAGCGGTCAATGCAATTTTATAATTGCCCACATTCAACCCAAAAGGGGGAAGTCACTCATTTTATAAATACCACAAAGTTCAAAAAAGAGTATAGAGGGAAAGTTGCTAGATTTTAAGCATTGTTAAAGTTGCAGTAGATACTTTAATTCTTGGCAAACAAGCAACTTAGCTTTCTAGATTCTAAATTCTAATAAATCAAGGAAAAATATCTGACACAAATAAATGAAACTTTTCTTTTGGAATCCCAAATTGTTCAAAAGAAGTGAAATTCAATAAAATATATTTTAATACGCATAAAACATAAGTCTTTAATTTCCACAAATTTTATTTTTAAGTTTAAAATTCACACCTTTCAATTCCTCTAATTTGAAAAAATGGGTCTTACCTGTAACTCATTAATATTAAATTGTCATTTTTAAATTAAGACAAAAATTGTATAAGAAAAAATTAAGAATTTGTTATAATTGTTAATTTCTAAGTTTCTAATTTAATTTTGTTTGTTCTTAGACAACTAGCTGAACAGTTAGTTAAGATTATTAATATTAATGTCTTTAGGATAGAAACAAATATTTAAGCAAAATTTATGAATACAGAAATTTTGGTAAAATTTCTCTAGAGTACAGAAAAATTTTGTTAAATATTTTTCCAAGTTTTTCATATATCGATTTCTGTGAGCGAAAATATGACGTGCTAAGGTCACATTAGCTGTTTCAGCTTGTTTGAAAAATGTGTTAATCGTTAGATTTAGTAGAATCAAATGGTTCGTCTTTAATCATAAATACTGCGTTAAAAAATTTCAGAATGAGCCTCCCCTATCCTCCCTTGATGTGATGAAATAATAGAGTAGGCGGTAACTTGGCTGGGCCACTCAACAAGCAAACGTGCCAGCTGCCACCGATGGCCATTGTCAAAGCGAGGACTCTCAAGTGGCTCTGCTGCCGCTTGATGATGGCGATGAGGATGACGTCGATGAGTGGCAGCCACCACAAACTACAACTCGTGCACGCACGCTGCTGAGGGACGACAAAATTTTCGATTGCAACCCAAACTGGCGAAATGTCCTGGCCCAATTGCCAGGAGTGCACTTCACATACAGCTGCATACACTGGCGACAAAATGCAATCCTTGATGGACTCTGGAGTGCACGCCTTGCCTCAGCCCAGCCTCATCCTCATCCTCATCCCCAACCTCATCCAATGTCGTTATTACTCTGTCCCCTTCCATTTTCTGGCTATGTAAATCAATGCAATAATTAAGAAAATTTTCCATTTACGTATGCGTAAGGTACTTGAAAACGCATTCCTCCAACTCTTTCAACTCATCATAACGATGACTTTGGCAAACAAAGGTTCCACCACAACCACCCCCAGGAGAAGCAGGATCAGCAGGACCCAGCTCGTTAGTAGGCCTGCAATTAGACGTAAGTCCCCCACCCCATCCACCATCCAGAGAGACCTTCATCCGTTGCAACTTGACAAATGTGCGTAAAAGTTCATGAAATCATAATTGGGTGGAGTATCCAACAACAACAACAACAACAAGAAACATGTGTCCACATTGCTGTTGTTGTTAATTAGATGAGAGTTGTGCATTCGAAAAAAGATAATGCGAAACTTCATATTCCTATTCCCATTCCGTTTCCGAATCAGCCGGAACGCTGTGGCGCTAAGTTCTAAGGCATTAGACCAATTGCCGCCATTTCGCACTTCAATGAGAAATTTCGTGTTGTGTGTCGAGTTTTCTTTTTAGTTTACTTTTTCTTGTTTCTTTGTTTTCTATTCCAAAAATTGTTCCTCAATTCTGTTTTGGTTTTTGTTGCTATTTTTTTTTTTTTTCTTTTTATACATGGCCAAGAACGTGCTATAAGTTGGTCACGTCTGGTTCTGGGTCTGGCCGCAGTGTGTTCATGTTGCTGCCGTTGGTTTTGTTGTAATTGTTGTTGCTGTTGTTGTTGTTGTTGACGGTGCTGCTGCAATTTATGCTCTATTTAAATGGGTTTTATTTGCCATGTCTAGTACGTCCGTCTACTGTTTGAATGTTACACAAATATGCAAGGTCCATAAAAACAAGCAGCTAAACATGCTCGAGAATTGTAATGTCAGTCGGCGGGATCTAAGGCTAATGCACTTTGACCTGCACTACAAACATACAACAAACATATAGAAAAGGTGGAGTAATACGTATTACTGAAAAAACAAGAAGCTAAATGGTGCAAACATTTTCCTTATTAAAGTGCAGTTACTTGTCATGAGACACTCAGGAATAATAAAATTATAAAGAGGAGTTATTATTAAATGGAATATTGTTCTTGCTTTTGGAGTCCGCAATATCTTAAGTAAAAAGAACATGTGGGAGAACTCTATATAATTGACTTCGTATACAAACTAAATATTCTTAGTTAATCTGCCAACCTTTGCAAATCGTCCAACACTTTTGGATTTTATTTTTATAAATAATCTTCTTGGGCGAAAAATCGATACGAATGCTCCCATTATTTCGCTATCCTTGGCAGAACCTCTCGGCGGTTTATCCCATTCTTAATGTCACCTCAAATTTCGTAAAACATTAACTCTTTCGGATTTTATGGTCAAATTATGATGATCTGACATGATGACGTTCCACTGAGGATATTTTAAAAGTTTTTATTTTTTTTAAAATTAATGGAAGAAAGTTACTGACTTGAGTCCCCCTTTTATTTTTCATTCTCCATCCAACATCCAACTGATGTGTACTACGTACTACTTGTAGGCAGATTTCCACCTCAAGTATCGGGAATTCACTCCCCTTTCCAATAATAGTCAACTTGTAAATTGGCTTATGTGAAGTTGCCAAACAAGTTACTCCAAACTGTAATATATATAAAATATACTCAAAATATAGGAGTGTATATTGAAATTATTTACCTCACAGCAAGTATTGCAATCTCTGACTTTTCAATCAAGTATATAGACAATCCTCTTCATAGTATAGAATTCACTTAATTCTTAACCAATTTTCAGTCTCATTTAGATTGAATTCTACGTGTCGGAAGGAATATCAAACTCAGTACTTCACTACTAACAAAATGAATCTGGAAATAGTGAATGCAAAAACCAGAAAATCTTACGGAAATCTGACTGTTTCCATTCCGGACATCACATTTGGCGAATTGCGGGTATTAATTCATGAACATTTAAAGCAAACCCCAGATCCTTCTCGCCAGTCATTGGGTGTGGATCCGCTTAATACGAGAATAAAAAATTCAATTAAATTGGAATCCTTCTCCTTGCGCAGTGGCGCCAAAATCTACATAAGGGATTTGGGACCACAAATTGCCTGGATAACTGTATTCCTGGCGGAATATGCCGGGCCATTAATTGCCTATCTAATATTTTATTTGCGTCCAGAGTTAATCTATGGCAAGTCGGCCCATGAAACCATCTCTCTGACCACACATATTGCTGCGGTTTGCTACATCCTTCACTATATCAAGCGATTGCTGGAGACCATCTTTGTCCATCGTTTCTCTCATGCCACAATGCCATTGCGAAATCTATTCAAGAATTGCAGCTACTATTGGGGCTTCACAATTTGTGTCTCCTACCAAATCAATCATCCATTCCACAGCTCTCCGTGTATGTCCACTGTGTGGATCGCTCTGGGAACCTTTACGCTCTGTGAGCAAGGGAATCTCTCCATACATCTGGTTCTGCGTAATCTACGTCCAGCTGGCAGCACTGTGAGGAAGATTCCTGTAGCGGATGACAATCCATTGACCAAACTGTTTAATCTCGTCTCTTGTCCAAATTATACTTATGAGATTGGAACATGGTTGTCCTTTTCGGTAATGACTTCCTCCACAGCAGCCTATCTGTTTGCCCTCATCGGGGCTTTTCAGATGACCATTTGGGCCCTAGCCAAGCATCGGAAATATTTGAAAGAGTTCAAGGACTATCCCCAGAAACGTCGATGTATTATTCCATATTTACTATAAAGTCACCTTATAAAAATCAATATTTCAATGGATTTGCTCAGTCTTAAGTTGTTTTCGACCAAGAATATAAATATTTATATGTAGATATTTATATCAAAAGTATGTTTTCAAATTACATGTTACTATTAATATTATAAATAATTTTTCGAAATATGATACCTATTATAATAAGTATGCCCATTAATTTGTAGTTGACCCAATAAAAAATAAAAAAGTATTTAAAAAGTATCTAAAAAATAATCTAAACCTTTTTTCAGTAAAATTAAAGAGATCCACAGCTGAATTTGATATACCTAATTACTATATTAGTGGGGAGTTCTTAAAATATATATGTATATCTATACATAACCTATTACTTTTGATCCATTAAATATATATAATATAACAATATAATATATAATCTTGACATATGTAACTATTAATATCTCATTAAAATAAAAAATGTCCATATATTTTCCTTAAACATTGAATGAAAACATCGTGTGATTAAAAAAAATGTACTTTGAACATATTGAAAGACATACCAATGACAAGCAATTAAATTAAATGAAATTAAATTAAATTGGGCCCAGGATCTTTTGATGTAATGTTGCTGCAGTTGCTGCTGTTGCTGTTGTTGGAGGTTGGGCCAAACAATAACAACAGCAACAACACCAACAGCAACAACAAACAAAAAACTTATTAGCATGATGATTATTAATTAATTGAAAAGTGAATGAAGCATAAAATGTGCAATGAATAATAAAAAAAAAAACAGCGACAAAAGCAAAAACAAACGAACTAAAAAACACAACAGCAAAAAAATAAAAAAAAAAAACTCGGTTTAAAACCGCACAAGACAAATAAATATATAAAGCATATGGAACAATTGCAATAAAGGTAAAAAAAACAAACACACAAAGTTTTCAAAAATAAAAAAGAGAATTGGCGTTAATTTATACAGTTCAATTGGGTTGCATTTTAATATTGCAAATAGCCAATAAATGAAAATTAAATTGCTGCAAACATATGGAAATGGTTTAGGATAAATGATTTCCAAATGGAAAGGAATTAGCCCGATGGATGAAGTGAATGAATGAATTATCCGATGAATAACTACTACATAGAATTTGAATAGCAAAAATTGGACAATGAAATGATTAACCCAAATTGGGATTTTTTTTTATGGATTTTTCTATCACTGTACAGAGAGCTTATTTATTGGTTAGTGAATGAGTTAAAAATAAAAGAAAAACGTACCACAAAGGTGGTATCTATTTATTTATTTTTAAACAACAATTTGAGCTCTATATAGGACTGTTTATTAATTAAACTCATAAGATCAACCCAGAATGTTTTATAGATATTAGAGAAATATTATTTTTTCAAAAACCTAAATTAAATTGAGTGTTAAGTAAAGCTTATTTTTAAATGTAAAAAAGATTAGAGATTTCTACTTTTCCTTTCCTTTCAATTATTTCCAACTTTTACTTTATATATTTTTATTAAACTCTTAAACAATTTTATCATTAAAACGTTATTGAGTTGAGTTTAGTTTTTGACAATTATATCGTATCGTTTATATTTTGAGGAACTATGAATTACTCATTAAGTTCAAAAAAGAAGAAAAATAGTGTTCAAAAGAAGTTCCTCACAAATAAAATTGCTGTTTAATTTCTTGATATATTATTTTTCTGAATATAATTAAATTTTGATTTTGAGATACTTTTACATAAACTATGCTAATTTAATTAAGAATTTTAATGCGCAGTTCATATAATTACTTTCCCTAGGATCCATTAATCGAAAATATATTTTATGTTAGGAGAAAGTCGTTTCAATATTTATTGTTGATACTCATTTTATACAGTTTCTCACACTATTCAATGATATTGCAAAAATTTAACCAAACAATAAAAATGGGTAAAGAGAAGGTAACCCAATAGATATTCAATTATTTTTATGGCAAATTTCAATAAAATTAAATTGCTGGAATAATAATATAGCATGGCATCTCTTCCGGATAAAGAAAACCTTGGCCCAAAATCTCATCCAAAGTTGTAAATTTATAAACAATTTCCACATTTACTTCTTCTCATTGTCGTTTATTTTATGGTGTGGAATGGCAACAAATTTGCAAAGGAACCAACTTTAGCTTCTTTTTTTGTTTTTTTTTCTGTTTTTTTTTTTCTTTTTTGGGGTGGAGAAGATTTGCGGCTTTTGCCTTATTCTTGGCAGGCAGCATAAAATTTATTAAGCGCAAAACTATAATTAAACCAAAGTAAAAATTATTAAACCAGAAGACGAACTTGCCAGGCATAACGCCAAAGAGAGTGAGCGGGAGAAAATAACAAGAGGGAGAGAGAGAGATATATAAGGGGAATTGAAAACTAGTTCTGCTTGGCCTAGCAACCTGTTGGAGGATGGACGAATGATGGTGTGACTAGGAGAGTAAGAGACAGAGTGATGGTGAAGGGGGAAGAGGTGCAAGAACATTTTAATTTTATGCAGAAATCATAAAAACGCGTCAGGTAACAAGATAGTTGCTGCTCACGGTTAATTGTATGGACTCGGAGGCCTGAAAAATGATGCAAAGTCGAATATTTTAAAACTTTGTATATAGTTTTCCTTTACCTTTGCGATGGGTATCTTAACTTTTAGTAAATGTTTGTAATGAAGAAGAAAAGAAAGTATTTGCAATTATTTGAAAAAAAATCAATTCTACAATGTATCTAAATCTAAATCTTTTAATACATATATATATGCATTGGTATACATATATATATGCATTGGTTTAAACATTAATTGCGAGGTTTTTGTTATAAGGTTTTGTTTTTAGTTTTTAATATAGGAAACTTTTCAATTTTTTTAAAATTTCTAATAAAGAAAAAATTTGAGAGGTCTCTGCAAAGAGTTAGCTTTAGTTTAATTTTGAAAGAATGATCAGATTATTCGATTTATAAAAACATTTCAATATAAAATGACTTTTAAGAATTATGTAAGCTCTATAAAAAATTAAAAAAATAAAACTTTTTTACTTTTTTGATAAATAAAAAATTAAGAATTAAGGGTAGTCGATAATCAGTAAACAAAATGTATGTTTTCTTTCAGAATTTTTTATTCGCGCAATTACGCTTTAGGCAGGAGACTGTGATAGAGAGTTGGAAGGGGGGGGCTGATAGAGAGACGGGGAAGAAACCAAGGGGCATGGAAGTCGTAAATAAACATACCCTGAGTATTGTTTATAGTTAACACCTAAAGATGACATAAAGCTTAAACCAGACGTCCGGTGCACATTTACCAAGGTCAACGTCCTATGGAATGGATCGGATTAGTTGATTTTGGGTAAAACAATTCAGGAACATTTTCTTATAAATGATTATTTTGTTGTAATGTATTGTGGACATTGTAGAATCTGGATTCGAGTGCATTACAAAAATCTCCCGCTCAGTTGCCCCTCAAAAACGTAAAAATTTTAATTAATGATTTCACATTGTTCGTTCAATTGCCACCACAGATCAGAGAATTCTTTTGTCCATTTCAGATTTCACACAATGGTCGAGAAAAATAAAGTTTTAGTTTGTAATTGTTTGTAGTCGCTATGGTTATTGTTGTTGTTGGTGGTGGTGGCTATGGTGGCAGTGGTGGTGGTGGTGGTGCACAGTCCAATCGAAATTCGTAACGCCATCATCATTAGACAGAAGACCACTCACAAATAGACAAATCTCGAATCACCACAGCAGCTTCGATCGCTGCCGTTGCTTTTCTATCAAAATTAATTTGACTATTCTCTGATGCCATGGTGCCGCCTAATAAGCCATAGGCAATTAAGCAAAACACTTACTCATTCCGCCTTAGACCTATGTAGGTAAGAGTAAAGATATGGAATCTCAAAAGAGTCTCAAACACGCGAATCTATCGCGGGATTCCCTCCACTCCTCTCCCCACCACTCTACTCTACTACTTCTTCATCAGCGGCGACGGCGATTCGCACAGCAGGCGGTGATCGGGGCGAACCGAAATCGGCTATAAAAGCAATACATTATGGCTTATGAATTCATATATGCAGATCCAAAAGATTCAGACTTTTTTTTCGTAATTTTTTTACTTTTTTAATCGTTACCCTGTAGACGGCAAATAAATGAAATTTCTAGTTATTTTTAAATGGGAAACCAGATTTTTATCGGAAATTCAATATAAAAATCAATAAAAAAATAGTTTTAAAATTAAAAGAGGAGAAATTCTTATTACTACTCTCTTTTCTTTTGTCTTCTTCCGAAAAATAATTCTTAATTCTCAAAGAAAATATTAAAAATCCTTATTAATTTGTCTTGGTATCATACCTCAAATAACTTATACCAATTAGCTAAGATAGAATTAATAGAGAAAAAATAGGTTGCTTAATTTCAGTGATTGCTAAGAAAGATATTTTCAAGTCATAGAATCTAAGTTATATATTGAAAAAAAACAAATGTAATTAAAGGGTTATTGAAGAAAATATCTTTTTACCTCCGTTCATTGAGTCGTGGTAGAAAAGATTACTTAAGCTAAATAAAATATAAAAATATGAAGAAAGCAACGAAAAAAATTATTTTTTTCATGAAAAATCAACGAATTTAAATTAAATAATTTTGAAAACTTTAGAAAAATATTTCTCAAGTACACAAAAAGGTCATCTCATAGCTAATAACATAACAAGTTTTCCAAGAAAATTCCTTGATGTATTTTACACAAGATAATACTAATAATGATAAACATTAAAACTTAAATCTTTTAAAAAAAATACTTATTTAAATGTTTGCTCTTGGTACTCTTTTAAAATGGATCAATGAATGAAAGCGAAGTGTACAACTCTTCAAATTTAATAAAATTAAAAATGTATATTCAATATTAAATTGATTACAGGGTATCTTAAAAGCTAAACTCCATTAAAAACTACAATTTGGTGGCTGTGTCAGAAGAGTTATAAGCGGCGTTGTTAACGCTTAGTTTATGGCACTTCTTTTTTGTTTTTGCTTTTGTTTTTTTTTTTACCAATATTTCGTTTATGCGGGTTCCGCTGAAGTAGCCAAAATGTGTGCCAGATTTTTGAACGCTTAATGCTAATTAATTGTTTTAATATCGCTCAAAATTGCCAATCATTAATCAGATGAACTTTCATTCATATATTGACCGAGTTAAAAACTTGAACTAGTCAAAACAAATTAAACTTCTGACTAGAATGTGCTAATATCTTATGTATTTTTGTGTTTAGTTTTCAACTTAAAACTTTCAAAAGGATAGTCTAACAATTATTTGTTACTTTCACACCCTGCAACATCAATCAGTTGGCCAAGACCCTAAACGGGAAACCCCTCCCTTTTGCGTTTAATGAATTCGGCTAACCCAGTTCATGGAAATACACACATATATAAAGATATATCAGATGAATATGAAAGGCAGAAACATGACCAAAAAGCCATTCCATTTCACCATTCACCATAACTATTTTTTGCCAAATTACTTTAAGATACATTATAATAACATGCTCATTTTCTCAGACATACGGATGGACGGATGGAATTTTGAAGCGTTTTCCGCTCCGGTTTCCCTTCGAACATATTCACAATCGTAAAATAGTGTGTGTGTGTGTCTGTGTTTGTGTGTGTGCGGTGGGGTTTTTTTTCGCTTCGTAATCTAGACAAAAGGCGCATAAAAGCGTATGAAATTAGACGGAAATTGAACTTTGGGTTCTTCTCCTGGTACACAAGATTATGAATGGCCCAACGGGTGTGAGTGCTTTTAAAAACCAATTAATAAATTTTAAATGTATGCTCCGCAGGTTGCGTCAAGGTGTGGAAAAATGTTGTTGCTGTTGCTCTCTTGGGTGTTGCTGTTGTTGTTTTGTTTATTATGCAGCTCACTGCATGCGGTGCATTCAGTTTAGGGTTTTGCGTTCCAAGTTCCGCTGGGGTCGCTCTGTTTATTGGGGAAAACGGCAGCGTTCCGTCCACTCGGAGAGCGCAACACAGCACGAGTTGTCAGTGGTTCATTTTTCTTATTGCTGTCCGGTCAACTGGTTGTTGTCCAGGTTGTGTTTTTTATTTTTTTTATTTTGGTATTGTTGTATTCATGAAAAATTAAGTGTGAACAATTTATTGAGAAATTTGTACAGGTGGTAGAAACAACAACAGCGAATTGTTATCCCTTTGAAAATATCTGTGGATCAGCCGTTCCAGTTGCATGCAGAGATGATCCGTCGATTGTTTAATGACTTCATTTGTAAAAATACAGTGAAACAGAAATCCCACTGATTATATAAATGAGCCAACTTTGCCCGATCTCCCCCCTCGTCCCAATCATCTGTTATATCCATTATGATGATGACATTTCAGTGGAAGATTAACAATTACATTGACCTCTAAAGTTCAGTAATTTGTCTTGGGCATGATCAAAGTTATATTATTATAGTAATTTAAATTAAAAGTATATCAGATTGTTGGCAACTGACAAGAAAACGGTGCTTATGTGGGGCAAACTGGCTTGATCATGTCACTAAAGTTCATAATGGCGATTACTTTACATACTTGGCATATTGTCGAAGTGGAAGTTTGCGCAGCGCATTGCACCTTCCGTTGCTCAGACTTAGCCTGTGGTGAAGGGAGAAGAATGCATAGAGAGAGGGGGAAAAGGCATTTTTACAAGAGGCTGCAGCCGTTGCTCCACACATGACACATGAGTAATGGCCACGCAGGCAAATTTATGACAAGTCACATTTCTGATGTGCTCGTTTATCAACGACCATAGACAGCAACGGGAATGGGAATGGGTATAGGAATGGGGAAGGGGATGGGAATGGAAATGGGTATGGGTAGCTAGAGTTAAAACCTGTAGCTTGCCAAGAACCAGAGATGGAGTTGGAGATGGAGATGGAGCTGTAGCCTGGACAGCCGCCTGGTGTGTGACAGCAGCGCGTGACAAGAGAAGACCAAAAGTTCCCAAGTTCCCCCAAAAGTCCCTCCTGGTCCGCGCTTACATTGAGTTAATTATAAACGACGAGAGAGAGTGAGCTTCAATTGAAGTCAGAGATGAGAAGGAAGGATGCCAGCTAATCCAGACTGACTTGGTCAATAAGCATCTGCGAAACCCAAAACACGAACGGCCTTACCCTAATGGATGGCAGAGGCAAACAGTTTTTGAGTGCCAATCAAAAGAAAATGAAGAATAACTTAAAGGGTATCGAAATGTAAATACTTCCATTCTAATTCCTGTGTTTACGTAAAGATATTTTTTATTATTAATGAATGATAATTTCTATATAAAAACAATCCAAAAGGATTAAAAGATCAAATGTGAAATGGTTTCTGAACCTTTATTCTGCAGATCTTAATCGCAAATATTCACCGATAAACAAAGATATTTTCTAGATATATGTAACTGACCAAAATTCCATAAATTTAATTGAATGAATGTATAAAATATATTATTTTTTAAGTTATTTGAAATCTTTCTTTCATTTAAACTTTAAATTTTAAAGAATTAGTTTTCTTCTAGCTATACAGATATTTTTTTAATATAGATAAAGATGTCGTTCACTAATCCCAACGGTTTCCATATATTTAACTATTGCAATTTTGGTGTATCTCTCTAAAATTAAAAATTAATACAACATTTTAAACTGTGTTTTCACCCCTTCTTTGTGTTCTCAGAAAAGTCATTTGTGTATTCACTATCTATTGATATTTTTGGACTTAGTCAAGTTTATATAACATTCATTTTTGGGATTTCTAAAGGTAAATCAATCAAAACAAACCAATTCAATACGTTTTTATAAGACATTTAAAGCAAATCTAACTAAAAACCTTAAAAAACTAAACGAATTAAACCACTTTTGACCTTTTGTACAACAATCAGACACTATGAAATCTCACCTTCTAATTACCGATTTTTAATTTATTAACTAACTAAATTTAGCTAACACATTTTGGCACCTTTGGAGTGAAAATCCTCTAAAGAGAAATGTAATTGTTGTTCCCTTAAAAGGACACAAAAATTCCAGTAAAATATATTAAATAGAGGAGCAAACACTTTGGTACAAAAAAATCGATCAGGCTAAATAAAATATCCGTTGAGATAGCAATTCGTTAAAAGATCTTACCAAGTTCAGGCTTTTATAGGATATTATCTAGCATTTGTTGAAATATTTTTAATCTTTACTGGATCATCTTAGCTCACTCTGATTCTCTTCAAAATTGTTGTTTAACTAGTCATAAAATAAGACTTACTATGAAAGAAATTCAATTAAAAAAGGTGGAAATAAGTATAGATTTTGAAAATCAAACATTTATAATTTTCAACCATATTATTTACTTATTTTTTTCATTGTTAAAAATTTGTATATCTTGTATTATAAAAAATATTTATAATTCTTTGCCCTTCAACTATGTTTGACCTCTTTTATTTTATGGTTTCTGGAAAGATCATATCATGTCCTACAGAAATCCCACTCATTTCGTGGATATCATGGTAAGTCTTTATATTTGAAGTTACCTTTGCATTGTATTTGATGTTTACATTGTTTGTGAGATAATTTCCTTAGGTTTGCTGTCTTATTCGCTAGCATAATGCTCCACATAAACCATCTCATGGCGAGCGGGCAGACCGATGGCCAAAACTGAAGCAAGACAACAGAATTTGTCAAGGCGCGATCATGATTGTGAGTGCCAGCCAGCCAACCAGTACATAACATAAAGCCAAGTTCTCCAGGTTGAATCCTCGTGCGTGCTAATGGCCAAGAGAACGCAAGGCGGTTGACTTTACCCACATGCTCCGGGTACAAAAAGGCCCAAACAAAAGTGTGGCAAAACTTCTTTTTTTCTTTTTTTTTTTTTGTTTTCGCTTTTTTTGTCACACGTAGGTGTTTGTTTGTACGTTCTAAAGACAGACACAATACACTATATGTATATATATAACAGAGGGAGAGAGAGGGGGCAAGGCAGCGCTTTCTTTACCCAGAACGATGCAATCAAATGTTGAATGGAAATGCCACGAAACGGACGGACCTTTGGACATTTCGAGTGTATTGAGGCCCAGGTATAATATCTCTTTGGTGGCTGCTTATTTCTCACATTTTAACGTCAAGGTAAATCGGCAAACAGTTTATGCAAAACGTAACAAGTCGCCAAAGCCCAAAAGGAATTTCTATGTTCATACGAATGAGTACTGAGATCTAATCTAAGTCTCTGAAGGATGGCGAATGCTGGATGGCAGAGGAAAAGCTCTCGATGGACTTGCCCACGCTCATGTATTTTTATTATTATTGGTTTTTAGCATTTACCTCTAGATACTTACACCTCCATCGCTTTAGCCTGGCATTTGCACTATTCCCAGTATGAACCATGTGTTTTACCTTTGCTTTTGTCACTTTGCAAAAATGTAAAGATCACTCGTAGCACACATGAAAAAATTCTGAAAATGAATTACTTTGTTGATTTGCCATTACCAATCTACTTGAGTTGGAATGACCCTCAGTTTACACTGAGAAAACTGAATGGTTAATTGAACTGATACTCTGCGAATCAGGAATATTTATAGTCTTAAATAAAGAGCAAGTAAACTGTAGTTCAAAGTCCGAAATTGAGCTCTCTACAACACATTTTAAAAATCCTACAAAATCGTCGAAATTTATAAAGCATTTCGTTTGAATTGCACAAGACATATGAATATTTATTTATTTTGAATATATACATTTTTAACCCATATGTTATATCAATATTATCAGATAGTATTAGACGTTGGACTTTGGTCGAATAAGCATTTGAGTTGACTTGAGAGAATCAAATTTATACCAGCTTATAGTATCAAACGCATCGACTTCATGATCGTAATATCTGCCATTAAAATTACTGGAAGAAAATAAAATTTTTTAAAAATATTGTATAACAAATTGATTGGTAACTTACGGCCCCCAACAATTATCGTACCACCAAGCACCATAAAATGCACAATTATCAGATTCCAAATTATCATTATCTTGCTCATGTGTAGAGAATTTCTGATGTAAGCCACGTTGCATTTGATCGAGAGTCCCTGCAAATTCACCCAAAGACTCCAACTTATATTTCGAGTCTTCATTACCAATCTTAAAATTATCATAACTTGCAAATTGGATAGTTCCATTGAAAAGTTCCATGTTTATATAAAGCTTATAATTTCTCAAACTGGTTATGCGATGAAGCGGCTCCAGGCCTATAAAAAACTCCCCATCTAAACTACCGAACCCATTTCGAAAGTCTGTCCAATTTCTTTCAAAGTTTTCACTACCGTCAAATCGTCTATGAATAACCGTCCAACCACCTCCAGCTATATCTCCATTGCAGAGAACACGATATGGACCTAATCCGGAAATTGAAATGCAATGAATACCAGATGGGAGACCCTTACAACTTTCTTTCGGAAGTTTTCCTTTGCATTCGATTAGATTCTTTTTGATTTGCTCCAAT
Organism: Drosophila emarginata; assembly: GCA_037075365.1. Classification (NCBI taxonomy): domain Eukaryota; kingdom Metazoa; phylum Arthropoda; class Insecta; order Diptera; family Drosophilidae; genus Drosophila; species Drosophila emarginata. Next base: position 4,411,915 of record JBAMCD010000324.1, read on the forward strand.
TGAAGGGAATTCTTTTCTCCTACTTTTATTTTCAAATATTCGATCTCTTTCTTTTGATTATTAATTGTATTATTTAAAATTTGATTTTGTTGTTTCATTTTATTACTTGAATATTCAGTCGGAATTTGATCTTTAAACTCAATCAGATTCTTTCCTATTCGCACTAGTTTAAGACAATTTTGTTTAATCTCTTGTTCTATCTGTACCTTCTGATTGTTAATTGTTTTAGTAATAAATTCTTCTATTTTTTCAATTTGGTTTTGTTCCGCTATAGAAGCTACAAGTCTGTCATTTGTTTCACTTAATTTTTTATTTGTTTTATGTAAGTTCTCAATTATTTTATTTAAATTTTCAATCTGTTTATTATTAGCTTTGACCTGATCTTTCCACTCATTCATTTCAACTAATCTCTTGCTAAGTTCGAGTATTTGTTTGTCTTTGTCAATGTTCGTTTGTGCAGTGGCTTTCATTTGTTCCTTTAGTTCCATAATGTACGTCAAAGGCCCCTTCACTGACTTGAAACAGTATGAACTGCAGAGATCTTCCTCGACTTGGGAATATCCACAATACTATAAACAGTTCGAATTAGAAGGAATATACATATATCACTTTTCCAAACTATTCACTTATCTACTCACCCCATCATCATTCGTCCCAATTGAAGCTGAATTTGAGTTTGCTGGTTCGTAACCAAAAAGGAAAAAGAATCCACAAAGTGCAAGGAAATTTTTCAAATTCATTTTGGAAAGTCTTCCAAATTATATTAATTTAATTAATTATTAAAATTCAAGTTCAATTGATACGTTCAACTGCGTTAGTGTCACTGAGAACAATGATTTCAGATTGAAAAAATTCATCAAATAAAAGAATATTTGCAAATTTGGCTTTGGCGTTCTGTTTAGCGAATTAAAAAAAATTTGTTCTTATCTGCTGTCAATTTATAATGTATGTATGTATAGGTCAAAAAGGGAAGTGTTTTCCCTGTTTAGTTTTATTGATTGTGATTTTAGAGGTGTTCTGTAGATTATTTGCTGTTATTTGCATACCACGTACCGAATAATGGCATTTTCGCAGAAAGATGACTAAAATATTTTTATAAGGAATTTAGAAACATTTCCATTGCTCTTTTGGATTGAATTATGATTTTAATGAAAGATTTTATGAATTGACATTTGCACTTTAAAATCTCGGTTGATATTTAAACCAGAAGGATGCATAGCCTTGCAAACTGCCATTTTGATATATATAATTGAGAGGATTAATAGGAAGTATATAAAACCCATCAAATCCAAATATTATGTCAGTGGATAGAAAATAAATTTCTAATGCACATATTTTTTTTGATCCCATTGTTTCTATGGAAGCTATAGTCAACCGATTCTGTTGAAATTCTATACTACAAATTGTTGTGACAAGCGCTTTCAAAACAACCAAGTTGTTGATCTAAATCTTTATTTTTAACCGACTGTTCCTATGGGAGCTACATGATATAGTCAACCGATTCTAACAAAATTTGTGTTACGGAGTATATAGAAAGTTCATGATATTCTCGGAGGATATTGTGTTGATCCAGACAGACGGATAAGTCAATATCAACTCAATTCAGCGTCCTGATCAAGAATATTGATTATATTATTATTATGACTTATTATGACATATATACTTTGACTTCTGACCAAAATTAATATACCCTTTTTGCAAGGGTATACAAAATCAACATTTGCTCTCAGTGAACATTAAGTTTCAGTTGAAAACAAATTTTTTAATAATAAATAATTTTTTTGATAAAGCGCTGGCTGCTAAGGCGTTCGGCTGAATAAATACTTATATATAATATACATATATTATATAATGGTAATACATATATGTTTTGCAATTATACATAATCATTTCTTTTTTTTATAAAACACGAATAACAAATTCAGTATTATTATTATGACTTTGAATTTATACAGGCAAATTCTAACTAAATGAAAAAAAATTTGATTTCAAAAATGACACGCGTATATGTACATATATAAGTTCAACAATAGCTGATAAGAGTAATTAAGATTATGCAGAATTTAAATTTTATTTCAAATTCCAAGAAAATTCAAGAAAGTTAGGCCTTATGAAATTAAATTTGGAGAAAATTTATAGTATAGTTAAGGCTATATCCATATCAGATTAATATTTAAAGTATTATTTATTTAAATAAATTGAAATACATTTAGTGTTTATATTAAAAATATATATTTTTTTTAAGCAAATGCCGTTTAATGGAGCTTAGAACCTATAAAAACCAATTTTTGGACGAATCAAAACAGAATTGAAAAATTTTAACTAAGACTGGGAAACAATAGTCGAAATAGGCAGGGAAAAAACATTCTTGGAATAAGATAAAAATATCTGGGACAAACTTGGGGGCATCTAATCATTCTATTTTTTCTCCATTAGAAAACCCAATATCTGATATATGTACATCCAAAAAGAGAAGAGTATAAAGCAAAAGTTATTCTTTATAATTTTTCATACAAACTAAAAATATCTTGCCAAATAGCTTCGCTCAAAAACCGCCTAGAAACCACAAAAAAGAGAAGGTTTCAAATTAGACACGTTAAGAGTCTATTCCGTGAATTACATAGCGCAAAAAAAAAAATAACAGCTGGAACCGCTGTTAACGCTTCAATGGAATGGAAGTAAAATTCATTCAAAAGTCAATGCAGACGCGGCGGAACTCGTGTTTTTTTATCGTTTTTTTGCCTTAAACTCCGCCGTGATTTTCCATAATTCAAATTGACCGTATCCGTCCGGGAAAGGAGGGAATCTTCTGGCCTGTGTATAATGAAATTCACTTTGTTTTTCTTTGGGCCATTCTATCTTTTTTTTGTATTTTTTTATACTCTTCATTCGTTTGCTCTCTTGCCAAGTGAAAATGCCATTCAAGCAGAATAATGCAATATAAACTGTTGCAGCTTGAGCGAAGCTACTCAAACAGGGGAATAGTCGGGGACTGGGGACTAGGGACTGGAGACCTGAGACTGCTCGTTGACAATCGAGGAGGAAGCAGCTCCACTCCGGCAGGAGTTGCCATTCGAAGGAGGAGAAGGAACATGGAGAGATAAAGTGTATTCTCACTTGTGTGCTTGGAGGCGTCTAGTAAAATATGAAACCACAAAAGAGTTGGCCCAAGGAATCGTTCATGTCAATTATTCCAGTTAAGTGAGCAACAAACCAAAGCCAGTTCAATGAAGTCCCCTCTGATACACCTCATTTCCCTTAACTCCGCAACCCCCTATCTTACTCACTCCCTCTCCCTCTCTCTCTCTCTCTCTCTCCCTCGTGTCTATCTGGATCTGCCACATTTTATCTTTAGCCATTTTTTTGAAATGCATTCTATTTATGTCAAGACGTTGTTCCGTTGGTGTTGCATTCACAAAAAAAAAAAGAAAAAATTATATTAATATGAAATTTAATATACCAAAAGCTTTGTCTCGACGTAATTCAAGTTGTGAGAAACTGTTAAATTGAATAGAGTACAGTACAGTACAGTACAGTACAGTGTGTAGTCGCTTATAGTGGACCTGCATGTGATGGTATCCCTTCAATGACACAATGTGTATACCGCTGAGATATAATAAAGCAGTAAAACTGCCTTAAGGATAACAAATATACAAACTACAAGATATACAAACATCATCATCAGGGAACAGAGTGTAAGGAGAGGGATGAGGAAGGGGGAGACAGGACAGATGTGTTGCTGGTCTCATCTCACAGCGACTCAAATTTCACATGCAATCAATGACAAATTTATGACTCTGCCAAGAGTCGGAGCACTTAAAATGCACGGGAACATTTCGAATGTGTTTCAGATGTGTGTCCTGTTTTTTTTTTGCGTACTCATATTTCTGTCAATTTGTTGCATACGCCCCCATCCCCTCCACCTACACTTTACAATGATCCTTTTTCTTCTTGGGCAAATTGAGTTATTGCATTGTGGAGGCCATCGCATACATATATCCTGGCAGCTGTCCTGACTCAACATTTAAGTATCTATTTCACGCATTTGCCAATAGATCGAATGGTCTCAATGGCAAGTGTTTAAGTCTCACTTGAATTTATTCCAAATAATTGGAAATGGAAGCGTTTCTTCCGCTAAACCATTTCCGTTTCAATATCCATAATTTTCTAGTATTTAAGTGGAAATTAGTTTTAAAAATTAGTTGCTCCATTGAGGGCAATTTGTAATGGAATTGCGGATCACTGACAGAAGGAGACGCTTTCAAAAAAGGGATGAAGAATTTTCATTATACTTAACTTTAACGTCATGGTTGGAGGAAAAGCATTTAAAGTAATATATTTACCCTTCGACCATAACCAGTTAGTTTACCTATGTATATGCATTTTGAAAAATAGTTTTTTAACTCACATGCCAGTAAAGCCTGTCAATTGCTGACTCTCCGCTCCCTCTCTGTCTCCCTTTGAATGGCATTCGTTGCAATCAGTTAAGATCTAAGTCGAAATGCATTTTCACAATATCGTACATGCATATATAGTGAAAACAAGAAAACAGGAAAAAGCAATGCTAAATTAAAATATGCAACAGCAACGGCAGCAAAAATAATAACCCAACCTTAAGGGCCAAAAGCCGAAGGGAGGGGTAGAACAGAAACGAGTAGCAAAAATAGCTAAAGACGCCAAAAACGCTAACGAAGTTTTTTTTCTTTTACCTTTCTTTTCTTTCTGGTTACTTGGGTGCTGGGCCACTGATAAAGAACCCTGATAAGCGACACGCGACCAGAGTAAGGTCCAAGCCATGTAATAACCAGCGTCCCTTGAGGAGAGGAAGGACTACTACATACACAGGCCACAGTTTGTTTTATGCCCGCAAATTGGTTTTACCCTATGGTTGTTTTGAGTCAGGTGCCTTAAGGAGGTTCTACAGCTCCACCTCCAACCACCACCACCACCGCCATCGCCACCGACTGGCGCTGTCACTTGAACACAGACGCCAGCATTCACCCATTGCTCCTCTTACCCATCTCTCCATATGCCACCCAAAAGACACATCGACTGGAGAGTGTCTCTGCCAGAGACAACACAAGCGTTCTTCTATGCCTTAACTCTGACTTTGGCTCTAGTGTCAGGGACAGGGCAATGTCTGCAGTTCCGTTTTGTGTACCTATGTCAAAGATCCCCCCACACCACACCACACCGCCCGCTATCTACCATGTCAACCACAACACTACACTATTGCACACAAAACGGGTCTTATATTAATTGTCACGCATATGTCTAACCCCCCTCCGACAATGACCCACCATCCCCGCCCCGTACAGACCACAACCGCCGCTGCGCATATTTTTGGGTCTATTGAAAAGTCAAAAAAAAAAAACAAAACAACAAACCACAAGAATGTTACCAAAAGTGTTTTCATCCATGCCAGAGAAACCAAACATATAGTATTTAACTACTGTTGTCTGTATACCACAAACAAATGATGGGCATAGACGAATAGTCATGCAACTTGAGAATAATTTAGAATAAGGAAAACCCAAATTATACTAATTAGCCAACTTATTAAATTCAAAGTTAAAGACTCCTTGGAAAAATCGCAAGCAAAACTTATTTCCGGGTTTTATTTTCAAAACCATTTAATGATAATCAAACTGAAATTGTACTAGTTTTGGGTAGAAAAATTAAAATAAAATCGAATATTTTTATTATATTTAAATGTTTTAAATACGATTTCATATGTTGTCTTTATTAAAATAAAATGTATTAGGTAAAATCAGAATTGGTACAAACGTTAACTCAAGTGTCGAAAAAAATCATGATTAGAAGTTGAAATAAGGCAAAGATATTTAATAGATATATAGATAATAATAATTTCTTCTCTATTATTCTAGAAAGCTATGAGTTTTATGATATTACACACCTAACGATTATTTTTTTATTTTAGGATATATAAATTTTATATGTATGTTATATATTTAATTGAAATCAGAAAGGACTAGATTGAATAGTTTTCAATGTTTCTTGTATTTTCAATTATTAAATAAATAAAATTTAAAACTTTAAATAAATCAAAAAATGAATTGTGGTTTAAATTAATTGAAGTCAAAATATCAGAAAAAAATGAACATTCACACAAGTATTGTACGAGTAATTAGATTTTAAGAAATGATTGCTTTTTATGTAATACAAATCAGATCTTAGAGGTCCTTCTGAACATCATCTAACGTAGCGGTACACTTTAATATTTTTGCTGATCAACTCGGAATCGTTTTCTTAAAATTTTGATATATTTGAATTTATTGATAAGTAAAAACTGTTTCAAAAAAAATAAAATAACTTCTTTTTTGAGATTTTCAACGGCGCATAACACCTTAAATTATCTCGTTGTCTAAATAATGTTACTATACAAAATGATCTTTAATATATTTAATTTAGTCATATAAAAAATGAATCATCTAATCTATAGATTATAATTTAGTTTTAGCTTTTTGATCATGTTCTACCTATAATCTACACATTAAAGTATAGATATAATAAGTTGGAATAGAATCTGAAATAAAAATTGATGTTAGTTGTTATCTGAATAATTTTCAATTGAAATATTTTTAGTTGGAAGTGTCAACGCAACATTTTTGTAAAGTTTGAAATTTTCCATGATACTTAGATAGATTATACTATCTATAGAAACTTTTGCCCGTTTGATTTTTTTACTCTTAGGAATATGGTATTTCTGAAATTGTTAATTGGATTATAAGTCTATTGATAATGTTAAATCGAGAGTTGAAAATCAAATTTCTATTTCAATTTTTATATATTTTTATATTCTATTTGGAAAATAAATTATTTATATTTATGTATACCTAAACAAACGATAATAATTACATATATTAATATATATACATAATTTATAAATATGTGTATATATGTATATAGATGAGATATATTAAATATTAACTTCGATAGCTATAGTTATATTTATTTATTAGTATTTACTAGGAATTATTACCTAATTTTGAAGGATTTAAAAATATATAATTTACATTTTAGTATATACGTGTATAATAGTCCTTCATAATTCCTGTACATTTCCCATTATTTTTTGCATTTAAAATTATGCTTTATGTATCATATAGAGTATATCCAATTCTTTTATATAATATTACATAAATTTTTGTTTCACTTTTGTTGTTTGTGTTACCATTTTTGTATGTCATTTGTAGGCGGAGACTCACTCCAATGCAATGGGTTAATGTGTGTGCTCAGTAGCCAGGCCCGGCCCGGCCCGGGTCAGGCCCAAGCCCAAGCACAGGCGCAGACCTAGACCCGGGGACAAAGCGGTTTTCCTCTTCGTCGTCTTCCCATCTTTTTTTTGGTTTTTTTAATTTTTTTTGGTGGTACAACTCCGTGCAGTTTATTCGTGCCACGCCATCGTCGTCCATGTCTTTTGCTGTCTGCTGCTCTACTTGACAATTACCTTTGGTACATATGTTGTTTTTCTTTGTTTTTGTTGTTGTTGCTGGTTCCTTGCTTCTTTCTTTACTTTCTAAATATTTTTCTTGGTTTTTATGCATAGAGGCAAAAGACAAAACTAAAACACAGAAAGGGAAATAGAGAGAGGAAGAGGGGGGAGTAAGACAAGACCTTTTGGTTTTTCTTTTTTTTTCCTAATGTGTCGTTGTTTTCTTTTTTAATTGAATGACAGGCAGCTAGAAAGGGATGCAAGCGGTGAAGGGAAGAAGGGAGAAAGGTATGAATAAATACTACACACCTCTCCCCCCACCGCCTACCTCCCCAACGCTTTTCAACCATACTGACTGCTTGGCTGTTCATTTATTAATGCAATTAGCATTTGCAGTTGGTGAAAATGCCACATTTAAGAGATGTTTTTTCGTCCCAACTCCGCCTCCGCTCTGCCACCAGCCTCATCCCATCCCATCCCATCCATGAGGCTGCAGATGTTCAAGTGAACCGCTGGAACCATAGGAAGGGGAATATATGTGTGTACAATAGTCGATGGTTTGAGGTAGCCTAAAGTGGCACCGAGATTAGATAAGACATTAATATAATGCATGTTTAATGGAGATACCCAACTCTATCTGCATTTTGTCTCGTCTATTGTCTAGGCAATTAAATGACATTAATACAATTACAACATGCAGCCGGAGTAGCGCAAATATTGACAATGTTCCTTAGATTAAACCCAAAAGAACAACTTTTTAAATAAAGAAGGAAAAACTTTAACAAAAGTGTACTCACTTTACTCCTTCTCTTTTCCAAATGACGTGCCAAGCTCCACTTTACACTAATGTCGAACCAAAATGGTTTAGTTGGACTTCACCCGATTAGTGGGGAAGGGACGAGGGGAATGACGAGGGTGTTTGGATAGAAAGAAAATAGAAAAAAACTTTCACCCAATTTCGCAATTGACATCCAAGTGTTTTCCAAGAAGAAAACCCCAAATGCAATGCTAAAGTAAAAGCCAAGGGCTACCGTTCGTCTTGTTAGTGCCCATTCGATTTGCATGTGGAAGGGCTCCCTTCATTCCCGTTGCTCGTTCCCTACACTCCGTGTACAAATCTAGTTAAATAGGTAAATTAGTGTGGCCAATTATCGTGGGCTTCTCTATATACAGCGGTCGCTGGCCCTGGCTACGATACCATAAACAATGTAGGTTCCTATATATGGGCCACTTTGAACAATATGTGTATATATACATATACTTATGTATATATGTACATATACATATATTGTGTGCATTGCACTAGCCTTGCATGATGCCTTTGCATGAAGAAGTCCCCAGATGGAAGTCGTTGGGGCGTTTGGTCTATACGACAATTACCTAACTTCAAAAAACGCCCAAATAAAGGAAGAGTTAAAAGGAATCTCAAATTCCTACAGTAACCTGTTACTAAACTTAAATTAGTTAATACTCCCCATAAAGTGGGAGTTAATCTAAGAGAATATATACAAATAAAGTCAAGCTATTCTCAATACTAACAAATATGAAATACAAATGATAATTAGAGACTATATTTTGAGGTAAAATTTTATAGTTTTACTACGTAAAAATAATATTCATAACTTTTATGAAAGCTAACGTATGCATATTTATATTTATTATTTAGTTTTTACTGCAATAATTATTCGGCTTAAATATAAAATATGAAAATTCAAAATTTTATTTATCTTATCATTTATTTATCATTTATTTATCTTATTATTTATTTGATCACATATAAATTAAGATACTGCTAAGAATGAAATTATTAAACATATTATCTTAAGAAACTATATATATTAAATATAGTTATAATTTTATAGTTATAATTTATTTTGAGCAAAGATCCAACCGATTTTTACTCTTCATATTAATTTTAGCAATTCGCAACTTTTTTAATGCATAAACGCGCTTCTTTACACCGCAACGGGCATATTTCCATTTTGACAAAGTGCCAATAATTTCTTGGCCAAAACTCTTCGGCTTGACCAGAGCTTACCATGGCTAACCATGGTTAGAAATTTGCATGACCCGGTCGTAAGTTATGTCATGTTAGCAGTTGATTTTGAGCTAAACTCGCACGACAGGCAATGTCGATGTTGCGTCCAAAAGTTGCGTGTCCCATGAGGCAAACAAAAAAGGCTCTAGAAAGTTGCTGAAAGATTAAAAATTGCGCTCTAAATAAATAAAGAGAGCTCTAGGAGCCCCCTCATTATTGATACAAATTGAAAGCACTTTTCTCAGCGACTGTAGGCGGCGACTGCCTTTTTATGTAATTCAGGAAAGTTTTTGTACAAAGCGAAAAAAAAAATCCTCTAATTTCATTTGCATGGCCACAGAGAGGAAACCTTTCAACGGGCTATAAATATTTACAAGTCGGAAAACGTTTAGAAAATGTCAACTCCTACTAATAGAACAAAGAGTCATAAGAATTTTTTTTGTTGGTTTTGCTTTTGTCCGAAAGAGAAACATAATGGAAAACAGCTGAGATTTGCATTTAAAAATTGGATTATCAAAAGCATTTGATCTGGAGCCCACCAACAGGACACTTCAAAGGAACGCCTTGGCTATTGAATTACCTTAAACAGTCATGTTTGGTGCTATCAACTTCCGATAGGCTCTCGTCTCGGTTCGTCTCAGATATTTCATGGACAGTTTGAGTTGGGATAACAAACAGAAAATCACATGCCTCATGATTTTCTGCATCATTTCCCGAAACGCAAGTTAGGAAAATGAAAAAAAAAATGTTCTCAAGTGCAGGATGCCAGCCAGGTTTGTATTTGCTCTGACAGGGAGGCGCCTCGTACCGGATATGTGCCTATGGAAATTCAAACAAGTGCAGCTGCAACAATTTGAGTGGCGTCTCCGCTCTATCTCTCTATCTCCCTCTACTACCAGTCTCCTTCTCGAGTGGCTAAGATAGACGCGGCAAATTAAGATATCAGCAACGCTTTATGGCTGCTGAATGAACCAAAAAAAAAATGGAAAAGAAAAACCCATTTCCATTCATATCGCTTGAGAGAGAAGAGGTTACAACCCGCACAGTGGCATCGCCACCTTTTGTCGGCAAAAGACCACAAGAGAACGGAGCTGAACATAAAAGGCTTCATCTAATCGCTACTTTCTGTCACATTGATGATAAAATTTGGGTCAACTTTTAGTGGTAGCACCTTTTTCTTATCCTCTCCCTCTCTCAGCCAGTCCTCTCTCTCTCTCTCTCTCTCTCTTAGAGTCTGATATCCTTGGTTTGCCAGAGATAGTCGAAGGCACTTACCCGACTTGCTTTTTTATGTCTAATGGCCTAGGCTACCAGTTTTTTAAAGGTTTTTCTTCTCTCTCTCTGTGTGTGTGTGTGTGTGTGTATGAGAGTGTTTTCCTTTCGTTTTGGCTTCCCTTAAGTTGCCGCCGACTTAGCCGAATGATAATAAAACTAAGGCACGGAATAGACACACTACAAAGTTTAAAAGCAACAACCCAGTAGCCAGCCAAGGCGTATCCTTTTTTTTATTATTTTTTATGTTGTGGTTATTGTAATGTGTACTAAAAGATACACTGCACAAAAGCCAATGAGAAATAGGGTAGAAAAGAAAACTAATGCCTGATATGCAAATTCATTTAAGTGCCTAAAAGAAAGTGCTTGGCAAATGAATCATCATCAACAAAAGAGAAGAAATTTTGAAACACATTTTTTTAATGGCAACTGTTTTTCCATAGTTTTACCCATTCATAAATAGTTTAAACAAAAAACCCACTGACTCGGAACAGAAAACTAAAAACAGGTATTAGAACCATGCTTGAAAGAATCTACAATCGATCTTCATTTATTTCAATAGTGAAATAATTAAACAATTCTTATGGTTTCAGCTGAATGCACAGAACATTAGGTAGAAACTTTTCACAACTCATTTTCACAACTGTTTTGCTTCGATTTAAATGTAAACCGTCATTTTATTTCAATTCGAGCTTATCAATACAAAATTCGTTAGATTGCATTCAGGAAATTGAAATGACTAGGTCTAAAATGGAAGTCCCAGGCTGTTTATTTTATATCTACTAGAGATCTGCAAGAATATATACAAAACTTTAAATAAAACTTTTATGAGTATTTAAATATTATATATTCTAACAAAAGTAAATTGAATATAAATGAAATATAGTGTCCATAATATCGAATATTTAAATATTTCTTTTTGTAATTGTAAATAGAATATATTCTATATATGTACATCACAATTTTTCGACTTTTCCGGAAATTCTCTGTTCTCCTTAGATATATTATATTTTTCTACAAACATAATCGAAGAAAAAATATGAAACTAATCAAAACCCTTAAAAAATCGTTTCGTGGAATACTTTATCAATTATTACATTATCTTTGGCTTAATACTAAATCAAGAAGATTAAAAACGAAGTCAAGTAATCTGCAAAAGATGCCTCTAATACCACTGAATTGAAATGATTTTCCAAATAATAGCGGATTGGAACTTTAAAATCATTTAGGATATCTAGATAATACAGAATAATATCAGAATCCTCCCGGAAAACTGTTTTCTTTTTATATTTTTAATTTCGATTTATTAACGAGACGAAAATTAATTATTCCAGAGACCCAACTAAAAATGATTAAATATTCATAAAACTACTACAAAAAATACTGCTCATAAATAAGGATGATAATTCAATTCAGGATAATGATTCAGAAACTATTTTAAATAGATCGACGCTTATATCTAGGGATCCACAAAATAAGTCTTCAGCCCTGCCTTTAATCATCGCTAAGACCCAGATCTAAGAAATCCCTGGCATTATCTAGTATTTACACAGGAATAAAGAAAAAATATAGTAAATTATTGGGTACAATGAAACCTACCAAAAAGTCACAATAAAAATGAAAAAAAAGCAATTAAAAGAAAATTTTCCTATTCGAATGGATAACTCTATTAAACTTCATGGCGAAAAGTCTTTTAATTCGTTGGGTATAAATATTTTCTTTCAGTGTCCCGGCCCCGCAGCTCCTTTTCATCCTCGAATTGTAGGAGCTGTTGTTATGGCAGATAAACTGCTGCACTTTCTGCTTGACGATGCATAAAAAAGGTTGCACCACAACAAAACTCTTTCACCAAAGTGTCTTTTATGACAATGGCCAATCGCATTTTTTGTTTGTGCAACTGCAACAACTGCACTGCCGCAGTAGGCGTTGACGTTGACGTTCTCAGGCAGTTAAACTCGCACGCAACTTGACCCCGCCCGAACTATTGTACCCGTTCCTTGTCCAGCTGTAAAATACTAAAATTCATATCAATTGACATTTGGTTGCGGGTGACAGGGGGTGGGGGGAAAGTCATAAAAAACTAAAAATGAACTTAAAGAACCGCTGAATTGTCGGCTCATGTCTCATTTTAATGGCTTTCCAATGGTTGGCCATTGATAAAATGGAAGGGAAACATTTCTATATCAAATTGAAAAGGCTCAATTATACTGTCCTAATGGTCTGATTCAAAAGTAAAGTTAATTTTAGCCACATTCTAAAAATAGACACATATTAATATATGGCAATGATATGGCAAAAATTTTAGCATATACATATATATACATATAACTATATGTATATGTATACATATATAGTTATTGTATGAATAGTTTTCAAGTATGCTTAAAGACAAGAAAAAAGCTACCAATTCGTGATTGGCATAATTTTGAGCAAAAGGTTTTATATTTTTTTTGTTTTTTCAAGGTGTGAAAATAATTTAAATTATAAGCATCGAAAATTGTTACTGCTGACACACTCAAGGCTAAGTTTAATGAAACACCTACAGGCTAAAAAAAAAAAAAAGAAAAAAAAAGATTTTGAGGCGTCAGTCGTCTTCGAGTTAAAACAGAGGGAGAAAAACTGTTGAAATTAATTGCAATTTATGATGACGTTTCAACAAAAACAAAAAATTAAAAACAAAACCAACTCTGACAACTGTACAAAAAAATAAAAGAAAAAATAACAACAGAAACAAACCGAAACTGAAACTTAAAAACCAAAAAACAGAAAAAAAAGCATAAACAAAATAAAACTATGCCATTCAAGCAAAACTACGCGCAGGTAAGCACAATAAACGTGAGCCTCTTAATTAAGTCATGGCCTGGACCCGCTGAATTACGAATAGCCACAAGAGTATGGTTAGGGGGGAAATGCGGGAGGCAAGTCTCCTCTTTTACTCATCTACTGTGAGTGCCTTCCTCTGACCAACTGTGTTGCATATGCGTGTGTCTGCGTGTGCTTTGTAGTGGGTTTTGAGTGGCCACAGTGGCTTCATTGAAGCAACAACTCCAACTCCCACTTCCATACCCCATACCCCACCCATGCCCCACTACGAAAGCAAAAAAAGTATATATATATGAGGAATAATATTTATTATACAATATATATGTATGCATCTGAAGTGGCCATGAATTCAACAGGACGGTCCGAAGTCTGGGACTGGGAACTGAAGATGGACAGTAGCGCAATTGCTTCTCGCATACCTTTGAGTGTAATGAAAATATTGAAATGAAATTGTCAATGAAACCGACGAGAAAGTCGACCTTATATACAACCAAATATCTACAGATATACATATATCTATCTATATATCATGTGTGGGTGTACGTAATAGTGAAAACTTGTGGGTTGCCAGTGGAGTGGCTTTTGCCCAGTTAGCAGAAATGGAATATACTATTTACATACATATGTATTTATATACATACGTATATTCCAAACGTGGGAAACAAAGTTCTAACAAATTAAAATGATGAAAATTATTAACCCATAACCTTGGAATACATTGAATTGAAATTCCAAAATGGTTCAATTGAGAAGGGAGAACTTCACATTTAAATTAAAAACCAATAAACTCAATGTGAGAGCAATAAAACACTAAATCCAAAAATATTACTTGGTATAAATAACACTTGGAAATTAAATCTCAATTTTAAATAAGTATTTTAGTTTCTTAATATATTTTATGTTTGCTCTTTGAGTCACAAAATGTTATACATATGTAAAACAAGTATACTAATAGTTATATTTATTTGTTTGAAAGATAAATTTGTATCTTACATTTTGAATTGAAAATTAAGGTAGATATTAAAAAATATTTAAAATTTTAAAAAGGCTTTCAAAAGTTTGAATGTTAAACAGAATAAATATTAATTAATTAATGGAATAATAAAAAAATAGCAATTGGCATCACAAACAAAAATATGAAAATTGTTTTATAAAATTATAAAAAAAATGAAATTACTGCAGAATTATAAACAGCGGCCGCGGCGAAGGCAATAACAGAATTTTACTCCACAAATTTTTCATATTGTAGGCAATAATAATAAAAATAAAAATAATTTTAAAACAGGAAATGCTCTTACACATAATTAACTTGTGGTGCGGTTTTTCTCATTATTGCAAAATGGATAAATTAAAGAATCAGCAAAGTTTCCATAAGTTTTAAAAAATTCAATAAATTCTACAATTTAGAAAAATACTACTTTCTACCATAGCAATTAGGCCGAATACTACCATGAAATATTTTATATTATTATATTATTGATAATTGTTTCAAAGTTAAATATTAAAAGTGCTCTTGAGTTTTATTTGCTTTTTAAAAAATTAAATTGAACTATTGAATTAATATTTAAACTTTTTTACAAATACTAATATTTGTATTGTTTGATTAAGTGTTTGTCAATCATTTATTAGTATTTATTTATTATGATTATTTTATTTATACATACATACATACATATATTCTATTTATTAAAATGTCATCAATCTTAAAACTATTTGTTCTTATGTTTGTTAATGTTTTTTATTCAATAATTAAATAAGTAATAGTATTCGATAAAAAAGAAAGTAAACATACACCACATGAAAAAATGTAAATAAATAAAATTTAATAGTATACAAATAGAAAAAATGTTTTTAGATTGCTTCCAAATCGCTATATAAATAAATTAAACAAATAATAACTCCCTTAAAGTCAAACGATTAATAATGCTGAAAATTTGTATAATTCCCTTCGATATAATTGTATACCAAACACCTTTATACATAGTAAACCCGGAATACCCATATAAATATGGCAATTAAAGTGCATTTGTTTCTTCTAATGTAACCTGAATCGAAATGGCAATTTAAAGTTTTCTTTCTTTGCTTAATTCAGTTTCCATCTGCACTCAACTTGGGTAACGAATAAATCGCTATCGATTAGAAAGTGTGGGCATTCGATTTTTATGAAATCCTTTAGGTTCTTCCCGTTGTTGCTTTTGTTTCTTATTTATTTTTTTTTTGCCACACCTAATCCCATTCAATACGATACATTTCCTCTGAAAGCCTGTATCCGAACCCATTGAGACCAGCCCACAGACAATTGTACATGTGCGGATAATAATGATGATGATGATCATCATCATCGATGTCTTGGATTGAATTTCTTTCTACTCCCTTCCGCTCCATATTATAAAATCAATCAGAGTTTGACTCAACTACTTCAATTGCTAACCCCACCCACTCCTCCACACCTCCACTGCCCATCACAGTGTATGTATGTATGTATGTACATACATATAGATTGTGTCGTCACTATGCGAGTGTGAAATTTGCTGTAAAACCACAAGAAACATATTAAAAAAAAAGAAGGAGAAAAAAAAAAAAACGAAAATACCGCAAAGAGGTGCCAGCCGGCATAACGGACAACGATGAAAGAGACTTCGAACACAACTTGATTACTGCCTCATTTAGTTTCATTTAAGCCAAAAATAACAAAAAAAAAAATAAAAAGAAAAAAGCCATTCCACTTCACTACCAAGAAAGAATACATTGTAAAAATGCTGGAGAAAAATAAAAAACTAAAAAAAACGAAGACAGAAATTGCAATAAATGTTGTTGTTGTTGCCAAATGAGAGCATTTTGTGTGTTTGTTGTGCTGTGTGTGTGTGTGTGGTAAAACAAGTTAAGCCAAACAGGCAATAAACGTTATACACGGCGACAAAAGCAACTAAATTTTGCGCTACCCAAAAGATCGAATTTCACATGCGACGATATTTTACGATATTGTCTCAATCATAAGAGGGATCGACAAAATCGTTAACAAAATTATTTACAAACCGCTGGAGTAAAGCAAAGCACAGCAGTTAATGCTAACGGGAAAATCAAAAAAAAAGAAGAAGGAAAATAATCGTGTGTTTAGTTAAGAGGTGAGGCCAATCCATGAAAATTTGAACAAAAATTGTATGAAAATTGCAAGTGATAGAGTAAAATGTCAGGCATTTCGGTTCGGATGGCTGGCTGGCCAGCAACAGATACACAACATACAAGTTATAGATACAAGATACATAATTGCTGCCAGCAGCAGAAAAATGTCAATGACAGCAAAATGAGAACGAAAACCAAACGAGAGAGCGACAACAGAGAGAGGCAGCGAGAGCAATCACAAAGAGAGAACATATTTCTATCAGTGTGTGGGTGAGAGTCTTACCAACACAAATAAACAAATGATCGCAGCGGAAAATGTGCGAGTGAAAGAAAAAATGCCAAAATCAAATTGTTAGAGTGAGTCCGTATGATTTTAGCAAGAGCACAAGAGAGCGGGAGAGAGATCTCTTGCAAGTGTATGCGTGAGAGAGAGAGAGAGAGATCACTCTCTCACATTACCTTGGTATTAGTAAGCATTTCCCCTCCAATATCTTTCTCTCTCACAGTTGCTCTCTCGTTGTGAGTCAGCTACCTGCAAAATGTATCTTACAGATTGCCGACCCATTACAAATGAGGGCTTAGTACGGGGCTTAGGTAGTGTGTGCCTCTCTTTAAAACTCTGTTTACTGTAATAACAAGAGTAAACCCACCCAGAATTTTGCACATTCCGCTTAATGTTATCTTTCGATTCTAAATAATGTTTTTTCTTCCCTTTTCTTTCTTTCGGCAATTAGTTGTATCTGAATAAACATTTTAGGTTGAGGCCTGTGCAAACACAGTTATTTCTCATCAAAATACAAAAATCGACAAAATCTTCATACTAAGAAAGAAAGGAAAATATATATGTATACATATGTATGTATTTATGTATGTATTTGTATGTATATTTCCACCTAAGTAAGCTGTACAAATGAAATTATAGACCAATTTATAAACATGAGTTGTTAAAGATCAACGCTCGAACGGACCGACTGACTGACTGGCGTTTCGTGTGCCTAATGAAGGGTTCTGATCAAAATGTTGAACGTCTTTGAATCACTGCGAATTTCGTCGTTTTTCTTATTTTTTTTTTTTTTGCTGCTTTCAACTAAGTGGATATTAGCAAAATGCTGAAAAATTGCGCCGAAATGAAATGAAATCTTTAACACAAAAAAAAAAAACGTCAAAAGAAGCTGACAATTAGAATTGTCTGGCTGAGTTTTTTAACGTTATTTTTTTTCGTTTTGTTAGCCATGATTATGGGTTATGCTTTGTGGCCAGGCATTTTGGTTGGGCAACATGAATTGGTTTTTTTTATTTAGAGATCTTTTTTATTTTTGCTTGCCTACATTTTTAGCTTGGTTTTCTTTTTTTTAGGTTTTCGTAATTTCTTCAATTTGAGGAAATTATGAAAATATTTAAATTACGCATAAGTAGTTAGGAAGTGGATGATTATATATGTACATATGTATATCAAGATGAATTGGGCATTTTTTTTTTTGAAAATATGCAAATCACTTTTTTTGTTTGTATTGGGTCAGTCTAGAAAATCATTTTAATACAATATACTAATATATATGTACATATATATATTTTTTGGCAAACATTCCATAATCTCTGTTGTTTAAATTGGTACTTTCACCTGAATAACAATATAATCCGCAAAAAGCAATGGATATTACAAATATGATATATAGAGACTCAGTTTAAGCCCCACGCCAGGTAGTAAAAGCAGCAAAAGTTCGGCTAGCCGCCTGCGAGACACATGGCTGGTCACATAAATCAAAGCAGTCCAATAAATATTTGCGGCCAGAGATAGATAGAGTGAGAGAGAGGGAGAGGGGGGAAGAAAGCATAAACGCGTAATTAACCTCATTCTGGATATGGAGTTGGAGTTGGAAGAGCAGCATCAGAAATATGGCACAAGAGTTAATGCACATTAAAGCTCATATATCACACAAAACTCCCGACTCCTACACAGAAAGCTGTGCGGGATTCAGGTGTGGTGGGGGGGACTGAAGAGAGGATAAGGAGCTGGCTACAATAGGCAGCCATTGCCATCACTTCGTCTTACTTGCCGCACTCAACTTGAGCCACAACACAATGCAGCAGCAAAGTATCTTTAAGATGCACTTGAGCGGTCGTCGGCATTCCTACCGCTCGTTACTTATATTATATATTTAACCCAACACACACACATACATATACGATACATACATATATATTGTGGAATATGCAATATTAAATATCGTACGGCATATAAAAAATACTTGGCATTGTTTCAGCATCAACGTGTAGGCGCATACCCGAGCCCGCATATCAAACAACAATATATACATACATATATCCTGTGCTATCTGAAGGGTAAAAACAGTCACAACAACAAAATACACTATCGAGCAGATAGTAGTAAATATTGTAAAATAAAAGTTATTCACAATTTATAAAATAAAAACTTAATTTTTTCTTATTAAAATATTCAATTATTGCTAATGTTAATATTTATTTTATTTTTGGTTTATTTCTTATGTCATTAATTTGTGGTTTAGTGTACTCTATATGCAATTTTCAATAATGTAATGCAAGTGTGCTTGACAGCTGCCAGAGAAGGATTCCCACCGTCTCTGCCAAGTAGGTGCCACTAACTTCTTTTAGCTCCCCCCCAACACCTCTCCTTCTTCTTATTTTCCTATTGACAACGCATTTTCCATACATTTGCAATCAACTCACATTTTGTTGATAGTTAAAGAGTTTTCTCATTCATTTTCTTTTTCCTTTTGATGGCAAATGATATTCATAATTTTGAACCGGCCAAACCGAAGCGAACACAATTTTCTATTTCACCAAAAAATTATGAAAATTTTGGCCTCAAAAAAGAAAAAACCGAGACAAAAATCAGGTAAAAAAAAAGAGACGTTAGTTCGCATTTGCAATGGCAGACAGCAGAAATCAGTAAAACGGACAAAACAAAACAAACTCAGCAAGGAAAACAGATAAATTATGCATTACAAACGTGCTTCTGACCCATTGCCATTTTCTAATTCAATTAAACAACAACAAAAATTGTTTGTCTTATATACATTTGAATACAATTTCCCAAGGAGCAGCAGAGAGAGCGCGCCAAGTGGGAAAGTTTTCGGGGCCGCTGCTCTAGGAGTTAGCCTAAATGGAAAGCCATTCGAGGTGCAGTCAGCCAGCCAGTGAGCCAGTCAGACACTAATTTGACATAGTTATGCGAAGCGAAATGAAAGCTGGCATCTCGGCATTGTTTTTAACTCTTCAGCTACTCTTCTGGCCATGGCCAACGTGCCGTATGAATAATATTTAAGCTTACCTCGTTTATATTGCATCTGCGGTTACTATTACCAAACCGAGTACTTGTTCCTCTCCGCCATTGTTTGGGCCACTAAATCTGCTACCTTTCTCAGCAGTTTGTGTGTCAGAACCCAGAAGATTAGTCAGAATATCAGCCAAAGAAATACATTTATAAGTATGCCATTATTTGGCAGATCGAGTTTAATATTTAAAACGAGAGCCATTAGTTGATTGATTCGATTGAAAACGGTTTCGGTTTGGAATTTAACCTACTTAAAGCAAAAATTTTTAAGTATTACTATCATTAAAATGGTTAACGGATGAACTGGTCAAACATTAAATTAAAAGTCAATTAAAACATTATAATTCTAATTAAATTAAGTAAATTTCTTTAGTAAGGCTGAATAAAAAATTAAATGAAATGAAACAAAATTCGAGATAAGTAAAAAGAGATTATCTATCCAATAATTCTATGTTACAAAAAATGGATCAAGTAATTCGATCTAGACGACTTTCACACTTATCAGACCCAATATTGAATTTATATGTATATTTGGGATATCCTTAATTCGATTTTCCTATAGAATTTTCCTAATAAGAATACTGCATCAGTTACTCGTATTTTCTTAATTGCTTGAGAACGAGGAGAAGAAAATTTTATCCAAACTAACTAGACTAAACAGAATTACTAAGTAAATTCGACAACTGAATAAATATTTACCGTTTATTAATTTATTATTATATATTTTGGAAATAAGTGAAACCTACAAAATCTTTTAAGACTTAGCAACAGATTATTTGAAATTAAACTGTGGAAAGATCAGGTTAAAGCTAATAAACAGATTCAATATTTATGTTAAACAAATTTAATTACTGATGAAATTTTTTTTAATGACAATGAAATTGCAAAACCTTAGAAATTAATTACTAATACAATTAACATAATACAATTAGCGTATTTTGCGGTGGTCAGAGAAGAAAGAAAAGAGAAAGAGAACGGAGAAGAATTAATAAGTAATTGTAGACTGCCTAAAAATTACAAGTCTTTACCATTAGTTAAGCAAAAAATTATAAAAAGTAGTTTATATAGTATATATACTCAAGCAGAAGTCTGCCGATACGAATTAGGCAGTAGAAAACTTTTTATAAAAGCATCCGATTTTAATTAGTTTAGTAAAAAATAACTAAAGTTACTAATATGCTGTTGTCTATTAACTAGTCACTCGGTTACACATGAAATTTAAGTGCATTCACATACATTTTACTTAGTGGCTACGATTTAGCTAGTTGACTGCCTCTAGGGTCGACGACATGTGACGGGGATGCGTCTTGTGGCACATGCCGAGGTAATGAAATTTAAAAATTCATAAAATATTCGCACTACTAAACAAGCTGCTGCTGCAAACTACCATAAGCAACAGCAAAAACAATGCAAGTGTAACTCAATTAATTAATAACAATATAGCAGCAGCAGTAGCAACATTAACAAGAACAACAAACAAAATAATTAAGTAACAAAAGTTTCATATTTGCAGCGCCGCAAAAACAAAACGGGGCAACAAAAAACCAACAAAACAAAAAAAAAGGCAACACCAGAAACAGCAACTGTAGAAGAAGAAGATGAAATGAAAGCAGCAAAAAGCCAGGCAAACTTTCCACCCACCACCCCCCACGGAAGGGGACCACCGTTGTTGCAACTCTTGCCAGCCGGAAAGTTTTTTTAATGTAATTTTAAGTGGCATAAGTCGACAGCCAAAAACATACGAACATACATATGAACATACATTCATACATAGACACATATAACCAAGACAGGTGAGCCAACAGGCATTCATGTGGGGAAAGGGGAAGGGATTGAGGAATATAAACATCATATTTAACAGAAAAAAAGCCAAAAGAAACTTATGAATATATAGTAAGTACATCTATAAGTAGGTCTTGTTTTCAGGGATCAAGGCAAAAGTTATTATAAATTATTAATATTTAATAAGTTGCAAAAATGATTTAATGTTCCAATGATGTGAAACTAAATCAAACAATATATACAGATATAAATCAAAATAAACAATTAACTAACAATTGAATAAACAAAGTTATAATATTCAACTTTATCTTGAAACTTCAATTAATATAAATTAGACTCAAAAATGTACGCCAAAAAAAAGAAGCCGTATAAAAATATATTTTTAGGGTACACTGTATTTTCCAGAAAATATAAGTACATATATGAAAATGATGATAGAATGCAATTCAATTTTCATTGTGAAGTTGCTGTACATTTTTGAACATTACTTAAAGATATTAAAATTTGACTTCACTTTTTTACGGATAATACAATTTTTGTATAACTTGTCCGATGGGAAACTTTGTGCATGAAATATAAAAACTTCAATCAAAAATTCAGGCAAGTAATATATTCTATAAAGGATGTCTAAAGTAGATCGTGTTTCCAAGTGTTTTACCTAAAGTAACGTATTAATAAGTTCCTTCCTTCGAAAGGTCCTCCAATTAGATGATCCACTCGGTTTTCATGTGTAGAGTCTAAGTTAAATTATTTGTTGTATATTTTTTACGACTTGGATTAAAGTTTCCTAATTTCATGATTCAATATGTATAAATAAATACTTAAATAAATTTAAATAATTGCCACAACCTAATTCTTCAATCTATTTAAAAATTAACAAAATTAATAACTTTTCCTTAACTTTGATCGTCCCCAGTTTTTGGTTAAGTAGATTCTATTTAAAAAAAGAATAATAAACTCTTAATTTATAATTTTGTTTATAAAAATAATCTGCATATTCCCCACTACACCCCCCACTCTATCCTTTTTCAACCAATAAGAAATGACATCTTAAATCCCCCGTAATTGCAGTAGATCCACTTACTATATTTTAGAATAGATTTATCCAAATTGTATATAATCATATTTGAATTAATTAACCAAAAATCCGCTTTATACAGACTGAAATACATTCCCGAAAATTTATTCCAAGTGCTCACATGTATTTCTATCTGAATGCTAAAAAGGCTTTGGGCATTGAGGAATCTTGACACACCGAAGAATTCCAGAAGGGGGTGGGGGACAGCAGTGTATTAGGCAGTGGGGCAAGCTCTGTCAACGTCTGCTGTTGCTGTTGCACGTGTGAATGCAAAAGGCATTAAAAATGGCATAATAATAGCATTCAAACTATAATATTGCCTACGACGAAGACGTAGCGACGTCAATGCCTATGTTGCTGCTGTTGTTTGTTGCATGCAACACTCATATGCAATATTTTAAAAATTTTGCCGTTTAACGGTAGCTGGGGGCGATAGTCAGAGAAGAGAAGATGGTCTCTCTGGGGGCAGACATGGGTTCCTTTGACATGAATGGCTTGCAGTAGCAACTCGTAAATTTGTTTATGCAACTTTTCTTTTTTTCTTTTTCTCTCTTTTTAATTCTTGAATGTAACCTTAAAAGGAACTTAGACATAGAGAACTTCCATCAATTGATGTATGCATGAATGATAGAAACCATATCAAAATGTAATCAAAGAAACAAATTTTATTACTCTATATGTAAGAACTTTCAATTCATTGACATGGCTAAGGCTAGCCAACCAATTTGCCAAATTGCTAAAAACAAAAAAACACAAAAAAATATATACAAATGTGAGAAGAAAAAACGCAACAAAACAAAAAACGTTTGCAACGTTTCCAACTCCCACAAAGATGGGAAATAAATGTTTAAGTGTCCGACAGCGGCACACACACAACAAATATTGTTAAAATATATTTTTGAATGCGACAATAGATTAACAATTTTACGACAACTATGCACTCGAGAGCCCCACTCAGATTTGGCCAAGAGAAGTAGTGGTAGTAGGCAACCAGTTAGCAGTGAGTAGTTAGCAGTTGGCAATAACAGGGAACGGCAGGCAGCTGTTAAAGGCCATGCAGCATGCAACATGCTAAACTGAAGCAACACGAAGGAAGCCAAATGTATCTACAACACATACTCGCAGTTGGCCAAAAAGGACGGCAGGGTGGTGGTAAATGTTGCCAACTAGCAGTGGCAGCAGCAGCAGCCTGTTGACTGTGGCTTTAACCCCTCAGTTGGAAAAGTGGGTTAAAAAGTGCACACAAAACTATTGTAGACAATAGTTAATGGGTCCATGTGTCGATCCCTCTCTGTAATCGGCTCACACACAGACGAAATGATCGACATTTGATCTCAACTTGTAATCAATTCACTGATTGTGCTCAAGAATATTGCAAAACGGCATTGATAATGCCCAAGCAACATTATAAACGATTTGATAACCCATCCTGAACTCGTACATTTTTAGTTTGAACAAAAAACAATTGCTCTAAAATAAATCTCATAAGTGTTCATTATGTTAACTCTTCGTCTAATGAGAAGAAACTATGAGAAGAGCAGACTTTCCGTTACTCAGTGCTCTCTCTCTCTCTCTCTCTCTTTGTACTGACTCTTAAAAATCTTATAAAATATACAAACATACATATGTATGTATGTATAAAATATATAAATTCTGCAAATTATTTAAAGTTTCTTCAATTTGATTCCTCGACGTTTCCTAGAGGATCTTCTAAAGGGTATTTCAAGAAATAACAACACATATGTACATACATACATACATATGTACTCTTGTGTTAGGGTTAACTGTTGCTGGCATGTGGGTACGTGCAACATTTCCCCTACTTTTCGTGAGAGCGAGAGAGAGTCGAGAGTGTGCTCTCTCGCACACGTTTACTAAGTGTGTGAATAGTCACACACATGCAAGCGTATGGATATGCAGGCAGGAAATGCACTCTACCTCTGCTGCTGCCCGCGTGTGTGTGTGTGTGTATGTGTGTGTGGGAGAGCAGAGACATATGCAATGCATGTGAGAGCAGAGAACAGAGAATGCACATGCATGTGTGAGTGCGCTAGCAGAGCACGAACAATCTCACACTCACACATTTGTTCAGTGTCTGTCTCTTATGCCGCTGCTGTTGCGCTCGCCTGTTGGTGTGTCGGTGTGTCGATGTGTACGCTGCCGCTGCGTCGTCGTTGTCGCTGCCTCGTCGTTTTAACATTTTCAACGAGCCAACGGAGTCGCATTGGCCAACTTCAGCAAATCAGTTCGAGTTGAAACGCGAGGCGGTAAACATGTTTTAAGAAAACGAGCTCCGGCGCAAATAGAAAACTAAAAAAAATATATACAAAGATTTCAACAGTTTTTGTGTGCCGCGTCTCGTAAAACTAAAAACAAACGAAAATTCATAAAACGCATGAAATAAACGAACAACAACAGCAAAAAGAAATTTGAAAAGATAAAATACACGAAATTAAATAATTTCGGCCAAGGTAGTGAAGAAAATCGCTAAGTGACACGCAATACGTTAAAAACACAAACAAGGATTACGGGTACACGGGTTGGAAAAGCGATCAAATAAAATGAAAACCAGAAAGTGACAAAGTTTTTTTCTATAAAAGGAAAACAAAAAAAAAAATAATTCAAACCACAAATAACCAAAATCCAAGAATTGAGCTTAAGATTTTGAATCCGAAATCAGCACCCCCCAACAACACAGAATCCAAAAGCCATCAACATGTCAACATCATCGTCAAAATCATCATCTTCATCATTGTGGTGCCTGTTGCTTCTGCACGTCGTGGTAGCGACACTTCTTGTCCGGAGCACGCATGCGCAGCAGTGCGCCTGGGAGTTTGTACGCACAACAATGGATATTAAGTGCAATGTGAGGTCGCTCGAAGGTGGAGCGGTGCCACTTGACTTGCAAGTTGCCGAGACGGCTAACCGTTTGGAGTTGCAATGCACACCGGACTTGTTGCACGCCAGTGAACTATCGCCGGGGATGTTCTCGCGCCTGCAAAAGCTATCCGAATTGCAGGTGGACTCTTGCAAATTGCAGCGTATTCCGCCCAATGCCTTCGAGGGTCTTATGTCGCTCAAGCGTCTCAATTTGGAGACGCATAACGCCATGTGGGGTCCCGGCAAGACTTTGGAGTTGCACAGCCAGTCATTTCACGGTCTCCGCGAATTAAGCGAATTGCATTTGGGTGATAATAATGTGCGCTCATTGCCCGAAGGTCTGTGGTGTGCCATGCCAAGTTTGCAGCTGCTCAATCTTACCCAGAATCGCATACGTTCGGCGGAGTATTTGGGCTTTTCCGAGAAACTGTGTCTTGGCTCTGCGCTGGGCAATGCCAATGGAGCAGTTAGCGGTGGCTCCGAGCTGCAAGTTCTGGATGTGTCGTTCAATGAGCTACGCGCATTGCCTGACGCTTGGGGAGCTTCACGCCTGCGTCGCCTCCAGACCCTAAGTCTGCAGCACAATAACATTAGTTCGTTGGCTCCAAACTCGTTGGCCGGTCTGAGTTCTCTGCGTGTGCTAAATCTTTCCTACAATCACTTGGAATCGCTGCCCGCTGAATCTTTTGCTGGTAATAAGGAACTGCGGGAGCTGCACTTGCAAGGCAATGATTTGTACGACTTGCCCAAGGGTTTGCTACATCGTCTGGAACAGCTGCTGGTACTCGATCTGAGTGGCAACCAGCTGACCAGTCATCATGTCGACAACAATACATTCGCCGGACTGATTCGCCTAATCGTCCTAAATCTATCCAACAATGCATTGACGCGTATTGGAGCCAAGACTTTTAAGGAGTTGTATTTCTTGCAAATTTTGGACATGCGCAACAATTCCATTGGCCACATTGAAGAGGGTGCCTTCTTGCCGCTTTATAATCTGCACACTCTAAATCTTGCCGAGAATCGTCTACACACATTGGACAACAAAATATTCAATGGTCTTTATGTGTTAACCAAACTGACCCTTAACAACAATCTCGTTAGCATTGTGGAATCGCAGGCCTTCCGTAATTGCTCCGATTTAAAGGAATTGGACCTGAGCTCCAATCAACTGGTGGAAGTGCCCGAGGCTGTGCAGGATCTCACTATGCTAAAGACTTTGGATTTGGGTGAGAATCAAATATCGGACTTTAAGAACGGCACATTCCGCAATCTAAACCAGCTGACGGGTCTCCGTTTGATTGACAACCGCATTGGTAACATCACAGTGGGTATGTTCCAGGATCTTCCTCGCCTCAGTGTCCTTAATCTGGCCAAGAATCGCATTCAGAGCATTGACCGTGGCGCTTTCGATAAGAACAGCGAAATTGAAGCCATTCGCTTGGACAAGAATTTCCTCACTGACATCAATGGAATCTTTGCCACATTGGCTTCATTGCTGTGGTTGAATCTATCCGAAAATCATTTGGTGTGGTTCGACTATGCCTTCATTCCATCCAATTTAAAGTGGCTTGATATTCATGGCAATTATATCGAGGCTTTGGGTAACTACTACAAACTGCAGGAGGAGATCAGAGTGACCACTTTGGATGCCAGCCACAATCGTATTACAGAAATTGGTGCCATGTCGATACCAAATTCCATCGAGCTGCTGTTCATTAACAACAACATAATTAGCCAAATTCAGGCCAATAGTTTTGTGGACAAGACCAAATTGGCTCGCGTCGATCTCTACGCAAATGTTTTGTCCAAGATTTCGCTAAATGCTCTTCGCGTGGCTCCCGTTCCCGCAGATAAACCAGTGCCAGAGTTCTATCTCGGTGGCAATCCGTTCGAGTGCGATTGTTCCATGGAATGGCTGCAGCGCATCAACAACTTGACTACCAGACAGCATCCACGTGTAGTGGACTTGGGCAATATTGAGTGCCTCATGCCCCATAGTCGCAATGCCCCCCTCAGACCACTTTCCAGTCTGTCCGCCACGGATTTCGTTTGCAAGTATGAAACTCACTGCCCGCCTACATGCCACTGCTGCGAGTATGAAAAATGCGAATGCGAAGTGATCTGCCCCAACAACTGCAGCTGCTTTCACGATGCCACTTGGTCCACCAATATTGTGGATTGCGGCAAACAAGACTTGGTTCAAGTACCAGCTAGAATACCTCAAGATGTGAGCGATCTTTACTTGGATGGCAACAACATTCCCCAGTTGGAGATGGAACAGCTAGTGAACAAACGGAATTTGCGAGCTCTTTACCTCAACTCATCTAATCTGATGACTGTGCGCAATGGAAGCCTGGAACAGTTGGGTATGTTGCGTGTGCTGCATTTGGAGAACAACAAGCTGACCACTCTCGAGGGAACCGAATTCCGTTCACTCACCATGTTACGCGAACTCTATTTGCATAACAATATGTTGACCCACATTTCGAATGCCACTTTCGAACCGTTGGTTTCCCTCAAAGTTCTGCGCCTGGACAACAATCGCCTCAGTTCTCTGCCCAACTTGCAGTACCGCAACAGTTTGCAGGGTCTTACTTTGGGTCGCAATGCCTGGTCTTGCCGTTGCCAACAGCTGCGTGAGTTGGCCCAGTTTGTGTCTGACAATGCCATGATCGTTAGAGACTCACAGGATATTTACTGCTTGGATGCGGGCATCAAGCGTGAACTGGAACTGCTGGGCAATGTACAGGGAACCGATTGTTCGGAACTGCTCGACGCCAGTGCTAGCAACATCTCCTCGGCCCAGGATCTAGCCGGTGGCTATCGTTTGCCATTGTTGGCTGCCATTTTGGTTCTCATCTTCCTGGTAGTAGTGCTCATCATTGTCTTCGTCTTCCGGGAGAGTGTGCGCATGTGGTTGTTTGCCCACTATGGAGTCAGAGTGTGCGAGCCCCGTTTCGAGGATGCCGGCAAGCTCTACGATGCCATTATATTGCACTCCGAGAAGGACTACGAGTTTGTTTGCCGGAATATTGCAGCCGAGTTGGAACATGGACGTCCACCCTTCCGCCTGTGCATTCAGCAGCGGGATCTGCCACCACAGGCTTCCCATTTGCAGCTTGTTGAAGGAGCTCGTGCCTCTAGAAAGATTATTCTCGTCCTCACCCGCAACCTCTTGGCCACTGAATGGAATCGTATTGAGTTCCGCAACGCTTTCCACGAAGCACTACGTGGACTGGCCCAAAAGCTGGTAATTATCGAGGAGACTAGCGTTTCCGGTGAGGCCGAAGATGTCGCTGAGCTAGCACCCTACTTGAAGTCTGTGCCATCAAATCGCCTGCTCACCTGCGATCGTTACTTCTGGGAGAAGTTGCGCTATGCCATACCCATTGAGCTGTCCCCACGAGGCAACAACTACACTCTGGACCATCACGAGCGCTTCAAGCAACCTGTTTCACCAGGTATGATCTTCCGCCAGGCACCACCACCACCGGCCTACTACTGCACCGAGGATATGGAAGCGAATTATAGTTCTGCTACCACAGCTACTCCTTCACCCAGACCCACCCGTCCTGGTGGCCCAGCTCGCATCGTAGACGCCATGCCTCTCTCCATGCCCATGCGTCCACCATCGGAACACATCTATCATAGCATTGAGTCGGAATATAGTGCATATGACCAACACGAGGCTTTGTCAATGATTCCCACTGGTCTGATGCATCACCAACAACAGCAGCAGCAGCTGGCAGCACGACATCACCATCAGCAGCAGCAGCAGCAACGCCTACTGCAGCCACAGTTCAGGGCTGGCCCTATGCCCCAACAGCAGCAGCAGCAGCAGGTCGCTGCACCTATTCATTTGCGCAGTGGCAGCGGTCTCAGTCAGGCTAGCACTAGCACTCAGTCGACTGCGCAGGCTTCCACATCCGCTGCCGCAGCACAGCAGCAACAACAACAATTACAGCAGCAGCAGCAGCAACAGGCAGGTGCCAACAACAGTGTCAACGAGGCAGCCAATAAGAATGGTCAAGCTTTCCTTGTGTAAGCTAACGGCACTAAAACAACTACTAGCCATCTCCCTCTAACTCCTTTGCCGGCTGCTTGATCCTGGACTGCGGCGGCCACGAATACCAACAAGACTTCTTAATAGGCATTTCTCGTGTTTTTGTTTTTATTGAAAACTCAACCGCGTATAAATTTTTTATTATTTTTATTATTTTTCTGTTTTATTCGATATTCGGTTCTTAGCCTAGCGCCTTTGGTGTTCATGTGTTTTCACTGTTGTTGCTGTTATTGTTGTTTCTTAGTTGTGTAGCACAGCCAAAAAACAAGCACAAACACACACCAACAGACAAAAGCACACACACGCACACACTATATATACACTATATACATATATATATATATATATATAAATAGAAATATTTACTAGAAATGTTGCAAAAACACTTTCAAATTCAATGTGATATATTAATTAAATATATATATTAATAATTAAAAATCGATAAACACAAAAACAAAATGAATTAAAAAAATGCCCCTAACTGTAATTTGTAGACCTTTACATCAGTATATAAATATACATAAATATGTGTATGTATGTATATATACATATATATATAATTAGTAGTTCTAGTTCTAGCCAGGCAAGAGAGAACCTAACTAAACGAAAGTAAACTAAACTAAATTAAACTAAAACAAAAAAAAAACGATTGTTAACTTAAAAAAGAATTCATTAGACATTCGTTTATCGTGCAGCAAATTTATCGTGTTATCGAATCATTCATCCTAAGCTAAACCACTACTAAATACACAATAATGATATATATTATATATAAAATGAAAAAAAACTGTATAATCTTAAATGTATATAGAAACAAACAGACACACACAACAACAACCATTTAGAGCACTTAATGTATTTATGTAATTTGTAAAAAAAAAAACAAAATGAAAAAACTAAACTAATTTAATTAAATTAACTTAATGAAGAAAAATGTATTATTAAATTAATTATTACAATTACATCAAACAAGAAAAGAAAATCAAGAAAAATATATAATGAGAAAAAAATACAAAAAACATTACAAAATATAAAACAAAAATTTAATTTGAAATCTTTTTATTTACGCGAAAATCGATATATTGAATTTACATTTCAGATTTATCCATTGCAACTATTTAAAACAAACTTAAATTGAACGGATCTTTTAAAGTTGGCCCTTAGGTATTAATCATGTTTTACAGGTGACAATGATACCAACGTAACTTGCCTTTGGTTCTGCTTTTAAGCAAGTATTACTTAAAAACTGAATTTAAATTATATTCATTTCTTTAGATAAATATTCAGGTGCGACTTTTCAAGAAAAATTCAAATGAAGCAAAGTCATATTTTCAACACTGCCTTAACAATTGCTTAAGTGGGAAATTGATATTTAAAGTATGAACAATTATAAATTATAAACTTTTATAAGAAATTTATAATCCATTCTTAGCTGAAAATAATAATAATAATAACTTTATAAATAGTTCACGCATCCTTTTGACCCAGTCAAGTGAGTTTTTGTTATTGCCAAAAAACTAATACCCTTTATGGAGAACATCATAAAATATCTCTGACTCTCTACGAAGATAGGACAGTGCAGCGATCTTATTAAATAGCTATGATCTTTTATTCTTATATATTATCGTTTAATATTTTCTATTTGAGATGAATCTGACTCTAGCCAGAACATCGAATTTTAATTGATTCCATGTTGGCATTTGTGGCTTTTTAAATTTTTTAAATATCAAAAAAGAAAGCAAAAAATAACTTAGTTTTTTTTTTTAAATTTAAATATAATTCACTTATAAATTAAACTAAATTATAAATTAAACATACTAAAATGTGAAAAACAAAATTGTAACCACATTAAATAAGCCAAATATAAAGAAAGAGCTAAAGTAGGAATTTGGATATTTGACCAATCATTAAGATTAAAAAATAATCATTAAGTATTATGTGAAAAAAGTTTTATAGTTAGATGAAAGCTTCAGAAGTGTCAAATTGAGGGAAAAAAATGTAGTCAAAGAGTTATTTAGTTAAACTAAAAACCTAAATACATAACTAACTAAATAAAAACGATGCGTAAAGTTAATTGCTTGTAAATAATTATTTATAAATAAATTAATGGAAAAAGCACTTCAACAAACATAACGCACTTTGCATATGCCACAAACGACACACCACACACACCACGCACACACACACACACACACTTGGGTACTTGTATGTAAATTATTATTTGCGAAATTATAAAACAAAATTAAAATGCGGTGCCATGTGAAAATTGCATTTCTGGCATTTATTTAACTTGCATTTGCAAATGCATACATTTTATTTTATACAATATTTTTATATGGATATAAATCCAAACCGCAGCTATCGCCGGCAACAACAACAACTGAATAGAACAAAACAAAAAAAGGAATACAAAATATTTGCAACAAAAACATAAAATATATTATTTAGACGCATGAACAAGTTTATAAATTAATTATTGCAACAAACTTTTAACCCCAAACTGTCCTTGTAATTAGCCCAATTGGCGATGGCTTAAATGAATTTGGTAAATTTTAAAGAAAAAGAACGGAAACAAAAGGACCTCGACCTCTTTCTCCTCTCTCCCTCCATTGCTCTCCTTGAACGGAAGTCTTTTATTTATGACCATTATATTGGCATGTGTCTATTTTTGGTGTAACTCTGACAGTTTTTCTTTTCTTTTTGGCAATGCCAAAGAAAATGCCGCAAGCTCTTGCCAAAGTCAAGCTAGCTGCCACAATTGTTGGCCAGGCCAAATCGTTGGATGCGCTTAAGGGAAGAAAACAAATACCGCAATTGCATATTTTATGAGTACAAAACTTTTTGTCATGTAATGCACAAAAAGAGAGATACATTTGCTAACACTCATGCTCACACACACACAGACACATACCACACTTGGCCTCGATGGCAAATTAAGTATGTCAATTTGCAGTGGAAATTGCGGAAAACAAAAATAAGGAAAATCAAAATCGCAACTGCAAGAGCCAAAGTCAGAGCGAAAAACGAAACGAACTAATTGAAAATCAATAAGTAGACGAGAAATAACACAAAAAACTAGAAAGATGGGCTAACTTCGGCCGTGCCGAAGTTCGTATACCCTTGCAAACTATCTTTTTGATTTATATATAATTTGCCGGAATCATAAGGAAGTATATAAAACCCATCAAATATAAATTTGATGTCCGTGTCATAAAAAAAAAAACAAATTTTTTTTCCCCGACTGTTCCTATGACAGCTATAGCATATAGTCGACCGATTCTGATAAAACTTAAAAAATATATTTCTTTTTGTATAAAATTGTCAAATAACAAATTTCGTGACGATTGCTTCAAAAACATTGAAGTTATTGATCAAAAACTAAATTTTTGACTGATCGTTCCTATGGGAGCTGTATGATATAGTCGACCGATTCTGATGAAATTTGGTATATGTGTTGAGGATTATATAAAACTCATAAATACCAAATTTAGTGACATTCGATTGAAAAACAACTGAGTTATTGATGTTAAACCCTATTCTTGCCCGATCGTTCCTATGGGAGCTATATGATATAGTCGACCGATTCTGATGAAACTTTGTATATATATTGGGTATTATATAAAACTCACAAACACCAAATTTAGTGACATTCGATTAAGAAACAACTGAGTTATTGATGTTAAACCTTATTCCTGACCGATCGTTCCTATGGCAGCTATATGATATAGTCATCCGATCGGGATGATTCCGAGATATACAATGCCTGCAGGAAAAAGAAGCCTAGGTGCAAAATTTCAGCTCTGTAGCTCCAAGGGTCTCGGAGGAGATTGCGTTGATCCAGACAGACGGACAGACGGTCAGACGGACAGACGGACAGACGGACATGGCTATATCAACTCAGCTCATCATGCTGATCAAGAATATATATACTTTATATAGTCGGAGATGCTTCCTTCTATGCGTTGCAAACTTCTGACCAAAATTAATATACACTTTGCAAGTGTATAAAAAGAAGGCAACAACAACATCAACAAAAACCCACTTAAATGTGGCAAGGGGGTAAAAAATAAAATAAAGAAAAATAATTTAATGGCCAAATGGAAAGCGGAATAGACACCATGGATACATTATATATGTACATTGACTTGGTTGATTTTATTTCAAGTTTGCAATAAAGAAAATTTAACTAATTTAATGAGAGGCGGATCGCAGAGTTAAATGCAGTTTAATTGTTCCTCCAGAAATATATATTTAAACACAGTGATACCTCAATTTGGCGGACACTTCTTTATGCTATCTTTTTATGGTAAAATAACCAGAGAATTTTTGACTAGCATCTTCAGTGTCCGCTTAAGGAAACTGTATTTGAATCTAACCTCCCCGAGACCATATTGCTTTCTGCATATTAGAGTTAATATAATATTAATTTTAATATTTTACAAAGAAAAATTAAATATCGATATTAACATTCATATTAAAAGCTCTAAAAAATTCTACAGGCTCAGTTTAGGTATTATAGTTAAAGTTTCCTACAGTAAAATTCTTCATATTCCATTTAATACTAAAATTTTAGAGGCACATTTTTCCATGATTTCTATGTGATAAATTTCTTTTCTAATGAAGTTAACATATACAATGACTTAATATCCAAATGCAATCCATTAATTATCGTAATTTTCTATTTTTTGGTTTTTAATTCGAAACAATTAACATAAGTTCGTTATATTTGACATACAAGTTTTAAAGTTTATTTTTATATATGTTAAATATATATGTTTTAGTCAATTAAGTTGGTTAAGTATGATATAGATAGAATGACAAAATTAAAGGCATCGTACAAAAACAAAACTTAGCTAAAACTTTAAACAATTAAACATAAAATTTATAAGAGTTTATAAAAATCCACGAAACTATTAAAATGTTGTAGAATCTTAAATTAAACAAAAGTTTAATTTAAATTTTTATAACTATTTATAATTTTTTTAATAATATAATATTTATTCATAACATTAAATATTGCGTTGTGGAAAAACAGGATGCTAGTTCATAGTAGTAGATACTAATAAGTATTATATTAAAAGTGTTTTTTGAGCTCTTAAAAACAAGTATGTATTTTCATAAATTTTTTAGGAATAATAAAAGTTTTAAATATGAAATAATAATTAAAATGGTAATAGCATAAAATACAAAAAAATAATTATTATATAGAAGTATCAAAATATAAGATAAGTATAACAGAATATCTCAGAATTATAGTACTGGCTATAATATTCCAGTTTAGTTACATCTTTTCAAGTATCTTTACAATGTTAAATAAACAAACATTATATTATTTATTTCTAAAATTCCATGTCTTCAGAAATATTATTATAAATTTAAACCAATATACCACTGACATTTCATGAACTTTTAAATATTTTGTCATACCCAAGTTAACTTTAGATATAAAGAAACAGGTTACTCATAGATAAATGATGGGAAACATGGATTTCATTGTTATCTTTTATAAAGACATTGATTCGACCTTGAATCTAGTTTTGATTCCACATTATATTTATTTGATTCTATTTTATTCTATTATGTCCCACTAAGTAGAAGTTATTGTATTATACATATTAATCAGGTTCTGGAAATCGATTTAACTAACTTGACGTAACCCGCCAATATCATTAACTTTCAGGCCATGTCAGAGCCGACTAGCGACAGAATGAAACTAAATTCTTGGTGGAAAGGTAAAGGGAAGCCGCTTGAAAAGTTGCACAATATTAAAAATGCATTTATGCAAATTTAATTGCTCGGGCGTGCACTTTACATAAGACAGAAATGGAGATACATAAATGGAGAGAAAAAAGATAGAGAGAGTGGGGAGTAAAGGGGAGGAATGTCATTAAGTTGTGGGAGAAAATTGATTTGTTTAATAATTAAAACATGCAAACGGCATATGTAAGAGCAAATCGTTGCTAATAAAACCGATATATGGATCAGACCAGAACGGGTTGAAAAGTAGTAGCTTTAGCCCGATCTCTTCTGTCATTGAGGAATTTGCAATTAATGCAATAAAACGAAAGGCCCAAAGGTAAAGGTGTACATTTAACAACTAAATGGGTAAATAAATATAACTACATACCATGTAATGAGACCCCAGGGGCATATGTATTTAGTATGTAAAACTACACATATCTATCTGATATAATAGTCAGCATATGCACATACATATATGAGAAAAGTCAATAGAACATTTTACAAATGCCCCCGCTGGGTGTAAAACTTAATTTTGATTTGGTAAACTTCACTTAAACACAAGCGAAGAGACTGTGACAGAGTTGGGGTGAGTGTGGTGGGGAGGGGAAGGATATACAGGGTGGCTACTGTTAGGCTGCTTCGGGGCGGCTCTAAATCGTAAACACAAATATTTATGCTTTATTAAAAACCAAAATTAATACACTAAAACAACAACGATTATGCATGGCATACATGAAATATTGTTGTTTCTACAACACAGAACAACACAAACAACAATAATAGCTTTTCATCCCCTCCCTGTTCCAGAGAAAGGGGGTTGGCTTATCGGCTTGCCATCGTAAACTCCCAAAAAAAGGAAGGGGTGGGTGGCACAGTGTATTGTGTTAGACGCTTTTTTCCTCTCCTTTTTCATTTATATCAAATATTTTGCATACCCTTTTTTATTCTCTTTCATTTTTTGCTTGTTTTCATTTTTTCTTTTTTCCTGTTGTTTCTATTTTTTTTTTGGTTAATAAAAAATGCAAACAGAGAGAGAGAGAGGGTGGTGGGCAGGTGGTAAACAAAAACTGGTTCAGTGTGGCAAATGGAATAGGTACGCGAACTATTTGCATAGAGCACTCCAACGAGTGGCGCATAAATAGACAACTGCGAATCCAAAAGTCGTGGTCACTTTTGCCTGGACCAGGCCAAAAGTTGTTGGCCAAAAGTTTTCTGTTTCTCTGCATGTGTGTGTGTCTGTGCCTTAACCATTGTCTGTTAGCCATGTTTATGCATGCAGTTTAACGTCAAGTTAAAAACTGAACTCTTTTGTGGCAGGGCAACCTTATTATGGTCAAACAAACTTGCAGGAACCCATGCAGAAAAAAATGTGAATTTATATTTCGTGTGAATTTA
Organism: Drosophila emarginata; assembly: GCA_037075365.1. Lineage (NCBI taxonomy): Eukaryota > Metazoa > Arthropoda > Insecta > Diptera > Drosophilidae > Drosophila > Drosophila emarginata. Next base: position 4,448,886 of record JBAMCD010000324.1, read on the forward strand.
TATTTCGAAAATGGTAAGTGAAACATTTAAAAAAGAACCTTTAAGTAAAACAAATGCTTTCTTCTAGGACTTACAATTACAAAAGATTTCTGTGGATTTTAAGTGGAAACTTTAAAACTGTTAATAATAATTTCAACAATAAATAAATTTTTAATATTTATTCTACAATTAAACGTAAAAAAGATTATTTTGCCTATAGTTCATTTTTTCTTAGCTTTTAATTTTAAAATTGATTAAATTTAAAATGCAGAGCTTAAAAGCTAACAATGATCAAGAGAAACTTACTTTAAATCAAAATTAATTACAGCGGATAAATGTACTTTTATAAAATATTTGTCTTTTGACCTTGGTTGAAATTGAACAAATTACAGACTAGAATCTAGGCAAAAGATAATTATACCATTTGAAACTGAGAGCTGGGCAAAAGCAAATTTCCAGCAAATAAATGCTAAAATACTCAACTTTTGAACTTATTTGAACTAATCTAAGATCAATGGTATGTAAATTTATATAGACTTTAACATTTTGATTTCGATTAAATTCTTATAAATTATTTTGAAAGTTTTTACTGAATTGTACAGAGACCCGATTTCTTTCAAGATAAACAAATAAAAAATGAATCAGTTAAGCTTCTTAATATAATAACTGGAAATTTAGTAAATTTACTTTTCATTTAAATCATGATTTGAGACTGTTTGCACATATACATAGTATGTATTATAAATATATATAAAATGTTTCATTAAAATTTGCTAACACACTTAAACATTTATGTAACAAAAATAGACAATAGTTTGATAACCTTTTCATGAGAAACAAATAAAAAATTTTTGCATTAAATTCTTTTCACAACACTACAGTCGATCTTCCCTTTAATGAATTCGCACGGGGCTAGAACAAAATGCAATATATATAGAAACTTTTTTATTTAGAAATAATGAAATGAAATCCTCATAGAGAAGTTCGACTGCAGTATCAATGTTAGTTTTCATGGATGAGTATTCCTTTATATAGATTGTAATCGTAATTAGAGAGTAATTGATGCAACTTTTTGCCAAGTTAGTCTTACAGTTGTACTCAATATACTTTCTTAAAATGCTTATCAGAATTATATATTAATTCCTATTAAATTTAGTAAAACAAAAATGGAACAATTAGCGTATATCTTATTATATTATATATTAATAAATATTTAAAAATAAAAGGTAATGTAAAATATGTTAACATTAGTATAGGACGCAGCCATCATTATCACTGCCTCTTTTAGATATAGCCAGACATCGGATTGTATGTACTTTCAAACTTCTAAAATTCATTATTGGGTTTGGTGTTACCTTTCTTTTGTTATAATTTTTCAAATAATGTTCCAACAAAATGGATTCCCAATAGAATAATTTTTCCCAAAAAAGTATTAAATTTTTTTGTAATAATTTTAGACATTTGCAATCTTCAAAGAGTCATGGCCTTTTGCACATTTAGTCTTTTGGGCATTTTCACCAGAAGCTCTAATAAACAGAAATATTTTAATTTCATTTACTCAGAAATTTATAATCTAAGCTCTTAGTTTTCATATTAGCAAATAGAACGTTTTTTTAATTCTTATCGCAATATTTGAGCTGTAGGAAAAAATCTATACTAACGAATAGATTTAATATGAAATCGCCACCGATTTAATATAAAATTGTATATATGTATAACCGATATATAGGTATCAGTTGTAATTATTGTTACAACAATTCAATGAATTTTGTTATCAGCATTTATATTAATAATATTTACAATTCTTATCAATATTTCGCTTTCAAGTACGCCAAAAATATGTTTAAAAATTCATTTTTAAATTATGAAACAAGCTTTGAGTCTTCGAATTGTCACTTGAAAGAAAAAGCATAACTCTTCTTTGACATTCTCTTACATAATATGGTAACCTTTCCACTTTGACACTGATTGTCAAAGAAAGTGGGTGTATGACGTACAATGGATGTGTGTGTGTGTGCGAGTGTGTGTGCCAGTGTGAGTGTGTGTGTATGTTCCAGTATTTTTATCTTAGCTTTGGCAATCTGCGTAAAATTATTTATTCATATTCATAACTTTTTTGCCATTCTTGCGCAATTCCATTCGCTGTGTGAGTGACTGACTGACTGACTGACTGACAGACGAACTGCACTAACAGTAAGAGGTGCCGGTGCCTGTGCCTCTGCCCAGGTGCCCCACCTAGGCCCCCAAAGAATGATCCGGGAAAGCAAGAAATTCGTGTGCCGCTTTCGCATTTCCCACGGCATCAAAATTGTTGTTGCCTCTTCTTCTGATGTTGCTGTTGTTGCCGATTCTGTTTGCTGCTGTTGCTGTTGTTGCTGCAGCCTCACCTCGTTTTCTGCTAAGAGAGGGCAGGTAAAGAGAATCGTCAGCCTCGCGCACTTCCTTCATTTGCATTACAATGATAAACTCCAAAGTGTGTGCCAGAGAATTTCTTAATTTTTTCCTTGCTTTTTTTGGTTCGTTTCGTCTTTTTTTTATTGTTTTGTTTTTTTTGAATTGCTTCTGTTTCAGTGTGTTTTTCTTTTGATTTTAGTTTGCATTTTATATATACAGAAAATACATATACATATAGCGGGCATAAGTTATTTATGGACTGAGTCTTGGCTTTGTGATTGGCACAGCTGCCACATAAAGAAGCTCACATCTATCCCCAGTCATCTCCTCTACCCCCTCCCTACCCTTTTCTTTTACACTTCCATTTGTGTCTACTTTTTCATAAATAAAGTCAAAGATAGAAGAAGTTGATTTCAAAATTGGTAGCTAACCAACAACAAAAAAAAAAAAATCATGTGGAACAAATTTAGCCTCATTTTATTTTTTATTATAATATATTTTTCAAGAAGCTTCGCCACCGAGTTGAGAATCTCGAAAAAAAAAACAAATGAGTTATCAAACTATATGCTACGCTCATTAGGCATAAATTTAGCATAGATATATACATATATCGGTTGGTATAGTGTGTGTGTGTCGATGATGCCCAAAAATGGGTGCAGCCCATTAAAATGTGTCATCAACACGAGCCCCATCCCACACACACACGCACACACACATACACACATTTAATGCCTAATGAAGACATCGCGACTCGATATTTTAAATTTATTTTTTGAATTATTTCGATTGGCAATGTACAACAAATTCTTGGTCTTGGCTAATTGTTATGCAACGATAGCTAGTCGACTGACTGCTTGAATGGTTAGTAAAAAAAAACGTGGTGAGGGCGCGGGGGGAGGGCTAACGGAAACACCATTAACGCAAAAGCAACAAGCGGACAGACAGTCATTGAACTTGAGCTGGGACGTAATCGACGCAGTTTTTGGCAGGGAACATCATCAGCCCATCAGCGGGTCCCATCACACAAAAACACACAAACTGAGTAAAAAAAGTACAACGGGAGAACTATGGGAGGAGGTGGGGGAAGAAAAATAAACTTCAGATTGATGAAACTATAAGTGCAAAGTACAGTAGTCAATGGACGATATGTGACGTGGAAAGAAGAATATATTAAGTGGAATTTATTATTCTAAGATCAAGCAACAAATGAATAAATGTTATTAACCGGAAAATAACATCTTACTTTCAGAACTTGAAAAAAAATAACAAAAATTAAGAGGACATTTTTTAACAAATAAATAAATATGTAATGATAATTGTAAATTTTTAGAAGTTATCAATAAATAGTTATGGAAGATTGTTAGTTCTCTTTGGCTTACTGATCTTAACCCAAGAACAATTAAATAAATTAAATCTAATTTAATTTTTTACACCGATTTAACACCGATTTAAACTTAGTTTTATAACTAAATTAAGAACAAGTAATTAAGTTTTTCTGTTTCATTTCTTATATAATATGTACTAGGAATAATAAATTTTCGATCTGGTACAAAAAATTAATTGAACTTATATCATACATACTTATGTATATATACATTATATGTCATTTCTTTAGAAATAAATATCTTTTATCTAAGGTATTATAATACTTTTTTATACCCCAATAAAAACACAATAATATAGTCATAGAATTACAACTTAATAGAATACTAAAGTCTTTCATCGTATTCTATTGTCAATGAAACTTTAAGTAGTATTTTTCTTTTTTTAAATATTCCAAATAGTTTTTACTATTGTATTTTGCATATTGAGTCGTGTGGATGAATTAAAGTTAAAATGATAAAAAGACACATTTTTAATTTTATACAATTTGAAGTATACGAGGTATCTCTAAGATCCTATTTATTTGCTAATTTTTTGGCAGTACAGATATAAAAAATGTATCAATTTCTAAATATCAAAAGTGAAAGCAGGAAACTTAACTAAAATAATAAATAATATAATATAAATAATAATAAAAAAGTGATCAAGAATATTCAAATAGTTTAAAATAATGACTTAATACTTAAATGTGTATATTTTTCATATTTAGGTGTGAGGCGTCTATATCTAAAAAGATTATCAAACGAGTTTTGTCCATAAAACTTAAAATTTAAGATCTAAAAGCTTCAAAGAACAGAAACAGATAATCAAGAATATATATATACTTATTCTATGTGGTCGGAAACATTTTTATGGAAACTTAATTTACTGAAAATTGTTTGAATATAAGGCATCCCATCAATGGAATATATACTGTACTTATAGCTACTTGTATCTCATAGAACACTACATCCAATATGGCAAATCTTGGACGCTGCATATATGTACAAATATATAAAAATACAAAGAAAAAAAAATAAAACAGAGGAAGACACTAGAGTGAGTTGGTGCCACACAGTCCAAGCCAAGCCGAACCGAGCCACTTGTGTTTATCATTTCTCTCTCCCCATTTTTGTACAAATCATCAACTTAATTATGCTTATATTAAGGTTTTTATCTGCACGGTTGAGTTTTCACATGGGAGCAGCAGCAGCTATAGAGGATAAGAAGGAAGGAGCCAAGGGCAGCGGCAGGGGCAGGGGCAGTGGCAAGTACCGGTAGCTCGAGTGCAACAACTCGACTTATTTGTAACCAGCAACTGCCTGTTGAGGTCTCTAGATCTCTGACTATGTGTGTGAGTATCTGTATCTATACACACAGTCAGTGTTATGTGTGTGTGTGTGTGTGTCAGTGTGAGTGTGTGCGTTTGTCAAGTGCACTTGTGGCTTATTTGCATATAGTAGGCACTTTGGTAATTGAATTCAGTTAGCTGGTAGCCCAGTATGAAAGCAAAAAAGATGGAACTCACGCGCACGCTTGATTGGGGTAGCCCCCTTATAATGTGTTGACTGCTCATATGGAATGGTCATGGCCTCGCTCCGATCCAGAACCAGAGCCTGGGTATGGGTATGGGTATGGGTCTAGCTCGATTGTTTTATGATTAAGTTGAGCTTGAGTTGTGGCAACAATTAAGCAGAACCTTTCTAGGCACTCCAAAAACGAAAAACTACAGTTACGAAAAGTACAAGCCAGTCAGAAGGAACTGGCCAAGTGCTTAGACCAACAAAGCAATATGCAAATGTCGATGAATGAATTCCAATTAGGCAAAAAAGAAAAGAAAGAAAACACACACACACACACGCACACTCATGTCTATATATATTTTTTGTATAGTGTGTTGTGTTTAAATTTTCAAATACGATATACGTACATACATACAATCATAAATAATTTTTCTCCAATCAAAAATTACTAACGAGCCTTCGGTGCACTTGGGCAATCAATGACTAAAATTGTAAAGAGGCAAAACAGTCGCAAAAGACAAAATCAAACAGTTGAACGCAAATAAAGGTAGAATATTGAATAATTATAGTAGTCGAAGAGTTCATACCCTGGCATTGGATTGTAACTAATTAAGATGTTAATTAACTAACATTAAAAATCAACATTCCGACTCATTAAAATGCATTCAAAAATTAATTTAAGTTTGCGCTTAGAAAATTTAAACTTGATTGGATTTTATATAATTATTTTTAAGTTGCTATTTAAAATAGTTTTCAATTTTCTTGATTTTAAAAGCAATTTTTAAGAGACTAAATTAAAAAAGTTCAGACCAGGCCAATGCTTACATTGAGAATCTGAGGATTTGGAAAACAAAAGCATTTTTTAATAAAACTTGAAATCTTATCTGAATATAATATAAGCAAGCAATAAATGTTATTATTATTAATTATTTAGTTTTTAAGATATTTAAAAGAATTAAATTTTAAAACATTTAATTGAATATTCTCTTAGTAGTTTTAAGAAATTGTTACTGAAAATCTGATTATTATTATGACTAAAAAATATATTCGATTTCTTTTTGATATTACAATGGAAGAGTTTAAATAAAAAAATATGGATACATGCATAAATATGCACAATCTTGTAAAAGAAATATTTTTATTTAAACGGAATTTTTAAGATTGTTTCTTAAGAATGATAAATTTATTATGGTTGACTAGCTGCCAAAAAATTTAATAAGAATTATATAAACTTTCTATAAATCATTTTACCCTGTACTCGTAGGGTAAAAAAGTATAATAAAATATATTAAAATATAATACATACATACGTACTAAATACTATCAGAGACGGTTTCTCTCTTGTTTTGTTTCTTTTTAAATGATTTGTTTATATGAATGAATTTAAATCTACTTTTAGGAACAGATAAGAAACAGATTATTTCTTAATTCTGAGTAATCACAGGTCAGGTCAATGGCAAATCTCAAACATGCAAATTCTTTTAAGTCAATGAATTGTCAAAACTGAATTCATTGCTCTGGGTGACATTAATACCGTCAAAGGTATCACGAGAACACAAATTTTGAAAAATAATTATTTTAATTAAACTGTTTTGGCACATTTTCTGAAATGAATCTCCGAAATGTCCTTGCACTTTGTGGATTCTTCTTACTTTTTATTTGCGAACCAGCAAACTCAACTTTAGCTTCAGTGATAATGGATGATGAGGGGGTGAGTGTAAAAGTGAATAGTGTAAAGTGATATTCCTTCTGATTCGTTGTGTTAATAGTACTGTGGATACTCCGAAACCGATGAAGATCTCTGCAGTTCATACTGCTTCAAGTCTGTGAAGGCGCCTTTGACTTATATAATGGAACTAAAGGAACAAATGAAAGCCACTGCACAAACGATTATTGATAAAGACAACCAAATACTCGAACTTAGCAAGAGATTAGTTGAAATGAATGAGTGGAAAGAGAAAATAAATGAGAACTTCCGTGTAACAATTGAATATTTAACTTCGATGAACAATCAGAAGACAAAATTAGAAGAATTTATTACTAAAATAATTAACAACCAGAAGATAGATTTAGAACAAGAGCTTAAAAAAAATTACCTTAAACTAGAGGGAATAAAAAAGAATTTAATTGAGTTTAAAGATCAAATTCCGACTGAATATTCAAGTAATAAAATGAAACAGCAAAATCAAATTTTAAATAATACAGTTAATAATCAAAAGAAAGAGATCGAAGATTTGAAAATTAAAGTAACTGAAGGAGAAAAGAATTCCCTTCAATTGGAGCAAATCAAAAAGAATCTAATCGAATGCAAAGGAAAACTTCCGAAAGAAAGTTGTAAGGGTCTCCCATCTGGTATTCATTCTATTTCAATTTCCGGATTAGGTGCACATCGTGTTCTCTGCAATGGAGATATAGCTGGAGGTGGGTGGCTTACTATTTATACACGAGATAAGGGGGGTAGTGAAAATTTTGCAAGAAATTGGACGGATTATCGTAATGGTTTTGGTAGCTTAGATAAGGAGTTTTTTATAGGCCTTGAGCCCCTTCATCGCATAACCAATTCGGAAACTTATGAGCTTTTTATAAAAATAATATGGTGGAGAGGAAATATCGATTTTGTTAGTTATGATAACTTTAAGATTGGTAATGAACGCACGAAATATAAGTTGGAGTCGTTGGGTAAATTTGGTGGCTCCAATTACAATCGATTTCAGAATTATTTAAATCAGAAATTCACGACTTTTAACCAAGACAACGACAATTCTCTCAGATATAATTGTGCAGAAGTCATCGGTTCTGGTTGGTGGTACGATACATGCTCGTAAGTTATAAATCTTTCCTGTTTTGTTCAATATTAAATAAAAATTGTATTATTATATTTTCTCTTTTCGCAGGCCTTCTGAAGCACAAATTCATGCATTTGATGACAGAATAAATAACTTACATACAATTCCCGTCGTATCATACGATATGTTTATTCGACCAATTTCCAAATTTTAATATTAAAATATTGTTTTTTTATTTTATGTTAATCTATAAAATAAATATAAATACATGTATTTACATATGTTTAATATACATATTTCGCTGAATCAGGGAGCTATATAAAAAGAAGAATAGTGTGTGTTAAGACAATTCCTAAAATTCCAATTTAAGGACGCTGCAAACGGTCACTTGGAAAAGATCTTATTTCAGAGTTATCACAATCTGTTTTTTACGTCAAGGTTATTTTATACCCTGTACTCAAGGGGTAAATTAGAAGAAACCAAAAGAGGTAGAGCAGCAAATGTTGTGTCAACATTTGACTGTCTAGACAGACAGATTAAGTTTCTTTCAAAGCCATTCATTTCTGGTGACCCCTAATTTTCGAGATCGGACAATAAATATCGGAGATATTTGAACGAAAATACGAAATATATGTGCGGCATTGACCGATTTCGAGAAAGTTTATCTTTATGAAATATCTCAACTTGGTACAGGGTATACTCAATGTCGGCAGGAACGATTTGCTTAGTTCATTTCAGTTTTAGTTTTACTCCACTCATGTGTTAGTCCGCTCCTGGCTTATCTACCACTACCTCTCATACCTTGATTTCCTATATAGTTCTTGTCCAATTCAATAGAACTCGTTTTCAGCCAGAATATGAATATGAAATATCTGATAAATTATAAATGTACATATATATGTATTTATAAGATATTCAGATTGTTTTACAGGTGTCTCTTCATTCAGTGTGTGTGTGTGTGTCTGTGTGTGTGTGGACAGGTGGGAGGGACTGAGGTCTCCGAGTACTAATTGACCAAAAAGGACCACCAAGTAGCCAGCAATCACAGCAACTCGTAGCATTTATCATTAGAATGGAATACCTTGGACCCTCTCAGTCCCTCTCGCTTACTGCAATGTTGCAACCTTTCTCATTCTTTGTCTGGTGGTATGGCCTGTGGCATGTCCCTGTCCATAACCAAAAAGGATGACAAACTGCAACGTGACTGCAGTAAAATGCACGTGGGCGTCTCTGTCCTCCCTCTGTCTCTGTACCTGATTGTAGTTGCATAACGCATAACTTTATTCAGAGATTTGAACAATTATTTAATAATATTTTCCATGACAATTGTGTCGTGCGCATAATTACACTTGTCAATATAAAATGGGTTAAGATTTTATCCCCTACTCCATCCCACCATTGATAATGTCTGAACAACTGAAAATGTGGAGAGTTGAGAGTCGAGTCAAGAGGCGAGTCACTTCCTCCGACATGACAAGCTAATTGAAATTTCATTAGCGTTGGCTGTACTTACTAGTCCATGTGACAAGAGTCTCCTCCAGACCAGACCAGACCAGAGCTCTTTTGGGCCCAGTAATAATTTGTAATTTATTATTAATAATTCATAGCACTCGAAGGCAAGTTGTTTTCTGTTTTCCTTTGTTTCGTTTCTATTTTTCCCTACAGTTTTCAGAGTTTCGGTGATAAGATTGCTGCAACTGTATTTTGTATTGTTGACTTTTATGTTTTTCTTTTCATTTGAAAAATTATCATTGATCAGCCAGCAGTCGCTTGGATCGAGGCACAACAAGAAGTGTTTGTGTACCCACAAACATGCAGAGATATGGGCAATACAAAGTGCGAGAGAGTACTGAATGTCGGTGGAAAATTGAAATTATGTTCCGACTTTAGAGATATGGCTACTGAATGACTTGAACAAGCAACAACAACAACAACAACTGCAAGCCAATAAATACGAATTGAAAATGGAAGTTAAATTATAAATAGAAATATATGCCATTTGTTGCAACAATATCCACACACACACATATATATATATATATATATATATATATATATATATATATATATATATATATATATGTATATATATATAATTGATTATAATTAAGTCATATACAGATTGAAAATGTATCTTTAAGTCAGAGGTACCTTAAAACATTTTAAAGATTAAAATTAAACAAAGAAAAATGTATCTTCGAATGTAATCTACAACAGATATAATTGCAATTATAGTAAATTTACCACCACTTATTTTTCTTTTCTTATTTTTGGTGCAGTCGATTTGAATATTTGCTTACTTTTCAAATATCCCTCGCAGAACCTCTCGCCATTTTATCCAATTATGTCTAATCTCACCTAGAATTTTCCAAAGCATAATTTTTTGTAATACTCTATAAAATGACGAATTAATATTTCCTCTGATAACAAAATAAATCTTGGTTTTTTAGAATATCTTTAATATGATTGCGGAATCGATTACGGTTCCGAAAAATAAGCATAATTATTTAACTTTTAAGTTTTAAAAATATTTGATGTAACTTGTTTCTTCTTTCTCTTTCTGAAATTTAAAAAGATATATATTTATTTAAGAATGTTTTGAATAGCTACAGACAGTGTGTTGTCTTTTATTAATAATTATAAATTTAATATTCATATATTATAAATGTTGATATATTATAAATATTCGGTGCGAAAAATAATATTTTTTAAAAAGGAAAACAATATTGCTAATTTCATTAAGACTGAATTTATTTATGTGTTACTTGGCAGCAATTACTAATTATTTAAAAATATTCCCAAATTTCTTTATAATAAAAAGAAACTAAAGATACAAATTTTCAATATGCGAAGAGAGAACAAAAAGTTTGTTCAAATTACAATCAATGAAATAATACATAATAACAATCGCGGCTTTGGTTTATCAAAGCGATAAAATTGTGTAATTTTTTTTATTTATTTTTATGTTATCTATAACCTAGCCTTAGGGCTATTAAATTAATTTCCTAGATTTTCCTTTGATTTTATTTATATTTTTCTTTTTGTTTTTGCATTCATTGCTTTGCTTTTGTCTTTCCACGATTGAATTTGCCTTTTAATGTTTGGCATTAAGCCAATATTTGAGTTTTACACACCTTTCGAATTGGTTCTGCAGACGATAATCAAATTAAATTCTTACAAATTAGAATCACACGTGAGCTGTGTGTGTGTGAGTGTGTGAGCTGTGTGAGCTGTGTGAGCTGTGTGTGAACGTTTATTGCACGGTGTCGGAAAGACTTTTCCATGCAACATGCAACAAAAGGTTGCCGGGATACAGAGGAATACAAAACCAAATCGAGTCAAACGGCAAACCCCAAAAACCCAAACCCGAACCCAAACCTTAAACCAAAACCAATCCAAATCCAAACACCCGCAATCTCACACACGTCGTGGAGCTATTCAATTATGGGTGTGCCCTGGGCACACAAACTATCCCGAGAGGAAGACCAACCAACACATTGGATAGATAGTGGTATCTGGGCTGAGAGAGAGGGGGGTAGAGAGGTATGGAGGAGCAGATGGGATCCGACATTCAGTTGTCATTTTGGCTTTTGTGGCATAATATTATGATGTGGTGGTGGTGGTGGCGGTGGTGGTGGTGGTATTTGTATGCATTATATGAAAATATACCAAATTCCAAATTATCAATGCAGGTAATTGCAGCTTATCAGTTATGCTTATGGCTTAGATGACAACAACAGCAACAATAACAACAACTGCAACAGATATGAGATACAATAGACAAATGCATATAGAAATGTTGGTGTGAGTTGGCTTACGCCCACTTATATAGTATGTATATTTTTCTCTTTTATCAATAACAATAATAACAATTGTTATTATAATATGTACATACATGCCAATAACCCCTCCCTCTCTCACCCCTCTCTCGCACTGTCTCTATCCTATCCCTCGCACAAGCCGGTCACTGCTCTGTTTTTATTGCGGCTGTCTGGCAATGCATTTTCAGTAATTGCATTTCATTGATTTTTAGACTAAGCTATCTTGTCTCTCTCTCTCTCTCTGTCTCTTTCTCTCAGGTTTTCTCCTTCTATATTTCTCAACTTCATTGCATTTTTATTTTAGAGTAAATAAACATGATTGCCGTTGCCTGTCCATTTTGCAAAGTGAAAGAGTGTCAAATATGTCATAATACTTATCTAAATTGCTCACATTGGAAATCCATAGAGAAGGATATTAGGATAAACCACAGTCGATTTCAGTCGATTGGACGAGGGGAGTGGGGATAAGGGGAATATCTTAAATCATTCATATATATGTATGCATTGACAATCTATGCCCACTGCAATAATTATTATTTAGTAGCTATATTATATTTTCCATTTTCTGAGCTGGCAAATTTGAATGACCTAAGATTGAGAATTGAATTACAAATTATATTGAAATTGATTTGCAATGAGCGCAAGACTATATGTGTGGGAGTATTTGCCAAGGATAAATCATAGTAACATATATTAATTTGTTACTAGATTATTAAGGAAATTATTCAAGCGAGTACTAAAGGTAAATGAAGGAAAGCGCAAGGAGTCAAAAGGAAAGGTAAATCACTTGATCAAGACATATTTAAAAAAAAAAGTAAAAATAAAAACCAAACCAGTTCTATACTCTTTTTACAAGAGTCAATACTTCTGGCAGTGGGTATGTATATATTTATATGGTCCATAAAGAATTGCATTTAGCCAAAGAATTTTATAAAAACGAGAAGTTATGTTAATGACAAGAAGTAACAATTTCTCTATATATACATTTTTATACTGAATAATCATTCTGCCATGCACACTTTAAATATATATTCTACCAATTTTATATAAAATATGTCGAAAGTCATATTATTTATTAAATCAATAAAAGTATTGTTTTTTCTCTAAAGAAGCACAGATAAAGCTGACGATTTCATATTATAAGAAGTTAATGATTATTTTACAACCAAATGAGTTTAGTGAGAGAGTGGAAATTAAAAATGTTTTCAAAATAAATGTATATTTTCTATGGCTAACAATATTTTATAAAAAATAACATATTGACATAAAATAACTTGGTAATATAAATTTTAACAATATTTTATACTAATGCAATATGATATAATGACAGCCCATTTAAATCGATACAAAGAATGTATATCAAGTTCCATTTAAATGGCTTAAAAACTTAATTAACTTAAAAGAAAATTGAAACTCATCGTTCATACATATATATCTACACTTTATAAGATCAAATCAGTTCTGTTTTACCCCCTGTACCGAATAGGCCGAAAGGACTTCTAAAATCCTGGGAGAAAAAAATATATTCATGATCTTTTATCATAAACATTTAGTACAAACCTTTATTAACTTTATAGACAATTTTTGAATACTTAACGACATTTCATCACCGTATCAATGAGTAGTAAACGATTAAAATTAAATTATTGTTCCATTGAATTGCTACAATTTAATTTTTATAAACGCTGTTAGGAAAATCCATCAATTTTGAGTTTTCCTGCTCAGACAAATAATTGCTGAAAATTGCATTGTAGTTGCATTTGTTAAATTTTTAATAGCTAAAAAGTGCAATATCTGATATGTGGCAATAATTTCTTAACAAATCAGAGAACGAACCCCTTCCCCCTCCATCACACACACCCCTCGCCACTCTTATAGAAATGCATTTGTTTGTTGTTTTATAAAGCTTGCTAATTGCTTTTTGTCATTTGATAATATTGCACTCTAAATTATGCATCCAATGGGGAAATGAATTGGATGGGGAATGGACCAAGAGAAATCCCGACGGATGGCAACCGAAACCACCGAGAAAAGTTCCACCTTTTTCTCGAGAGCGGGAGGGGAAGGTCTGAATAGAGTGTGAGGGGGACGTGCTCTCTATTGATTTTGCATATTAACATGGAGTTACAAATTTTCTCAATTTGATTTTCTCAGGCGAGAGAAATTGAGTCATATTTGGTTATTGCAACGAAAATTGATTTGGACAAGGTTCAAGATTGTCTAAGAAGAAGGCTCAGTGGGTCTATCTGTCTGTCTGACTAACTGTCAGTCAGTCAGTGAGTCGGTCTGTTTGTCTTTCTGTCCGTACAGTGCAATCAAAGTATTGTGTTTATTTATTGAATTTGAGTTTCTATTTGTTTATCTAATTTCGGTTTGTAAAATGGAGCTGTTCGACTCTGACAGACTCACGATATGAAAAGTGTAGCCAGGGCAGTGGACGTGGACGGAGGAGGGGGAAACAATGATGATGATGATGATGACGTGGACGGAGAAGAACCATCAACCATGCCACAGAGTAAATGCCAAATGCCTGACTGTCTGCGTAATTGTGTGCTTAACGCGTGCGTTTCTATCTGTGTGACAACACAAACAACTGAAAATGTTGAAAAAGAACAACAAGGAGAACATTGGAAAGCAATCGAACCGCTAGACGCAGACCAGATTGCAGTCCCAAGACCCTATATACACACCTCCCCACGAACTATATGTATAATCGAGCATTGGGCACGAATCACTCTTTTTATCAGCACAACCAAACTGAAGACCAACTGCATCGTTGTTGGAGGTGAAGGCTCTCCTCATCCAAACACTATGTGAGAAGAGCAGGCAATCGAAGTTCTGTTTGATTTGACGAAGTTTGTGTGCTCTACATTTATTTGTTTTAACAATTCCATACCACAGAACCATAAAATGAATTGAAATTATAGCGGCTATAGTGAATTTTTTATACTCTTTCTTATTATTTATGTATGTACATATGTATATACCAAATGATCCAGTGAGTTTATCTTTAGTGATGTTTCTATATGTATCTTATTTTTTAATTGATTTGTTATTTAAGTTTTAATCAACAGTTCAACTTTTTCCCAAGTTTCCAGAACTCTATCGATCAGTTTTACTCCTTTCTGATTTCAATCCATCATATATTATAAATTTGTTCAGTTTTATAGATTTAAACTGGAGCGAATACTTTTAAAAGAATTTCAATTTCGCCTTTCATGATAACCTATTTTATATGGTCGAACAGATTGCCTTTCGTGACTAAGAAACATCTGGAAAACATTCTTTTTAAACAAATCATACATACATATGTATGTACATATATTTCGAAAGTGTATAACAACTGATAACTTAAACATTTTGAAGATTTCAGAAAAGAGCTGGTCATTTTGTTTTGGAATGTTCTTTCTATCCAATATTTCTTTTATCCACTGGAATATTGGCAAAAGGATTTATTATAGAATATTCGATCCATTTATATGTACAGTTTGTCAAGTAATTCTTTGCAATGTGAAAAAAATCATGTATGTTCATGTTTAAATTTTATTATAATGCATTAGTTTTTTTGTCGTTTTTTTTCCTATATCTTATAGATTTAAGTATACTTTATATATAAAATGAATATACATACATACATACATCTATTTTATTTATTTACTTTTATTTTAGTATTGTTTAGTATACAATTTTTCGGATAGACCTTTGTATTTAAAGGTACATACATATGTATGTATGTATGTATATTTAATTTTCAAATATTTACTGCAATCAAAAACTGTATTGAAAAACGTTCTTGAAATGTCTCGTATTGTGTAGTTCGTCGTTTAATAATATTTCTCACTGTATTTTAATTTCCCAGTCTATGAACACTAATTTCCAAGTAAACTTAATTCGAAAATAAGTAATTTTTTTTTTAAATTGGTTAATCTCAAATCCAAGTAGAAACCTACGATATTATCTAACTTTTATTGAATGATAAATCGTATAAAAACACCGATGCAGATATCAAACTTTGGGTATATATTTTATCTCTCTCCCTCTCTCTCTTTTGCTCTCTTTCCCTTTCTTTCTATGTGTCTTTCCTTTTCTTTTTATTGTTGGAGTTGCCGTCGTCTATCATTTTCTTGTATGCGGTAATGAGTTAAGTATCAGATCTTATCCGTCACACTGAATGCAATGCATCGAAGGAAAATCAGTTATGTATGAATGTATGTATATATATATGTATATATATATATATATAGTACATATATATATATATATATATATATATATGTATTCGATGCTAAAAGACAGACCTGCATTTGTCTGTAATCAATGCGTCGTCACATCGAAATCGAACAGAGAAGAGTTCCGAGCCGAGACAAACGGTTTGTTTAAGTTCGTTTCACTGACTGTTTATTTATACGTAATTTGTTGTTGCCGGTTGAGCATGAATGAAAATGCATACATATGTACTTATATACAAACATATACATATACATACATAAACATATATGTATGTGTACAGTCGACAAATAATATATGTATGTAAGTGTGTATCATCGTTCGGCAAAGTGTTACGACCTGATTCCCCGATAGCTGAAATAAAAGTATTCTTCATATTTTTATACACTTGCAAAAAGTGTATATTAATTTTGGTCAGAAGTTTGCAACGCATAGAAGGAAGCATCTCCGACTATATAAAGTATATATATTCTTGATCAGCATGATGAGTTGAGGTGATATAGCCATGTCTGTCCGTCCGTCTGTCCGTCTGTCTGGATCAACGCAATCTCCTCCGAGACCCTTGGAGCTACAGAGCTGAAATTTTGCACCTAGGCTTCTTTTTGTTGCAGGCATTGTATATCTCGGAATCATCCCGATCGGATGACTATAATATATAGCTCCCATAGGAACGATCAGTCAAAAATATAGTTTTTGATGAATAACTTGGGTGTTTTTGAAGCAATCGTCACGAAATTTGTTATTTGACAAGTTTGTATAAAAAGAAATATATCTTTTAAGTTTTATCAGAATAGGTCGACTATATGCTATAGCTGTCATAGGTACAATCGGGGAAAAAAATTTGTTTTAATTTTTTGTTTTTTATGCCACAGACATCAAATTTATATTTGATGGGTTTTATATACTTCCTTATGATTCTGGCAAATTATATATAAATCAAAAAGAGAGTTTTTCAAGGGTATACGAACTTCGGCACGTCCGAAGTTAGCTCATCCTTCTAGTTTCTGGAATCCTTTTATAAGCGAAATTGGATACGATACCATACTATATTATATACATATGTATCTATGTATGTACATATGTATGTATATATGTACTATATTACTACGTATGGGGTTAAGTGAATAGTTAATCCCTTTGAACTGAAATATAAAAGTGTTTTGTTTTTCGTCTGATGAATTCTGTGTGTTACTTCTTAATTTAATTTATATAATTCAGTTCAGAAATTAATGTGATAAACTCTGAATTGAACGAGAAAAATAATGAATGTGTTTTTGCAAATGAACTAGACACAAGTTTCTTTTGAAGCTTTTAAAGTTTTCATTATAAATATTTTTAAATTTTATTTAAAACGGATCATTGGGTAATATGTTCAAAGTGTTGTCCAATAGTCCAGAGATACAGGAAGGACGGGCAATACTGTTCTAAGTTACCATAACCTAAGATTATATAAATTTAAATAGTTTAGACATATTTAATTCATTGTTTAAAACAAATCAAGAATTAAGGGAGTTCCAACTTTTAAAAATAAATATCTTTAAGAAATTTGAGAAAAATATTATTACTTTAATGTAAATAATGTACATGTATAAAATTTTGAAAAATCGTTAGGAAATATATAAAACCCATCAAACCAAAATTTAATAAAAAGAAGTTTTTCGTATTATAAATTGTTTTTGTTATAATGACAGCTATAGCATATAGTCAACCGATTATGCTGAAACTTAATAGATATATGTACATATTTCTATGTATACCAAACTACCACATATCAAATATTGTGACAAACTCTTCAAAAACATCCAAGTTACTGATCGACAGGTATATTTTTGACCGATCGGGATGATTCCGAGATATAGAATGGCTGCAAAAAAAATGCAAAGTTTGAGCTATGGAACTGTAAAGGTCTCGGATGAGATCCAGACCTACGGCTTATATCAACTCAGCTCATCGTGGATAAAACTCGGTAGATCAAGAATATACATATATATTTTAGATAGTTGGAGATACGTTGCAAACTTCTGACCAAAATATACATGTATTCCCGTGGAAGGGGAGTTCCGGAAATAAAAGCTGGTTGTAGATTGAAGATGAGTTGAAGATTTTACCATCGATATATGAGTAAACATTATAGCAGATCCGATTTCTGAGAACTCTCGACTGTATAATCCATTTGTTTGAACTGTCGAATCGAAGGCTAATGGTTTGATTATTAATGCAAACAAGTATAATTGCTCTGGTTTCTGAGAATTCAAAAGGAATTTCTGATAAACCCAGTATTTACTTTTATTCACTTTTCAATAAATATTTACGAATAATTGACTGATAAGTGATTTATCTCCTGCTGGGCCTTAATCAAATATATATTTTTTGTTTCAGTAATTTGGGTTAACCTTATCATTCATATCACGATATTTCATATTTTATATGTATGTATGTATGTATGTACATACAAACATATATAAATATAGATTCATGTCTCTGTCTCTTCTCTCTTATTTCTCTGTTTGGCATTGCAATTATTGACACACTCGCGAAATGCAGCCCAAGAGATTTAAAAAAAACAGTTGCAGTTGATATTGATGGGCGGAATATGGGGCGTGACCCCCCTCTCAACGGTTTCGAATGGGTGGGTGGGGTCATGGGTCAATATGTCACAACTGTACCCCCAGATTGGTAATATTTGTTTGCGGAACGTGAATAAGGAATATCAACGAGAGAGAGGCACAAATATTGTTGCCTGCCTGTTCCCTGCAAATTTCATTCCATTGAAACATAAATATTTAAATATGATTTTAACGTGAACAGAGAAAAAAAAGAAATAAATATGAAAAACAGACAACCAACGATTTGTGTCATTTTTTTTTTTTTAGTTTTCCAGAACTGTGATAACAGATTGGTTGGGGATTGGCCCGGAACCCAACGTAACTAGGGTGAGAAAAAAGCCGTCCAAACAAACAGACAGACAATATGGTAGGGCAAGGGGTGGAAGGGAAGGAGGGTGGTAGGGGATTGTCAATTATATAGACAGACAGTTGGTTTACTCTCTCTCTCTCTCTGTCTCACTCTCTCTCTGTGTGTGATGGCATTTTCTTTCTATTTCTCGTATTTTATTATTGTTATAATTTCAGAGTAAAGTTAAAGGGGAAAATGCCGTCGCATAACTCACATAGAGTCAAAAGTTGACACTTGTTGCGTGCCACATGCTATATACATAGTTGGTGAGGGGAGGGGGGAGTTGTGTGGGTGTACTGGAGGTAATATTTGGTATCTAATATTTGCTTTACTTTTCTTTTAATAGCATTTTTCCCAGGCTGACGCCACACCGCAATTTGCGGAACAATTTTGCAACAACTCAAGATTTTTTTTATTATTCCACAAAAAGACATCAAAGGGCCAAAAGCAGAAGAATTTGCAAAAGGCAACAACAAAAGGCAAAGATCAAAGACGGCAAAGCTCTGCCCGGGTGATTCATCTAAAGTAAATACAAATAGACAAACAACTACACGGACCAAAGTGACAAAATCTGAGACGACTTTGTTGTGGTAAAGAAAAAAAAAACCCAAAAACAAAAAAAGAATTAAGACAAAAACGCATCTGACGCAAAGCAAATGTACACCAACCGGGCCAAGTGCTTTTAACTAATAATAATGCTAATTAGCTGGGAAGTTTGAGTTTGAGTTTGTCTAAGGCCTCACCTCACCTCCAAAACGGAAATAAGCAATAAACGTAAATTTGTGTGACAGAAATTATTTAATAGCTCAATTTTTAACGACAATCGGTAGAGTTTGAGAGAAAGAGACAGAGAAAGAGAGAGAGAGAGGGGGGAAAGGAAAAGCGCCACCTGACTGGCTCAGTCATTTGTTGGATGAACGTGATGCGGTTGCAACCACTGCTGGACACAAGTGGATAGTGCTGCTATCCGATGGGTATTGATTTGAAATCCATTTGGAAAAGAAAATGAAAAAATTAAAAATGTACAAGCTGTAGCTGTATCTTTCTACTATTCGGTCTGGGGTTAAGCCAAAAGCTGCAGTTTCCGCAGACCCAGAGAGCTGGCTCGATTCCACTTCCGCTTGTCATTTCTGTATTTGTGGCTTTTGTGGCTGACGTAGCATTAATTTTCATAAATTGCCACACTCCCTGCCACGGGGAGGTCTTAAGAATTTCACTTTAAAATTAATTCCTATAAAGATTTCTGTTTACAATTAACGGCATCTTACAATCCGCTATTACATGTAAATGCGGGTGCGAGGTTGCCCTCTTTATACGGTTTTTTATACCCTGTACCCATAGGGTAAAAGGGTATATTGCAGTCGCTAAAATGTATGTAACAGGCAGAAGGAGAATTTTCCGACCCTATAAAGTATATATATTCTTGATCAGTATCAATAGCCGAGTCGATTGAGCCATGTCCGTCTGTCCGTCCGTCTGTCCGTCCGTCCGTATGAACACCGAGATCTCAGAGACTATAAGAGCTAGAGCAACCAAATTTGGTGTCAACATCCGTCTGTTGTATAAGCGGGTCAAGTTTGTTTTAAATTTTTGCCACGCCCACTTCCGCCCCCGCAATTTGGGAAAAACCTATAACTACGGCAATATTAAACATATCGTATTCTTATTTGTAATTAATTAATTAATATAGCCAAAATGCACCAGCTGACCGAATTTGACTGAAATCGGACAATAATTATCGGAGATATACGTATTTCCGTTTTGTACTGAAACGCCCCATGCAAAATGGGCTGTTAAGTGTGAGCGAGATAGCATGCGTTCGCTGTTGCTGCATGGCAAGCAGTGCATGCTAAGAGAATTTTTTTTATAAATTGATGGCGATTTTGATCGTTTTTGACTTTATGGAGTTCTTTTACTTGGTACAGGGTATACTCAATGTCGGCAGGGACGACTTGCTTGCTTCATTTTTTAATTTTTTTTTAACCGGATGTATGTATGCCATATCAATTTTAATTGTTTATAAACGAGAGTTAAGAAAAAGAAAGCACAATCAACAATTGCCAAAATGATCCAAGATGCAAGATGAATGTAAAAGTGAATCTTTCAGATAAATATCAAAAATCGTGCTGGCATGTAATCGACCGTTCCCCCTCTTCCCTCCATCATTCCGTTCTGCATGGAGCGATATCTGTTTATCTCTGTACTCAAGAGCTAATTAAATATGTCTTATCAGAAAATTGCAGTTGTCTAGGCCTGACAAATACCAATCAACTGCCATTGCTTACATTTCTCTTAAGATCTTCGTAATTAGTTTTCCACTGATACGAGACAATCGAACCGGTTTCCAAACACTTTAAAAACGATTTCAATTTGATTGATATTCAAACAAACTTATTACAGTTGAGTATACTAGGAAACAAACATACTTATTGTAGTTGAGTATACTAATTAAGTACCCATTCATTGTAATATTTTAATTATATTACCATTGATGGATCATAATAAATCTATTATTGTTAAACTTTTGAAAAGTATTCTGCTGATAACTTTGTATTGAAACAGCGACTGAATATAAATAAAACTATTTAGAAACAGGAGAACATCTTATAACAAATTTCCTATTTGTTATAAAAACAAAACTGATACAAAATTTGTTATGGGAAAGATTAAATATGAATATACATATATACATACGTTAAATTTGAAAATCGATTTCCGGTTTCATTACATCTAAGTAGATTGGAATCTAAACTTTAAATGTTCGTTATATATTTTTAATATGGAGATAGAAAGATAATCTGTTTCAGTCATTCAATTTTGACAAATCCGATCACAAACTCATTAAATCTTTAAATTTTATGGCTTAAATAATATTCATACGACAAACTTATTTGAATGATTTGAATACATTTACATATTTGCAAAAATAATACTATATATGTATGCATATGTATATATATATATATAAATGTACAGTACATATACTTGTTATTCATTATTACTAAAATTTAGTTAAATTTCTGAAAGATAATCAAAAAATTGAAATTGAATTCTTCAAATAAAGTTCTTTTACATTTAAAAAGTTAGAAAGAAGGAAACGAAAAATCTTTTAAAGTACTCCAATACACATTTTTATACTCTTTAAGTCAGATGTTTGTTACGCATAGAACTATATGCTTCCGATCTGATATTGTATATATGCATATTATTGATCTAGCCATGTCCAGCTTAAATTTTATGATATCTGGATAAAACTCGGTCAGATCGGAATACTATAAGATATGTATAGCCATTATAGACAAAAAATGGATTTTTTGATTCTTATTGTTATTTTCACTTACAGAATATCAACAAAGTTTGAGGCCGATCGGATAAATATTACGAAAATAAACCCATGAAATAAATCTTCAACAGAAAAAATTTACTAAATTTTTACTTCACCCAAAAATGTATAGAATCAGTCTTACAAACACAAAAATTGGGTGTGGCAATATGAAATGTAACTTGATACATTTCTTTGCTTTTAATTTCACAATTACATGGAAAAAATAATTAAATAGTTTAGCATTGCAAGAATATACAAATTTCGGCGCAGCTAAAATTGAAACCTAAGGGAAATTGTATACTTTATTTCTTCTGGTATGTTCAAGGTTGATTTTAGAATTGATCATTACAAAAATTAAAAGAAAAATTAATCTGCATATTTATCTCAATTTAAAAACTGTTAACCGTTGCATAGGACAAACCATTTCACGGTGTTTTTCTTTTGTCTCTAAACGAAATTTTCTTTTGACCAGATGAGTTTATATAACCGTGTTCGTCAGTCCATCTGTCTGGATCAAATGAAATACTTATGAGGAGTTTCAGCAGAATCGGAGGAATATATGATGTCTGTAGCTGCCATAGAAACAATTACACCAAAAACAATTTTTAGTATAAAAAACTTTTTTTCAAGCCACAGACTTTAAATTTTGATTTGATGAGTTTTATATATTTCCTAATGATTTTGCTTAATTATATTTAAATCAAAAAGACAGTTACTTTCTAGTTTATAGTTTTACTGGACCTTTATATAAATTATAAATTAAATAACTCTGATAAAGAAACAGACTTTAGATTTCATTTAAAACAACCTTTGATTGAAGAAAATATATTAAACATATTACACGAAGGAAAATTTAAATAAATACAGTTCTATTCGTTTTCTCTTTCATTTTAATTTCCATTTGTATTTTTCAATTTTATTTTTGAATTGTTTTTGAGTTTCGTATCTGCCCTCTTGGCTGTCCAAATAGTGTTTCTCAACTGACCACGAAGGCGTTTCATTTGCTGCCTTTTTTCCATAATTATTATGACAATGTTTTTTTTTTATTATTTTTATTTTTTCCGTCTTTTGGGGCTGACACAGACATTTGGCTTGGTATGCAAACAAAACACCCGGCTGAAGTCCAAATCGAACCGCCAGCTGGCCGCAAAACTATACACAAACACAATGGTAATCAAGTCCGAAGTAGTCCAAAATTGTAAATACAAATGAGTGTGTTTGTGTGTGTGCGTGTTGTGTGTGGTGTGTGTGTTGTTGTGTGGTGGGCGTTCGAGACCCACCTCAATTGCTGCCGCATGCAATCTGCATCTAAATTGATCGTAATAATTATTGTATCTGTCGGTTGCCCGCCAGCCAGTCCCCCTGCCCCCTTGTTTTTCTACCCTTCCCCCCCTCTATTATTGTATTGTGTTAAAAGTAGCTCAAGTGGATTTCTATTTTGCTGCTGTTCCAATACTATAACCAATATGTTTGTTTGCTTTGCCCAGAAGCGAACAGTTTTTCAAATCAAAAGTGAAATTTTTTTCTATTTTTTTTTTTTTTTCATTAACGCATAGGCAAACAATGATGGAACATTGCAGACCCGGTGGCACGTACCGCACAGATACAAATAACACAAAAAGAAAAATAAAATAAAAATAAAAAAATTACTAATCGATTTGATTTTCATTTCAATTGAATTTGTAATTGTTGGCTTTTTACGTTTGCCTTTCATGTGTGTTTAGATATCGGGATTTATGTATGCCCTCGAGGTAGTAGGGAATAATTGGTTCGATGTGAGTCATTCTGACTGTTCAATAGGGTGGAATGTAAAGATATATGTCTATAAGAGGTATCTGTCTGAGGTATAATTGCGGTTATGTGGAAATGTTTTTAAATTGTAAAATTATTATACAATTATTAAATCGGTCAATTTCAAAAAAAGATCTACAAAAGATGCAAATGAAAATTGTTGCCAGATTTTATACAAAATTCAGAATTTATTTTTTTTTATCCTTAGTATCTCTTTAGGAATACTAATATTTTTTAATGCTGATTATACGATCCTGCAGTTTTTGCTATTTATTTAGTATTATCATAAGATAAATAAGAAAATTAAGTACCTGTGTACATTAACTTTTGACTATAATTATGTATAGGAGAAAAACTTATACAATTTAGAACTAAGTTGATTAACCAATAGAATTGAGTTTATCCACTATATACAAATATTTGCTATTTTTTTAATTAAATCCCAAATACTTCTATCTAATCCATTGGAGTTTTATCATTGAATAAATAGATCAACTGTTTCCAACTGGATTGATTTCAAATCCTTTCAATACCTACTTTTTACAGGGTATAAAAAATGCATAATATTTACCTATAATTATATATTTTTAATTTATATTGAGCAAGTTTGTTTTTTTTTCTGGATTTCGGTTTTTTGTGTGTATATTTTTCTTGTGGGAAATTCTTTTTCTTTTTTTCGAATTTTACAATCGAATCTTTCTACATTTTGAGCTAGTTCAATTTACCTAATGTATCAGCTGTTTCAGCATCAACTGTCGATTTAAGGGTTGCCAAGTTTCACAGGCAAAATAGATTTGGAATTGAATTTTCTTTCATTCCTTCACAAAAAATTCATCGAAATTCTATTTTTCTCAATATATTAAATATAAACGGAAAAATATTTGGAATGGGATATGGTACATTTGCAAATCTACTTCCGACAAATTTATTCGGTTTCGTTTGTTTCATTATCGACAAAACTTTCATATTAAGTGAATCGGTTTCTTAATCTGTTCTATATCATCCCAACTCAACAACAGATCCACAGGTCTGCACAATTTGATGGCGATGAAATGCAACGGATCCATCTACTTATACCTCTTAAGATTGCTAGCACTTTGAGATATATCTCTCTATCTATCTCTCTCTCTCCCTCTCTCTCTCTCTCTCTCTCTATCTAATTGCTACAACACATATGCTTGTCGGCACCTTCACTTAAGTTAGGTACATGATTATTGAAAATTTGATGGACAGAGGGAAGAAAATGCGATTGAATTGATTGATTTGGTTAGAGGTTTATAGACGAATATCTGCTTCTGTTTCTAAATCTGAATCGCTTTCGCTGCTGACTATATAATCAGATATTAATCGTAGACTCTGACTCAATGCATTTGAAATGCAACAGCCACTTAATGGGTGAGAGGAGTCACATCTAATAACTTGCCACGCAGCGCATTCATTCGACAGATAAACAGATATTTTCCTTTTGCTGGCAACAATGCTAAAAGATATTTTTTAAGATACATTTCAACGGCAGAGCTGTAAGTATAAATTGCACTGACAAATGCAAGATCTGGACAAACTAGTTGATTGGTTGGTCCACTGGCAGCTTAACTTAATTTCACCTGAGCGAGGGCCGCAGACTTCCTTTGCCCTCCACTACGCGCTCACTCACTGTGGAACAGCTCTCAATGCGATCAGTGTTCGATACGTGTGGAAATTGCTTTATAATTACCAAGCGACTGGAACGACAATCCCAAACAGAATTGCGACCTGCTTGTTACCGCACTCGCAGACTAACGAAAAGGAAATTTGCCTCTTGTGCCTCGGACTCCTGTTTGTGTGCCACAAGTAACTACTGCAAATTGTATGTCAGTGGAATTGTGTTGAGTGAAAAGCCGCACCAAGAGCAGCAACAGGGGGAAGGAATCACTGCAATTTGCAATTGTACTGGTGGAAATTTATTTTGATGGCAAATGCGATAATGTCAAGCCATTTATTTCGCTTCTTTCGCTTACTCAACGACAGACGGAGGGACGACCTCCCAGCATCCTTCTGGATTGTCCGGACCAGCACCTTGAATTTATTTGCGGAGAATACAATTCATTTATGTATCGCTGGCATTGGCATTGATGACATTGCGGGCGTTTCCACTTTTTTCTCTTTTCTTCTTCTGCTTGTCCTTATTTGTTGTATTATTAAAGTTTAAAGTTGATTCGTCCTGGCAAGGACATGGACATGCACATGCACACATGGACACAGTCAACGACACAATGACATGACCATACACATGCATCCACACATGGTGGAAGTCTCCACTATGGCTCACTCTTAAGCCTCATGTTTGCCGCTGTGTCTACTCGCGCTGTCAATGCGCTTGGGTTTGATTAATTACAAAAGCGGAGCTGCGAGGGCGGCATGTAAACTACATGCAATTTATTGATTGTTCCATTCACTTGCTCTCTGTCCTACTAATCCAAGCCAAGCACGATGGAAGGTGCCAGATAGAGTTGAGCGAACTGTGGATCAGTCACAGAATTCACACAAGTCACAGCTGTGTTTTAGAATTTAAATTTTACTTTATCTTTATCATCTTTATCGGTCCCTCAGTTATTATAGGAATAATGTGGGTAAGAAGAAGATGCAAAATGCAAAAATTTACAAATGTGAAATCGATATTTCGTGTATTTACAATATTAAAAATATTTTTATTTTCTTTAAAAGTTATTTTATTTATATGAAAATCTATTAGTAATAATAAACCCTTTGCGACAATAAATGAACAAATAAAAAAATAGAGAAATAAATTTGTTACGGTTATTCCCCTTCACTGCAACAGCAGCATTCGATTAATGGAACCGATCCATTGTCGATAAAAATGCTATTTTCTGCTCCAACTGGACATCAATTTAGTCTTAACAATTTTTTGTAGAACAGTTGACAACTTAAGATTCCTCTAGTAGGCAAAATATAGAATAATTTAAAATTCGAAGAGAACAATTTCTTTCAGTTCTGTAGTTAAAAAAGGGTTTTTATAGGCTGTACCATTTAGGATCAATGGTCCCATGATAGAATTTAAAATTAATTAATTGTATAGAAAAGGATTTTAGTGCTACCTTAATTACAAGTACAATAAATCACAATAACGTTCATCACTGAAACTTTTGTTGCCAATCCCCGAGTCATGGACTGGGTTGGCTGCTGGCTGGCTGCTTCGATTCTAGGTTGAACGACTAACCTATGTTGTTTACGCCATTTTGCACCGCCTGATAAATACACTAAGCCAATGTCAGCTCAAGCCAGAGCTCTGACCGGGCCAGGCCAGCAGCATCGACAGCATCAGCAACGACTTCAAGGTAAGCTGCATTGACATAATTAAATTAATTTACGTGGCAACAACTTGCCACGTCTAATTGGCAGCGGCAACATATGGCTGCTACATGCATGCACCGAGACTATATACTCTCCTGATGGTTTGTAGCCCCATATGGACTAGATGGGAACGGGTACTGCAACTGCAACTGGTAACTGATGTTGCTGTTGTTGTCATTGGCCTCTCTGACAGACTCTGTGTCCACATATATCATGGGAGCACAATTAAAATGTCACTCTTTGGAAACAATGCTGTGGATTAGTTATGCAACAATTTTTTTTATTTCTGTTTTGTTTGTTTTGTTAAGTTGTATAATTGTGTGACATTTGGCCACATTTTGTTGGGCAAATTTAGTTGCAATATAAATCATACGCACTGTTGCCATTGACGTTATTCGAATTGCTTATTTTATTTTTTTTTATTTTTTGCACGGCAGCAGCTGCGAAATGTCAATTGATTGTCACTCTTAAAGGCAGATACATACACACATATCCTACAGGTTGGATGACCTAATTAAGATCAGGGAACGTTCTTGGCAGGTTTCTCCACCGATTCCTGCCTCACCCACCATCAAGTTGAAAATTGTCAACACCTTCTCCTAGCTGCCTGCCTCACTGTTTCGATTGCATTTTGCGGCTAGAAAAAACTTTCTTTTTCTTCTTTTTTTTGGCTTTGCCCATTTCTCCCGACCAAGTTGACTTTGACATGCAGCCACAGTTGCTGCAGTCAGACAAAATTCCGGTTGCACATGACTCACACAAACACGAAAGAGGCAATAAATGAAGACGAGGGGGCAAGGTGAGAGGAAGAAGCAGGTGCAAAATGAATGAGCCAATGCTAAAAGTGCACAAATTCAATTTACTCCATGCATGTGTAAATTGAAGTTAAAACTGTTTGACTGGGCTAACTTATTGTTTTCGACTTTTAAATGGATTTTACACATCTTTTTCGGTTAGTTTTAAATGTTAAAAAAAACCAATTGAAGTAAAACTAGCTGAAATATTATATAAGGAAACATTGACGTCAAAAATAATACAAATGTTAAATATCTTAATATTAATATATTAATGTTCCAACAGTAAGCTAAATATCATAAAATAATTCCCATTCATCCATAAAAAGCAGAAAAAAGATTGTTTCTGATGAGGGAGAAATTTACGAGTCATTTCAAATAAAAACGATTTAAATCGAGAACAGGTCGGTTTGATTTCGAAGTTAACTTTCCGTGCTGACATACAATTTTATTTAGATTAGAACAAAAATTTATCCCCTAAGTCCTTAATAAAAGATTAAAATAAAGATTACTTCAATCCTCTACCTAAAAGGCAAATAATTTGAATCTTAAAAATTTAGAAGAATCGGAGGAGAAAACAGCGTCCAAATTCGAATCCGACAACGAGAACAAATCTAAATAAAAAAATTAGTAGTTCATTTATTCTATTTTAATACTAATGAAACAAGAAACGATTAAAGTCCAAAAAATGATTATTAAGTGAATGGTTTTCGAGAGTTAAGTTGACGACATAACGCATAGTTTCATTTTAAATGTTCGTTTTACATTTTTTTATAAAATCCAAAAACCGATTAAGGAGATATAAATTTGTATGCTGTCGAGCATTAAATTTATCACCAAGTCAATTGCTACAAACGACTGGATGTCAACTCTGGCATTCAAGTATTTTACTCTATTTAGAGATCGTGTGTAGTGGCTTTTTTAGATGCTCCCCAAATAAATATCTAATGGGATTACTCAGTGAGCGAACCATTGGGAAAGTGTTGAGGCATGTTGAGTGATTAATGCTCTAAGCGACAATAAAATAAGCGAAAACTTCAATCACCTGCAATGAAAATGAAGCAATGACCCAGTTGGATACTAAAGCATTTAACCAAATCGAATTTAAGTTAGTTGCGCACTGCTTTTGGTTAAACTTTGAGCCATTCGAGGGGCAAAATTTGCATAAATCAATCTTAAAGCCAAGTAGAAGCAACCTTGACACATCAAAGGCGCACATAAAAAGAAAAAAAAAATAATAAAGCTCGCGCCGAAAACTAATTGAAAATGCCAACAGGCAAAAGCCATAAAGGAAAATGAAAATTGATCAACTGATTTTATTTCTGTGGCAAATCAAACTCAGCACGCATAGTCAATCTAAGTCGACAGACATGCAATTGCAAGGCAATATTGTATCTCTCAGATACATAAATATGTGCATATTTCAAGTGCCACGGCGACAGCTGCTTATTATAGATTCTTTAGCCGATTATTAACTGGCCCCAAAAAGGAAAAGAAACGAAAAAAAATAATTTACTGACATACACAGATATATATATATGTATGTATATATACATACATAAAATGAGACTGCAGCTCCATAAATCTGGCAGTGAAACTTTTCGACACATAAGAGATGATGATCAGCAACAGTAACAGCAGCAACAATAACGGCAGCAACAGTAACGGCAGCAACAGCAACGGCAGCAACCGCAATTGCTGATTTGTGGGTGGCTTTTGACAGGCATTTTGACACTTACGGCCAAAGCTGTCAGCATGCAAAGTTTATTTATGAGAGAGTCGCACATATGAAGCGTTCAGATCACTGTTTTGTAGCACATATTATTTTGCCTCACATGGGGAAGCAAGAAAGCATGGCCAACTGCACTTTAATTGCTGCCAGTTTGTTACCAACATTTTACTGCAAATGTGAAGTTCGCTCGACATGATCGACAATCGTTGCAACTAAATGACTGCCGCACGTTTAAGACATCAGCATCATCATCATCATCATCATCTCTACCAATGAAAGTACACAGGATCGTGATTTACCAGGCTACACACGCACACACAGATTCACACACCTCTCTTACCATACATGAAGTCCATCTTTTGACCAACGCCTGCAACTGCAATCCAAAAAGTAATTAAAATTGCGAAAAACTCTTCCCAGAATCATAATGGCATGCAATAATAGAAATTGTGATGGCCAGAGCCAATGCAAAAGTCATAAATAGATATGGGAAAAAAATAAAAATAACTTAGAGTGTATCTTTGTTTAAATAATTCCCAGCAGCTGAAATTCCGATATTTGTATACCCTTACAAACTATCCATTAATCTAGCAGAATCATAAAAAAGTTTATAAAACTAATCAAACCAAAATTCAATTTCTGTGGCTCGAGGCAAAATGTGTTTGTTGGTAAACATATTTTTGGTCCGATTGTTCGCAGTAAAATGAATCCTACATATATGCAAAATATCAACTCGGATGAGATCCTGTTGATCCAGGCATATGGCTTATATAATCTCATTTTATCCTGCTGGTCAAGAATATATACTATATATAGTCGGAGATGCTTTGACTTGCAAATTTCTGACCAAAATTATTATATGCTTG
Source organism: Drosophila emarginata (assembly GCA_037075365.1). Classification (NCBI taxonomy): domain Eukaryota; kingdom Metazoa; phylum Arthropoda; class Insecta; order Diptera; family Drosophilidae; genus Drosophila; species Drosophila emarginata. The sequence continues at coordinate 4,479,792 of JBAMCD010000324.1, forward strand.
CAAGGGCATAAAAACAAAATAAATCAATTTAGGATAACGAATCAATAATTACATATATATGTGTATCAATAGGTGTAACTTTTTATTCTTTAACACCTTTCAAAATGTGGAAAATTTATTGCCTAATAAAAGACAGTTAAATCATTTGACTGGATATTTTATGATTATGGAATATCCATGAAAACATATGCAAAATGAAATATGAGTATATTTATATATACTTGTACGTATTTAATGTGAATAATCTTTTCTTAATATAGATACGACCCATTAAGTTAAAGCTTCACTGATTTCGAAACCGTTGAGTGAAATCTTTTAGCATACCAACTCCCACGAAATATATAGATACACACCGATATATAGAAAATACCGGATACAGAGTCTTATATTCCATAAAAAATATTTCAGGATTCTTAGATAAGTTTTTACCTCTAATTTAATAAAGCAGACGAATTCACAAATTATATATATAAAAAAAACAAATCTCATTTATAATTTTAATTCTTAGATCCCGAATCTGATAGTTTTGGTTTTTACTAAAGATATATAGATCACTTAAAAGATAAGAAATATCTTCTGGTCCATCAATAATCTAACAATTATATTTGTCGAGATTGAATCGGAATTGAATTTGAAATAGATTTTCAGCTACAACTAGATTCGACAGAAATGGTTAATGGTAAGGTACTGGGAGATTTTTCTCTTTTGAAGATAATCCCGATCACGCTTAATACAATATATCCAAGATTTTTAGTTTAGGAATTTTTGTCCGATCCATAAGTCTATATATTATTAATATAAGGGATTGAAGATTTCATTAATTCTTAAATATATATAGGTAAAAGTATATTACGTAATTTTTTCGATTCGCCAATAACCTCGACTTAAGCGCCAGATATAAAATCTGCTTATCTGGGCATAAAATCATAGCAAATTAAGCAAAAAGAAAAACCAAGCAATACAAAGACTACCAGATACTCTAACAGATATTATATGGTGTGGTAGATATATAAGAAGCTGTGGAGATACGAGTGGGAGAATATATAAAATAAATATTCATAAATTAAATTATTAATTTATTCAATATTTTAAACAGATTTCGATTAAATAAATATTCTGTGACTGCTACTTAGAACTAAAAGAGAAATAAAGGCTGTTAAGAAAATCTCGGAAAACACAGAAAGATAAACCTATTCCGAATGCTCATGTGAAATATATTTTTGACAAAAAATTGTAGTACTTTCTCTAAAAAAAGTTAAAAGTCCGGCAAAATTCTGCTTAATCGGGCAAAAATTGTTAAAAGAAAAGAGCAAATAAAGCAATTCCCGAAAAAGAAAAAAGAAAACATCGCCCCAGTTATCATAATTTTGAATTGCATTTTTCCTATTTAGTCGTTAAGCATTGATTGCCTCGAATCGACCATTCCATATGGTTGAATTATTGCAACCATTCTTTATATCGAAAGTATAACTTTTTGCTAGATAAATGATAACATTAGTTGGAGTCACTGCAGTGCCATAGACACAAAACCTACTTCAAATTGGCAACCGAATGGCAATAGCATTGAAACAGCATGTGTGCTCAGTCCATAAGTTTGGAACTGGAGCTGGAACTGGACTTGAATCTCCTATGGACTCCACCACCAGGTGCTGCTGGAGCGGGAGACGGAGAGTATTGATGGACAGTCGTCTTCGAGTTACGCGCACAGTTTGAAATTCATTTATCATATCATTGTGGCAAATAGAATATATACTATGTAAAGGCACTAGGCACATCTATGTATATCCACATCCATATGTAACCATTTTGGAGTGGTGCCAAACAGACAGACAGACTGTAGGGAATGAGAAAATATATATCTTTCATTTTGGTGTATTGATTTCTCAATTCGATGGGGTGCTAAAACTAAAGGAAAATCTTTCAACAGGATAGTTTATTCAATTCTTTGATTTAAGCTTACACTCGATTTTAAAAGTTTTGATTTAAAAAAATAATTATCTTTGATGGTAAGTCTACAATCGAACGATAATCATGACTATATACTATTCTGCTTCTTTCAATCAGAGTCCCCGATTATCTAATTTAAGTCCTTTACCTCACATTTGTTTTTAACTTTAAAGGAACATTAAAAGTAGAATCGAATTAATGATATATATATATATATATATATATATATATATTTATGATATATAATAATATATAAATGTATAAAAATGGATTCATCTGAAATATATTAGGTATTTGATTTTAGCATATAAATAGATCTCCATGAAGCCATTTTTTCAATTCTGATTAGATTTATATAGGTTACTGTTTTTGCTATTAACAAGCCAGAAAATAGAGATTAACAATTTGCGTTCCAAATATATTTGGCAAATATTTCAAATAAGTGTGGGGAACTAAAATAAAATTCAGTTATTAGCTTTTAGGCATTCTTTTAACAAATTTCAAAAGAAATACAGCTGGTGGATGTTGGCTCTAGTAATGTGCATGCCAAATAAGAATGCAGTATCTTTCGTATTGCTCTAGTTCTATGTTTTTCCCAAATTGCTGGGGTGGAAGTGGGCGTGGCAAAATTTGAACCAAACTTGAGCTGCATAGGTGTAAAATAACTTTTCTTTCGAGATAATCGTGTTGTAGATTTTTTAACCTTCTCGACTGCAAAGAGAGCACCAAAATCAAAGAATCTACAAATATAAAGTGAAATTAAGTGTTGGCGAGTAAATGGACGAAATTTTAATGAGGACAAGCCAAGTATAAAAATTACTCAGAATTTTTTGTTTTCGGAGAACTGATAATATATATAACAAGTAAGTTTATTTTCTAAAGGTTATCTTGTTTCGAGCCTTTCTGAAATGACACAAATATATATGAATTTTGATTGATAATTCAATGCTAGCGAAATTCCTAAAATTATATACTCGTTTCTCACATTATTAATCTTTGTTTCTAATGCAAAAAGTTCTTTAATCGGTTTCATTATCCAAAGAAATATTTATAATATTTGACAATAGAACAGAGTTATGTTCGAAAGAATCTAATGTTGATTCACAAGTGAGTTAATTATGTAAAATTACTAACAAGTTTTCTTGACAATAACGCTTGAAATTAGAACGTAGATTTGTACACAGTTTCAAATTAGACAATAGATATATTATTTTTCAGTTTTTATACCCTGTACCCATAGGGTAAAAGGGTATATTAAAGTCGCTAAAATGTATGTAACAGGCAGAAGGAGAATTTTCCGACCCCATAAAGTATATATATTCTTGATCAGTATCAATAGCGAAGTCGATTGAGACATGTCCGTCTGTCCGTCCGTCCGTCTGTCCGTCTGTCCGTCTGTCCGTCCGTCCGTCCGTATGAACACCGAGATCTCAGAGACTATAAGAGCTAGAGCAACCAAATTTGGTGTCAACATCCGTCTATTGTATAAGCAACTCAAGTTTATTTTAAATTTTTGCCACGCCCACTTCCGCCCCCGTAATTTAGAAAAAACTATAACTTGAGCTGTAATAAAGATATCGCATTCTCATTTGGCACACTTAATAATATAGCCAATATGCACCAGCTGACCAAATTTTGTCGAAATCGGACAATAATTATCGGAGATATACGTATTTCAGTTTTGTACTGAAACGCCCCATGCAAAATGGGCTGTTAAGTGTGAGCGAGATAGCATGCGTTCGCTGTTGCTGCATGGCAAGCAGTGTAGTGTTGCTGTATGGCAAGCAGTGCATGCTAAGACAATTTTTTTTGGAAATTGATGGCGATTTTGATTGTTTTTGACTTCATGGAGTACTTTTACTTGGTACAGGGTATACTCAATGTCGGCAGGGACGACTTGCTTGCTTCATTACACTTGAAATCGGTTGAATATTTCTTACAATGAGTACGAAGTCTGGTTATAGAAGGCGACTATTTAATCCAAGGGTTCCAAGTTTAATCGCCATCTGGCAGTTTTTTTCTCTTCTTTCGATTTATGATACAATTTTGTAGATCAAAAATTGCATAGAGACAGACAACAGTGTATAATATGTTGTATTTTGATCTATTTCAAAAAAAAACTATTTAAAGTAGATTTGCTAATTTCATTGCAAAAAAAAAATGGACATAAATGGAAATAAACCAATAAAATCTATGAAGGAAGCAAAGATATTGTTTCCCAGTTGGAAACTTGCAAAGTTTTCTTTCGTTCGACACAATTAATTTAACAATCAGAAGAAAGAGATCGAAGACTTGAAAATAAAAGTAACTGAAGGAGAAAAGAATTCCCTTAAATTGTAGCAAACAGAAAATAGTCTAATTGAGTGCAAAGGAAAACTTCCGAAAGAAAGTTGTAAGGGTCATTCATCAGGTATTAATTTCATTTCATTTTCCGGGTTAGGTCCACATCGTGTTCTCTGCAATGGAGATATAGCTGGAGGTGGGTGGATTACTATTTATAGACGATTTAAGAGGGGTAATGAAAATTTTGCAAGAATTTGGGCAGACTTTCGTAATGGTTTTGGTAGCTTAGATAAGGAGTTTATTATAGGCCTTGAGCCCCTTCATTACATAACCAATTCTGAAACTTATGAGCTTTATATACAAATAGAATATATAGGAAATATGAAATTTGCTAGATATGATAACTTTAAGATCGGTAATGAAGACACGAAATATAATTTGAAGTCGTTGGGTAAATTTAATGGGACAACTTTCGAACAACTTCCATTTTTCTTACATCAGAAATTCACGACTTTTGACCAAGACAATGACAATGTTTCCACAGAGAATTGTGCAAGTCGCTTTGGTAGTGGTTGGTGGTACGATGAATGCTTTGCAGCGTAAGTTATAATTTTTTTCTGTTTTCTTCTATTTTCATTTTTTTTTTCTCAGAGATTTTGATGTCAAGGTTTATGAATATGATCATCATGCGCAAGAATATATCCCAGTTCCTCTCAAATCATTCCAAATGCATATTCGACCGATTTCCAAAGCTTAACAACAAAAAATGTTTTTCATTATTATATTAATTTTCTTCATTAGTAAACATAAATTTCCTTAAAATATTGCTACGCTGATTTTATTTAAAATTTTGGAGTATTTTCTATTTTAAGAATTCTTTTTAATAATTACTTTTTGTAATTAAATATCAATATTATAAAATAAGTCGAAGGGCTAATTAGAAAAACTTATTTGAATTATTTTGGGTTTTTTAGCGATAAGTTCAAATGTCCATCGCAAAACACTTTGTTAAGAAAATGTAATTTTTAATGTCGTCTGATAATAAGTCCTATAATTAAATTAATTTTAAGCTGACAGATCTTGAGTTGTTTTTATTGATACTGGTTTATTAGGATAATTATTGATATGTGTGCTTGTGCTTAATATTTAATTTACAACGTTTACTTAATCGAATTTAGCCCGTCTTCTATCGTCGTTCGTCGTTACTCTAAATCAAGCAAGCAAGTCGTCCCTGCCGACATTGAGTATACCCTGTACCAATTAGAAGTACTTCATAAAGTCAAAAACGATCAAAATCAAAATCAATTTGCAAGAAAATTCTCTTTACTTCCAACAATAGCGAACGCATGCTATCTCGCTCACTCTTAACAGCCCAATTTGCGTGGGGCGTTTCAGTACAAAACAGAAATACGTATATCTCCGATAATTATTGTCCGATTTCGATTGGTCAGCTGGTGCATATAGGCTATATTATTAAGTGTGCCAAATAAGAATGCGATATCTTTGTTACAGCTCTAGTTATCGATTTTCCCAAATTGCGGGGGCGGAAGTGGGCGTGGCAAACATTTGAAGCAAACTTGACCTGCTTATACAATAGACGGATGTTGACACCAAATTTGGTTGCTCTAGCTCTTATAGTCTCTGATATCTCGGTGTTCATACGGACGGACGGACACACGGACATGTCTCAATCGACTCGGCTATTGATACTGATCAAGAATATATATAATTTATGGGGTCGGAAATTTTTCCTTCTGCCTCTTACATACATTTTAGCGACTTTAATATACCCTTTTACCCTATGGGTACAGGGTATAGAAATATACAAAATCGCGCCTGAATATCGAAAATAAAATCCATATTTTATTTTATTTATTTACTTAAATTCAAATCAAATATCATGAGGTTTGGTTTTAAACATTTTGATTAAGATACTTTTTATTGGCTTGGTATGGATTCTACGCTTGGTTAACTAATAAATTGACTTTAAAACGAGAAAGCGCTGCATTATATTTTAAATTGATAAATGTTTGTTGGTATTATATTCTTCTGGGAATTTAAATTGAAATTGTGGAGAAAAGCAAAAGATAATATGGTGTTAAAGGCTCTTGAAGCTAAACAAGAATATACATATGTACTTGATGGGGTCGGATATGGTTATTTCTATGCGTTGCAAACATTTGCCCAATTTTTTAATTCCCTCTGCAAGGGTATCAAAATGTCAGGCTAATGTCCAATATGCGATACACTGTCACGGCTTATCATTGATTTCAATGCCATATGGACATGGATGGATCGAATTTTCTGGGAGAACATTTGAGATTTTGAACTCCATCTATAGGTAAACTATGAGAGTCAAAATAACTTGTAAGGGTAACTGAAATTAGCCATTCGCTTAAGTTAGCTGTAGGGATATTTCACTGCACCATTTTCATTAAAAAGGTCAATTCCAAAAAACTGTTTTCATTTGCATCATTTAAGGCCACCCACATGAATGTATTCGGATGTGTGACCTTTTTGGCGATCTTCGGAATGAATCGCTGGTCGCAACTCCCTCGATCGCAATCAGTTCAAGGTTTTGTCTCGTTTACCCAGACAGAATTCAATTCGAATAACTCACAAGTTTAGCTCTCATCGAGTTATATACATATACCTACAAAGATTTCTTTCAGTTTTTATATTTTTTTTTTGCGCTTTTGTTAACATATTATTTGGTATCTTGTTTTTTTGGGTTCTTCCCATTTTATTGCTCTATTTCTCTCTCCTTCTATCCCTCTCTCTCTCTTTCTATCTCTGTGTGTGTTGTGAGCTTAAGTAATTTATTATGTATCGGAAATTTCGAATTTGCATGCAAAAGCCATAATTCTTAATTTACTCATTCCTCAGTATTTATTATGAATGCCTTCGCTTTGCTGCGTGTGACTCCAAGACAGCCCCCCAATTATATGTCCCAGTCTCCACTCTGGTGGCTGGCTGGCTGGACTTCTTCTTTTCTTTTTGGCCCGGGTCTGGCCGTGTTTGTGGTTCGGGTTCGACTCCATGCAGCTGTGTCTTGAAAATGCATTTCAAAATCATCGGCAGCTTTTAGCTACGCATCAGCTTTATGGCTGCCATTTGAAGGAAGTCAAAGTCTCGAAGTCAGTTCAGAACACTTTCCGTTTTTCTTTTCTTATTTTTTTTTTCTTTTTTTAGACGGCAATAAAATCAAATTCACACTAATTGCTATGATCAGACACAGTTATAAATTTTTGTGTTGTTATTTTTTCTTCTTCTCTTTTCGTTTTTGTTCAATTTTATATGGGCAGCTGCTTATTTTATATATATACATATTTATGGAACGATGTTTCTATACCCTACAATCCATACTCACAGAATTTTATATTCAATTTGGTAAGTAGAACGTATGCAGATAAAGTTGGAAATAATCCAATTAACGAAGTCTTCTAGTCTAGGTGCACTCTACTTTAATTTTGTAAATAATAAACTAAATACAATTTTAATATTACGCATTAAAAAATTTAAAACGATAAGCCGAAAACTCCAAAAAATTAAATATTATATTAAAATATTACAAGCTTTTTTATTATATATAATTATATATTCAATAGTATTTAATGGTATGACTTGTATGATGTTTAACCACATTTTCCCTTAAAATTGTATTTTTCAAACTGGTTGTTATAAATTTGGTAAAATATAATAAACTAAATTCATAAAATTAGTTCACATTTAGCACAGACCTTCCAAATAATATTCCAAATAATATTCCAAATAATATTCCAAATAATGTTCTCAATTTTGTAGGATTTTTTAACTTCAATTAGAATAAGCTAAGATAAATACATACATAAGAGTAATACTATAGGGTAATTTAAGGTCGTCTTTCTCTGTTTTATTATAAAGCTCTTTTTTCTTAAAGTCTTTGGTTAAATGGATATTGCAGTTGAAGGAGTTTAACTTATTCCGGGTACAAGTATGTATGTACATAAATGCATGTGTCCGACTGCCTTTTTGGCAGCCCATTTAACCCGACGCAATTATGGCTAATTTAAATAAATTAAAACCCATTTTAAGTGCAATTTACGAATGGATTTTGTTTTTTTTTATTCTTCTTCTTTCTTTTGGAATTTCCAATTAGTTTTACAATTGTATTAAAAGATATTTTATTGCCAATTTCTTATTACACTTCATCTTCAACTTTACTAAATAAAACGCAAAATGTGAACTCTTATTTTACCAACGATTAGAAGATTAAGTCAAATTAAGAGGCAATAACAAAAAATAACATAAAATAAACATAAAATTGAGAATTTACAATATTTATTTTTGAGAATCATTCAAAAGACTTTCCTAAAGAGTATTACAGAGAAAGATACATATATGATTGACTATATATCGGGACTTCTTATAAAGTCACCTGTTTAAGCCTCATTAATTCCTACGATTTCGGTCCAATTAAGTTAAATTTTGCTTACCGGTTTAGTCTGGCACATTTTGCGTAAAATGCGTATTTATCAGTAACATATCTAACGATTGCGTCATTTATCGGTAAGGTCACTCTTAAAGAGATTTATGTGTCTTTGCTTTATATGTTTTTTTGTCGCCAGACTTTTTCATTAAGCATTTAATATACATTTAAATGATTCTCCAAATTAATTGTTCACAATTTTGTGGATATCTAAGATAAATAAAAAATAGAAAAATGTTCCAATCTGATTAATTATTTTAAAATATTATTTTATTGAAACTTAACTATATAGAATGTTATAAATTAGTAAATAAATTAATAGTTACTTGGCTCATCAGGAACTTAACTACACACATATATAAAAGAAACTTATATAATATGTATATATGTATTATAAATATTTTCTTACACTTTCTTTATCTTTTATCAGTTAAGGTGAACATTTTTCCTTTGTAAATTAACTTTTTATTATAGCATTTAGTCATAAACTGGAGCAATCATGGAACTAGCTCAATTTGTTTTATATTTGTCAAAACTATAACAAAGCCACTTGAAAATCTAAGAAGAACTGCAGATACTCTATAGAACCCAAAATAAAGTTAACTCAAATTCGGATTAGCATTAAAATGCTCCAATATACTTTTTAGACTGCAATCTAGCAAAACCAAATTGGCATTGAATAATATTCATAATATTCATAATTTTTAACATATGCATGATGACCTTAAAACTGAATTTATGTATATTTTTTCATATCTCAAATCTTACAAGTCGTAAATATTAAGTTATTTAATTGGCACACAAAGAAACAATAAACAATAAAATAATTAAATAACTAAGTCGAAGCGCCGTTCATTGACCATATCAATCAAGTTTTAATCGAATCGGCTGTTGATGCTGATAAAAATTTGTGTATATGTATGTACATATATATGTATATACATACATGCATATGTGTATATGTGGGTGAGAAGTAATTTAAGTATATTAGAATATTTATGATTAAATGTACTTACGTGAACGATCTTTTAATCACAAATTTGATTTTGGTTGAATTTAACACATTTTATTCCGATTTGAGATTATAGATTAAAGGTTGAATAATTATGAGGTTATGAGTGGTTTGAATATATTTCTTATATAGTACAAATATGAAATATATTACAATAATAAATACAATACAAAATTAACTTAGGGCAACTTAAGTTTAGGAATAAAAAAAAGAAACAATTTCAAACTTTTCACATATTTCACAACTGTTCACTGCCACAAGGGATTACCACCAAGCAGTTATCGTTCGGGTTATATACGTACATATATATAGATTTTGGAGTCACATTTATCGACTTTAATTCCCTTAATAACATTAGGAAATTATCCAGAGAATAAGCTTCTTATGAGTGTTTCAAATTATGTACTCCAGGAATCTTCTTAGGCGTTTCCCCAAAAGAATAATTAACTGAAACAGATGATTTTATTCGATTTATAAAATGTTTATACACATAACCCAAGTCTGGTATAAATAAGTTTCTTTTTTATGTATTAAAAAAACAACTAAAATGGCTTTAATTTTCTATCTATTTACAGCTGTCACATTAAATCACATATTTCGTTATTAAATTTTTAGCAATATTTCTAATTAGCAATTTTATATTCCTTAATTTAATCGTTAAACTAGAAATTTATTAGCATAACATTTCGAAAATGTTAAACTAACAAGATATAAACATAGTATGAAACAAATTGTAAATCTAAACAACTTATTGCAGATCGAGTTAAACAAGCCGATTTAATTTGCAACAAGTTAAACTTAATTGCAGAGAAAAACGAAGGCGCTAAATCACATGTTCACCCACAATAAATCAATTTAATTAAATTAAATGTTTAACATTGAAATGAAATGCTATTTAAATTCAATAGATTGTGCATAAATAAGATAATTTGCAATAGGCAAGACAACTGCCAATAAAAAGCAACAAAAATGTCTAATAAAATATCAAACACTTATTGATTACCAATAAGATAAAAAAACACACACTAAAACTGGACGTGCGGCACATTTTTGTTTGACATTAGAAACTGTCACTTTTTATGAAAGCCAAAGTGAATTTATGTTTTGGGTTAAAACAAAAAAAAAATATATATATACAGCCAATACCAAAACCACAAATGACTAAACCCAGTTTTCAACGATTATCGCCAATATTTGAATATTAATCTTTTCGACAACGAATTTGTAGCTCGATGGCAATAACATGATAAATGCTTGTACGTAATTTGTTACCTCACAGAGAAGAGGTAACCAATCCAAAAATTGTATGCTAATTTAAACAAAACTAGATGTCCATATTGTTTAATTGAGTAAACTCAAAGTCAACAAAGAGCCAACACAAGCGAACAACCCACCGGGCCACTCATTCAGTTGAATCAAACGAATGAACACGAATTTTAATTAGCATATTATGAGAATCAACACAAATGCTCAGGTCGAGATGTGGAGATCTCGTCGCTGGAGATAGAGCTTCAAATTTATGATAGGACTACAATGCGACACAAAATGGCAAAGCCAACACACAATTAACTAGGAAACAGAAGAAGCACCCAGTCATTGGGCAAATTATACAACGAATATGAAATGCACTGCAAAAAGGTTTTTTGGGAAAAGTTGAATCGTTCTCCCAGCTACCGAATATTAAAATCGTTGGAATGAATTATAATTAATTTAGTAGATACTGCAGATGCCTGGTAGATTTATAAGAAATGCTTTCTGGATTAAGCCATTTCTGTCGAGTGTATAGATAAGAAATATTAATATTTGTTTCTGGGTTTTTATACCCTGTACCCATAGGGTAAAAGGGTATATTAAAGTCGCTAAAATGTATGTAACAGGCAGAAGGAGAATTTTCCGACCCCATAAAGTATATATATTCTTGATCAGTATCAATAGCGAAGTCGATTGAGACATGTCCGTCTGTCCGTCTGTCCGTCCGTCCGTCCGTCCGTCTGTCCGTCCGTCCGTCCGTATGAACACCGAGATCTCAGAGACTATAAGAGCTAGAGCAACCAAATTTGGTGTCAACATCCGTCTATTGTATAAGCAACTCAAGTTTATTTTAAATTTTTGCCACGCCCACTTCCGCCCCCGTAATTTAGAAAAAACTATAACTTGAGCTATAATAAAGATATCGCATTCTTATTTGGCACACTTAATAATATAGCCAATATGCACCAGCTGACCAAATTTTGTCGAAATCGGACAATAATTATCGGAGATATACGTATTTACGTTTTGTACTGAAACGCCCCATGCAAAATGGGCTGTTAAGTGTGAGCGAGATAGCATGCGTTCGCTGTTGCTGCATGGCAAGCAGTGCAGTGTTGCTGTATGGCAAGCAGTGCATGCTAAGAGAATTTTTTTTGTAAATTGATGACGATTTTGATCGTTTTTGACTTTATGGAGTAGTTTTACTTGGTACAGGGTATACTCAATGTCGGCAGGGACGACTTGCTTGCTTCATTCATATTAGCAATTGGCAGACAAACTTCTGTGTTTATTAATTCATTGCAATAAATTTCATTTAACTATTTATGAGAATCATGATATTTATTCAGAGTATTGTCCTACGATACTATGACAATTTTAAGAATCGAATTAAATTACATGAATATGTATTAATAAATAGAGCTGAAGCACCTCATGGCCTGTAATTTTACCATTAAAAGTTATCCTTTTATAAAGAATAAATAAAACTAAATAAAGATCACATAACTTATCATGACTTATACTATTTGAAGATTAGTTTCTTTGTAAATACATTTCTACAATATAAATCAATACGAATACTAAATTAAAGAAGGATTAAAGATTTATTGCTTTATATACTAGATCTTCGATCTATTTCTGCATGGATTATTAAAGTCTCAATTTTTGTAGAAGAAATATAAGTTTGAATAAAGTTTTACTGATTCCTAATTAAATAAAATCAGAACAGTTTTGCAATATCCAGCACAATTTTTGATCCAACTGCTTCAGTAAGTTGTTATACCCTCTGGCATACTGGAAAGTATTTGGTTCCGAATGCCAAGTCCACATAAATTACCCTACGCAAAGTCAATGAAATGACATAAAAATGTGTGCCTGCTGTCGTGTTTTTTTGCTTCATCTTGTGAGAGAAGCAAATTGTTTTATCAAAATTATGAGAAAATGCTAATTAAGCAAATAAATTTGCGATAAAAATTAATAAACAACAGTTTGGAAATGAGTTGCGCGAAAATGAATTTAAATAGCTCTATGGTCGCACACTGATTAAATTTCACACTTAAATGGGCGTTGAATTTTTACATTTCTTGTCTTAGAGAAGAATAAACACGGCTTGTCTAAACAACTTTGTATTAATTAGGGCCTTTTGATTTTAACCGCAAACACTTTGCACTCGAGTTCCCTTAACACGACTAGTAAATACCTACCTAGATATAGGTAAGCATACATATATACAAATATAGATATATGTATATGCAAAATCTGAAAGCCAACTTCTGCATTTCATTTCGAATTTAACACTAATTAAGACATCACAATGGGATTTCTTCTGTTTTTCTTAAACAGCGGCGGCACCGCAGGCACGTTTTCTATGTCCACACGAAATAAACGACAATATAAAAACAAAAACAGCAATAGCAACAACAACAACATTAACAGTTAACAGTAGTTTTCAGTTAATTAATTTCCAAATAAAAGTTTTAAAAGTGAAAAAAAAGAAGAAGTAAAATAACCATTCCAACATGCTTTAATGTGCACCCAAACAAGATAAATGTCCACTTAAAACTTCAATTTGACAAAAATGTCAGAAGTCAATCAGAAAGAGGCGAAGATTTGATACCCTTTTTATATGTTCTCACTCTTCTTTTGTCGTTTTACATATGAAAGCCATTTTTCCTAAATGATATAAAAAGATAAGATAAAGATGAATTTTCGAATCAATTGAAGGATTTCAACGATTTTAAGTTAAAGGTAATCCAAAGAGTAATACACATTTAATTTCGCTTTTAAATTTATATTTATATGGTCATAGCACTTGTTTAATTGGTTTCTATTCTCAAGGGTATATATTTCTATTATAAATTAAAAGTTTTTATTACAATAATTTATGTTATATTTTATTCTGAAAAATAAATTATTCCCTCAGCTTTCAAGCTCAACTTGCGATTCGACCAACTAATTGTTTACGTATATTCAAGTAAATATAGTAAGTACAATAAGAAGTATAGTAAGTATATTAAAAAGCTACTATAAACTGTATGATACCTCTTTAATAAGTTTTCGTTATTTTTATTTAACTTCTTTCAAAATACAGACAAATATTAAAGACATTTTGAAAAGTACTTAATCGAGTCGTTGTGATACTAATTGTTTTAATAAATTATTTTATTATTTTTATAGTTTTAAGTGAATGCAGATCCCTATAAAGGAAGAATAATTGTGGATATAAAAGTAATCAAATCATATCAATTTCAATATTGAAAAACTATATGTGCTGTAATCGGGCGAAAGAAAATTTATATATTTATCATATTTAAAATTTTTTTAAAGTTGTCACCTACATCACATCAATGGACATTTGCTTATAAAGTTTGTATAACAGTATACCAATATAAATTAATACTACAGTTCATACAACAATTCTTTATATCTGGAATAATTTGTTACTTTTATACATATTATCAAGATCTTACGATAATTCTATTGAGCTAATTCCAAATAAAACTTGTTTCGCTTTTTGCTTTTTCCTTATAACAAGACATTTAATGAACAGATTTAAGCTGAAGTTTTTTTTCTATCGATTCATTTATTTTACTGAAAAACTAGTTATTTGTAAATAAATGGGTTAATTCCATACGTTGGATAAATGGCGACAAAATTAAATTACCCACAAATACTGTATATAAATGGACGAACAGACTATATAATTATTATATCGGTTCAGTAGAGACATGGAGGACGATAATAATAATAACGGTTTGGAAAATTACTAAAGACTATGACTGTCATTGACAAGTCCGTTTAACGAGTGGTTATAACAAGGCAGTAGAAGAAGAACTTTAAAATTGATTTTTAATTAATTTCTTAATGGGCTTAGAGTATTATGTGAGGAATTCTTTTCTTAACCATAAATCAAAGTACAAGTGAGTGGCTGAGTGAAATGGGATTTTTAAGTGATTTTGGAAATTAGCCAAAATCCAATATAGGAGAGTGAGGAAAAGCTTGTTGATTTCTGAAGGGCTCTTAAGAGTCAGCTAGCCGATCATCTATAAAAAAGAAATACCTAAAGGCAGTAATGGATAGTGTCAAGTTGTAAACAAGAATTACCTTCTCATTGCATGTAGAAACTATAGAAAATACAAGTTTGATTCCAGAGCCACCACACATACATACATTAACCATTTCGTTTTATTGTTTATCAACAATTTATGCCTCCGCATTGGGAATAGTGTTTTGCCATGGCACTGTCAATGATTTCTTCCTCCGCTGACAAAGAGTAACATTGTCGTCGCGGTTGTCGTCAGTCACATTGATTGGACTGGATTGGAATGGGCTGGACTGAACGGGAGTGGGGTAAACTGGTAGAGGGGAGTGAAGTCGGAGGTAGAGAACGAGTCGCAGATTGAGAGACGGCTTAAGACTACGACGTCATGTTTGTATGATTATGCCCGGAAGCACTAATTACCTTATTTACACTTTTATAACTTGGCAAGCGTTGCGCATGTGCGGATCTTGGATCGCTGATCGTTGCCAGAGATCGTTTCGAAAACAGTTGTTTATGGCTTATGGAAGCTGCGGTTCCACTCTATCCCACATGAACACACACACACACACACCATACACCATATGTTTATATATGTATGTTTGTATCTTTTGTCTGTTGTTGTATTTGAATTTGACGGATGTTAGTTGGTGTTTATTTTGGCTGCGGTTCGAGCAGTGTAAGAAAAAAAGTGAAAATTTGCCGAATAATATTTCAACCATTCCACTCTCGAATACAGTAGAGTAGAGCACAGTGAAGCTTTGATAGGAGACCGAGACCGAGACCCCACAAAATGAAAAGCGAAAATCTTAATCTTAGTCCTGCAGTTATAGAGCAAACAATCAATTGCCATTCCATGGACAGAGCCAAGTGAAGTGGTTTTAGGTGCCTGCCCCATGGCACAAGCCACTCACTCGACTTTGCTGATAAAGTCGTTTTTGTTGCTGTTGTTGTTGCTATTGCTGTTGCTGTTGTTGTGTCTTTTTGGGTGCAGCAAAAAGGCAGCTCCAAGACTGGCCTGCTACTGATTGCCAGTGATTAAGTCATGAATCAGCTGGTAGCTGGCCTACCAACGCCAAGCTCAGCTTAAACGGAGTAACGGTTAAAGTAGCTAACTATCGATTTTTTTTCTATATAACTTTTTTCTCTTTTTTTTTTTGGTGGGCGTAAGCCTTCAAGCCACACCGTCTCAAGCATGGGCCGAGTGATTGTCATGCTAAAGAAAAATCAATTTTCAACCAATTTTTCTCTCCTTTAACAATCTCTATCTCTCTATTCATCTCTCTCTTTCCCCCTTTAAGTGTGTGGAAAACTTCATTATATTTTTTTCCAATTACAATGTCAAGCGAATTTTCCATCAAGTTCAATTAAAGTCCTCGTTTGAGAAATCATTATATATCCGATTTAAAATCTTGATAAGATTTTTATTGAATTTGCACAATTTAGTTGAAGATCGTAGGAAGATTAAATACAATATTAGATTTATTCGGAAAGTAGAAACAATTTTAATTAGGAGAAATTTATATATTCAGTTAAAAAAAAACTATAATTTTAAATAAAACAATAGAGCGTAATTTACGGAAAAGGATTGCAGTCGACACATTAATTTGAAACACAATTTAACAAATCAGTTAAATAAATCCAAAAATTAAGAAAAATAAATTATTTCCAAGTAATCATCATACTACATCATATAGATCTGATTATGTATGTACAGTAATAACCACGAGTAAAGGTTTCTAAGCGTTTATGATTATAATTTTCTCATTTCTCATTTCCAAAGATAGAAGTCAAATAAAATTTTTAATATTATCACTAAATTCTTTCTCCAGACCGATATCGGACAATGTATCGGAAATTTTTTGTACACATTTTCTCTTAATTTTATAAAAGTAACTCACAAATGCTAAGGACAAAAAGAAATTGGTAAATCATTTCAATTTAAATTTAATTGTAGAAATTTTTTTCATTATAGAATTAACATTCAAATTTATTGATCTTAATCTTCACAAATATGTATATATATTTATTATAAAAATGATATATAATATTATAAAAATTATATATAATATTCATTTTATCAATAATAAAATGCCAAATATTTCGTACCAAAACATGAAATTTTATTTCTTGAAATCTACTTTTTCGTTTTGATGAAATTTATTACTAGGAATAATATCTTAATTATATTATATTACCTCATATATAAATATATAAAGCTATTATAAAGAAATCACAATTTTATAAATGATATATATATTTGCTATCATGTAAATAAATCAAAATTTACATTGATTTTCAGTTTCAACATTTGACATTAATTTACAGTTTAATTTTTCAGTTTAAACATGCTTGAGTGAATGATTTTTAATATTATTATATTTAATACATAAATTATTAAATTATATTGTGTCTTCATAATTTCCATAAACATATTCAGCTCATTCCGCACAAATATTAGAAATATGTTTAAACTTATTTCTGTTCTTACTGCATTTAAAATGTACTTTAGATGTTTTTATTTTTTCTATAACTTAAGTAATTATTTAAACTTGTAAAAATCCATTCAAAGCTTTATAAAAATTTATGAAAAAACAGCTGTCGGTGAAATATAACAAAGCAAATGACACAAAAAATAAGCCATCTATTTTTCTCCGACTAATTTACCCTTTGAGTTTTTGATTCAAATGATTCTGACCAACAGTTGATTTTTGATTTTCGTGTTCTAAAATATTTATCTAACAAATTGACTGCAAAGATTTTCGATATGTCGAATATTTAAATAAGTTGTCACAATTTCACTTGGAATCAATGTGAGGTGCTTCCATACACTGCCATACATACATAGACACACACACACACACACACACACACACATGCATATATAGTCATCTTAGCCGGATTCGCTTTATGGGCATATGCAGGTGCACAATTTGCCCAATTGTTAGCCACATTCTTGTGCGTTCCCAACGGCAGCCGCCACATCAGCTTTCTGCCACTTTACTGCGGTCTGGGCTGGATTTATTTTTGGGGGCTTTTCAATTATTAGCAACGCCTAACGAATGCCAATTTTCTCTTGTGTTTGCATAAAAATGATTTTTACCACAGAGTACGGAAGTGCATGCGGTTAGTTTGGCCATTTGGCCGAAAGCGAATCAAACGTTAGCCACATTGGGCAGGTTTTATGTGTGTATAAGAAAATCCGTTCTAAATTTTTATAAGAATATATATATACCTTAAGTCATATTGTATCTGGTGGGCTTTGTTTGCTCTCTGGACAGGGTCAACAAGTTAATCACATTGTGTGGCATGAATATAATAGAATTCTTATTTCTTTTGGGCCATTTTTTGTTTGTTCTTGTTGTTGTTGTGTTGCGCGCGCACGCGTTGCGCCTTAATAAGACAACGGCACTCAGTTTTTTCTGGCACGGAAATTGACGTTTAAAACGATCTGTAGACCCAGCCAGCTGTCTGGCCTTTTTTGGCCAAGTTAGTAAGTACATTGCTGTTGCTTTTGTTTTTTGCTGCTGCCTTTGGCGTTCAAATTGGCAAATTAAGTCATACGCCTGCTCCAGCCTTGTAATTTATCTTTTTCTTTATTTTTGGTGAGTAAGTGAGAGGGTGTGGGGGAGGTGGGGAAAGGGTTGCAGTTCCAGCCGGACAAAACTGAACATTATTTTGCAACAATTATTGATTTATTGTCTTGTTTGCTGTCCCGGCCAAGTGAGTATCAAAGTGCCGCCAAAATCCATTATCACATGCATGCGAATACTTCAGTTTTTTAGTCATCCCGTCCCATAATCTCGTTCACATTCTCCTTGTGATTCTCAATCCTATTCTCTTTTTTTATTTCTTTTGGTTTGGTTTCCCATGACCATATCCCGGTTTAGGTCTGCCAAAAATCATTAGTAAACGATGCTAATGACGGGTTGGCCTATGAATCGGTAATTGGAAAGGCACGCATATTTGGGCGTAGTCAATTTTTATGGCTAGAAAGTATAAAAGAATATAAAATGGCCAATAAGTAGAGAATATAAGAGAGAGATAGAGTAAGCAAGGGAGGGCACATAAGCAATTAAGAGCCGAGTTAAGACCTTTCCCTTTCCTTTTTTTTTTCTTTTTACTATTTTTGCTTTTTTCCACTTCGACTACCAGGCGTGTATATCGCATTAATATTTCACGCCTATAAATGGAAACAAAACTAGTGCAGAAATTGACTGAAAGATGAAAGGCGTTCCTTTTCTTGTTATTGTTGTTGTTGAAACTTATGATGATGTTTCAGGGGAAATGTACAAAAACACAGGTGAATGTCTTTCCCATGCCAAGGGCATCTGAATCTTAGCCATGAGAGTGGAAAGTCTACCAGTCATATTTATGCCAATTATATTAATGAATTTTCGCTAAATTTATTTTTAATATTTTCAAGCTAAATAAAGACTTTTGTTAAGTGAAAAAGATAGAAGTGAGAAATGGAAGAAAGTATTTTTCCCAAGGAAATATTGTCTATATTTGTAGATATAGAAAACGAATCAATCTTTATAGCAGCTTAAAGTTAAAACAATTTTCACCTGTGCTCAGAAGTTAAAATATTTATAGTCATATATATTTTTGAATGGATCTTACAATAGCGATCAAGATAAAAAACTTGATAGAACTAGAGTTTCGTTCAGATAAAATTAGGGTTTTAGTTAAAAGATAAAAGAATCTGATTTTAATAGTATTATTATTTATATTATTTAGCAAAATTTATTTAAGAATAATTTAATGGAAATAAAGTGGAATGTTGTAAGACCATGTATATAATTTGAATTGTCATCACATATTTATTTATGATTATCGTTTATACCCAAATATAATTTTGAATCACAATTTTTTTTTATTTTTTGAGTATTTATGAGTATTTTGAGTATTTATGAGTCTTTATTCCAACTATCATCATGAATAGCTAAGTTAATGTATTTCTGTTTATTTAATTCTAACCAATATCCCAAACAAATCTCTATTTAGATTTAATCTATCCTCTAACCGCAAAATTGTTTTCTATTTTAATTCAATATTTTTCTAGGGCCCTTTGTAGTAGTAGCTAAAACTCTACTTATTAATTATAGTTACATAAGTGTAGCATTATTTATTAATAAATTCTAAGCAACATGCTTTGAGAAATACTTTTTTATTAATTCTTATTTTAGAAGAATATTCAAAATTTACAAGGATCCTACCATGCACTTCCTAGAACAATTCATTTCAAAAGCTTAGAGACTGTTCTAGATTGCCTTTTTTCGAATTTTGCGACTCATTTTCCAATTTATTGGAGTTATTTAATATTAAACCAACAATATTGAAATGCGTTTTGGAATATCTACATACAAATTTATTTTTTAATTGAACTTAGTTTTTCCTTAACTTTATTATAAAATATTTTGATCGATACGATATATCATTTTAATCGTATTCCCAGCCTTAGATTACAGCTTTTCAACTAACTTGACTGACTAAAATGATTAATCGCATTGTTTAATTTTACATATAATGACAAGTTTTGTACAAAATTTTGTTAACTAAAACTATAATTACCATTAATAGCTAAAAAAATATTTGTTCTTAAATTTTGTGATTCAATTTGAATAGAAAAATTCTGCACCTGCTGAAAAGTCGAATTTACCCATGTATATATATATGTATATATATATATTGGTATAGGTATGGCAGAAATTTTTGTGTAATATTAGCCAGTTAAACTAGTTTTTCCTCTCGGTATGGTAATTTTATTTCTTTTTCACTTGCTCCGTTTCGTTGCTCTACCCACCAAATAAATTAAATTGCAAAATATTTTTAACGCCTTATTATATAAAATGTGGTACACATTTGTTAGCTAGTCACTGGTCAGTGGTCAGTGGCCAGTGGCCAATGGCTCCGTTCCATGGAAAACAATTTCCATTTCCTGACAGGAGGCTCCTTTAGCAAGAGAAAGAGATGGAGATAGAGAAAAAGATAGCGAGAGCGAGTTGGGTTATTGGACAATTGTTGGTAGTTTCGCTTGTTCAGAGCGCTTTCATGGAGTTCACGTTTGAGGCATGAAACCCACTTATCTAATTGCGATTCCGGGAACTGGTTTTTCTTTGATACATTTTTCTCAACTCATTAGAACTCAATCATAACTCGGTGCCGGGGACCATACTTGACTGGTTGCCATACCCGTTCTCTGCTCTGCTCTCTTCTATGTCTCTCACTGTCTGCCGGTTTGACCGTCAGACAATCTGTCTGCCTGTCCATGCAATAGGCAAATGTAATCGTTGCTACATATTTTTTAGCCGACGCTCGCAATTGTTGCCGTGAGCAATTTTTATTCAAGCAAACGAGGCAAAAGCACTGCAACAACAGCAACAAGAAGAAAAATGAAAGGGTGATGGAGTAGGGAAAGGGGTAAATAACAACAACTACAAAACAAAAAAAAAAGAGTAAAAACACGCCGGACGTGTTCCATAAACAACACTTTGATTACAACGACGCGGGCGCACAAACGCAAATCGATGTTTTCATATGGAAATTGAATCAAAGTCAAGTCGAACCCAGTCCCCCCGGACAAGGGACGGCATCATGACTGGACAGAGCAGCGTCCCGAATGTGGAGCAGAACCAGTGCCCAGCCACAACCAGAGCCTCTACAACTTGGAGGCAACCCAATTGGCCTTGATGTGCCCCACAACAATGCCAGTCGAGAGCTGAGCTCAGCTGAGCTCTACTATGCCAGGCCGGGAATGGACCATGGCGTCAGCGATTTTGTGGTCGGCTTTTGGGCAGTAGCCACCACTGGGCAGAGTAGACTTCAATGGTAGAGTCAAAGCACTCGTTGGCAGAGGCGTTGGAAAAGGGATTCAATGGCGCAGGAAAGACCTTTTTTTTTTTAATCTAAGAAGTAATTTTTGAAATGAAGATGGGCGAATCTTGCAAAAGTGATTGTAACAGGTAATTTAAACTGTTTTAGAAGATTTTTTTCATAAGAAAAATGATTAATACCGAAATTAATTTCGGTTATTACGAAATATTACGTTATCTGCGATTGAAAATTTATGCATTTTGGTATCATTTATTTCTCCTTGAAGATTTCCCTGGGAATAGAGAAAAAGAAAGGTTTTCAAACATTTGAAGAGAGAAATTTCTTTGTTTCATTTTTGATTGAATAACTTTTGGTACTGAGTCTTTTGAAAAAGACACAGCGTCAATATCAGGATGTTTCAATATTACGGAGCGCAACTCGTTAAAGGGCTTTCTCGTATTTTTTTGACCTAGGCATACGTAATTTACCTTACGTAACTTTATGTTGTTCACTGAAACTCCTTTAGAATCGTTGTGAATTGTAACTTTCAGGTAAAAATGTTAAATTCCGGACTCGGTGAGGGCACTGCAAAAAATAACATCTGCACTGCGTTCTATAGAATGCTGTAAGCTTGATTTCTTTAATTAGCTGAAAAAGAAATATGGAATAATCATTTAAGACACTATTTGGTACTAAAATATATTAATTAATGCGCACTAACTTATTGAAATTCAATAATAAGGTCCCATTTCCAACTAGAGCTACGTATTACTCTTCCATTAATGAATATAAAACCCAAATTAAAAACATTCTTAATGGTAAAAGGAGTTACATTTTATCAAATGGTGTAAACTGTTTTTAGAAACAATTAGTTTTTTTAAAATAAATATTTTCATTATATTTTATAAATTTTATTCCAAAAATAAATGATGAAATACTTTTAATATAATTTCTTAGAGTCGCCCCTTAATTGGACGTCCGACTACGTCCCTGTTCATTTTGACTCCCATTCATGTTGAGCTCTTTTGCGGTTTTCGCTATGATTATTAATCAATTCTTTCATATCATTTCGTTTGAATTGAATTCTTTTTTACGAATCGTTTAAAAAAGCAATGTGGCTGCTGTTGCTGCCGTCTGTCCGTCTGTCGTTTTACTCTAATTAATTTAACAAAAGTTTCTGGGCCATTCATTGTTCAGAGTTTTCCTGTCTGGCTGTGAAAGGTAGCAAACAGCATTCATTATTTGGATGTTTATGTTTATTAAATTCCATTTAATTACCCCAATCTACACACGCACACACTGGCACACACATACACACTCACACGCACAAAGTTTTGAATTATAAGGCAATTCAAATTGTGCACTAATGTCAAAAAAATTAAGGGAAAATTCATAATAATAATTGTTTATTGATGGGAAAATAGATTTTTTCATTTTTAAAAAAGTTCAAATTATTTGAAAGGAACTGACCTCAAAATAATATTACCTGTTGTTTCGGTGATTGAATTGATTTAAAATAACAAAGAAACCAACAAAAATTTGTGGTAAGCAATCGAATTGAATTAATCAAATTCAATGTTGGAATCTATTGAAATGTTGCCACGTTTTATTTATGTCCAATTTGACAATGTGGCAAATAAAATCTATGCGCAAACCACAAATTGTAGATTTGCATCAGTAAAATATTAAATAATATTTTAACAGTAAAGTTCTAAGTAGAAAAGATGCAGATAATTAAAATCGATTAACTTGAAGAACGAGCTAACTCGGACAGAACCGAAGTTTGTATACCCTTCAAACTGTGTCGTGGCTTAAAAGAATTGTTATACCCTATGTTAGTATCGCTAAGGTGTATGTAACAGACAGAAGAAAACAATTCCAATCCCATAAAGTATATATATTTTTGAACTACTTTAACAGGCGATTCGGTTAAGAAATGTCCCCGAGGACAAAATAGTAAGAGCTACTAAATTTTATAATAGTCTCTGAGATATCGGTGTTCGAACGGACGGACAGACTCAACTGAACATAAATATGTCTTATCAGACATGGCTACAACAAGTCAGATTTTCGTGCTGTTCAAGTATATATATATAAGCATACTATGTATATACTAACCGAGATGGTTTCCATTATGTTTCGATTAATCTTAAATGCTAAATAAATATGTATATATAAAATAACCCATTGACAACAGATAAGACGCAGATTATTTCATAATTCTGCCTTATCATAGGTCAGGTCAACGGCAAATCTCAAATTTGTAAATTCTTCTTATTCAAAGAATTTTTAATAAATAAATTCATTGCTCCCAGTGACATTATCGCCATCGAACGCGGATTTAAATAATATTAAATAAATATTAATTTTTGACTATTCCGTAAAATGAATCTCCCAAATATCCTTGCGATTTGTGGACTTTTTCTCCTTTTTGGTTACGAACCAGCAAACTCAACATCAGCTTCAATTGGGATGAATGATGATGGGGTGAGTAGAAAAGTGAATAGTTTGGAAAAGTGATATTCGTTCTAATTTGATTTTCTTATACATAGTCTTGTGGATACTCAGGATCCGGGAAAGATCTCTGCGAATCATATTGTTTCAAGTCTCTGAAGCCGCCTTTGGATTATTTAATCGAACTAAAGAAGCAAATGAAAGCCACTGCCCAAACGATTGTTGACAAAGACAACCAAATACTCGAACTTAGCAAGAGATTAGTTGAAATGAATGAGTGGAAAGATCAGGTCAAAGCATATAATAAACAAATTGAATATTTGAGTAAGACAAATGAGGACGTACATAAAACAAATAAAAAATTAAGTGAAACAAATGCCAGACTTGTAGCTTCTATAGCAGAACAAAACCAAATTGCAAAAATAGAAGAATTTATTACTAAAATAATTAACAATCAGAAGGTGGAGATAGAACAAGATGTTGAAAAAAATTGTCTTAAACTAGAGCGAATAGAAAAGAATTTGATGGAGTTTGAAGGAAAAATGCCGATTGAATCTTCAAGTAATACAATTGAATCAAATGACAAACTTAGAACATCATTTGAAGAAGAAAACCAAATTGCAAATATTATAATTAACAATCAGAAGAAAGAGATCGAAGATTTGAAAATTCAATTAGCTAAAGGAGAGAAGAATTCCCTTAAATTGGAGCAAACAGAAAATAGTCTAATCGAATGCAAAGGAAAACTTCCGAAAGAAGGTTGTAAGGGTCTTCCATCTGGCATTCATTTCACTTCAATTTCCGGATTAGGTCCATATCGTGTTCTCTGCAATGGAGATATAGCTGGAGGTGGCTGGATTACTATTTATAGACGATTTAAGTTGGGTAACGAAAACTTTAGCAGAAATTGGACAGACTTTCGTAATGGATTTGGTAGTTTAGAGAAGGAGTTTTTTATAGGCCTTGAGCCCCTTCATCGCATAACCAATTCGGAAACTTATGAGCTTTATATACAAATAGATTATTTAAACAAAATTTCTCATTTTGGAACTTATGATAACTTTGAGATTGGTAAGGAAGATACAAAATATAAGTTCGAGTCGTTGGGTAAATTTAATGGGAATATCGATCGACCACATTATGTTGCATTAGAGAATTGTGCAGAAGAGTACGGCTATAGTTGGTGGCACGATGAGTGCATCCCGTTGTAAGTTATAAATCTTTGCCTTGTTGTGTTCAATAGGAAATAAAAATTGTATTATTCTATTTTCTTTCTTCGCAGGGTTTTTGATGTTAAAAGAAGTTATGCATTCGATGTAACTGCGAATGAGCATCATCTAGTTTCCGCCGTATCAGCCCAAATGTTTATTCGACCAATTTCCAAAGATTAACATGAATAAAATGTTTCTTATTTATGTGTATGCATACATACATATTTATATATATTTCGAAAAGGCTTTATTAATTTTCTGTAATGTGGCGGAAGATTTTAATCATTTACTATTAAATTTAAAAATAATTCTGTGTGAAGCTTTGAAGACTATTCCTCCAATGAGATTGTCAGTGGAATGTAATGATTTAAGGACGATGTCACTCTGTTTTTACGGCAAGGTTATTCTATAAAAGAAATATTCCTGTTTATCCGACTTACATAATCGAATCGTGAGACCAAGGAAGACAGGAAGTACATGCCTTTACCTGTCAACTTAGTCTGCTGAAAGGTGTCGAAAAGAACGGATAAACAAAATGGTCAGCTCTTTTTATATATGTATATATATATATATGCATGTAGAGACAACGATCAAGAATCTAGAAACCGGAACATGTAAATGGCATTTGGATGCAAAATGTTTATACTGAGCCCATTTTTCCTCTATATATACATATATAGAATTTCAATGCTGAAACCCAATCTCTGTGCTGGAGATGGAGAGAGTTCAATTGTGGCTGGGTGCGGGACTTCAATTTAAATTTTAATCGCATGCCTAATAGACAAACTTAGAGTAAATGTCAGAATAAAGAGACTAAGAGCCGACTTAAATCATGCCAACATTTACAAAGTACTTTGGCAGCAAAAGCAACAGCAACAGCAACGGCAACCACAGCAACACATACGAGAGGCAAGTGGCAGGAGTCTGTGGCTGAGACTGAGAGTCACGGACACGTCGTCAGCTCTATGAAGATGAGGCAAGATGGGCTAAGACAAACTTCCGATCACGTTGTAAGTCAGCAGCAGCAGCAGCAAAAGCAAAATTGCAAAAGGCGGCCAGGCCCAAGTCAAGGAAAGGGCCCAAACGTAGAGTGAAAGAGTAGGCAAAAAAAAAGTAAGAAAACAAAAAAAAAAGTTAATGGAGGCAAATGCATCAAAATGGTTAATTGGATCTGGAACAGCAAATGACGAACACTTTTAGTGTTTATGGCAGTAGCCCAACAGGGAGCGGAGCAGAGTCGGGCTGAAGGCCTAAATGGGGCAGGGGCAAGGCTGACCAAAAGATTGCGGCAGATAGGTAAGTGTGTACGTGGCTTTGATGATGTTGATGGCGTTGAGAACTTCAGAAATTCTGTGCAGAGAAATAGAGAATGAGAGAGATAGAGTGAGAGAGAGACGGGCAGGGATAAGATGCACTGCCAACAGCTAGCTCAAGTGGCAAGTGTGTTGTACACGACACGCATTAGCGTGAATGAAGTAGTTGTTGTTGTAGTTGTTTCTTGTTGTTGTTGCTGTTGTACTTGATTTTGCAATTCCTTCTTCTTTTTTTTTTTTTTTTAATCGAATCCAATGCGTGTTCTTCCCTCACCTTTTAGCCAACTCTCTGACTGGCAGATGATGATGATGATGGCCAGATAAGTGTACAGAGGGTACTACAGAGGGGTAAGGGGGGTTGAGAAAATTAATGGCAAACTTTACAGTAATTTCCATCAAAATGGGCAGCAGCTCCAAAATGCACTTGTTGCGCCCCCTTGTAGGGTAATGTCTAGTTAAAGAAAAAACTTCCGTATTCCATACCAAATGATCGGTGAAATGTTAATGCACACACTATAAAAAGAAGGATATAGAAAAAAAAGGAAAGAGACTTCTTCTTCTGGAGTTCTCCACTAAAGAATTATAATATTATTTAAAATAGAGAAACATAAAACTCATTAGATTGATGATTAGATTAGACTTATTCTCTCTTGTTATTTGAGGGGAATACAAATCTAATGAGGTAAATTTCAATTTTAGAAATAAATTAATAATTTAATAAACATTTCAGAGGTTGCAGAATTTTAAATCACTTAAATTTTACACTTTCAAATGATTCTCATCCAATTGATTTGATATGATTTTCTCATTAGAAGGAAACCAAATTTATTGTATTTTTTTCCAGTGGATCTAGTCTTAACTATTTGTTTGTCTAATATCGGGGTTTTAAATACTTATAAATGTTATATTCAAGTCAAACTCCTTAAACAGATGGGCATTTTTATATAAATAAATTGATTATTGTTCCATAGAATTAATGTAACATCAAATTGCGTTAACAATTTATTGAATGAAATTATGTTTATGAAAATGCACTCGAATCTTTTATTAGGTCTTATATGTACATATATATACGTATAGTATTACTTTTTGGTATTGACAGTTATTTAAATTATTTATTTAAACTGGGATTCGAATATGATATTAAGATAAGGTTGTAAAAAACTGTAAGGATAAGTAAAATTGTATGCGCCTAATTTAATATCAAATGAATGTCATAGAAATCATAAAACAAACTTCGCTAAGTACTATACACAAAACTATATGTTATAGGAGGCTGAATAGTATTATTAGAAGTCTATTTAAGATATTATTAAGAACATCAAATTGGAAAAATGCGAGCTGCCTGTGAGCAGAAACTTCAGTTCTAACCTAAATCTCTAAGAGATAAGTTTAAACAATAAAAAAAGAAGGAAAAAAGGTTATTTCAATCCCCTACAATATGTGAAGTTTAAAGTATTTTTATACACTTGCAAAGTGTATATTAATTTTGGTCAGAAGTTTGCAACGCATAGAAGGAAGCATCTCCGACTATATAAAGTAGATATATTCTTGATCAGCAAGATGAGCTGAGTTGATATAGCCTTGTCCGTCTGTCCGTCCGTCCGTCCGTCCGTCTGTCCGTCTGTCCGTCTGTCCGTCTGTCCGTCTGTCCGTCTGTCCGTCTGTCTGGATCAACGCAATCTCCTCCGAGACCCTTAAAGCTACAGAGCTGAAATTTTGCACCTAGGCTTCTTTTTGCTGCAGGCATTGTATATCTCGGAATCATCCCGATCGGATGACTATATCATATAGCTGCCATAGGAACGATCGGTCAGGAATAAGGTTTAACATCAATAACTCAGTTGTTTCTTAATCGAATGTCACTAAATTTGGTGTTTGTGAGTTTTATATAATCCTCAACATATATACCAAGTTTCATCAGAATCGGTCGACTATATCATATAGCTCCCATAGGAACGATCGGCCAAGAATAGGGTTTAACATCAATAACTCAGTTGTTTCTTAATCGAATGTCACTAAATTTGGTGTTTGTGAGTTTTATATAATCCTCAACATATATACCAAGTTTCATCAGAATCGGTCGACTATATCATACAGCTCCCATAGGAACGATCAGTCAAAAATTTAGTTTTTGAGCAATAAATTCGATGTTTTTGAAGCAATCGTCACGAAATTTGTTATTTGACAATTTTATATAAAAAGAAATATATCTTTTAAGTTTTATCAGAATCGGTCGACTATATGCTATAGCTGGCATAGGAACAATCGGGGAAAAAAAAATTTGTTTTTCTTTTTATGACACGGACATCAAATTTATATTTGATGGGTTTTATATACTTCCTTAGGATTCCGGCAAATTATATATAAATCAAAAAGATAGTTTGCAAGGGTATACGAACTTCGGCACGGCCGAAGTTAGCCCATCCTTCTAGTTTATCTTGACTCAGTGCGAAGAATTCCTTTAAAGTCACGTGATTTAGTCCTTGTATTAAATTTTTAAAATAGAAACTACGAAATCTTACAAAAATAACTTAACGAGAGTTTTTTATAATTTAAATGGTATAAAATATTGATGGACTTATAGATTCTGCTGGGTAGATCAGTTAGTAAATTTGTTTTAAAGTCATTAAAATAAATTTCTATATACATAATATATTCTGGTAAAATTGAAATATATTTCTTATAATTAAACTAAGGTAAAAGGTTACTTATCAACCCTTTGTTTTTTTTTTATTGAACTTCAGAAATACCGAACTAACCAAGTTATTTTTATCTATCATTTCGATGTAATTCGAGAGCTTTTGTTAACCAGAAAAAGCTCTGACTTAAGCGGTTTTTTTTTTTTCATTGCAAAATAACTAACGATACTTTATTACCAGGCAACAGAAAAACTGTTTATTTCCCATCAATAAAATGAATTGGAAGTCATAAAGAAAAGTAGAAACGGGATAAAATGGATTTGGATCGTAAATTTTTGATGAAAATAATAATAAAATATTTATTATATAACTACTAATTGCAATTTTTATATCCATCTAGTTAACAATGACATGGAGAAGCGCATTTCAGATGCATTCTGCGTCTTCGATCATCATGGTGATAAATTTATTGATGTACGCGAAGTGGGAACCGTTCTAAGACTCCTCGGTTGTGTGCCCACTGAACAGGAAGTGAATGAGGTTATTTCGGCAACGGAATCAGAGGAAACCAGTGGTGAAGTGCATCTCACTAAATTTTTGCCACATGTCACACAATTGTTGATGGAGCGAAAGTAAATAAGAATTTTTCACTTTAAATTAAAATTTAATTATGTTTAATTCAAGAATGGAACCGGCACCACCAGAGAAAATTCTTCAAGCATTTAAAATCCTAGATCCTGAAAATAAGGGCTACCTGACCAAGGAGAACTTTGGCAAACTAATGATGGAAGAGGGTGAACCATTCACCCAAGAGGAAATGGATGAAATGTGGCCAGTGGCCATAGATCCCATTAGTGGACATTTACCCTATGAGTTGTATTTGAATCAGTTGATGGTAATTATGATGAATGTAAAAATGGAATTCGAATAATGTAAATGAATATTTTCTCTAGGTTTATCTTTAAGTGCCATGGAGGAAACTTCTTGATTTAAAAATAAATAAAAATTGAGAGTAATTCACTTAAGTATCTTGGGTAATCATTTTATTTAAACAGAGATCTCTGTGCGTCGTGTGTATATTTAACTTTATATTCCCTTTTTGAAAGTCTCTTGGCCACTTTGGCTTTGCATTAGCCCCTTCCCCCTTAGATACTACAGTTACTAAGACTAACTAACCAAACTAGCCTAATGCGTTTCAAAGTAGCAAACTAAATCCACACGCTCTGGCGTATATAGCAAACAGCTAAGGACATTGCCAAAGCCAATGCCAAGCTGAAGTTGCAGCTGCTTATGGCCTTTTGCCTTGGTGCCTTTGTGCCTTGGTTCTTGCTGCTTTCAGCCAACATCCCATCGTTCGTTCTGCATGGGGCGGAACATGGTAAACTGGGTTGCGCATCATTAGCACAACTAATGGATGTTCACTTTTCTTTCTCGGCTAGTCCAGTCATCTTAAGAGAGAGAGAGAGAGAGAGAGACAAAGAGAGAGTTCTTTTTCTTTTTCAAAATTTAAATAAATTAAAATACCTCTCGAGTTCTACAATGTGTTTAGAGTTTTGTTGTTTGGGCTAAGCGATTTTCCCGTTTCCAGTTGTCTTCGAGAGTCGTGTTCTCGCTTCCGTATTTATTAAATTCTAAATACACGCTGATGGATGCACTTAACTGCATCTTATGGATTAAAATATTTCATGTAATTCTCTATCCTCCCCACCCCGTCAAGCAGCTCTATCGTTCACATTCGCAATTCGCGTATTCGTGCGGCTGCCATCTGCACGTTCCGGCGCTTTGGCCAATTTGAGTGATTGCGCGCATTTAAATGGATGCTGCAATGTTCGAATAACTCTAGCTATCTCCTTTATTCCCTCTGTCTTTAAACAAGTTCTACGTGAGCCTTCATCTGCGATTGCAACTGGCTGTGGTGAGGGCCTCTAATGGACTTTTAATCTTTACAACTTGTAAAAATTTTTAAGTTATTTTTTTTGCGTTTTTTTTTGTTTTTTGAATTTTGCCGACCGAATTTGATTGCTGAAATTGTCAGAGTCATAAAAAGAAATGCAGCGAACAAATCTCAATTTCTGTTCCTGCATCAAATGACAGTCATTTAACCCATTATTGGCCATATAACCAAAAACGAAAACAATTTGGCTATATATGCAGAAATATGAAAATCAATTAAATTTTTATTTATTGCAAGAGTTTACATCTTTTTTTTAAATTTAGCTTTTTCAACAGAGTGTTAAATATTTAAAGTACCTTTATTTTAATTACAATATATATGTATATAAAATATCATCGGTACAATAGAGCAAATATGGTATTTTGGAAAATAAATATAATTGTTTTGTTAAAATCGACTAATTTATACATATTTCTTTATTTTAAATATTTTATAACTCGATTATCAGATTCTATATTAGTTTAACTTATTATATGAAATAGAAAAATTAAATATTCTATATTTTGTTGAAGGAAGTTGTAGTTAAAATCGAGCATGGGATTCAATTTATTTTTCGTATACAAAAAATATTATTACTTTAGTTTTAGTTAGTGATGGAACATAAACATTCCGCTGTTCGATAATGCAGAAGGAAATATCAATTTCTATTAATAAATGCCTAGAAGATTACTTGGTTTAATAAAGCACAAAACACTCAATGGGTTAATTATAGTCAAACAGAGAAATAACTTTGGGGTCGTCAGTAAGTCTGAGCGGGTCGTAAAATCATAATGCAAAATTGTCCACAAACAGAAATTGTTATTGTCTTTTAGTCAGTTAAGATGAGATGCTTCTCCTTTTTCAAAGAGTTTCTTACGAATTGCTTCGCATTGAATCGATTTGGCCTGCGTCTCAGTGTCTGATGATGATTTACGCTCAACGAAGCGTAATTAAGATTTATGCGATACACTCACTTGCAAATATATACACACATATACAAATACTCTTATATATATACACACATACATACATATACGTCTGTATATATGTCGGGAGTTTAACATATGTTTCTATGTATGTATGTACATGGTTGCGTATGAGTAACATCGGCTTAATTGTTAGTTATGCGCTTTTGTTTGTGCGACATTAAAACTAATTAAGTAGAAAGAGTTGCCTATCAGATTTATATACATATACATACATCAATAAATACATATGTATGTATATATATGTATGTATGTGTGTGTGTGTGCTTCTGTGGCAAATTAAAGCAATTAGTTGCACTTAATGACTATATGCCAAGAAATTACAAAATATCTAATGCAACAATAACAAGAAATTATATTTTAACCAGCCCCCTGAGGGATTGGGGGGGAGGAGTGTACTTTTCCTTAATGAGCGGGTGGGCATAAAGTCATGAATAAAATTATATATAAACATAAGTAAAATATGTAAATATCTACATATATGTATATATTTCTAATTGCAATCCATTTAATTGACTTTACTTGTCTTAAAATTCATAAACAAAAATCTTTAAATATGTATTTATGTACATAAATAAACGTTATATAATGCACACACACTTACGTATGTATATATATATGTATTTATATATGTGACAAAGACAATTAAGGCAAAGAATAAGGAAGAAATATTTTACTGATATCTTTCTGGGTTACATTATTAAAGAATTTCAAGTACTTGGATACCCCCTACGTGCATTAAGTAGTTTTGTTTTATAACGTTTATTATATAAATTGTTAATTTCATTGTTGTTACTTCACTTAATATAATAGCCTCATTTCAACACATTCAATAATATATCGCTACCAGGTTTCACTTGAATCGGTTGACTATAATAGCCATAGGATCGGTCGAAAAGTATAATTTGCTATTACTTTTAAATACTTCTTAATAATTTCGACAAATTTTTATCAAAATCGGTTGATCATATATATAAACTGCTATATCTTACAAAATCGATTGATAAACATGTGTGACGTAGACCTTAAATCTCAATTATAGTCTGATTTTTTTCTCTAGTTCTAAAAACCAATCACTTTGACATTTGAAACTAGAATTTATTCATTTATTTTGTTTCTTAATCTGTCCAATTAACTTAAATGCAATTAACAAAATTTATCTATTATATCTAAAAATTAAATTTTTTTTTAATTTCTTTATATCCCTAAAAAATGTGGAATTTTTGTGTGTTTTGGAAAAATATGAATCGATATCAATAGTAACGGTATTTAAGTACTTAAAATATGTTTAATGTCTAGAAGATGAATAGAACGTACCACCGGATCGGATTTGGTTGATGGTTCTCATAAAAACTGAAGACATAAATCGATCGTTAGTTTTATATATATGTATATATATATGGAAAAGTCACGACAATTGAAATGCATTTCGGGATTTGCTCCTTGAAAATTTCAGAACCTTCATCACAAATAAACATATTGGGAATGGCCTTTAAATTAGAAAAGGTCATAAAGAAAGTGCTGTTAGTTTAATTAAAAATACATGTCTAGTTAACTAACTGAAGCATGGCCATAATAGCATTTATCCTCCCTTACCCCTCCCCTCCTTCTGTCCATCTATCTATCTATGTATCTGTCTATATATGCTGTTCCCTCTATGAAAACTATTTGCCAGCTGCACTTGCCAAAACTTTCAATCAACTTTCTGTTTACCAATTCCAACTGCAACTTCAGGCCCAATGCAAGCTACTTGTTTTGATTGCTTACCTTGACTTAATGGCATCTCTTCTGGCTCGGCTCCTGCCCTGCCATCATCCCATCATCACGCCAACTGGAGCTACAGAGATTCGAATGGCTCGGCTCCACTTCCATTTCAGTCTGCGTGTCGAGAATGAAAGCGCATGGAGGAAGCCCTCATAATTTTTGATTTTTTGTATCCAGTGAGCATTCATTTCGAGTGTTTTCTTGCCTTACCGTTAATTGAATTTAAGCAATGAAATGTAATTTGGATTTTTGCATGTGCCCAAGCGTAGCACGCCGAAAATCATCATAAAAGTACAGACCAGAAACCGGGCTTCACAGAAAACCAAGGCAAAAATGTAAAAATGAAATTGCAAAAACAAGAAACACAAAAAGAAAAAAGAGGTAAGAGAGGAAGGTGAACACCATGCAATGGATGGCCCAATGAAATGAATGTGTGTATATGTTCAAGGGAGGGTTGGGGTGACAAGAATGGAGCCCATGTGGTTGTGGACTTGGTCGAAGTAAAAAGAGCGTGGCCAGTGGCATGCAGCCTGCTTGCGTCTTTATTGTTGGAGCAGCAGCAGTCATCGTCATCGTCATTGCCATCGTCGTCGTCGTCGTCGTCGTCGTCGTCGTCATCCTCATCCTCATCATTGTCGTCATTGCTGCCATGTACAACACCCAAAGGTATCAGCAGACAAAATGCTAAAAATGTATTTACCACAAAAGCAACGCAAAAGCAGCAACGGCGACTGCGATGAGCCCATTGCTCCGACTCCAACTCCGACTCCGACTGCGGCTGCTGCCCTTAATGGATCTGCAGCACTTTGAGTGATTTATTTCACACGTTGATGAAATGGACAGCAATGGGCCGCATTTTGACGTTTATTGCGGCAGTGGTAAGCAAAAGCCAGCCACCAACAACAACAGCAACCACCAAAAGCAGCAACAACAACAGCCCGCGGCATGTGTTGTGCGCATGCGCGCAGCCCTTCCAACTCGACATCGCGAGGATGGCAGAAAAAGAAAAAAGGAAGAACAAAGCAGAGTGTAACTCGCGGATACCCTTCAAAGATATAAAAAAATCTATCTAAGAACAAGCTCTCATTGCCAAATTATCTCTTAAGTAAGGTTAAGTATTTGACTTAATTTTACTTACAGAAAGAGGCAGCCAAAATGGAATACTGTTTTGTATACTCATTAAAAGATCGAACTTTGCTATCGAATCCGATTAAATGACCACTTTTCTTTAAGGTAAGGTTATTTATTTGACTTAATACTTTTCAGAAAATTATAGGGAGAAGAGAAAACCAGAATGAAATACTTTTGGATACAAAAATAAAGAAACGATGATGAAATTTAATAATAATTATTTTTATGTTACTTATTTAATAACTAATTATTTAATTATATTTATTTTATCTCAATACTTATTCTAGAAAGGGTTAGGTTTTTCGACTTAATCTTCTTACAAATTATTGCAAAGAAAGAAAAAGATGTAAGTATACCCAATATATTTCCTTGCCATATCAAAGCCAAATTGTCTCTTGGATAAGGTTAAGTAATTCTGCTTAATATTTTATGCCCTCACTTCAATTTTGTTAGGGTATAGAGTAGGCAACTATAAATGATTGGTACTTTGCTTCCTACACGCTTTTTTTCTTTAAATATTTTCCTTTTTCCTGCTTTTTATTTTCTTATGTACAATTGTGCCCTGAACCTTGCACGTCTTTTGGTAATAGCCCCACAGACCCCAAGCACTTTAATGAGGAGCTCTCCTCATTTGGACGCCACGCATTTTGTTATTTGGTATAAATTTATTTGGCATGCGAATCAGTTGGTTAGTTAGCTGGTTAGTTGACTGGGGAAGGTCTAAGCTATTAAAACA
Source organism: Drosophila emarginata (assembly GCA_037075365.1). Classification (NCBI taxonomy): domain Eukaryota; kingdom Metazoa; phylum Arthropoda; class Insecta; order Diptera; family Drosophilidae; genus Drosophila; species Drosophila emarginata. The sequence goes on from JBAMCD010000324.1 coordinate 4,515,778, forward strand.
TTTAATTACAACTAAATTATTTAATGCCCTGCTTGAGGGGGCTAACCGACCCCAATGATCCGATCTTAAGAGAGTGCAACCGATCCACTCACGGAGAACCCATCGAACCCAACAACGTTGACACAATGCAAAAGAAAAAGTCAATTTAACACATTTCGTACGCCTCTTAAAATGTTGATATTTTAATTAGTGACGCTCTAAAGGATTTTCAACAGTCAAGTCAAGGTTTCACCCACTCCCAATTCTAAATAAACTAAATGCTGGAGAAAAAAGGTCTCGGCATACAAAGCAGATTTTGGGGCCTGGATCAACAACCACCAGCAACAACAACAACAACATCATCATCATTGCAGGGAACAACAACAACGATGTGCCAAATGGAACTAAGAAAAAATAAAAATAACAAAGTGCCAAAGGGCAAAAGGCAACAGAGTCTCATGGCTTTTGTGGCTTTTATTTTAAGCCATAAACATTCTGTATGAGTGACTTGAGGTGACAGCGCCGTCTCTATATATATATATATATATATATATATATGAATATATAGGATTTGGCAGGGATACCAAAAGAATCAGTCTGCCATATAGAAATATTATGATCTATTAGCAATGTTATTTCTTTAACTTCGCTGCTGATCGTAAATTTAACTATATTCTAGAGATATTGGTCAAGTCTTACCAAGAATTTTGTACTTACTCTATCTCTAAATTTTGGTCAAAGACTTACAAGAGCATAGAAGATTCGGTTCAGCGGAGGGTTATTCCGATCCCTTTGCTTTTTTCCTTTCTTTTTTTTGGTTTTATGACAGCTTGCGCCCAACTGTGGCAATAGGTTCAAATGCCAGGCCAGATTCAGCGACTAAGAGCCATGGCTTAATGTGCGACTGTGACTGCAACAGAGAGACAAAGAGGGGGAGAGAGGGAAAGACTCTGTATGGCAGTTACTAAAGATTCAAGCTCAGGCATACAAAGGTTTCCATCTATTTCCAAAATGAGCAGAAAAAGTGGGTGTAGCGGCACCAAATGCCATTGCCAACGTCACCGTCATCGCCGCCACTCTTGAGGATCGGGGCAACGCCAACGCACTGGCATTGCTGACTGCTCGTGAGACTTCACTCCTCCACCTCCGACTACATTCTCTCCAGCATCTCTCATGTGCTGCTTTCTACTAATTTGATTAAACAGATTGAGTTTAATAAGGTCTTTTTATAGGAATGAAAAAGGAGAAAAGGAAAACCTGCCACAGCACAAACAGCACTTGGGGTAACCCTCAACAAATGTTGCCTAATTCAAGTGCCGCATTTATTTTGCAAACATTTCATATGACACTCGACAACTGTGTGTGACTCTATGTAACCCTCACAAGCAGCCCGATTTGTTGTGATACAAAATAAGCCGGTTGAGCACTGATAGCACTTGAGAATTTGCCCACACAAAAGGCCGCTCATCTACGCTCCATCCCAATACAAATACCGATACCTCCATACCGATCTCTGCGACTACGATGGCAATGGCAATGGCAGGAACAACCCAATCAAAGGCCCCCAGCCCCATTCCAACTATATAGCCTCATTCCCGGCCTGTCTGCACAATGTGCGTTTTGTGTGCACTTATGCGATCATTTGTTAAGTGTCATCGGGCCGGCATATGGGCAGAAAACGACTTTAATACAACCACAACAAACAACGGAAAGAGCAAGAATAATGCCATTTGATCAACTCGAATCATTAATACTCTACAATACTATACAAGATGCTTAAGTTGGATGATTTCGCTGAGCAAATCATTTAAGAAATATTTTCTTACTCATAATCATTGAATAATTCCAATTTTCTTTATAGAAATAAAGTTTAGATAATTATAATTTTTCGCTTACGAAAACGAAATTATTTTTAGTGATTTCTTAGACGTCATTAGTAATTAATGTAATTAATTTAATTATAATTATATATTCAAGTGTCCTAAAGTACATAAAAACTTTACTAATTGTATTTCAGAATAAATGATAACATTTCAAAGATTTTTCAGATTAGATTTTTGGCTTTCCCTTTTCAACAAGTAAATGATAAGATACGATGATATCTAACTATCGATGTTTAGACAGAAATATTGCTAATAAAGTAAAGTTACATAGTTGGAAAGATTTTTAAGGCATCATTATCATAGAGATAATATCGTTAAATATTAAAATATAGTCCGAAATACATATTTGAAAAAAAATCAACACAAGACCACAAACTATTAGGTAATAAAATCTTGCAACGAACATTTACTTATTTATTCCTAAAATATTTCAAGAAAATTACAAAATACATTTATTTGCATTTATTGAGGATTATTTATGACGGTAATTAAATAAAATTAGTTAAACAAATTAAGTTTCAAATCTCTTAAGGAGTTTTTGCATTACAATGGTCACTGGGTTATATAATTTCAAAGAAAGTTTTTAAAGGTAGAAAAAGGGTCGATTGATCTATTTAGTAATTTTAGAATAATTCTGGAATTAACTGTTAAAGTCACTTGATATTATTAAACAACACTAATAAGATTTTATATATTTGAGATTTAAGAAAAGAAAATTTTTATCATCTTAAAAGAACTTTAGTTAGATAAGTTTAGGAATAAAAATGCCAAATTGAATCCATTATTTTTTTTAGGATGTATTGTATGTTTAATGAGTTTTGATTCAATTTTAAGATGAAATTTAAATATTTTAAACATCAATGCTGTAAACATTTTAATACAATTCACCATTTTTCAGTGTGTCAAAAGAATTTACCAGAAGTGACAAATTTATTTAATAGACTTTAATTTTTTATTTAAAAATTAAACTATTTAAACTTTTTAATTCTTGAAAAAATTTTAAAATTTATTTATTTGGATATCTTCCACAACTCAGAAAACTATGCAAATAAATTTTTATTTAGTTTTATCATTAACGAAATAATTCGGAATAATTATTCCGAACTCGTCAACTAAAAGACTTTCTGTATAAATATATTTACCAAATGATTTAAAATGAATCGTAATTTTTATGAAATATTGAAATATTTATATATATTAGTTATATTTAAATTTAGTTTTAATTTCCTATATAAATAAGGAACCTATTTCTCGACATATCCTATGGAATCTAATTCAACTGCTAATCAAATCGATTAATTTTATATAAAATATATACATATATATGTATATAGAAACAAGTTGGATTATTGAATTCATTGACTCCAACTTGATGATAATATTCATGTACTCATTTGTAAGTGTAATGCTGCAATAACAACAACAACAACTACAAACTCGTGTACAAGCGAAATGTTGTTGTTACATCTTGTTGTTAATGTTGTTGCTGCCGGTGCCGGTGGTGTTGTTGTTGTTTTTGCTATTGTTGTTGTTGTTTTTTAGTTTGTTGTCCATGGTCATGGTAAATTTATGCACAATTTTTCGCGCTTTCAAAAAATATTTCCATCATTAATCGTGGAAAGTCTTTGCCATGGCGGCATCGCATTGTTGTTCCTGTTGTTCGTTTAGTGTGGGGTGTTGTCTGCGCCTAAAACTTGCCAACATCAGCAACATCAACAACAGCAACAACAACAACATCACCATCAAGTTGCATCGGCATGCGGGCGTCGCATTTCTTTTGCTATTGCTCTTGCAACGCTGTTGCTGTTGAAATGTTTTTGTCAAGTTCTCGCCGCTGCCACAACAACAATGTGGCATTTGCCCTCTCCGATGGGTCTAAGAAACTCTTGTATCTACACACATACACACACACACTCCTACATTTATGTGTTGCATGTGTGTATAGTTGGTTGTAAGCACTTTTTAACCACAATGGAAAGTTCGATGCGATGCTCATGGGGCAAACGCGCTTTCGTAATAAAGTTGAAAATCATAACACTGTCGAAACGCTTTCTGCAACCACAAAGTTGTAAGTCAAACATCAGACTTGCAGATGTATATATATACGTATATATAGTATATATTTGAAGAACAGCCAGTTGGTTGCATTGCAGCTGTTGCATGTGCCCCCGAGCGTACACACATAAACTCAAATAGAACAAGTTTAACTGAAAGCTGCCACTAGAGTTACAACAGCCACGGACTAACAAAAGTGCACACTGCAAAAACCGAATGAAATTATCAAATGCTTAATAGACAAACTAAAGTCATACCCCCCTACAGCCCTCCCCCTCTATATATCTCACACAAATGATGATGAATGAAGATGCCGGAGCTAAAACTAGAGTATACATAGTTAGCCCATAGTTCACAGAGAACTATTCCTTCTTGGATAGCAAAAGTTTTTTTTTGTTACGAAGTTTACAAAACTTGCCACAATTTGATGCACACCTTGCAAGACGTGAGAACAATGCAACAAGTGCCAAGAGCAACAGAGGAATAAACTATATAAATAGATATTTAAATTTGTCTTTATAATTAATACAAATATATTCCAACATTTTGGCTTTATCTGATATACCATGTTATCATGCTTAGCCATTAAACCATCGACAAAAAAAAAAAAGAAAAATCTCTTAAGCAACAATAACATTTCCTGTAAGAGGAACGCACAATGAACTCATAAATTGACGCACCCTCCAAAAGCGACAATATAATCGGCCACGCCGCCGGCAAAACCTCAACTTAAACCTGGATATATGTACATATATATAGAGTCAGAGAGAGAGAGAGAGAGAGAGAGAGAGAGAGAGATAGAGAGGGCGCACTTGTAAATGGTATGTTGCAACATGCCTAAATATGCGCCACACACACTAACGGGGCAATGACGACGACGACGACAACGACAACAACGTTGCAGACTCCTACGCACCAGCGACATCGCAGCCTGCCTCTATTTAGCTACGGCAAAGCCTTGACAATGATCGTCATTAATTGAGAGGCAGACGATGGTCGGTCTGTCGGTTAGTCGATATGTTGCTTGTGTTCCAATAGAGCCTCATTCGATGGTTTGCCAAGTTTCTGGTTTCCTTACTTTGGCCAAGCAAATTATGAAAATGTGGGCTTGGTTGCTTGCTTTGCTGGTATGGAACTGGAAATGGCAACATCAGCAACAACAACATCTGCCACATCAGCAACAACAACATCTGGCAATATTGTCGTCGATTCGAATGCATCTACTCCCTCAACCTCACCGTCGCCCTCACCCTCACCCTCTCCCTTGGCATTGGCTTCAGCTTTCCAAATGCGTATGTCAATGCCATGCCTATGCCCCCTAAAAAATTTAAGATAGTGTGTGTGTCTCCGTGTGTGTGTGTCACAATGTTGACCTTTACCCTAGAAAAAGAAAAAATAACAAAATACAGTATGCGAAAATCTACACAAATTTATCTTATAGAACAAGCGCTGAAATTCAAACTTTACCAAATGTCATACATAAATTTTACAAGTAATGTGAATAGAGTTTTCGGGTTATCGCACACTGGACTTTTAGCAGTATATTAATGTCTACAACAGAAAGAGAGAGAGAGAGACAGACAGACATAAAAAAGTATAAATAATTTTACATCTATGTACATATTACAGACTTCCTTCCAAATAAAGTCGATATAAACCATTTTTGGAAGATAAAAGTAAAAGATCTGCGGTTATAAAGAAACTTTTCAACTGGAAAATATTTTCGATTGCTCTTCAACATATTGAAAACTAAATTTTTAGAAGATAACTTACAACAATTTTGAATTTGTTAGATATTTTAAGATAATTTGCAATAATTTCTGGCACATTGGAAAAATATTTAAAAAGAAAAGTTCTCAATAACCTTTTGGTATCGAATTGGTTCGATATTTTAATTACAAAAAAGTTTGAATTTGAGCTGTAGAGATATATTTCGAAAGTATTAAAAGCACTGGAAAATATGTTTTTCTTTCTTAAATGTTAATATAGAAATTAATTAATAAATAATTTAGCACTTTTGTAAGTTGTCCAAATTGACTAATTCCATTTTATGTATTGCACAATATTTATAAATATTTTATATTAATTTCTTGATATATGTATATACATTTATTTATTATATATTTTGATGTTAGTATTTAACGTTGGACTTTGGTCGAATAAGCATTCGACTTGATTTATAAGCTTCAAATTTAATCCGGGTTAAAGTAAAAAACCTATAGACTTTATGATCGTAATATCTGCCATTCAAATAACTGCAAGTAAACGAAATATTACAATTTATAATTAAGTATTGTATTTACAATTAATTGTTAACTTACGCTCCGAAACAATTATTGTACCACCAAGCACCATGGCTCGCACAATTCTCAAATTCCAAATTATCGTTATCTTGGTCAATTGTAGTGAATTTCTGATGTAAGCCATGATTCATTTGATCTAGAGTCCCTTTAAATTCACCCAACGAATCCAACTTATATTTCGATTCTTCATTACCAATCCTAAAATTATCATAGCTGGCTAATTCGATATCCCCATTGAAATATTCTATTTGCAAATAAAGCTGATAAGTTTCCAAATTGGTTATGCGATGAAGGGGCTCAAGGCCTATAAAAAACTCCCCATCTAAACTACCGAACCCATTTCGAAAGTCTGTCCAGTTTCTTTCGAAGTTTTCAATACCGTCACTAAATCGTCTATGAATAACCATCCACCCACCATCAGCTACATCTCCATTGCAGAGGGCAGGAAATGGATCTAATCCAGAAACTTTTATTAAATAAAAACCTGATGGGAGATCTTTGCAACTTGTTTTCGAAAGCTTACCTATATAATTTATTATTACAGAATTCTTTTCTTCGTTAGCTACTTTACTTTTCAAATCTTCAATTTCTTTCTTCTGATTGTGAATTGTTTTAATTGCAATTTCATTTTGTTGTTCCACAGATTCTCCAAGACGTTTAATTATTTCACGTAATTCGTCATTTGTTCTACTATTATTATATTTTATCGGAATTTTTTCTTTGCACTCGATAAGATTTTTTTCCATTTCCTTTAACAGTAGAGAATTTTTTTCTTTATTATTGACTACTTCAAGTTTCAAATCTTTTATCTTTGCCTTCTGATTATTATTTGTATATTTAATAAATTCCTCAATTGCTGCAATTTGATTTTTCTGTTCAACAGATTCTCTAAATCTGTCATATGTATTATGTAAGTCCTCATTTGTTCTATTTAAGTATTCAATTTGTCGATTATTAGCTCTGACCTGATATTTGCACTCATTCATTTCAATTAATCTCTCACTAAGTTCTGATATTTCTTTATCTTTATTTTTTATTGTTTCAGCATTCGCTTTCATTTGTTCCTTTAGTTCCATTATATAAGCCAAAGGCGGTTTCAGAGCCTTGAAACAATATGAGCCGCAGAGATCTTTCTCGGCTTTGGAGCATTCACAAGACTATAAGGATATATTTTTTAATCAGAACGAATATTACTATTCACTTTGCCACTCACCCCACTATCATTCATCCCAATTGAAGCTGAAGTTGAGTTTGCTGGTTCGAAACCAAAAAGGAAAACGAATCCAAAAATTGCAAAGACAATTTTCAGATTCATTTTGGAAAGTTTTCCAAAATAGTTTTAATTTAATTAATTATTAAAATTCAGTTCACTTGATACTTTCGACTGTGTTAGTGTCACTGAGCACAATGATTTCAGCTTGAATAAATTCATCAAATGAAAAAATATTTGCAAATTGTAAATTTGGCTTTGGCGTCATCTGCGATCTTGTCTAACGAATTCGAAAAATGTTCCTTATCTGTTGTTAATATATAATATATATAAAATATATGTACATATAATGGCATTTTCACAGAAACAACAGCTGTCAAAAAATTTAAAGTCTATATATGTTGTTTTACCATATCAAATCACACTATAATGAGAGACTTTCTGAATTGACATTTGCTCTTTAAAATCTTGGTTTATATTTGGCAAATAAAAATAAAAACAAGTAAAAGGAACGATGCGATTATCTACATTTAAACATTTGTTATCAGTGAATGTCAACTTTAAGTTGCAAACAAATTTATTTACCGCAAATTAACTAAAAATAATTTTCGTGAAAAGTTTGAAATGAACTCGGTTTGTTGCGACATATCGAAGCAGATAGGCCCACATTTTCCATTATAAAATCTTTATTTAATGTTTCTAATATTCTGAGTTATTCTCTGTTAAGTTATTTTATATTGTATTCTTATTTTTGTTTTATATAGGCAAATTCTATCAGTTTACCTAAGTTAATAAATATCGTCTTACAAAAAGCGCACGCGTATATAAAATTAGCTGATAAACATAACAAAGAGTACATATAACGGAATATTCATAGAAAATTATATTTTATATATATTTTTTATATTATATAATTTAATATTTTAAATATTCGTAATGTTTATATTATTATTATAAAAAGAAGATTGGATTTTATGTAGCTAATAGAAGTCGTTTGGAACTTCCACCAACTATTCTTTTAAAACTTATATTTGTGCATTTTTTTATAAGACAACTTTTTATACCCTGTAGGGTAGAAGGATATATAATATTAAATCCCATAAAATATATATATTCTTTATTAGTATTAACAGCTGAGTCGATTAAGGCCAGAGCTACCAAATCTTTTGTAGATTTGTCTAGTGTGTAGACACCCTAAAATTTAGAAAAAGGAATTACTTTGGCATTATTCTTTTAAACCTTGTTTGCTTCATTTTTATACAATATTAATATTTTAAATTTATTATGATTAGAATGAGTTTCAAAATAGTCAAAATAATTGTTCAAGCTTTGGTGGTTTTTAGATTTTGAAATAACGACATTCCGAATGTTTTTAGAATTTATTTCCAATACCGAAATAGCTCTTAAATGCTCTTGAATAAGTTCTAACTTTTCCCATACTTTACTTTTACTGGAAAGCAGAAAACTGTGAAAACAAAGCTACAATAATATTTTATTTTTGAGAATTATAGTTTAATGATTAATATATATTTAGTTTGTTTCCTTTTTTATTTATTAACGAAGCACTAAATTGACGTCATAAAATTGCAAGTCACTGCTAAAGTTAGACACTCTAGCCAAGTAAGTACAGTCATAAAAATAATACGTAGAAACTACAAGTATCTGCATTTAAATGGTCTTTAAAGCTATAATCCAATCTTTACTTGGAGCCGCTCAAGAAGTAATATAAAATTCAAATCTTTTAGTTTGATCAAACTTAATTTAGTAGTTTTTCAAGAGGGGAAAATCGGTTATAATTGCTGCTGCACAATATTTGCAAATTGTAAGATTATGATATTTTACGAGTGGCTTAAAATATATTGATTTTTTTATGTCCACATGCACTCTTCGAATGGGCGTTTCCAATCTGTTAGATTGAAACCAGCAAAATGGATGATAAAACCACAGACGGAAACTACTTTTCTTTTGTGGCATCATAAAAATCTAAATAGACAAATCTTTATCACCAACGACACTGCGATATATATCGAAGTTAGTGCCACAAGTAAATAGAATGTCATGAGTGGATCTGCCTTTCGGGCATCCTTTTAGCCAATATATTCCTGCGTGGCCCGTTGCCTTTTATTATAAAAATATACTTCTATATACATATAGATTATATGTACATTGAAGTCGTGGAATTCAGGTAAGAGATGCCAGCTACTGTTATCTAGTTTTGATTTGGGTTTTTCATTTTTTTTATTTTCTTTTTATCTTCCATTTCTTTATACAAATACCAAGAGAATTTTTTAATATGCATAAATAACTCGTAAATATGCAACATTTACTTGGGATTTGAGTCATGGAAAGAGAGATAGGATATGAGTGAGGGAGAGGAAGGCAGGGTAAGAAATAATATCTTCTCAGATGGAAAACAAATTTTCATTCACATTCATTCAATGCATAGATATTTTTTAGACCATTTTCAATTTATTTAATTCGTTTGAATGTCAATGGAGATGCGGCGGCAGATAAAGAATCGTCATCGACATCGACAGACCGGCCATATGGTAAAATTTAAGTTGAATGCGCTATCAGTTTCTTGTAATATATTCTAATTTTTTAATTAATTGCTAATGGTTAGGCACGACGACGACAACGAAGTCTCCGGACTGAGACAGAGTCTCTTAGATGGAGACAAATTTGGAGTTTGTGTTCAAATTGGGAGTCTTAATCGCGGCTAATGGTTGTCTGTCTGACTCTTTTAACGGTCTTGTGTCTTGGCCTTATCGCAACAATATTTCGAGTTTCAGATTTTTCATGTCTTCGTTTTGTGGCGAGTCTTTAATTAGTGCTGCATTCGATTTTTGGTTTTTCTTTTTCTGTTTATGGCAAACGATTTAAAATGGGCAAATCGCAACGAGGAAATCAGCTGCCGGTTTCCATAAGCCATAAAGCATAACCATTCAATTTGCTGGCCAAAAATCCCCCAAAAAACTAAGCTGAAACTGAAAGGCCCTCTCGTTGAATTTATCTTAGCCAGCAAATCGCAATCCAGCCGCCTGGTTTAAGCCATTGCACTTTCTTTTGCCGCTCCGACGCTCCGCTGCTGCAGTTATGAACGAGAACCAGAGAACATCATGTAAATCTCGCCAAGATATCGAACTTGTTAACAAGTACTTAAGGGCCCTTTATAATTATGTATGGTGGCCAAGTCATGGTCAGTCCAGTTCAGCTCGGATCTCCCCATGCGTTTTGGGCCACAAAAAGAAAAGAAGGTGTATGCCATAATGAGATTGTGATTTCTTTTTCGTGTGGCGCGGCGGTGCGGTGCTCCAACAAAAGACGGCTACCAACAAATTATGTGGCATGCAAAGAATTTCGCGGCCATTTCAGCTGTAATTTCGCATAACCCCTTAACACCCCTCTGTTGCCACCATAATGAGACTCTCTATACCGAGTTTGCCGTTGTGCCTTATGGCACTGTAATTTATGAGCGTGGGGCTGACTGCCGCATATCGGTAGCTGTCATCATTAACTTTTTGGTACTCATTCGCGGCATTGGGGTCACTTTATAGCCTAAACCTTAAACCGTGTAATCTGTTACATATTTTCAATCAGCATTTGACGAACCAAAAGAATTTTGCAATACTTTCAATCTTGATTGATTGCAACCAAAGCGTCAATTGCATTTCCTTAAATTTTAATAAATAGAATCAGTTTTCTTCTAAATGTTAAGTATATATTAAGAACTACTTTAAAAGTTATTGAAATAAATTTATTCTAAGTTTTTACATGCAACTCAAACTAAAGGACAATCAAAACTTTGTTCTTTCATAAATATGTACATACATATAGAAAAAAAATTATAAATTACTCAGCCATCAAGGAAACAATGATTCATACAAGAATAGGAATTGTTTTAGTTTAAATCAATTGTATTAAATATCAACATTTAATCGTTGTTAAAAGAAGTTCATATTCAACATAAGGAGTCACTTCGTAGAAACGTTATTTACAGATTTATTTCATAACTGACACCAACCTTAGGTAACCAATTGCTCGGTGACTGTCATTTCTCTTTCGGAATAATTCTTCTCTTTTAAATGGATTTCTCTCTCGTACAAAAAATTGGACAAGAGAGTTTCCACTGTACTTGTAAAATGCATTTTGAATTTCATTGTTTTACTTTAAATTCGTAGATGACAGATTATGGTTAATTTTGATAAGACAAATTTTGGCATTTTAAAATAAATGAATCAATAATGACTATAAATCAAAAACTTTTGTAACGAATTCTTTCTACCACAGCTGTATATATTGCAGTTCGATTTCAATATAGATTTGTAAAGCTGTACATAAAGAACAAAGTTTAGTTGATGGATTCAATAAGAGAAAAGGAATTTCTATTAAAACTTCGACCGATTTGATCGTCAAAAAGTAAGTTTAGTAGTCCATCTTGAAGAATTTTGCTGGTATTTTTATCCGGTAGCACTGAATTTTTCCACGAGTTAATAAAACTCTTACAACTGTATGAAAAATACTTTTTATTCAACATTAATGAGACATTAATCGATTATTCGAGAAAACAATCGAAACGGATTCGGTAGTTTGTTTACTTCTTTTTTCTTGTAACACATGTTAAATCGGAAAATTTAATTAAAGCTTATATTAATATATTTTTCCAAATAGAAGAAACTTTGTTGCAAAGAAGCAAATTTGCAACCGAAATCAAAATCAAAAAAATATATCATAATTATAATAACTTAACTACTTTTCAATTATTATTATTCTTTATAAACTTTACAAACTGGAAAATATTTAGATGACAAGAGCAGATCTATGTATGTACAACAACTTATTCACGTGAAGTTTAGTTGGTATAATATTTTAATATAAGACATTTTCCAACACAAAAATATTGTTCAAGTATTCCGATCGTGTCCATATTTTATAGTAGTCGGATCTGACCTCTTCTTTAACTTGCAACGTGCACTGATCTAAAAACTTTATCTACCGAGTTTCATTCATTTAGATTAAAATTTAAAGCCTTAAAGTGATAAAGAGACAGACGGACGGACTAGCTTGTTGGTGGGTGGATCGACTCGTCTATTGATGGTGATCAGGAATACATATATTTTAATGGTTCGATAACACTTATTTATATGCGTTTCTGGCCAATTTTATTCCACCCTCTGCAGGGGTACAAAACGTATAAACGGTTGTTAAAATAGTTATCAAAAATGTTTATTTGTAACCACAAAGGGCATGGAAATTCTTTATTTCCGTTTACTCAATGCATCAATCAGCCTTTCATCAGGTTTCAACATTTCAAATGAATATCAGGATGAAGGTAACTATGTCCGCCCGTTCCCATTGTCGAATGGATGTTTGCATGTTTATCAAATTGAAAACCACATTGGATGATTATCATTTGGCATTCCCATGGCTTTAACATACACGGAATACATGTACAGGAGAGTATGGGATAGGGGGGGGAGGCTAAGCTAAAACAGTTATCAAGTTGTCAAGTTGGCCTAAAGCAACTGCCATTATTGGCATATGTTGTTTGTGTCTCCCATCATTCCAAACAATTGCGTGTGCCGGGTTAGTCGAGAATGAATGCCGCCCTAAAACAAACGCCTGTTTTGCCGTAAGTATATGGGAATGTGAATGACTGTCAAACTGATGGATGATGCAAGTGAGTGGGGGGGATGGGTTTTAATGGAGGGAATTGCTCATACACATTGCAATGCATTGAATTGGAATTATTAGATGGAAGCCGCAGCGCATTATCACAAAACTATGTCACAACCTCAATGCATCAATTACATGGCTAAGCCAACAAATTATATGCCTTCATTATGGCCAGATGGGTACGGCCATGGATCGATCGATGGTTGAATGGAAGGGTAGTAGAGGAGAAATACCAAAATTGCTTTAAAACAAGCATAATAAATCAACTGCAAAATAAAGACAAAAAAATATATGTAGGAATTTAGCACAAAATCGGAGAAAGAAGCAAAGAATAGAAATATCGTGGATGGGCGAGGCCAGGCCGGTATAGGCCGGGCCAACACATCGCGATAAGCGCCTAAAACAAATGTCATGCTCGCCAATGCCATTGCCAATGCCACAACCAGTGCAACACGGTAGCAACATGTGTAGCAACTCCGTAACTCCGCAACTCCGCAACTACCGCAATGCCTTGTTCGACTAATATGATACGAGACTAGTCAACATCATAATCATCATCATCATCATCATCATCATCATCATCATCATGGACGTCGTTGTCTGGCGACTTTCGCCTCATAATTGATATTTTTGTTTCGTGTTTCCAAAAGAGTGTGAGAGAGAGAGAGAGAGAAGAGGAGAACTGGTGCAACAACAACTAGGAACAACATGTTGCCCATGGAGATAACAACGGGCAACGTTCAACCGACCGTACCGAGACATTCCACTCCGTCCCTGGTCCATTGGCCAACCCACATTGCAGCTCACTCATTCTCTTGAGGCACTGCTCTGAATGAATTTCACATTTTGCGTGGTTGTGTGATTTGAATTTATAACTTTGCCAACATAAGTTTCGAATTTAAGCCAGCTAAGTTGCAGCGGGATTGCACTTCATACTGTACATGGATGGGGAGTGAAGGAATGAGTGTATATATCTATGACTATGACGTTTCTTATTGCATTATCTTTGATTTAAAACCAATTCATCAACTCCACTGACTGCACCGATGACTTTGTTCTAGGCACCAATGTCGAAGGATGATTCCTTCGGTTGCCTGGGTGGCTTCCACTAATTGATTTTCGTTGGCTTATGAGTAATGGATGCCGAATTGCACATCTAAATAGATGCCTTGGAGCAAGTCTCATCTGGCGGCTGCAAAAGTTACCAGAGACAGAGTCGACTAATGGTAATGATCATAAATCAAGGTCTCCAAAGACAAACCGATTAGGAGTGGGTTCTCAATAGTCAAGATAATCCGAGCAGGAAACATGGTTATATAATGAAAAAGGCATCGCTCAGAGAGACAGAGAAAGAGCCAAGTAATTACATATTATGATTAACTGGCTAAAAATGTGACATTCTATACAAAGTAATTTTGCTTTTATCGAAATGTTTTGCTCTGACAGATCCATTTAATAGCTTCAAATTGAAATTTCCCTTTAAGCTTTGGGTGACCACATATTTTTCCTTCTCTCTTTGATTGCAACACACTCTTATTCTTGCAACGAACCAACCTGCCTCTGTACTCAGAAACCATTGACAGCTTTTCCAAGTTACTTAGGCTTAGGTTGGAGCTTAGGCTTAAAGCCGCTGAAAACAAAACACGCCTTAGAGCACCGAGTCCAATATCCAATCACATTTGGGTCACACACACACACACACACACACACACATAGAAAGAGGGGCATTTACAGTGACCCATTGACTGAGTCTCTGCAGATCAACAACAATTTCCATTTCAATTTCAACAGTAATCAAAACTGTCCACTTTGTGTCATGTCACACGCGACAAACGGGCGGCCAGGGCAGTGTCAACTGCAGATACTTCACATAAACAAAAGCAAGTTCCCAACTATCAGACAGGCACACACAGCACACACACATAGAAGACATTCAATCAACTTCAGAGGGGGGGCCCTCTGTCCAGTTGGAGAAGTCTTGAAACAGCAAAAAGCAAGAATAACTACAGTGCGTTCAATTGTACAAAAGGCTTGTGGCGGATTATGATTTTCAATGTGTGTTCAGTTCGCGTATCTATAAGATACTTTGGCTTACACACACACAGACACACACAATGTCAGGCATGTCTAATTGCGCGCACATGTCCGGCCAGACGACACGCCCCATGGGTGTTCCCCCTCCCCTATTGAATGCCTGCCCCCTCTTAACTATTCCAACTTGGGGATAAGCAAACAGAAACAATTACAACAAAAGCACAAAAACTCTCCCTTTACGGCTTACAAGTGTAAAAAATTTAATAAAATTTTTAACCATTTTTAAGTTTTAGATTAAGAAATTTTGAATCTAAAGTGAAAATTGAGATAAGAATTTTTTAGAACAAAAGATAAAACAAAGATTTACGAGTATTCACACACATATATGTACATATATAAAGAGTATTTTTTAGATGTATAAATATATACTATTATATATTCAAAACGATAAATAAGATATTCGCTTAGTTGCCTTCTTTCTACTCAATGTATAAATTAGATTCATAATCTCATTTTTGGTATTACAACGAGCATCGCTAGTTAAATCCTTTCGGATTATTAGATTCGAATATACATAAATATATATATGATTAAATTCAATTATAAATAGCAATACATACATACATACATATATCCATAAACAGACCGAATGATCACAATTAATTATGGATAGAAAAATCTACTTCATGCTCTTTAACGAAAGTTTTTCCAAATTCCAAAATTTTGCTATCTGATTTTCACCATAAAGAAAACTAGTTTAATGCAATTATTGAACACATTCGACCGATACTGTATTTTGATTAACTCGATTTTCACTCATTCATTTCCAACTATTTTAAATGAATATCAAAGTTATTCTGTACTAAGTTACTTGTTTGTATTCGAACAAATGTAAAATTGTATTTTGCTTTGCACTAACTTTATTCGAATATACTCATGCATGCCTCTAGTTTTTTACCAGATCGAGGACCAGATACGATTGGCCCCACCTGATTTAAGGATAGATTAAAAATTTTACAGGATTAGATGACATCCAGAGCAGGGCATTAAAAAAATTTATAAAGAATTTTCGTAGTAAAAAAAATTGTGTAGTAATTAATACTAATGAACACTGTCTTTAGACGATTTGTTTAAAAATAGCAAAAAATCCTAAAAGATATTTAACCTTTGGAATAAAGCTTCTGTAAACAAACTTTTAAGAAGTTGACAAACTAATAACTAATACAATTATATAGTTTTAATCGTACTTTTTGCATATTTTTTGTAGATTATTCTTTCAAGTAAAAGAATTTTTATTATCTACATTAAATATACTCGTTTAAATAAAAAAAACGATTTTTAAAAAATTTTGAATAATATGTTCGAATTAATGATTTCGCTTTTTTTGTTTGGCTACCCTTTAAATATTTTTCACTCTAATGATAACATCAAACTAATTATTTTTAATCAAAACAAAGAAAAAGTACTAATTCGTTATATTTTATGGATGAGACAAAGAACTTTTTTCCAAAAAATTTTATATTTATATTAAATAAAATTTAAATACAATTGTAGCTTAATTTCTTTAAAATATATTTCATAAAAAAATTCAGGAAGTTCAAACTTTGTAAAATCAAAAATAGCACTGAAACTAAGTGACTGTAACTATCGACCCGCTCCACTAATTTAAATTTTTTTCTGCCTGTTTTGCTCACTATCAGATGTCAAGATAGCTGCAGTCATTGAGTTACAATAACTCAATAATAATATAAAAAAAAAAACCAATCTTTTACTATTCTGACTATGTATTTTAAATAAGGAGTTCCATTAAAATAATTCAGGACATGTGCATTGCTCCGAATGTAGGTAAATTATTAATATAATTATAAACCAAATGGAAATATTATTAATATTTTATGCTGTACGCTTATTCATAAAATTGATTTAAAGTATTAAATTTAAAATTATTAGGTAAGACAACAGGTTAAATAATAATAAGAAGAATAAGAAGTTTATATGCTGGTAGATAGTCAAATAAAGTAAGTCATACAAAATTTTATTTCAATTCCAAAAACAGCGTTGCTAAAAGCTTCGGTAGTGAGCAAAGGACATAAATAAAAGTAATCGAAATATTTTAAGCAAAAGTAAGCGAAATATTCTACATACTTACATACATATATGGAAATGCATACTATTTAGAAGGTGCTGTCAGTTTTATATTGGCTAACAATTTTGCACTGTTTGACGGTGTGTCAGAATTTGGCATTAGCCCTTCCTCATCAGGCATGCAAAAGGGCGCCTCAATGGCAGTCAGTGCGACGCCAGTGCCAAGAAGACGATCGATAAACGATCCTTGCCAGCGCCTTCAATAATTACGCATGCAGGTGGCGCGCTTCATTGAATAATGTGAGTGCATAAATTAATTAAATTACGTTATAAACTTGGAAGGCCGACGACTAAGTCAACTGCTATTGCCACAGGCATAGCTACTTCGACTGATTCTGCCCCATTCTATGCCACTCCTCTCCACTCTACTCCACTCCACGCATTTGTCGCATAATTACGGGGCGCGAATTGCGAATCGGGCTGCAAATGTCCAGAGAATGGCTGGTACCTTGGCAAGTTGTTGCTTTGATTGGAAATCGTTGTTTGGTTTTAATTTTTGTCGCACGGCCACCCAGCAAGCGGCCAGGGCGGGGCTGCGTCGATGGCCAAAATGATTTGCATAGCCAAGGTGAGCCTACACGCAGCCCAAAAACCGATACAAGCCAAGAACCGGTGCTCTGCTGCCCCCCACAAGCAGCTGCCAGAGTGGAGTAACTCTGTAGAACGTAGCCTGTCGCGATGCTCTTTGTGCTTCTCATTCGCTTCTTTTTTTCTTTTTGGTTTTGGGAGAGGAACATGTCGTCCAATTACTCGTTTATTCAATGGCGTTTGCATTAAGTGGACGCGTTAATTACGCCACCGTGCGACGCGACGGGGCGATGGCGAAAATGTTAATTAAGTGATATTTTCGGCACCCAACCCAGACATACCCATGTTGCCATCCCATCCCGTCTCATCTCATTCCAGCCGCTGTCCACTTTCAGTTGAGCTCAGTCAGACGTCACCAAAGTGTGCGGCTCCTCTTGGCAGGCACTGTAATTAAGTTGTACTACGAACTACGACGTTTGGACTTTTAGCTTTGGCTTTTATGCGTTTGCAGTGGGGAAACTTTTTTCGAGTCTCCTCCCTTTCCACTATCCTCTCCTTTCCACACTATCTTTCAATTTTATTTTCCTTTTATTCTCAGTGGCTTGTTTTAAATCTTTTTTTTTCTCCCACCCCCCAAAGCAGCCAAAAGTTGCACTGCAAACAGAAAAAGTTTCCAAGGTCGAAAGAATAAAGAAAAAGGAAAATGAATTTTGTAGAAAAGAGTTTAAACATATTTCAGTCACTTGAACAAACTGTAAAGATTAAGTCATGCTCTTCTGATATACATTGAGCATGTCTATAAAATATATAAAAATAATTAACTAGAAAAGAATTTAATAGTCAACATTAACTGAATCATTAATGTTCATTTGGTTGGCTTAGAATCCATGTGCTTGAAATTCTTTAAAATGCAAGCACTGAAGCACAAAATAAGGAAACATCAGAGTGAAAGGAAAGGCTAGCGTTTCTTCTGTTCGTTTGGTACCTCTTAAACGAGCAAACAAATAAAAATGATTTATAACGCAATGCGTTGAGGTTGCAGAGACGCCGCCAAAAGCGCCAAGTGGCGGCCCTCGAGGCGAGGCAACTGGCAAATGGACATTGAGAAGGTTCCCTCGTTCTCATTCTCTCTCGTTCACGTTCTCGTTTTCGTCGTTCTGGGACTATCTCGCCCGTTGAGTGGTGCGCAAGCTAAAAGTCTATGTTAACTTTGATAAATCGCTGCACTACTAAAATGCGATAAGCGTGCGAGCGAAACAGCGAGCGATGGGACTGTCGCACTGATGAGGAATACCAGGTCCCTACCATTCCCTCCCCATACCATCATATCACATGACCAACAATCCAGTCCAGTCCCCTACCCTATGACCAGACCAATGGCTACTGTGAAAGGAACGTTGGCCAGTTGATCGGCCTTTGAAAACGCATGCGCGCTGATTGCAATGCGATAGTCGCAGTGCACTGTGCCTGCAATAGGGAAGGGCACCATCACCAAAGACTTATGTACTCTGACTAGTGTCCAGCAGGTACTTGCCACAATGATATCTGCATGTCTATCTTAGATGTGCACAAACACACGCACAACACAAACACATACACCTGTACACACACACACACACTGACACACACAGCCACACAAAACACACGCAGAGAAGGAAAAGGCGTTGAGTGGTGTACGACTGCGTGGCGGCATAGGCTACTTGATGCTAGAGGTAGATGCAGCCTTCTGCCGATGCCGTTGTCATAGCTGTTGCAGGGCCCGGCCCGTGTTGTCTTTGCGTGCTGTGGCAAGTCAAGTGCAGCAAAAGAGCCGTACTTTACACATACGCATACGACTCACATCTACATTGGAAAGGGACACTCCAATGACTAAGTGAATATAACCCAGGAGACAAAGAGACGAGAGTATTAAAAGACATATTTTATACGTTGAAAAAATAAAAACAGAAACAAAAAGAAACTATTTTCCATTAGAACAATTTTTTCTTTTCTAAAAATAAACATTTATTTGTATTATTTATATTTACGAAAAATGACAATTAAAACGATGTTTCTTCATATTAAATTAAATCTTCGTTCCCGATACATTTTTATTTTTTTATCGAAGTTTCGAAGATATTCATTATTTGCAGGCTTTCTTTGTAACTCAATTTCTTTCATATGACTACGGTTTCTTCACATTTCTCCAAAAAATGTTTGATCTTAAAAAGAAGTCAGTAAAGTGGTTTTAAAAAACCATAAGCTACATATTTAAGAAGTAGTGCACTTTAGAATCTAAGCTATTAGTATATATAATTATTCATACCATTCCAAAGAATAATGTTTGATCATTTCCATAATACTTTGAAAGGAAATGATTTTAGACATCAAAGTAGTTTCAATTTACCCTTCTTGCCACTTGAAAAAAAACTATGTCAACTTTTTAGTTGCACTAGTTAGATGACTCCCCCAAAATTAAAAGCACCGCCGTTTAATCTATAGATATGAAAATTTCACTTTAATAAAGTATTTATCCGCAGAATAGCAAATCTGAACTTAACCTTCATCGCCATAGTTCCTCTTACAAAAGCGTCATTTAAAATGCATGCTGGGTTATGCAGCAGTTTCTCATCGTCATTGGGTTGCCTTCTATAAACGTATATACATACATACACACACACGCACACATGCACTTTTTTGCTTGTATGTAACTCTCACCCTTTCCCACCTCTTTTGGGCCACTGTTCAGGCCCTGTTTGAACGATACGTTCCCTTATCTAGCGCCTTGAACTTGTAATGTTGGTTATTTTGTGCAAATATTGCGTTAATTAAAATATTTTAGTTGCGCCTCGTTGATAATCGTCGTCGTTGACGGCAACGGCAACAGCGTCGTTCATTGTTGCTGTTGCTGTTGTTCTTGTTGCAAGTTGCTGTTGGTGTTGTCGCAGTTTTTCCCTTGGGGCATCTTTTGGCTGGTGTTGATGGCACATTGGGCTTTTGCCACCGACACCTTTTCCTTTTCCTGGTTAATGTGGCACCGCCGCCAGCCGCCAGAGCGGTGCCTGTCGTCGTGCGGGATTGCGTTTCTTGAAACGAAACTGGCATCATCCGTTGGGATGATTAGATTGGCCTATGCCAATGCCAAAGTCAAACAGCATCTATAAGATATAGAGCCCAGCACGTATGCGCGTCAAATATTTGCATTAAGATGCCAGATAATGAAAAGTTGCGTTTTTTACCCATTTAGCCGCTAAACATTTATAATTACTTAACGCATCTTATCGGTCGGACTCTTTGGGGCTACTTGAAAGCGCAAACGAAAATAACTTTGATAAAATAAACTACTGCACTTCAAAGTGTCCGTCGAATGGACTGTTCGAAGGGTCATCCGGTCTTGTCTTTGTCTTCGACAGTTGTACCGATATCGATACTGGTACCGGTACAAGCACTGGCATTGGCACGCCCAAAGGCCAAGTCAACGAACCCAAATGGAGTGTAACAATATTCAAAGATGCCGTTGAGAAGCTCTATTCCACATTCACATGTCCCACACTAGGTTCATTTCGTGTAAAGTTCATTTCGAGGGGGGAATCATAAGTTTTCGGATTCTTTCACATTTTATCGATTAAAGACATTAAAACAATATCTTAGAAAACAATTCTCTGTGATTTCATATAATGCATTATTAGGTTCTATACCTCACATTGAATAGAATTATTTCGAACTTTCTTAGTGTTTCAGTTTTCTTAGTGTTTCAGTTTTTCATGGTTACTTATTAAGCAACCCTCGTTGCCTTAAAGAAGCGCATTTCAAATTGCACCCACGCATTTGTTGTAACAAATTTGTAGCGCGTTCTTTGCAGCACGTGACTCCACAACGAACCTTCGAAATTCGGACTGTGGGGCAAACGAATTTCCCAAACGTCAGCCATTGCCGGAAGTGTGAGTGCATTTGGCTCACTGCCGTTCACTCCCACGTTTCCTTGCCGCCTTTCTGGCTGTCCAGTATTACGTACGTACGAAGCGAAAGTAATTGATTTCTTTTATAGTTGAGACAGTTTCAAACTCAAATGGCTGCAGCAACTACGTTGCCAGAGCTACTGCCTCCGCCCTTTACCAATCCACTGGCTGGCATCCGCTCTTTTGTCCCTTGGACTTTGGCTTTAGTTGCAGCCTGTTTGCCGCACGTGTAAATGTTCCAAACATGTTGCGGTTTTGGCTTCCACCTAACACTTTTTCGATGTTTTATTGGTTGGTGTCGTGAAATGTTTTAAATAAAGATTTTTTATTGTCAATGGGAAATAATGTTGCGGCTTTTACCTTTACATCAACCGACCGACAATTTTCCACTTATTTTTATTCAACAGCGGCTTTAATCTGAGAAAAACAGCTCAAAGGTTACCTACAGTTTAATCATCGAACTAGCTTACTAACAATTATATGTAATAGGGTATATTTACACAAAAGTGATTCTTCTGAGTGTCTGTGAGAGTGAAAATTAACATTTTGTTCTTTAAACAATTCTTGAATCTTTATAACTTAAAAGGAGTTGAGATCCAACATATTTTCCAAGAAGAAAAATCATTATGTAATGACGTGTTTGCTCTCAGTTAATCGACTAAATATATCTAACTAAATGATTGCTCCATGGAATAAAGGTAATCCTGCCCAATGTGGAAGATGTGATTCATATTTAATAATTATTTTCTAAAAATATTAAGAGAAAATTAGATATCTCTTACATAATAATCCTAAGATGTATCCTTTACTTAAAAACACGTTTTCGATTATTATCACAAAGTACAGTATGATTTAAGTGAAATTTAAATCAATTTACAGTTTACGTTTGAGATCTTAGAAATTATGTTTGATTTTATTCTTTAACGCAGAAGAGTCTATATCACCGTTAAGGAGCTCCGAGCACTGTTCTACGATTAGTAAGAGAAGATAGGTTAACTAAAAGAACTCTACTAGAAAACGATGACAGACTGAAATTGGGATACCAGATTAGACCATAAAAATCAAAGGGCAGAAACTGTTTCTGAACAGATTTTAGTCTTGCTTGGTCTGATTCAAGTTGAGACGATCAAATAATTTTGGTTGTGTAAGGATCATTAAATCCCTTTTACCATATTTTAACAAATCCAAGAACACAAATGATTTTACAGACAGTAGTGAAAATATAAGGAAATATAATATATGTATTCTTAAAAGTTTAGTTACGGTCCATTAGGACGATCAAACCATTCATCATTAAGAAAATAGGTTACCAACTGCGGATTAAATCATCACCTACCATTTGATTAACAAGTTGTAATGACACCAAGACTAAAAATTTTGAAAATGTAAAAATCGGATTGCAATTGACTTTGAATCATTAAGTTATGCTAAAGTTTGAATTTAATTTGTGTATTTAAAAACGAAGTCGGAATACCATTTTTTGTTAAAACTAAAAGCATTTTAATAACATTGATAGTATATTGATATAATTTGATTTTTTGTAAGATTCAATTATTAAATTAGTTACTAAATGTTATTTAGCCCTAGTGTGCAATTTATTTAAATCTATAGGGAACCATCGTTCTTATAAACACCTTCACCTCGATGCGCTAATGAAGGTTCTTTGCCAAATGAATTAAATTTAAGTATAATAAAACTGACTTACCAATGCCAAAACAGGTTATTTTCAATACAACAAAAGTTTCGTTTGCCGATTCCCTGAAAATGTAAAAAGTAATAAATAGAAACTTGTTTTCACTTGAGGCATAAAAGGCGCCAGGGCCGATCTTTAGGGGACTCTTTTGAGATCCGACAATCAATCTAACTAAAATTAAAAAAAATTTAAGAGTATAAATCGTATATTTATTAATATTATGTAAATGAAGTAAACGACGCATGCCAAAATGCGTGTTTACTGTGACTTTTGATGATGTTTAACATATATCGGACTGCTTATAAATTTGATGGATATTGTTTTTAATATTATACCATTTTTTGTTTGTTGTTAAATTGATTAATGAGCGGCAGCAGTCAAATATTTGTAGTGGGTATTAAAAATGTTTAGCCAACAGAAAGCGTTACCAAAAGGAAAAGAAAAATGTTGAATATTGAAATAGTTTTTAGTGAAAACAGCGCCAGATCATTATTGAGACCAATTTTCGTTTTTTTGGGTCCATGGAGACGACGTTGCTACTTTATATATATAAATAGATGAATGCAATGTATGCAAAATGCAAACAAATCGTCAACAAAAATGATTTATTAGATGCAGGAATGAGTGAGTGACGGGGCAAGTGACGCACGGGAGTTGCTTATGACTTTCTCAAGTTAGGGTCTGACAGTCGCTCATAATGTTCATCATCGTGGTGATGTTGATGATGAGCAGGCGGCAATGATTTGATTTTCTTCCACAAGTACAACAGACACATGTGGCACAGTCCAACATTTGTATGCACCATGCGGAGAGGCAACGTGTGTTTTTCAGCCGGTTGATGAATGCCAATGCAATTGCCATCACTGCAGCTGTTGTTGTTGTTGCTCGTTCTCATGATGGGGGCGCAAGTGCCAAATGCCTGCCAGCATTGCCTTTCAGTGTTCAGTCTTTTTCTTGCTCTAACGTGGGCGTGGCAAGCTCACTCCACTCGACAACGCGACTTGACTCCCACTTGAATTTGCATCACAAAGGCAACACAAATTGCGGGCTGTTCTTTGTACAGGCTCTTCTAGGTCCCGATATAAAGTCTTGGCAGAGGATCCTCAGCAATAATCCGAGGAGAGATTCAAAAATTTACGAAAGTGAATCTTCGGGTTGACTATTTAATTACTTTAAACAAATATTTGAAACAAATGCTGTAAATTCAAAATTAAAAGTAAAAAAATAAGAAAGGAATTAATAGAATACATACATTAAATCCATCCAGATCCTGATGCCTGATCCTGATCCAGATGTATGATTCCTTGTTATTTTTGGAAGTTCTGAAGTAGTGATAGTGATTCTACCTCATAGTATGTACTTCAATTCGACCAATTCTTAATCTTGCGATATGTACACATCTAAAAAGCATATCTATCAAGTTTTTTCCACATAGCTTAAAAATAAAAGTTCTTAAAGCTGCAAAGAAACAGACAGATGGGCTAGATAAATGGCTGGATCTACTCGACTTTTGATGCCAATCAAGAATATACATACTTTCTCTGGCCTGACCAATTTTATTATACCATGTGCATGGGTAACTCTTTCCAATTCTTTTAGTTACAAAACTTTTTAAAATCAAAGTTTCATTTGTTTTATATATTATTATTATTATTTTTTTATTTTTAACATTTTTTAAGGTTTGTTTTCAAGTGCGGCATAGCAGAAGGAAGAGATGGAACGTAGGCAGTTAAATGTTAATGACGTTATTTATTTTTGTATCTGATATCTTTTTTGTGGCTGTAGAAACGTCATTTTACGCACTGGTACAGTCTCGGGCGTTGGAATATTTTCACCGGTAGAGCTGGTCACCTTATTGTCAAGGATTTCAAAAGCGTTGCCACAGTTTTGTTTGGCCATCTGATAGTCGGCTGAATCGAAGTATCTTTGTCCTTTCTGCAAACGCCTTTGAAGTAAAGCCGACGGTCCGCCTGGAGGTCGTAAGCCATCGGGATATTTCGGTTTCAGGATTTCCTCCTTGACTTTTCCGTCCTCGTCTGCATCGTTTTTCGGAACGGCCTTCGATTGCTTGTTGGCATTTTCATCAGTAGAACTCATCTTGGTTAGAATCTATGCAGACAGAAACTTGAAAAAATATGTAAAATTATTAAAATGGAAAAGAATTCCGTAATATCGTTTCTTACTGCTCAGCTTTAAAATTAGTAATGATTCAGAAAGATATTAATTTTATAATACTCATTTAAGTAAAGGGCTTAGCCTACTTTCTAAAATCAGGACAAACATTTTCGATTGCTGTAATTTTGACATACTTTTCAAACTTTCCTCCATTTATTCATTTATTTATTTTTTTACTAGCCAGTTTCCTTTTGCCAGCACATAATTGAATATTGAAATGCATTTTTCATTAGCACTGTGTTGGGCCAAGGGCCGAGAGTCCAAACAGGCCAAAACCACCAAACAAGAGAGAATCTAAAGAAAAAAATAGAGAAAAAAATTGCGTATAATGAAAATTCAATTAAACTTTATTACCTTTAGCTGCGCTTGTTTAACCTCTCACTGCTTAGTAAAGTTTAGCCGCCATGGGATTTGTGGTCCATTTGTTGCATTAATTTTCAAGCAGCTACTCCACAACATCATCTCATTCCACCCCCATGCATCTCCAGCCTCATTCTCATTCCCATGCCCATACCCATCCCCATCCCCCTCACCATTTTTAAGATGTCTTCTAAGGAGGCAAACCCAGCAACAGTTTGTAAATTGCATGCTTTTGTTACGATTTTCCGCAAAAGTTTTTCCCTTTTCTTCTAGTTGCCTTCCTGCGTTGCTGCCGTACATGCTGCTGCTGTTGCTGTTGCCGTTGCCTTGCCTTGCAACGTTGCAACGAAGACGACAACGCAGACACCTTCATATCTTTTAATGAGAATAAATTGATGTTTTGGGTATTTTGTAGCTTCTGCCTCTTGTTGCAAATGCAAAATGAACTTTTGTAGAATGCCAAGCAACTTTTCAAGTACCCAGCAACAACTTGTTGTTGCTGCCCCTGCATATTGACAGCTTAGAGAAGTTTGGTCTTAATCATTGTAAAGAGTCTTGGGACATAATGGAAGATTGTTGCCAGTTAGTTTGTATAATCACAAGATTTTCTTGATGGGCCTTGGGTTAATGAGGTTGGAGACTTAATAAAGTCTAAAAACGATGACTAAATAAAGGAAATCAAATTTAAAGCTGCCAAAAATATTTACGGAATAACTATAATTAAAATATTATATATTATTTGAATCATAGATCGAAATGGAAACTATGGACTGCGACTGCTATATCACAATCAAGGGTTGGGACAGATCGGGACAATTGGACATGTCATTAAGGCAGGGTCAACTCTTGGTTTCATGATTCTAATACGAATTTAAATTTTGGTAAATGAGGGTTACCGATAGAGATAGATAAACACGCCTCCAATGGGAGGAGAGGTGTATCCTGTTCATGTTAGAAGGCGGATCAGTCGAGGTCCACTGGAAAGATAGAATTTATTTATTTAATTTAAGATAGAATTTATTTATTTAATTTAATGCTTCATTATCTTAAAACACATGATAATTAAGGCTAATGACATTTGAATCATAAAGTTTAAGCTAACTCTGCACCTACAAATATAATCGTGTTATATGTTAGACAGTTGAGAAATATTATATATTGATTAGCTTAAGACCTCAGTAGTTATAGCTAGGATACTGATTGGAGGAAATTTGTAATTCCCTTTAATCATAGTTTAAATAAATAAATAAATAAAATTATATATTGATGATTATGAAATAATATGAATATGAAATTTTGAGTTAATTATTGCTTTCAAAATTAGTTAAGTATTTCAGTATGTATTCTCAAAGTTCGTCTTTTGTTTATTGAGGATATTAAATTATGTTTTCTCTAAAAAATCATATTTCCCTTTAAGGGCTTTACTAATCAGGGACACGTACAAATTTTGTACGCCTACAAAATAGCAAAGCGAAATAATGAAAGAATTTCTTACTAGTTAAACAACAATGACAGCAAACCGCCTCCATGAAGGATATTCCACTTCAACTCATTAAGATTTCTTTTTGCCCTCCTCCCCCATTTCGAAAGTTTTACTGATATTGTTAATAGGTGACGCTTCCTTGGTATCTGCCATTTGCTTAATCACCACAAAAAGAGGCAACATGAATACGCCAGTATGAATGCCTGTGAATGTGGTTGTCGTTGTGCCGGAACCACACCCACATTCTGGAACAATCCTTTTAGCCATTGTAAGTGCCATTAAGAAACCTATTAAAAATGCAATGCACAGCTATGACTATATTTTCCTTGCAACATTTTAAGCATAAAATAAATGACAGGCTGTCTGACTGTCTGTCTCTCTGTCTGACTGGCTGGCTTACTCCACTTTCTGCTGCTAGCGTCGAGATAACGCAATGATATTGACCCAAAGAAGTCAAATCTTGGCGCGAACTCCGCCAACTCAACTCCAGTCAACTGAAATCTGAACTCAAGTCAAGTCAACTGAAAACTGAAAGCTGAAAAACCCGAAATGGGCTGGCATTCAACTGTTGGCTCAGTGCAATGCAAAAAGTTGAAACTTATTATAATTTTAATGCAAAACATTATGCGAAAGTATAAAATTATATATCTTTGGCCTGCCAGTTGCCAGCCAACAGTTGCAACTGCTGCAATACCAGTCGGCGGTGGCCATCATTTTAAATGGGCAACAGCAACAGTGGCAGCAGCAACTAGCCGGCTGGATGTAACAACGGGTACCACAAAGTATCAGGCAACAAAGAATCAACTGTCATAATGACAGTTCTCTGTTTACGCCATCATCCCAGTCAGCGGAGTCGTCATGCTGGCCACTTGGACTTGGACTTGTTGCCAGCCTTCTAATGGAAATTATAATGCGCGGTGCAGTGCAGTGCAGTTGCAATTGCAGTTGGCCAAAAACAAAAAATTTCTATTGCCTCGAAAACGGCAAATGTGTACAAGTACAAGTGAAAAAAAAGAGTCTCTCAGCTTGATGGAGAAATTTACAGAAAAAAGGAATACAAACGGAAGCAGAGACATGAAATGACATTTCAAGATAATTTTTGTGAAAAATGTTGAACATAATTCAAATTAGTTTACAAAGTAACTGAGTTCCATCTCGAAAATTGATATCGATACTATTTGCAATTTTAAGTATTTCTAAAAGAATTTAGCTAAGTGACGAGATAATAAGAAAACTTAATTTAAAATTCTTTGGCTTAAGTAAAATATTAAAGGTTTATTAATTAATGGAGTTTCCAATTAAATATCGGAAAAATCAACTGTGTTATTTATAAGGAAATTCTTTTTCTAATAAATAGAGATTTAATGTTTTTGTTAGATTTTCGTTAGATGGTTGAAAATTTATAAAATTCTGTTCAAAATTCATGTTTAACAATAAAATCAAAAAGTGATTGTTTGTTAATTTTAATGAACAAAGTTTGTAAAAAATAGTTTTAAATTGTTTTCAAAAAGTTATCTTTATTCTTTTCTTTCTATAAACTATTTTTCTGTTTTCTGTTTTATCTTAATGTCTAAAAAATTGTAAATCGATTTTACACTTAGATTTTTTACTTTTTTGAATACTTTTTAAATTTATATTGTTAATGGTTTCTGAAATACTTGACAATCTTGGGAATAATTTATAGTACACCAAACTTACAAAAAATGTTCTTTTTCTAAATATTTTAATTTAAAGTAAAAGTTGATTAGTCGAAAGAGAACTAGGAATGTAAATTTATTAATCCAAATTAATTCAAATCAGCTTTGGTGAAATGGAATCTATTCTTTACAGAGATAGTATTAGCTTAGCAACTAAGTTCTCCTAAATAGTTTAAATAATATATGTTGAGTGTAGAAAAGAGATTTCATATTTAGAAAATTACTTCGTATAAATATATACGTATTATATATTGTATTTTTATATATCATAATATTTAATTAATGCAATTCCAACATTTCTTATGGAGCAACTATCTTTTGTGTTCCGAAATATCCTAAATAGTTCAAATCAGCTTTTAAAATATTTCATATTTGTTTTTAGATTTTTTGGAGACAGGACTTTTGATAAGTATAGAGTATTGGGCCGTTGATAGTCTTTTTATGTGGCTTTAATCTCATCATTGTGGCCTTGTATTTTGCTTTGGCCCGAACTGTGTACATAGTTTTGTAGTTTCAATTGAGGCGGCTTGAAGTCAGGCAACTGAGTTGAGTTGATTAGGGGCCTGTCCGACTGTCTAACTAACTGACTATCTGACTGACTGACTGACTCTACTCTGAGTCTCTAAGGCTGGAGCTCTCAACTTGACTCCTTTTGTTGGTTTGGCGCGATAACGCGCCGAAATGTCAATAAAAGTATGGCCACGGTTTCGCCTTGACTCTCGAGTGGTTGAGCGCAGGCAGCTGCCTCGAAAATTTTTAAATTTGATCAAGTAAAACCATGCCGAACAAGTATTTGACTGACGGGGCAGCTACTTGTACAACTTGGCTAACTGACTCACTCTCCGACTAACTGACTGACTGACTGACTGACAACAGCCTTGTCTATGGGTTTCTAACTGACTTGCTATTGTTAGCCGAGTATTTTTAATATTTATTTTGATGTGCGATAGATTCGTTTAGACAGGTGAAAGGCTAAATTGTCAATTTGCAAGCGATCCAGGCCAAAATGAAATACAGAATACCCCAAAAAAAAAATCAACTTGGCCAAGTGGGTCGCTCGTTTCGTTCGATTGTTGACTTCTTTTTGATTGGGCCAACAACAACTAGAACATTTCACTATTTATTGTTATTTTCTGGCTTAAACTGAGTCACTCTCTGGGCGGTCTTTTGTTTAGACATTTCTATCAGTTTTTGTTTGCATTTTCTGACGTACCTGAGACTGGGATTGGGATTCGTATTGCGATTGCGATGGGGTTTCGGATTGGGATTGGAAATGACTGACTGTCTGTCAGACGCTGAGGAGTTGAGCTCAAAGCAATCTCAATCGATTTGTTGATTTACATTTTGCTTGGCAATTAAAAATTCATAAAATTCTTTATTCTTTTTTGTTTCCATGCTCTGTACGAAATTTGTTTGTTTAAATTTTTGGTCAACAAGAAATTGATAAATATTTGAATCAAACCGAATGGCAATATTTTGAATTTAAATGAACACAATGTAAGTAATAAGTTTTAATATAACTCTCAGTTATATTATATTATATATATATGAGAATGTCTTTCGAGAAATATAATAAATAAATATATTGTTCTTCTTAACTCTACTTTTTTTAGACTTGATAATATTTATTGTGTGAGACTTTGAAAACCCAGAAAGAAATTGTTCCTTGTATTTCGGTTCCAGTTTCAGTTACGTATATGGATAATGATCTTTGTTTCGGTCTTATGAATATCCCTCACATATTTCATCCACTTGATCTTAATTTAGAAATTACACAAATTTTCTTATCATAGCTGTAGGTATAATAAAACTTAGAAAAACTTAATAAAACTTGGAAAAACTATATACTTTTGGTCAATTTTATCGGTTACCCGATAAAATAGAAGAGATCTTATAGATACACTTCTTCGCTCTGAATTAACAGAATCGTTAAATAAATCGATTAGGAAACTAGTTCCTAAATCCACTGGGTCATCTACTACCACAAGTTGATCTCTCGAAACGCTATATTTTAGCCTAGTTATATATATCATATTATATCCAACGGTTCCAGTTAAAGAAGCAGCGTTCCATAACTTTTTTAAACAAGGAGCCATTCATTAAAACATTAGCCAGAGGCAAGTAAGTACGGAACTGGATCAGATAAAACTATTTACAAGCCTATTTAACTTTTATCTCCGTAGTCGTAATATTTTATTTTGTTTTTTTATCCTTTTTTCACAAGCTCCAGTAGCCCAATGGTAGGGCATCGGCCTTCGGAGCCGGGGGTTGTGGGTTCGAGTCCCATCTGGAGTGAAAGTTTCTCTACTTTTTTTAACAGAACTTTTTTTTGTAAAGAAGTACTCGACATTTTTAATACCCTAAGCAAATCTGTGACATTAACTTAGGGGAGGGCGGGGATAAAACAAAAAAAAAAATGTAAAATGCATTTGATTTTTGAATTTATATTGTTCATTTTTATGCACTGCTTATGGGGTAATATACATGGACGATTAACGACCTTAGAAACAAGTGCCGGGATATCCACACTCCATGTGTGTGTGTGTGTTTAAATGGGTGGGTGCATCTGTTGTGTCTCTGTGTGTGTATGGTCTTTTGCTTGCCACGTTTGTTAGTTTTGTGATGCATCGTTTAATTTTAACGCTCAATTTAAAATGTTTTATGCAGCAGCGGGAAGGACCGCACACACACTCACTCACTCACACACACACACACACACACATACAATAGTCAATGGAGCACCCACACATATGAGATGCCTGGGAGAGCCCAGCGAAGCGCACCACGACTGAAGAACAACAAGGACATGCATAGTAGGTGCTGGTTGCTGGTTCTCTGCTGCTTGGTCCTGTGACGCACAGCAACTGGCTGCGCCTGCATGCAATTATCTTTGCATTCCCTTTTCTGTTCGTTGTCCTGCATCTTTTGCCTTGCAATAAATTAAGCTATCAAGTGTCCTTAATGTACACTACAAGTAGCGTCGGCCGTGGGAGCTCGGCTTAATTTATAAGTAACTCCCACACCTCCCCCTCTCTCTCTCTCCCTACCCCTATCCACAGTGATGGTAGCAACTGTCCAGCCCAGACATAATAATGCAAAGTATCACACAGAACCGTCGGCAATTATAAAGTTTTTTTTAAGAATTTATTTTCTTTTGTTTTTTTTTTTTGTAAATCTGATTCTGAATCTCGGTCTCTCTGTTTCACAGTGAATTTTGCAGCAGGTGTTGCATATGAAAATTATACGCTTCATAAATTTTTGCTAGCCACAGATTGAAACTCATCCAGACTCTGGGCTCCTCTCCCATCTCGAGTCTAGAGGTTCGTCTGTAATTTAAGAAGTTTGTCAACCTTTTTAGAATTGTGTCATGCGATACTTTTATTCAACATCTTTATAATGGTCCAACAATCAGGCAGGCAGACAGGCAGGTATCCCCCGTCTACCTGTGCCAAATTAGTTTGACAATTTCTCGAGTGACACACACACACAAATTTTTTTTACTGCCCCTGCAAGAATTTTTTGGGTTAGAAAGATTTTTGTGGGAATCAGGCGAGTTGATGTCAAATTATTTTGAAGTGTTTGGACAGATTTTGTGTGTGTGTTTTTTTTTTTGGCAAATAATTTGATATGTTTTCTTTGCTTTTAGAAAGGAGGAAGGAGGGGCAAAGAAAGAGGTTTTGTTTTTTTATTGATGGGCGTTTACTTCCGCGGCAACAGCTGCCAAAAAGGGGAGCGGCCGATAGAATTGCTGTTGAGGGTAAATGTTTAAACCAGTGAAAAGAGACAAATAAAGGCATGATAAATGTATTTCTATACTTTTTTTTTATTTATAGTAATTGAAATCATAATCAGAATTGGATACTTCCAACAGAAAAATATACATACATATATCCCATGGTGTGGAGGGGAGCTACTCAAATTTCAAAGATTCATAAGGTAAACTGTTATTCTAAACCGCCTTAAACAAAAGCTTAAATATATATGCAAATACGAAATCCATTAGTTCTCCTTTTCATGTTGATGTGAAATGAAGACATTTACTATATGACTTTATATATCGTTCGCTCGAATGTCTATATCAATTTTCAGGTTTTTATTTTATTTTATTTTTCTTGTTCGTGCTCTAAATTGGTGTTAAATGCGCTGGCGTTTCAATTTTCAACAATTGAGATAAATCGGAAGTTTGCCAGCATGCTTTTTCATCTACATACATAATAATCATCATCATCATCATTGGCATCGGCATCAGTATCGGCATTATTATTATCATCATCGGCATCATTATGCATGCATATTGAAGCTGGGAAATTGTTGAGTGACTCCAACCTGACGACTCTTTCTCTCATCTGCAACTGTGTGCACCTTGCGGCGCCTCCCATTATCACTCGGGTCATAAATTTCTCTACCAACTATATATGTATGTATATATATTCATATACTGGTTGGTCACACCAACTGACGACTGTCGACTGTGTCTTAAGTGCCGTAATTTTTGTTCGATTTTACCATGTTTTGATCGCGTTGCTGACAAACTTTAAGTGCTTTTATTTCCACGATTTTATGACGGTCAGCGAAATATTCGTTACAAAAGCAAATATGCCGCTCCATTTATGATTTTCCTTGGTATTTTTTTTTTTTTTGGTTTTTTTTGTTTGTTGTTTTTCTTCTTCATTTATGATATTCAAGTTGTTTTAAAAGTTTTTTACTGCTTGTGGTCAGCGTTCAATATGCACATTTTCTACTCTAACAAAATACAATTTTATTAACTTAAATGAATTCCTTCATAGAAGGTATGTAGTTCTGGTATACATAAATTGTGTGATCCGAGAGAACTACTTAATCTTCATTATTATTTTTACAATTGCAAAAATAACAGAAAGGAATAGAAAAAATTATAATAGATCTCAATAATTAGGCGATCGTAAGCAATAGCGATTTCTTTCAAAAATTCTGTAATAGAGTATTAATATTTTACTAAGTAATTTTTATAGAATTGTTTTCCTCAGTTTTATTAATCAAATAGCAAATTAAGTAAATTGATAAATTTTAATGATGTATTATAGTTTAATATTTTTTTAAAATAAAACGCAGCCTTTCAATAACTCAAGTATAGAGAAAGAGTATATAAACTTCGACATGCCAGTGTCGAACAACAAGAACAAGAACAAACACACAAAACGCCTAGTTTTAACAATATAAAAACTTAGCTCTAAGGGTTTTTTATCAGTCTCGTTGGGTGGCATATGAGTATTACGAATCAAATTTTTGGAATCATCGCGGAGATTGTCAATAAAAAAGACAAATCAGCTTCAAGGTGAATATTTATATTAAAAAGACATATAACAGGAATGTTTCATCTATTGTCAAAATCTAGTTTAAAATGTTCCGGTTATTAAATGATATGGATTTCTTTAGTATTTGTGGTTTCTAAACGAAGGTCCCAGAAATAGATATTTATATTTTTATTTAATTATAAACATATAACTCATGTCCAAAACTTTAAAATATTTCACTAATTTAATGATTCTGTGCCAATCGTCATTGGAATAAGCAATTTAGTGACACCATGAATTAAAGAAATGGAAAAAAATATTAAATAAAATTAAAAAGAAAATCTGATATGTATTTAAATGGGACTGGTGGAATATATTTTTTTTCTTTCATAGATTTCTTTGGTGAATTAAAGACTTGTCTATTATGAATGAAAAATGAACGTAAATCAATCTTTTCATTTTGTCTAGAATGTCCCATGTAGTATTGACTATCGAAATCGTTAAATATTAAATCAAAATAAATCAAATCAAATAAAGACAATATTTTTCTCTTTATGATTTATTGAATAATATATTGTGAGAGTTGGCTTACATAAGTAAGTTTCATTGATTACTGTAAATTTAATATGAAAATATTTTACTGCATTTTTTTTTAAGAACTTCACATGTGTTCAATCCCTGTTGAATTCCATTTGAAGTGCATTGCTGTCTGTTCCATTTTAAAGTTTGACATTCTAAACCTTTTGGACTATTGAAATCTATGCATTTTATACAATTTTTTTATGCACTTGCCCCACTCAAATATTCATTTTTTGGTTTTGTATATATATTTGATTAAAATTTTTGTGACCTGCTTTGGCTTCCGTTATTTTTTTATGTGCCGCAGCTTACAAAACATGCTAGTTAAATTACATTTCGGGCGAACCCGAATCCCTACCAGATTCAGAAACAAAGGCAAAATGTGGCAGGGACAATGACGCATCCACAATTCCATACAACATTTCATATTTCCACTATGAGTTTTTGGTGGCAACCGGAATCCATTTGTGGGGTTCGGGCCTGACACTTTTTTGTTGCCATTTTTTTTTAAATTTTCCGCTAGTGGCCGTTAAGCTTGTCATTAACCCAGTTTGAACTGCAGCAACAGCCAAAGTGCTGGTGAATAATAAAGTTTACTTTATGGATATATACATATATAGCAAATATTTCTTTTATGGATTGTGATTTTAAAGGAAAAAAACAAATTTAAAAATTGCCGTTCTAAGGAAAGTTATTTTTGTACTAGTAAATGTTGACATGTTGACAAAATGTTATTTATTAAATAATGATTATTTTATATAAGAACTAATTATAATATATGTAATTCCAAATCATCTAAATATTATCTAATTATGTATATTATCCAATTCACAGTTCTTTACTTTTCCATCTCTTTTTGTTTGTCCACAATATTTTTTACAGTTTAGAAGTCTTGGCAAAAATAATGCAGAATAATTAATATGCAAAGTTTGTTATTTCTTTTATTTTTTAATGGCGCCAAGCTTGCAATAAAGAAAATATGGGAGACCTTGAAATTCCTTCTTTAAAACCAACTTGCAGCACAAAAACATATAAAAATATTCAGAATTCTTAAATTCTGCCAAACGGAAGCAGCGCCACAAAAATGGGTCCCATTCGATTTGTAAAACTGATGAAAACTGATGAAGCATTCCATAGGAATAAAACAAAATATACATTTATCTTTTTTTTCAATATTTTCAATGTAAATAGTTGCAATAAGTCAGGGACAGGATGCAATATCTCTAATATGTTGTTCAGATATTT
The DNA here is from genome assembly GCA_037075365.1 of Drosophila emarginata. NCBI lineage: Eukaryota > Metazoa > Arthropoda > Insecta > Diptera > Drosophilidae > Drosophila > Drosophila emarginata. The sequence goes on from JBAMCD010000324.1 coordinate 4,552,034, forward strand.
GGCGTTATCTGTTAAACTATTTCTTAAAGAATTTTTTGTTTAAAAATGATTTATTTAGTAGCAGATACATTAGCCGGTCACATGAATTTTTTATTTATACTTAAAATTTGATAAAGAAACGAATTTAAATTCGCAATTATTTTTTGAAGCATATATTTTATGATCAAACATTTGAGTTTAATTAAAAAGTTCCATTTTAATATACATATTTACCAAAAACTGATTTTTTATTCTTTATCGTTTTTAATAACTTGCTTAATATTATTATACATACTTTAGTGTTTTATATATTTGTCCTAATTGATTCAAAGTTTACCTTAGTTTATAACTTATTTATAATAATATTCAATTTCAAAACTGCTTGCTTTTAACTTGTCTTTAATTTATTAATTTTAGAGTACTTATTTTTAGAATCGAATATCTACTTACTCTTTACTGGTCTTTAATGTTAATTGACAAAGTTTATTAAGACATCAATTTAATGTGATTTTCAATTGTATATTTTTTCGTTGGTCGCCTTCAATGATAATCATTCCCTCAATATGTCATGGGCTTGCGCCTTCATAAGAGTTGCCGGTGTGCATCAAAGTGATTAATTTCAACAGTTTTTGCATATTACAAGCATTTCGACTTTGAACTTGATGGCGGCGACGGATCTGCCAGAGAGGCAGACAGACACATTACCAACACCAGCAACACCAGCAATGCACAGCAGCAGCACGCAACATGTTGCCAATGTTGGCTGGCTGAAAGAGGCCTTGACTCTGTCACTCATCGCAGCAATGAGAGACGAAAGCTGAGGGCTGAAGGCCTGAGAGCCTGAGAGATTGGGTCGGCTGGGCCTTCGGATGCACATGTTGCTGGTGTTGGTGTTGTTGCCGATGCTGCTTAAAAGTAAAATTGTGTCGATTTCAATAATGCAAGAGACCCATCACACATATCGGATACAAGGAACCATGTGCGTGCCCGCGTTGGCATTTGGTGTAAGCATTCCATCAAAGCGCCTGCACCGCAAACGCCAAGAGAAACCGGCAAGAGGCACAGGAGGCACAGGAGACACAGGAGACAAAAGGAGGAAAAAACGTAAAGGAACAGCAACCCCGAGACATTGTCAAACATTTCATTAATTAAACATGCGAATGTAGCACATTTTAATTTTGCACAACAACTCTATGCAATATAGAGTATATGTTTGTACGTATATGGTATGCATATTTTATAAAGTGTGCCTCCGACTGTCTACCCTTGCCACAATGATTGCCCCTTAGGGGACCTGCGTGTCAAAAGACATAATTTAATACATGGCCAGTTCGTCAGTTGGATGATATCTGTCCCTGGCACCTCTAAAATTATTGATGCTCGCCCCGCAAATTATGCCTTCGAAAAAAGAAATCAACATACAATATAAATATATGTATATATATATGATAAGTATATATACATATATCCTAAGTGCTACATGAACTTAAACGTAAAAACAATTCACAATAGCAAAGGAAAATATAACCAATTACAGGGCTGCAAAAAAAATAATGAATTTGTTTTGTCACAAATTTTATAAATACTCAATTAACAACTGAAAATTAGAACTTGTGCTGATAAAACTAAAAAAGTTGATTAACTTCGAATGAATTCGGGTTACCATTGGACTAAATTATTTTTAAATATGGGAGAATTATTGGATGACCTAATAAATTCCTAAATAGTTTTGGAAACGGTTCTAAGCGAAACAAGGAAAGTGATAGCTTATTTCAATCTGTATCCTGTTGTATTTATACAAATTATTCAAGTGCTAAGTATTAGTTTAGTGACATAAATTCTAAGGCTTCAGTAGAATTATTTCAAACTTTAGTTTTTCTTCAGCAGTCGCGACTGATATTGGCTAATAATACTAATTAAATACTATGCCAACTACTGTAATACAATATTATTATTACATTTCGATTAAAATAGAGTTGTATTTAAATATAATTGAATAGTTAACAAATATGAAGTCTTGTTCAGTATCTAAAATATTTAACTCTAGTTTTTAATAAATATGAAGAGTTTCTTTTAAACAAACTGTAGAAACTGATCCTTAAAATCAACTATTCAGTCCAAGAGTCAGCATTTAGTACACTATATTTTGGATCAGACTTGGGTAAAAGATAAAATTGAAAATTCATAAAATCTGTAAAACACACATTTTATCTGGGATATGATATTTTTATTCTTTAAACTATTTCGACACAAATATAATTCTCTTAATTTCAAAGTACATTTATGTGTTTAAAAGTTTCCCAAATTCATAGAGTATATTTAATCATTATTATTATTTTATTTTCTATTAAACTTTATAATCTATATTACTATTTGACCATTTTAACTATGTATTACTAAATAAAATTATTGTTTCGAATGTAATAGCTTAAAACTTTTCTATCTGTAACATGGTGATACTTTATACCTACTGGAATCTCAAAAGCAACTAATGGATAGAGTTCTCAGTCCCAGGACCCGACCCTGGTAAGCTCCGTTATGACGTAGATTAAAACATAATTTATACAAATGCGTAACAAACAGGAAAATTTTATGTAGTAGCATAAACCCCTCTTGCCGATCCCTATAAATATATGTAATAAAGGTATTACAGAAAAACCATGATCAGAAAATATTCCAGAGAGACATATTTAAAGATCCGATTTTTACTACATTGTTTGTCACTTATAGTTAATAATTCGGTCAAATTTTGATTTTTTTTCGATGATTTCGATACTACGGCCCTGGTATTTACCTTACCATTTAACCGTGCCAAATGAGATGCATTCTCTTCAGCATCTTTTCATTTTGGACTCCATTCAGCTATATGTATGTAAGTTCTCTGTTTGTCTCCCTCTAGCGCTCCGCTTTGCCGTTCCTTCTCATCGTGTGCGTTGCATTCTCTTCTTCTTCTTCTTCTTTGGTTTCATTACCTTTAAATGAATTAAATAAATATTATACAAGTGGTGCTGCATAATGAGCGCTGGAAGCGCTTTTTCAGTTACTTTTGCCTCAATGGCCAGACGGCCACAACTTTGTGGGTCTTCGGGAGGAGATCAGGGAATAAAGGACAGGAATACAACGATGACGAACGGTGGTGGAGTGGCGTCGGTAGCGGTGATGGTGGCGGTGGCGGCAGCGGTGTGCTGTGGTGACGGGACACTGGGGCAACGGTGCATGTGGTACGCTTGACTGAATATGTGTGTCTGTGCAATGTGTGTGTGCGAATGTGTGTGCTGGGATGAAATTAATGTGTTGTAAAAATTAATTAATTTTGCAAATTATATATTTTATGCATTATACACTCGTTTCATTTCCAACGTAAAGCTTGTGTGTAACGTTTATGCGGTTTACTGGTCCAGAGCTTGGCTTCGGGACACTTTAAATCAACAAAGTCTCTTTGCTTCAAATAACAGCAACATGGAACAGCTGGTTTAATATCTGCATTTGATGACTTTGCCGGATCATACAAATGCAAAGTAGATATATTTATATACATACACACATACATACACACATACATACATATGTAGTCAAAGCCGAAAAATCATTTTGGCTTTGCTTCCAAGTGCACTTAATCAAATGTCATGTCCGAGCGATGAAAGAGACAGAGAGAGAGGGAGAGAGAGAGAGAAGGAGACTTCCTAGTTTCTGTTGTTGTTGCCTTATTTGATTTTGGTTTAAGTGTCAGTCAATTTGTGTGATTCATTTTTGGGACGTTTTGTTGTTGGCGTTGCTGTTGTTGTATTTTATGTGTGTGCCCAGTCAAAGTGTCAATTTGAATGCTTGAAACGAAATTTAATTACAATTTAAAATGCGCAAATGCATTAAATTGGACTCAAGGTTAAAGCAATTAATAATTGCTTAAAACGTTAAATTACGATATTAATACGATTATTTGACGAAGGTTGCTTGAAAAGTTAACAGACAAGAAAAAACCATAATATTGATTTCACAATTATCAAATATTTGATTTATATAATCAATCTGAAGATCTTCCGACTGAAGATTTGCACCCGACTAGAACCCGGTCACATTTTAAATTCAACTGAAAATAAAGGAATATATTTCATATTTTACAGACTATGTTAATGTTAAGTAACAGACATATTTATATAATCACCCAACTTCGTTAAGTTGGTTGTTCCATTTTGAAGGCATCGATCAGTAACATTAATAATTAATAATAATATATGTATTATCATATATAGTTACCTTTACTAAAATAAAATATAGAAAATTCATTATATAGAAATTATGATAAATACACTAAAAATAGATTAATAAAACTGTCTCTTTGAAATGAATTTATTGTACGGAGAAGTTTATTATATAGAAGTTCACTATATCTTCAACTGTAGTTTAATATACGGAGAAGTTTATTATGTATGTAGTTCGAAATTTTACTTTAAAGAGTTTTCATTTTTCGACAGATATATATTTATCTTTTTACCAAATCACAGATTTGGGATCTGAATTTTAGAATTATCAAGATCGCAGAATGTGTTCATCTTTAAACAATATATTATGGCAACTGAATTATTCTTTTAATGTGTTGTTGATGTGAATAGTCAAATTTTACAAAAGTAATGGATAAGTTTCTCCCCCCACAAATAAATGATTTTGAATTCTTTAATTTTTTAGAATTAATAAATTCATATATCGCTTAAGATGCTGCATAAGTCCCTAAATAACAAGTGAGCCCTCGCATCTAAGGATATACGTATGTAATCGCTTGTGTTGAACACTTTTTAAAAAAATGTTTAAACATTTATAATATTTTTTTTTGCGCCGGTTCAATTCATTTAAATGACGCTTTGTCCAGAGGCATTCACAAGTATAAACTCATTAAGCTTAACATAATCTTGTTATACAAATGTCGTTTCGATTGTCTCTCGTTTTTTATTCATTTGCATGGCTTTATAAATGTATTTAAAATTGTTTATCGTCAATATAAGTTATAAATAAATAATTATTATATTGTTAACTGATCCCTTTAACCATGCTCCGTGGCTTATTATTTGGTCTCGAAGTTCATAAAATATTTAAAAATTATCAAATTTTGCCTTACGTCAAATGAGAAATGGCCCACATCAGAAATCGCAAATGCCACTCACTTCCCAATGATTTAGTTCCACAATGAACGAACGATTTGTTTTAATTGCCTGGGCTACCCCTGGCAAGGAATGTGAAATCTTTAAAGACACACTGGCACAACTTACTCACGATCTTAAACCCGAAATTCGAATGAATTCAAAATGTTTTATTTCATTTTATTTTGTTTTGTTTTGTTTTCGTTGGCCTTGCACAGAAGTTCTCCGACTGATGTTCTAAATAAATTATAAATTTTGGCTGCGAATTTCGCCGAATAACTCGACACAAATCAACTGCTTAACTTTTCGGCTTTTGTGTGGCTTTCACACACATCAAATGATTTCGTTTCAATTTCGGCACCATCAAAGCCCAAAAAGAACAACAAAAAAGAAGAAAAAAGCAAAGTTTCAAAATAAATGAAAGATAACCGAAACGATGTTTTCGGTTATACATACATACATACATTCGGTTCGTTGATTTTGCCTTGACTGCTGCTGCTGCTGCCGCTGCTGCTGGAGTTTTGCGGTGGCGGAGTGATTAAAGGTGTGGCCATATATCAAAAGTGCACCGGGCACTGACACAAAGCCCTGACAGCGGCTCCGAAATCTCAGTTAAGATAATGCACACATGTACACATATATGTAGATATATAGTGTATATATAATTTGTTTAATACGCCTGAAAAGATATTATTCCTTTGTCTGTAAACATTTCTGCAAGAACGATTTCTCATCTATACTGAAATATATTTGAGAGGTTTCAAAGAAGCCCTTTCGATTGGACTTCAATGGTTCAAAAATCTAAGTACCTACATAATTGTACTGTATTATTTTCAACATGTGTTGTTCGAGGCGTTTTAGACTTACTCATAAATAAATAGTTTGACAAACTATATACATATATGGAAATTATTGATTAACATTGGTAATTATATAACATGCAATAAATAATAATAATTCAGTTATTATGGAAAAAATGACAATGTACAAGAAGCAACATGACTGGATAAAAGACAAGTCAATATAATAAAATAATAATAATAAATTACCTTTTGTAACTTTTAAAACAGTACTTTTATGATTTAGATATGCATAATACCCACCTGATAAGATAATGTATTTTGCAAAAAAAAAAAGAGTCTACCAATCATACCCTGATTACCCTATATCCCTTTCTAGTCAAGACTAATCAAATTAAAATAATAAATCGAGCTGAAGGCCCTCGTCTAGATTGCTTCTTACCTGTAAGCTAATCTTTTAATTTTAACATAATAAATTATCCACCTTTGATATAAAAAGCAAAACAATAATAATACATACATATAACTTTATTTATTTTTTTTTGCTTTATAATAATTTCCTTATGGCTATTCTTTTAATTGAATTAGTTGCAAATCCAATGTGATTGAACCTTTCGAAGAACTGGTGCAATGCAATCTATTTAGGCATTAAATAGAGGAAATACACATTGACTACAACTTGTAATTAGAAACTAAACTTGGCAATTTTATTGGCCTGGGCCTGTTGGGCCCTTCAGTTCGTTAATTAGTAAGAATCAATGAAAATCATTTAAATCATTCACGTAAGTCATGTCTGCTGAAAGAAACATACGTTTCCCATTTGAAGCAGATGTTCAACTGTGTTGAAAACCATTAAACCAATATCTTATGGTTAAAGTAAGTCGTCACTGAGTCACTATATGTGAAAGTCACAGAAAAATGAAATATAAATCTATATGTACATATATGTACATACATACATAAATATGTATACATATATGAATAATAGACCGATTTCGCTTATTAGGTTTTGTTGTGTTAATTATTAATTGTAAAAGGTTTCTATAAAATTTAAATTTAACGATAATATTTAAATAATTGCAAATGGTTGTCGTGACTGTCAGTTGTTTCAAAAACTTCAATGTAGTTATTATATTATTTAAATTATAAAAATATAAATTATATTATATGTATTAAAAAGTGTAAAGTAGTTGGATAATATGAAATAATGTAAATAATTAATTTATCGTTTCATGTAAATTCATTTCAAATATACAGTGAGTTTATCTACCATTTGTAATATTGATAATTCAATCTTGTTAATTTAAATGTTTCATATACTAAATTAAATGTGCACTAGCTGCTATAGCCCTCGACCCCTTCCCCTAAATCCTAACATAAATTTAAAATAAAATAAATAAAACAAAATAAATAAATAATACTTAGCAGTGACGGATTTTTTTATTCGTCCCTCGTACAAAAAAAATGAAATATTTCGCTAAAGAAAGTTTGTACTAGTTTTAGTAGCTTTAAACGCCAAGTTCAAGTGTCATGTATATATACTATATACACATATATTTACACACACACATACACATTCATGCATCGTACTGGTATTAGCTTTCAGCTAAGAAAATTTATTAACCGACATTTTGTGTCAATGTCGCGCCAATGTCAAAAACTCTAGATGTCGCTGTCGGCATCTCGCGGCAAGGATTGGCATGTGGTGGCATGGAGAAGGGACAGGGAGAGGGACAAGGAGAGGTATCGGGAAAGGGGCAAATGGAGCCGGGACAGGGGCATACATACATATATGTATATCGTATATATGCTTCGTAGTTTTAGTTATGCTGCAATTGTGCCTGTAGCTTGCTGCCATAATTATAATTAAATGCCGCAGCGCGTTGACTTTGCTACGTTGCCACCTCCTGGGCACCTGCTTCATCATCATAGGACTCCACAGGCTTCACTTTGGTTTCTTTCTTTTTTTTTTGTTTTCTAGCCGTTTTCTGTTGCACCCCACTCCGTTCCGTTCCGCTCCACTCAAGCACACATGCTCCTTGCTCAAATTGTCATAAAATGTTGAACGCTAATTGGCGTATATGCCCCTTACCCACATGCTACACCCCTTTGCCGCCTCCTACTCTTTGGCCATCGTCTCCTCAGGCGGCGTCTGTGCGTGAGAAGGTTGCATGAATGTACCAAGGCGCCTCTCAGTATGTGGCTGCCACTTCTTTTGTTCCACACATTGCCACTACTGCAAATGTTTTCAGCTGCAGAATTCGCCAACCTACTCTGACTATAATGGTGGCACTCACTCTGATTTCACTATATAGTATAGTACTTTTCCTATTCTAAGCAATCTTTGAAAACTCATTTCTATTTATGTGGCAACAACACCTGAATGTTGCATGAATATGAATATATGAATATACCTGATTATTTGCATAGTTTTAATGCAAAAGTTTAAAACTTTAAAGGTCTCTCGTAAAGGAGATTATTCTAGTATTTGATGCTAGATAAGATAAATAATTAGTTATTTCTTATGATAATTTCAATAAATTTTAGAAACAATTAGTTTAAGATCTCATTCGACTTTCTAAATCGAAAATCCCAAAATTTATATTTTAGCAGTTTCGAAACCTTCTCTTATTTGACGTGTACTTATACTGTAACTTTCACTTAATTTGAATTATACTTTAACTTTGCAATTCATTTTTTTTTATCCTTCTAAAAACAAGGACCATTTTGGTAAACTTTTATTTTTTTAATGGCTTCTTGGAAACAAAATCATTTGGTTTAAATTAAAACAACAAAGAAACAAAAGTTCTCACTTGGAAAAAAAATTTTGCTGCAAAAATATATATTTTTGCTCAACCAAAATAGAAATCTTTCGTTTGTTTGAATAAATAACATAAGTTAATCTTACATATAACCAGAGACAAGAAAATTTACTTGAGATATAAAAATAATGTATAATTTTGACCCAAAATACTTTTGCCCATGTAAAGGTAAGGTGAGAATGAAAATCAAGTCACCAAATTCATGAATAAATGGATTTTAAGAAAAGAAGAAAATATATTTTATACAGAAGACGGCGCTATATATAATATATATAAAATAATAAATTTACAATCAAACTACCTGTGCAGGGGACTTATTGGTCACTGTAAAAAGAGAAAATTTACCCTATAGGGATCAAGGAAAACTTCATTAATCAACCGTTATACAATTTGTTAAGCGGAAAATATCAGCAGAAACTTCTAAAATCTAAAGTAAACTTTGTTTTAGTTTACAGATTTCGTTTTTGTTAATTTGTTTCTTGACTGTGGACAATTTGGAATGGCGCCTTTTCCATGTCTTTAAAAAGGCATCTAAAAAATATAATATAAAGAAAATGTTGGGAAATCTTCAATGTAATTCCAACCATTGTCCATAATCAAATATTATTAATACACCTGGATTGATGATTCAATTAATGCAAAAAAGAAAACAGTCAAGAAATAACTTTTTAAAGGATAATTTGGTTAATTTCTTACATTGTTTTACCTATAATACGCCAATAATCAGAAAATATTAATTGAGAATTGTTAGTTTTACAATATTTCAGTTGTTAATTTTCAAGCACTCTGATATCAGAAAATTTATGGAAAGACTTCCTCACTACAAAATTAGCTATTTAATTATTCTCCCTTTGCCATTTTCTCTCTCTCTCTCTCTTTTTGAAGTGTACAAATAAACTTTGTTTTCATTGCAATTTACATGCAATAATCCTGAACGTAGAGATTTTACCATTAATATTCCAAAACTAATTCCAATCTCAGACTAAAACACCAAAACAACCGCCCCAATCCAATCAATTTGACCATGGGACACTTAAAACGAACTTAACTAAATTAATGTAATATATGCACAATGTGCACATTGCATTACACAAACAATGTAAAACGTAAACTTTAATAACAATATGGATTCATCTAACACACACGCACATAAAATATAAATATATACATATATATATGTATATCCATATATATTTGAAGATAAAACGTATTGCAATAATCCTTATGAAAATCCAATTTGTGAAGAAAATAACAATTAGTTAGTTTGTGTGCTAATATGAGAACCATATGTGGTAAATGCATTAACTTGGCTATATAATTAATACCCGATAGGCAGACACAAACACACACAAAGAGAGAAAGGGAACCGAATGGAATTGTACATCCATTACATACAGGGTGCTCCATCTTAAGTAATAAGAATACCAATTAGTTTGTTTATGTGAAAGGGAACTTTGGATTGTTTTTTATATCGATAGTTAGGATGCTTTTCTGTACTGATACAGAATTAGATTATCCTTTGTGGCTATCCAAAATTTATAAGAGGGTTTATTTTTGTTTAGTGGTATAATAAATCGATGGAAAATTAATAACAACATAATAATATTGATGGAAATTAGTAAAAGGAAATAATGCAATTATTTTACAAATTGTCCACATTATTTGTTAGTATTTTAGCTTCATTAAGAGGATATTTTAGATTATCTTTTCAAAAACTAGTACATTTATATAAAAATTGAAGTCATTCATATCAAAATAATACATCCGAAAGTTGTAGTTAAAGTCTGTGGACTCGAAATATGTTAATTCAAAAAATTTGCCAGTTTATAACATCTTTAAAAAATTATTTTAACTATTTTTTTTCTATAAAAACTTTATCCATTAATTCATTTGCAGTTCCTGACTATTTAATTAATTTCTAATATAACCATATAAAAATATAAAATAACCAGCAACGTATAGAGTCAGATCATTATTTTAGTATTCTTCTTATTAATCTTCCGTCCTTAGCAAATCGAAGGCTCGTTTGTGGTATCTTATTTCTCCATAAGCTATTAATTGGGGAAATAGACTCTCGCTTCTTATTGGGGAAAATAAATGTATCTGTCCCAATGCGTCCTACAAGAAATTTTGTCCCTCTGCAACTAGCAAAAAGTCCTTCCGTTGCTTGAGCCCTTTCGCATGCTATGCAGGAATTATTGTACAATGACCTTAATCATCTAATTTAACCTCAACTTTCCCTTTTTGCTCTCCGTCCAGTACTGCTGGACTCCTTTGATCTTTATCAAGCTCTTAGCTATCTAAATTTTTCCTTTTCTTTCTTCATTTTTTATTTATAAGTTATATTTAAATTTTTTTTCTTTTTATTTTCTCTCCTTTTAATTGTTAATAATTTTATGTTATTGCCAATAAGTCATTGCATTAATTAATTAGACCGTAATTTAAATAAATAAATGCTGTAATGTATAATTAAAAAAAACATTCGAGGAATAAAAATAGAATATATTCACCCAGATTTAGAACCCCTTCCTTGCGTGTTAGTTCGAGATATATTTCTTAACTGATATAAATTGATTCTATTAAATATTTTTTTATTAAATTAAACCCATGATAAATATCTGTTTTGACTCAAATTTTGTAAATTGTTTAAAGGTACAAACAAATAGCATTTACACGCAGAAGATAAGAGAATTTTGTTTAATTTTCCACTGATTGTACCTTATAGTATGCGATCCGACCAATTGTAAAACTTTAACAGCAAACATATCTAAATTATCCAAATACTTAAAAATTATTGTCTAAAAGCTGGCAAAAAATAGAAAGACGGTCGGACGGACATGGTTATATAAAAATTACAAACATCAAAAAATAATATAATATAATATAATATAAAGTATTGTTTTTTTCTTGTCGGACTGTCACATTTTTACCATAATTTTAAGTCTGAGTGCAATTCTTCCATTTACCTTGAAAAAATAAGTCATAAGAGAATGAAATAATTTTTTATAATTAAGACTAATGATTTAATTATTATACAAATGGTCCACCCTGTATAGAAAAGTTAGACCGATTGCATGGGTCTGCAATTGTCGCCATAAATTTTCGACAATTTTGTGAATCATTAAACCAAACATTTTGCCGCTTGTTTAATTATGCATACATACAATATAATACATGTGTACTAACTACTACAGATGTCTAGGCCCCATAATGGCCATGGCCAAAAGTAATTGCAGCCCCAGCATGGGCGCTTTACACGCTCGACAAACATGCGATTAACAACAAATTCAAAGACATTGCCACAAAATTTATAACACGAAAATGCAATGTTTAATGTATTTTCAGCTCCTGCTGCTGCTGATGTTGCAGCATTCAAAAGACAGCTGCTTGTTTTTCTAAGCTCCCTAACCCCCCCCCCCCCCCCCCCCCCCTGTAACCACTTTCCATTATCAATTCTACCAACATCTCCAAATGGATGATGGAAAATTGAGTGTTAATTAGCTAAAAAGCCACAGGGAACCTTTAAATATAAAACCTTTGATTTACATATCTGTCGGATGATGTCAGAGAGAAGGCCAACAAATTTCGTTTAAACTCTGACGGAATCTTAGAAGGTAAGAAAAGTCATCAGAGATGCAAAGTCTTGAGAGATTGTTGAGTATCGTTGTTAAAATTGACGTAGGACCTGGTCACTAAATGGACCTGCTTGAAAATTAATAGAAGTTGAGGCCTTTAATTTACCATTTTTAGTGTATCTAATTAAATACTGTATCTAATTAAATACTGTATCTAATTAAATACTTTTACTCTGTCCTGGTATCCCTTTGCCTGTTCTACATATAACAAGTACCAATTCTTCTTGGAAGGATCTTAAAAAGTGTGACCAGGTAAGTGGTAAATAGCTCTAGCAATACAAATTGAATTACAAAATTAAATGGTTAAATGGCCACAAATTGGTAAAATCAACTGTAATATAACCAAAAATATATGCAACACTTATTATTTAATGGATAAATATTACTAGGTTTTTATTATTTATTTTATTTATTTATTTTAAATCCACATTAATAATATAGATATAGTGAAATTATTGATTTCTTTGGTCTTTACCGACTAACTCTAGGTTACTTACAATCTTTTAAATGTGCATGGTTTTAGTTATTTCGATTCTTCAAAAGAAAGTGTTATCGAACAATTTTCGACTGTCAAATTTATATAACATGTACAATATAACATGTACCATTGAAAGAATCAAAACTTTTACCTATTTTTGGTAGGCCCTGTGCTTTCGAATAAGTTTGTTCGATTACTTTGGAACTCATATAAATTCACACAAATGTTTTAACTAACTAACTTTCAAATAACATTAAATAAATTGGCAGTTGCCAGTGGGACATTTACCACGATTCCAATATTTATTATATTATATTATATGTATATATATACATATACATATGTATATACAACTTTAAAGGTTGCAAGATAAAGAATCACAGTAAAATATTTATAGCAGACTTCATTTGAAACAAAAATAATAAAAGTGATAATAGTTAACTAACTTGGAGTAAACTGTAAACTATATAATATCTTAAAACAGGAAGTTAAACGTGTATTGGATCTTAAACATCTTGTTGACTTTCAATTAACTCCAAAAGATTTATGTGTGTATATCATGACAATCGTATAACAACTGAAATCGATAGATATTGAATTTGATTGCTTGGAATTGAAAGTAAAGCAGCTGAAACTATTAATAGCAGTAAGACGAATGATTCGAAACATGCGTTTCACACACACTCACTTGGATCCTTCAACGTCAATCGATTAATCAATCTAATGATCTTTTCCGCAATGATCTTCAGTTTGTTGTGGGGCGTTTTGATTATGTTCCTTTTGTTATGCTCTCTCCTCTGTGTCTCTTTGTCTTTTCTTTTATGCCGCACCATAATCAATATCAAATTTATGTTGTAATCGTTAGAAGAGGTAGATGGATTTAGCCCTTTTGATCCTGCGGTGTCATGTTTTAAGGATCGCAGCTGGCTAATGATTTGGCACCTTTTTGTGTCTACCCCTACTCCGATCTGACCGATTAAAGATGTGCCAGAAATCACACTCTCAGAAACGATTAGATTTTCATATTCTCATTAATCATTAACATACAGCACCGACATGCACATAAAATTAATTAAATTAACTAGTGCTATTATTACTACTACAAAAATATGGTTTTCTTTTTAAACTTTACCCAAAATAGTTAATGTTTAACATGCTATAAATATTCATTAGCAGTACGAACTAAAACACTATTCTGGTAATTTATGGACAGGAATCTTTATTTTATAACCACAAAGTCAAGACAGGGTAATGACTTCGAGAAGCAAGGATATTGGGATATGGCATCATTACCTTAGGCCTTGGGCTTTATACTCGATCCACAGTGTTCCCTAGTTGCCCCTCACTCTCTCTCTCTCGCTCTGTCTCCCTCGTACTCCCCCTATGTATATGTATTTGTACGGTAGCTATGCTTGTAAAATCGCCAATAATGAGAAGACATAAAACAAGTTAATACTTAGTCGCCCGAAAGAAGAAAAGAAACTTTCGATTCTTATGCAAATCTTTCTTGTTATATAACTGGTTCCATTTCATGGCTTATAATTAAGGCCGTATGTCTCTAACTGAACAAAAGGGCAATGTCTTCTTATACGTTTAAGTATATTTTACTGATTTTGGGCATATATCATAGTCGCAACGATACGCACAGCAGCCAAAAACATTTGCATGACAATAGTCCAATGATCCCATGATCCATTGCTGACCAAAGTTGAGAACAAGCAACTAAATGGCTTCATTTGCTAGTGAGTTATGTATATTCAGCTTTTTCATCATTCACTTCTCCCTTTCCCCCTTACCCCTTCGTCACCATCCAGTTTTTGTAATATTTTTTATTTTTAAGCAGCCTGAGCATTTAAGAAATATTGATGGGCTATTTATGCCATACAAAAAAATTGTTATTTAATTGGTTGTCACCTTGCGCGTTAAGCAAATGAAAGATTGGACAACGCACATTGTGAATTTTGATTTTTTTTTAAAGTACAATCGAAATGTTTATCATAAGCTATGGCCTTGAATCTGAACTTGATTATTAACTAAAGGGACGGGTTAACCAAGGCTGTACCGAAGTTTCTACACCCTTGCAAATTCTCATTGCATGTTACAAAGTAAAAATCAAATGTAAATATTTTTACGACTTTTCTTTGAATATATTTAAAATCGTAGTTTTCCGTCACACCTAGCGGTCTATTTGTATAAAATACTCAAGATTTTTATATTTAAATTTGTATGTCAAAAACTTAAGAAACAAACATTATTTTTTTTCAGTTTTATACTAATTGATCCTAAGGGAGACATATTATATAAACATCTGATGTTTATAAAATTTGGGATAGGAGTTGAAAAATACAATCAACTTTTATTTATTAAAGTAAAGTTATTATTTAAAGATTTCATAATTAAACAATCGTACTTTAATAATGATGATAATATCTGGGATGGATCCCATTAATTATCCAATTAAATGATATTCTCATGAAGAAGAAGTATGTTTTTAATTTAACATTATCATTCTAAACTTTCTTTGTGAGCTATACACATAATAGATATTAATATTAATTACACAGTCTCAAAGAGATTTGTTTTTATATGAAAAAGGAAGTTCCAGTTCGTTAGGTTTGTGTGAAATTTTGGAAACAGATTTTCATAATTCTGGTTATCATGCCTCTTCGAGGAGTTTCTGTTAGATTCAGAACGTCAATAATTAAAATGATGATTCTTTTATGCACTGCAAATTTCTAATTAAAATTATGTGTCCTCTTTGGAAGGGTATAAAAATCAGCAAAATGGAAATGTGAGTGATAATTACAAAAAAATAATACGATGGTGAAGAAATACTAACAATAGTTTAAAGACTTTTGAATTGTTTTTCCTCACATTGTTTCAAATTGGACAGGAAATAAAAAAGTTTACTACACGTTTTTAAATTTCTTTTTGAGATTTTTATTACCGGTCCATCCCGTTAATTGAGAATCTGAACGGTTAGAATATTCTACGATTATTCGCACAATTTCTACGTATGTATGTATATACATACATATGTTTATTCTCAAAAGTAAATCCTGGAATCTAACAAACCCAAAAACATAGTCAGATGGAGGGGGAAGGGGGGAACAAAGTATGCAACTGTTGTATAAAGATGGTAAAGTCATAAAACTGTTGAATTGCACGTAAATCTCTTGGGCTTTGCACTACCCAAGCCCGGACAGCAGAGAGAGAGAGAGAGAGAGAGAGAGGGAGAAAAAGAGATGCCACTAACAGCCGGTTATTCAGTCGGAGAGACAGCCATTCCGTCACTCAGTCAGTCAGTCAGTCAGCCAGTTAGAGGGGCATGTCCAAGTGTTTCTATTCTGTGTGGATATTTATTTTTATACAACGCGTCGACTGCATTTCGGTAGTCACATGGAGCTGCCTCATCCAATCTTTCGCAAGTGGCGAAAATAAAAACTGAAACCAGCTTCACAAAAATGCCTTTACATGCTCTCGTCGTACCTAGATATACATATATATAAAGAGCACAAAAATCATATAATCGTCAAAAGTCACAGGAAACATATGCAAATGCTCGACGAGCTGATGTTGGATGGCCAGTCAGAGAGTTGGACCGACCTGAACCCCAAATCTTTTGTTGTTTGTTCTCGACATCCAACAACAATGGAAGGCAACAACAACAGCAGCAGCCGCCCGTCCATGTCTCAGCGAAAAAGGTAGCTGGCAAAGGTAGCGATTTATGATTCCACTAATCAGATGGAGTTCTTTAACTATCACAAAGTTCAAAAAGTTCTAATAAAATCTTAAATCCTAATCTTTTCTTTTATATTCCATTTAAAATGTTAGTTTTATTTAATAAATTTTTGCCTATATAATATATAAGCTGGGAAATATCTTTCAAGTTTGCTCCAACTTCTTACATAATAATAATCTTTTAAATGTTGAGATTTAGTGATTCCTTTTAAAACTTAAGGTTACTGATTGCATATTCAAAAAAGAAATTAATGATTTCAAAATTGACTTACGAATTGAAATATGTTATATAAAAGATTTTGATCAAGTTGTTGTCATCGGAAAAGTTAAAGAATGGTTGATAACTAGATCAAGGACATTTTTTACATTGAAACCCGGATATGTCCTTTAAATTTGAGTTATCAGATTGAAAATCAGGATATATGGAACTATAATACCAGATTATTTCATTTCCTCTAAATATATATACAGTGAAACCTCGATATAACGAACTTCGTTATAACGAAAAACCCAATATAACGAATTTTTTGTTAAGTCCCTTCGTTATACTAAGGTTTTACATTTCAGTACCTATAGCGAATCAATAGATATAACGAATAATTTTGCGATCCCCCTCAGATTCGTTATATCGAGGTTTCACTGTATATGTATTTGTTGCGTAGAAAAACAATGCATTTTATGTATATTCTTTTTGCAACTTTATTAATAAGACAAATGTAAATATATCTATAAGCTCAGATTAAATTTTTTCAAGACAAAGGAACTACCATTAAGTTAAAAACATAAATAAATAATATTATTTTTAGCCGTATAATTCAGAAAAAGTATTTAAAAAAAATTTATTTACTTAGTTACTTTTAGTTACTTTTGAATTTGGGTAAGTAAGAAAAGAAAACTTTAATAATAGTTGAGAAATGTTTTAAAAATTTTGGTAATTTTTTTAAATATAATTTTTTAAACTATTTATTATTTAAGAGACCTACTTTAAATTATTCTCCTAGTATTTTCCTTTTGAAAGTTCTCCTAAAAAATTTAATGAGACGATACTTCTTGAAATATTGCAATACTAAGGGAAATAAAGATCTAATAATATCTATTAAAACAGATATTTTGATAAGATTTTTTGGATAATGGATACTGGTATGATATATATACATATGTATGTATATATTCGATTTTGTTTCAAAATTTTTAGAAAACTGATAGTTTAATATATTTTACTCAACGTTTATGTAATTGTTAACACAGTTTACATGAATGAAGAGTATTTCCGATTCGTTGTATACTCTCAAATTGTTTATTTTATGAGCCTTTTTTTTGCCATTGCCATTGCTGCATTCATTCATACAAATTTTGCGCGCTTGACAACGCTGAACAATGATGTACTTCATGTAAATTTCACTCGTCGGCTGAGTGCCTCCCTTCCACTGACTAACTGGCTGGTTGACTGACTGACTGACTGACTGCCTCTCCCTCTGACTCCTCCTCCTTTCGACTCGTCACACTCTTCTGAGGTTGTTGATATGAAAAACCTAAAATGTTGCATATGTAAAATGGATCGGACAGCTATATATGTATGTATATATACATATCTATGAGTGTGTTTGTGTGAGTTTACATAACTTTATTGATGGCAACAATAAATGCTGTCGGCTGAGGGTAGAGCAGCTCAACTCAGTTGAGCGCCATGTATTGCATATTTGTATAAATTTAAGTTTTAGATACGCGACGGCGACGGCGGCAGCAGATGTTGCATAATACAATTGAATTTGTTAAAACAAAAGAGGCAATGTTGCAACAACAAAAAAAAAGAAGAGAAATAAGAAACAATAAACCAAATAGCAAAGAATGGAAAAAACACAACACAAAAAACGAAGAATTCATACGCGCCAAACTAGCTGAAAAAAACAAATTGCATTTCAGAATTTTCATTCTTTTTCCGAGCGTCGTTTCCACCCGCTTACGTATTCCGCCCCCTCTAAAGGCGTCGTTATAACATAAAAAAAAAGTTGCAACCATAACCAGACTTTTCCAGTTATATACATATATATATATATACCTATATATGTATGCATGTATATATACAAGAAAAACAGTCGAAATGACGTTTTTGATGAGACTTCAAGTTAAAGTCGACGAAGTCTTCACTAAAACATCTTGCAAATTGGTTAGAAAATAGGACGAAGTGGGGTAAAATGGGAAATATAGATAAACAGTGACTGAAAGAGGTGAAAACGTTCTATGGAAACTTCAATACGGCAATCAATATGCGTAAATTGAATTGAAAAAGGAGTTTCTTCATAAATAAGTATTCTTTAGATGCATTTTACGACTAAGTAAATCTAAGCTGTCTGTCTGTCTAAGTCTGTCCCCGAAGAGTATCAGTGGCAGAAATTTCATTTTTGTACAGAATTATTTCGTCTGGGTATTAAAAATCATTTCAGAAAATTCCAGATGTTTTGTTTTGCGACATAGACCACAGACAGATTGGAGACAGTCCATAACCTTTGAATATAGACTTCTAAGCAATTAATTTGTATGAACAATGGTTTCGTTTTGGAATTAAAAAATGAAGATTCGAATATTTGCATCAAGAATCAATCTATTTCATTAATTATAAAAATTTTAGATTACTGATCAAATATGAAATAATCAATAAATGTAACTATTTCTCAATCCTTATCCAGGTTGTCATTTTTATAGTTTAATAAAGTATCCGAATAATTACATATATTTAACTGTATTTAATTATATATTTACTACTTATCTTCTTCACATCCTTGTATCATATGATTGAAACATCTTTTAATTATACTTTGGGAAATTATGAAGCATTTTCGATCCCTCAAAATATATATGCAAGTATATCTGCTTGATCAACATCTGTACTCTAATTTCCGTCTATTATCAATTTCACTCTCTCATTTTTTAGATATTACTATATAAGAAGCTGCCTAAATTTTAATCGGTCAGGAAATAGGTTTCAGTGTCACGAACTTTTTTTTCCATTTTGGGCTATTTAAATAAAAAAAATTTACGTTAGTCGATTATATCATATAGCACCCATAAAAATGAAAATAAAAAAAAACATTTTGATATATACTTTAAAGTTTTTTGGAAAATCTAAAAAAGAAGATCTTATTTATAGTTATGGATTGTATAGATTCGTTGAGATCAGCGTTAAATCAGTTCCTAGGTTCATCAGTTCTAGGGTTCCTCAATGTTTTAGGGAAATTTTATTATATAAAGTCCAAAAATATCAAAGAGAAAAGAGAATTATCTAATAGCATTTATAATAATAATAACAATAACAATTTTTGATATAGCTTAAAAATGTTTGTATTGAACAACATATTATCCATATATTTTACTAATATAATAGATTTATCGAGGTAGTTTTCAATGTTGGGATTTCTAGGAAGAGTTCTTTGGTAATTTATTTGGGGTTAAGTCCTTCACTCTGCAACATCTGATGAAAATTATAATACCCTTCCCGTTAGGATGTATGTGCATATGCAGATATCGTATATTGGTTTGCAAACGCCATCGTATATATGCATATATATACATATGTTAGTGGTCCATCCGCAGAGGCTGTGACGTGACCATTGTCCCATAGCTCGCCCAGCAACTTACACATGAGCGATCAGCAACGAATATCGTTAGTCGGTTCAACCAACCAACCGACCGACTGACTGACTGACTGACTGACTAACCCCCTCCCAGACGCCCCCTTACCGGCAATTTAAAAAACAATTTCGAATTTCGTTTGGGAGGCGTTTTGTTTTTTGTTTTAGTTGTTTTTTCTTTTGTACTGCAGGGCCACGTTTAGAATGTCACTTGATTTTTGATTGATTGTTGTGGGAAAAATTGCAAAAATATTTTTGCATAAATTTTAAGGAAGGAAACAAAGGAGGAGGAACTTTTTGCCCGGACTGTGTTAACAATGTTTATGTTTTTATTAAAACATGAACGTTGTCCGTCCAGCCGGAAACATTTCATATGCCGTTTGTGTTTGCCCAGAGAACGAAAAAATTAGTTTTGCTAGTCCCTACGTCTCCTCCCATCGTCCCCCAACCGACGAATATTAAAATGTGCATTATTTAGTACGCTGGCCGGGCTTGTTTGCTTCGAGCCGTGTTCCCAGTCTAGCTGGCAACAAACAGTGTAAAAACGCATCGTAAAATGTTGACCATGGCTAAAAGAAAGCATAACTCTCAGCTCTACCCGACAGACATTGGTTGGAATAACGAGCCAAGAAGCGCGCGCATTGCTCGCTGAGCATTAAAAAATCAAATTATAATAAAATTGCAGATTAACTGTTTACTGTTGCAGGAGGGCAGGGGAAGGTAAAGATGGAGTTGCACTCGTTAAGCAACCACTGCGCTGCAGTAGTAGCAACAACCGAATGGCGTCTCGTTATGGCTATATCCATAGAAAGATTGCTCTTGTGGAGAATACAACTATCGAATGTTGCCAACTGCAGCAACTGCAACTTCTGACAACTTGCAGCTAGTTGCTGCTACTGGTGACGCAGCTGTTGCTCATGTTGCTGTTGTTGCCGTTGCGCGGCCTGCCAAGATTAAGTCATCATCAACATTTTGTAGTTGTCAACCACTGTGAGGCGGCGGCTACTTAAATTGCTCTTTGCCTGGGAGGGGAGGGAGGGAAGAGGCGACTGACTTAGGGATGGATCGGCTAAAGTAGTTTTTTTATACAAAATATGTCATATAATGTTGAAAGATCAGGAACTCTTTATTGAGTTGCGGTATATAGCATAATAGAGTTAATGGTAATATGGCATAAATTTTGATTATTGGTGATAAGATTGTATCAAAATGGTTCTATTTAAAACAAATTTACAAAAACTGGTAATCAAAGTATATATACTTTGTATACTTATATATCAATAGATAGTCCAAATAAATTATGTAAGTCCAATATATTTCTTTGCTAATGGGAAACTTTTCTTAATGACTAAAAAATCAATTTATGTCAAAAGTTTATCCTAATCAAAAGTAGAATTCGCTTTACTCTAAATCAATATATAGGTTCAATTGTAATTATTATTATTAAATTTTATTAATTATTAATTAAATATAATAGTTAGGCAAATTACTTTAGTGGTAAAAGAAACAGTTCAATATGTATTTTAACTCTATAACTGAAAGAAATCTGTATAAATCTTAATAGAAAAAATAATTATCTCTTCTATATAAATAAATATATACCTATGTATGTATATACAATATATAACATATATATACATAGCCGTGTGTATATAAAAATATAATTTTTTTCAGATAACGCTTGAAGAATTCCTACGGAATATTATGTTAGACGATCTTGTTTTTAAGAAATATTTAAATAAATATTTATTAACTTACAATCAACTTAAAATCAAGTTGCATTACAATCACCAAAAATCGATTTATGATTAAATGTTTAAAATGGGCATCGGAAACGAGATTTGTATCAAGCTAAATGATCGATTTAAACTAACATTTCAATAGATAAATTTATGTATTTTTATTATGTTGTGGGTCTTACTATATTTAATGTAATAATACTTGGAATAAGATAAACAAATACATCAAATGTATATATATGTATATATCTAAATAGTGTATAATATAGTTACAGATATAAACCTTATTTTATTTTTATTTAAAAACAAATATTGATTTTTGTCTTTTCCTACATAATAAAAATATAAGAATTGTATAAACGTCTAGATAACACTTTCATCTCAGGTGAGAAGAGAGGATGGGAAACGAAGTCACGGAGATTTCATTCCATCCCTAGAGTCATTCGTTTCGTATGAGCATTAAGAGCCGCAACTAAATTTATATGACTATGACAATGTAAGGAGCTTACTTAGTATGCATCTGTGTGTAGAATGAATGCTTTTTAAGTTGACGATTTGTAGGTAGATGAACAAAGTATTCGAAAATGCCAACAAACAGCAATCTTTGAATACTGTTGGTGTGACTCTGGTTGTAGCTGTAGCTGTTGTTGTGGCTGCTGTTTTGGGCCAACTTATTTGAGAGCCTTATCTAAGTGCCCAATGCACGACCAAGACAAGAAGACAACAGCAATGGAAATGATGAAGACGACGATGATGATGCTGATGATGATGATGATGACACATGCAACGAATCTTAAGGGACCCAAGAGCCAAGTGTTTATTGCATTGACACTCGGAGCTTGAGAGAGGCCAGCGCGGTACGCTTTCAAATCATAAATTTTCAGTTTGTCACTTGTGAGCTGATAACAGCAGTGAAAGAAGTCAAGACAAAGACGAATGCAAATGAATGATGAAAATAATAATAATTGGAACAGGGGGAAAAAAACGAAATATACATACATATATATAAATTTTTTTAATTTTTAATGGTGTCAACGCTTATCGAAAACGAAACGAAACGAAATGCAACAATATCGACGGCAATGCAAATACGGCTAAGTGCCGAACAAAACGTTTTCAAGATGAAGTCATTAAGGCAACGGAAATCGTTATCAGCACTTTGCTTCGATTCGATTTCGGCATACATATTGAAATATTGAAAATATTGTAACAGTTCGTATATGTATATACATTTACATTTCATTTTTTTTCTTTGGTTGCAGCAACACTTTCGACATGGCTCTTGTAATTACAAACAAAAAAAAGAAGAAAATTTGACATTTTGAACTCGTCGCTTGGGCAATCAAAATATATTATAAAGTCTGACCTCCTTCAATAAAAATTTGTTATCTCTCGTAAAAGCAAACGAACAACTAGAAACATCATTTTATAGTAGTCTAAAAACACGCACACACATAAAATTTTGTTAAGACACTTTTGCCAGGTTCTCTTGTAGGCACACACACACACACACACACGTAGTATAGTATTCAAGAAGTATTCGTAGTATTCAAAATTATTCTAGTTGCTCTCTCGTGCCTTATTTTTATTGCAATTCATAATTTCTTAATGTCATTAGTATTTTCCATCTCGGACTCATCCCCTTGTGTAAAAAGAAAAAAATGTTTCTAAGTTTTTTATCTCATATTGTTTTATTGCTTAAATTGGTCTTGTTTTTTAATTTTTTAAGTGTTTTTAACACAACTCGTAAACATATTATCTGCGATTTTAAAATATTTCTATCTCATAGTAAAATGTTGAGTAATTTTGGACCAGTGCAAGTATTAAATTATAAAATAAAATAGTTGCACGGCTTTAAAGTTGAATAAATAATTATAATGTCAAGAAGGGCAACCACAACAACAAACCAAATCTGTTTTTTCTGACACGGCTATATTAACTCAGCTGTTCGTGCTGATCAAGTATATATATATATATTGATACTATACTATATCTGAGATGGTTTCAAACGCTATATGAATACATATAAACTTATTTCTTAATAACAGATAAGCAGCGGGATTTTTTTTCTTTTTTTACAATTTGCCTTATCACAGGTCGTTTCTATGGCAAATCTGAAATTTGTAAATTCTACTAATTTAAAGATTTCTTTTCAAAACTGAATTCATTGCTTTTAGTGACATTAGCGCGGTTGAACGTATCAAGCAAACTCAAATTTCAACAATAATCATTAAATTTAAACCATTATGGAAAACTTTCTGAAATGAATCTCCGAAATGTCCTTGCATTTTGTGGACTTTTTCTCCTTTTTGGTTTCGAACCAGCAAACTAAACTCCAGCTTTAATTGGATTGGATGATTATGGGGTGAGTGGAAAAGTGAATAGTGTAAAGTGATATTCCTTCTGATTCGATCTGTTTATAGTATTGTGGATACTCAGGATCTGAGGAAGAAATAAAGGAACAAATGAAAGAGACTGCTCAAACGAATATTGACAAAGATAACCAAATAATAGAATTTAGCAAAACATTACTTGAACTGAATGAGTGGGAAAATCAGGTCAAAGCTAACAAACATATTATCTTATGTAAATAAAACAAATGACATGCTCATGGAATCTCTCCAAGGACAAAATCAACTTGCAAAAATTCAGGAATTTTTTACTAATACAATTAACAATGAGAATGCTGAAATAGAAAAAAGAGATTAAAAAAGTTTGTTTTTAACTAGAACGAATAGAATTTAATTTAAAATTTTGATTGTTAATTCTATTATTTGATTTTGTTGTTCAACAGATTGCTTAAATCTATCATTTTCAATTGTATTTTTAAATGTTGAATTGGAATTTTTTCTTTAAACTTAATAAATTCTTTTCTATTCGCTCTAGTTTGGTGGAAATATTTTTAATCTCTTCTTCTATCTCTACCTTCTGATTGTTAATTGTTTTAGTAATAAATTCCTCAATTTTTGCAATTTGATTTTGTTCTTGAAGGGATTCCATGAGCATGTCATTTGTTTTACTGAAATACTCATTCCGTTGTTTAATTGCAAGTTTCTTTAAGCATTAATTTTTAGAAAAAATTTAACTAACTTAAAAAACTTATTTAATTTCCTTCTTCCCTTCCTTAAAAAATAAAAGGTTTCATTTATAATGTCCTTAACAAATATATTAAATACATGAATTGTAAAAGTTTGAAGATAAAAACACACATAAAAATATAATTGTAATCATGTCTTTGTAAATCGGTTTTCCAATCAAAACTGAAAGTATTTGTAAATTGTATATCTAAATAGATAACGCTGCCATATGGTTCCATTATCTTGACAGCGGCTAATGGTACTTTTTGCCAAAGAACTTGCCACATGAATGAAACTATGTAGATGCATCGTTTGTCTGATATAAAATCAAACGAAACTAATTATGATAAATAGAAATAAAAAACAAGAAACGAGGCAAAATTTTTTTTTTTCTTGTTTTCCATCTGGCTGTTATTTTGCCACAAACTCATGTAATTCCAATCTTGAGGACAACCAGAAGAACTACTCAACAGCACTTGTTACCCACAAAAACAAAGCCAAGCAGCCAGCCCCACGCTCGTCCTCCATCAAGACATTGTCTCGTCGGAGAAATCAGCACAACAGCAACAACAACAGCAAAATCTAGCAGAGAGGATGACGAAGACGACGACCACGATGACAATGAATGTTGTCTGGAAGAGTAGCAAGCAGCAGTAAGGAGCTCATTGGAGAAAAAAGAAGACAAGACGCCCACCAGTCCACCCAGACAAAGTAGTTGTAAAAAGGCCTGGTATTGGTTGGGGCATATTGTCTTGTTGTTGTTGTTTGTTTTTCTTGTTGCCTGTTGCAAGTGAAAATTAGAAAGTACGCACTTGAAAAGTGTCTATGTTTATGTCTGGGTAACGGCTGAACATAACAAAAAAACCAACACATCTTCCCTTCAGGCTCCTTCTCCTACTCGAAGACGAAATACAGGCATGAATAGTTTAATTAAAATTTTCCTGTAAGCTCTTCACAAGCCAAAAACCAAAAATAAAAGAAAAACAAAATCAAATATCAAAAAAGGTAAATTTGGCCATGCCGAAGTTTGTATACCCTGTCAATTCTAGACTATTTAATTACATTTGAATTCAAATAAATCAATAAAAAAATTAATCTCGCCACATCTGCGTTCTGCACTGATTTTTTACCTTATAGTAGTCCGATCTGAACAATTATTTAACTTTACCAGCGTGCATATCTCAGAAGACTATTTTCCAAGTTTAATCTACGTAGCTTAAAATTTAAGATCTTAAAGCTGCAAAGAAACAGACAGACATGACTAGATCGACTCAGCTATAGTTGCTGCTGAAGAATATATACGTTCATTTCTATGCATTACAAACATCTGATCAATTCTAATATACTCTATGCAAGGGTATAAAAATCAGCAAAGTTGACAACTTTTTCGCAACATAAAAACCAAAAGTTGTTCAACTCTTATGATTTCCAAGACGACGACTACAAGATGATGGGAAGTGTTTAGTTCAGTTTTAGTTGTTTTTATTTTTGTTTCTCTTTCATCATTTTTGTGGTCCACGATATAGCTCACAAATCTCTAGCCAGACATTTGAGAGTTGAAATTATCGGCGGTAGAAATCAAAGAATCGACTACTTAAATACTGTTCAATAAATATTTTATTCTCCCATTGGAATAACTTAATACTTTCGGCACATTTTGTAAGAGAAACCGAGAAACGAAAGGTACGTATATCCGGTGTTAAAAGGGGCGCCACAAATTTTTAGCATTCCATCGAGTGTCCGAATCAATAAATTTGGGACCAAGCTCTACGCTTCTTTTTATCTACATTTCTTAGAATTTAAAACTAAGGTTAGATTTATTCACAGACTTTGTTTTGATTAAATGTTTTGATATATTGCATTACTAAATGATAGTTAGACTTAGCATATATTAATTAATTTAAGAAAGGACGTTTAATTAAAGTTTTTCTTTCTTATCAAGCCTACTAAAAGCGAACAACAAAACAAATAAGATATAAAAATAATTTAAAATTCATAATTTAAGAATAGGGGTGATCCAATAAAACAAAGTAAGATATATTCAATTGAAGTGAACAAAACGTTTGGGACTAATCAAAGAAATTATTATTCGTTTTTCAACTATGACTAACTGCGATGTTCTTGCTCAAGTATTAAAATAAGAATTAAAATTGACATCATGTCACAGTACCAAAGGAGTTGGATCTTTGAAAACCAGATTAACAATAACACAAAGACTGATGAAGAACAAGATTAAAATAGAATTAGTGATATTATATGTTGAGCAATACAAGGAAGTATGTACAAAAGTTTGTTTGTTCTCTTAAGATAAATTTATTAACTATTATTAAGCGCTTACGACATAGTTTTGAATGATTTTATTTAGCAGCTCAAATGATAAATAAAAATATTTATGTATTTTTTTTGTTTTGTTTTCAAAACTTGGGAATGTTTTAAGAAATTAGTCTTTTATTGTCAAGAAAGTATATAGTTTTGAATTCTTTATTTATCTTACCAGGGATATCTGAGGGCAGTGTTGCAATTTCTGCCTTTTTTAGTTTAGCCGGAAAAAGTGCTAGACACCAAATGTCCAGAAATCTGTCCTTTTTTTGTTGCTAAATTATTTTTTAATTACATTTTTGGAACGACCAATGTTGTTGAGTCGGTATCCTATCATTGAAGCTAGTTAAAGTGAATGGGAGTCAAATAGATTCCATACGTTCACAATAAAATACCATTTTATTTTAAAATGGGAAACCACCGATTACACGATTGGCTAGAAGGATTACCATGATCCAATGCTTTAATTTAGCCGAGTGTCTAGAACAACAGCTAAAAGAAGAAGCCGTCTCCAAATGCTATTTTGGAAATAAGGTAAGGATGAAATTGTTTAAATTAATGCTTATACACATATATTTCTATATTTTTTGACAATCCATATTAGATTTTGAAATCGGAGGCACAAATAAAGTTTACCACGAAATACAGACGACGAAATTATCGATATTGCACTGAAATCACTTAAAATATATGCAAATAGAAAAAATAAAAAATATGTAAAAAGTTCCTCGCTCAAACGATCCTTTGGAGCAGCTTGTTCTGGTTACGTTAGAAGAAGATCTTTGGGCTGTGGCCCAAAGTTTAATGAAGTAGGTCGATAGTGGGTCAATCAGAGCTTTATAGAGCAACACTTTTGTGCTGAGCTGGGTTCTTTTGGGCTTGATATGACCCTTCCAGTTAAGGCCTTACGTAAAAAACTTATTTCAATCTATTTTTTTTTCTATAATATATCTGCACTATAATTTTCTATAATATATATCCATCCGATGTTTGGAAATTATCTAGCTAATAGATCTATTAACTGTATTTATTTAGATCAAGATTACATTGGCACATTGTCACTTACAACATCTTTAAAAATCTTAATCTAATTATGCTTTTAATTAACCTGTGTTCTTTATTCTCTTACCAATTAAAGATATGGTTGAGTAACTTGAGGAAGTAATTCAGGCGATATGAACAATGGAATATTTACGCTAAGTTGGTTATAATACGAAGCCATTTGAGAAAAATAATATTTTTAATTTCATTTCATTTATTAATACCCCTTAAAGTATATAAATAAAATGTGGTTGCTTTTTTTGATTGTTTTACATATTTCACAATCCGATGACTGTCTAAAAGTGTGTAACTGGTTAATATTAGACGCTAGTGGGGCATGATTAGCTCTATCTACTATCGTCACTCCGCAATGTGCTTCGTCAGTGAAAGTCAGAGTCAACTTTACACTGAATTTTCGCTTTATAAAAGGTGTGGCCCATCCCAGTTAAAGAACACTGTGTGTTTATCTAATATTTAGTCCAACGAGGGCAGTGTTGATGATAGTCGTCTGCAGTGGTTTTCAGTTGCTGTTCTTCACTGATCATTATCAAGATCCGCTAAAACGTCGTCAGTGGTTATTATATGCTCGTGGTGAGAGGAACAAAAGTCGACTAACCATAACCGTAACCATAACCCATGGTCGTCACCCTCTTGAGGTGCTGACTTTAATTTCTAATGGAATTTCTTTAAAGTGTAGTTGAAACACGTGTTGTTGCGTGCATAATTACCTTACCTTACAAAGATATCGTTGGGACGGGAGTCGACGTGGTTCCTGGCTATCTGCCTGGAGCCTCCCACATTCGAGTATGGTTCACGCTGATTTGGATAGCATTTCATGTGTAGATAATACGACTTTTGCTGCTCTTCTTTAATTAAGTCATAAAACAAATGTCGACACAAACAAACAAATAACTTAAAAGATCTTTAGGTAGTTGCTTTTCTCCTCCTATGGATGTTTGGTATATGCCCTTTTATCATCAAGAGCTCGTTACAATATTTTTCCATTTTGTTGCTGTCAGTGGTTAAGGTAGCGAGAATGTTTATGTCCGCTCTGTAACTTTTAATTGCCGCACACAGTGCCGCATGTTAAAGTGAACCTGCAGTTTCCCCATAAAAACCAATTGCAACAAAAACCACTCTTTTCTATATCACAGACAATTCTCAACTGTTATTGTGTTCAGACTAAATTTTTTTATTCTTCTTCGAAAGAAGCTAAGTTACTAACCAACTAATTAGCCAGTGTGCTAAATCATTGCTAAGCCGATTACAGACTTGGGGATTTTTATTTATGAGACAATGTTAGACTACTAAAAGACTTTGTGACTTACTCCTTAAGATATTTTACATATACGTAGATTTATACAAAACCAATTTGGGATAATAAACCAGTTATTCTTTATTAATTAAAGTCTTTTGAAAAATATTAAATATTAATTTAATATTAAGTGAAAGACAAAAGAGTATACTTCCACATCATAAGCAGAAGAAGTAACTCTTGTTAATCTGATAATTATTGAGTACAATAAGCAATTTCCTCAAAAACAGGAAATTATTATTTGTATAAACAGGAAATTATTATTTGTATAAAACGAATTATCAATTCTTTATTTTACATAATATAGAATTTGTTAAAGTTGGAGCTACTTTTTATAGTACATAGAATATAATTAAAATTTCTGAAATAAATTTTACTCTGTAAGTAAAAATTAAGCTGTCAAATATTGTTTCATTAAACTCGTTCTTATTAAAATTTTTTTAAAAAAATACAGTTTCTATTCAAATAGTATCTTTAGTTAGGTATTGCATAAAAACGTTCTAGTCAGCCATCACAATTATTTAAATTTTAAAACAATAAATTTATAGTTGTGAAAACATATTTATAAATTTTAAGTATTATCAGAACAAAATCTATAAT
The DNA here is from genome assembly GCA_037075365.1 of Drosophila emarginata. Classification (NCBI taxonomy): domain Eukaryota; kingdom Metazoa; phylum Arthropoda; class Insecta; order Diptera; family Drosophilidae; genus Drosophila; species Drosophila emarginata. The sequence continues at coordinate 4,582,341 of JBAMCD010000324.1, forward strand.
GTTCTATAAAGTTCCCGCATTTTTTATACCCTGTACCCATAGGGTAAAAGGGTATATTAAAGTCGCTAAAATGTATGTTACAGGCAGAAGGAAAATTTTCCGACCCTATAAAGTATATATATTCTTGATCAGTATCAATAGCGAAGTCGATTGAGACATGTCCGTATGTCCGTCCGTCCGTCTGTCCGTCCGTCCGTCTGTCCGTCCGTCCGTCCGTATGAACACCGAGATCTCAGAGACTATAAGAGCTAGAGCAACCATCCGTCTATTGTATAAGCAACTCAAGTTTATTTTAAATTTTTGCCACGCCCACTTCCGCCCCCGCAATTCGGGAAAAACCTATAACTAGAGCAATATTAAAGATATCGTATTCTTGTTTGGCATTCACATTTATATGGCCAAAATGCACGACTTGACCAAATTTTGTCAAAATCGGACAATAATTATCCGAGATATACGTATTTCCGTTTTGTACTGAAACGCCCCATGCAAAATGGGCTGTTAAGTATGAGCGAGATAGCATGCGTTCGCTGTTGCTGCATGGCAAGCAGTGGATGCTAAGAGAATTTTTTTTGTAAATTGATGGCGATTTTGATCGTTTTTGACTTTATGGAGTACTTTTACTTGGTACAGGGTATACTCAATGTCGGCAGGGACGACTTGCTTGCTTCATTTTGAACTGATTTTAGATTTGTTTTTCGATGTAAACATCGAATTGTTCATGCTTTACCTATTCCATTTATATGTATGTATAATATATTCCGTTACTGTATCAGCTGTTTGCGCATCAACTTTTATTTTAGGGTTGCCACAATTGAATTTTAAGTCGTTCAGTTTGATGGATTCTTAATTCTTTTTAATGTCAGTTAAAGATGTTATGATGATCATGAACATTAATCAAAGCACTATTTTAAACATCAAATTTACATTAAATTATATTCATTTAATAAAAGTCAAAATAAGTCACTTGGATTTGGGAAACGAGACCAGATTTTAATTTTATTTCTAAAAGCTGAAAGATATATGTTCTTATATATGTTATAACATATTGATATAATCACCCATGTCAAACATACATACTTAACTCAAAATGGAATTAATTGTATTAAAAATTTATGGAATCAATGCTATGTACATACATATGTAGTTATCCGATCAATATGCTTCCTACAGCGACCTCCTGAAGGCTACTTCAAAATTCCAAATGAACAAACTTAAGCAAAAACTTCTTTTATATGTTCGTCATATTTACCCTTCCTTGACTGAGTTTAAGGTGTGTTCGCTTGTCATTGCAATCCAATCAAAATTGTTAATCGGTTATTATCGCATTACACACTTGACGAATATATCGAATTATAGTTAAATTAATAATTTTATGATGGCCAACAGCCAAGGGAACTTGAAACTGAAAGGCATTAAATGAGTGAGAGTAAGATTGGTAAATTCCAAATATCATAAAATAGATAAATTAGTAATTGTTGTTAAGCATAAGGGAGAAATGCATGGTTAACGACCAAATCCAATAGTCATACGACTTGTCCAGAAACCATATTTGTGACAGTAGATGGGGCTAATGCACAACACAGCGACAAGGTCCAATGTAATGCCAATGACTTCTTTTGGTCGCTGGAACAGGGAGGAGAGGAGAGGAGTCAAGAAAGGCAAGTTGACTGGCAATAAAACTTTCATAACTTTGCGGCTAATGGAGTTCGAAATGCTGGCTCGTAAAATATTTGTTGTTCTTGTTGCCATTGGTATAATTGCTCCAACGAACCGGTGGACAGAGAACAAGAGAGAGAGAAAGAGAAACACATTTAAAGAGATGAAGGAATTGGATATTGTAGGGATGGCTCTCGGTCTATGGTTTTGCTTGTGGCAGGTTGCTGTTGCTGCTGCAACGGAAGCGCCAACTTGAGCACGGGTGTTGAGTGGATGCCCACCATGCTGTTGTTAAAAAAGGTAAAATTTGTCATTAAATTCGCAAAACTGCTGCTTACAGAATTTGTCTTGGTTTTTGCGCCAATTTTTATGCCATTTTCCATAGTTAAAAATGCATCAGATGGGGTGTTTATGTACATTCTATATAGAATTTTTTAATTGAAATCGCAGACAGAACAAAAGTTATAAATAATACAAAACAAAATCTGCAAAAAATTAAGTAAAGCAACAAAAAAAAAAAGAAGAAGAAGGTTTTTCACCTGCAATTACTTATTTTTTTTTTTGCAAGTTCGGGGAAAAGTTATTGAACAGGACTGACCAGGAATAGGGCATGGCAAAACTTAATCACCGCCCGGAACTTCAACAAATGCCAAAAAGTAACAACTACTTAGGGTTACCCGAAGGTAAGAGAACCAGAATGTGGCGTTGCCTTCACCTCATCCCCATTTCTGGCCGTATTGAGGTCTTTTGTGTTTTTTTTTTCTCTTTTTGCTTTTTGTAGGCGTCAACCTGCTCTTTAAGCCACATTATTTATGCGGCTGTTCAGCGATAACGCGCTTGCAAAAACGCCACGACTTCACCGACTCCAACTTGGACTTGGACTGCTGCAAGCAACCTGTGGCAGAAGAGTAGCAACAGGCGGCGGCCCAATACAGGACGCATCTTGCACCAGGCATCTCTTGCACTACTTTTAAGGGCTTACTTACTGCACTTAAGAGGAGACAACGACCAGCAACAGAGAGGAGGAGGAGAGAGGATAGAAGAGTTACAAAAATATGAGATATTTCTTATCAGCTGGTATGCATCTGTGCACCTCGAGCAATTCCCCACCCTCCCCCACCAAAAGCACCAACTCCTCTCCCCTTTACACTATTGCAGGAGGCAGCATTCGCTTTCAAACATTTTCATTTGCCGCTGAAAAGAAGCTGCTGCAGATTTATTGTCTTTGTTTTGGTTCCCCCTCCCTGCCATGCCATCGGAATATATATTCCCATTCCCATTCCTAGTGTGGGCCTGGTTTCTGGTCTTGGCCATGCTGCTGGTACCTGGTACTCGTCTCTTCTATAATAATAATCATATCAGTGGTAAGTGCATTTGTTGTTGCTGTTCTGCTGCTCCACTAAATACCAAGGAATTGGCTTATTGTTGCTCCTCTTCATGGACTGGAATATACACATCCACTGCCTAAAGCAAATGTTTAGTTTTTGTTGTTCTTGTTTTGTTGCTTTCATAGGCGCACAGATTCCCTTTCCCCTCAACTGGACTACTATTTTTTATTTTCTTTTCTTTTATTATTTTTATTGTTGCCCGGTTTCGATTTCTTTACTTAGAAGTGGGCAATGAATGTCGGTCTGTCCGTCTTTCAGTATGTGCGGAGGCTGTTTCCATAGAATATGCCAATACAGTAAGCTAAAATTGTCCTATCACGACAATCTGCATAGAAAATTTTGCAGAAATGGAATGACCAAATGATAGCACTCACTTTTATATCCCTCATATCTTTGGTTCCATTATTTTCATCAGAGCTATATAATGAATCCATATACAATGTACTTACATATATGTATGTATGTGTGTATGTTCATATATACATATGTACATACATACATACATACATATGTGTAAATTAGTCATTTGATTTTGATGGAACGGGGAATAATTAGATTTTCATCGAAATCGTAATTACTTTTTAATTTTAACTTAACAAAAGAATTCTTTGATAATTAAAAAGACTATCAGCCTAAAGTAGATTTTGAATTTTAAATTAATTTAGTTTATCTTATTTAATAATCTCGCATTCTAATTCACTCATCTTTTGTAGATTTATATTCTGTGGTTTTCATGCGTTTTATGAATTTAATTCTAAAAGTTTCCCAAATAAGTTTGCCAAGCAATTTTCATTTGCTTTGGTTTCAATATAATATATTGAAATTATTTTTTCTTTCTACTTTTTCGTCATTTGCAAGTTTTTTTGTGAGTGAGTTTGAATTGAGACTCTTCCAGTAAGGAGAAGGTCACCGATAAAGCCTGAGAGCTTAGGATTTTGACACGATTTATGATCATTAATTGACTAAAAAGTTTTTTGATACCGAATAAATGGTCACTAATTTTGTAGTTATTAAAATATAATAAAAATTGATCAAAATTAATACAGTTGTTAATTTCGTTTTCCAGGAGAACGCATGAAAAACCGTACATTACCACTTCGCCTCATTTCAGTGGCACTTCATGGATTCAGTGGCAAGTAGTTACAAGGTAAAATGTATATTAATATTAATAATTTGTTATTATTACATTATCTTTAACACGAATATATATGTCAATTTTTCTAATATTTTGAAAATTAATCTATAAAGCGTATTTTCGTATGATATATTCTTATATAGAACCACGTATATTTATATATCAACAGTCTAAATGGAACCGAATTTTTTCTGTTTCCAAATGCTTTTTTGTTTAATATCTTATCGAAAATTATTGAGTTATAATTCTTATACCAATCATTTGATGTTAATGTAATATATACAACAATGTGCAAATTAATATTCCTCAGTAGAATTATTTCAAATAACACAAAATACGTTCCGTCGCCTTATTTTTGTAACAATTTCAATTGTAAATCTAGTCAACCATAAAAATATTGTTAATCCTCAATCAGCTGATACAATAATTGCACCAGCTGCTTTTTAATCGATTTGATTTAATGACACCAGTTCGAAAAGCAAATGGAACCAATATCGAATAACTTTCGTTAAAAAATTAGGAAACGACATTATTTCTGAATATCTATAGATTTCGAAATATTGAACAAAGCCAGTCGATATGGGTCTTTTATTCGATCTGCTTTTTAAATAAAACCACATTAAATTTTAAACCGATTAAATTTGGATAATATTTGATATATTATAATAATATATTATAATATATAATTTAACTATTTATTTTTTGATGGTAATAATGCTAATAGCCTTTAAAACAGAATGGCTAATATTTTGGCCAATTTTCCGCACAATTCAGTGTAATCAATAATAGTCCGGTATATTTGTTTTTGACCCACTGTTGATTGTTGGCAATTGGGAACCACACACAGTCAGTAGCTAGTATTTTTTTATGCTGCCAAGGTTATATTCTAGTTACACAAATCCATAACTAAAACTAGAGCAATATTTGTATAATACGCATATATATTTGTATATACAAGATTGCCAGGCAACGGCAACAGAAGCATCTTCCCATCCCATCCCGTCCCATCCCATCCTACACACTGGCACTGGCAATAGTTGCGAATCCCAAAACCAAGGACTACCAGTAGAAAACAAAAAATAGAGAAACAAGAGGTACCCCAGACCAGATCAGAGTCAGCATAGAGAAAAACACACAGCCTCATTTAAATGCTTATCAGTGAAATCTGGATGAACAAAAGCGGCTGCTGCTGCCGTTGCTGCTGTTGCTGCCGTTGCTGTTGCTGATGTTACTCCATGAGACTGCTAACCAAAAACTACTCACTCAACTGCTGAGCAATGGGGCAAATATTCTAGGATAGGAAAAGAGAGATGTGCGGTAGAATGGATGCGATTGTATGCTATGCCATGCCATGGATATAAGAAAAATGAGAAACCACTGAGATAAAGTGGCAGAGATTCGCAACATTCAAAAGCTGATGCTTATGCGGCTGTTGCTGCTGTTGCTGCCGTTGAAAATTCCAGCAATCCAAATCTCTGTTCTCGCTGCTTGGTATATTTGCAAATTTTGGATTATTCATAGTTCTGTTTAGCTTCGCTGCAGCATTGCCACACACTCAATGTTGATGAAGAACAACAGCAACAGCAACAACAGGAACAGCAACAACACCAGCAGCAACTGCAATGGCAGTGGCAGCAACCGCAACAACTTTTGCTATTTGCTTAGTATAAGTAGAGTGCAAAGCTGCTTGCATTTCTTACGCGAATTTTCCTCTATCCAATCCCCCCGCCATTCTTCCTGTCTTAACTGTAGTCGCCAGCCCTTATGTGGCAAGAGTTTTCCTTGAAAATAGGCAAAACTAACTATGAAATGGTTTTTCGTCTTCTTATCGCCAATCTTCTGCGTTACAATGTGCCCACGGTGCGCATATTTAACTTAACTCTCCATTCCCCCCGCCCCACTGACTGTATTCCGTCTTTCGCTCTGCGTGTGTCTTTCCAATCTCCGCCCAAAATAGTGGCCAGTAAGAACCAGAAAGTGTATGTGATGCATCATTTTGGTCTAATCGGGCCGAAAATCGTTGGTATTAAGCTTTACCTTGGCTCTCAATATTATGTTTATGTTATGTGGTCGGGCCGGCCCCTGCAGGTAGCGAAATATCGTTCCTCTGTTCACTTTCTGTTGAATTTCTATGATATGATTTCACTTGCATATTTACATTGCATTCGTTTCTATTTGCTTTTGTTGTTTTCCGTATATATGTATATCCATCTATATATGTAGATAGATAAATCGGTTATATGTAAACACTTGAGTAGTTTAGAGTTATTTGTTTGGTGTAAACATTTAAATTAATTGCACAAAATTCTGACAGCAATAAACTTATCTAGAATCGAGGACACATATTAAATAAACTGAAATATTTAAGAAATTATCTTTAAAGAACATTTTACTGACCCATTTATTCTGGTTATACATCTTTAATAAAAAAGAATTCCCATTTTTTAACAGACAAAATGAATACGAGAAACTAAGGATAAAAGGAAAAGACAGAAAATGAAAAAATAGAGGAGAAAAACTGAGATAAACTAAAGGATATAATGAAAAACAAGATTCATTCATTTCTTTTTCATTAACTCTTTTGTTTTATTTAAACAAAAAAATATGTAAGAAAAATTGTTTCCATTTGCCAGTACAATATTTCTGCTAAATAATGGAAGAAGTTCTTTTTCAAATGACTTCCTTGACTTGATTAACCCAAAGAAAATGAACAAATTAGCTCGACTTGTTCTTTATTTTACTGCTGTTTCATCCAATTTTATGAAATCAGTAATTTTTTTGCATAATAAGTAAACAATGCAAATTGTAACTCCGAGGTTAAGCCATAGAAACAATGATCCATCAATATATATATTTTTTTTTTCTTCTTTTGTTACAATGTCTAGAGGGCTAGGATAAAAGCGTTTTGGAATTGCTTTCTATACATTCTGATTTGTTTTTCATTTTTTGTAATGAGTCAGAAAAATATTAATAGTGAAAATTAATTTCATTTTAATTTTTCATGTACGCAAAGAAAAAATATTCAGTTTCCCCAACTATTGGTCGGAATAAATTCACAAAATAGATAACATATTACAAATAATTTATTTTATGTCGCGATTTTCATAATTTTCGCCATTTCTCGGTTTCAACCGTCAACAAAGAAAATTGTATATAAATGGAAGAGTAAAATATATATGATTTCTTTTTATTTTATTTTTCTAATATTTGTTTAATGTACCTTTTTGGGTATGTCATCATGACTTTGACCTTGTTGGTCAATTTTTGTCCGAAATGTCGTGGATTCAAACATTTTTTATATTTTTTTCGGTAGTGAATCAAATTTAAGGTGTAGCGGTCCAAAAAAACAAAACGTTGGTATTAAATACTTTTCTGAAAACTTAAGAATTAATTATATTTGGTGTACATGAATTTTTGAAAAATGGGCAGCATAATTAGCTATTTTTTTAATATAATATAAGTAATAAAAGGTTACTAAAAAGTTTTTAGTCTTCAGAGACTAATAAGCAGTCTCAACTTAATAAAAGTTATAAATAAGGCAATTAATTAAAATATTATTCGATACAAAAGACAGCAAATGACTGAGACACAAATCTAGAGTTTGTTATCATGTTTTATTCAATGGACATACGCCATGGAAAATTGGAGCCTGTTGAAAGCATTTTTCTACAATTTCCACGCATAATGTTTCACTTGTCATATGTGTGCCTATAGAAAACAACAAATATTAATAAAAGAGACAGCAAACATTAGACAAAGAGAAGAAAAGCAGCCAAATAGAAACATAACAGATGTCCAAACACTCAAAGACCACAACCGAGTCAAGTTTACTTAGCGTCATATTAATATGCTTTCATTAAAAAACTGAATGCTCGATTAGTCAGCCAGATGAAGTATAAAGACATGTTTCTTAGCCAAGTGAAGGGACCTATATGAATCCGAGTTAAATGCCCACCTTTGACACGTGTGACCCATAAAGAAAAAATAGAAGAAGTTGAAAAATAAAAAAAAGAATGCCATAGACATGTGCCCCGTCAAGTGTAGAAAATTCGTCTTTTGACAAATGTGGCCAAAAAAAAGAAAGAAATCCAAAAATAAAATAGGAAAATATAAAGAAAAAAAAAACATTTGTAAGTCTTCTGTTTGCTCAATGGACAATTCAATCAACCATGCGTAAAGAAATAGCCAACACGAAGAAAAATAAAAAATAAAAATAAAAGAAAGTCAGTCAGCCTGTAAAGCCTTTTAGCCATATTTGTTGTGTTGTGTTGGCCTTAGTGTCGGTTGCCACAACTTGCAGTATGTTAGAAATTTATAACCGCAAGCGCTGCTCTTTAATTACAAACGACACAGAATTCATTTCGAGTGTCTCAATTTTGACATTATTAATGTTTGCCATGCCACCCAATATGCAAAGAGTGGAGGACTGCAATGGACGACGGACTATGGACGGAGCATGGAGGATGGAAGATTGAGAATGGAGGCTGGAGGATGGATGGAGCCGGTTTGTTGCACACGCTCGGGCCATACAAATCAGAACATGGCCATATGCGCAATAAGACTACGCCTGATATACGATTTTGGCTTAATCTTTCTAGAGCATGTGCGTTTGGGTGTCTATATGTGTGTGTGTGTGTGTGTGTGTGTGTGTGTGTGTGTGTGTGTGAGACACGTTCAAGATTTGCAGTTATAGATAGCAAAAGCCACGCACCGCACTGCACCGCACCGCACAAGTGCACCACAGCAAGGGAGAGTTCGCCTTCTTCCTCGCCCAAAAATGCAAAGAAAACAAAAACCCAAAACGAATCGAATCGAAACGTATGCGAACGTTACAAAAATCGAATCAAGTTTTGCCAGCCTAGCCTTTATGCAGTACACAGTCATTCTACTGCCCCTCCTCCACCATCCACAACCGATATGAATGTGTTACTAGAAACCATAAACCGTTTCAATATCGAACAAAGCAGCGGGAACGTTTAAAGATCCATCGGCCCCACAATGCCAGTTCCAACTGCGATGGCCCTGGCCAAGTAACTAGAACACAGCAGGATGACATTTCCATTGAGTTCACCCAGCCTGGAATACAGTTGAAGTCCACAGAATCCCATTCTGACAGGGAGTTAATGGTCCAGAGAAAGTATAATTCAAACTGATTTCTAGATACTCTCAATAAGAAAAAATACAAATCAAAAATACAAATCAATAAAGGAAAATGGAAAATGGATTTATATAAGTACAATTTAAGCAGATATATGTATAATAGAATATTGGGAGCATAAATATTACGATTAATGATAAAATATTTATTGGAATAATATGGTTAAGAGAAAGAAAATAGTTACTACGTAGGAAAACGGAAAATAAATAGGAAATAGGTAAAAATGAAGGCTTAAAAGACAGTTGAATTATAATGAATGGATAATTTATATAATATTCTATGAAAAGGCTAAAAATGGAAAAACAAAATTTGGAAGGAAGATTTGGAAAGTAATCGATAAAAATGAGTCAAAGGGCTGAGAAGTAGAATCACACCAAAATACTAAAAAATAATTGAAAATTCTTAAACAAATAAATAATAATTAATAATGAAATAATTGAAAATTATTAAACGACATTTTGTTAACCAAAATAGAAAATATTAAACTAAATAAAATATCGAAAGATATATTATTATGATTGGTTTATTTATATTGGAAAAATGTGTAACGTCCACAACAATCGAATTTTCAATTTAAATATTTCGTTTTCACCTATGTCATAAAAGATATTTGCTTTCTAAGCAAAGAATTAAAAAATTAACAAATCTTTTACACTAAATTTGTCTAATTCAATTTTATTTACTAAACAAAAGAGTTTTATGATCTAACTATTATAGCGATTTGAGTTACTTGCATTAAACATTTATAACATTTTTATATGCTTTATATACATTACTATATCTTATCTATGCCTTTTCTTTCTTTAGAGTATAGTTTCCGGAATTTACAGACATAAAGCAAACTAAAAGATGGCTCTCCTTTTGCTGCTTCTTTGCATATTTATGGTCTGTAGTCGCAATAAAATTTATGCCCTAAAAGTGCAAAATATATAACACAAAACACGCGGCTTAAAAAGGGAGCGAGAGAATGAAATAAAAAATAAAAGTAAGGCAATCGCCCCCCCACAACATTAATGGCCATGAATGAAAGAAACATTTAGCCGAACAACAAAAGCAACAACAACAACAACAACTTGAGGACAAATGGCCATGTCTACATAGAGGAAATTAAGACCTCCTTGGCCCATGTGCATCATCACCAACACCTTTTATTATGCCACACACCAAAAATTTTGTAAAAAGTACATACAAACAAACGAATATATTTACTATATGTATGAATGTATCCATTTTCTTGGGCACATTTCCCAATACATACATATGTGTTTGTGTATGTGTTTGGGGGCCACAAAATGTTTGATCATTGCCGACAAAAACGACGATGCGAAACACACGCGTTCTTTCACAAAAGATGGACAAGCAATTTTTCTCAAGTAATTGATACTTTGCTCCGTCGCATCGTCGCATCGCATCGCATCGAGCTCTAGCTGTCCAGCCAGCTGTCAGGATGTCCGACTGTCAGTCGTCCCTCCATTCCACCATTTCTTCCTCCCCTCACCACTCTCTCTCTCTCTCTCTGTAAGTTTCCGCGTGACAGTCTGCTGCTGCATATTAATGACTTTCTTTAATGTCTTTTACTCATTTATTTTAAACACGGGCACTTTTCCATAACCTCACCATATAAAAAAATTAAAAGGGGGGAAATTCATTTTGTGCCAAAGTTTCTTACCTTCAACATGAAAAATGATTTGAAAATGAAAAAGAAAAAAATTGTTAAATATAATTTATGTTTAAAATACCCTTTTTATTGCAACAAATACAATTTGATATGCTTGCTTTTAATTAACTCATAGAAAAAACTTAAATAAAATTGATTCAACTTAATCCGAAAAATAAAACAAAAGCATATTTGAACCAGATTTTCTTTTACTTTTAGTAAAGGTTTCGAAATAAACTCTTTCCTTAAAGACCAGGTCTAGATTAGTTAGCCAACTATTATTTATATAATGTTTATTTTTTGGGGCAAAGTAATGATTTGATGGCATAAATAAAAAGTTTGTAAAGCAAAAAAAAAAACAAATTTAACAAGTAAATGTATAATTCAATGCACTTTCCTTATCAACATTCCTAGTTACCTTTGCTCTTCCAGGACTTTTATAAGTCAAAGTAAAAGATATCTTTTTTTTACTTTTTTGTAATATATGTATATTAACTAGTGACAAATGCATCCAAAGTAATTATGATGCAGCTGGGAGGTATTCCGTGATTTTAATTTTTTAAAATTAATATAAAAATTTTGATAATCTGAGTGATTTTATCTCAATTCTTATTTTTTAATTTTGATATATTCTTTGCAACAAATAAAAATCAATTTTGACTTTTATTTTTTAGTACAAAAAAAAACTTAACTATTAAATTAAAAAAAATATATATTATTGAACGGTGAGTGTAAAATTAAATTTATAATATATGTAAAAATATGTAAACTATGTAATGGAATGGAAGCTAAAAAGTTTTAGATTTACCAGCAGACTCTAATACAAAGCTGCAAAGCAAAGAAAATGACTTAGAATAAGTTTCATAAACTACAATAAATCTAAATCTCTATCTTCGGACTCGCCGAATTTTTTTATACTCTTACAGTTTTGGATTATTTAATAACTTATCTCTCTCACACTCATCGGACAGATGTTGTTTATGTTTTGCCAGTAGTAAATTAATTTTATTGCACATTTAGTGTATTGAAAATAATTATTTAATTATGTATTACTCTTTTGACTCAACCCAAAAGTGTTACTTCTAAGAAATAAAATCAAAATCTTTTCTAGTAAATTAATAGTATGATTTTCCTATTTAACAACATGTTTACCTTAACCTTATGTTTTTTTTTAGATTATTTATGTATATTTGAGTACATTTATTTATATAAAATTAACAATTTTCTTTGAGTAGGAGATTGATATACACATAAAAGTATTAAATATAGACATACATAATAATATAATAAAATCAATAGGAATTGGTTTAGTTGAGGGGAAATATAGTTAAAATTTTAAATTATATATAAGGATGAGTGCTCGAAGGTCGGAATTTGCTTAGTGGAATAAAACAATCTTTTTTAAAGAAAATATTATATAAATCTATAATTATAAAGTAACTTAAGTAATCAGATTGGTGTGCGAGTGGACAAAATTTAAATAGGGAGAAGCCAAGCATTTAAATGACTCATTATTTTTGTTTGGAGAACTGATAATATAACAAATAAGTGTATTTCCTAATTGACATCTTGACTCGTGTATTTCTGAAATGAAACAAGCATATATTTTGATTGATAATTCAATGCTAGCGAAATTTCTAATGACATTGATTTGGTTATCGCTAAGCCGATTTCCAAGAATGATTCATATTTATTAAAACAACAATGAAATTTCTAAACGAACATTTAAACTTACGTATGGACAACAGATAAAAAACAGGGTTTTTTCAATTTCGTGAAACCTTATCACATCTAATGACAATGCCAAGTTTAAAATTAGCAAAATTTTTTTAAAGCAACAATTCTTTTATGTAATGAGCATGAAAGCAAAAAATTTATAAATGGATTTTTTTAAATAAATCAGTTCAATGATCAAGTCAAGGCTAATAATAAAAATATTGAATACTTGTATAAAACAAATGAGCACTTACTTGAAAGAAAGAATTGCGAGAGAACATTCAAATAAAACAATTGATGACTTAGTATTAGGTGTAAATATTCTACATTATATGTAAATACTATACTGTACATATAACGGAGAAGGAAGAAAAAAACAATATAAAATCGAGACTTCCCATAATTTATTCAACAATTTAACAATGATTTTAACCAAATATTATACAAATTGTGAGAGAAAATGTATATGGTCTAATTATGTTTGACTTTAGAAATTTTTCAAAGATCAAAAGGTAACAAGGAATCGAATTTGCCATTTCGCTGTAATTTCATCCGCTGCTGTACCTGTCTTCAGGCAATGCCATGTCGGCAATTTGCCGCTTGGTTTTCCAAATGGATTGCGGGTCTCTTAGTGGCAGTCCCAGTCCCGGGACCGGTACCGGGCCACCCAGATCCAACGACCACCAATAATATCCGCCATTTCCATGGCACTTGCACTTAAACTTTACGGCATTGCCGCTGTGGGCACGGTTACAGCAAATTGAGTTAGTATAATTAAATATGACATTGGCAAGCGTATATCCGGCAGTGTGTGGGTTGCCTGACAATTGAAATGAAGTGTCGACGCAATTTGTGTGTGTAGAGAGAGAGAGAGAGATAGAGTGAAAAAGAAAGGAAGAGGGAGAGAGAGAGTGGAGTGCAGCGGAGACAGTTGACGCAGTCGGGCGACAAATATCATATGCATATCATGTCAGAGCGGGCATACATATAATGAGCGAGACGACACTGACTCCGTCTCCATCTCCGACACCAACGCCATCATCCATCCACTCAACGCTTCACTACCGCGGCACGCAATTCTCAATTAATGCATTCCACCATCCAAAACAGTCGCCCAGGCGTCCGTTTAGTCAGTCAGTCAGCCAGTCAGTCAGTCAGCCAGTCAGCTAGCCAGTCAGTCAGCTGCATAATAACCCATTCGAGATGTTCAAATTCATGCATTTTGCTTTGTAACTAAATTAAAATTTAGCAAACAACAACATTATCAAATTCCCTCACTAATTTTATTTCTGTGGCAATGGAAAGAAAAACATATTGGGAGTACTCAGAGAACTATCCTCTATAGAAAATTAAAACTACGCTAAAATAAAATGAGAGCAGAAATGCAATCGTTTTATCGGAATAGAAAAGTAAAAGTTCCCGCATTCTTTAATGGAAGAAGAAAGATAAAGTTTAACAATTTTTCTGAATGGACCACATTTCTACAATTGTTCATCTAACATTAAATTTTATAAAACAAGAGGATATTTTAAATAGATTTATCAATGTGATCGGGCGAAAGGCAGATTAAGAAGAATCTTGAAATAATCATTTCCTTATATTAGGAAAAAGTTAAGCGGATTAAAAATAAATCATTGGAGGGAATTGGTTTTCTTTCTAGACATTAGTTGGTGAGTATTAAGTACTTAAAAGGCGAAAATAAAAATAAAGATGACTCTGTAATGGAATACTTGTAGCACGACGGTTCAGTGGTAAGATATCCAGGATACGTAGATTCCTTTTGGAACGCTTTCGAGAAGTTTCTCGACTTCTTTGACTATCACACGACACATCACTATGTTGAATTCCTTGATAGTTTTCAAATTCCTTAATAATTGTCAAGTAACAAGGAATGTTCTCCGATATTTCCACGGGGATTCACGGCATATTGATTGATGATGATGATTAAACGTTCTACTTTAATAATTTGTAAGTAAAGCAATGTTAAAAGTGGATTTTACATTGTTTTAAGTAATGTAAATGGAAAAACAAAATCCCACTAATTACTAATTATATAATGAATTCCAAAATTTTGCAATTCTTTTATAAAATCCTCGGTAAAAATGATAAAAGACGAGAAAAATCTGATTATTTATTATATTAAATCAGATAAAGGGTTTTATTTGTAGTTGGGGAATTACCAGAAAGGAATGTCTGTCCTACAAACAAAAGAGTGTTCTAAATATTTAACATAAAATTTAATATTATTATTTTTCCATTATTTTAAATTGAAGCATACTCAATATAATAGCTAAATAAATGAAACCTTATACACTTTCCGGTCTTGTGTTATAGAAAAAGTTGGTCTCCCCAAGCGAACGTTTATCAATTTAGTGCGATGCCCCCCAAAGCGTAACTATTATACTGAACACCCCTTTGGCCCGGACCGGCCCCATGGCCAGGATAGACCAACTCAGCAAACATCAAGAGTAAAATGCAAAATGCATTTGCACGCATTTTTCAGCGACAATTCCGTTGCAGTTGCAACAGCTAATGCAACACGCCGCTGCATATGTGCGCTTCATTGCTGCTAAGCGCCAAAGGGAGTGTCTACGTGGCGTTGGAGAGCGAAGAATGCGGTGGAGGAACAACAACAAGGAGCTGAATGGCGAAGTCTACAATGATACAACGAAGCTGCTGGCCGCAGACTACGAAAACTTTTCCTCAACAGGGCGACAGCTGTGAAATATGCCGTCAGACATTTGAATTTCGCATATCGCACGCCTGCCTGCCAAGTGGCTCAGCCACAGTGGAACCAAACTGAAGTTTAGGCAGGGCAAATAATATAATATAAAAGAATGATTCTTAGATTAGGCACGATAATGATAAAAACAGCTTAGATTAAACTTATTTTCTATATCACCTTCACAACAATGCGAATTGTTTTTAAGCCTGCTACATCGAATTATCAAATTGAACTTAGTTGATTTCAAGGGGTTTATCTTTCGTTTTATTTGGCACCTATTTGACCCTTTCTTAAGATTTCATTCCACAAATCTTAGTATCCCCTCAATAGAAACAAAAATTCAAAATATTTTATCAAGTAATTAGTTTTAGAAATATTCGAAAAAAACACATTCTGTAAACTATATAAAATGTCATTTATCATTTATTTTTGCTATATTTTTGTTGTAAAAGAAATATAGATAAAAATATAATATATTTTTGAAGATCTTTACAATTGTAAAAACTATTCGATGGAAATGAAAGCAATCAGTTTTCTTAAAGTTATAAAGAGCTTTAGCTAATTTACGAACCCAAAAATTATTCACACATTGCCCAAAACTTTCAAAAAGAATAATTTTAATGTTAGAGGCGAAGGCCAGTACTCATAATAATTATATGTATTTGTTATTTTATTTTATAAGATACCTAATCTAAATGTATAATAATTGGGTATAAGGTTGCAAGATTTTCTCAATTAAGTATCAAATCATTATATGTTATGTTAAATTAAAGGAAATGTTTTACGATATATTTTTTCCCCAATTTATTTTGGTCTCCATCGGAGATAATTTTTAAAGGATACAAAAAAAAATAAATAAATAAAAGTTTGAATATACTTAAAATAGACTTAATGGTTTTAATATTTACGATGTCTCGTAAAAATTATTGGAAAATTATTATGCAAGACTTAAGATTGAACTTAGAAAATCTTTTCTCCAACGATTTATAAGAAATCTTTTCATAATCTGTGGTAATAATATTTTCAGTATAATGTGAAAAATCAATCAGGAAATTGTTAGAAAAGTTAAAAAACGATTATTTTTTTCTTCATAGATCTATGTTACTTTTTACAAAAACGCTTATAATTTCTTGAATATATTTATTAATTCTCGATTAAACAATTTCCATTTACCGTTTGTTTCTTTTGGTAAATAGAACTATGTTTTCATAAACTTTTTACTCACTAATGAAATCTTAAGCGAAATTCTATCTAATTTGAACCACTGTATCGAGCGGTGTGTGGTTGTTTGGTCGCCGCCAACGATGATGCTCCGCCTGATTTGTATGCAATCATATTTTTGGCATAGGGCAGAGTGAATGGAGGGGAGGAGCGAGGCGTTCCTTTTGCTTGCTGCGCTCGACTTGATGATACTGTTGGATTACATTTAGGATTGTTTATGTTGTCATCTCCTCCGCAATTGTTGCCTGGGCGAACGAACATGAGCAGTCTCTGCCCAACAGTTGTTGCAATGATATATAATGGCGACAACAGCAACAACAACAACGACAACAACGACGGCGACGACAATGATAATGATGTTGCCATGGCGACATGAAATTCGCGTACAACAGCGCCATTTAGGCTGCCGCTGTTACCCACATCCCACATGATGGAAACGGGATACAAGAAGGAAGCCACTGCATTTGGAAAATGGACCAATTTGCTGCCTACTGTGCAATGTACAGACATTGCCTGACTGACTATCCATCCATACACCCCTTTCTCTTTACCCCTTCCTCGCACTACAATACATCTATCCATCCTCCAACACGTGGGCGCGTACATTCGCATGTTGTTCATTTGATCATCGGTCTCAGTTGCAGTTGCAGTTGGAGTTGCAATTGCAATTGCTTGCAGTTGCCAGCTGCAATTGTTATTCATAAATGCGAATTCAATTTGAGAATTGCTTTAATTCAACTGCCCTGTCATCACCTACAGCATGAAGTCAGCCATTTAAAGATATATACATATATAACATACATATATCGTATATATACACAATGTGTCTACTATATAAATGATTTGGAAACGAATTGTCTCGGTCTGGCAATTAGCATATTAGAGAAAACTGCAAAGGCAACTCTTTACTTTCGTTAACAAACAAACAAAATGGCCAATACGCCGGAAGGCAAATGATTTTAAAAGCCATTTTTTTTCTTATTCTTCATAGTTTTATTTCCAATAACAAAAAATAAAATATATGTATGTATATTAGGCCAGCATTTTCAGGAAATAAACCGAACAAGTTCATGGATGAGATACCCTAACAATTATCGGCATCGTCCCAATTAAAATAAGTTTCCAATTATTATTATTATTTCATTAATTATAATAAAATATCTTACATTATCTAGTTAAAGTCGTATTAAAGTAAATAAGTTTTATATGTACTATATGCATACCTACGTTCTATTTCTAGTCAAGAGTCGTAAGATTCCGAAAACAATTAATGAACCTTTCTAAACATTCTACGATTAAGCAAAGTTATACATATACAGGAAGATGATTTTGATTTCTGGATAATCGGAATCTATTGGAATTCGTATGTTTTAAATATGTATATATAAATACCTCTACCAAGTTTCATCAGAATCGGTTGACTATATCATTAGGTTTCGCCATAGGAACAGTCGGTTAATATAATGTTTTTCGTGTACAATTTTTATAATTATAATTGGACTATATATATTAGCATATTATTATTTTCCTACCATGTGCAGCGCAAAAAAACAGATTAAGCTTTTTACACAAAAGTTGGTTATTCGGTATAACCACCAAATCAAATTGTTAAGGGTATACAAATATCGGTCAGTTACTACTGGACCATAAATAAAAAAGCATTTGAAAAACCTGAATTTATCTGAAGATGAATTTTTTGGACATGTCATATTAAAAACCCTTTTGGAAATCTGCCCGATCTTTGGATACTGAATCATTGGAATTGTCCCCTTGTCTATTTTAAATATAGAATGCTTCAGGTTTTATACTTAATAGATGGATAAGAAGAAGAGCCCCACAATATACCCTTTCCTATGTGAAATTTTATGTAAGCAAAAAAAAAAAGAATTGCAGTAAAACTGAATATTGTTATATAGCTGCATTTTAAATTTCCACATTGGCTGCGAAGCGTAAAAATAATAGTTGTTTTTTTTTTTACCTTTCTATTTGTGTATTTAAAATAAAATTTAATGTGTTAGGTTGTGCTTAAATTAACTGAAATTGTTGCCCTTGGTCAATGGCCAACGAGGCATTTTGTCGCTCAGTGCGTTTAACTTACAGTATGGCTATAAAATATTATTTTATCTTTTTTTTTGCCTGCACATTTCAGCAGTTGCATTTAACCGTATCCGTTACTCTTTTATTCGTTATTTTCGCATCCGTGTATCTGGGTACTTACAGCTCAGCGCATTTGAAAAATCTGCATAAAATAACCGTGCACAGGTTTCGGACAGTCACCGGCATTGGCATCGGTACGAGAACATGGAACCTGTCCCATTCTGTGTAGCTTGTAACGTGGGTGGGGGGCGGGGAACCTGCTGAACAGATCTCAACCGGATTGTGCGCTGACCACACGCAACAACAGCAACAACAAAAATGAAGGAAAAAATTATTTTTCAATTTCACGCTTCAAATAATTTACTAATTAGATTTGCATTTAATTTTTTGGCAACCCGTATGGACAGCAAACGCAGAGATAAACTTACAAAAACAAAAAACTCGCCACCAACTCCCGCTGACTTGGCAAGTTTTGTAGCGGATGAAGAGGTTGGAAAAGTTTCATTCACTAAATAGTTGGATTACAACTTCCTCAACTGTTCACTTTACATATGAATGCATGTGAATACACACACACAGCACCTATGTGTATAGGTATGTATGTATGTATATACATTGCAACTGCAGAGAGGAGGCATAGCTTCGATGCTCCATTACAACTTCAAGTGAAGTTTTTTATAACAAAATTACATTTTATATATTACTTCCAAATAACAATTAACAAAAGAAAATAAACTATTAAAACTGTTCTTTGATGGTGAAAAAGGCAATAGACATCAGGAAGTTGCATCACACATTTAAATCATCTAGCGATCGTTTTCGAACACTGAACTTGGTCTAAGGTGCCAAAATACTTCTAAAATACTATTTAAGTTGTACACGTTCGTTAAGAGCAACTAAATTAGTAGTTTTGTTCAAGATGCCGAGAATTTACTATACAAGTTTAGTGCTACTTATGTATAGATTGCTTTTTTATTTTGATTTTCATGTTCCCAGAGGTTAAGTAATTATATGTATTAATAAAACTTTGCGAATTATAATGAAACAAACGACTATGTTATAATATTGGGCTATAAATAATTTGATGTGAGAATGATATGGTAGCACTGGATGGGAATTCAAGCACGATCCAGCTGATCGTATAAGACAACGATATGGCAGGCCAGGCAAAATACATACATAAGTAAAGAATTACGATGAACGAAAACAAAAAGGAATTAACGATTAAAAATGTATGTATGTATGTATATTACATAAAAATTCACAAATAAACTAACAAATAATCATTGATTAAAGTAAAGTTCATTTAATAAATTTAATTATGCAATTTAATCGAACTAAAACTACGTGTATTAATTTTTAGTAATTAGACAATAGACTTATTCTATACTTATGTATGTATGAATGTACATATGTATATGTACATATGTATGTATTATTCGAATACTAGAGGCAAAGGAAGTTTCTTCAAAGGTTAAAAATTGTACCAAGTTTTAGAAATGAAACATAATAGGTAGAAATTTCTAGTTTACCATGTTTTGTAAATCTAACTTAAAATTTAAATTTTGTTTAATTATTAAATTCAATTATTATCACCACCTCAATTTTGATTCAATAATAAGAAAAATATTAAAGAGAAAAACTTGGTTTTTCTCTCTAACGATGTTGGTACAGAAATATCCTACAAACATTTTATGTTAACTCAATTTGAACAATTTAGCAACGATCATCATAATTTGCATTCCGATTTGGCTAACGGTAAATCAAAGTGATAACAATTTACCCCGACCAGGGGTGGGCAATTGCAAATATTTACCTGGGCAAAAGAAGAGCTAAAGGAACAGAGTAAAATTCAATTAATTAATTAAATTAAATTAATTTTATGTTAGAATGGTATTTAATCATTATCAATTAATAAAATTAAATTAATTTTATGTTAGAATGGTATTTAATCATTATCAAATAATGTACATATTACGAATATTTTAGATGCTTCAACCCTAGTAAACTGAGCCAATTTAATCAAAACGAAACGACAGACGAGCCCATTGCAATGGGTGCAATGAAGTAAAAGATAAACAGCCAACAAAACAAAATCAACCAAACTGAACCACATTGAGAACGAGAATCACATTCTGTGGAGGAATGGAATGGAGATGGGGATGGGGATGGGGCGAGGAGCAGAAGTCACTTGGTTAGGCGGCATTTGCATTTTGAGAATCTTGACAAGATACCTGAACCGCTGGCTGGATGCTGCGACTGCTCCATTTGAAGCTCAAAACTGGCAAGACAATGATGTGACTGTAACTCTGACTGCGATTTAAAGAAATTCATTTGAGTTCTGTTTTCTTTTCTTTTTTGTTTAAATTTTTTTTTATTCTTTTGTCTAACCGATCGATCTTTCAATCAATTGACCGAGAGTACAAAGCGTGCAAACAAACTCTGAGCCATGCAAATCGTTGCATTCGAGTCCATTGCCATCAAAATGCAATCAAAATTAAGTTAAAGCCAACCAACAAAACTGAGTCATGAATCATGGAGGTCCTTGCCGCATGCATGTATGTATGTGTGTCCCGTCATTATTTTAATTAATATGACAGACCAAACTTCGAGATGCCAGAGACAACCAAATGCAAATTTTGTATTTTTTTGCATTTTGGAAGGAAAAACTTTGACTCTATTAAGGAGCACTACTACAATCCAGTCTGTCTGCTAATTTCTGGCAGTAACTGAAAGAAATGTCACCATTAGTACGGCCAGTTGAAAAGCTTTAGCTGACATTTAAGCAATTTCAAACGTTTTGCTAACAAATTTTACAGCAGCAAAAAGAAATCACAAAAATCAGCATTGACCCTTTGACATATGGCTCTTGCTCTGGCTCTGGCTTTGCTTTTTGGCTTTGTCTTTGGCTCTGTGTCTTTGTCTGTCTCTGTCTCTGTTTCTGGCTCTGTGTGACTTCTTAACTTTGTCGTCGTGCCTGGCACTCATATATAGAGCCACCAGAGAGCAAAATGCTGCCTTAACAGCGAGACATTTTACAAATGTTTTCAATTGAATTGCTCTGATTTTCGCCAAGTCCCCCGTTGGCTGTGCCCCGTTAAAGCCAAAAAAGAAGAAAAACCCCTCTGAAGCCGCCTCCGCCAGAGGCAGCAGCTGAAAATGTCGTGATGATGGCAAATTGTAAATAGCTTAAATGGTCTAAATGGTTTAAATGATTTCAATAGCTTTCTGCTATTGGACTGACTGGCGGTGACGCTGAAGGTGGATGGTGGAGGTGGAGGTGGCTTCTGCAAAAAACCAGCTACATTGAGTCAGGCAACGAATGTTAGCTTCTCCGTTTTGGCCTGGCTCGTTTTCAATGGTAACAGTTATCACACAAACTAATGACACGAAATTAGGTATTGCCATTGCCTGTCTCTCTCTCTCTCTCTCTGTCTCCCTTACTTTGGTTCCAACTCCGGCTTCAACCTCGTTTGTCGTCCAACTTTGTGCTGACTGTGCACTGAGTTCTCCTCCTCCAACATACATATATATAGTTAAAACAAAGCAAACTTGTCCACGATGTTCGATGCCATAGTTACCTTTGAATTTTGAACAGAGAATTACCACGGTTACACTATAAAGAATATTTCAACTTAAATAATAAATCAAGCATACAACTTTTATGGTTCCCTATGGTTATATGTAATAGCGAATAGTTCATTAGTTAGCATCAAATTTAACAAGGTGTTAGAAACTTGTCAGAAGTAATCAATAATTCGTTAAACAACAAGAACTCTTAAGTCTACAAACTATGCTAAATGATAGAAAGAGAAAAATAATCGTTAAGTCTTTAACATAACAGAAAGGATTACCCATTTGATGTGACTGAAACAATTATGACCTTGCCTTTCAAAAAAGTTCCAAAAATCTGCAAAGATCATAACCATACTTTTGCCTACAAAATTGTCAATATTTCAAGAGAGAAGTTTCTAATTAAATAGAATTAATTAAAATTATTAATTACAAAGTATTGATAATTTGTTATTTGTTTGACCATACGTCTATATTATTTATCTTTTAAATTCTTTTTCAAACCATACCATTGTTTGATATGGTAACTGGCAAGTTCAAACTCTAAAATGGCAATTTTAGATAGCTAAATTAAGAAAAAAATGGCAACGGAAACCAACGCCGGCGGAAATCAGAAAGAAAAAAGTAAGGAAAGTGAAGTTAAAAATGCAAAAAAGTTAATTTGTGGGTCAGATTAAATATTATTATTATCATACTCTTAATATACTTTTTAAATCGCAAATGTTGTAGCTAAAGAATAAAATGTATGTTAACCCCATATTCAATTTTACTGTTTTTCGTATACTTTCATATATGTACATATATACATACGTATGTATGTATGTATATATTTGAAACCAAATTTATTATAAATTAATAACATCTAGATCAAGAGAATGTTATGTAAAAGTACATAAGAAAAAATTGAAGTACTTTAATAACAGTTTGGTGGAAGTCCCATTCTTCGGATTACTCATGATTTATACTGCAAATCAGAGTTTACTCAGAGCTGTCAGAATTCTTTATATTTTGAAAAGGGAAATTCTATATTAGCCGATAGTTCAAGGAACATTGTCATACTTTGTTATAATAATCTTTTTTAAACTTGCGTAATGATATGTTTTTACAGATATCAAAAATCTATAGCAATATATCTGTGCTTGGTTATTGAATTGTTAACAAAACCAACTAGAGAACTTCTGAATCACTTTAATATCTTACAGATAAATAGATATCTAAAACTATAATTTTTGCTGACTTAACCACTACTACTACTTATCTACTACCTTAAAAAACGAGTTAGTACGGAAAGGAAACTAGAATTAGTAACAAGGATAAGCACACTAATAATAGTTAGTGATAGCAGTGTACAATAGTATAACACAGTTTCAAAATGGTTTTAATTATGGATTCTTACAAATTAGATCATATCATTTTCCATACAATAAAAACTCAATTTTTATTCAGTCATTTCATATGATTTTAAAGTGCATTGTGTTAATCCTGAGAAAAAGACAAAGTGGATCCTCGTCACTTTTACTATTAAAACTGAAAAATATTAAAGACTAAAAAGGGTACTCCTCCTGATACATGGATGTATTTAGTATTAGAGATAACGTGAGTCTTCCTCAGTTTTGTGGCTTTTAGATCTAAGAAAAAATTACAAAATAAAATGCAGAAAAAAATCTTTCAAATTTTGCAATATGAAAATATGACAAAAGAAAATTCAATTGCAATTATTTTTAACATTATTACAGTTTTATATATATATGTATATATATATATATTTTAGGAAGTTACATATATATATATATATTGCGGTTGGGAGAGACAACTATAAAGATAACTAGTAGTGGTAATGAGCGACTCAAGTTCAGGCTCGCTGCACAATTTTTAGGGAAAAAATGGAAGCCAATAATGGAAACAACGATTCAGGAATCCCTGAAACCCCCAACTCGCCGATATACATATGTACATATGTATATATATTTGTATGTATGTACATATTTACAAAAATTACATTTAGAACGGATATGCTATATCACATTTTGTGCATCCAGAGACAAATTCTCATAATTTATTTAACACAAAACACTTGAAT
The DNA here is from genome assembly GCA_037075365.1 of Drosophila emarginata. Taxonomy (NCBI): domain Eukaryota; kingdom Metazoa; phylum Arthropoda; class Insecta; order Diptera; family Drosophilidae; genus Drosophila; species Drosophila emarginata. The sequence continues at coordinate 4,606,750 of JBAMCD010000324.1, forward strand.
TTAATTTGCAACACTTTTTCCACTTATTCGCTTGATTTATTTTGACAATAAATTGAAATACTACGCACAATTAAGGTCTATTTAAATTAAGTTGAATGTATTTTCCCACTGCATTTGAGTTAGAGATGGACATTTACCGGGTTTTCTTCGTGCGACATCGTGACATGATGTCAATTTTAAAATAATCTGAAAAATAATGACGCCGATAACCAATCAGTTTTCTATAGCTTGACGCGTCGTACTCGTATTTTTATATACAAATACATATGTAAAATAAAAAATAAAATGTAGAAAAAACTTTACATATAATGGGATTCTGTTTATAAAATTAACAAAAGTTAAAAAAAAAACAAAGTGCTGAATTTCTACTTCCATGCCGAGATTTCGGGATGAAAAATTACAGTCCATGCTCCAGTTTTCACATGTCTGTAAATAAAATGAAGAAATCAAGTCGCCTTTGCCGGCATTGAGTATACCCAGTACCAAGTAGAGGTACAGATAAAGTAAAAAACGGGGAATGCATCCTATCTCGCTCACTCTTAGCATCCCGTTTTGCACTGGGCGTTTTAGTACAAAACGGAAATACGAATATCTCCGTATATATACTGATACTTGAGGGTGCAATATAAAAACATCTTTTAAATAGGTATTTTTTAAATTCAAATTGTGTCGAAAATTTGAAACAAACTGATCAAGAATATATATACTTTATCGTCAAAAATGCTTCCTTCTGCTTTTGCAAACATTTAGCGACTTTTATGTACCCTTTTACCCAAAAGGTACAACGGTTATTCCTTAAAAGTAAAGCTCCTTCCATTTGGCAACTCAGCAAACCAAATCTGTTTTATATGACATGGCTATATTAACTCAGCTCTTCGTGCTGATCAAGTATATATGTATATATACACACACATATATATGTACATATATACCATATATATATATATATATATATGTCTGTCTGACACACAACTTATTAACAACAGATAAGTCGCAGATTATTTCTTATTTCTGCCTTATCACAAAGAATTTTTAATATGTAAAATCTATGCTCTCAGTGACATTATCGACATCGAGCGAATCAAACATTTTAATAATACTAAATAAATATTCATTTTTGACTATTTAGTAAACTGAATCTCCGAAATATCCTTACATTTTGTGGATTCTTTCTCCTTTTTGGTTACGAACCAGCAAACTCAACTTCAGCTTCAATTGGAATGGATGATTATGGGGTGAGTGGATAAGTGAATAGTGTGAAGTGACATTCCTTCTGATTCGATCTGTTTATAGTATTGTGGAGACTCCGATGTCGAGGAAGATCTCTGCAGCTCATACTGTTTCAAGTCTGTGAAGGCGCCTTTGACGTATATAATGGAACTAAAGGATCAAATGAAAGATAAGGAACATGAAATCAAAGAACTTAGAAAAAAATTTCTCGAAATAAATCAGTGCGAAGCTCAGGTCAAAGCTAATAATAAACAGATTGAATACTTAATCAAAACAAATGAGGACTTACTTAAATCCAATGAAAGACTCGAAAAATCTGTCGAAGAACAAAATCAAATTGTGATAATTGAGAAATTTATTACCAATACAATAAGCAACCAGAAAGCTGAGATAGAAGATTTCGAAAGTTAAAGCCGCAAGTAAAGAAGAAAAAAATCTCTAAAGTTAAAGGAAATGGAAAATAATCTAATCGATTGCAAAGAAAAAATTGCCGTAGAATATAATAACAATAGAAGATATGACGTCTTACGTAAAACCACTGAAGACTTACGTAAAATTATTGTAGACTTACGTAAAGCAAATGAAAGATTTGGAATATCTGTTGAGGAACAAAAGCAAATTGCAAAAATCGAAGAATTTAGTACTAATATAAATAACTATCAGAAGAATGAGATAAATAGAATTGAATAGAATATTATCGAGTGCGAAGAAAGAATCCAGAGAGCAAGTTGTAAAGGTCGATCAGGTATTAATTTTATTGCAATTTCCGGATCATGTCCACAACGTGTTCTCTGCAATGGAGATATAGCCGATGGTGGATGGATGGTTATTCATAGACGATTTGACGGCAGCGAAAACTTTCAAAGAAATTGGACCGAATTTCGAAATGGCTTCGGTACATTAGAGGGGGAGTTTTTTATTGGTCTTGAGTCCCTTTATCGCTTGACCAATTCGGAAAATTATGAGAGTTATATACAAATAGAATATTTCAATGGAACTATCCAATTTGCAAGTTATGATAATTTTAGGATTGGTAACAAATACTCGAAATATAAGTTGGTGTCGTTGGGTAAATTTAAAGGGACAGCTCCAGATCGACTTAAGTATAATTTATACTACAAATTCTCGACAATGGATCAAGATAATGATGGATTACCAAGCACTAATTGTGCATTAACACATGGTGCTTGGTGGTACGAGGAATGTAGCGGACCGTAAGTTATAAATTTATTTTTATTTTATACAACACTTAATCAAAGATTGTTATAATTAATTTTATTTATTTGCAGTAATTTGAATGGCAAATATTATATTATATATTATATATTCTATGAGCTGTTCCCCATTTGATACGCTCAAATCAAATCAAATGTTCTATTTATAGAAAACTGAAAAGAACCGTTAACTTTCGCGACTTGCTCTCATATTTGCTTGCATTATTATACCCTGTACCCATAGGGTAAAAGAGTATATTAAAGTCGCTAAAATGTATGTAACAGGCAGAAGGAAAATTTTCCGACCCTTTAAAGTATATATATTCTTGATCAGTATCAATAGCAAAGTCAATTGAGACATGTCCGTCTGTCCGTCCGTCCGTCTGTCCGTCCGTCCGTATGAACACCGAGATCTCAGAGACTACTAGAGCTAGAGCAACCAAATTTGGTGTCAACATCCGTCTATTGTATAAGCAGATCAAGTTTATTTCAACTTTATGCCACGCCCACTTCCGTAATTTAGGAATAACTATAACTTGAGCTGTAATAAAGATATCGCATTCTTATTTGGCACACTTAATAATATAGCCAATATGGACCAGCTGACCAAATTTTGTCGAAATCGGATAATAATTATCGGAGATATACATATTTCCGTTTTGTACTGAAACGCCCCATGCAAAATGGGCTGTTAAGTGTGAGCGAGATAGCATGCGTTCGCTGTTGCTGCATGGCAAGCAGTGGATGCTAAGAGAATTTTTTTGTAAATTGCTGGCGATTTTTATTGTTTTTGACTTTATAGAGTACTTTTACTTGGTACAGGGTATACTCAATGTCGGCAGGGGCGACTTGCTTGCTTCATTGTGTATAATAATCATATCCCACAGTAGCAAATTTGACTTTATTAAGTGCGGAGCAAACATTTGGATTTACAGAAATTGTAATTAAGTAAATTTAGATAATGATTTTGAAAAGGGCCGTATTTTCTCACTTCTCGAGTCAGGAGAGTCTATTTCGAATATTTCAGGAAACTTGAAAAGAAGTCGACGTGTGATTAAAAATTTTTTGGACACTCCTAAAGAATATGGATCACGAAAACGTTCTGGGCGAAAACCGTTACTAAGTACACGCGATAAATGCAAAATTATTAACAAAGCCAGCAACAGTTCAACCTCTTGTAGAGCTTTGGCCTCACATGTGGGCGGATCTGTGTCAGCGAATTTTTCAACAGGACAATACCAGAATCCATGTCAGCAGGCGTACAAAGGAGTATTTGGAGGAACGTAATGTTGATGTCCTTGACTGGCCAGCATGTTCTCCAGATCTAAACCCGATAGAAAAGGTCTGGGGTATTCTTGCAAGACGGGTTTATGCCAATAATCGCCAATTTGAGAGCTTAAAACGCAAATTCTAAATGAATGGGAAAGTCTCGAAAAGGACCTTTTATTAAATTTAGTGTCTTCAATGAGGAAGCGAATTTTTGAGTTAACTAAGGCAAATGGAGGTCGCACCAAATATTAATATTCGTTTTTTCATCATTCCGCAACGATTTCAGTATTTTTTGACTTAAAACATGGGCTATAATTTTGATACAGCAAATGGGTGCTTTTTTCCAATTTTACTTATTTTTAAGAAATCGTTATTTAATAGTTAATTTTAAGTTTTTGATTTGCTAGTTTTGATATAGGATTGGTCATCTTTTGATCCCCTAAAAAACTGACATCGTTGGAAATTTTGTCATTTTATGAATTCAGATAATTTAAAAAAAGGGAATTGTTTCAAAACATTTGCTGCTTGGTGGTAATTTTTTGTATGAGCGCATTATTTAAACATCTATTTGTGTTTTCGTCGAGTCGATTTTAAATATCTTGAAATATTATATAAATAAAAAAAAATTAATATTAGATAAAAACTTGCTTAACGGCAACATTCAAATATTAATTAAATTATATGAATTGTGCAATTTATAGAATTTATTTAAGATTTTAGACAAATACTATCGAATTCTGTAAATGTAATAGATAATATTTAATAATATTAAATAATATTTAATGTACATATAAGTATGTGGTTTATTTTTTTAAACATTTGCATTTTCATAACAACTATTCCAATATTAAAAATTAGAAATTGTATAAGCAAAAAAGTAAAAGTAAATCTCAACTTCGAATCGAACTTAACTAATCTGCTGAGGCTATTATTTTTCTTTTTCAGAGTGTTTCTTTTTCGGTGTCCTAACATTATCTGGAAATGTAACTAACTGGTCTTATTTATTTCCCATTATTTGTACATGAATTTAATCAAATTGTATATGGCTCATTGTTTTCTATTTTATTGATTTGTGCTACCAAAAATGATCGGAGAGACAAAGGAAAATCAATGGCAGCAACAACAAGCAGACAGAGCACAAGTTCATGATCTTGGCCAAAAACAAAGAAAACCAATAATAAAATACAAATAAATAATAAATGGTAACTCTCAGGACAATTGTCCAAAATTTGTTATATAGCCTGGTGAAATTTTTACAATTTGCCATTCAAATTTGGGTCGTCCACTCTCTGAGGCTTTGAGTTATAGTTTCTCATTAGGCGGGCGCTTCGTCAATTGGAATTGGTTAGATTGTGTCGGGGTTAAGGGAAGGGTAGTTGGATTAGGGGTAGGAGGGAAGCATGCCCTTTTACTTCAATCACGCCAGCCAGGCGAGCAAAACCGAAACTAGCGAAAAACATTTTACAATATTGCCATAAAAGGCCAAAAACAAGAGCCGGAAGAGAAACCGCTCCTTCCATAGATTTGTAGAAACGGGGCTGGGGTAATCAAGGAGGTATCAAGAATCAAGAAGAACAAGAAACCAAATCTCAGTAAAGACAAACGAAGAAATAATTTAGATCACGAATTTGTTGTCGTATGCAAATTAATCAAATGTCGTCGGGTAATTCAATAATGTCAAAACACAGCCAAGCAATATCGATTAATTTTCAAGTGGGTAAATTGTCTAAACGGATTCAAGAACATTTTCTTTCTTTTCTTGTTTTTCGTTTGTGGTATATTAATTACCACAAACAGAAAATAAATATCTCGATTTCTTTATAAACTCAAACCAAAATACAATATGGAATATGTTAGATAAGAGTCTAAAAGAGAAGACATCGACAAGCATAGAAACATGGTTATATGTAAATACATTTCTATATGGGCTCTTCTTTCTCCTGGTGGTGGTCGTCGCTTGTCCAAGAAATTAAAGTTGCAGTTTTCCCCACCCCCTTGCCCCTCTTTCTCTCTCACTCTCTTGATCTCTAATTCTCTGTGTTGCCCCTTGCCATGTCTGCTTTGGGTAATCCAAGACGGCATTTAACCAATTTAATATTATTATCTATGATCTTGTAGTGGAGGCCGCTCAACATTTTTCCCCTTTTGCTGTTCGTCGTTGCTCAATTCTCAATGTCGCTATGTAATCAGAGAACCAAGACATTGGATAGAAGGAACAACAACCAGTCTGAGTCTCAGTCTCAGTCTCAGTTTAAGTCTAAGTCTAAGTCTCTTATTCTGTTTGGCCATTGACAAACGAAAATGAGTGAAATATTTTTCCAGCTCGTTCTAATTGGCGCTTGTTGCCGCCGCATCGTCGTCGTCTTGTTGTTCTACCAATGATCTGAGGTAAAAATCTACAGCGTTCTTCTTATCTTACCAGAAATGAGCAGTGAGAGCATTCCATGCCTGTCACGGGCAACAAAAAGACAGTCGCAACGACTGACAGTCATTTGGAAAGACATTGATGCATGTTCATATGACCACAAATTGATTTCTACAAAAAAAAAAATTGTCATTATATAACTTCACTAAAATGGGGAAAATCAAATTTATATATATGGATTTCTCATATAAGATCACTTTATATTTACTGATAATTATTGCTAAATTTCATTTGATTATTTTCTCTCTCTTTAATTAATGGTATTGTTGCGGCTTATCTGTAAATCTGGCCAATATCTGAATGTTTATATCTATGTATTGGCCTGGTTATTTATCAGGCTAATTGATTTTCGGTCGACTGCTGTTCAGTGACATTTCTGTGGCAAGATTCTCTCATTTCTGGCCAAATTGTTATCATTATTGTTCCACTTAAAAAGAAAGGGAAAATTAAATCACAATTTTTCAACTAAATACTTTTTCATGGTTGGTTTTATTATTGTGGCTTTTGCGTTTTGCCTTTTTATTTTCGATCTAAAACTTTAATTGATTTTTAAAGCCTACTTTATGTGTATGAGTGTGTGTGTGTGTGTGTAGGGGGTTTCCCCACCACACTTCTCCCACATGATTACATATTATATGGTTCTGCGGCTTTTGAGGGGGTTTTCGGGAGACAATCTAAAAAGTTCAAAATGCAGCCGCATGCAATCAATTCAGTCAGCAATCAGCCACACACACACGCACACACACACATTCTGAATTATTTATTACAAAATGTTTATATAAATAATTTATAGAATTTGCACAAGTATTTTTTGATTAAAACAAACAATTTTTAGCACCAGAATTGCAATCGAAATGTCCAAATGAAAATTATTTCTTAAGCCAAAAATATACAAAGGAAAAATGCATAGAATTTACATGCTCCATGAATATATAAGAATTCCATAGCTGCAATGACTTTGGAATACCCTAAAGCAAGAAAAAAGTGTAGCTTGAATTATACATAGTTTAAAATGTGTATAATAAGACATCTTTTATGTCCGTTAATTATAAAATTTATCCTGTCCATGGGTCAATATGGTTATAAAGTTTTTCTTAAGAAACTAATTTAAATAAATTTGATTAACAGATAAAGATAATGACCAATTTCGCTGGTCAATTGTCTATCCTTTTTTCTATTAAACAAATTGGGAATCTCTTTTGTTAAGGCAATGTAATTCGAATCATTGGCGTCCGCTTAAGCGAGCTTTCACTGTAATTTATTTAATACTCTTATAGTTTTGAAAAAAGATGAATTCATTATGGGTCAAAGGGTCATTTGTTCTTGTTTACTATAAATAAATTTTGTGATGATATCATATACATAATTTATATATATATAGGAAACTATATTAGAATCATTAAATCAATATATCAATATATTAAAATAATTACACACTAAATGCAGGAAAATGAACAAATTTTAAAATAAAAATATAGAAGGTAATTATTATTATGGCATCCAACGTGGGAACTCTTTGTTTATAAGTACTGTATAAAAATCGTTTTATTGTTTTACCATTATAAAAATTATTGATTTAACTTTTATAATATTGATAACTGAAATATTGAAAATTGTAATCCACTCAATCAAGTTTAGTAAACATTTATTGTAAAAGAAAGATTTTCTTTGGTAAATCTTTTTTTGTCATATGTACCAATTATTTTAATCTGAGAAACTATCCTGGAGAGTTTTCCATTCTGTCCAAGGCAATTTGAAAGTTTTTAAAAATTGACAACCTTCATATTGGTCTGTCTATTTGTTACAGAGAATTTAAATTGAAGCACAAATTGCGCACAAATATTTAAATAGACATGGACATGGAGACTTAAATCGGAATAAAGTTGCAGATGAAATCCGAGTTGCATTCAATTAAAAGGATTTTCGATTTTACAAAGTGCGTTTTATCTAAAATCTAAATTCCCTTCCTCCCAAAGGCGAAACGGGGGCGTTGACGCAACTGAACTGAATCCTGAACTCAACAAACCGACCAAACTAAACCAAGTTGGTTAGAACTTGGTCAATATACGGAATGGGTTGATGCGGTGATGTTGGTGGTTGTATCGGTGGTGGTGGTGGTGGTTGATAGTGATGGTAAAAGGTAAATAAAAGAAGGCATGTTAAGCATTTTGTACATGACAACTACCTAGTCAAGGTACAAAAGACAGCAATTTCTCGCATAGGCCTCTCAACCGAGTTGGACAATAGCAGACAATTTAAGAGTTGGAATTTTAAAACAGATGAGAGAAAAGAAACAAAACAAAGTGAATCGAATCGAAGGTACGGGAAGGAGAAGGGGAAGAAAAAAAACATGCGATAGAAACCACAAAAAAAATGATGCAAGAAAAAGAACAAATACAGGGAACTATCAGGTCAACAAAAACTTGAGGTAAGAATGGAAAACTTACATTGAAAAATTTACCATTTCAAAAATTGATTAGAAGCTTTAGCCAACATTTCTAACCCAGAGATGTAAATGGGAAAAGCGAAGGCTTTGTGGGATATGGAATCGGAGATCATGGATACGGAGGGATTGGGTATGGACTAAAGGAATTACAGGAGTGCCGTCAGTAGCTCTTTTACTACAATGTCGTCGATGGATTTCTAGGACATGCAGGAAAGGGGCAATAGTGAGGAAAGACAACTGACTAGCGTCTGTCGCTGTCGGCACATCCAAGTCCTGTTGTCTAAGTCTATGTCAATGTGTGTGTGTGTGTGTGTGTGTACGAGTGTGTGTAAATGTGTAAACGTGTTGTGGACAGCCCTGGCTTAAGTTGCAAGGAGATTTTCTGTTTGTATATTTTTTTGTTTTTCGTTTGTTTGTACCGCAGCTTTGTTGCCCAATATCGACTCAGGCCAGAAAACAAACACATGCACGAGAGAAGAGAGGGGATCGGGTAACTGGGTCAGTTGAGAAGGCAGAGGAAAGCAGTGTACGGGTAGTACAGGATACAACGACAATGACAGCCACCTCACGTAGTGGCAACTATCTGAAAATGACGCCAAATTACCAATGCAAAATATCCTGGTACCATTTACCTTGCGCAAATATAAGAGCAAAACCAAAAAGGACGAAAGAAAAAGGAAATAAAAAAAAACAAGTAAAGGTAAAAGAAAATGAAAATTCAAACATTACGCCCCAGTTCCGAGTACCTACAACTTAGCTCTAAAGAAAATTCGCTGCCATTTAGGTTCTCGTTTCGTTTTCCATTTTCTGTTTTCTATTTGGCAGCAGCAGCTGCTGCTGGTTGCCATTTGGCACTTTGTAAGACATTTTCCTTCACTTGAATTTAGCTCACATTGTCACAACATTGTTTGGCTAAGATACACATCAAAAACACACGCACACACTCACACACAACCACATACATACAAGTGTTGGCTTCTTTGAGTGTGATGAAGTGATCAGCCATGGAAATATATGGTATAATAATGTTTTTCTTATCCACCTACATGAAATAGATATTGATATGCAATGGCTATACACAATGTTGATAGTTATAAGAGATGATTCCTTAGTTTATATGATTAGGAAATATCCTTAATGCCCTTTCCTCACTATAAAGGCACCTGCAGCCGCCAAGATTAAATTTTAATCGATTTTCTTTCTTTTCTTCTTTTTCTTTCTTAAATCAACAAATATAATGAGCTAATTCCTAAAATGAATCCACCAAAGAAGTCAACGGCTTTCTCCTCCGTTTGGTAACAGATTGGCAATAGTCGTCGAAATGCCAATTTTCTTTTTCTCGAAAAATCGTTGAAAGGTTCCAGAACATATATGTATGTATATGTACATAGATTCATATAGTGGTTGAAACTTACGTTTTGACGTTCACCTTTAACCTCACAGTTAAACAACAGTGACTATTCATCGTAAGTGCCGAGAATATCGACTATTGTGACCCATTGCTTTGTCTGGGCGGTGGTCATGTGAAGCTAAGCCGAAAGTAAGTCTGTTAAATAAGTTCAGGATTTATCACATTGATCAATAAGATAAAACTGTCACTGATAGGTATACGGAAAAGAATGCTCAATTGATGCGGAACTCATACCAATGAACAAAATATTTAGGGATGTTATTTTAAATCGATTCAACGATTCAAATTTAATGTCCTAAAATGTAAACTTCACCGCGATGTCTGTCGGAATACCAATAAATTTGGTCATGTTGGGCAGACTTTGTCATATCGAGGACACAAAAAGACTAAACCAGAATTGGATGTCATTGTGACGACACAAATAAATGTGTGGTTGAGGGAGCACGAATCAAGTTCAATGAATGATATTTTTAACTATACGGGACCACACCACGGGTAAGTTAAATCCATTTGTTTTGCAAAAAGAAAACGTTTTAAAATTTTTGGTTTTCAGTAAGCCAAAAGAGAATTTCATACAAATGGTAGTGGAGAATAATCATCGTGTAGGTTGTGCAGTCCTTCAACAGACTTAAAATGGTTGGTTCAGACCTTCATGACTTGCAATTATGCCAAAGCGCCTGTTGTGGGCAAGCCCGTATTTGAGAGCAGTAGAACAGGCGTAGCTTTATGCAAGTCGGGAAGACATCCTAATTATGAAAATCTCTGTTCGGACAATGAAAACTACAATGATGAGATATCAACCACTGGGACGCAGAAAAGCGGAGGCAACAAAACAATTAATATTAAGAACCAATCGAATGGGACTACTACAACAAAGTTACCGAAAGAAACGAATATGACTACTAGAGAATCACGAGGTCGACGATGTATCCAAATACAAGAAAAAAAGACACTCCAAGTCACTTAATCGCGAAAGGATTATGCACCGTATACGGGAAAGGATGTTTCAAAACACAAGAAGAAGATATGAGGAAGAAAGCAATGAAATAGTAAATTGGATCGCAATTTGAATGTGTGGAAAAAAAGTCACTGATTTTCTGATCCACAATTATAATTCATCGATTACAAATAGAAAACTTAAAAAAGATTTTAGATATTACTTCCTAAATATAAATTAATTACAACAGCTCCAGATGTTCATTCCGTTGTAATTGGAAAATCAATCTCCAAAGTAGATTGAGATTCATTTAACGACGGGAAATGAGATAAAAATTCATTTCGTTTAAAATAGTGTCAATTCGTTTAAAGTCTGTGTAAATATGCAAATTGTCGCTTCTTTGTCGCGTTGTCGCTTAAGCTAAATGCGCACACAGGAGGAGTAAATAATTTTTTACTTTTATTTGATTTTTATGCATACACATTCTCGGTTTAATTAGACCAAATTAAGAGTGCAGCACAGAAATGACAATGGGATAACGAAAATGTAAGCGGAAAATGTTTTTCACGATGCCGATGAAGAAGAAGACCGAAGGAGCGAACAAACGAAATGACTGGGCGGCGGTAGTTCGCAAGCCAACCAAATGACTTAATCGCATTTCTGTGACTTTGTTGCTTTACTATCTGGCTCCCTATCTCCATCTCTCTTTCTTTCTCTCATCCTATCTCTCTCCTACTCTCGCAGTCCAGACATTTGCTATAAAAATGCAAATGAAACATTCAAGTATAATGCGACAACGAAGCAACAAGGGAAAAGAAAATTGCTCAATTATTTAAATTATCGAAGTAGTGATACCCTGTAATATTTACTAATGGTAACTCATTTAGAAAATAGAGAAAAATCAAGTTCTAATATCGTATAAACATAAGAGGTAGCCTACAACAATCGGAGATTAAGCTGCACTCCGGTATTCTTCTAGCGGCACTACGATAAGAGGCAGTTACATCAGGTACAGTCATCATGGTAATCTGTAACTCTATAACCGGTAACGATTGCTCTTCGATTTCCCTAAGAAGTAGTATCATCGAGTTCCTTGAATGGGCTACAGTATAAAGGATGATGAATGAACGTTAAAAAAAAGAATATAGGTTTATTAACTATTTACTAGAAAAGAGAAGTAACATTTAATCATCAACTAAAAATAAGCAAAAATTATATTTTTCAATTCTTTTACTTACTTCCGCGCGGTACTAAGAAGACAAAATCTGGTATATGGCTATCGGATGGCACCATCTTATCCATCCTGTATTATAGTATACAATAATATGTTCCATTAGTCGAAGTTCTCTAAACTGGTTCAACGAAATCCCGTCGAAATGAATACATCCGTTTTCTCGTATTCATTTTCAATAGTTACAATTTGCTGTATTTCTTCTAGTTCAGAACTAGAACTGTTCCTTAAATCATCCAGCAACTAGCTTCTCAAAAATTAATCTTATAGATACTTCTCACATGATTTTAAGCAGGGAATGTCCTTCCGGGATATAGGATTAACGATTCAGGAAAGAAAAGATAGATTTTCTGTTATATATATTTATTATAAATAGATAATGTATCATTTAAATATACCCTCTTGGCACTTTAACACAGGGTATTTGGAAGTAAACCAACGAACCCCACGAAGAAGTGATGAAGTGCAAGAGTTACCCCATATCACGATGTTGTCTCTGTTTAGTTAATGCCATGGCTAATCCGCCGACGTTACCTTAATCCCCACCAAACCGAACAATTTTTGTTAACAAACGAACATCAAAGGAAATAAAATGTGCAATAAATTTAATTTGTACTGCAGTTCTTGGCGCAAAAGAATTATCACACTTTCTTGGACGGGGCTCTACTTCAATACAAAAAAAAAAAAATTTGCTGTCTTGGGAGATTTTTTCTCAGCTCGAAGAAAAGGAAAAATAAACCTAAAATGTGCCTTGCCTTAAGTTCGTTGTTATCGTTTGCTTTTATCGGCTCAGGCTGAAAAGTATTCAAAAAGACAAACAGCAAAGAAAAGAGACACCCAAAAACGAAACCAAATAGGAATTGTTAGTAACAACCGTGTGGTGCTCTCTCTCTCTCCCTCTCTCTATCTCTGCCAGTGTGGCTTAAATGGAGTTGGACTTCCAGTGGTGTCTACTGTGGAGCTGTAGCCAACTCTCAACACTTGATCAAAATGCCACAAAGCGATTTGCATATTTTAATTAAATTCGCGCTCTACTCCGGAACTAACAAAAAAAACACCTAAAATGCAAAAAAAGTGAGGAAAAAGAAATGAAAAGTGCACAAGAGAAAAGCGCAACACGGCGATGAGGGTGTCAACAGGAGGGTGGGAAAGGGGACATGTTGCCGTCTCCTGCTGTCTTTGCTATTTTATAAATATGTATATAAAAAAATAAAAATAAAAAAACGGAAAGCGCAACACATGTGACCACAAGCGTATTAAATTTTGTGCGCGCACTCAACAAAAAGAAGAAATAATATTAATAAAACAAGAGCCAGAAGCCAAAAGAAAAACTTGTCCGCGAAAAGGGATAAGTGGGATGGCTTAAACCACCCACCCCCTGTTCGCCAAAAAAAAAAAAAATAATAAAATGACTTTGAGTCGAGAGATACCACCAGAAATATACATATGTATGATTGTGTGTGAGTAGTGAGTGTGTGTGTGGGTGTGTGTGCCAAAGGTTGCCAACTAGCAAAGCCACAAAGTGATTGTGACTGCGAAAAGGTCACCATAAAAATTACACTGCAAAAAATTTCCATACAAAATACCTAAATAGAAGGTAAAGTATAAAAAAGAAGTTTACAATTATTTGAAACCCAGCATTGCTCTAATCTAATTAAATCGAGTTAATCACAAAAAAAAAAAAACTAGAACTTGTAAATTGTCAATTTGAAATTTGTAATTATTATATACATACATACATACATATATATATATATAAAACGAAATTAAAAATTCTTTTACAACAAATTTTTTGGTCCTGTTGTTTCTATGTTAGTTCCATAGAAATATGTATTTCTATATTCGTTTTTAAAACGAATAAGTTTTAGATCATTAGCTTATTTGTTCTAAACCACGATATATACTTTAATGATTAAAGTTTAATCTACAACATATAGTCAGCCGATTCCGATGGAATTTAAGAGAATTATTATTATAATACATATATTAAATTATTGGCATGAGAAATAAAAAGTTTTTAATAAAAAACGAAAACCTTTTTTCGACCGATTGTTCCTATAGAAAGTATATAATATAGGCAACTGATTTTAATAAAACTTTTCCGATATGCTTAGAAATATATATCTCGTCGTCCGATCTAGATAATTCCTAGATATATACATAAAGAAGAACAAAACGAAGAGGTTGCGAAAATGGCAGCTTTAAACAATATTCGGATTGGCTATATCAACTCAAATTGGCATCATTGATCAAGAATAACTATGTATTATATCGTCGAAGATACTTTCTTTTATGCGTTGCAATCGTCTGGCCAAAATGAATACACACTTTTTTCAAGGCTATGAATATCTAATATAATTGAAGTAATGTCGAGTAATTGAGAAATTATATCAATATAGAATAAAAATATCCATTTACAGTATCAAAAAGAGGACAAAATTCTACTCCAATATACACATATGGTATCGATTTCGACGAACATCTTATCGGCATAAAAGAATAACGAAATAAGACCAACATTATTTGAATCCTTTTCATAATTTGCTGAAAATTGTCACAATAAAACAATATTTTTGACAAAAACTTGGAAATCTGACTTTGGAAAAGTTATAGTTCTACATAAGAAATATATCAAATCCGAAACTCTGATAACAGAAGATGGTACGATAATTAGTTTTAAACTAACGTAAGAATTTACCCAGAACTATCGAAGCAAAACAAATACTATCGGAAATAAATCCAGAACTTTTATTTTTGCAAAGCTGCAAATTTCCAAGTTCATCCTATTACATTGAGTATTATGAAAAATATTCAACTAGTTAATGCAGTTATACAATTGACGATATAATTTCTCTCAGTGCAGCCGCCTAGAATTGACCAAAGCGTTCGTCTACTGACATCCATGTTGCTGCTGCGGCTGCTGTTGCTTCTACCATCTTTATACCCTTGCTGCTGTACCTGCTGATGTTGCTGCTGCTGCTGTTGGTGTTGCTGCTGCACAAGAGCCAAATCGCAGTGCAGCATAAAGTGTTAAATTGGATTAATCCACAAGATTTACGCTGCGGGTGATATCAACATGGTAACATGGCAACCAGCAGCTGCAGCAACAGCAACAACAACAACAATAGAATACAGCATAGGAAATTTAAAGCGAACAGCAACAGCATAAGCAACAACAACATGTTGCTGGTGTACAGCACAAACACTTGAGTAGCTACAGCAATTTATTAAAACCGGACGCGTGCTTTTACACTACCGGAAATACAAAAGCAATAACACATTGCACACACACACACACACACACACACACTGGCACACACATTAACG
This sequence comes from Drosophila emarginata, assembly GCA_037075365.1. NCBI lineage: Eukaryota > Metazoa > Arthropoda > Insecta > Diptera > Drosophilidae > Drosophila > Drosophila emarginata. Next base: position 4,622,240 of record JBAMCD010000324.1, read on the forward strand.
AAGTGTGTCAACGTGGGCTACTATTGTTGGTGTTGTACTACTGCTTGACGTCAACAACAAGGCAAATTTCAATGCAAAATTGGGATTAACGATGTTGCCAACAATTGAGATTGAAGCTTGTTCAGGCAAACTGGTGGTAAGCTATAGTGAACAGCACCAACAACAACTACAGTAATAACTACTGATACAGCAACAACTAGAGGCGGTAATAATGATGCCTTGACAGCAGCAACATCAACAGCAACAGCAACATTTCTGCAAGCGCGTTGATTATCCCAATCAGCAACACTTTACCAGCGTAAATCTATTTAATTTGCCATTGGCCTGGCCTATGCATACCCCTCTCCCCGCCCCCAATACTACCATCAGAAGTATCTTCACTCCACAACAACCATTGGGTGAGTGAGTGAGTGTATCTGATCCTCTTGTAAACCAGCAATCAGCTGTTTTCGCCGCGTCTCTTGTTAAATATAATTGAACCTGTTCTTAAAGTTTTGTTTTGTAATTTATTATTGGCGCATGGATTTCAAACCGAATAGGAAAATAGCAAAATAGCTAAAGTCAGAGTTAGAAGCTCCAAGCTGTAATGGTATGGAATGAATGTTGCCGTTGTTGCTCCTGCCGCTCATCATGATCATGAATGTTGCTGTTGCTGCTGCTGCTGATAATGATGATGATGATGATGATAATGATGACGATGATCGAGCGGCATGGCATGCGAAGATCGCGCGCTCTTTTACCCAGATCGTGCCTGACGCGTAATTGATTATTACGAGAGTGTAAGACGATGCACAGGAAAAATGCCAGCATAATGATGTATTAGTTAAACTTGGCCAACCGGTTCGCATTTCGGCCATGAAATACGGTTTAGAATTAGGACCTGTGATTACATGCTTCTTCTTCTACTAAAACTACTATCTGCCATGACAAGAACATAAGAGAGAAATGCGTTGAAATTGAAAAGAAGTGGGCATTATGTTGCTAAGGTTACTTGCATCTTTCTCTTGTTGCAGTTGTCCGGGCAACAGTTGCCAAGAGTGGATTGCACTTCTAACAGCTTTAGGAATGTTGTGTAACTCTGTCTGTTTGTGTGCTGCCTATGCAAAAATGTGTTAGATTGATTATTGTGGAATGAATGGTATATCCAATTCAAGTTCTGTGTTTGACTTCGATTTCTAAACAAGTGTCAAAATGATGAATTGCTTCACCAATAAAAAGCTATTAAGAAAATCATTTACAAAAACTGATCATGATCATTAAATAATGCAATAGTTCTTTTATATATCGAAGATACAGAGAGAGACAGAGAAAGAAAGAGAGATGAAAGATCTCTTATACTAATTAATAGACTAACAATTTTTTTAATTTTTATCTTAATCTAACACGTGACATCTAAGGGATGTATTTATCTATGGCCCTGATGAATTGATAGAGGTTTGGACGGTCATTTCGTTGAATCCGAGTTTTATTATACACTCGAGTCAATGATTTGGCGGGGTCATTTGGATTTTAGCTTGGCGGTGTACTTTATCTGCTGTGACTTTATTTCGGTTATCACACTAGGAATATTTCGGTTTTTCTGCATATTTTCGTTCCGAATGTTTCAAGCTTCTGTGATGATTCTGAGTATCGTACGTTCAGATGGGTTTCAGCATTGAGTTGTAGAGGAGAGCTCTATATTCCAGACATAGCGGAGATTGCGAATTGATAAGCCAGAGTAGACTGCATGCTTCAAGTTTGAGCTGCTTCACCTAGATGGACTAGATGGGCCACAGAAACGTTGCGCCAGTTTGTTAACCATTGTTCTATCCCTTAAGTGAATTGCTAGTTGGTCAGAAGCTTTGATCGGACTTTTGGATCGGCTGATGATAGCCATGTCATCGGCGAAGGTGGATGTTGTATGTGCAGAGTCCTTAGGTAAGTCCGCTGTATGCAGAAGATATAGTATTGGTCCCAGCACGATGCCTTGGGGTACTCCCGCTATTATATATTAAGGGCATCTAACCAGACTCGATCAAATGCTTGGGTGAAATCGGGGAAAATCGCTGTGCAATATTCCTTTTGCTCAAAAGCTGTGAGGATTTCTGAGGTGATTCAATTGTCCTGCTCTGTTGTGCCATGCTTTTTTTGAAATCCGAATTGATGTGATGGGATTATGTTTTTGTTTGCCAGAAATGTGTTTATTATTATTACTATTAATTTCAAAAAAAGAAAACTAAATGCAAACTAATTACAGCTACTTTAAATAACTATAACAAAAGCAAAAAAGTAGAAACAATAACCCAACTAAACTAAGTATATGGTCAGAAATCCATTTAAATGGGTTTTAAATATCTCAAATTATTTACCAGTTGATGTGTTGATTATCCCTTAATATAATATATCGGTTATTTCCCCAGCATCAACATATCGAGCATTTCGTTTTGGGAGTTCTTAAAAAAAAACAAATTGTCCTTAAGATATCATCTCTTATAATATTTGTTGAAAATTCAGTATCAAATGGCAATGTCAGGTATATATGTATGTATATATCTCAATTCTTTTTGGATCTCGACCTCTTTTAAAGTGATTATTTTATATCGACGAAACTTGAAGAATTAGCTTAGAATTACGATTTCTAGTTTCTTTTATAATGGGTTAATAGATAGTAACTTAATGAGATTGGGAAATTACCACTAAAGAATCATATATATAATTAACCAATTTTTATAGCTATGAAGAACAATTTATATTAAAAGAACATCCCCTTAATAATCAAATATAATAGTTTATTTTTAGCTAAATTGTTAATATAATAATATAACTAAAAGATTTGGGAATCCTTATTTTAATAAAGGTAATTTATACTTTGCTTCAATTTTTCTCTAGAGCAAATTATCCTTAAGGAAGTGAGCGATTTTCTGCTTAGAAATACATTTGAATTATGTTGATAAATATTTGCAACGGGAATGTATTAAGATACTCTAAGAGATATGAAATAATAGCACAAAATATATACTAACTAGCTTAAAATTTATTTTTTTCTTACAAATCACAAAAGAAAAACACAAAAAGATTTTATACACACCATAAAACAATAAAAATTCATTAGAAAACTTTTGTCTCCCCAAACTTCTGGTTTAACTGAGAAATCAGGAACACCAAATAAATTTCAGACCAATAAGTGATTTGTATGTATATCCAAGAGGAACTTGTAAGAAAACAAAGGATATTACAATTCTGTTAAACTATATAACGTTAACTATATTATTAAAAAGTTCTAAATAATTGTTAAACTTTTCGCTAATAAAGGCAAAAAAAAAATTTTGGTCAGAAGTTTGCAACAGTTAGAAGTAAGGATGCCCGACTATATAAAGTATATATATGTTCTTGATCAGCACGATGAGCTGAGTAGGTAGAACCCAGCCCTCTTCCTCCGAGACTTCTTTTTGCTGTAGGCATTGTATATTTCGCAATCATTCCGATCAGATGACTATATCACTGTTGGTCGAAAATAAAACTTAACTAGAAGAACTTTGTTTCTTGGTTTCGGTCTAATATCACAAAGTTTGATGATTGTAAGAAATATATTAAATACTTCTCAATATATTCCACAAGAATCGATTGTTCCGAAATATCTCTATTGATTTTCAGCAGAATCAGTTGACTACATAATATAGCTGCCATAAGAATCATCGGACCAAAAACATGTCAAGTATGAAAAACTTTTTTTCTTAAACCACTAATTTTTAATTTAGATCCGATTAGTTTTTCTTGTAATTCTGTTAACCCATTTATTATTGTCAGTAAGAAAGTTTACAAGGGTATATGAACTTTGGCTAACCGTTAGTCTTTCCTTTTAGATTCTAACGGTTTAATTTAAATATTTAGCTTCTTGACTAATAACGACTCTAACCTTCTGCAATCATTCAGAGACTTAAAATTTTACGTCCACAAAATCGTGTTTGATCTATTCAAACTAAATCAATATAATGGCGCAGCTGTAAGGAGACCACAACGGACCATATCTAATGTATCCAAACGATATTGACAGAACAAAAAAAAGGGGGGTAAATAAGGGGAAAAAAATGGGGGAAAAAAACACATAAAGGGATTCAGGGCCGCAGACCCCATAACTCATAATATGCAACACAGAACACAAAAGCAAATACCAAAGAGTCAATGTGTATACTAAACCACACGAAAACTCCAATTTTAATTGCTCAACATTAAACGATCGACATCGATGGCGGAACTTTTTTTTTCATTTTGTTGGTATACAAACATACGAGTACTGACTGTGCCACAGTGCCATAAAATATGCGACCGTTTCGTTTGTTTGCCATTGGTTTGCATATGCTCTCCCAGCAGCAACAGCAACTAAGGCACAGGCCGGGCATATGGTACGGATACGGATACGGGCACGGGCACGGGCACGGGTCCAGGACAGAGAAAGAAGTAGAGGGGCAGGTACAGAGCCAGTATAGAGTAGACCAGAGCTGAAAGCATTTAGCGTACGATTTGGCGGCGCGAAAAAGATAAACTCATAAATTATGGCATTGAATGTCACTTTGGTTGCAGCAGCAGCAACAACGACGACGTCGACGGCGGTTGTTGCCACCGCAAATGCCAAACGCCGACAATGGCAACGACAAAAACAACAACGACAACAACAACAACTACAGGCAGGACGTACTGGTGCGGCACCGGCGATAATGAAGCCCATTTTAAAGTCACTACCATTCAATGCGATTTGATTTACAATCCCATTTCGATTATAATCGATGATGATGTGTGTGCGAGCTTCGACCAAGCCATGAACTTGCATATAAATACCAATCTGTGCCTGTGCCTGTGTCTGTGTCTGTGTTGTCTGGCCAAATGCTAAGCAGAAGCACTCGATCGGAATCAAAATCGGGATCGGGTCGTAGTTTTATGCTGCTGTTGCCGCAGATGATGGTGTTGGTGGTGTCGGTGGTTGCGGTGGTGCTGCTGTCGTCATCAGTGTAGACAGCGGCGGGAGTCTCTAGCGGTTTTCCAAGGAAATCGAAAAGCTGCTGTGAGATGCCGAACTTGAAGACAATCTGCCCACAAGCCAATGCCAACTAAACAGGATGAACAGTGGAAAAGCAAATTCAATCTTGTGAAAAATCACCGTTTATGGCCACTCTAAACTAGATAATGGGCAAAACTATTCAGTTTAAACGAACATTAATTTTTTTAAATAAAATTTTATAATAAATATTATTAAAAAGAAGATTATTAAATATAGTAATAAGGATTAAACACAAATATAAAAAATAAGTTTTTATTCAGAAGATAAGAAAGAATTTTTACTATCTGAACGCAAAATATAATTTGAATTAAAACTTTTAAAAAATCGATAATGTGATTTATTGTATTTATTGAGTTGTATATTATCCCTTTGTACATGTAAGTATATAAAAACTGATGAACAAAGTGAATAATTCAATTCTCAAAACTAATTTTTAAATGTATCTCGTTTAATTGTTTTTTGTTCTAAAGATATTTTTCGCAGATCCCAAAAAGATATCAATAAACAATTAATATTTAAGTTCGATTAGAATTGTAGTACAATGCCATATAATTAAATCAAATCAAGTGTTTTCTAATTAAAGTATCTTGTAAATAAATATTGTACTATTTTATTTAAGAAATAAATATTAATTTTTGATTCGGTTACAAAAGAAGTATTGTTTGAAAAAGGACAATAAATACAATTTAAAAAAAAAACAGAAGATAAAATTTTCAAAAATTGAGAATTGTTAATAATTTAATAAGTGGTTAATTCATTTTTATTCATGTATGTATTTATTTATTTATTTAATTTAAGTAACGTAAATTTAGGCCACTCTGGAAGGAATCATGTACGAATAAGTTATAAGTTAAAAAAATAATACTATTCAAGTATTACAAATATATTAAAGATAAAATATAAAATAATATCATATTTAAAAAGAAAGGTACAAATATTCACATTCACATACATATTCAAAACATTAAAAGCTAAATCAGAAACCTTTTTTCGAGTACAATTACCTTAACGAAAATAGGAAAAATTAAAAAAATATCTTTGCACAGTTAAACTAAATCTTATGCATATCTCACAAATTATTATTACCGTCGAATTATAATAATTTAACAATTAACATAATTTGCTGAAGCATATATTAACGCCTTTTTTATTTTTAGACTACAACATTTTTTAAAATTATTTCGTCGTTTTCTTTAAAGATTGGAAACACTGTGCCAATGTTGTCCAATGTGATCGTCCCGTTGTCTTAGTTGTCTGTTTTACCTGTTGGCGCAATTGAACTTGAATACGATTTAGCTTTGGCGTTTTAGTTTAGTTAGCCCGCCAACTTGTCAGACAAACGAATACGAAACTAACGAAGCAACAGCCAGTTCCCCACACCAGACCCCCCCGCATCACTCCTGAGTATCTTTCTCTGTTTCTTGGTCTTCCGCCCGCCGATGGGTCGTTGTCGCATTCGCCACAGTGGTGGCAATTGTTTTGATGGCTGTTGATAACTAAAGCAGCAGGGGATGCGACGATACCACCAGGGAATGATGATGAGGCTAAAAATGCAACAACAAAAAATCAACAACAATGGGCTTTATATTTTGTCACGTGTTTGTTGGATGGAGCCTGCACCCCGCCGTTTCCAACACATCTTACCAAAAATTTATGGCCTTTAATTGCAAAAGTTTCAAAGATCAATCCATGAAAATAAATATATACATATGTATAAATATTTGAACTTTAAATATTAATATTGTACTTAAGTTGAAGATTTACGAAGCAATAACAGATGCCTTTTGAAACATTAAAGTGATGTTATTTTACCTCTTGAAAGGTTTACAATCCAGTTCATTGCCTTGTGGTTTAAAATTTGTATTGGAATTATGTTAAAAAAGAAAAACAAATAATCCAGATATTAGAAAATTAAAGTGCCTAAAATATATAAATTACAGATTAGTTTTATTGCCTTTAAATTTTCCTTCAGTTAAAAAATATATGTATAAGAAGTGAAACTTTATCACAGCATTCCTTCATTTTCGGGAAATTGAAGTTCCTTTCAGGGTAGAAATTAATTTTAAAAAGGTGCATCAACCTCTTAAATACCCTAGTTTAAAAGTTTAAAATCATGTAATTATAATGAACTTTATATTATTGATCATCTAAAGGAAAGTTCGATTTAGAGTTTCAGTGTCTTTTCACACATGCCCATTTTAGATATTTGTTCTCAGAATTAGAAAACGCTCTTAGCACCAAAAGAACCATTTTTGTGGGATTAATAATGTTGATTTTATTAAAAAGAAAAATTTGCTACACATGTATAGTTTGGAATTTATCTTTCCACCGATTCTAGTTTTTACCTGGCAAAAATAGTTCAAAATAAAAATTGCTTTTTGGTTATACACTGCTTATAAAATTGGTATGATTTATCGACTTATTTGATTTTTATTTCAAAGTCGAATTGCATCACCTGGAATAGAGCATCATAAGTTGATTTGATAGTTAATTATGGTACCTTAAACCTTATTGGATAAAGAGTTTGGCTTTTACCTAATACAATTAAGTTTTCATAAAAAAATAAACTTTTCTTATTCCATAGTCTGTTATAGTTAGTCTATTAATCTCTGACAAGATGTAACTGTATTTAGATATAATTCCCAACAAGTTTTAGCGTCAAATTAATGGAAAGGTATTAAAAATTAGAGATAAGACAAGAAAATATGCTGATAAGAGATCTTGGAGGTTCTCAAGCTGATCACCTTGTGTAATCTGTGCAAAATACTTTATTCATTGTTTAATTACAGTTGTGTTCACCACAGTATTAAGAAACTTTAACAAAACATTAACAAACCTTATTGATAAAAAAATCTACATACTTATATGGACTCCCATTACGTGTTACACCCTCTAAACGCTAAAGATAAAGAGAGACCAAACAGATTTTCCGTCTATTGAGATTTTAGAGCACATTTTGCATCCCCGGGCCATTAGAAAAGTTAGCATATGTTGGCCAAGTGATTAGTTCAGAGACTGCATATATAGACTAAGTATATATATGTATGTATATGTGATGCAGACGCCCACTAGAACCAGCCCAAAACACTAAAAGCCTAGTTAGAAATGGCCTAAAATATAACCAAATGCACTTTCCCTCAGCACATAATCCATAATAATTTCACGACAAATTTGCAAAAGTCAACAAGAACTGAAGAGGATGTTCCTATGATCATTAGAGAGGAAAGTCTACAGGCAAAGTGCAGTGATAAATCAAATTGTCACTTTGGTTTATTTGCACCAACTGTTGATAACGACGACTGCGACGACGACATGGATACTCTTTCGAAAGGAGACTGTAATTTACATTTTACGAAACTATGTAATAGAAATTTTATGAAACATAACAAGATTAATAATGACAACTGGCCTAAAAGTACTCCAAATATGTCTCCTAATATATCAGACATATAATTATATATAACGACACCAACATTAGTTTAAACACTTTATTGCCTTAAAATTAAATATATATACAAAAACTTTTGTATCAACTTGTACATATGAAAAAAACCAACAATTGTTTTTCCATTTTAGCTGAAAATAGAGAAATACAAAAACATTCATGTTGTTAATATAAATGCGACTAATGAATTCTTTCAATTGAACAATGCAAAACTATTTCATTAGATAACTAATATTAACAAGATCCTTTACAATTGCAAAAATACAAAAGTGAATAATACATAAATAATTTGACACCTGCTGAGAGAACGAAAATTAAATTGGAAGTTTAAATGGACATTTTAAATATTTCAGAGTATGTCAATTGTTACAGTCTCTATCCATAAATCAAATATTCCAGAATTAAAAAAAAAAACATTTTTATTTTCCAGTAATGATTGTTTGTTTATTTTATTTTCGTGTAATTCCAATTGATTTTTGAAGAAAATTATGGTAGAATATCTTACTGTCCAGTGGGAGAAATGTAACAGCCAACAAAAACTTTTAATGTAAGGAAATTGTAATGAAATCTTTCAGGTTTTAATATCTCTCGGTACTCTACTCTTGCTGAGGGTATAATAGAATTGGTCAAATAAATATATCCGACTCCATAAATTGTTTATATTCTTGATCAGCATCAGCAGCTGAGTCGATTTAGACATCCGTCCGACCGTCCGTTCTCCATCTGTCTATTTCTTTATGCTTTTTATACCTTTAATTTTAAGCTATATGGCTGAAACTTGGTATATAAGCTTTTTAAATGTGTATGTTTGTTATTCACAATCAAAATAATCGGTTCAAAACTAATTTTTGTTTTCTTCTTTTGGTGTATAAATGCTAAGTGTACCTGTGCAACATTCACCAAGTTTGTATTAGTGTAGTAAACGGTTAAAGCAAAAAATATTTTTTTAAAACAAATTTTTATATGTATGTATATTTGAAATCAACATCACGAATCACGTTAGGCAACATGCAAGCAGAAAAGCAGTTTGAGCGTAAGCTTGAATGAGAGCTTCCAGCTAATGAGAAAAAGATGTAAGCCTTTATGCCCTAAAGAGATGACTTAGTTTACCTTTATTCTGTTTGTAGGGAAAAGAACAACCCCCCTCATCCGGCGGGCTAAGATGACAAAAAAATGAAAGGAACGTATAGTCGACCTGGAGTACTACATATACCGACGGAAACTCTAAATGATGGTATGGTAAACATTACATTAGATTACACTTTTCCAAGTTTTGACCATGTGTTGTAAATTTGGTTTTGTCACTCAACAAAGAGTGAATATAGTAAAATATACTATATAAAATTCTGAAAATTTATTGCTTTCTTGATTTACCATCTGCCTTAATCTACTTGAGTTGCAATGATCCTCAAAAACCTAAATGGTTAATCAATGATAATATAATAAAATGATCAAATAGAAAATAGTTTATAAATTGTTAAATTGCACGATATATCTCTAGAATTTTATTTTGAATATACATATACATACATCGAATTAGCATTTGGGTTGATTTGAGAGTATCAAATGGGGACCAGCTCATAGAGTCAACCTCAGAGACGGCATGATCATAATATTTGCCATTCAAATTACTGCAAATAAATAAAATTAATTATAACAATCTTTGATTAAGTGTTGTATAAAATAAAAATAAATTTATAACTTACGGTCCGCTACATTCCTTGTACCACCAAGCACCATGTGTTAATGCACAATTAGTGCTTGGTAATCCATCATTATCTTGATCGATTGTTGAGAATTTGTTGTTTAAATTATACTTAAGTCGATCTGGAGCTGTCCCTTTAAATTTACCCAACGACACCAACTCATATTTCGAGTGTTTGTTACCAATCCTAAAATTATCATAACTTGCAAATTGGATAGTTCCATTGAAATATTCTATTTGTATATAAATCTCATAGGTGTTCGAATTGATTATGCGTTCAAGGGACTTAAGACCTATAAAAAACTCTCCCTCTAATGTACCGAAGCCATATCGAAATTCGTCCCAATTTCTTTGAAAGTTTTCGCTGCCGTCAAAACGTCTATGAATAACCATCCATCCACCATCGGCTATATCTCCATTGCAGAGAACACGTTGTGGACATGATCCGGGAATTTTAATGAAGTCAATACCAGATGGAAGATATTTGCAACTTGTTCTCGGGATTCTTTCTTTGGACTCGATAATATTCTTTTCTAATTGCTCTAATTTTACAGCATTTTTTTGTAGCTCGTTTTCTATCTCTTTCTTCTGATTGTTTATTGTTTTAGTAATAAATTTCTCAATATTTGCAAGTTGATTTTGTTCTTCAACAGATTTTTCGAGTCTTTCATTGGCTTTACGTAAGTCCTCAATTATTTTATTTAAGTCTTCAATCTGTTCATTGCACTGATTTATTTCAAGAAATCCTTTTCTAAGTTCTTTGATTTCATGCTCCTTATCTTTCATTTGATCCTTTAGTTCCATTATATACGTCAAAGGCGCCTTCACAGACTTAAAACAGTATGAACTGCAGAGATCTTCTTCGACATCAGAGTCTCCACAATACTATAAACAGATCGAATCAGAAGGAATGTCACTTCACACTATTCACTTATCCACTCACCCCATAATCATCCATTCCAATTGAAGCTAAAGTTGAGTTTGCTGGTTCGTAACCAAAAAGGAGACAGAATCCACAAAATGTAAGGATATTTCGGAGATTCATTAAAGAAAGTATTTCAAAAAAGTTTAATTTTTATATTTAATGTTAAAATTTGTGTCCACTTAAATATTCGACGTCGTTAATGTCACATAGAGCAATGATTTCATTTTTAAAAATTCATTGAATGAAAAGATTATTTGCAAATTATAAATTTAACGTTGACACGATCTGCGAACTCTGATCACCAAATTCTAAAAAAATGTTTCTTATCTGTCGTCAATGTACATATAATATGTCATACTTATAAACTTAAAATAAACTTAATTTAATTTTTTGTTGCTACTGATAATGAAGCAAGCAAGTCGTCCCTGCCGACATTGAGTATACCCTGTACCAAGTAAAAGTACTCCATAAAGTCAAAAACGATTAAAATCGCCATCAATTTACAAAAAAAATTCTTAGCATGCACTGCTTGCCATGCAGCAACAGCGAACGCATGCTATCTCGCTCACACAACAGCCCATTTTGCAAGGGGCGTTTCAGTACAAAACGGATATACGTATATCTCCGATAATTATTGTCCGATTTTGTCAAGTGGTGCATATTGGCCATATAAATGTGCATGCCAAATAAGAATACGATATCTTTAATATTGCTCTAGTTATAGGTTTTTCCCGAATTGCGGGAGCGGAAGTGGGCGTGGCAAAAATTTAAAATAAACTTGACCCGCTTATACAATAGATGGATGTTGACACCAAATTTGGTTGCTCTAGCTCTTATAGTCTCTGAGATCTCGGTGTTCATACGGACGGACGGACAGACGGACATGTCTCAATCGACTTCGCTATTGATACTGATCAAGAATATATATACTTTATGGGGTCGGAAAATATTCCTTATGCCTGTACCAACATTTTAGCGACTTTAATATACCCTTTTACCCTATGGGTACAGGGTATAAAAACAATGTTTAAAATTAGGATTAATTATTTCTTCGAAAGCGTCAATGTTTTTATTTTTTTTAAGTAGAACAGCAGCAACGAACACGTCTTATATGTATAATCACATCAAATTCAATGGTAAATTTAAAAATCAATTCTGTAAATGCAAAATTAAAAAAAATTAATCCAAAAGAAAAAAGTAATAGAAAAGTAATAGTATATATGTATGTACATACATATATATACATGTAGTGTCATATGATGATATAGACACAGAGATGTGGCATACATACATACATATATTGAATGAGGCAGAAGCGAAGAGAGAAGCAAGCAGAAAAGACGTACAATCAGAAGTTGCTAAAGTTGTGTTTAAAGTTGAAAAAGAACGTTTAAGTTGCTCTTTTAATTTCTACTCTGTTCATTTACCTAATATTTAAATAATAAACATTCAACAAACATTATGTTAAATTAAGAGAGAATACTGTGTGAAAATTTGAAGACCATTCCTCAGTAGAATAGAATTACTCGTAATCTGTTGCACCGATTTTATTTAAAATTTTTTACATTTTGTTTTTTACGTCAAGGTTGTGTACACAAAGAATAAAAAAGTATACTAAAGTCGCTACGTTCGACATTTCCGATCCCATACACTATATGTATATATTCTTGATCAATAGCCGAGTCGATTAAGAAAAGTCCGTCAACACCGAGATCTTCGAGGCTAAATTTGTTAGAGCTAACAAATTTGGTGTCAAAATCCCTTTTATGCAAATCAAGTTTGTTTCAAATGTTGACACCAATCTAGTCAGCTTTTCGTGCTGATCAAGTATATATATGCATACTATATATGTACTAAGATGGTGTCTATTATTGATTATTCTTAAATTCTATATTAATACATAGAAACTAAAGACAGATAAGACGAAGATATGCCTTCTGCAGGGGTATACAAATCTCTATGAAGTTTCTACAGAACCGATTGACTATGCTATAGCTGCCATAGGATCAATAAGAACTAAAAAAATTATTATTCGTGTGTTGTTCTATGAATGAGGGTCGATTTTTAAAAATTGATTACACAAATGAAAAACATTTCAAGAATATTGTGTGAAAACCATTCCTAAAATGCGATTTTCAGTAGGGTGTACTCGGAAGCTACTGTACGGATTTTATTCAAAATATTGCACAACTTAATAATATAATTTTAAAACCCAACTACGTTGGGTAAAAGGTAAAAAGAAAAAACGAATACTTACAGGTGCTTTTAAGATATCGTTTTCTTATTGGGCAGGCTGAATAGTTTTGTCTAAAAGTTTCTGTATTATTAAAATAAAAATATAATTTTAAAGATTTTATGGAAAATAGGAACAAAAGTATAAGCCCCCCTCTGAATGTGGTATAACTCGGCTTATCTTATTAAATTTTGATGATTTTAAAACATATTTCTTATAAAAACAATAAAATCAATTGAAAGTAGAACACTAAAAATAAACCAGCTGATGACAAACCTTTTATAAAATTTTGAGAATTAAATTTACTTCAAGTATATTTATTTTAATTGATTTCAAACTTTTTTATCTAATTAATCTATCTTGTTGAATTTTTTCCAAGAAAGGTTTAGCTAGACAGTTGCGGCACCTATTATGCAGAAAGTGAGCTTAAAATGTCCTGCAAACAGTTGGTTGAGATGACTAATTTTAGAATATAACTTATTCTAAATTCGAAAATAATACGAATTATCACAGTGAACGGCTTCTATGTCTGTTTCCATTAATGATTCATGTTTCATTTTCAACTTGCAAGGGAGCGACAACCATCGGTGACTGTGAGATTACTACGTGTGAGGCCTTCCTTCTTTACAGTGACTTCTTGATTCGCCTCCTCTTCGTTTAGCTGCCTGGCTGAATCAATGCGGGAAACACACTTCGCTGGTGAAGATAAATCCGCTAAAGCCATGTCGTACAAGCTAGCTTTATTTAGAGATTCCATGGCACTTTGGTGCCTCTCTGGTGAATATGGCTCAAGGATAATATAGTGAGCATCGTCGGTCGGTGGTTTGTCATACATTTGATTCCTGCTTAATAATATGGATTCTTGGACTCGCTCGATATACTCCCGCCGGTTTTTTGATAGTAAATTCAGTGCTTCCCTGTTATGAACCTCTCTTAGTGCCACCATGTCGCCGTTAGCGGTTTTAGTGGCACAGACACTTCCCTCGGGATCAACAAAAATGGCCTGTATGTACTTGAGGACATGCCAAATATGATGCTGATCCTTTCTCCACTCTCTGAAACAGGGCGACAGATCCAATGATTTTGTGATTGGACAGATGTGGGGGTGGAAAATCTCCGTTTGAAAAATAACGGTTGGTAGGATAGCCTCTTCGGGAAAATTGTCTGGTAGCAATATTGAGAAGCGGAACATGCTGTCAGCATAGATGCCGCTGTGTATAAAGATTACACCAAACCAATGGAGTCCACTGGCATAGCTGGGCAAAGCGTAAATACTCCTCAATTTGGCTTGTTCGATCAAACGATATTCCGCCAGAACTCTGTAGCCCTGACTTATGAGTGCCATTTTCTGGGCGTTTCTTAATGTTTGCCACATGATCGTCATGGAACTCACCTTTGATTTATAGAAACTATTTAATTTACATCTGTTATTTAATTTTGAAGATTAACGGAATGTTATGGTGTCCGTGTAATGTATTGAAAGTTAAAAAACTGAACTGAAAAATATATAAATACATATATAGATGAAAACGATGACAAGAAATGCTAATACATATAAAAATAAAATATATATTGAAACTTTATAAAGATTACTATAAAACCCTTTAATACTCTGTGTTCTCTTGCTTCTCTTTCTATTTAAGGGCATTGGTGTTCCTTTCTGTTTGATTCCCATTAGTCCAGAGTTTAGTATGGTCACTCGTATCTTTGAGGTTTACAGTTTGGCAGTAACTGTTATCATGTAAGTTATACAGTGAATACTGTCATGTAAGAGATACAGTGAATATTGTCATGAGTGTTTGGCACTGACTGCTTAGTTATGCAGGTGACATTAGAATTGGACGACATTTGACGCTGTTATTGAGAGGGATGACAGCAGAGGCTGTCAGATCTGTAAGATCCGCCTGGATGGCATCGCTGATGTTAGTTGGGCACAGCTAACTTCACTTTCGTCTTAAAAATAATTTGCCACGAAATAGAAATAAAAAATAAACGAAATATCCAACAGGTTACCTATTTGCAATTGCTGCTGCCAAGCACCTTCATTCGATCTTCGTTACTTAAAGCTATATATGTAGGTAACGAAATCTGAAGTATCGTCTAATAGAGCATTTTAATATGTACCTTAAACTTCGTCCCTCCGTTGTGCGTACATAAATGCAAAAAAAAACCCCAAGTCGTAAGTGTAATAAAACGAAATCGAATCAGACTACCATATCATATAGTTACCATAGGAACTATTTCCTCAAAAGAAAAATTTTTTTTTCTAGAAACTCTGTGGTTTTTAAACAAACTGGACGTCACTTAATCAAAAAAGAGTTCTTATACATAATTCAGATAAACCAGATTCGGTATTCAGACTATTTAAAGATCAAATATTAAATTACACGTAAAAATCTGCAGAGTTTGTTGATGTAGTAAAGAGAGGTTTAAAATGACAAGATAAATTTAAGCTGCGGTTATGACTAGAAAATACTTTATTATTATTTACCTTTTTTCTATTTTTTGTAATATTTATAAATATATAGAAGTTATCAAAACGACATAAAAAGAATTCAAAATTTTAGTTCTATATTTTTCCTGTTATTTATGAGGTACATTAAGTTCCCACGGATTCTGCATCTACAGCTAGAAACGATATAAATTTGAGAGATAACTGGACTAATCACACGATAAAGTCAATTATAATCAGTTGATTTAATAGAATGTAATTTTTAGTGTACATTTTAATACAAAAAGATCTACTTGGCTGTATCACCAATTAACACTAAGATCACTCAAAGCATTATTCTACGAACAAGTTATATATATATTAGATTCAACTTTTTATAACTTTTCATCAATATTTAACGACATGCTCCATTTAAGTACTTTAGCACTCTATCTTCAAATGGAAACAATGCCAAAGCAAAGCTTTTTATTTTTGTCGTACAATGTAATTCATTTACTTAGTTATCGATTTACTTCTTTATTTATGTATATTCTCATCCAACAAAAAAGTACCAAAACATATGTATATACATACATACATATAGACAATGTTGTTCTTGTTATTCGTTTATATGCGGCATGTTCAACTTACTAGAAATATATGTAGATACAACCGAAACAAAATAAAAAACAAAAACGGGAATTGTCCACAGAGACTAAAAAAAAGAAAAACTACAACTGTGTCCAACCGCGCAGACCAACGAAACTCGAGTATCTGTGCTGAACCCCCCTCCGTCCCTCTAAGACCGTGGTAACCAATGTTGCTCGCAACTGGTACTCAGCGGCATATTCAATCATGTCAAGTGTAATAATTTTACGAATAGAGCAGATATGGATATGGATATGGCCTGGCAGAAACAACCAGCATACACGCATGCACTTAGGGAGAACTCCAAAGCTGCATTGGACAACGACGATGGACATTGTCAATGCGAGGGATGCTCATACAGTTAACTGTTTCTGTACAAAATATATGTGATAGTGACCGAAAAGCAATGCAAAAACAATTGTGCAAGTTTTCAAATAGCGCAACAATAATCTCTAAAAAAATTGAACTTTCGGTAAAACTTTTTTCCATAGAACATTCGAGTTAAATTTTCAACATTATTAAAAATAGTAAAGGTTATTTATTGGATAATTTTTTCCAATATTGTTCATTACACAAAATTCTTAAATACACTTAAAATTTGACACATTCCCAAAAATGATAGTTTCATAATCACAACAGACCTGTAAACAGATGCGTACGAAATTTATATATATATTAAGAAAAAATTTATTTGTATCAATCAAAATTTTGCTCATATTTTTCCTACATGAAATATTCAGGTTCCAAATTTACTTACATACAATATCAATACTGAGTTCTCAGCTAAAATATATATTAGATTCTTAGGTTTTCTTATGTATTTAACCGATATTCGTAAATTTACTGAACGACAACAATAACTACCCAAAAAGAAGTATAACGTAACGAAATTTGTGAAGATTTTTAAATGCCTATCCCCATTAACGCGCACCGATCATCTCCTTCCAGAATCGTAATGCCTAAATGACCATTTTTACATAAAATTTACATTTCGTTACATATTATTTTAATAAACAACGATTTCAAATAAGTTTTACTTAAACATTACTAGGCTAGTATCAATAAAATTCTGGAACAAATATGAAATATAATATAATCCTTAAACCGATCGCAACAACTGATTTGCTATTGATAATAAAGAATTATAGTTTTCAATGATTCAAATATATTGATGAAGATTACGAGATATTTTTCATATGTGTGATCAAACCTTAACTTTTTTCAAATCGTGTTTTTGAAAGTTTCGAAAACAAACTAAACTGTGCTGTAGAAGATTTAGTTCAAAGCGCAGCACAAGTATATAATTAATTATAATTAATATATAATAAAATAATTTTGATATGTTTTAACAAATATGTTTTCGGTTATCCATTAGTTTTAATAATTAAAAATTGTCAGGCAGAATTATATCTCAATTTTGATATTGACATAGGAGAAACATTCAATTTTGAATCAAATCAATAAATTTTACATTTTTGATAGTTATAGTCACCTGTGTTGTACACTGCAGAACAAAGTTTTTGTACGACCCTCGTGCAGAAATGCCATGACTGTTTGTAGATTTTTGATTTATTGTTGCTGTGATGTTGTGATGTACGGTTCTTTCACGCACTTGCAACATAATGTGGCATTATAATGTCGCATGTTTTGAGTAAACACAAACGCCAAAGAGAGAGCTAGCATAGTGTGTGTGTGTGTTATGCATGTGTGTGTGTGTGTGATTTGTTCTGAATTTATTATGTGACGGAAGTGACGGTGGTCATCGCTTTATAAACTCCAACTGGTTCAACAAACGGAGGTTGTTTGTGATCCCCCAGCGATTCTTTTGCATACCAATGGATGGACGCAGCTGCTAATTGGCAGAGTGCGCACCTTCCTCTGACATTTGGCTTCAGAAATGCCACAGGGCAAAGTAGCAAATTAACTTTTGATATTTTTTTTTGGCACTTGAATTTTTTTTTTCATACTTATTTATATTTGTTTTTTTTCTTTGGTGTTTTCTGCAAACATATCACAAAGACATTCTCTGACAGCGACAGACAGACAGTGAAGCCTTTTTGATAAGTTCAACCCAGACAGAAATACACGAAATATTGTAAATAAACGTACAACAGATAACAGCAACAAATAATAAATAAATTTTAAATATTTTTGTGGTTTCTTTTATTCGTTCTGCTGAAATGCAACTCATTAAAAATTATACTCCGATATGATATGATATGATACGTTATGATTTGCGACCGTAGGCTCCAAAACTTTCTTTCTTTCGTTTCGACTTGGTTAACGCCAGTTGTCAGACCGAGCCTTGACATGGGTGTAACACCCAGGCGTGGAAAGGGTTACAGCCCCCAAAATGCAATACCGGGGGGATTGCCTTTACCTCATTTTCACCTACACAAACCGAACGATGTGTGTTACCCTTGTCAAAAGGTTTGGCCAATGGCAATTGTTAATACATACATACATATGTATATAGATATTTGCTACATATGTGGTGGTCTGTTCAGGATCGCCTTTTCAAAAAGTTCAACCGTTCAAGTTAGGCAGAGCAGCACCTGTGCAAAATTGCTTGTCACCTACCTGGATGAAATGGGGGCCAGCCAAAACGCAACATTCAATTTTAGCTGTTAAGTATTTTACCTCAACCTAATATGCGGGCAGCAATATATATCTTTTTTCCTTCTTGCTTTGGCTCTTTCGTTTTTGCCCTTTGCTTCTCTTATCAGCTTTCTTCCTTATTTATGCTACATTGCATTTTGGGTTCGTCTTGAGACTTCGCTCCATGGCATTTTTGTAATACGGTGGCATATAACACTTAAGTGCCTGTTGTTGTTTTATAAGATAAATTTTCTCCTTTTTTTTCGTCTTCGTTTTTGCAAAGGCCCACATCGCTGTCCAAAAATAAGAAAGGCGAGTAAAAACAGAATATAACGCGATGTCAATTTCATTTACTGGCACTTTCATTAAACCACACAAAAACCAAATAAGAGAAAAGGGGGAAAAAGAATAAACAAGAAATGAAATGAAATTAAAGTTTTGGCATTCTTAAAGCAGTTAGTTGCTGGTTAAGAAAATTGGTTTATTGCAAGAGTTTCTGAATGTTATTAAATTAAAATGTACTACTTAAAAGATTTTGCAATACAGAAAAAATATAATTTTTATATTTCAATCAAAATATGATATAAATTTCCCGGAAATTAGTATTTAGCAAATTTTAAACATTTGTTTACATTTCTTTACAAACAATGAATTTCTGAATGAAACCAATATGAAGCTTTTTTTATACAATATAAATATTATCATACGCATACATACATACATACATACAGTACGTACTCGAAAAACGCAACTAAGAGAAAACAGAGCTTGGTACGGAAACTAAGTCTAAATTTTTCATATGCTTATAACACTGGCTAAATGCCCTTTCTAATTATTTTATTTTAAATAAAGGATTTCCAGAGTAAAAATTTTGCTTTAATTAAATTTTTTCCTTATGAACTGTAAAACTTTGTTCTTTCTATTGCACTACAGTTTCGCAAAATGCATGCAATGTAAAGAAATAGGCTTGCTTAAGAAGTTGCGTGTATCGAGGGAAAACTGTATAACTGTATATTTAATACACATATTAAATCTTCTTTAAATCAACTTAACACTTGTTTTTTTTGTCTTGTTACTGGTGGGATATTTTTTTATGGATTTGTGTATGCTTTTCTTTGTAGTATTTTATTAATAAATCAATTTTAAATAATTATAGTTAATAAACACTTAAATTCAAATAACCAACTCTCAAAATTTTCAATCAATTAAAACAATATGATCTTTACTTCTATTTTAAGAACCATTTAAGAAGACTTAGTTCATCTACATGTTATACATGTAAATATAATATTAAAAGGAGTTTTTTAGCTATTCTGTGATTAAATATTTAATATTTAAAAATTTCTTCTTTCACTACCTTTATTATTCACGACTTAAATATAAAAAGTAGTTGGACTGTTGATTTCAAAATATTGATTTCTGGTTTGTTGTACAACTTTTCCAAAAAATACACTGATTCCTCTAAGCCCAATTTCAATAAATATTGCTAAAGTTATCACTTTCCATGATTACAGACAGTTTATTTGCATATCGATATATTATATATTAAATATAGTATATAATAGGGATATAATAGGGAAATTAAATAGAAATTTGGAGCACTTTCACTAGGTTAATAACTTTCGTTAAAGTCATCTTTAACAAGACCTAAACTAAGATTAATTATTTCTAGTTAAAGTTAAATATTGCCGTACTCATTTGTTTTAATTTTCTAACGAATTGTCAATATAAAATACAAATAAATGTCCAGTGCAGTGTCCAGTCCACTTAGATTGAACAATTCAATTGTCTTTATCTTAGTTTTTGTGGTTGCTATTTTAATTATTTATGAACAACAGGTTTAATATATTAACCGTTTAGACAATTATCTCTACTAATGAAATATTAATGTTAATTTTAGTTAGCTGATTTACCCCTGCGATTTCGTCGCCAATCTGTTGAAATGGGACATGAGTGGGTAAGTGGGTGAGTGAGGGGGCAAAGAGAAGGGGAACCTATTACGTGACCGCTTAAAAAATGTTTCTTTTTGGGCCAGAAATCTTAGTCGAGCGTCAAATTAAAATTGTTCAAAAGCCCCTCCACAACTATCTCCAACTCCTGTGTGTATTGAGTGCCTGGTTGAAAATCAAGCTAATGGCACGTGCTTATCAACCATATCAGTTGTAAGTAGTTTAAGCATTATGTAACTATTAAGGAGCTGTCGGAGACGATGGGGCGACGATAAGTGCGCTACAGAAATTGAATATTCTCCTGAAAGGGAAGAGGAATTTAGCTAATGGTCTGAGTATAGAATTCATAACTTTTAACCAGAGGCAATTCTGAAATGCTTGATCAAGAAATTCAAATAATCGTATATATATATTTGGTTTACTATTATATCTGGCTGGTAAAATGCAGAACATTTATACAATTGTTTGTGAAGCAAATAAAATCAAGTTAAGCATCCGATGGATACTTTTGGCAAATGGTCGGTCGTTCCATTCGATGGTTGGAATCGAAGTCAGCAGCGTTTTCTGGCCGGGCTTAAAACTCCAAATCGATATGCAAATAAACGAATGAGGCGTAGACACAAATCGCAAAACGAGCTGAGTTGAGCTAAACTGCTATAGCTACTCTACCCCCCCTTACCCCCTATACAGCCAACATCGCCATCTGACCTCTTTCATCTCCATATCATCTCTCCCCCTCTCTCATTCGTACTAAAGCCGTTTTGACCAAATTCGTCGCTGAAAGCCTGGACTCTGTGTGGCTGCCCGACTGCCTCGTTGGATGGGGTTGAGTTTTGTATGCCTGGGCACAAGGCTTTGGTGGTCCGCTCTTGGCCGCCTAGCCATTGGTATTGGAGTATTGGTTTGGGTTTGTTTTTTCTTTTGTTGCAATTGCTATTGCTACCAATTGTGCATGCAATTTATTTTTAAAGAAATAATTGCTTTGCCGCATGTTGCCTCTGCCTTCTGCTTGCCTCCTTGTTTCCATGGCTCTGTGCGATTATGCAAATATTACGAGTCCGCTTTTTTTTTTGTCGTTATTGTTGCTGCTGTTTTTTGTATTTCATTCCTAAATAATAATAAAGAACAGCAAGTGAAAGAGTTGAGGCGGTGTTTGCATAAATTCCGATTTGAATTTTACCACACACAGAGACAAATCGCAGATTCTTATAACTCCAAATGCCTTCTGTAACAGTAAATATTTTGCATAAATCAATTAAACAAATGATTCTAGTTTTTTATACTTTTATTAAAAATTTGAAATTAAATTTTCAAAATGCAGCCGAAAAGTATGCAAAAGAACGAATATTATGACACGGAAAATAAAATAAAGATCCCTCTCTGCATCAAATAAATCAGTTTCTATTTTCCATTTGGTTTCTATTAATATAGATAATGTATTAATGTTACGTAGGATTAATATTTAATATCTAGTCTTATAGCCAACTTTTGTAAAATTTCCTTACTGCATTCTCCAATCTAATCGGCTATATATTTGCGACTCTGTATTAGCGATGGATCGAAAGTCGGAAAAAGTAATTATTCTAAATACTAAACTCTCAAAAATTATAATTATATAAAACATTCAAAGTTTATCAACATAAACAAAAAAGCAAGAATAAATAACCTTTTAAATAACTACAAATATTAAATCCAAAAATAATAAAAATAAACATAAATTCCAAATACTGAATTCAAAGAAAAAAAAATTATTGTTTTTCGAAATTTTTGTTGTAAATGGGACACTGTGCAAGGTAACTTCTTGGGTAAACTGTGTTTTTAGAGCTATTTATGGTACTGGAACGTGACTGCATATTCACCAGGGCTGAAAAATACAACTAACATAAATATTTCACAAAGGTAGATTAATGTTGCTCTGTCCCAGTGTAAGTGGAATTTGATTCCAAATAAAAATCATATATTTATAAAATAAATGCGAAATTAGTTTTGTTGTCTGCATTTTCTCAGCAATGCTTTTCTACTCAACCAAAAATTGGAAAAATATATACTCCAAATAAAAAATAGCCTTTCATTAAAGTTATTTTCAAGTGAATTATTTTTTAATTGTCTCTAAATCTTTAGCGTTATGTTGCTAGAGTCCTTCTTATCCTTCTTAATGCCGAAGTTACTATAGTGCTGTGAATTCTTATTTGAACTGACACGGCGTATTTTAAGTTTGGCTGATTTATTTGAACTGAATAAAACCAACAATAAATATGTTTAATTAAATCTACTAAAACTAACTTTGGATCAACCTTTTCTATTAGAGCTATATGATATAGTCATCCGATTCTTATAAAAATTTGCTAAATAATTAGAAATAATCTTACAAATAATAATATTTGTGAAAAACGAATTAAAAACAACCAAGCTATTTATCTTATACTCTATTTACCAATAGCCCAAGTTTCAAAAGAATTAGCCACATATACTATATAGCTAATATGAGTCCCATTTATTATAGTCTTCCGATAAGACTAACCGATATACAAAGAGCCTGCAGCAGGAAACTTTTTACTAAATCAATATTCCATTTTATAATGATATAATTGAATCTAAAACTGCAAATTTGTTTTTTCTTTAACTTTAAAAAAGTTAAGTAATTGAATGAAAATACTGTTTCTACTTGGAAATATATTAGTTAAAGTTATTTTATGTCAACTTTCACAAAAGTCAAGAGATCAAAATTTTGGGGGAAAAATAAAACGATTTAATTTTGCAGCTTGTTAGTGGTAATTTTGTGCAACATTCGTTAGTTGGTGCCCCCCAAAAGGTAGAGTTCGTCGTGGTAGGGTGAACCCTTATAAGTCATTCATTCATTCATTATGTCAGCTCAGTTTATCATGTTCATTGTTGACATTCGCGCGGACACAAATGAAGCAATTTTCTTGACATGCAAAACGTGCAACAGTTGCAACAGTTGAAAACAAAAACAAAAAAAAATGCAATCGGATTAGCAATTGCGGATTGGAATTGAAGCAACTGCTGCTGTTGTGTTGCAGTTAATTTTCGTATATTTAATTCGCTTTAAATTATTGTTAAGCCACAGAGCAACGATTGGCCATGATGTTGCTCTGGTAGTCAGAGGTAGATATGTACGTGGAACTGGCCGCGAGCTTTGATGTGCTCCCCATTAGCCAGATCCGAGACGTCAAAGGTAAGAAGGAGAGCAGTAGAAGTTACTTTGCCTCCGTTCATTGATTTGCAAGGCAAATCAAAGGCATAATGAATTCATTTCAATTAAACACAAAAAAACACAAAGTATAGACGAATGTCACTGAGATAGTTTAGTTTGCTAGTAGCTCACAGCTTGAGAGCGGTTACATACATACATTTAAAAGATTTAGAAGATTTGGCATTCGATAGAGAAAACCGGAGAAGAAGCTTCTTAATTGATTGTGATCTCTCTACTCTGAGATGGGACAGATAAAATTGACAACTCTTAAATGAAACTTGCTTAATATGTAAAAATTAAAATACAGTCAAAGGTTACACAGTTCGTTTGTGTTTCTTTTTCTGCTTTTAAAACCACAACCACAATGGTGTCGAAGTTAAGATACTCTATTATCAATAATCTGGTAAAGAAATGAATAATTTTTAAGTTTTTTCACCACAAATATAGGGTAACTAATTAATGGGCTTTACGTTATACCAAAAGATTGGCAAGCTTTTATTTTAGTTCAATTAAAGATTAACGATAATATTAACTAATTAAGCCTCCAAATTAATTCATTAGTATTCCAATTTTAATTTATCTTTGATTACTTTAAAGGTATTTAAATTTTTTTTTGAAAATCGGCTTTTAGACTCTTTAATCAATTATGGAAGTTTGTTCAAACAACTCAAATTAAAAATAAGTTTTTAATAGAGTGGTATACAAAAAAGTAGAATAAAACGTTCTTGTATAAATCGAATCTGCGTTTTGTCATTCGTCGTAGATTTCGTGTTATCCTTCATTTGATAACTGTTCATTGTCTGAGACTCTCTTAGCCAGGTGAGCCAATCAATCCAGCGTTGCCAGACCGTCTCTCGCACATAAGAATATATATAGTTATTAGCTGTTATTTCATAAGGTAGTTATCTAGCTGTTATTTCATAGGGTGCAGGTTTGTTTCGATTAATTTCACTAAAAATAAATGTTCTACTTTCATTTTTTGACCTCTTTTGAACTCGTATCGGTTTAAGGGTCATTTATCTATTTTAGGTTTAGAAGGTTTACAATTAAATAATACCTAAATTCTCTTTAATATGCCAATTTGTAAACAAAAAATAAAAACAAATGTGAAATCAAATTTACCGATGTTATTCAAGAAATTGAAATCATTCGTTTCTGAAAATATTTCAAAGACTATAACATTTTCCAATTTTCAATTTAAGGAATATAAAAGAGCCCAAAAACGTTTATTAAAACCTCGAAAATATGCAGAGAGTTCCTTCTGAGTTTCATTGATTCCAGCATTTTTCCATTTGATTTTCATTTCACCTCACTTAAACTCAGTGATGAAGAGTTATTTGGAGATAAAGTTGGATTTGTTTTTTCTTTATTTCTTTTTTTTGGTTTGTTTGTATACTTAAATTGCATATCGCATTAATATCAATTTTTGGTTTGCTCTCATTTTATGTTAAGCATACCAAACACTCTCAACGGGATAAATTTATGTGGGGTCAATCACCCAACTTCCACACTCACACACACACACACACACACACACACTCACTCACACACACACACACAGCGTTGGCAATGCAAGTTTCTATATGGCCGATAAGCCTTAAGCTGCTTAATCGATGACCAGGGAGTTGTCAAAAAATAATTCACAGTCCGAACAGGCTGAAAGGTAAATACAGGAAGACAGTTTGGCGTATACGTAATGTTATCTGTTGTCCAGATCTACCCTTTGGTGCATTAAATGGTCCTCGTCGATGGGTCCTCCTCGCTGCTAAATCTGTGCCGCCGCAAGAGCATAGCATTGGGGCCCTTCTTCCTTACATGAGAAATATTTTAACGTACAATGCAAAAATGGTAGCAACTTTGAAGAGTTTGCTTCTTATCAGCAACTGACTCAATGCCGCTGACGTCTGCACCCCAAAAGCAGAACAGTAAAAGGCAAACAAAGCAAAAGAAACTGAAAACCAAAAAGAGAAGGATGAGGAGCAGGAGCAGGAGGAGGAGGAGAGATAATGCCACAATAAAGACAGCATAACGCGCCGCTGTTGAAAAATCACTGCTGATGGAGGAGAGCAACTTGCGCGGTTTTGAACGCCAATCGAATCAAGATAAATGAACGTGCGCCTTGTTTATTTTCTTGCTGTTGTTAAACTTGCAACTGCAACCAAAAATCAAACTTAGTTATAATAATGCATAAGTAATTTGCAGCAATCGCTATCAAACAAAGCCATCAGCCCCAGGGATAAGGAGAAGAAAGCAGCTCGTGCCAACAGAATCGGGAATAGTTAATCAAAGTCAATTCAAAACTCCTCACAATATAGTCATTAGCATCGAAAATTAAATTCATATTTATTTATTACTTTTTTTTTTTAAATTTAAAATTAAATATTCAAACTCTGTTAGGATGGCAAATGCTGAATGCTCTCTTGAAAGGTCATTAATTAACAATTATAGTTATTATTATTGTATTTTTTACCAAATATATTGAAGTTTATTCCAAGAAAGGTAAACTTTCGATTATTTAAATGTTGAAAAGCAAAAAAAAAACCTATATCCCACATTGAATTATTAAATCCAAGTTGTCACCTGCCTCTCTAACTAAAATTGGCTAAAATTGATCATGTGGCATTCCAATTGATGTTAAAATCTAGTACACTAAAAATGGTAAAAGAGAAGCCACTTTCACCTACATACATATATCACTATAGAATAAAACAGAAATTGACAAACAGAATTAGCTTCTATCTTTAATTAAATTTAGCTACTGAATTAGGTCAATTAATAATATGGGAAACTTCTATAATGAGTAAAATGTGAATGGGTTTAAATTTTCTTTATCGTATTTGAATAATGAATACATGAAAACAGGAAATATTCAACCAATCCGCTGTTTATAGAGTGATTTTTAAATTTGTATATTTTAATAGAACGATTTTATCCTCTCATTACAGTGTATAAGCAGTTTAATTATGGTCAAGCTAATTTAAAGGACAAAACAATGATCAGAAGCAGGCATTGAAACCTCTAAACAACATTGTTACATAGTTTAGGTTGAACCCAAAGAATGCCGCAGCGAGTAGGTAAAGACAAAAGAAACTCGCAATATATAGTCAAAGAAAGGTCTGTGAACTAGATTTACCAGTGGAAAGAAGGAGAAAAAAATGAAATCAGGAAGTGTATTATATAATTTTATAGATACTAAAGTCAACTTTGACACAAATCGGTTGACTGCGGTCGGTTGGTCGCTCTGTAAACATGACATTTACTGTACACGAATCCAGTCTGCCAGCCAGCCAGCCAACCAACAAGCTGTATTGGCCGATACGGATGTTGGCCCCGCTTTGGGCCGCATCTTTACTATATAGACAACACACAGTGCATTTTGAGATGATGCTTATCTCAAAACGTTCAATTATTTTATTTGGTGCAGATGTGGCCAGCGATAAAAGTGTCTGATAGCAGCAACGGCATCCTCGACGACGGCATCGCCATCGACATCGGCAACGTTGGTAACAGAACGTATCTGGTAGCCAAACGGCCAAAGCAGCGGGGATAGGCCACGTTAATGCCATGAGAGAGAGAGCAAGAGACAGAGAGAGAGAGAGAGCACAATAGGAGGACAAAGTTGCCCTAACTTGCTGCAACTGCAACTGCAAATACTTGTACTGGTGCTGCTGCTGCTTTGTATATGAGATTGAGATTCAATTAAAATCAACAGCAAGGGGAAAAACAAAAAAAAAAATAAGAAGAAAAACAGAGGCTAAACAGCGGAAAAAGCTAAATAATTGACACAAGAAAGAAATGCCGCAAATTTGCCGACCAA
Source organism: Drosophila emarginata (assembly GCA_037075365.1). Lineage (NCBI taxonomy): Eukaryota > Metazoa > Arthropoda > Insecta > Diptera > Drosophilidae > Drosophila > Drosophila emarginata. Next base: position 4,650,240 of record JBAMCD010000324.1, read on the forward strand.
CAAGGAACAAGCCAAACAAAAAATTGTGTCATGCGATAAATGTTTCTCTGTTGATGGTCAATCTCATAAAGTACTATGTACTAACAAAAAGAGGTAAGGAACCGACCCAAACATGGCCCTGGGAATCTGCAAATAACAGCAAAGACGCAAAATTAAACTTAATTTGATGTTTCAATGACAAAACTTAAAAAATTTAGATGGGCTTATGAAAGGCAATTAAAACATATATTAAAATTTATTTAAACATTGAATTAATTTATCCTATTTGCAAAGGTATATATATATATATATTTCTTTCACTGATTACAGTAGTCAATGACAGGTAAAAATCACAAAGTGTTGGTAGTGCGAGATTTCATTAAAAATTTAATAGTTTTGAGAGTTTTTTAGACTTAACAACTTAACTAGGAAGTTCGCTTACTTCAGCAATAAAATAAATGAATAAAATAAATTAATTTCTATACATTTATAGCAGTACAATTTACAGATTATTGATACTAGCCATTGATTGACCCAATAAAATCCTATCACCCTGACTTAGTGTCTCACAATCTGTTCCAATTTTTAGTATCATCTAGAAATTAAACTACTTATTCGAATAAGTTTATATCACTATTCAATCCAAACAAAATATAAACTTATTTCTCTAACATTTATTTAAATTGCAATTCTTAATAAAAAATAACACTTATAATAAACTCAACTAAATAGGGAAAAATTAAACTTAAACCGCTGAGCATTGGAGAATGATTTATTTTATTTTTTTGTGTACAACAGTTCGCAGGGAAATTGTTTGCAATTAAAATAGTTTCAGCTTGGAACTTTCAGCTGACCAAAAAGCTAACACCATCCCATTGAAATTGCAACGGATATTGCGGATGATGATGATGATGCGGATAAGGATTAGGATTGGGATGAGAATGGGGAATGCCGCAATTTGCTCTTGTCCTTTTTTTTGCACACACAATTAAAAATTATCGCTATTATTTGGGGCATTGATCGAATGCAAAGAAAAGTTGCCAACTCCACCATTTTGTTTTCTAGCCCAAAACGGAAACGGAAAGTGTGTCATTATGTGTGTGTGTGTGTGTGTGTGTGTGTGTGTGTGTGTGTGTGGCTTGAAGAGGCAACAGCCGCAGCTTGATTTAGTTATTTACCATTGCCAAAACAGAAAACAGAACTAAAACTAAACTGACTGAACCGCAGTTTGTGGCTCAAACTTTGTAGAGTAGTGTTCGTTTTTTAAACCTCCCTCCCCCTCCCTTTGAAGCAAAGACCACAAACAAGTTAAGAAAACTGCAGCCATTTAAATTCGAGTTCCGTTGCCCTTAAAAAATTTTATTTCATGTTACTCTTGGTTATTCCCTTTCTTTTTTATATTTTTTTGTCATCGGGAATTGTTGTTAAAAGTTTCCACGCGTAACGGCCAAATCGAATAAAATTCGCAATCAAATGCAAATTGGTATTAGATTAGTTTGTTTGTGGTTGCGTCATGGAGAAAAAAAAGCCGGTGAGGGACCGAGCGGAGAGGAAAAATAAAATAATAATAAAAGCAAACGGTATAGCAGTCAACCTTAAATTAGACATCCAGACAGATGTAGAATTCATTTTTCTCTTTCTCTCCCCCCCTCTCTCTCTCTCTCTCTCTCTCTCTTTGTGCACCACGCAAATCGCATCTGTCGTGAAAGCAGTGACAGATTTTTACATTTCCCCACCATCTGAAACTGAATTACATTCACTTCCCCCTAACCTCCGTTGTTCCCCGTATCTGAGGTTAAAATAAAATAAAAAAAAAAAAGAAGGGCATCACAGTTAATAACAAACTGACGGAATATGCGACAGGTGCTGTCGCGTTTTCAAACAGCTCTTCCAAATGCCAAAAGGTATGCCACAGAGCCCCAACAGTCATGTCAACGGCAAGGAGTCAGTAGTCACTCACTCGGTTCACTCCCCGTCGCATTCAGATTATTGCGTTTGATGAAATTAGTTTCCCTGCGTCAAAATGTTGCAAGTTGAAGCGAAGTTTTATGTATCCGTAAATTGTTTAGTGGTTGCAAGTCTTTCATACATTTGGAACGATTTAAAAAAAAATACGAGTGAAAGACTCAATCAAAAGGATATTATTGAGTCGGCGCTCGTTACGATGAGAATACGAGTTTGTAGTAAGGGAAACCAAGGACATTTGAACCGTCAACAGTGACCCAATAACAAATGCCAGCGGCTATGCAACTGTCGAGTGTCAGAAGGATATCCAAAACAAATATTCCACGAGCATAACAAGGGTTGTCTTTAACCCTGTTGGATACTCTTTTTGGTGCAGATTAAAGTGGCGTTCGTTTACGAAAGTGAAGCAAATTTTGAGAGTACAGAAAATGGTCAATAGGAAATAGAACAAACTACGTAAACTTTCATGTTCGAGACAAAAATTTGAAGCAGTAAAAAAAAGTATTTTAAGTTTGAAATTAAATTGATTAAACAATTCAAAGAAGATCTTCCCAAATTAGATTCAATCTATTATTTCTATTGCAAAAATGTCTATGTCAGAAGACATAGAAATTTATAAATACTTTCGTCTAAATTTCTCAATATAGATTTATGTTTTTATTACAAACATTTTTGGTAGATTATTAAACGACGAATATCATCGAATATTTATTATTAATATTCAAAGATGCTCGAAAAAGCATTTAGAAGGATTTCATAGAAATATTGTACAACTAGTTTATAAAAACAGACGCAAAGACTTCATGATGACAATAAAGAATAAAGAAAATAAAATATTATAACTTTTATTTATTAGATAACTAATTTTTATTTTATTCATTGTACAGGTCAAGAAATTCTGATGTAAATTGAACCTCTTCGACTCCAACTTATGTATATTTTGTGTCTTTATTGGAAATTCTCAAATTAACATAACTACCAAATATATATTATAGATATACGGTTTTATTAGGTGAAGCATGTGATTGCATTGACTTTTGAAGCCTTTGGCGAACTCAATATCCAGCCTGTTTGGGTGAAGAAATAGTTTAGTTTGATGTCTTTCTGACATTCCTCAAAATTTTTATTTTAAAGTTGGTTTGTGTTGGGCAGTTTAGAAATAGGAATTTTACATATGTATGTATATATGTATTTAAATGACTTTTGAAAAATAATGAAATACTTATAAATTTAAATTGGATTGAACTATATTATTTATGTTATGTATGTATGTTTATGGTTTTATTTGATTTATGTATGTATGTTTATGCATGCGAACTTTGATTGACAGTCAAATGTCAAAATATTTGCCTAAAGTTATTGCCTAAGAATGTCACAAGCAGAGAGGCAAAGTAATACAAAAGTGTAAAACCAAAATCCAATCGACTGGGCAACTTTTCATCCTGAAATGGCCCTGTCAAAATATGCAAATTTTACTTGGACTTACGGACAGATGGACGGAATGTTGCATAGTTGGATATGTAGTTTTCTTGTTAGATTGTTTTTCAAGGTTAGTAACAGTAGATATATGCAATTATGTGTAATTGGTTTTGGCATATGTCAGGTCTTTTGAATTTGTAACAATTATTTTTTTGTTTATTGAAAACAATTACAAATATTAGTTGTATTTGTTTGTACATGCTACATAGTTAAATTATGTGGCCAGGGCAAAAGTTTATTTCCAAAAAATTGTTAACTCTAAAAATCAATTAAGTTTGCATTTCAGCCGCAGCAGACAAAGGATAAAAAAATATTGTCAAAACCAAAGTTGCAAAATGTGTCAAGCAAGGCAAAGGCAAAGTCTAAACAAATTGCATAACGAGCCACATGGTGTGGCAGGATGAACGGAAGCTATGGCGGGGGATTGATGGGGAGGAGGAAGATGAGAGCATATTCGGTTCGTTGGTTGTGCTCAAAAATAACAAACTTATTGTTTAGATTTTGTCAATGGGCACTATTCTATAGCTTTTTGTGTGCATCGAAGTAAAAGTAAAGCATAACATCCACAGGCAACCAGAAGCCAAATACAATTCTCCTTCGGAAACTCCTCTACTCATGTACAATATATATATACACATCTGTATATCGCAGTATATATAGAAAACTAGTTCAAATGTGCAACAAACGATTCGTGGTGACTGTTACTGTCACTGTGGTAAGTGAGTGGGTGGCTGAGTGGGTGGTTGAGTCTTACCAAATCAGTAGCAATAACTTCTAAGGGCAATCGGCCACAAAAGAATCAACCAAGAAAGAGAGAAAGAGATCTTGGTAGTGAAGGGTTGGAGAATACAATCACTAAGTAATACAATCTATATTTATATACAATATATAAATTTCACTTTATTGTATCAGCAGCATTTTTAATTGCAGTTCCCTTTATATTGTATTAAGGTATCATATTTATAGAAAATGGTTTTGAAAAAGAAAGACCAACCATCAGGCATAAATTCATGATTAATTTATGAAAAAATTATTAACTTTCAAAACCTTAAAAAACAGAGAAATTAGCTAATTTCTATACACAGTTTCTAAGATTTCCAAGTTTATGATTTCTATCAACTTAACATAAGGATTAACAACTTTGAGACATTTTTCAACTTGAAAAATTATAACATACATAAATGTGTATTAGAACTCGAGTGAAAATATAAAATATGTACGAGTAGTACAATTTTATTTTAATAATAAATCATAATAAAATTGTATATAAAGTTCATGACGCTCACAAAAAACGATTTTAGCGTGAGATTGGTATGCCATTTTATACGCTAAAAGGGTATACTAAAATCGCTAAAGTGTAGACGAAAATATTTCCCATCCCAGACAGTGTATTTATTCTCTATCAAAATCCGAGTCGATTAAGAAATGTCCGTCTAAAATATTCAATTTTGACCATTTCGTAAAATGAAACTCCAAAATGTCATTGGACTTTTCCTCCTTTTTGGTTTCAAAATAGCAAACTTAACTTCAGCTTCAATTATGATGATGGAGTCAGTGGAAAAATGAATAGTGTGAAGTGATATTCGTTCTAATACGATTTTCTTATAGTCTTGTGAATACTCAAGAGCCGAGAAAGATATCTGCAAATCATATTGCATCAAGTCACTGAAGCCATCTTTGGATTATTTAATATTAACAAAGACAACAAATTACCCGAACTTAGCAAGAGATTAGTTGAAATGAATGAGTGGAAAGATCAGGTCAAAGATATCAATAAATTGAATAAGTATTTAAGCAAATCAAATGACTAATCACGTAAAACAAATGAGAAACTTGGAGCATCTATTGAATAACAAAATCAAATTTCAAAAATTGAACAATTTATTTCTAATACAATTCTTAATCAGAGAGAAGAGAAGAGAAAAAAATCTCTTAAACCAGACCATATAGAAAAGAATGTGATTGACTTTAAAGAAAAATTTCCGATTAAATATTCAAGTAATACAAATGAAACAATTGCCAGACTTGGAGCATTTTTTGAGCAACAAAATCGAATTTTAAATAATACAATTAACAATCAGAAGGAAGAGATCGAAGATTTGAAAATAGAAGTAGCTAAAGGAGAAAAGAATTCACTTAAATTGGAACAAACAAAAAATAACCTAATCGAGTGCAATGGAAAACTTCTGAAAGAAAGTTGTAAGGGTCTCCCATCTGGTATTCATTTCATATCCGGATTAGGTCCATATCGTGTTCTCTGCAATGGAGCTATATGTGAGGGGGGGTAACGTTAAATTTGTCAGAAATTTTAGAAACTTTCGTAATGGTTTAGGTAGTTTGGAGGAGGAGTTTTTAAAAGGCCTTCAGCCCCTTCATCGCATAAACTATTCGATAACTTATCAGTTTTTAATACGAGTATAACTTTTGCAAAGAGATATCGAATTTAAGAGCTATGATAATGAAAAAACGAAATATAAGTTGAAGTCATTTTGTAAATTTAATAACATAACAGAAATTCTCGACCTTTGACCAACACAATGACAATGTAATATATATGTAATATATAATATATATGTAATATATAATAAATATATTTATGTGTATGATATACATGTATGAAAATCTTTATTATTTTCATCAAATGGAGTGGCCGATATTTTAAAATTAATTCGAATAAAAAAGAATATTGTTTCCATTTCTTCAATTCTAATTTAAGGATTTTATTTAAAATTTTGCACACTCTATTTTCTACGTTAAGGTTTCTATACCCTATACCCAAAGAGTGAAAGGGTATATTAAAGAAAATAAAATATATTTTACAGGCAGATGGAAGCATTTTTAGGAGAATTTCATCTAAAGAGATTTTGACTATATAAAATATCTGTACTTGGTACAGGGTAAAAACTAGCTTTATTTTTGAAAATTATTGAAATTTAGATAATATACTTAAGTTTTAAACTATGTCCACACATAGTTTCAGAGAAATAATAAGAGTTTTGAATATGATTGATGAGTTTGAATATGATTTTTTTAAACACTCGTTTTTGTGCTTTTTTATATAATTGGTCATATAATATTTCTTTTTGAATTAAGTCCGCCAATCTGTTTCCAACCAACTAGAAAGGATTTAAAATTATAGCGAAAAGATTTTTAAAACACTTAAAGCTTACGAAAAATTCGGGTTAACTTCAAAACTGATTTTGGCATACGATGCCCAAAAAAAAGTAAGACAAAACTCCCTCGAAATGTGACAAAAGTTAAAATAAACTTTTCTTTTAGAATACTACAAAATAAAATTATTGTGTTTATTTTTTATTTATATTATCTCCGATTTTTATTATAAGACTCAAACAAATTCCAACCGTGATTGGCTTACAAAAATTTAGCAGCCAAAGAATTAGTAAGGAAATCGCCGGTGACTTACATGCATTTTCCTTGGTGTTTAGTGTCCTTACCGATAGGAATTCTCCAAGCAAATGTCAATTGGTTCTTGTGTGCATGTAATTTAGAGTCTTTTATCCTAACCCAATTCGGAACAAGCTAATATTAACAGAGAAGCACTATTACCAATTTCAAATTCAAGACCAATAACCTTCATAACCATTTCCCCTATTTTCTTCCTTTTTCTGCCTTTTTATTATGTATTTACCAAAATAAATAAAAGTCTTTTGAAACGAGATCGATTTACCTTTGTGTAACTCCATTATGACTATCCAATTAGACATCTTTTGAATTGAAACAGAAACTGGTACTGATATTGCCACAAGTATTGATTTGTGGCAGCTCCTCCAGTTTTCAATCCATGAAACATGTCTCCGGTTCTAAAGTTGTTTTGATAACCATTTCAGTGTTATGTGTAAGATGAAAATGATTAGAAACAAGTTTTTGCATTAGAATGTAAGGAATGTTATAATTTCTCTTTATAATAATTTGTTTATCAAGTGATTTAGTGAGTGGCCATCAGTGTACATTTCTGTTTGAGTTTTCCTATTGACCTCCAACTCAAATGGACACAAAGGAATTCGAAATTGCTTTTTGGTATTTGACATCTACAATGCTTTTATTGAAACACCAGAGGAAATTTATGCAACTTAATATGGCAATGGCAAATTATGTACACTTCATTTCATGTACATACAATAACAAAAGAATGGCCAGCCATATATTAGGCACCTCCCCATGCCACCTCCATCCCCCCAAAAAAAAACACACACACACATGAGCAAAAACAAGGAAGATGAAAAAATGGGGAAAATCGGATGGAAAGAAGGAAATACACATCAGGTGCATGCAGGAGCTGACATAAAGTGGACTGGAGGTCAGTTTATTGTTTGCCTAAGCAGCAAATGCGAAAAACTGTAAACGTGCGAATAGGTAGACAGGTGAGAGGGGACCCGCATAGCAGTGGGTGTGGGTGTGGTTCCGGGTCTCGAAATGGTTGTGGGAGTTACCAGTTGTCCATCGGAGTCCTTGGCCCTTATGCTTTTGGGAGAATACATACAATAAACACATGCGAGAAGCTCGACAAATTCGACACAAATGTGAAAATGCGACAAGATTTATGCTAAAGTAATAAATATAAATGCGGTTTTGAGTAGAAAATAGAATTATAGCAGCCACGTTCTCTATATACAAATATATGTATATATGCTTACATACTTACACAAAGGTGCGTATACATTATGTTTCTGTGTCTGTGTGTGTGTGTGTGGCTTGAGGCAGTAAATCATTGTGGTTGGGGCCAGGGGCAATTTATATTTATTGTTGCTGCCTCTTTAGTTTCAGAGGACCATCGACCCCAGGACACTAATTTTACTTGTCCCCCTTCTGTCCAGCCCGACTGTGGATAAAATTTATAATTTTTGTATATTTTTCTTAAAATTTTTACAATTTGATAGAAGCCAAATTATATTTACATATAATAAATAAAAAATTCAGAATAAAAAATTCACAATATCTCAATACTGTTAAAGAAATCCTTGTTGGACACTGATGCTTTAACGATAAGGAGCAACTTTTTCTCTTTTTTGTTTCAGTTAATATATGTAATATAATAGTAATATAATATAACAAAATTTCAAATTCCTATTAAAATAAAATTTTGTGGAAGTCTCGTGCCTGTTGCTGCAACAACAACTGTAACTCCGAAAATAATTATAATTTCTATAATAAAAATATAAACCAGTAGTTTATTTTTGAAACTTTTAACTTTAAAATATGCAAAACAAATGGAATTTCTTAGACTAGAAGACTAACTTCTTATTTGCAAACATTTCAATTTGTCAAAATTAAATATTTATTAGAAATAATTTAGTTAATTTCATAAATTCGAGAAAGTATTCTTATAGTTTTTAATAGTGTCCAGTTTTGATTCAAACCCTATTTCTTGACATATTCTGTAATTCAACTTCACTATTAAATTTTGATGATAGGTCGTATATATATAGCCTAAAATAACTCTAAAATACAAAACCTTATGTTACGACTTTTCAAAATAGCAGTGCGTACGCCTAAGTTGATTTTTATTTTTTCATTTATCACTAATTTTTCTTAATTTTTTTTACATTTTATTCTTTTTTGGAAAAATGTCGAATAATAGCAATACATGATATTTAAATTGACCTCCATACAAATAAAAATTGGTCAAATAATGGGGACATTAATTAAGTGCACAAAAAGTAATATAACTACCCACAGTGCAGCCTTACTATTCCAGATCCCTCTCTCTATCTTTGCCCCCTTGCCTACAATTTGACCATATGCTACAGAAACGTAAATATTAAAATAACTTGAGAAAGTCGCCAAAAAAATAAATAGAGAAAGAAAAACTTCATTCAAGACCATTTCTTGGACATTGAGGCGCCTTAATAAATCACACATTGGAAAGCATCGATTGCACCCCTGGCGTATACGTAATCTATTTTAAAATGATATTTTGGCAAACAACTGCTGCAAAATGTACAAAAAAAAAAAACAAAAAGGAGAAAAATTTGTATAAATTTATTTTTCCTTTTGCAATGAGAGTTAGCATACAGCCACACACCCACCCAAAGAGCTTCATCTGCTGCTCCTTCTTTCGCATCGCACTTCATTTCAATATCGACAACGACGACGACGACTAGCAAAAATATGCAAAATTTGCAGCTTTTTCGAATTTATGGTTATTTGTGTTGCACTCTTAATGCTATTGAACTTGCACTTAACAAATGGCATCGAGCCCAACCACCCAAACGCCCAACTACCCGGCCATTCATTCAATCTTTCAGCCAAGAACCACCGTGCACCAAACCATACAGCTGCTCTCCATTTAGACGATGAAATAAACGTTTCATCCTCTACTCTACATTCCCTTTTCCTCGTTCCTCATTTCTCTTGCTTCCTTTCTTCTTCCTTTGCGTTTTTGTGTTTTTGGCTGTCTTTCAAAACATTTTTAGTTACATTTTGTACATTGCATTTGAATATGCGTTTCAGATGCACGTCGATAAATTGGAAAAGCAAACCAACAACAATCGAGTCTTATGTTGCCATTTGTACGGACGGAATGCAAGTGGTCAAGCGGAAAGGAGAGCGGAATAACTCTTTAAAATTCAACTACAAATTTATTCCACACATTCAACGTGTTGAATTGTCAAAGAAATTTCTGGTCAAAATGAAAATCAAATAGAAAATATGAAATTGTTATGCAAATTTTATGTTTGAAATTAAAAAACATCTTTAAATTTAAATAAATGAATTCACTATTTTTTGTTAACTAAGATTTTGATATATTAGGCATATATTTTAGCTTATGTATTAAATTAACTAATTATTAAGATAGTTATAAGTAACACACAGTATAAATTACTCATTTGTAAGTTTCTTAATAAAATAATGAGTTTTGTTTAACCTTTACTTTAGTCAATTCTGTGTACTTGACTTTAAAATTGAAAGTTTTTATTTAAATAAATAAACAAATATTATCTTAGCTTATTATTTAGCCTGGTTAAAATCTAAGTTTATTTATAGCCGATAGGCTTAGTAGTTATTGCTAAAGGCTATATATGTAAACTATATCTTTACAGGGATAAAAAATAAATAATATAAATAAACAATGTTAGGTTTTCTTCTTTTGTTCCAAGGTTAATGTCATCTTTTGCCATAAGTTGACAGAACAAGGTGAAATTGATTGTTTTTTCTTTCATATCTCAAATAAAATTATATAATTTATAAGTTTGTAAAATATGCATATTTTACTTACCAACTGTGTTTTAAAATTTACATACATATTTTGAAAAATAAAAACAATTAAAATTATTTCATATTATTTGAATATTTATGGCATACACGCAATTTGTTCTTTCAAGTAAAACAAACAATAGTACTAGGCGGAGATTGATTATTGAAATCCCTAGAAAACTGTATTTTTCACAATTATATATAATTTATCACAACTATTGGGAAGTATATAAAGCTTGTCATATTTAAATTTAATTCATATTAAACATTTTCCCCGTCTGATTGATTCCCGCTTTCAATGAAACAAGTAATTGATCTAAGTCTTTATTCTTGACCGTTAGTACCTATAGGAGATATAGTCAGCCGATTTTGAGCATATTTAAAAGAATTGTTAGAAACTCTACAAGACTAATGAAAACTAAGTTAAGTGAAATTATCTTAAAAAAGAAAACCTTCTTTTATTATTAAAACACTTTTTGAATGAATTTTTCAATGGGGTTATTAAAGTTAAACCTTATTTTCAACCGATCGGTCGTATGAAAGCTATATGTATGATATATTCGTTCAATCGGGATAAACCCTAGCTTTATAAAATAGTTTTTCAATGTTTGCCAAATTATGAGCAGATGCATTTCGATATTTTTAGATTGTGTTCTTATGTTCATTATGTTCAATATAAAATGCCACAAAAAACAAATAGTTTTAAAGTACCATTTGAAATCTAGTACTATGAATAATATTCAAAAACTATCAATATAACCATTAATAATATCGTCATTAATTACCGGTCAAAGCATACGCATGTTTTTAGCAATTAATTAACCATTTATCAGCGTTAAAATTGCAAAAGTGGGCCATTATTTACATTTATCCATGTGGATGGAAAATCTTTTAAATTACCCTCGCACTGTATGTGTGTTCATTGTTGTTCTTGCTTCAGTCATCTGCCGTCCCTGGTTAAATAATCCGCACCGCATGTTAATTAAAACCCATATGCGCCAGCTAACTGACAATAATTAGCACACAAACGCGGGCAAACAAACACACAATTAAAAGTGCATAAATATGCAAGAATTGTGCATGCAAGCAAAAAAGTTGAGGAAAGGTCTTACAAGCTACCGTTATTTAATCCTCCTCCTTCCATCTCCCATTTCCATATCCATTTCATTATCTCTCATTCTCATCAGGTCTCTCGTCCTCCTGCTCCCAATTTGGTTATAAAAACTAAAGGCATTATAATGCCAGCGCATCAGCCTGCCTTTATGCAAGAGTCAGGCTAATCGCTAATACAAACACACCAACGCGTGTGCACACACACACACACACCACACAAATGAAACCATAATTGTTGTACTTGGCAACTTGTCTTTCCTCGCTTTTTGTGTCACAGTCAGTTAGTCAGTCTGTCTGTCCGTCCGTCCGCCCGACAGCCGCCCTCTCCGCCGTTGGGGCTATAAAATATGAATAATGTCACTCAGTGTCAGTGTAAAAGGTACGATGTGTCTCTATGTGTGTATGTGTGTGGGAGGGGGTGGGGGATTTTGTGCGTTGTATTTGACTAAACCCCTTTAATGTTCTCCACTCTGTTCTCTTCACTAATTTCGTTTAATTTGCCTGCCAGCAGGTGATTTCTTTTTTTTTTTGCCTTCTATGGGATGCGAATGTCGCATATAGTTTATCTAAGAGAATGTTTGGGAGGTATTATTTTTAATGAAATGATGGGAGTCAGTCGCATAACTGCAAATTGGTGGTAGTTCTCAGAAAGCTAATGCCACTTAAAGCCACGTGGACGTAATTAACTTACATAGATAGAGCCCACTGTGTCTGCGGTCGATAAGAAGATTTACCAAATGGGAGACCAACATAAAAATTTTGATGCTTTTAAGTTGAACATCTTGAAAAGTTTTCACCAATATTGCAATATCTACATACATAATAGAAAATAACGTCTACACAACATTTGTGAACCAGGATAAAGCAAATACATATGTATGTACATACATACATATATACAAATATGTAAATAAAAAATAAAAAAAAAGTATTTTAATGTTGTTTGGAGTTTGGAAAAAAATCTTTTATTTTTACAAAAAATATCTATAATTTATAAAATCACTGTTATGGGCCAATTTTAAATGTAATAATCACGATGTTTACTAACACTAGTGTATTGTAGGGTCGGAAACTATATTATTTGATTTTCACGAATGAGTAACATATTTACTAACACTACTTACTCTATAAGTCTACGAATCATAATATTTTTCCTACTTCTTTAACTCATTTAAGCAATTAAGAAAATTTGTCGTTTAAATAAAAATAGTTCCCATACATTTCATTGGCTGGCGACTCCACAACCAAAAACAGAAACAGTTTTTGCCTAAAATAACAGTTGTTTTGTCATCTGTTGGTTTTGCTTTTATTTAGTTTAACCATTTTTTTTCTTTCTCTCTCTGACAGGACACGCAAAATTTTATATGCTTTCCTTTCTGCAGTTTGCTTTTCAAGAGAGGACTCTGATACATACATATACACATACACATACATACATACATACATACATACATACATACATACATACATACATACATACATACATACATACATACATACATACATACATACATACATACATACATACATACATACATGATATATTTCAAGCATTTGTGGAAATAAAATCATTTTAACAAAAGTTATTAATAAAATGATAACCAAAGAGGAATATTTGCGAAGTAATTCAACTTTTAAATTTTATATTAAGTATGTTTGTATTTTATATTTAAATGTGTAAATATTATTAAGAGATGCTTCTATCTCTGTCACTCGTACTCATACTCATTTAAAACAAAAGCCCAACAAAAATGAAATTGTAATTAATTTATTAATTGTAATTCCAAAAAAAAACAATTGAGGAAATGTCAACAAACTATTCAAATGTTAGCTGGGCCAATCTTTGTTTTACCTTACTTAATAATTTGACGTAAACAACGCATTCACACAAAAAAAAGAATAATACTAAATCTAAAGACAAATGCATACATATATATATAAATATACATATATATATTTATGTATATAAATTTAACAAAACGGATGCCAAAAACTTTTGCCCCTGTCTTTAATTAAAAACGAAATTAAAAACCGAAAAATGAATACAGGAAATGCAAGAGATATGTAGAGATCAATGTAAATTAATAATCGGAATAAAACCAGATTGTAGAAATACCATCCAAGCAATTGTAGTGGAATTGGTTTGAATCATAATATAACTTATTCAAGAACAAATTATTCCTTTACAACTTTTTTCTTTTATATTTAATTTTTTTATTCTTGCATAATGGTGATGAAAACTGACTTTTGTTTGTGTGCGTTCAATCATGGCTATTCATTACGAGAGGAATTTCACTTAAATGTTAAACATACTTAATGAGAAATAAAATCAATTTCATTGAACCGACTTACTTATATATATGTTTGTAGATATATGCACATATAATTATACATATATACATTAATATGTAGATGCATTGGGTAACTGGCAAATTGCTCAACCTTAATTACTTAATGGCTTAAAAATAAGCTCATTGAAGGCCATGTCAATTTAAGTTGTATGGGCGAGCATATAGTCCACATACCAACCGTTTCATAATTGTCTTTTGTAAATAAAGCCAGTCGATGGTCGAGAAGAAGCAGCAGCTGGCAAAACGAATGTTGCAAACTGAATTTAATTTTTAATTTACATGTTCTTCGGCAACAATACCAAAAAATCAAAAAAACAAAAACCTTTCGATTTAAATATGCCTGCACGTGTTCGTATGTGTATGTGTGTGTATGTGGGTGTGTGTATATGTGGGTGTGTGAGTGTGTGTGTTGTAATGAAATCCCTTTAAATGTTTATGAAAAATTCATGACGCGTGCAAATGGCGCGAAAACAAGTTACTTGTTCGTACATATGTATATATATATATGTGTGTGTGTGTATGCGTGTGTGTGTCCAGAAGGACGAGCCTTTATACAACACGGTCACATGCATGGGTGAAAATGACGGCGCCTGGCTTTTGGCGTACACGCAGCATTGCATGCAAAATATGTTATGGAAGGAATGGCAGACATTGTATTTGTATTTGCATTGTGTTGTTCTTGTTGTTGTTGCGGTTATTATAGTTTGGCTTACACGTGCAACACACCATCGCAGCAGCCTGTGGCCCCAATAAATGACCAAGTGACTGAACTGGACCCGTACCCCTACTGAGACCCAGACACAAGCCCGAACGATTCGTCTCCGCACGTGATCACAAAAATGAATCCATTTGTTTGTTAACTCATTTTACTTCAATTATGCGCAAACAATGCAATACATTTTACATACATACTAAATACATACATATATATACATAGTTACATACACAAGTGAATCCAGTCGGAAATGGAAATGGAAGGTATGCCATAAACGTATGACATAGCTGACTGTTTAGGTTGGAGCCCAATTGACCGTAAACAATTGACCTGTCCATATACATTAGTTTACCAAAGTTGGATGCAATTTCATATGGGTATTTGCTTTGAAAAGGTGAATGCTTTAGTAAGGAAAGCATTTGAATATTATTGAAATTTAAATACAAAATTGAAAATTAAGTCATATAAATTGTTACTTTTAGATATCGAGAAATAGTTTCTTGAAAGCTCCATCATTTTGCATTACGTATACGTATTAACGGTCTTTTTTGAAATACCATCTAATTAAATTATTTTTTTTCGGATATTCCCATTTAGGCCATTTAAATTTTAAAAATTCACTTTACACAACAAATACTTGGGTTTCTTTTCAAAGTAATACTCGTAAGCCGTTTTTTTTTATAAACTGGATAGATAAGTGTAGAAATTTTTAATTCAATTTTATTTCAATTATTTTGACTTAAGTTCTGACTTGTTTTCATAAAATGTTAAATTTAATAGTGTAACAAAACTGTATTGTCGTAGTTTTCTTAATTCACTTTAATTCTTGAATAAACAAATCTATAACGTTTAGTTTTTAAATGCTACTTTCTGTATATTTTAGTATTATCTAACCAGCAAATGGTGAATACTAAGTTAAAATCAGTATACTTTGATACTGATTTCATTTCTTTAACTTAATACATTTAATGAATATTTTTGTAATTATCATTTAAATATTTTGTTTGTAGTCCTTTACATTTGCCTACCCTTTATAGAGTATCTGGTCCAAATGATCGGACTTCGCCTCCAACTGCATAACATATGTATGTATGTATGTAAATGCAAAAACAAATGCAGATACAGTTATAAACGTGACCGTTCAAAGTGTTGCATACTTTTTGGGCTGGCATTAAAACAAAACTTTGCATACAATTTTTGGAGACCGTTTCGTTTCAATACTAATGAGACTCCACCAAGTGTTTTGCATAAAAAAAAGAGGAGAAAGAAAAATAAAACCGGGCACTTTTTATGTTAATGGTTAACCGCACACACGCGTACATTTCCTCACACACACACACACAGATACACAAGTATATGAAACTAGGCAAAGAACAAGAGAGCAACGTTTGCTAGTTGCAAGTCAATTTTTCGATAATTTGAAAAGTTTATTTAATACAAAACGTGATTCAATTACAAAACTGACCGAAAAATACACACGCACTGCAGAGGAAGCGAGAGAGAGGGAGACAGAGAGCGAATGGTCCTTCCCCCTTCTCCGTTTGTAATGACCCTTGGCCGAAACTAGTTTTGCGCTTGTAAAGCGCAGCGTGTGCGCCATATTTTGTTGTTCCCTTCGCTTGTTGTCCTCGCTTTAGACCGACCATTATTGTTACACTCCCAACCCCCTCTCCTCCTTTCATTTTCCCCGGCGTTCGTGCCTCACAATGGCGCTTTGTTAATATAACGGAAATGTAGCAACAGCGTCAGGTAACGATGAAAAGGAAAGGAACGATGTGTGCGAGGGGAGGGTGGGGGCAACTACATTCATAGCACATGCTGTGATTGTGGTCATCGTCATCTTTTATTGAGAGTTGACTTCAATTCTTTTTCGGCTCCTTTTTTACATTTTTTCTCTTTTCTTTTATTTTTTTTCTTTTTTTTGGCTTGTGGTGTTGCAGGTGCACGACAAAAAAATTGTAACTTTTGCTGGTTTCTGAACTTCTTCCTGGCAAACATAATAGAAAATTGATATTTAAATTAAGTTTTTTCAGTTTCTTTTGCTTTCCGCCTTCGTTTTGTTTATGGTAGAATGGAACGAGAAAACGAGAAAGAAAAACTTATACCAAACACTTTGTAAAAACTCCAATAAAATGGGTATATCAGCTATAAAAAACTAAACTAACAGTCAAGAAAACAGAATGAGAAAAATTTTAAGTTTATAATAAGAAATGAATTGCAAGTTTGCAAAAATTTAATTGTATTAAAATAAAAAAAGTTTCATAAATTCTAATAAAAAAGGACCAAACTGATAACAAAATTAAAAATATATTTTATATATTTATATATATATGATAATGTCCGTTTGTATTACTTAAATATTTCGCTATAGCTAACACTTTGGACAAAATGATTAATTATTTAAATACATAATTTAATAAATAGTTGATTGCGGATTGATTAGCTCTCTAGAGCCTAAGTTATAAACAAACTTATGTTTGCTTCTTTTACAGAAGCTTTATCCATCGAGAAATATTTCTTTCAAATTTGGGAACTGAAGGCTTGAAAGGACAAAGCTAACAATAAAATATTTACGTATGTATGTATGTTAAAAAATAATTATAAATAAGATCCTATTAAGAAAATATCAGTTTTCAGCTAACAAAATAAAACCTGTGTAAGACCGTATTTTAAAAATGGTTTTGAGGAAACCGTTTATGTGGTTTAAAAAAAATCATGGTCACATAAATTATAATTATTTATATTATATTTATATTTCTAGAGTGTGCTATTTACCTTTACTGGTTAAGAAGAGGATATTTTACAAAAGATCTTTTGGTTTATAATACTCAGAAAGAGTCCAATCGCCAGAAATTTGACATCAGAGTTTTAATCAAGGTTTTATTAAAATCTAAGAAAAAAACTAAAAAGCAAAAAGCAAAAAATATAATAAAAAAAAAAACAAATAATCAAAATAGATGCGAAGACTTTTAGTCTGGAAAAATTTTAGAAAAAGCGTAGTAAAAATGTAATTAATTGAGTTACGAAATTTGATAAAAGAGATAAATAAAAAACAGATAAGATAGATAGATAACAGTATTAGTGAATAAGTGATAAGAACATATCGATAAAATCGCAAAGGAGTGAAAACTAAAGAGAAACTATATATAAATAACTCTTACACCGAAGATAGGTGGGTAAAAGCTGAAAGATATCAAGAAAGAAAAGAAGTAATCCTCTGTGAGACACTAAAAGAAGGAGTGATAAAGAAAGAAAATATAGAATCCCATCGTTTCTCTTTTTAACGTGTTGGATTATTTATATATTTATTAAATCTGGACATTGTTACTTCTAGATAACTTAGTGTTGCTAAAAACTTTAAATATGAAGTAAGTATAAAATCTAAACACTATCTAAAGCAGAATACTTTCAATAGTTTTTGAAATTTGGTAATTGACACTATAAATAAAAATCCTTCTCAAAATGAATCTTCCTTACTTCTTTAAATTCAAAGCTACTCTCTTAAAATCTGGTATAAATTTTAGAGCACTCAAAGTTCGACATGAAAAGCCTTGATTATCTCCTACCTGTTTGCATCTACCTTTATTTCATTTCTTTTTTTGGCTGACAACTTGCCGCCAAGCCAATGAATTTTTATGCAAATTGCAGTTCCCTTGCAGTTGACAACCCTGGCGACGCACTCTAGACAGTTTGGCTGGCCCGGCAAAGGGGATTCTTTACTCCTCCCCTGCATTCATCCTGTCAACGATTGTCTGGCATCAAACACTTGAGGCACTCGCCATAAATCTTTGAGCAGCATTCACACCCTCAAGTACAAGAATGTCTCTCTCCTTGTTGGCCTTGTTTACCTTGTTAGCTTTAGCCGCGGGGCCGCATTGGTTGGGTGGGTAGAGGCGTGGTTGAAAAATACTTGGCAATCAGGATGGCATTTGCATAATTTGACAATTGTTTTCAAATTGCAATAACAATTTTAGCTTAATTGTTTTGGCGAAATATTCAGTGGCTGCCTTAATTCCATTCATTTGATTAGTGCACGAAAGTTGCTCCATTTTCACTTCCATATCCCATTCCCATTTCCATTTCCGTGTCCACCATTTCTTTCTAAGGGTTCCAACTGCCACACACAGAAACTTTTTCAATTCAATTGTTAAATAAATATTTTACAAATAATTGCAGTCATTCCCAGAAAACATTGACAAAAAAAAAATAAAAGGAAAATAAAAAAAAGTGTGGATAAAAAACACAACCCCAGAACCAGAAAAGTTTATATTTTATATGGCACTTTTTTTTTATTTTTTGTTTTTTAATGGCCACAATTTGCTGTGTTTAGCGGATAGGAGGGGGGAATGGTGGAGGGGATAGATGAACCGCAGCTGCTGCACAATTAAAATGCATGACTATTGTCAAGGCAAATTGCATGGGCAAAAGGGATCATGGGGGCAGAAGCCGGAACCCGGAGGAGGGGTTCCCATAGATTACTGTGACAATGGCAGAACAATTGAGTTAAGGGTCGGGCTATTTGGGCTGATATCTATATATAAACAGGGTGGTTCTGATTGAGCTCTGTCTTTTTGGTGTTCATAAAAAAGTTGGTTTATTTAAAGTGGTGGAGGGAGGGGGGTGTTTGCTTAAGTTATCCGTGTTACCATCAAAAACTTTTCGAAATGCAACAGCTGTGTCTTACAAACACATTTTACAATACTTTCAAAGTGTCGCAAAGTTTTGGACTATAAATACAAAAATATCTCAAGCAAATCATTGCGACTATTTAAGCCACAAAAGCTGAAATTAAGTCTAAGCATTAATATAAATTAGGAGAAGCTAACCAAAATTTTAGCTAATTATTCCCTTTTATGGTGAGGCATAAACAGAAAATTTTGAATAATGTTATAAAAATTCAGAACTCGAAAATTTAAGTCCAAAAAATTTTCAGAATCAGCAAAGTAATAACAAAGACATCCGCAGTTCGGAGACTTAAATATACGATATTTTACGACAGATTTTCTTAATCAATAACACGTCATACGATTCCCATAAATTTCTTCAAAAGAGAATGGAATATCTTTAAAATATCTTTAATATTTCTATACAATAATAATATCAATAATATCAGAAATGTGAATATTTTATGGATTCTATTGAAGAATAGGTTAATGCAGGTATTGATTCGCTTCCAAATTTCTGAGAATATAACAACAATCTCATCAAAAACTAACTCTAAAATTAAACCGAGAACTAATTGAAATCTTTCTAACAAACTAGTGGAAAATCTAGCAAATAAAGCAACATTTTTACAATCTATTTGTTAAGAAAAAATAGAAAACATAGTCAGAGAACGAAAAACAAATCCTATAGTATATTGGTTAGAGTTATTATATAATTAACTTTTAATCATAGTTGAAATATATAAATACAAAGAAATATCAAAATAATACTTCAAAAGTATTTCAGGAACAAACTTTTGAAATAAATTGTGGAATAATTTATGAAGTAAAACATAAAGCTACCCACAAAGAAGCCCAAGAAATAGACATACATATTCGTAACCTGAAAACTAGACAATTCCATTCTTACTCAAACTAGTTTTGCTAGAATTTTATAATATTACAAAGTTCAAAATAGTATATTAAAATTTATAAAATTATGGAAATCCGAAAAAAATACCATTATGTTGACATATATTAGAACCATAGTGAACTATTTAAACTTCAATTGAAAATGTATCTCACATTGAGTTGGCTTTTTTTATTTTGAGCCTGAGGATGGGATCTGGCAACCTATAATATAACCATGAACAGAATGGTGGCAACGACGGATACGACGAGGAGTGGCAACGACGTGAAACGGAAGAGTTTCTTTTAGAGTAACGACGAACGACGACTTACTAATTTAGAAAAAGTAAACGTTGTGACGTAAGCATTAATACCCTAATTAATAATATAATTAATTAATATTGTAATAAACTTATATCAACAAATACAACTTCTGTGGTGTATTCAACAAATTCCCACATATATTATAGTAAAATTATCCTCGACATTATCCATAGTATTGAAGTTGTCCATCTAATTTGAAGTTAAAGAGACTTCAAAACTGATAAGTAACACAAAATGGAAGTTTCCAAGCGAAATTAAAAGTATTTATCTCTTACCTACTTAATACAAGAAAATTCCTAACAAGTTACCAAGAAGCTTTTAACCAATTTAAGGTCTTTAAGTTTAAGTTTTAATTCTAGTGACTTTCAAGAAGTTACCTACACAAATGATATGCAATTATATTACAATTGCCTAACCACAGACGTATGTACATAAGTACAGGAAAAATCAAAGTCATGCCATGTCATTTTTGGTCTTAACCAAAGAATTTGCCATTTTAACCTAAGCTCACACACGTAAATGGATGTGGGAAACGGCTGCTGTCGCTGGAGGGAGTCATGTTGCAGGCTACTCCTGGGTGCAAGTAATTAAAATGCTGCAAATTATACATTAAATGCCTAAACTTGGCAACATCCGATGGCTAAACAATGGCGCCTGAAACAGCTCACCAAAGTGAGCCACCTGTATAGGGCTAACAACAACATGGAAGCAGCTGCAAGTGCAGGAACTAAGGAACTGGAAGTCAGAGCCAGATTCAGGCAAATATCGTCGAGTCCTTGGCTGAGCTTGACTAACCAAGCCAACGAGCAACTTCCTGTTTTGCAGTTTTAGACTGCCACCGGCACATAAACTCACGTACACATATACATACATTTATGCATGCATATGTATTGGTTTAAACATATATATATATACATATGTACATATATATGTATGTGTTCCTGTGTGTGCAGATGCAAAGTATACACATGGAAAAGCACATCCACTATAACAGATTTTCCTTACTAGAGATGGCAAAACGATGAATTAAAGTAAACCTTCTTACAGTGGGCGAAAAGAAAAGAAGGATCTAAAAAAATTATCTTGAAGTTTTGATTTAAAAAGGCTAAAATATTGCGTCTAACCCAGTTTCATTCTTTTTCTGAGCCGTTTAAATGACCCTATTCTCAGTCATCCATGACCATGTCCAGAAGTAAGTAAGGAATTACTTTAAAAAAGACCTTTCATTAAAACTTATTAGACACGTAGGTTATACATACGTATAATGAAGTAATGAAATCTTTGTCTTGTATGTCAAAGAATATTTATCTATTTATTTTAATATTTTATGCATTAATGTTTAAAGTTTCCCAGATTTAAGTGATATTAGGAGTAAATGCATATTTACAGGGCTTCAGGGACTGTCATATACATTTGTTTCATCCCTTTTAATTTACTTTACCTCGTATACATCCGAAATATTGCTTTATCAGGAGTTCGAGTATGTCTGCATTGAAGCATTATACTGTAATGAAAATTTATCTCTTAAATTTAAAAAAATATTACATAAACATATTAAAACTGACCATTTTGCTTAAACTTGATCCTGATGATTTTTGGAAGAAAAATGGTGTAAATTGTAATTATTTTCGGTTATAATATTATTTTCTGCTATATCAGTGATCAGTAGTAAAAAGCACACTTCTCAAATAAGTGATGATCCCCTCAATTCATATATCACCATTTCATATGTCTTCATTATCGATAAATAGTTTTAACTTAAAACTTCAATAAAAACTTATAGTAATATAATAATACATATAATAATCGCTATTAACCAGATTTCAAGAACTACAAACTACTCACTTTTATTTAACTTTACTTTTAATTTATATATAACTTAACAACTATTGGAAAACACTTTATATCACAAAATCCCTTTAATAACTCTGTTTGTCATTGGCTCACGCATTCATCTCTAATCTGTTTCTGCATTCATGGGAGTTAGCATTGAATTTTCACTTGCCCCAGCGGCGGTAAATGTTACGAATTTGCCACTAGGCAACAAGGTAGAGAGGGGAGCGGGGAGAGGGTGTAAGAAATACAACTACAACTGCAACTACATGACTACAACGATGATGAAATAAGGTTTTTGGGTTAAACTGCAAGTTTTTGTTGACATTTAAATTTGCATAGTAAAATTGTTGCTGCTGTCTGTCATATTTTTATTTGATGTTTTTCAAAACCAAAGGCGGAAGTGGGGACATGTGTTTACACATACACATGTGTGTGTATGTATGTGTTAACTGGTTTTAAATTTGTTTTAATTAAGGCACTGTTGCACATTGTTTCAGCTTGTTCGCATTTTCATTCCATATTTAGCGTTGCCTTATAAAATATTTAACATATTTTTAAGTGCTTTGGCGGTGGGCGTGAAAAAAATAACAGTCTGATCCTAAAAGTATACAATACGAAAGATAACCATATTGTGCCGTGCTACTGTCGCTGCCGGTGCTGCTGGTAAAAGAAAAACTAAAGAAAACTGCAAAATACCTTTTTGCATTTTCTACAGTGGACCCCATCAACATAAACAGCTGTTTCCGCTAAGTACATATCTGGAGTGTGTGTGTGTGTGTGTCTGTGTGTGTGTGTTGGTGTGCAGTAAAAGGAAATGACAATGCTTCTTTGTACGGTAGTGGCATGAAGTGGACATGGCAAAGTGGACAGTGGATAACAGCTAGCACAGTTGGTGGTGGCATTGTCGAGGCGTCGAGTACTTGGTAGCCTGATGGAATTTGCCATCTTACTTGAAGCACTTGGCTTGGTTAAGTGGTGTCAAATGCCAAAGGCAAAGACAAGCCGAGGGATTGGAATGTATGTAGTACCAGAAAGTAACACCATTACCACCAAAACCACCATTTACCACTCTTCAGTCGAAATACTTTCAAGAACTTCAAAAGAACAAATTTTGCCTGGGAAAGGTAAATAAAATAGCTTTCAGATTTGCCAAACCCAAAATTAACAAGTAACAAAAGTAAGCACAACAATTATCAATTTGTTGCCAATCTAATGTCTATGTCCTTCGACCATTTGTTGGATTGATGACTATATTTATGCAACCCTGATTATCCTTAAATAATTATCCTTAATAATTGTTGCTATTCCTGCAATTGAATTCTGTTTCATAAAATGCAATACCTTCTTCAGATTTGTCAGTTGTTTCTTGGACCTGAATCTTTTTGAAATGGCACTTTAAATTGTTTATAAATTTGGTTATGCTCTTAGACTTTTTTCATTAAATACTTTCGATTTACTTTATTTAGTTTGTAAGACCTTTACACCTCCATACTTACGTTTTTATGCTAATCGGGTTTAAACTAAAATTTAATTTAATATTTTAGTTTTCTCGATTGTATGTATTACCAGATAAGTCCATTATTTGGCCCAGAAAAACAAAGTCAAAAGTTAGGTTCTACTATTATCTGCTAATTTCTTATTAATAACACGCACCCAGATGATAAATTTCTTTTAATCACTATAAGTTATAATATTTGTACACTAACTGTAATATCTGTATCCAATTGAAGGAATCATTTCCGATCCCATATAGTTTATATATTTCGTATAAAATATTAGGTAGAGCTGTCAAATTTGGTGTGAACATTAGTCTAGTCCCTTCGCAGATTGAATTTGTTTCACTTTTCTAATTTTGTAGTATTCCAATGAATTATTTGCTTTTGGCCTTTACCATCGATAGTGTCGTGCCTTTTTAAACTTCTACAAGTGGTACTTGGTTGGACATCGTATTTTAAGTTTGGGTAAGCAAAATGCTTAACATTTAATCTGACAGAACAATTCATAATAGGTTAGTCATTATTGGTGCTGGTCTCTCTGGAAAAGGATGTATCAGTTTCTAGTTAAGTTCAACAAGAGTAAGTACCATTTTTAAACTTTAAGAAAAAATGTGGGACACATTATTTCCCTATATAATATAAGTTAATTATTGCAGACCTGCGTCGCAAAGTCACGCTGGAAGCTAAATGGAAGGCTATCTTGAATTTCTTATTATTATTATATTATTTCAAACTAATAATGGAACTGGTTTCTGTTATATGGAGGAACTATTATTTTATTTTAATTAATTCTGGTTTAGAATAAAAATCGATCCTGAGTAAATAAACGCGTATAAGGGTTTAACTTGAATACATCCAATCAACACGACCACCCCAAATCGATCACATCCAACATTATTATTTCTTAAGAAGTTATTTTACTTTTCAGCATTCTCTGCACATTTGCACACAATAAAACCCAACACATTTAATTTATCTAAGTAATTTTTTTTAAATATATTTTTTCTTTTTACTGATCACAATTCGTCGCTTTCACTACTAGAATAAGAACAAAAAAGAAAAAGCAATAAAGAAGCTTTTTATGAAAGCGTCATGACGCTAAGCTTGCAAACAGAGGATCTTAGGATGTTATCTGGACTGAGATCCATTTATCTATTGCAGAGCTCCAAGCTGAGAGCTTACAAATAGGGAAATCAATTTCTCATAGCATTTCGACAACCATGCATAGCTTTATATGAAAAAGTGTTAGCTTTCTAAACTTTCCTATAGTCCTTCTTTGCGGCAGATCCTTATCTGATCTACAGTGTACATTATGTTGGGCTGACAGTCCCCGATTTTTGTCCCCTTGAGAGAGAGAGAGGTGTCCACACATAGGAAGACATAATTTTTTATATATTTCTAGGATTCGAAATTTGTTTAAAGAATAATATGAAAATTGTCAGACTTTTAAAAATAAATAAAGCTTCAATAGAAACATTTACAAATTTCCTTATAGAGAAATGTTAACTTTTCTTTTTGTGTCCTCTTCTCGTCTGAGAGGGAAGTTTAAGAAATGTTTCTGCTTAATGATTTAAGAATAATACTGTTAGAGGGGTAGCCGTGTAAGGGGAAGGGAATTGCTCCGAAAACTACCTTCCCAGGTAATTGGTCAAAATCTTTTTTTATTTTCATGAATGACCGAAATAAAAATGGTTAATTTTGAGTTGCTCACAAAAATGGCAGCGACAACTAAAAATTACAAATATTAAAAGAAATTGATTCTTTAATTCATATTTAGAATTAATTGTATTACCTTAGACTTAATATCTCCCTGGAACCGTATCGAGTTATTCAAATCCTGGAAGCGCTTAACACGCATCTGCCAAAGTTGCGCCATTTTTAATGCTTTCAAATCCATCGACTGATCTCAAATCACAATTTTAAAAGCAATTAACCTTATACCTTACGAATTCAAGAACCAAATTTAATCCATTTCAATATTATTTATACGGGCACGACCTATACCCCTGCATGAAATCAGCCCCATTTCACGATTTTTATACACTTGCAAAAGTGTATATTAATTTTGGTCAGAAGTTTGCAACGCATAGAAGGAAGCATCTCCGACTATATAAAGTATATATATTCTTGATCAGCATGATGAGCTGAGTTGATATAGCCATGTCCGTCTGTCCGTGTGTCCGTCTGACCGTCTGTCCGTCTGTCTGGATCAACGCAATCTCCTCCGAGACCCTTGGAGCTACAGAGCACCTAGGCTTCTTTTTGCTGCAGGCATTGTATATCTCGGAATCATCCGGATCGGATGACTATATCATATAGCTCCCATAGGAACGATCGGTCAGGAATAAGGTTTAACATCAATAACTCATTTGTTTCTTAATCGAATGTCACTAAATTTGGTGTTTGTGAGTTTTATATAATCCTCAACACATATGCCAAATTTTATCAGAATCGGTCGACTATATCATATAGCTCCCATAGGAACGAACAGTCAAAAATATAGTTTTTGATCAATAACTTCGGTGTTTTTGAAACAATCGTCACGAAATTTGTTATTTGACAATTTTATACAAAAACAAATATATATTTTAAGTTTCAGCAGAATCGGTCGACCATATGCTATAGCTGTCATAGGAACAATCGGGGAAAAAAATTTGTTTTAATTTTTTTTTTTATGACATGGACATCAAATTTATATTTGATGGGTTTTATATACTTATGATTCTGGCAAATTATATATAAATCAAAAAGACAGTTTGCAAGGGTATCCTTCTAGTTTAATTATCACTCGCAGTCTCCTCTCGAAAGAATAAACTTAAAACAGATCCCAATCAATATATCCGTAATCATTCCAAACCACGCATTATATCTGATGAGCTTAAAAAAGAGTTTTTGATCAAGATTAGTGATAAACTATTGGGAACTATGTACCAATTTGGAATTTTTATTATGGATTTTTATTATTTGGATTATATTATTTCGAAGAATACAAAAAAAATATTTACATTGAAGTAGATTCTTAAAAAAACAAAATTTTCCATAAATTTTGAACAGTTCTCGTACGTAGCTCATTAACAAAACTCTTTGCAATCATAATCCACTCCATGTGATATTAGAATAAAGACTAAAACGATTATTTATTTTTAAAAAATTAAACCTCGGTCGTAATTTGAAATATTCAAAAGAGTTTATTTCCACCTCCAACTATAAATATTTTGATTGAGGATCATTTTATAGTCGCTTCACAGGTGGAATCATATATGTATGATGACTCTATAGCTTAATATTTCCAGTCACTCCAGACATATCGAATCGCTCGCAACAAATCCAAACAACACGGTTGTTTATTTATAATTCACACCTCCAACAACAACAATTGCAACAAGTTGCCCCAATTCTATGCCACATTTCGTTACAAAAGGCCCCGAGACCTTGCCCAAAACGCCGGTTTCTAATTATATCAAAGAGAGAAACAGTCAAAATAAAAAAATATATAAAAAAATAAACGAAACAACAAATTATTAACCACAAACAACAACAATAACCCCGACAGATAAACTGAATGACAGAGGGAGCAAGCTCTTTGGCAATTGTAGGAGAGGATACGAGAATCTAACAATTTCGAAAATTAGAAATTCAAAAACACAAGAAACTGTGTGTGTTTTCGAGTTTCGAAACAGAATCAGAAATCGGACGGCAGTCGTGCGCCAAACGCCAAAGAGATAAATGCAATGACCGGAGTAACTATTTACAAGAGGGAAAAAATCAGAGTGTTATAAATATATATATAAATAAATCGGAAAAATAAGAGACACGACAAATAAAGAATGCTGTGCCAAAAATTTCAAAATTAGTTTTGTGCGGCAATATTGTGCTGTAATTTGTTATACCAACAAATTGCAATAATAACAATAATAATAATAGATAAAACAAAAATAGGGAAATTTAAAGGAAAACCAAAGAATGACTTCATTAACTGCTGAAAGCAGGGGCAGGGGCAAAGCCGGTGGTGGTACTACCACCCATGGAATGTATGTTATGCAAAAAGCAGGTTGGAAAATTAATGAGAATGAAAAAGGTATAGCAGTTACGATTTAAATAAATTGAAATTGAATTGAATAATTGATTGAATCTTATTATATTCTAGCTTGTTATATAGATATTGATGAAGATGACGACGAGGAGAGTGAAACGAAAAACGATTTAGAGCAATCGAAACGAGTCTATTCGAAATGGTGCTATTTACCCGATTTAATACTTGAAGAAATCTTTACATATCTTACACCCAAAGAACGTTATTATGCCAGTTTGGTATGTCTGACATCTTGGATATATATCTACACATTGTATATATTTACTTAGATCGTTGCTTTTTATAGGTTTGCCGGCAATGGCGTAGCGCCTTCTATTTACCGACAGTTTGGAATAATTTTATAGTCGATGATCGAACTTTGACACGGGCCAAATACAATTATTATTCTGGTTGGCAGTATTGTTTGGATCATATGCGGACACAGAATTGTCTGGCCAAGATTGGTAAACATTTACGCGGCATTGAGTTTCGGCCATGGCATAGTTTTAACAACATTTACCAGTTTATGACTATGCTATCATGGAGCATGGATAAGGTAATGATTAAAAGGATATCAATCTTACTTTGCTCACACTTTTTCTCCTTCTATCTAGGGCAACGAGGCAAATGCTCCTCCAGATCTAATTGGCATGGGTCGTCGTATACGTGCACTAGTCTATCATTTTCCCTGCAACATGTCACAGCCCAATGACCCGGAGGGCATCAAGCTCTTTGGCACTGGAGGTCAATTGTTAAAGGGTCTCAAGGAGTTGTTGCTACGTTTAACTGATTTGCATACTTTAAAGTTAGTTGACTTCGTTTTGGAACGTTTTGAGGCCAACCATTTGCTGGACGAAGTCGTTTGCAGTTGTTGCACCAAAATGCGTGTCCTCAATCTAGTCAATGTGACGACTGTGCATTGTCCCATTATGCATGTTGGATTGTTTCTCAATTTACAGGTGACCCGTCATCAATCTACTCTTTATCTCTCTCTGTCTATATGTTTTGTTCTTCTTTTAGGTGTTGACCATTTCACCACAGAACATTGATGACGATGTATTGTCCTTGCTGGCGGATACAAAACTGCGTCATTTGCATTTGCTGCAAAATTTCTATACACCAAATTATCTGACCATCAGCGCCTGTGGAGTTAAAGCTTGGCGGAATCTGAAAAAGACCAATCCACGATTACGTGTCCATTTAAGGCTAGAGAATATGACCGATGGTGAAGTTGTCCTCCAGCCAGAGGCACCGGTTCACAGCATCACCTATTGGGCACCGCAGGCACGTCTGCGTGCCGACCTACTTGTACGCATGATGGATCAATATAGGAATACTTTGGCTGTCTATGGTCATGAGTTACTGCCGCGATTCACTAGCCCAAAACCGTTTCACAATCGCATCGATAGCTTGCTAATGCTGATGTGCCGACAATGTAACAACTTGGACACATTGGTTCGTACTCCTCTCTCTAGCATGTTGATTCCTTTTTAACCTTTCTTTACTCTGACAACAGATTGTTAGGGAAAAAGTATCAACCTCAACATTATTGCTCATCGCTCGAACTGCCAAAAATTTACGTCAATTGCATGTAAGGCGATTTGCCGTCATTTTACGCTGCGACTGGCCCCGCCATCCAGAATGGAGCGATGAGTTTCATTTGTGGCTAAAACGCAATTCCCGTTCCTACGAGTCGGTGGAGAGGGAAATCTCCCAAATACTCGGCTACAAATGGCAACTGCTTAGCGATCATGATTATAAACTATTGACAGTGAATGTGAAATCGGGAATATAAATGATGGATTGATAAAATCTCCGCCATTAACTGGGAACTTGTGATAAACGGTGAAAAGCTTTATTTATTTGAATACTATTTACATGTAAGAATAAAGCATATTTTCTTTATGATCTGCTGAAATTTGTGTTTGATTCAGTAAAAGGATTAGAATTTATTAACTTTTGTAATCATTTTAAAGAAATTTCGTTTATTTACATTTGTAAAACTGTAACTGCTTCTTACATGGCAATTACAGACTGTTAATGAGAACTTAACATAAACGGTTAACGTAGGTAAATTATTTAAATAAAACATTCTTATAATTTTACTTAAAGAACGGAATAAAAGATTTGAATCAAGGACCAAAAGTAATTTTTATTTTCAAAATTTTCCCCAAAAAATCACCATTACAATAACTTCTATTTCGAAGAATTACGTTTTCCTGTTATTGATTTTTAAAATATTTGTTATAAATAACTTGTATACAATAAAAGTTCAGGTCTTTCGATCTTTTCTGCTTTGTTTTCTATTGTATTCTAGATATATTATTAATTTAAGTTTAATCACTAATTTAAATGAAGCAAGCAAGTAGTCATGCCGCACTTGAGTATACCCTGCACCAAGTAGAGGTACTTCACAAGTCGAAGTCGTCATCCATTTATAAAAAAATTCTATTAGCATGCAGCAACAGTGAACGCATGCTATTTCGCTCACTCTTAGCAGACCATGTTTATTATAATTAGTGTCCGATTTGTGTAGCTTAATTAAAAATTGAACCAACCACAGGTAAGCAGACAAGTGAAAAAGTGACCAATTAGAAGAAGAGTATTGAATTTGATCAAAGACCCACTAAATGGATAATATTTACATATTTGAAGTATAATCTTACCACTCTTAATAGTTCTTGGCAGGAACCTAAAACTAAATTACCTTTGAATTGGTTTATCAATAAATAATAAGCAACCTGTAGTCGAAAGCAACATCGCCACAAAAATTCATAGCAACATTAATAAAATGTTTGGTTTAAGGAACAAAATTTGAGCTTTGTTTGCCAATATTTGACCAAAAAAAAAATATATATTTCTAATAAAATGAATGATCTTTCTTTTTCTTGATATAAAACGTATTTTACGTTTTAAAACTATAATTTTCCCCCAGTCGATTAATTGTCGCACGTTTATTTATAGAACTACATAGTTTTAGCTTATCCAAGACACAAACCTAAAGCATAGTTTCCATTTTAGAACATGTGCAGAAAGTTTTCTAAAAGCTTCATTTTCCGCAACGACCTTGAAGTTGCAGCGTCACTACCAGGAACAACAAGAATAACAACATGGAAATCGGCAAATCAATGCATACGGAAAATTCAATGTCAGTGGCAAACAAAAAAAATAAAGAAGGAAAAGCTCATCCGGCTTTTGCCCGCCTTTCCAGTTGCAGTTGCATACTTTAAGGCGAACGGAACATTACGTATACGTAATTTAAGAGTCAAATATTTGTTATACATACATACATATAAATTTATATGTATTTAATATTATATTTAAGGTAAAGTGTAGTAAAAGATTGTTTAAAATGAACTCAAAATATTGACATAGGCGCCAGTCAATGGTGCTCGCGAGAGTATTGCGAAATGAGCCAAATGAGACAATTTTAGCCAAACGAATTGAAATCTTTTGGCTGGCACACGGGCAAACTGTTGCTATTGCGGATTTTTCTTTTGGTACTGGGACATCAGTTTGTGTTTGGTGGGTGACGATGCCAAATGTTGATCATGACCGCGTAAAAATATATAATTAAAACAACAACATAAAACAGAAACACACAGAAAACAGAAGGAATTTACAAGTTTGTTTGATATCGACAAGAACCATATCATTTAGACAATTGTGTAACGACGCCATAAAATGAATAAAACCATATTGCATTGGAGTTATCTCAATTTTAAGGATGTACCAATGGATTTGTTTTTGTATGAAGATCTTGAAGAGGTTTACCTCAAAGAAAACTATATATCAGTCATACCCAAATGGCTATTAAATATAACCACACTCAAGTTTATCCATTTGGCTGGTAACAATCTCTATGAACTGCCCGTGGATATTTACATGTTGGAGAATCTAGAGTTTTTGGATGTATCGAATAATGAGTTAAAAGAATTGCCCTCAACATTGGGTCTCTTGTTGAATCTGCAACAGTTGAATGTGTCTGGCAATCAGCTGACCGAATTGCCAGTGGGTAAGTTAAATAAAGAAGTTTAATTAATTAAATATATACTTAAGGTAGTTTACATTCCCTTTTAGAGATGAGCAGCTTGCGCAATTTGGAGCATCTGAACATTTCCAAGAATCAATTTCACCGCCTTCCCCTTCAACTGAGCGAATGCATACGTCTGAACGAGTTGAATGTGAGTGATAATGAGAATCTCATTCATATACCGGATCGCATTTCCAATTTACCAATGCTGCAGTCTCTCATTGCTGATCGTAAGTAGAATACTCTGAAGAAATGAAATTAAACAATTATTGATTTCATTTGATTGCAGGTTGTTCTCTCATCTATTTGCCGGCTGCCCTATCCAAGTTCATGAACCATGTGAGAATTTTTCATAACACCGCCATTAATTATATACCCATGGTATATGAGAAATTCTATCAGAATTTTTATGATAACAGACAGAGAGTAACTCCCATGTAAGATCCAAAAAGTTCCCCTGCATTGCTTTATTTTTTATTTCACAAAAATTATTTTTATTTCTGACTGACATTTGCGGTCACGAAGCTTCACCTCTTAATTTTTAATTTGTTGTTTCCTATCCTTTACCATATTTCCAACAATCTTTTTTGCTTTCTTCATTTATTACTTATTCTTTTATCAACTGTTCCCCTTTTATTGTTCATATTTTTATTATTCGGCCATTGTTTCTTTTTCCTTTTCATGTTCGAAAGAACATCATACTTTTCACTTCCCAATTCTTTCTACATTATGCTTTTATTCTTTATCATTAATTAACAATCCTTCAATATATTATTCTTTGTATTTATTAGTTTTCCTCTTCTTGTATTCGTCCTTTCTTGATTTTTCTTATTTCCTTTATTGTCTCTCTCATATGTCATTATACTTCCTTAGTATTTCCTTATTTTTTCTTCCTTTTTTCATCTACTTTATTTTTTGTATTTGTCGTTTTAACATCTTTATTCATAGATTACTCTTTCTCTCGTTCATCATCTTCCGCCATTTTTTTTTATTAATTTGTTCTTCATTTCTTTGTTTCTTTTCTATTTTTGTATTATGTGTTAATTATAATTTCTTACACCCTTCTTTTTTAATATTGTTTTCCTTTCGCTCTACAGATAATAATTAACTTTTGTAGTTTAATTAGGTTATTTATTTGTATTATTATTCGTATTATTTGATCTTTTTGATTGATTGATTTTTTCTGTGAATTTCTTTCTTTCTATATTTCTTTCGCTTTCTTATCAATTATTTTGCGTTCCTTCTTAAATCTACATTCATTGTTCGTATTTTTCAAATTCCAAAATGTTTATTTCTGTCTTCTAATTTTTTTCCTTATATTTTTCAAGAAAATATTTTTAAGTTTTCTCCTTCGTTTTATTTTATTTTTTCGTAGGGTTTTCATATTTCCTCTATTCTTTCACAACTATTTTCTAATATCTTATATTTCCTTAATTTCTATTTATTATTTTTCTGATTTCCTTTTCACTTTATACTTTTTATTTCCATCATTTTTAATCTTACCGCTTATGAATCTTATTATTTCTGCTTTACTTATTCTCTTATCTTAACTTTTTAATTATCTTGTAGTTATTGAATTTTTCTCCCCTTCTTCTATTTTTCATCTTTTTGTACATTCTTCATTCTGACTTGTACCTTTATTTTCTTATACGTTATTTACTTACTTTTGTACATATTCTCCTTTACGTAGTACAATCCGACGTAAAGGACTCTTCTGGGTACGTGAATTGGAAGGAAATACACGTCTTTTGCTACCTGTAGGAACATATAGAATCTATCCAGTTCCATCGGCCGAGAATCGTGTGACATTATACGATGATTGTTTGCATGCACTGCAATCGGTTAATCGCCACTTGCCCGTCTATGAGAATTTTGCACTTCATCGGCAACTGCCGGAACCGTATATGAGTGCCCATAT
The DNA here is from genome assembly GCA_037075365.1 of Drosophila emarginata. Lineage (NCBI taxonomy): Eukaryota > Metazoa > Arthropoda > Insecta > Diptera > Drosophilidae > Drosophila > Drosophila emarginata. Next base: position 4,684,288 of record JBAMCD010000324.1, read on the forward strand.
AAATAATGGTGCCATTGCCCGCTGCACGACTTCCAACTGTTCGAGATGTCTGTATACAACATATTACTTTATGGTTGTCAAAAGGCAAGTAAATTTCCCTGTTGACAATCCAGTTAAACCGGTTCAGTATCTAGAGCAAAGCAGATGGACCTATCACAACCACAAGAACCACAGTAAAGGTTACTTATAGATAGCTTAGAGATACTGAAATTATCATATATACACCTTAAAAAATACATTTAGCAGAATGCAGTGAAGCACTCTATCTCAATCGGTTCAATGGATATATAATATATATTTATTTCTTTTTTTCGTAGACGTGGAAGTACATCCAAGCAACTTTTTACCTGTAATTTTTGCACCCAAAACTGTGCACTTCAATGGCTATCCGGCAACACTAAGAAATACTATCAACTGGATTGGAAGATATCTGATGATGATGATGACGACGAGGATCTACACAAGTAAACTTGGCAATAACTACCGCCCTCCTTCTCTCTATATTGTAAATGTTTTAGATATATTGTAATAACTATTGTATTTTTAATTAATTTTATAAATGGTATTCGAAATGAAACTAACAAAATATTCAATGGCAACCGGCGCCTTATTTGTTACATTTCTTACACACTATTTTTAAAGAAAACTCTGCGTTAGACCACGTTCATGTACATGGACATAGTCATCTAGCAGGCAATGAAAGGCTTCTGGATAAGCCTCACGACAATTGACTCCATGTTTACCCATAAGATATGCATCCACATATCGGTCATCCAGCGATTTATGTGGTCTGTAGAGAAGAAAGTTTAACTTGGAAGATCTTGAAACAGAAATAGTTAAGTAATAAAGTAATACCTTAATAATCTATGCAACAGTTGGGCATAAAGTCCGCTGTGCTCATGGACTTGTCCATTCTCACAAATTAATCGCTCTAGACAAGCTGTGCCATTTTGTCCAAGTTGATTCATATAGGATTCGACGAATTTGAACAACAACAATTGCGGTTCATCCACCACAGCAGGTTTTACTGATGCTGAAGAAATTATATTAGACTTCTTTAAATTGCGTCCACTGTTGCTGCTATTCCAAAGGTTCCACCAATAAATTGGCGTCTGTGGCTCATTGAACTGATAATGGAAATTCATCAACCAGACTAACTGACGCCAGGCCTTTTTCTCCTGAAAGTCCACGGGAAAAGCACAACCTGTAACCATCTGCAAAGAAAAAGTACTTTAGAAGCGATTATCTTTAGATTCATTTTAATTTTTACTTTAATAACTCCTCCATTTTGATAGATAAGAAAGCGTTTCTGTCTGCGATGATGGCGCCATGATGTAAGGTTCGCACTCATACCCTTAACCGCCTCCAAAACCAAGAGCATGATCAAGCATAAAACTCTGCAAAGGGTTTTTATAAAAAAATATACATATAGAATTACAAACATCTTTTAAACTCACATTATCTTCATTTTGCCGACGCTTCTGTTGCTCGATCGAGCTGCTGAGAACGTAAATGTACTACTGCCGCCAGTTGAACTGCGTCATCTATTAGCAGTGAGCCGTAGCTTTTTGACAAGCACTAAAAGAAAACAATGCAGACCCAAGACTTAAAACTAGAGTGAGAAAAGGTGTGATAAAAAAGCACGTGCTTCAGCGGGTTCCCTACTTTTACATGTCACCCCAATTAACACACGTAACGTCTGCACCGACTGCGTCAAACAACAGATGCAGACTCTCTAAAAAAATATAATTATTCCGTAGGCTTACTTTGAATCAGAGCATGACCGTATCACAATTGTACCCAATTGATAGGCATGTGCGAATTGAAAAGAATGAAAATTGGGGACCTTTCGAAAAGTATTTAACAATTTACCGATATCTATAGTGATATCCTTTTCCAGTTATCATTTTTGCTCTACCGTTTTATATTTTCAACTCCTTGAAATACGGTCATAAGATCTTCAGCCTTTGTTTCCTAAATTACTGAAACTTTGCAGTCTTATAAGCGAGATAAAAGTCCTCGAAAGGTCCGGTAAAAGTCCAATGAATACACTCATTTTAGGGAAGGGTTCGCATAATAAATCTTTTAATCTCAGTATGCCTTAACCAATCGTGTTTACCATCACTCAATAAACTTGAATTTGAAGAGACAAACAGTCGAAAAGATCTTTCTTAAAATATTATTAACAATAACAATATTAAACATTATAATTAAATTACTTTTTCTCGACCAGTCTGAGGATTTTCTAGTGTTACACACGATCCTTTTAAAGTATTGCCACAATCAGAACTTTAGACCAATATTCCTTATTGATCGCACAACCCTTGTAAAAGGAATTATGGGCGTGGAGTAATTATATTTTAAAGAAGAAGAATTACCCATCTTTACATTAGAACCTTTCTTTAAACGTATTTCTTTGCTTTGATAGTTACTATCTTAACCATAAGCTAATATCCCCCTGCAGTTATGACCCTTTTTAGCAAGTTTGGATTGTCTTTGACATTCCCAGAATGCTATATGGTTAATTATGTTAACAGATGTGGAAAACAATGAAAAACAGAACCGTCAATAAATCCAAATGAACCTTGTTTCAATCAAACTTCTATTTGTTGAACTGGCTTATATTTATATACTCGATCAGTGTCGAGGGCAATGGAAGTTTTGGACACCTATCAAGTTTGGAATACGTGAGCATTCTTCAAAAAGAAAAGCAATTCTAATTTGTATTCTAAGATTAGTTTTTAAGATTTATTTCTGTAGTACCTCTTTTAATCGAATTATTCATTACACATTAAAGTAGCAAATTTCATTTGTTTGGTGTAGACAATATAGAAGATACATGGAAAACGTGTGCATTGAAATACTGCAGTGTTTAATATATGTACGTCTATAAAAGTGACGAAGAAGGGTTGCAATGATAGTAGAATTCCTAATTCCGTAGTTGCTATGTGCATTGTAATCCAAAGTCAAAGCTATAACTAAGACCCGTACGAATTCCTTTTGCTAAAACCAATCAACAAATTGAGGAATTTCGACCACTGTTTGGGTAAACTCTCCATAGCTACCGCAACTAGTTGCAGTGGAAGCCACCACCAGGCTGCCATGGTAAGGATTCACCAATCCCAATTGTTTGTTCCATTTATCGAACAGCTGCGGAAATGTCGAAACACTTTTCACACTCCAAATTCAGCTCCATAGCTTTAACTGCCACAGTTTTTTAATTTTTATACAAATGTTACCAAAAATTTCCTATTAAATTACGCGGAAAAAAATAAAAAAAATCCACAAAAAAAAAAACAAAAACCGCATTCAAAATTAAGAGTAATCATGTTACGACTTCCGGGAATGCCTCTTTTGCCTGGTGCCCAATTCTATGATGTGAGTTCTACGAAAGAGTTATTAGTTAAACGATTTTAACAATTAGCATTCCAACAATTAGTACAGCAAACGGCGCCATCCGCGACAACAGTCATTGATGCACTATCAGGGCATACAAATGCTTTCCGATCGGCGCGAACCCGAGTTAGTTGAGCCAAATGGTATTCTGGCCGATCCCAAATGCCCGCCAGCCCCCTCACAACTCAACACTTTATGGGCACCGAAGGTTAAAACAAAACTTCCACCCTGGTTGGCATATGACAAGCAGGTTTTATGCTTCAACGCCTACTTTAAGGAGAACTTGACGGAAATATATCACGCCCCATATCAAGTGCGAAAAGTAAAGATATATTTCTATTTGGAGGATGGCACTATGCAGGTAACCGAACCCAAAGTTGAAAATTCAGGGATACCACAGGGTTGTCTAGTGCATCGTCAACGCATACCCAAATCACCGCCAAGTGATCGTGAATTTATATCGATTTTCGACCTGAATGTGGACACAAATGTGCAAATTTTCGATCGTAATTATCATATAAGCGGCTGTGACATCTTCACCAGGCAATTTCTAAATCGTGCTGGGATCGCTGTGCCCGATACTCAACAAGAACCCAGGTTTGTTTTACATGACACTGCGTAATGGTAAATAGTTTAAAATATCGTCTACCACCAGATAATACGAGCTAGGAAGTACTTATGCATCTACTGTTGATCTATTTAATTTGTTACCACTACTTTTTATAAAAGTTTCTTGTATAATCTAATTTTATTGCTTGTTAATATAGCTGTTATGGTAGTATACAAAAAATGTAGCCCTTCCTAAAAACACACTGTACATTTCCTTATTTTAAATTTAACAAAAACATTGTTTTAGTGATCGTCTAGATGACTCACAAATCAGAATTAACAAAAATGACCAGAGGTTTTTGCTTTTCCTCCAAACAGTGTTCCCTCAGATATGTCATTCTCTGTGCTTGGGATTTTAGCCATAAAAAACATTTCTGATTGTGTTCTTATCAGTTTTTTAGGTAGTACTTAGTTTTTAATTGTATTAAATATCAAAAATAACAATACGAAAGTACTGGTCAAGAGAGTTGAGTAGATTTTAGGAATATGTGGAACACCTTTAAACCTTTTTACATTTTTTTAATAAAATTATATTTTTTAAACCAAATTAAAAAATCAATACATATTGTAAAAGGGTAAATATTGTTCACCATCATCTGAATATATTAAATACGATTTAATTTCTTTGTGTAAAAATCCATATGTCGTAAAGAACCACTATATCATATGAGATTTATTACAATTTCTTAACTATTATATTTATGTTAGAGGAGAAACATTATCTTATTTAAATTTAAATCACTTGTTTTTTAACCCCTCAGTGATCCAACCACAGAAATTCGTAAACGTTCTGGAATAAAACAAACGGCCAGTGCCAGCGGCAATGCTTTGCCTAAGCGTCACTCATTTGCTCAATTCCTGGAGTTCGATAGGCACGTACTTAAATTCCAGGGTTATTGGAATGATCGCAGCGAATATGGCGATGTGCGGAAACTAGAAATATGCTATTATTTGGCAGACGATACAATAGATATTAAGGAAAAATTTCCAAAAAATTCGGGACGTGAGGGACCGAGTACTTTTCTTAGACGTGGCAAGCTACCCAAGGAGTTCACCGGACTTCATCTGCCGGGTCAACAAACATCGGTTACATTGCTCAATGTTTTGGGTAGCAATATGCGCGATGTACGATATGTGGCCGATCCATTGAACACGGGCAAAAAGCAGATTAATTATTATACCGATCAGGATCTGCAAATTGGAGCCGTGTTGAATGTTTTCGGACGCACAGTGGTTATCACCAGTTGTGATCTGTTTACCCAAAGCTATTACAGAGAGAAGGTTAGAACCATAAAATACATTCCTCTATTGTTTTTATTAATATGTTATTGTAATTCTTATCTTTTCAAGTATGGCATACAAGATTTTACACCGCAATCGTTGCCGGAAATAAATGATGTGCGCCCTTCCACACAAGGTGGAGTACTGAGTCGGCGACTGCCTCCCTACAATGGTTGGGGCAGCTATGAAGATTCGGAGGGCAATTGTCTAACTGTGGAGCCGAAACCACCGCATGCCGACTTTAAGAAACTGATGAAATTCGATGGCTGCATTTTACGCTATGGTGCCAAACTGATATCTGCCATACGCGATAATTTGGAACGCAGCTTTATTATTAGTTACTACATGGCCGATGACACGGTTCAGATTTATGAAGTGGCCCGTCGTAATTCCGGTTTTCTAGGCGGTGAATTTCTTAAACGGGCACGTGTTCCACTACCGGGACAAGAGAAATATAGCTCAAAGCGTCCAGAATACTTTCAGGCATATGACTTTTTTATAGGCTCCACCATAAGCATGAAGGATCACATCTTTCACGTGGTTTCGGCAGATGAGTTCACTTTAATTTACATGGAACAACATCCCAACGAAGTGAGTATATCCTAGATTGGATTACAATCCGTTTATTAATTGATTTGACTTTCAGTTTCCCGTTGCTAACATTCGTTCGATTATGCAAAAGATACGGGATGCAGTACGTCCAGATTACAAGCAATTTATATTGTGTTGCAAGCCCGATGGTGATCTCGGCGAGTACACCACCATTGGCTATGATGCTTTAAAGAGTGCGCTTTTGTCGTATCTATCCAAAGAATCTCTGTTAAACCATGAAATCGTTACCGTGTGTCGCTATTTCTCCGCCGAGCAGTCGCCACCGCCAAGTTGTGATAGGAATCGAATACGGGCCGCTGCCCACTTGGAGCTGAAGCGGGCACTCTGTAACAATGCAGAGGAAATGATAGCATTAAATTTTAGTCATATAAATCCCACATGCAAGCCATATATATCAAAGGCTCAGATAAGGTCCACATTGCGGGGCTGCCGCTTGCCTTTTAGCCTGGAACTGGTTGAGGATATTTTGCAGGTGCTGCATTCTAACAGTCAGGGTGAGATTGAGGTACGCGATGTCTTGGACTTCTTCAATATGCGTACAAATGAAGTGCCAGACATTGCACCCCTCAATATTGCCTTTGAGCTGTGTCCCAAGCTGCCATTCCTGCACAAGGGAAATATTGTGGACTTCACCTGGTTTCTGGCCTATCTGGGCCTGGAGGAGGAACTAAAGAAGGCCAACAACTAAAAAACTTTTGCACATTTTCTATCAAAAATTGCATGTATATACAGGAAAAATTCGTGGCAATAAAATTTAAGGAATGCTGGAACATTGTGCTTATTACTAATCGATTGTAAATATCCTACAGTTTTGACTCTGTGAGCCAATTAAAGGACTGCGGCTTGCGGTCCGATGATGGACTGATGGCCACATTGATAATGGTGGGCCTATCTGTTAGCTGATTGGCAGCCTTAATGGCCGACTGAAGCTGAGTTATCTCCGTGCAAAAATAGCCCTGCATTCCGAACATCTTCATCATTTCCTCATAGCGCACCTGAACGCCTAAAGCTGAAGGTGGAGTTCTGCAAAATAAGAAACATAATAAATTTTATATATATGTATATATAATATAAGCAAGTCTGATCTATCAATCTTCCTTCTCTACTTACATTTGGGTGAGATCGCCTTCGCTGCGTATTGCCTCAAATGTATCCTTATCGAAGCCGCCATAAATGCCATTATTGTTTACTATGACAATAGTCACAGGGAGTTTATATCTGACCATTGTCTCAATTTCCATGCCAGAGAAACCAAAGGCACTGTCACCCTCCACGCATAGAACACGCTTGCCCGGGGCAAAGTCTCGACAGAATAGAGCAGCGGCCACAGCGAAGCCAGGACCTACGCCCATGGTACCAAAGGTGCCAGCATCAAGGCGATGGCGTGGCTGCTCATTCAAGAGCATGGAGCGGCCAATATCCATGGTATTAGCCCCCTCGCTTACAATGATCGTGTCCCTCGGCAACAGTTCTCGCAAATGATGGAAGACCGCATAGTAATTGAGAGGCGTCGATGTATTCAGGGACATCTGCAGCACGGTGTCGCGATTTTGTTTGCACTTGGCGGCCAGCTGCTTCCACCAATCCTGTTCGTAGCCAAAGCGGAAATTGACGGCATTCATCTGCTCAAAAAGCTGCTCAACAAAGGGACGAATATCCGACTGGATGGCTACCGATGCGACCACCGAATTATGCAGCTCCTCTGGGCAAATGTCCACTTGAATAAACTTGACATTCTTGTCGTAGCGTGGCGAACGTCCAAAATGTAAGATCCAATTAAGGCGAGCACCCAGAAGCAAAACCACATCGGCCTTCTGAAGGGCCAGGGTTCTGGCTGAGGAGACGCACTGGGCGGCCGTATCGGAGACCACGCCCTTGCCCATGGGTGTGGGCAGGAAAGGCAAATTGGTGTTCTCAATCAAATGTCTCAATGTATTTTCGGCATGAGCATAGGCGGCACCCTTGCCCACAATGACAAGCGGACGCTTGGCCTGGCGCAGCAACTGGGCCGCCTTGATAACCTCATCATGTGGGGGATAGACCAATGGCGGAGCTGGATGTGCCAACGATTTATAGATACGCTCCTCCGAAGCCTTCGATTGCAAAATGTTGCCGGGGAAATCCAAGTAGGCTACTCCCGGACGCCCGTACGTGGCATATCGCACAGCCTTCTCAACATGCAATGGGATTAGGGCTGCGGTTGGCGGACGAGCAGCATATTTGCAATAGGGACGCGAAAGTTCAACTTGTGGGCATTCCTGGAAGCCGCCAATACCTTCATGATCCTGATTTGTGGCTCCGCCAATAACAATCAGTGGCCAGCAATTAACCTGAGCATTGGCCATACCACCTAAAACAAAGGTGAGACTAAATGATATAAACTCTAGGAATCTCGATTTCAAAATATATTCACCTGTCACGTGCAACAATCCAGGTCCAGAGACAACTAGGCACACACCCGGCTTCCCTGTCAGATATCCAATAGCTTGGGCTGCATAGCAAGCGGCTTGCTCATTTCGCATTCCAATATACTTTAACCCGGCGGCCTGGAACGCCATCGAAAGCTCAATCACCGGAATGCCAATGATGCCAAACACATACTCAACGCCCTAGGAATGCATAGATAAAGCAAAAGATTAGAATTTGAGTTGAATCTATATAACTGAATATGAGATTATTAAGATTATTTCAACATATCGAAGCGTCGGTTTAAATCTCGAACGCGTTCCGAAAGTTTCATAAATTATAATTTCCAATAAAATTAAAATTAAACTATCTGAAGTATTCGGTATACATCGTGAAAAACTTGATTCAAATATCCAAATTAAATAATATACTTGCATACGTATTATTTTTCTATTATACCAACTTGAAAGTTCTCATATAGCTCATAAAAATTTAAGATAATTTCCGATAAATTCATTTACTTAACTTTAAAAATATAAATGTAATAAACCATTGAGCTTTCCGTTTTGAAAGTAGAGCTAGACATTTCGTGGAATGGACTTAGAAGTAGTGAAAACGATTGCGTGTTATGTCTAATTTTAAATTCTAATGAGGCTAAAAATGAGGGAAAATCAGCTATATGTATATAATTTCTATAGAATGTACTACTAGAAGCTGCAAATCAATGTTTCTTTTTCCGGCTTCATTCGTGTCCCGGTGGAAATACCTTTTAACTTTATGATCAGATTAGTGTTACAGAAAAAAATTATGAGTATTTATAATCCGCACGGACGGAAAGATTAATTTAAACAGTTGGCTAATAAATTGTTAATAAATATAGAAAATAAAACATCAAAAAAGTCAAAATTCTGTCTAAGACGCATAATTGCAATATGTATTTATATCAAGGCAAGCTTTGAAAACATCACAAAATTTGGTCTATATTAAATGTTGCGAAAGTACCTTTAAAGAAACTTTATTTACTTTATTTAAATATTTAATCAATTAGATGTTAAATTTATTTGAGAACAATAAAAGTTAACAGAAAAGACAAAAAAGGGAAATTGGTAGGAGAGTCTACACAGCAAATGAGCCGACAAATTAAATAGCAACTGCTGGTACTTAGTATCCCAACGAATCAGGTGTTTATTGAAAAAACATTTTAGCCCATATATATTCGACTACGTCGGCTGATCTAAAATATATATTATTCATTTGTTCTTTCAAGCCAATAAGGTCAGAGTACAATCGTTCCAATGGCAATGCCGCTTCATCAAAAGGCAAAAAGGTAAATAATTTCATTTGTCTGGTTTTAACCCATTCAAACTACTTTTAATATAAATAAATACATACATATATCAAAGATATCAACATAATGTTAGACTTATCAGTGTGAAATTTCTCGATGGGATAAACACTATATTCTATTAAACAAACAAGCACGTTTTTGGCTGCTGTTGTATTGAGGGGGGTCGAAGGCAATATTTTTATTGATTTTAATCGGCCACAAGCAAACTGATGTTATCGTGTGATTTACAGTCTTAAGTTCATTTTGGCCAGAGCGTATTAAAACCTTTGGAACAGTTGCTTTATCAAAATCTGCTCGTATCTACATTAATTTTTATTAACAACAATGCCAACAACAAGAAAAATAAGCAACTACATAGGTAGCAATAAGAGCAACAAAATGGACAAACACAAGAAGAAGAACTTTGAGTGTTTTGAACTTTGCACAAGCAGTTGGGAGATAAGACTCCATTCCGTCTCTACCCTCTTTACCTTTGGTCTTTTCGCCATCTACAGTTGTGTGCACATTGCACTTTTGTAGAGGTCATGCAGAATTTGCATTTTATTTTTTCAAACAACCCGAAATGGAGACATGAAGAAAAATTGAAAATTTACCTGTTGCTTCAATGACTCTGCAATAACCTGCACTGCTTCAACTTCGGCCATTTTGAGCGCTTTTTATTGTTGATGTGCTGTGCGTATATGTATACTGACCACCGCGTTATTTTGCGAACTGGCAATTAAAAAATTTGTTTAACAAATTATAAAATAAAATGTTGGGATACCTGCGGTCCAGTATCGATATTATACTTAACAGTGCTCGCAAACGATGCTTTTATGTTAACAGAGCGTACTATAGTGCTGTTAAGCTAGCCAGTGCTGAGAAACGAAGCTGTTAGAAACTCTAAAATGTTATAAATTCAAATAAATAAATTAAAAAGAAAGTTTATTCGGAACTTTACTCTTATGCCCTAAAAAACAATTCGGAACAATAGAATTAGTACAATTGTACAACTGAATTTAAAATATATTTGTAAGTTAAGATTTATTTCAGCTCATTTTTAAATTCAGTTATCACAGGATTTTACGATACTTTTTACCCAAACTTTTTAAAGATTCATACAAGGTAGATTTTGTCAAATTTTTGGATAATAATATTGAAGAGCAGGATATTCGATAATGATCAAAACTGTAAACATACAAAAGTATATTAAATGGTGTCGAGAAAGTTTTTTTTGCGGTGCAAACATCTAATCACTTTGTTTAATATAATTTCGTTCATGGCTTTCGTTGCCTCTTTTAGCTTCAAATTTTTGCATTCCTTCTATGAATGGCCAGCATTCTAGCCTCTATAGCTCCTGTATACTTTTGGAGTTCAGGACCATCTCTTGTCAGTCTTCAATTTTTTGCAAGGCACCTCGGCATTGTTCACGACTGTATAAGCTAAATTAAATCATTTTTTAATGATTACAAATAAATTTAGAAATTCATGTTTGTGAATATACCTTTAGAGGCATTTTTGCTTGGCTTATAAAACGTGGCTTCCTGATGCCTTGCTTCCGGCCATATAATCACATCATCGTCAGAAGCGATTCTATTTGGCGAATTTGGGTAAACGTGACAAAAAGATTCCTCCAATTCGTGCTCCTGTTCCGATCCTGTCTCCTGCTCGATCTCTACGATCTCCTCAAACTCTGGCTCCTCATCCAATTCTGAAAGCTGTTCATACTCTACCGCCTGATCTTCTAGTGCCTCCTCCTCCTGACCCAGCGGTAACTCTTCCTCCTGTTCCAGCTGGGGCTCATCCTCCAGTTCCAATTGTAGCTCCTGTTCCTGATCGCAATATGACTCCGGCTCCGACTCCTGCGCGGGCTTTAGCTTTGCGTTGGTGTTTTTGGGAGGAGGCTTAACCACAAACCCTTTGCCACCGTGAACCAGTCGCAGATGTCTCACAACATTATTATGCCGTGCAGTTCTATACAAGCACAATGAGCATCCATTTCCTCCCGTTGGTGCCTTTTCGTGGACAGCCGAATGACGCCGAAGATTAGCTGGATACAAAGTTTTGTAATTACACTCACTAAAAGCACAAAAATACATTTTTGTTGATCTGATGTTCTTATGTTTGTTTTTATTGTTAGCAGTGTTGCCAATTTGGCATTTGGTAATTATTTACTTTGACTGATTTTTAGTGTGGGAAAGCTCAAAATGGAGTGAAAAGTAGATTTAAACTCCAGTGTCGGTAAACATCAAGTTTACGGACACCGGCAAAAATATAGGGTTGCCAGAAAGCTGGACTTGGGGTTTTTTACAAACCCAAATGTAATTTTTTTTTATCAAATTTACAAGTCTTACAGCCTTACAGTAGCGTATACATACCCGCAGAGAAGGAAGAAGAAATTTATTTTGTAGAACACAGTGGCCAAATAAAAAAAACGGCGGCCGAATAAATTGCTTTTTGGTTCTCTGCAGATATGGATTTGATAAAAAAAAAAATTAAATTTGGATTTGTAGAAAACCCCAAGTAAAGTGCCACTTTCTGACTAATTGGTAAAAATAAAGTTCATTTAGCTTAATTTCTCCGAATGTTTTTGAATTTTTAACGATTCACAGTCTGCTGTCAATATAATATGTTTTCTGGCAACACTTTATTTAGAAATCTCTCCACACTAATTCTGAATTTTGTAACACTTCTTTTATCGACGAACCGCATATTTAGCTTTAAAAGTGTTGCTCCTCATCATGAGGTTAGATTATCATTGCATTGAAATGTTGGCGGACTACCATTTGCAATATGTGATATTTCAATACGCCCTATCGCCTTTAACACATTTTTTGTTTCATTGACGTATGTATGTCTGCAAATGGTCCTTGGGGACTGCAGACAATTAATTTTGTAGCAATTCCCGAAACTGGCTTTTGGGGTATACAGTGCTGTATACCCTTAACAGGCATCTGTCGATCAACCCACGACGTAACAGAGTAATCCTAAATTTTTCGAATTTTGTCCATACATTTTTATACACTCGGATAATTCGAACGAAAAAATCATTGCTACGTCGCGGTAATTCAAACTCAGGACAATTCGCAAATAATTATATAATAATTATATATATTATAATTATATAATTATATAATAATATAATAATATTGAAGAACCAACTATTGTACCAGTAGTTGACTTCAGCGGTGTGAGTTTTTCTGAGTATGTTGAAGTGGATGAAGATGTTGCTGTCTCAGGATCACTAACCGATGGCGAAATTTTATCTCTGACCGATACAAATGAAACGAGCAAAGATGAAGGCGAAGACGACATATCAGAACCTTTGGAAGAAGTATCAGTTAAGGTAGCAAGAGCCTCATTTGAGAATTTACAAAGCTTTTGCCTACAAAACGAAACTGATGAAACAGCATATCAGGCACTTTTTGTACTTAAAAAAATTATTGATAAGTCTGAGCACCAGCAATGTACTCCAAAACAAACACTTATTAATAAGTTCTTTTCAAAGATTAATTAATTGACATTATAAATACATATGTAAAACATTAGCAGTTAAATAAAAACTTGATAATTCGAAGTTTTAAGTATTTTCACTCAAAAATTCGAACCATTTAATATTTCGAACTCTCGATAATTCGAAATATTTTAAAAATCCCTTGAATTTCGAATTAACGAAAGTCGACTGTATAATGAAATGAAATACTAGCCCTGGGCACATTTTGAGAACATAAAGTATGGTACTTTCTTAAAGTGCAGCAGTCCCTCTTCGTTGTTAAACACATGAAGACGATTAAAGGAAGGAAGCCAAGCCAAGGACGTGCCTTACTTCTCGAAGGCAAACAAACTTAAAAGACTGGCCTTCACAAGGGAATATGTTATCAAGCCGAAGGAGTTCTGGAGGAGAGTTTTATGGACAGATGAGAGCTCATTTGAATATAACTCATCTAATAATAAATATTGTATCAGAATGCCCAAAGCACAAAGGCAAAAGAGTTTTTGAAAAAGTTAGCCATAGTGGCGGATCTCTAATGTGCTTGGGATGCGTTTCTTATAATGGGCTGGGAGATTTTGTTCCCATCACTGGTTCGATGAACCAAAACCAATATTTGAGTGTCCTGAACAATATACTAATGATTACTAATTTTCTGAAAGTTTCTGGAGTTAATACTTTGAACTGGCCTCCTCAAAGTCCAGATGTTAACATCATTGAAATCGTCTGAAACGAAAAAGAGCAGTATCGTTACATAAGAGCAGAGAAGAACCCATTTCTGAGGTCACTTTCCTTTGGAAAGAGATATCTCCAGAAATTCTCAAAAATTGGTAGATTCAGTACCTCGAAGTCTTCAAAAAGTACTTGAAACAAAAGAAGGTTTCATATTTTATTAAACTGAAATCACTTCTTATGTATTTTTTACTTTAAGCTTTTGTTTTTTGTTAAGTTATAGCCTGTCAAAATACTTTTGCCAAGGACTGAAAATTTGTTTAATATATAACTGATAAGCTACCTATAGTCGCACTTTTCATTTTTGACCTCTGTAATCACTTTATGACGTTGTTCTTATGAAATCGGTCGTGAATTAATAGTCCGAATATGGATAAAACAAAACTGGTGGACAGAAATCCAAAATAGATTGAATATATTATTATATATATATATAATAGTTGAGAAAAAATTTAATTTGGATGATCCTGACGGATTCTCATATTGTTGGAGAAATTTGAGAAAAGAATCTGTTTATTTCTCGAAGAGAAATTTCGGTGGAGGATCTCTTATGGTTATGGACTGCTTTCTGTAAGTCAGGGTGCTTGCAGCTTGCATTTCCCAGCACTCATATGAACTCCAGAGAGTATATAGACTTGCTACAAGTGAACCTTCAACCGTCCCTTCGCGAACACCGAGAAAATAAGTTAATTTTCCAGCAGGATAACGTATCAACGCACGTCAATCGAGAGGCCCGGTCATGGATTGATGAAAATGGTATTACACCATTGATGTGGCCGGCATGTTCTCGAGACATGAATCCTATGAAGACCTTGTGGGCTTTATTAGTAGAATTTATTCTCACAACACTAAGTTTATCAATATTAATAAACTGACCATTATTAAAGAATAGGACAATATCTCTCAATTAGAACTAAGTAATTTGATTAACTCCATGCCAAATCGTGTTTTTGAGCTTATTTCAGCTAATGGCAGTTATACTCATTATTAATATACATATGTAAATGGTTATAAACTTGTTAATACTTTGTTTTTGTTTCTAAATGAAAAGTAAGTGCGGCTATAGTTATGCACTTCGAACAAAACGAAATGAAAAAGTTACAGTTATTTTGTGCGAATGTTGTATGAACTTCTCATTATAAAGAGCAGCTTTCCAGCTATTCATCGTGTCTTGGGCATTTTTGACTTCGTTTTTTCTCTTGGATGACATTTGTGCATGTACCTGCTCTGTAGCAATTTTAGTGTTCTTTTGTCCAATTGGTATGAAGGACTTATTTTGACATGTAGGAAGAGGGAAAAGTGCGGTGTCGTATGTGTCTATTTCTACATATTTCTAAAAAAGCGCGGGTATCTAATTTTGACTTCACTTCTTGAGAGGTTTTCCATTGTCATGCCGTCTAGTGAGGCGACAGAGTGGCTCTATTTATAATTGATACAGGTTAATAGGGTACATTCTTGCTCTTTTGTGTGTGCTAGTGCAATGTTGAGCAAAGTGGTTGAAACTAAAACAACGGAAGCACTGGCTAAAAGGGATAACTTTCACTTTAGAACTTTCACCCCTTTCAATATTACTTTAACTCTTGTGGTTGGTATAAGTTCTCCATTTGGTTTTTATTTTTCCACACGTATGATATCGTGTATTGGTCCAGGTGAGAAAATAAATTCGTTGAGGTCAGAGTCGAAAAAATATGTGGGGATTTGAAAAATTATTCCTATTTTGAACAGAAAGTGTTTAAGAACTTTTAGTTCATAGCCATTATTTTTTAAATCTGAATTGAAAATATTGTTTGCTACCGCCGCTGACTTAAACTCAGCCTTGCAACGTCCAAAGCCACTAAGTAAAACCGCGCTTAGTGGGTTTATGGGAATTCTAGCATTAGTATTTTCTGGTTTAGTTTTATCCAATTTGTCAATACAGATAACAAATGGACCCTTGTGTGTTTCGCTATACATGAGTTCATTATTGTGAATTGCCGTTATTTCCTTGTGTTTTACTTTCTTTGTCTCCTTCGATACTCTTCAACTTATTTGGGGATGCAATGTCCTCTCTCATTTCCACTTTTTCCAAATCCGTTTCCTTTATGGCTCTTTGATTTTTTATAGGCTTTTTGAACCTATTTAGCTCTGAGGATGAAGTTTTACTCCTGACCTCAGAGCTCATAGTTTTGTGGGTAGTTTTACCAGTGCTTTTTTAATGAATTACACCTTTTCCCAATTTTTAGTTTAATTTTTTTTTTTTTTGAAACTCAAAATGTAAATTTATATACAGTCGAATTTTTTTTAATTCGAAATTCAAGGAACTCGTAAAATATTACGAATTATCGAGTGTTTGAAATATCAAATGGTTCGAAATTTGTGAGAAAAAAATTTATTTATATTTTTATGTATTTTTATTTAGAAACATTAGAAGTGTTTTACATATTTATTATGTAAATTAATTAATCTTTGAATAAAGCTCATTAATACGAGTTTGTTTCGGAGCACATTGCTGCTGTTCAGACTTATCAATCATTTTCATACATACATAAGTACAATGAAGCAAGCAAGTCGTCCCTGCCGACATTGAGTATACCATGTACCAAGTAAAATTACTCCATAAAGTCAAATACGATCAAAATCGCCATCAATTTACAAAAAAAATTCTCTTTGCATCCACTGCTTGCCATGCAGCAACAGCGAACGCATGCTATCTCGCTCGCACTTAACAGCCCATTTTGCATGGGGCGTTTCAGTACAAAATGGAAATACGTATATCTCCGATAATTATTGTCCGATTTTGGTAAAATTCGGTCAAGTGGTGCATTTTGGCAATATTAATGTGCATGCCAAATAAGAATACGATATCTTTAATATTGCTCTAGTTATTGGTTTTCCCTGAATTGCGGGGGCGGAAGTGGGCGTGGCAAACATTTGAAACAAACTTGACCTGCTTGCACAATAGACGGATATTGACACCAAATTTGGTGGCTCTAGCTTTTATAGTCTCCGAGATCTCGGTGTTCATACAGACGGACAGACGGACAGACAGACGGACAAGTCTCAATCGACTCGGCTATTGATACTGATCAAGAATATATATACTTTATGGGGTCGGAAAATTCTCCTTCTGCCTGTTACATACATTTTAGCGACTTTAATATACCCTTTTACCCTATGGGTACAGGGTATAAAAAGTGCCTGTGGTGTTTCATCAGTTTGGTTTTGTACCTTAACTGACACCACTGCCAAAGGTTCTGATATAACGTCTTCATTTTCGCCGTTGCTCTTTTCATTTGAATCTGGCGCAAGTTAAAAATTCGCGATCGGTAAGTGATCCTGAGACAGCAATATATTCATCCACTTAAACGTAATCAGAAAAACTCACCCTCAGTTTTCCATATCCATATTTTTTTACAAATTGTCCTGATCTTCTTTTACAAAACCCGATTTTTTGAAGCAGTTGAGAATCGTTATGTGTGGTGTAGCTCTCCATGCCTTGTCAATCAATAAAATAGCAGCCAGCACCGTGATATTAGTAGTTGGCTGGTTGTCGAGAGATTCCAAAACGATTTTAACAATTCTTTGCGATACAACGTCTTTAAATTATGAATGATGCCTTAGTCCAATGGTTGCAGTTTGAAAGTTTTATTTGGAGCAAAGAAGTAGAGTTCTATGTTGGACAAGGCAATTGTCTCAATATAGTAGAATTTTTCAATTTTTGTGTTGTTTCATGTTTCCATTAACTCTTAAAAGCCAATTATTAAAAAGTAATGTTAGACTTAGGTCTTGTCCGGTAAGCATTTAAATTTTAAAACATAAGCCAGTTTCATCAGTATTGAAAATGTCTCCGGCATCAAGTTTTCGACCAGTGTCTTTAATTTAAAGCGACAATCTGAGTAAACAGCATCATCAACAGCTCCACTTTCTCCACAAACTTTTTTAAACACGAATCCATTCCTCTTTTTGAAATTTGTCAGCTACCCTTCACTTGCCGCGGAGTTTTGATCTGTATACCAATGAAGCGAACCCAATCACGCACAGTAAATGTATTTTCAGGGGAATCCAACAATTCCAAGAACCATATGAGTTCGAATTACCGCGTCGCAGCAATCATTTTTTCGTTCGAATTACCAAGTGCACGAAAATTTCTAGGGAATTCGTCATACCTTTGAATTAACGAGTGGTTCGAATTAACGCAGGTTTGAATTAACGAGAGTCGACTGTATATTTAATTTTATTAGAATCCTTGATGGTCGTTGATAAAATATTTTGAAAATCCTTTGTATTACTCCAATAACACACCGTCTTGCAAGCTTACTTGTTTGACACTGATGTTTGTTTTTATTGTTAGACAAATTTATCATGGACTCACGGCGAAAAGTTAACAAAATGTCTCACAGCTGTTAAATTAATAAAGAATTTAATGTTGCCAGACCATTTATTTACCGTCAAATTTAACAGTGTTCCGTTGGAATTTAAACTAAATAAACGGTTTTTGTTAATTTCAAATATTTATATAAATGTTTCATGTACGGATTTAAATAAAAATAATTGCAGAAGTGAACAACCTGTACATACATATGTACATAGATAACAAATGATGTGTTTCTTTCACTTCTGTTCTATTCCCTATTCTATAAAATTTTGTTCTATTTTGAGCACTATTATAGATATTATTTTATTCAGACTTGTAGAAACACATATGTATGTATGTATGTATAATATAAAGACAATTTAATTAGCACTTCTTGCCCCTTTGAAGTGTAAATTTCATATAATTGAATAAGTTTCAATTAATCATAGCACTTTTCTATATTTTGATTATTGATGAATTACCGAAGCCAGTTGGTACACACTTTAATTTAAAATGACAGGTATTTTCAAAATATGAAAATGTATTTCTAACAATTTTTGTTATACCTTTTAAAACAATGTAAATTAAACTGAGAATTTTAAATATTTACTTGAAAAAAACTTCAAGTTACGAATATTTCCGATTTAAGAACAACTTTAAACAGATGACGCAAAAATTTCCCACTATATCTTTTTAAGTGTGCACTTCCTAATAGTATAAATGACATTTTTGTAAAGTGTATAAAAATTATTATATAGATATCTTGTATTTATTTTAGAAAGCACACTTGACACACTAACGTCATAGGCCGAGGCGACCATGATGTTAATGAATTAAGAGCCAGTTATCGAGTAAAATTCAAACGGCAATGTTCGGTTCTCAAAATTGATTAACACTTGACTAATTGTCGTATCAATTTGCAATTTTTTGCAGAAAAATTTAAAAAACCGCAACCAGTTTCATTTTGGATTTTTATTTAATAAAGTGTTTCCCCCTCGGCGTGTCTAAGGTCATTCGACTAACTAATTTAACTGGTTTCATTCAGTTTGTTTATTTTTTCCTTTTTTTGTAAAGGCAATGATTCATTGTTTTGTGAAATCTTTGATTTGTATAACAATAAATACAGAGTTGTAGTTTTAATAGGACTCATTTTAACATACAAATATATCATAATTATGGCAACTAATACTAAAGAAAATAAATGTATAAAACATCACAGCACAAACTATAACTTTGTATTAACAATATCTTCGCGCGATTCGGTCGTCTGTACCTCGTTCCATTTTTGGATTTTTCCAGAACCAAAGATCCAGAAAAAGATAGCAGGCAATATATAGGCAGCAGCTCCAATGATAAATATCCAATGCCACTCATCGATGGTGTTCTATAAAATTAAATATTTCGTTTAGCTAAATAATTTCCAATCAAATTGTAACCATTAAGGTAAACTTACCTGTTCTTTGGTAAAAGCAGCCACAATTAGAGGCGAGAATATGCCAGGAGTGGTGCCAACACAATTAATAATACCATACAGGGTGCCCGCATAGTTGGGGGCCAAATCCTGGGAATTGGCCAAATTAGAGGCAGTTGCAGCACCATTAAAGCCCAAAGATATGGTCATAATGGCCACACACACGTATGGATCCCGGCCAAAGAATGCCAAAATGATGAGCATTATACCCGGTAAGATGTGAGCTGGTAATGAGGTGAAAGAAATAATATTTTTGATAAACAAATTTCCTCTGAAAGGACTTTCTTTCCGCATCCTACTTACAGGGCAAACAGAAGGCTTTACGCATCATTGTTACAGTCCACCAGCCGCGTTGACGTATCCAATCTGCCACAGCACCAAAACCAAAGGCACAAATCAAACGTGCCACATGTGGCAAACTGGAGAGGAAACCAGCAGATGATAGATTAAACCCAAGCACCTCACTGAGGAACTTGGGAGTGGCGGTAATCAGGAAGAATAGACCCCACATGCTGCCATAATGCAGAAGCATCAGTGACCAGAAGGGCAGAGACAATACCAACTCCTTGTATGGTGGCCATTTCTACAGAAACGGATATAAAAATTAATGGTTTCCAATTGTATTGGTTTGCTGGGGGCTTATTACCTTCTTGTTGCTCAAAGTACTGCCCAGACTTGTCTCAATATACTCTCGCTCTTTGATGCTAATCGTATTGTGTTGGGCCGGGGTATCGGCAACCAGATAGAACCATATGGCAACCACAATCAATACGAATATGCCAACAATATAGAAAGCCCAATCCCAGCCAAGATTCTCAATGATTACACCACTGAGAGGCCATGTTATAACCGTGCCAAATGTCCCTCCCATTAGTGAAGCAACGAATTTGCCCTTCTCATCGGGTGGTGACCATTTGGACACCAAATTGTGACAACAAGGATACACAACACCATTGAGCAAGCCGATGAGAAAACGGACTGCAAATACAGCATATTTATCCCAGGCAGCAGCCGCAGGGGTGAGAGCAGTCAGAATTCCAGATACTAGACAGCTATATCCCGCCACATTGCGACCGCCCATCATTTCCGCCAAAGTACCAGCCGGCAATGAGGTTATCATATAACCATAGAAATAGGCGCCCAGCAGCAAGGCCTGATCCTGTTGAGTCCAGTTGTAGCGGGGTCCGTACTGTAAAAGGAAAGTAAGTAAGTTTAACCGATACCGAAAGCAAAAGATTACATTTTGATATAATAGTTATCGGATAAAAAAGAAACTCCTGTCGCTCACTGGTTTTTCTCTACGTAGATAATCTTATGATATAACAGTAATTCTTAGAATTTTTTAGAAAACAAGGAAAGACAATAACAAAGAAAAATAAAATATAAAAATTAATACAATCTGCTCTTTACTCCAGATGGGACTCGAACCCACAATCCCCGGCTTAGGAGGCCGATGCCTTTCCATTAGGCCACTGGAGCCTCTGTTTGCGGCTTTAGTATAATCATTTCTAAGTAGCTGTAACTAAGAATCAATAATATTTAACTGGCTCCTAGAAAATGTGTTCATTGTCTAGTGAATTCCAACAGGAATTATTTCACATTGATGACATAAAGCGGCAAAGCTACAGGTTGAGTAAATTATGGAATGTATATGGATAGAAGGTCCTTCGTAGATTGCTATTTACACAGAGAAGACAAAATTTGACATTAGGCAAAATTTATTTTCGTTCAATCATCATAGAATCACAATATAACCAAAATCTTAATCTAAAACTTTTTTATTGCTAATTGATTTAAACTACTCACATCGGGAAGGGCTACCTCTCCTTCGGTGCCATTATTGCTGCTTGAATCCTGAACCATGGCTATAATATTGATGGACAGATTGACACGCATCATATAACTGAGTAAACAGGCCATAAATAACATTATGGCCAAATTGACTCGTTTGGGGACATAAACTGAAAAAAATTGACAATAAATATTGATTATTTGCGAAAGCATTATTTATGGTTTAATTTTTAGCACGAGCCCCTCGCAGCGCATTAGAGCAATTAGCAAATCATATATAAGATCCGTCAATCTTCATTCAACAAATCAGAAAAGAATTGGCCCCCCATTCCAAGTTCCATTCGAGACTTTGGTCGGTAATAAACAGCGCATGCTCAGCAGGTTTGTTTTCAATATTTGAGATTGTTATATTCGGGGATTTCATTTGCGATTGGTCACAATGTGTGATCATCACGTGAAGTTTATTTATATGGCATTTTGTTGATTTCGTTGAAATGAAAGGTTTTTTCGATAATTGATGTTTTGAATATGAATACTTACAACATGGCATGAAGGCCATTTTGGCAGCTTTTTATTTGTCAATTACTTTCAGCCCGTTTTGTGCGTCAACTGAAAATGTTAAGAAAAAAAAAAAAGAAAGATGGTTATCATTTAGGAATACTTCATTAATTTATTTATAACTTAATAAGTAAATAGTATGTATTATGCAAAAATATATTGCACACCACAATTAGCTTTCACTGTGTCTTGATAAAGTAATATGTATCTACACGAATTTGTTAAACTTTATAAGCACGTAATATTTTGGCACTTTGGCAAAGCCACGTGAGATGAATTTAAGCCAAATTAAGTCATGAATATATAAATGTAACATTAAAAAAAAATTAGGTCATCTGCACCGAATAATGCATACTTTTTGCAATCAAATCTGGGGATTCCCTTATTAAGGTTAATCTTGTAATGAAGGAATTTGGCACATGTTTCATACGAAAAATTTCTCTTACCAATTGTTGTTCCGTATTATCAGTGAAAATTTCACCTGTAACTCCGAATCCGATATAATAATTTAAACAAAAATTTAATTTAAATAATCCTCAAAAAATAGATTAGTTCATTTATAAGAAGTCACTTTTATCTAGGTTTACTGACCCGAGGACGTTTTTTAAGAGAACATTCTTTGAAAACTAAACAGTTTTTTTAGTTTATAGCAATTAAATATAATCTATGACCGATTAGATTATTATTAATAATTTTTCATGACTTTCTTCAAGAACTTAATTAACTTAATTTTGTTTTAATAAATGGATGTAGTGGAATAGATCTATGTATGTATGTATGTAATTATTCGAAGCCAACTTTACTAGATTCAGACTGAAATTCCGTGTATCATTAATGCTATCTATTTAGCATTTTGTGCTTATCTAAAATCAATGTACTCTGAAAAAGTGTATTAAAAATAACAGAAATAACTTGTCGTGCGCTTTAAAAGTGTTTAACATTTAGAAAACCGTTCATCATTGCCTGTCATTACTGGCTGGAATGATAAGGTAATTGCTCAGAAACACGCTAGATCAATTTCCAAATTTCATCCATTTCTGTGGATGTAATCGAAACTGAAATAGTTCATATGTACATATGTATGTATAGAGTAAATAACCTCGCCCTTGTCACATCTCCAAAGTGAGGGGCAATTGCAATTTAAACAGCTGAACTACTACTTCATTAATAACAAAAGAAACAAAATGTTTGCGATGCCGCTTTTATAAATTTTTAATTTTGCGAATGGTCTTTCCGATACCTATAGACTATATGTATGTATATACATAATACCGTATAATATGACACAATTGTATGTATAGTACATGCTGATTGGGAAAAGAAAATTAATTTATGTATTTATTTATTGTAAGCTGACACAGATTTGCACAAAAATCCACGTGCACATGCAAAATCGATCTAATACCAAGCGCCATATATTATTAGCTATGAGTTAATAAAAATTAACTATTTCTCTAAATCATTGAAATCGCATAAATAAACTTTTAATTGATATTGTTCATTCCAAGAAATGCATCATAAATTGTATTATAACTGCCTTTAAAACTCTCTTTGTGTTCAAGTTTATTTATTTTTTTGGCTCTGATAAGCATGGCAAATTTCTCAATGAAATCAAGGAAATTTAAGAAACACAAGTAGAACAGCAAACAAGCGTCAGATAGTATAAAGTTCATCTATAATAACTATGAGTACTAACACACTTATTAACCATCTAATCATTTTATAATACAATCAATAAGCAATAACCGAACCTGGTTTTTTTTCGAAATTTCAAGTGATAAGAGATTTTCTTTCAAAAGTGTATATAAATAATATATTACATACATATAGGTAACATGTATAAAAAAAACTATTTTAATAAATATAATTGTTAAAATAAAAAATGGGATAAATATTGACATTTCTGGTTTAATTATTGTTAAACTTCTTCTTAATTTTTAATAAATTTGTTAGAAAAGATATCAAATATGTTTGAATAGCTCAAAATTTTTTATATAGTAGATAGTTATATAGATATACAATATAACTGGAATTTTTAGCATTAAAATCAGTATATATATAAAATCGTTATACATATATAAAAATTTAAAAAGCATAAAAATCTCTTTTGATTTAAGTTTCTCTATGAACGAACAGGTTTTCCCTTACAAAACATTTCATCTGAAGATAAAAGATACTTCGATCTAAGTAATTGTCTGTAGACTGTTAGAAATGACACTTAAGTACTTCATAAAGCCTTTTTTCATTGTTAGTTGATAATATATGTACATATACCCATCCAAGTATCTCTTACACTCATATTTAATACTTCATTGAGTTTACGGCGCTATTTATTATAAAAAACAAATATCATGTCAAAATGTTCCGGAAAGCATTCTTTAGCAGTGCTGGAGTTAACATACCCTTGAGTATCGTAAAGCTAGCAACGTGGTCTAAAAAATATAAATTATTTCAAATTCCAATTTTTAACAGGATTTTCAACTGATTTTAGTGTGATTTTTTCTCAATAAGAATTCACGGAAATAGTATTCGAAATTAGCTGATTTAAAACAGACAAATGACAAAATATTATTTATTATTATTTTAACACACTTTATCTCGTTCTGTAATTCTGTGATTATTCTGTGTGTATATTTACTAACGCAGAAACAAGCTGAATCAACTGGACCATTAATGCGAATTTTTAATGTATATGCTTGAAGGGATCGCAGATAATTTAAATAAATATTTGATAATTTGTTAGTTAAGTTTTTATAAACATTCTGCGAGTTTTCTGTTATGCAGATCTCTTTCAAAATTATTAAATTTGTTTACTTTTTGTTATATGTATGTACTTCAATTCGTTCATCAAATTTAGTTTTGTATCTGAATACTTCTTAAACGTGCTAACGATTTGAATACAAAATCTACTCAATACGTGACATAAAATGAATGACGTTGGTCATAAAGGCTAATATGGCAAAGAATCTGAGTTCAATTTTATTTTTATATGCCATTCGTATCAGTTATGTATATATTTATTGTTAAAATTAACTAGTTTTTTTTGTGTAAATTTTTCTAACTTTTTTGTTTTTTAATTTTCAAATTCTCTTATACTTAAATTCTCTCTACAAAAAAAAAACAAAAGTATAATGAAAGGTAACACGGAAATTATCTTTCACTTTGTTTAGTCAGTGTGAATAAAGGGAATCTTACTATATACACACATAAATACATATATACTTCATGCTCGAAAATGCTACTAATTAACTGGGCGTCAGCTTCTCGTCTAATCTGAAGCATGAGGCTCTTTATCATTTATAAAATTTATGGCACTTTTATGAGCAAAAAAACAGAGTAAAAATTATAAAAAATATATAACCAGTAAGGCACGCTGCCAGCCGATAAGATGCAACTCATGTTGTAAACTAGCCTTCATTATAGTCAGGTTAAACGTCCATTAGCCAATAATAATTATCTTAATAGTATACTATATAGAATGCTGCATTGATCCCGATTTTGTTGTTTGTTCGTAAACGATTTGATTTATGATCCAAGAACCATTATTTTTTACAGTCAAATACCATATACTATTTGTATATTGGGTGAAATCGGAGGTGTACGTACGTATTTACTTATGAGCAATATATTGTATAACCATATCACGCATACTGGAACTATTTACATAAGACTTGGCATGTTTCGGTAATTTCTTTTTTCTTTTCGGATTTTTTTGTTTCGCTGGATATTTTTATTTTTTTACTTTTTTGCGAACGCTTAAACATTATTTGTTTGTAGTGTTTATTGTTTGCTTTGGTTTTTCGATTCTGCAAAGTAATTCAATGGCAATGAACCGTATCTGGGAATCCAATTGTATTTAGTTAGTTATGTAGTTCAGTTCTCAGAGACAACAGACAACAACTTTTGCACTAATTTTCATTCTCATTGAAATCGCAGCGGTCGTTTGTGTTGTTTTTATTTTGTGATTTAGCATTTTTGCACGTTATAATTAACATTTAAATAAATAAAAAAACAGACAAATTAAAAAAGACACGACCTGCAATTACATTGATACGTATACAAAAAAAATTCAAATTATTTTCATTATTATAAGTATTACTAATAATAATTGTTTATTTCATTAACAAGTCAAGCTAAATGTCTAATCAATGTGAGAAATTACACGCCCTAATGCCAAAATTAAAAACACATATAGAAATGGTTGCATAAACTGGAAAAAAGTAGAATGAAATTTGCAATGATATCATTTTGCTACAAACCAAAAAAGTTTCATTAAAGCAAAACGATTCTAACAAATCGAACTAATCCGATTAAATCTGGTTTAGTCTAATTTTATTTAAGTGTAGGTAAATCTAAATCTATTATTTTTAAAAATTCATAAGTAGGCATCTGTCCTGTCTTCCAGTTTTGAAGTTTTTGCTGATTTAAACCTTTCTTAGAGGTCCAATATTTCAAAATAGATATAATTTCTTCGTTATTGAGTTGTCTGATATATTGAAATCTTTAAAAAATAAAGATATTCGATTTCAAGAAACGAATTTAGTGTTTTGCTTCGCTATGTGATACGCCCCTAACAGAACTGTTAGTTAACAGAGTTTTAGGACATCGGCTCTTAAATTGCTGCAATAACTTCGTTTTTCTAAAGATTGGTCCAAAGTATTTTAGAAAGGTTAAAATTAGTTTTCTTTTTAAGAAGTGATTCCACTTCCATTAAATCAATAAAGAATTTTACAAAGAAACTTTGCAATTTACATGAGAGAGTCACAGAATTCTGAACTGTCCTAAATAAGACTCAATATAATTTTTTTTTTGAAAAATTTGTAAAAAAAAAAAGAAACATTTTTTCTTCTTAAAAGAGCTTAACCTACTTGACCCACAGCTTAAAAATATTTTATGTTCTTCAGTCAAAAGTGAAAAAAATAAAAAACAAAGATATATTTAATACTTATTGCAAAACCAAAACATGGAATAAATTACTGAAAATAAACAAGACTTTATATATATTGTTAAAATGATAATAGTTAGTTAGTTACTTATTTTTTCTTCTTTCTATTCTAACTAAGATTCTTATAATCAGTTTATTTGACATTAATGGATATGTCGATAGCTAAAATACTTCCTTTAAATTTGAAGTTCATTGTCTTGGTAATCGCATAAAATTGAAGTAATTATTATAAAATCACGTGTCGAAAACCAGAAACCAAATAAAAAAGATTTGACGACCAATTTGATAAATGTAATATAATTATGAATGATGCCTGGCGACAACGGAGTACAAATCGGTTACGGTTCAATGAATCCGAGCCCAATAACAAACCAGTTATTATTCAAAATGCAAACATTTAACTAAAATGCAAATTGTTTAAGAAACCCCAAAAATAGAAACAGACACACACTCGCACAACCACACACAGGCACGCACGTATAAATCGTAGATTAGACAATATTTTAGAGGGCACGTCTTTGAACATTTTGCCAGCTTTAATAAGAAAGTTTTAAGATTGGACCAGGTGATGGACACACAAGATGTTCACAAAAAAAAGTTTTCCAAATTTCATAACTTAAGCTGCACCCACACACACACACACCACACACTCTTGATTTTGTTTTTTGGGGGTTTTAATAAATTTATTTGTGACACACTTTTGGCCATACACAAAATTTTTTGCATAAAACTTTTCCATGACAGGCCCAGGCATCATTGATTAAGAGATTTTGAGATAAAAGCGATTCCTTGAAATCAAATGGATGAATCGAGGCACTTTCTCGCGGAATTTACACTTGTCACTCACATAAGAGATTCTTATTTGTTAAACTGCTGTAACTCTTGCCGTGGGGAGCTGAAACGCCGTCAGCTGAGAACGTCGCGAAACGAATGAAGCTAAATCGCCAACTGCCAATGGTATATATGTGTACTGATATATGTCTATATATATATACCTACTTTTAAGCAAAAACCTCGAGCAGCAGCAGTAACGCAGCAGCAGCAGCGACTCTACCAACAGCGCTGCGCAGCTCAAAAAAAAAACGGTTAAGAAATTTGCTAAAATTATTATTGACGGTTGAAGCGCATTAGTGTCTGTAGCCAAAAACTTAATTATGAGAAATTATTATCCAAAAATTATTATCACAAAATAGTGCTAAATTGTGAATCAATAGCTCAAGTTGCTACTGCTGACTAATACTTCTTAATTGAAAATAAGCACAACGCCAAAAACAAACAGGCGAAACAAATTTTCCAAATACTTTTTTTATTTGTTTTTGAAGTTAATTTGCCATCGCATCACACCAACAACCTAAAAACCAATCAGGGAAAACACCTTAAAGATTAATTGAAATATTCAAAAACCAGAAGTTGCCACTAATTTAAGCTCTAATCTACATATACAATATATACGAGTATCTATATATATATAGATACTCTATCCCTTGCAAACATAGATGAAAGTAAATAAGAGGCACATTAATCCTAACTAATATTCGAATTGATTTTTGTTTTCAGTTAATTTTATATTATATTTTAATTGCGCTATGCTACTATAATAAAATTTTGATTATTAATGGACTAGGTAATAGAGAGCCTGGAATAACAATAGAACTGACAGAGATCAAAATTATAAGTTTTATATATTTTAAACTTTATTTAAATTTATCATTCTTTTTAAAAAGTATATAAATTGGTAAAATAATTTAATATCCAAACAAGGTAAAAAGTAGTTGAAGCTAGGAAAAAATGTCTATTTTAAAAAGTTTATCTATAACCGATATTTTAGATTATAATTCCATTAACTTGTATTCTATCGGTTTATATATTATTATTGACCATAAATTGAAATAATTTTCGGTTCTTGAGGTCTGGAAAAACAAGAAAATAATATGTAGCTACCATGTTTAAAAACAAAATTCTTTGTATGGAAAATTTGTTTTACAAACTTTTGGCCAAAGGCAATATACTCTTAATAAACAAAATACCTACACACTTAATATAAAAATATTGTGAACCCAAAATATAGCTACACACGTGTCGGTTCTGGTGCGAAAAGTCACTGTACCGTCTTTGCGAGGTGCGTACTTTCAATATAAATTTCATTGGAATCTAAGAAAGCTAATGTCTTTATTTAATATAATTATACATATTTTTTGGTAAAATTGGTTCTACATTTTCAGTTCAAAACATTCAGTTATGTTAATATGACTTTAATGTGTTTCCAGAAATAAACACGCCTGTCTTTAAAAAATAAAATGCTCTCTTAATTAAAAATAAATATTCGTCAGTGTTAAAGTTTCTTTTAATTAACAAAAGTAACTTTGATAAACATTTAAACCAACTCACAACATCTGTTCTTCAGAAATCCATTAGATCCGAACATTTTCAGGTATGTATGTCTTTACCAGACTAGATTTTTAGATGGCTTCTTTCTAACAATAGGATTATTCGAAATCAAATTGGATTCATTATGATATCTATTACTAGTTATATGTTTATATAAAAAAAGTGATAAAAGAAATACAAACTAACAATTTTCTATAAACTGCTTATCGAGAAAAGACTTACAACATAAAAAATTAAAATCCGACATTCACAATTTTTTTATTCAGTTGAAAAATTGTTTGCAGGCTTTTTTTCTAGGTCCTTCGACTTTGACGTCTATCGGAACTTTATATTTCAGATTGGAGTCCTGTAAGCCAAAACGTTTTTTTCTCTCTACGTTTTTTTCTCTCTACATTTTTTTCACAAATAGTTATTGTTGTAACTTCTGTAAGTGTAAATGAGAAACTAATAAAAAGAGATAGTAAAAATAACTATAGTTTTTTTATTACTTAATTATTATGTGTGCGAGTATAAAAATGTTTCTCTTACTTTAAATCACCTTTAAAACTGCTTAATGTCTTAATTTATTGTACTTCTTATTTTATATATACTTTTTCAAAAAGAAAACTCTATCTGAAGCCCGACTATTCAAAAGTATCGATCGAAAAGCGGGATTATCTTATAGCTTATACTTATGCTTATTATAGTTAACTTAATTCTTTACGATCCTAACATGCGAATTGTATCTTTAGACTTTGACTTTGATACGGTTTAAACTGGTACCGAAGCTTCATAAAACAGTTGCAGTTTTTGGTTCTCTGTTATGAAGTTTTTTTATACAAAAACAAGCATCTGAATATCATAGGATTAAAATAAAAATAATGTTTTACTGAACACCCCTCGTCTACACAATTCCGCGTTTAATTAGCGCACCTGACAAATGTTTGTAAAAAGTCAGAGAAGCGCAAAAGACGTGTTATTACCAATACTCTCATACATCCTTTGGAGCTCTAGCTGATTTGGCGTTACAAATTAATGGTTGTGCTAAATAAGATTGAAACTAATATAAGAACTCGTATATTTATATATTGACGGTAACTTTCCAACCAAGTCAGCTATTTTCGAGGTAAAGTACGTACATATATTTATATAATCTTCTTTTAGCCATTAGCCTAAGCCCATTGTATGTTGCCAACTAATTAGTTTTATTAATGCATATGGGCTGCCAGTTGTATGTTAATCATTTAGATAAGCTGCTATGATAAAAACCTGTAAACAAGTAATCACAATTTTTGAGAAATATTTTTAGTAGCACATCTATTAATATAATGGCAATCACAAGAACTAAAACAGCAACAACATGATAAAAGAGTCTAGATTAAGTTTAAACGGTCGAATTGATAATTTTTACTTAGTACTTTGTATTTTATATAGTTTAATTCATATTATATATTATATTATAATTTTGCTACGCTCAACAGGGTAAAAACAAACAGTTATTAGGTTATTTAAAAACAAACAAATTGAAAGAGTCTTAATTTAAATGTATATCACTCAGGAATGGATAACAAAAATCATACGATGAGCGCAGGCTTTGCCCACAAGTTTGCCATATTCAATTATCACATCGCGTTGACCCTCATATCCACATATCTGCGAAATTAAAAAAAAAACAAATTGTTTGTTTCTTTCTTTATCACAATGTCTTAGCAATTGACCTGTACATGATTCCTGTATTTAATGCAGGTTTTGGCATTTATCAGCAGCAAGACGTAGTCCAGATCTTCAACTAAAAACTGATCTTCATCCCCAGAAGCGTTATCCGGACTCAGGCGTTGATACTTGTGGTCATCAAGCCTGGACAAAATCTCTAGAACAATTAATTAAATAATTAATTGTAATTAACATTTTTTACAATATATAACATTAAATACCATTAGTTAACTCCAGCCACATATAAGTCTCTGGGCAAAGCAAATACGAGGCTGATAGCTTGCCCTTGTAGCGCATTTTGGGACAGGAGTGTATGTAAAAGCCCATGTAATAATACTTTAATTCTGGCACTTGGGCAGCAAATGTTTGCACTAAATCAATTTCTCTGAAAGATATATTGAAATAAATTAATTTAAATTAAATATGTCTCTGTTGTTATGTCATTCAACTTACCTCAGTGAGCCATACGTTCCAAGCGATAGAAAGCTATAATCAGGATCATAAAAAAAATAAACCGAGCTAACGGAGCTGGGTAGTATATCGATTACGCCAACAGCAATTAGTTTATTATCTAACCAATATTGTTGATGAAACGAGCCATAGCCTTGATTTGGTCCATCCGATGGTTTTTGTTGCTGCAATATAAGAAGGATGCAATCCACTTTTTATTTATACATACCAACAATAACGCCATCAAATCAATATTAAATATATTCTTTTCTATTCGGCAACCTTCATGGGTGAGACTTGCAAATGGTCCTGGTAGCTCTGACGATTCTTAGGGGGATCACTGTGTATGGTTATCTGATACTTCTTGTACAACTCATAGCTCTCGGATAATGTACGTTTGAACTCTTCGCTATGAACATTGACCAAACGCAACTGCAATTACAAAAAAGAAAATGGCATAGAAATAAGTTAAAATTAATTAATTACCTTGAGTGGGGATTTAACTAAAAACCGCTGCATACTATCTAGGGTGAGTCGTGCAGGATTATCATTATGAATGGCTACTTGATATTTGGTGTATAACATAAGAACTTCATCGGTACAAGTGCGCTGTGTGTCTGAGGAATCGACCAAAACTATCTGCAAGAACACAAACAGCACAAAGACGGGGGACTTCATACACATAATACATTCATACAAACATTCTTAAATCAATTACGAATGCTGGGATAAAACGATTAAATGCGTGAATATGGATATGGATTTAGAAATTTTTCCAATTTGGGCTCCAAGTCAATTATTTTATGGAAAATACTTTTGTTTTCCTTTTGAACCCGAGGAGTTAAATACATATTTTTGAATAATTAGAACTCACTGAGAATAATATTGGAAAATATATACGATAAAGGTTTAGCTAAACGTACACATTTGTAGAAGTTATCATTTGTTTATAACAAAATAATGAATATATGTTTCTCTCTAAGCAAGTATTTAACAAAAGAAAGATATTCAATTTAAATTCGGTCGAAACTATATTAACTTATATGTAAATATTTATTGTAAATTTGTAAATAGATTAACATGAGCTGTAGTTATTATACACAGCTTAAACCAAGTTTTAAAGCCAACTAATCTTCAGTTTACTTTCATTAATTTATATTATTAACCCTCAGCAAGAAAAGTGTAACAATAATTTTATTTTTTCATAATTATCAAACCTTTTTTAATCATTGAATGAGTCATAATCATCACGCCATCACATATATATATGCATATATATATGCATATACATACATATGTACATATGTAGATCAAGGGATTTCGTTAAAATAGGAATATATTCTTTTGTTTTTCTTTTGAAACCGGGAAGACTTGTAGAGTTATATACATATATATATACGAAAATATAAACATTTACATATACCATGCAAGTGTAAATGTACATAAGTATGCATCATCATCATGGACTCTTTGTCTGTATTAAGAGTCCTAAAGTATCGAACTAGATTTTCTTATTTTTCAAATCTAATTACCTTTAGTTTGTGTTTATCCGTATCGCTGGCTGAGTCCAAAAAGTCACGTAAAGTTTTTTCTTGTGTAACAGGTTTTGGTCGTTCCTCTTGTGCAGTATTGATTCCCAGTTTCGCCTGTCGCCTCTCCAGGCGTATTTGTTTGGCCTTTTTGCGAGGTGGATTCGTTGCAATGGGACCAGCTATAAAATAATTGGTATCATTAGGAGCTGGTAAAAAATGTCTAACTAAAACTCACATTGATTGGATCCCTGCGATGATCCTGATTGCATTGGCTCCGTCTTGGTTGTGCCTTTAAAAGAACGTTTCTCTTGGGTCTGCTTAACTGGCACCATTGAGGCGACCTGCTCCACATCTATGGCAGTTGGCTTTCTATCGGGCAACTCAGGCTGCAGTTCGGTCATATTAACATTGTTTCCAACATGGCCGTTGGCACTCGTCTCTAACGTCTCTCCACATTCTTGATTCTTTGCTTCTGGCTTCTTGCCATCGCGCAGGAATCTGGTCATGCGACGCAGTATACGCTTATTTGATTTGGTTAGTTTGAATTCCAAGGCATCGCACTTGATGGTGTAGCAGGGGCAACAGGTTGCCTCATTTTGCGGTTTATAGCAGTAGCTTCCGCATCGGCGCCAGCCACGATCAATAAGATCTTGATAATCTTTGCAATTTAAGCAATAAGCATGCATGCCTAGATGACACACAGGATAAATTAAACACATATGTACATATATTATCAGTGTAAGTGCATATGTATACGGATATACATATAGTACATTGCACCTGGATAGCTCAGTTCAAAATTCTTGTTCTTACCGTATGATTTGCTGCATGCTGTGCCTGTGCAATAGCCGCACTTGCTTGTCTGCTTGCCATAGTACTCCACAATGCTCGCAGCCATATTTGATTTTGCAATATTCTACAATATTCTATTTAATTAGTTGCCATCCATTCTACTCGCACTTTGAATTAAAAAAAATCCAATATTACTTGGACCTGATTAGATTGCGAAATTGTGCCACTATTTTCGTAACTGTTACCATATGTCACTTAACAGTCTGTTAATAACGCAGACTCACGATAACTATCGATACAAATACAGTTTAATCGATAGTTTTCTATGTTACCTGGCGGTCTCTGGTCACATCAGTTACGGCCTACTACGGCTTAGCAATTCGGGAATACCAAAGGTTATATTATGTTTTGAATTATTGAGTAATTTATTTAAATGGCTGAGATAAACATTCACTAGTTTGACACGCTCACCAGCTGAGAATACATGGAATCTGAATCTGCAGACGAGCAGGACACTTTTTTTGGTAAGACTTTGTTTTGGAATAAAAATTTCTGTATTCTATTGCGTATTTGTGCTTGCAAAGTGAAAGTTTATTGTTAAATAAATTTAAGTGCATATACATATATTGCAATTAAAACGTATGTATAGGTAAATGATTACTTACACCCCCCACTTGCTTAAATGTTTTCGACTGTTGACGTTGA
The DNA here is from genome assembly GCA_037075365.1 of Drosophila emarginata. NCBI lineage: Eukaryota > Metazoa > Arthropoda > Insecta > Diptera > Drosophilidae > Drosophila > Drosophila emarginata. Next base: position 4,718,798 of record JBAMCD010000324.1, read on the forward strand.
ACTAAAAGTTCACTGTACGCACTCGAGCTTTCCAACTGTAATTCATTTAACACTTAAATATTAATAAACAATTGACCACTTTGTTTATAATGAAAATACCTAGTTTCATTATTCTATATAGAACTTCATCCATGTGATCTGATTAAAAGTATAATTTACTACAATTGGTCTGATGACTGGCTAATAAACTTAATTTCAATATATGTATGTATGCACATATGTCCATGTGTATACAGTGAAACCTCGATATAACGAATCTGAGGGGGATCGCAAAATTATTCGTTATATCTATTGATTCGCTATAGGTACTGAAATGTAAAACCTTAGTATAACGAAGGGACTTAACAAAAAATTCGTTATATTGGGTTTTTCGTTATAACGAAGTTCGTTATATCGAGGTTTCACTGTATATGTATGTACATATGTCCCTATATACAATATACATACATATGTACATATATATCATGAGATCGTTTTTTGTTTACATATATCCAAGAATCTTGTAATTCTTAGAAATACAAAAAAATATTTTGATATACATATAATGATGATATCAACAAATAATTCACTAAAAAGTGAATTAATTTAATTCAACTAAATATGTGCGAACCACTAGTATTAACAAATATACATTCATACATACATACATATGTGTGTATGTTTGTACTGTAGCTTTGTTGCTTCTAGTTAATTACTTTGTCAGTAAAGTGATCTTTATGGCGATTAAATGTCATTTAAAAATTTGTTATGTCGTTCTCTACTAACTTTTTCTAATAGCCTTTATTAAAATTTGTATGTACATATGTATACCCTTTTAGAAAAAGTATATTACATATTTCGTTTAGGAATTTGCAACGCAAAGAAGTAAGTGTCTCAGACTATATCAAATATCATTATTACATATATTATATAGAGCGCTTTTAGATAAATCTAATGCGAATATTTTACCACTTTGATATACATATGTATATCTGAATGACTCTACTAAGTTTTATTAGAGTCGTTTAACTAAATCGTATAGCTGTTGTACAAGCAAAATAGAGTTATTTTTGATTACCTTTATGTACTTATTTACCATACAAAGATCTAATGAAGTTGCAGAAATGATTATGTGTTTCGTAACACTCAGACGGCTCTAAAACTGATTTGGCTTATAACACAGAAGGTGTCATAATTTATATATGTATATTATATAAACTTCAGAACAGCCATATGTTTAGTTTTTTAATTAAATTTTGCCACTAAAACACCCACGCGCGACATCAAGGGTCAAAAGTCCATTTCTGGTTGACATTCTAATTAAGGCAATATATATTCCTGATTTTCTAATATATTATATAGATAAAGTATACATTTTTATCAGTTTAACAAAATCCCATAAAATTTGTTAAAGGAAAACAAATTTGTTACCAAAATAACGTATGAGTGATATATATTTTTTATTTACCTGAAATTTACCTGAAAACAAAGTATTTAATTGAAAAATTTAATTTAATTTAAGATTACACCTTGATTACTCTAAAATTTAAGCCTAAAATCTGGATTTATTGCTTAGTATTAAAAAATATAACTATTCCATTGATGAATTCATAGATATGTTTTAATTATAAGATAATTACTCGATCGTAAGAAGTGATTCCGTGATCAATATTCCAAGCATAAAAACAAAAAATCTAAAAAATGAATTCTGATACAAAGAATATTCATGAAATATTTTGGATTTTAATAGTCTCAACCAAGTGACAAAAAAAATTTAAAGAGCACAAAAATCAATGATCAAATCCTTTAAATGAGTAGAAAACTAAAAACCAAAATGTCGGGGAGAAGTGTTAAAATTTTAATATAATCAATCCTTATGTATTTAATACAGTCTAATTAAAATTTTATTTGGATTGGGACAGTTTTTGATTTCCATTTTTTTTTCATTACTTGAAAGAAAAAATGAGGAGAAACTTTTCGCTAGGTTAATCTGAGATTTAAACACAAAGAAAAAATTGGAACATGTCCTCAACATAAGATTACTTGACTTGATATACTTAATTAATAGAGCTTCCTCCCCCTTTGGCATTATTTTAGAAACATGATTGAGGCGCCGAGTGTCGAAGAGGGCCATCCCCAGCACAACCACCATCACTTTGATGACAATCTAAAACTGGCGCACGAGGTGACCGAGAGCGCAAATAATGCCAATGGTAAAGATGTTAGCAACACCTCTGCTGACCACATACCCGCCGAATTGCAAGCAACGTATCGAAGCCTGTTTGCCGCTTGCCTTGAACATGCCGCCTTTTTTGCCAAGGATCCAACTGAATTTGGACAACGCCTCCATGCTGCTCACGTTGCATGGCAAGATTTCATCGTACTGGCCAATGGTCTAGTACTTCAGATCGAGGGATTTGCCCACGAATACGATTTTGATGCAGATACGCCAGGGAATGGCTATCGGAGTTTCATTTATGTGACCAATGCCTGCATTTCGCATGGCACAAGAATATGTAAACAACTCTTGGCCACTAGGAACAGTCTCTTCTTTCGCAAGAAGTTATACGTGAAAGAGGTGGAGGCCTGTTCCCAGCTACTCTCCTCCCTGTGCACCTGCCTGCAATATCTATTGATATTGCGTCAATGGTCTGCCAATACGGGTGACCTATTCGCCTGCGGTAACCATACAGCCGAGCAGCTATTCGAGTTGGGCGACACCATCAATCAGTATTGTTTTTATGGACGTTGTTTGGGTTTCCAGTATGGCGACTCCATACGTGGTGTTCTACGCTTTCTGGGCATTAGCATGGCCAGCTATTCAGAATCCTACTACTCCCAGGCGGACGATGGGAGCTTAGTAAAGACGACACGTAGCCTTTGGACAAGCGGAAAGTATCTTATGAATCCTGAATTGAGAGCTCGTCGCATCGTGAACATTTCCCAGAATGCAAAAATTGATTTCTGTAAATCTTTTTGGTTTCTTGCCGAGTCGGAATTAATGCACAAATTGCCCAGTATTGTGGGTTCATCCATTAAAGTAAATCGCCTTATTGAGTTGCCAGCAGAACCATTGCAGCTGCCACAACGGATGAGCCCGGATGGAGAGGTCTTTGTGGATATACCCGTACCCAGTGCCCATTTGGGACCCGGTCTACCAATTTCTGTCCGGCTCCTGAGCGCTAAACGGAGGTCAGGGATGCTTGGAGAGGGTCGTTATAGGGGCTGGCATAAACCAGTGCCTGCCAGTCGTTCCATACTATTCCATTGTCATGGCGGTGGCTTTGTCGCCCAATCTTCCAAATCTCACGAGCTTTACTTGCGCGACTGGGCTGTGGCTCTTGATTGTCCCATTTTGTCGGTGGATTATAGTCTGGCACCAGAGGCACCATTTCCACGGGCTCTGCAAGAGGTCTACTATGCGTACTGCTGGATGCTGAAAAATGCTACAATTCTGGGCACTACGGCGGAACGGATTGTGTGTGCCGGCGACTCAGCTGGTGCCAATCTCTCGATTGGTCTGGCCCTCAAATGTATTGAACAAGGTGTACGTGTACCAGATGGCTTGTTTTTGGCCTATTGCCCGACTCTTGTTAGCTTTGTTCCAAGTCCAGCCCGTCTTCTCTGCCTAATGGATCCATTATTGCCATTCGGTTTCATGATGCGATGCCTTCGGGCCTATGCTGCCCCAGCCAAAGAGCAGCTGCAACAGAATGCCAAGCATGTGGAGGAACTGGCTCAAATACGCAATGCCCAAAAGGCTTTATCAAATAGTATTGCCAGTGCCACATCTAGCCGTCGTACATCCGTTAGAAGTCCACTTGAGTCCATTCCTGGGGAAGATAAAGGCGAGGAAGACGAAAGTAGCGATACATTTGCAAGTGCCTCTGCCTCGTATCATAGCCAAACAGTGGAACGGACTGATCTACCCAACACTGATGGTGATAACAGCTCCTGTGTCTCCTTTGAGGAAGACTCACAGCCGATTGTTCACTATCCCATTGAGATATCGTCGGAAGTGCTCAAGGAACCGGCCTCAGCGGCTTATATTGATAATTTTCTTGACAAATACCTTATTGACACGGCCACAACGGAGGCCACAGAGGAGACGGCTGCAGCTCCACAATTGGCCAATGGCCATATAAAGACCAACTGCTCCGACGAGAATATATTGGTGGAAACGGGACGAGACCTCATTGCCTTAGACACACTGCAGGGTCGTCTGCAGGAAGCGGTCAATAATATAACAAACACACTGAGCCGCTGCACTCAATCCTATGAGATTCATGGCGGACATTCTGGTCAGCAGGATGTGCGCAATATGGATGCCCTCATAGCACGCAGTCCCAGTGAGGAGTTTGCCTTCGATGTGCCTAAGGATCCATTCCTGTCGCCCTATTGGGCCAGTGACGAGTGGCTAGCACAACTGCCAGAGACCAAAATACTCGTGAGTGGAAAGGCAATACCAAATTTGCAATAATTTTCTAATTACTTTTTCTTCTTTCAGACCCTTAACATGGATCCATGCCTCGATGATTGTGTAATGTTTGCAAAGAAACTAAAACGTTTGGAACGTCAAGTTAGCTTGGAAATACTAGAGGGACTACCTCATGGTTTTCTCAATTTCACAATGGTAACGAATTGATTATACAAGGACTCTTGTTAAGATTTTACACTTTCTTAGATGCCTCGCCTCCATTAAAATTACATGACCAGATATTCACATATATATGTATTTATTATACATATGTATACATATTTTATATTATAATCTCCATCTAATACATTTTATATGCTTTTCATTATAATCAAACAGCTCTCTAATGAAGCTATGGAAGGATCCAAACATTGCATCAAATCGTTGCAGGCGTTGCTCCAAGTGAGGAATAAATGAGATCTTAGCACGACAGTAAGGATACCCCTTGAATCCCAGTGCATGATGGTTAGCCCATTAACGAATTGATGGCTGTTTTTTCGACGGTTTACGAATAAGAATAAAATTAATTGCATGTAAGTGGTCACCACTTGACTTGAACCTCCAAAAAAGAGAGGATTCATTGTTGACATAAATTTATATAAAGTTTGTTATATACAGGAACAATTTAATGGTCCCTGTGATGAGCACATTTCTTGCTTTATTATATATATGTATATACATATAATTATTATTTTTTATTTTTTGCAATCTCACGAGTTTTTTATACACAGCCATTTACGTTTTTTATACAATATTTAAGAGTTACAAATGCAAAATGCATAGGCTAAGGCTTTTATTGTAAGACAGGCCAATTATATTGAAAAAGAAAGTATTCTAATCGTCTTAAGACGTTCAATTTGATATATACTCAATCCCAGGCACACACCCCCCTCCCCACACTATAAGCTGTTTAATGCAAACCCGATTTTGTGCCTGATATTATACCACATTATGTATGAGTACTTATACAAATAACTAATATTTATATAAATTGCGAGATATAACCAAATGTATTTGTATTCATATTCTCGAATAGTCTGTCCACATTTTCGACAACTATAGAGGCTAAAAATGAAACGAATTCTTTTGAAACAATATTTAAGGAATATTATTTTAGTGTTTTTTATTAACTCTGTGTTATTATATACACATACTTATATGTATATATTCCTAAGCGCATTTTGGTGTTTTGTATGATATAATTTATTGCTTATAATATATTGTTTTGTCTATGCCAAACCCTCTTAACCAACTGGGTTGAACCCAGTGTTATGTTTATTGCCAAAAACGAAGTCAAGAAATTTATTTACCCCAAAGGTTTAAGTCTCCATTATATTATTTTAAAAGTTGTCTGATCTGAAGGGAACTCTAAACGAATTGTTTAATTTAAATATTGGATGTTAATAAAATAAAGAAAACCCTTGAAACCAATTTTAAATTGAGTGAATATTTCCAAGATTATATGATCAGTCTAATTTTCGTACCTAATTTTTTTTTTAGTCTGGAATTTATTAAATATTAGTTACTACGTATAGAAAATTCCTCCTAAGAAGTCTGAACAAAGTCTTGATATACATCCAAATCGAGTTCAAATTTTTAGACTAGTCTCCATGATAAACCATTCGATTGCTCGAAGAGAAACAAGAATCTTAGTATTTCTGAATAGCTTTCAATCATTAGTTAAAAGAATAATCCTTTCGATTATATTACATTTGATTGTTTAACTTTATTGAACAAAATCAGCTGGAGTGTTAAATCTTACGAGATAGTTAATATGATAATTATGTGGGAAGGGTATGTTTCGATGATATAAATATGAAATACGAATAAGGTATTTAAGACTGTTTGGCCTATGTTTCATTGTCTTCGATCTTGGGCGCCAAATAGTAGCGAATGTATCCCAAATCTTTAATGGCATATTCGACCACCAGGGGAACATCGGCGCACATAGACAGCTGCACTTGAGTGGACAGCGGTGTCGCCTTGGTGAAGGCATTCAGGTAGCGACAGGCAAAGGTAAGAGTTACAGGTTCTTGCATATCAATGATGACGGCCTCCTCTTCCTTATCCACAGAGCCAGTTTGCGCCAGTTTAATGTTGGCTGTGCCCACATCGCCGACGGCAGTGAATTTGACACCCTCTTTGGTGCAGCAGATGACAACAGATTCGCTGAATTGGGCCAAGTCACGGCAAATACGGGCGAATTCCATTGATGGCATGCGAACTACACATGAATATTCTGTTTCCGGTATACCCAGATGCTCCTGATCGAGGTTCATCAATTTCATTTCGTAGTCAGAAACTTTTTCTTGGTTGGCGGATTCGAACATTATGGTCACAGTGTCTGCATTATCTTGGGCCTTCATTGTCACATTGTCCTCATTGTTGGCGCATTTGAGAATCTTGGCCATACTACCAAGATTCATGCCCATGGAAATATTACGATCACATCGGAACTTATCAAATCCATCGGAGCGGAGTGTTAATGACACCAGAGAGACATGGGAATTGTCCATGGCTTGCAGCTATAAGATGCGTTATAGGTGCCAAATTGGTTAGGATTGACAAATTTTTAGGATCAATTTGATTTAAATTACCTGTATGCCCGAATCGCTGCAATCAAAGGTGCCCTCAGTGAGCAAATCCTTGATCGCATCCAAAATCTTCTTCAGAATGGTAGCTTGGCCCAAACGTGCTTCGAACATGATGCTTTTTGTTTCTGATTTGTGTTGCTGCTTCAAAGGTTTCAAGACGTGTGACGATATCGTCCGGCAAATAAATTGTTGGCGCAAGAAATGCGCGGGATAGTGATGAGTAAAGCCAGGATTAATCGTTTTTCAAATGATCGATAACGTTTCGAGAGCTGCCAACTTGAGTCATCGTAGGCGGGTTTTTAGTATTTTTTATAAGTTATATTTGCATTTAAAAATTCCACTTAATTTTATTTGTTAGCGAATTTTACGATGTAAGATACCAGTGGGGCGGGCCGAATGTAAAACTTTATTTGACTTAGCCCTATGCACCATTTCCCGCAAATCATTGACATCCAAGCCTGTAAATAATAGTTCGAGGTTTTAAAAACTTCTAGGCAAGACGATAATTATGACGCACCATGGACTGTCTGCAGATCATGAATGCCAGCAAGGTCCAGCTGTTGGAAATGCTGCTCCAAGGCAAAATGCTGACGCATTGCGGCTACACAAATTGCCGGTATAAGCGAGGATAGATTGAAATCCCTGTATGAGCGCCGGCGCAACAGTTCAAGCACTAGCTGCAGGTGTCCAGCGTAAGTGGCCAACGTTAGTGCATTTTGACCGAAATAGTTGACGCCATAAATATTAGCACCAAAATCAAGCAATGTCCGAGCACACTCAAATCGTCCCAAATAACAAGCTTTCAGCAAGGCAGTGTTTCCGTATTGATCCACCTGCTCTATATTATACTCTTGGGATAACGAGCAAATAATGCGCAGAGACACCACATCATCCTGAGCTACACAATTGAGGGCTGTAAAAAGTTAAATTTGGGCTAGTTTAGCTGTGTAAATTTAAGATTTAATAAAAATTATATTACCATTCATTTTTGTTGGCAATGCACCGTTACATCGGTTCTCTTGTTTTCAGTGTTACCTAGCGTGATATGAAACAAGAAATGGTCACTCTGACACAGGGCTGGTCAAGTCGATTAAGAATAACGAGCATATCGACTGCCTTTATATCGATAGTTTCGAGGCCCTGATAATAAATCGAGAAAATTGTTTCCTTTCTTTTTTACCCGTGGTGCGTGTACGACACGTTGTTCGAGTACTGATTCTATTGCATTAATTTAGCAGTGCAAATCATCAAAATGGTACGTGACCAAGCTAATTAAATTGCGATTCAACGATTGCATCGGAAAACTATCTATTTGACAACTGCATATAATTGAAATAGCCTATGCAGTTGCTGGTTGCTTCAACCTAACCTCAAAATCAATTGTATCTTCGCATGGTTCTTTAATGCTTTTCTTCTCATACTATAACTACAATATTGATTTGTTTATGTTTTTCTGTAGTCTCTCGTTATCCCTGAAAAGTTCCAACACATTCTTCGTATCATGAATACGAACATTGATGGCAAGCGCAAGGTAGGCATTGCCATGACTGCCATCAAGGGTGTGGGTCGCCGTTACTCCAACATTGTGTTGAAGAAGGCCGATGTCGATTTGACCAAACGTGCCGGTGAGTGCACTGAGGAGGAGGTAAGAAGAAACGCATATACGCCATGTCAGAATGTTTGCACTAATTCAGATTCTTCTCTTTTACTAAACAGGTTGACAAGGTGGTTACCATCATCTCAAACCCTCTGCAGTACAAAGTGCCCAACTGGTTCCTCAACAGACAAAAGGACATCATTGATGGCAAATACTCGCAGCTGACATCCTCCAATTTGGATTCCAAGCTCCGTGATGATTTGGAGCGCTTGAAGAAGATTCGCTCCCACCGCGGTCTGCGTCACTACTGGGGTCTCCGTGTTCGTGGTCAGCACACCAAGACTACTGGTCGTCGTGGTCGCACTGTCGGTGTGTCCAAGAAGAAGTAAGCTGCAGCATTTGCCGTATTTACAAGTGAATTTGCTGGATCTGTTACTTTTTTACTATCAACCAACATCAACAAAATAAATAATAAAAAAAAGAAAATTCCATAAACTGTGGACCCTGTCTTGGTGACCCTGAATGCAATAGTGAAAATATGTGAAATCTGAAAATTGATTAAATCTGAAATCTCTGGGAAAAAGGTGTAACCAAGAAAATAAACATACCTGTAATTGCGGCATTAAATCGTTTTACCAAATTACATTACAGTGAACTGTGTAACGGGACTAACAGATTACCGCAATTTCCTCTAAGGCAATGACTTCTATACAACACTGCTTCCTAGGAAATTTTAACTGTTTCTTAGTTTCTTTTTAGAAACGAAATTGCAATAGAATTATTGATTTGGCGAACAAAATAATAATACTGATTAAGGTAAACACAACCAAAGCCAACAAGGAAAATATACTCGTATGAATTTAATTCTAAAACAGCGCCTGAATTTAATTTGATGGCATAGTTCTATTTATACCAACCTGCTCAAATATCAACATTAAACAATTATTTAATTATTATTATTTATTATGGTATTCTTAAAGATACACAGATTAAAGGCGACAGGTGGTATGATTTGGTTTTTATAGGAGTAGGATTAGGTCTTGGAAATTCTTTTTGGTGTTTTTTATATATATTTATTTGGGACATGAGCTATGCTTATATTAATGTTCCTGTTAAACAATTGGCAGTTTGTTGATATTTTACACAAATTTGTTAAGAAATGGAAATTGAGTGGAGGTCTTTGAATTTCATATTCTTTTTTATTTAAAATTTTAAAATCAACGGTGTGGAGTTTTTCGTGTTTGTTTACTACCATTTAGTACTAGCTTAAAGGTATTTACACTTCGAATGTCTATCTTGACGCTGAAGAAGAATGCAAAATCCATTAATGCCACTTCGTGTGTGTGTGTGCGTACTGTGAGTAATCTCTGCTGATTTTCTTGAGTCCTAAAACTATGCTACAAAAAATTAGCAACAAAATTGCCTAATGAAAACTAGTGTGAAGGGTGTTTTTTTTTTTGAGGTATAACTTTAATTTGCCATTACTTTCAAGTGTCAAGTGATTTGTTCTCAGTTTGGTTTGGGAATTCATCATGAGCAGACTCACACTTGAACAACGGTTGCAATTTTATTCCGAAAATAATGGTTCTGTGCGGAATACGTATCGCGCACTACGTCCATTTTATTTTGTTTAGGGATGAAGGGCACTTCTGGTTGAATGGCTACGTCAAAAAACAAAACTGCCGCATTTGAAATGAAGCTAATCGTCAAGTGTATGTTACATCCAGAAAAACTAACTGTTTGGTCCGTACTTTTTCATAAACGATGATGGCCAGAACGTTACAGTGAATGGTTATCGGTATAAAGCCGTGATTACTAACTTTTTCATTCCTGAATTGAACAATTATGATGTCCAGGAGCTATGGTTCCAACAAGACGGCGCAACATGTCACACAGCTCGTGCCACAATCAATTTCACGTTTTAAACCTGTGAAAAGGCCTCCACGATTTAATGTAATGCCACAAGATTATCTTTCGAATAAAGAAAAAATTATGTCAATCGAATAATCGTTTTATTGCAATATTTCGAAAAAACAGTCTTTGATCGGATGACTATATAATATTGCTCCCATGGGAACGATCGATCAAAAACAGAATCATTCGACTATGTGTCATAGATGCTATAGCAAGAATTGCATCAAAAGAATAATTTTCAAGCGATAGACATTAAGTTTATGTTTTACTAGTTTTGCATACTTTCTAATGATTTGGCTAAATTTCATATATGTACATAGTTGGGAAGAAGATAGTTTGCACGGGTATAAGAAATTAGCCCATCCATTGTGTGGTAGAAATATGTTATATCAAGATATAAATTAGTCTAGAACCCATTATTACATATGAGGGAGAAATGACCAACAGAACAGAATATTCAATTTGGGTTACCTACTCAATAAATTAAACATCGCTCGGAATCAACTAAATTCTAAATAATTTATGCACTTTGATATTTTATGAAAATTGATGAATCATAGTCGGATCAGAAATCAACTTCCTTATCTCCATTAATGGTGATATGAAAATTAATTTCTGCATTGCGGTAATCAGGCAATGTGTATATACATTTTGATAATAGTAAACCCAAAAAGGTACCGGAAGTCGAACTCAGAAATATGAATTTGGTTGTATTAATAACCTTCACATATTCATATGATTATTCGATCTGGATAAGTTGAATATAATCAGAAATTGCAGCATTTAGAACTAAAAAACCAAAAGAACAAGACTGGATAATTTTATCTCGTTAGCGTTACACTTTAAAGTGTAATTTTTATTAAGATAATATAAATTATTTAACAATATACATACAAACATTTGTATATCCATCAGATAGTTGAAAATTCTAACCACGATTGTCAAACTCTTTTAGAAACTTAACAAATGAAGCAAGCAAGTCGTCCCTGCCGACATTGAGTATACCGTGTACCAAATAAAAGTACTCCATAAAGTCAAAAACGATCAAAATCGCCATCAATTTACAAAAAAAATTCTCTTAGCTTGCACTGCTTGCCATGCAGCAACAGCGAACGCATGCTATCTCGCTCACACTTAACAGCCCATTTTGCATGGGGCGTTTCAGTACAAAACGGAAATACGTATATCTCCGATAATTATTGTCCGATTTCGACAAAATTTGGTCAGCTGGTGCATATTAGCTATATTATTAAGTGTGCCAAATAAGAATGCGATATCTTTATTATAGCTCAAGTTATAGTTTTTCCTAAATTACAGGGGCGGAAGTGGGCGTGGCAAAAATTTAAAACAAACTTGACCCGCTTATACAATAGACGGATGTTGACACCAAATTTGGTTGCTCTAGCTCTTATAGTCTCTGAGATCTCGGTGTTCATACGGACGGACGGACAGACGGACATGTCTCAATCGACTTCGCTATCGATACTGATCAAGAATATATATACTTTAGAGGGTCGGAAAATTTTCCTTCTGCCTGTTACATACATTTTAGCGACTTTAATATACCCTTTTACCCTATGGGTACAGGGTATAAAAAGAAACTAAATACATAGTGACAATTCGCCAAGTCATCATGAGAATTGTTCATAAATAAATCATTTCTTCGTTTGCTTTCCCTACAAGTATTAATACCGTGTACCCAATAAGGTAAAATGATACATAAGTATATTAAATATCAGACAAGTCTGGCGACTCATATACTTTAGATTGCCATTTAAAAAGATTAATTTGATCTTTTGAAAGGATCCTTCGTCTAAATCTTATTGCATCCTTTTACTTTTAAAAACGGATTTGTTAGTTTTAGTTTTCAAGTTGAGAGAATATGTATACATAAATATATAAAAATCGGTGGCCTTGAACTACGGCTGAATAATAATTACTCATAACATTCGTCATAGTTGACATGATTGTTTCTTCTTCTTTTATCAATTTAACAAATTTATTTTCAAAGATATGAGTATTGCGTACATACAAAGAAAGTTTTTTATAAAAGTTAAGGAGTCTTTTAATTTAACCTTTACTTTTGGGTTTAGTTTATGCAATTGGGTATCTCGCCGTCGGATTAATCGATTTCATAATTTTTTGTTTTTGTTTCTTCTTTCACAAGAACTTTCATTAATTATGCGCGGTTACACGAGAAGAAATAGCACTTTGAACTCCAAAAACTTTCCACAAATAGAAACTTGAGCAAGTTCAATTAACGATTGACGGCTTCAATTGGAATGTTATTTCTATTTGTTTGCGAAGACCCAACAATAAAATTCTCGGGTTAACCTTTTTGGTCTACAAGCAATTTAAGCAATTTGCAGGTCTGACGCCGACGCTTTCCAATTAGTGGACTTTGTACTTAAATGGCGCAATGACCAAACCCAAAGAAGTTATGAAATAAAAATAGATCTCTAACAAAAATATAAAGAAAAAAAATACAAGTGTAGGGGAAGTGCTTGCTGATAGGGTAAAATTTACTTATCGAAGATTATTTGACTCCTGCCAAATTCTGCTGAATACATAAGTTTTTTTTATGTTTTAGGTAACGTTTAGTCATGGTTTTTCAGTCAATTTGCATTGTACCGAAACACTTGGTCCCCATTACACGTTGTTAGAACAATAGTAATTACAATTTAAATTAAAGTGTTTTTTTAATAGTCAGCTGATTCGTTTTACAAATAGGCAATTTGCATATAATAATTTATTATTGTTCATTAATTTTTTATGTCACAACATGGAAATATACAATATATAAATATTATATAACTATAAACTCTGATGCACATTAAATTGTAAATAAATAGTGTACGATGTTTGTATATAAGATAGCCTTGTTTAAAAACTGTATTACCGATTAACAGAATTGGCAAACTATGCACAAGCATTTCAAAAAAAAAAAATTACATAAACATTAAAATTATAGAATAATCGGCAATAAAAGTATTCAATTAATTTAAACTCAAAGAAATATCAAATGTTGTATAATTTTATTTTGCATTTTGGCTGATAATGCTCAATAAAATATTTCCCTTGTTTTGTAAGACAACTTTCCAAGAATTCAAATTATATTTATAAGTAAAACTAATCATTTTAAAATCGTTATTGTGGTCAAACTGAGTTGCAACTTAATTAAATTCAGAGTTTTTAAATTTAAACGTGGACTATATTTATAAAAAACATTTGTGTATATTATTTGAACATTTTCTATTTGCTTTGAACAAGTTTAGTTTATATTACAAATCAGATTCAGCTGGTTATATTTAGCTACGAGGTATGTATGTATGTGTGTTTTCTTCTTGTAAAAGTTTATATATGTTTGTATGTATGTGTATATGCTATGTGCATATCTCGTGTGTTGTATAAAGTTAACAATTAAAGTTTTTGCAAAATGGAAGACTTTCTCAATGCGCTCGCAGGTATACAAATAGGTCACACTGTTTATGCAGTTTTAGGTACGACCAACATATCTTACGATTACGATATATATATATACATATTTAATTTATCTAACATTTTTTTTCTATTTGCTAAGTAACGTCACCAAATAATGTGAATAGTTTCCCACCTCTATGTCATGTATTTTTCTTTTGTTTTATAAATAAATGATTTGTATATATATATATGAACGATTATTTATTTATGAATCGTCCCCTCCCAATTCGGGTGGGTAAGCTTGGTCAAAGTCTCATCCTGGGCAGCTTGTGTGCGTTCTTGGTCATGGCGTCGCCAACGGCGCGACAATATGGGTGCAAAAAGATCATAATCAAGTTGCTTCCGATATTTATCCAAATAGATTTGAGAATTGTCGGCCCATTTGAAATGTTGCAGAATTATGCTGACAAAATAGCCAACACCCATCGTTACCAGGAAGCCCAGCACACAGCACCACAAGTACGAAAGTCTATAGAGCCAAAAATAGTGGGGCTCGGATTCGGGCTGATTACTTTCGGTTGTTATGCTATGGGCCTCGGCTACCAGGGTAACATTTGCACAGCCCGCTGTGCTAAATGATAATAGCTCCGGCTTTGGTTTTGGTTCTCCAAAACCAATCCAGAAAGAGAAGATTAAGCCTATTGCGAATCCCAAGAGGACTCCCCGTTGATTTGTGCGTGTAGTGCAAACACCCAAGGTAAAGATTGCCAATAGTGGACCACCTACCACACCAAAAATGGTCAGTGAGGCTTGGAGTACGCCACCCAAGGAACCGGCACCAAAGGCCAGACCTATGCAGAGTAGACCAAAGATGCAGGCTACTGTTTTGGTAGGCAATGTAGATTTGGAATCTAATAGGGTGCGTTTAAATATGGTCTTATATAAGGGCTTGAGGTAATCCTCCAGTGTCACGGCTGAGAGCGATGTCAAAGCAGATGAGATTGTCGATAGGCTGGCCGAGAAAATGCCGGAGATAAAGAGTCCGCACAGGCCGGGATATTGACCTATCTCAGACAAAGAGATCGCATTAATATATATATTATGGAATTGAACAATTACAATGTCTTCCATACTCACCCATTGTATCGAGGGCAAAGAGAGGCATCAGCTGATCCCTAAACTGGATCCGTCCCTCCAGAAGGGGATCACAATCTCTATAGTAATAGAATATTGCCAGACCACTGAAAATGGTGCTGAAGCTCAATAATCCCAAAATGGGTAAGTTCCACCACAGCGCCGACTGAGCGCTCTTCAGATTGTGGACACTCAAAAGTCGTTGAACTTGTGTTTGATTAACGCCGTAAAGTGATAAATAGGTTACCATTCCTCCTATGATCAATGACCACCACGTGTTACGCACTGTCAGATCTAGGGAAAATTCCGTCAGTTCCACTCGTCCTCGCTCAACAGCAACATCCCAGATAGCGCTAAATCCTCCAGCTTTGACGGCCGATACAAAGATGACCGCGTAGATGGCGGCAAACATTAGGAACGATTGAAACACATCGGTTATCAGTACGGCCTTCAAGCCACCGAATGTCGAATAAAAGGTGCACACCAATCCAATCACCAATATGGCCATGTCTTTGGGTACACCGCTGACTGCTTCCAAGGCGAGAGCTGGAGTATATAGAGCAATACCCATATATAGCACCATTTGAATAGTGAAGGCCAACGAGGCAGCCAGACGGGTAGCCTGACCGAAACGACGCTCCAAATACTCATAGACACTTGTTGTCCGCATCCGATAGAATACCGGTAAAAATATATAAGCGGCAATTGGTGTGCTCACCCAATAAGAAATATTGATTACACAAAACATTGTCCCATACTGATAGGATTCATTCGAGACCCCCATTAGCGAGATTGCAGACATAAAACTAGCCATCAGGCTGAAGGATACAGGAAACGTAGTCATACTCTGGTCCGCCATGAGGTATTCCTGTGTGGTCTTCTGTTTGCCACCTGTATAGCGATAATAGATGCCAATCAATGCAGAAATAATTAGAATGCTGGCCAATACGGCTGCATCCCAGGCATCAAATGATCCTCCAGTTGACGGCATTCTGACCCTTTCCCTCTCACAGTTTGCAATATTATTCCAGTTAAAAGTTTCATTGAATCAGCGTCATATGAATTAAAATTGATTTTTTCACTAATCCAGAATGTGAATGTTACCCTGTTTTCGTCTGACTTGCTCGCGCGTAATGACCTTTGCCGCTGTCAGTGGTTCTTAAAGTGTGTGCGCAAAGCACATTACGGAATACCAACGGAAAAACACACGAACACCAGATTTCAGAAATTATAAAAACATCCGACGCAAAAGCGCACCTCACAACTGGAGAGTTTAACCGTTAAATAACAACTAATTTCATCAGTCAGCTGTTTTCTCAGTGGGACCATTCTTTTTAAAATTGAAGAACCGCAGTTGTACTGCCAACTTATTTTCACATGAATAAGCTTATTAAATTGCTGTAAAAGCAAATACGAAAGTAAACTAGAAACTTTATTATATTTATGTTTTTCTTTAAATAAAGTTCAAATTAAATAACTTTTATCTATTAAAATTATATTATTTTTTGAACTTTTATCAATAACAAATCCAAATTGATTTCTTTTGACTTATTTTATCATAAATTTATCCAATTTTGTATATGTATGTACATATGTATACAACCCAAAATTTAAGCCATAGGCAAATATAATCATATTATTTTACATAAATAACCTTTTGATCACCAAATAGTTAAAATATTGAACGAGAACATTTTGGCACATTCAACTTATCCATCTAAAATTTTTGTCTAAAATTTGAACTATAAAATATACGTTTGTACATATTTTAATTCAAATCATTTAACTCCATTAAAACTGAGAAAAACAGCTTCTAAAGTTTGCAGAGATTGGAGAACATTCGAATAAGGATACACCAAAATTTATCGTGCTAGTGCATACATATGTACATATATGTATGGATATCCAAAAATTTTCATTATTCTTTATTGCTTAACTTTGCATACAGGGTGGTGCGTTCGTTTGTCCTTGCGTTGGCAGCCGACGCTGCAATATGACGCCGAAAAGCAACAATCGAATGTGGCTTCCTTGAGACAGTAGTAGCACCATTTTTGACGCTTTGCCGTTTCCAATTTCAGTTGCGTCATGGCCAGTTCACTCTTACATTTAAGCAGTTCTTCTTGGGCTATCAGTATTTCGGAAGCTAACTGTTGATAATCTCCATTGCTGGCGGCTATTGTAATATTACTGCTATTTGGGTCCTCAACATGTTCTCCTTCCATGTCAGTGGTAAAATCCTGCGGCGTAGAACCTGAAGCAACAAGAGGTATTGCTGCTACAGTTCTTAGCTGCCTTCTCCTCGCGCAGCCTGGAGTCGAAGGACATAGGCATTTTGCTACAGGTGTCATCCTGGTGGTGTCAGCCTCTTGGAGATTCCGTTTCCTTTTTGCTGAGAGAATTGGAGTCGTGTTTATATTGCGGTCCGTAACAGTTCCTTCCGTATAATGATGCAGGGCAAATTGAATGAGTTGTTCACCTATGCGAGGATTGGAATGAAATGAGAATAATGACGCTGAGTAGCGGGATAACAACTGATGACATCTTAGCTCTTGAAGAGCAGCAATTAGAGCACGGGAGTTTCTTTTCTTATGATAGTCGGATATGTCCGCATCAATTGGCAGAATATCCCGTGCTGCAACAAGAGCACGCGAATGAGAGCCGCCAAAAAATCGTACATCATATTTGTTTGACTTCCGGGACAAAACTCGAATTACCTTAGCTGGCCACGGAGGGAATCCGGACTGTTTGGCATATACAAGTTCGTGGCGTTGCAAGCATGGTTTAGCGAACCAAAGGTTAGAACGATTCGCTTCACTTGAAAATCGATAGCAGTCCGGACACCGACGTATCTCCCGAATATCATGAGTGACATCACGGAGGAGCCACTTGGTGGCATTAAATTCCTGGCACTTGGTGCCAAAGAACACTCCGATATTGTGCTGCAAGTCCACCAGATCGATTAGCAATTCCGTCAAATATTTATATTTCTGGGCTTCAATCTTTTCACTGATGTTAGAGAGACCAAGGATTTCATTACGAAAAAGTATCCGCTTGACTATAGCCGCATCCCGGACGCTCCAATGCTTGGCCAGATATTTACGCACATCCATTGTCAGCCAGCTCTGATGTATTTTCCAAGAAAAGTCCAGCAAGCAGCTAAGCTCTTCCTTACCCAGGTGCGGGGGATTGTGGAGAGCGGCAATTTTTAGTAGACGACAAGCAGTGCAGAGGTCTAGTTCCAAATCAACATCTGGATGGTTGAAATCGGTATCCAATTGGAATTCGCTTTTCACCTGGCTCTGTCTGCGACGACGTACTGAGGCCGGCTGCTCGCTCACAAAGAAGACATCATCAACATCCTCGTGTTTAAGGAACGAGGAAGTTACATCAATATTACTGTTGTGGTCAAGGACTGGACTGCTGTCCACAGGAATTGAATTATTATTATCATTATTGGTACTATCACTATTGTCTTCTAAATCTGTATCCGATTCATTGACTGGTAACCGATAGGTTTGCCCCTTGTGAGAGGGCACTGGATAGTTCGGTTTGTGTGGATCTTTGCGATGACAGGCGGCATGAAAGCTGCGAGCACATTTAACGCAATGTTTCAATTCAGATCCATCCCCGTTAGGTCTTTCTCTTTCAGCGAAATGGCACTCAAAACAATATTGATCTCTTGTTGACCGCGGTATCAACGCCAATTTCTGGCAAAATCCAACTTTAATCCCTTTGCGCCGTCCTCGACCATTTGCATTGGATTGATTGTGCACTAGAATACCCAGTTTCAATGCAGTTTTCACCGCATGGTTAGCTTCATCTGTGGAAACATTGTGTAACAATTTATTTTCCATATAAATTATTAAATTTCTTTCTTTTATATTGTTGCTGTGGCTCACCTGATGTTATGGACGCCGACAATAAACATTTTTCCAACTTTGTTATGGATACAAATGCACCATTTTGCAGAATATTCATCCAGAGCCTTATAGTTTCAGGAGGAAGGCCGATTGTCATTTTTAAAGCTAATATTTCGTATATATAACAGGTTGCGATTTAAATTAATTTAAATCATAAGTAAGGATTATGCTTTCCACATAATTAACACCTAAATAAAACAGCTATTGATAACGATAATAATAGTTCAGACGAGTTGAGCAATATCGTGATTTTCTATTTGTTATTCTGGGTTGTGGGACACTTTTTCCAACATAGCAAGGAAATCGTAGTAATCATGTCCTAGTGTACTGTATAAGAATAACTAAATAAGAATATTAAAAAAACCTAAAGATATAAATTTGAAATAATTTTGGAACACAGGTACTGATAACAGCGAAACTGACAACAGTGAAAAAATCACACTTTAGCAATATATCGATAACAAATAGAGTTGGCTTATCGATAGTGCAAGCGTCTGGGAAAGACGCAAGAAATCATTATATTCTTAATGTTGTGATTAAAAAAAGGGAGTGAAAAATCCCAGTTGAATAAAGAAACGTTTGTTTAAACTAATATACAACGTGGTAAATGTGTTTTTGTGGCAAAAATGGCTATGCCAAGTCAAATGAATAGAAAAAGTTACCAAACGGCAAAGGCGAAAGTCGAGCCCAATATAAATTACAAATACGCTTGTCGCTGCTGTCTCAAATCGGACGCGGAGTTTGTTAATCTGGATACATTGACGGTGGCGCGGAATCTAGATCCAAGTGAAGCGTCTGACCAAATACCATTAATAAGATGTCTGCTCTTTTGCATACACGCGGAAAATATTTCCGAATTGCCTCGATTAATTTGCATTGATTGTAGCAAGAGTTTGCAAATTGCCTATTATTTTCTTCAAAATGCTCTGCGTGCCCATGATATCCTTTGTCGCAAACTGTGTCCAGACAAGTCAACAAATTCGCAATTTAATGCGCTTTTCAATGGCAATATTAGTCGTGAGGTGGGTATTGTGTGGAATTAGGGTAGGTTTATACATATGTATGTACATATATTTATGCGATTACTTTTTTTGTTAGAAAGCGCCAACAAAAACTCCACTCGGTAAAACCGGAGTTCGTCATGAGTGTAAAATTTGCGGTACCATTGTCTACAATAGAATGGAACTAAAACAGCATATACGTCTGCACCGAGGTGAGTGAATTACCATTATTTGAACACAAATCTTTATGTTGCAATTCAACAATACTTTTTCCGCTTATATTATTTCAGACGCAGTTGCTCATAATTGCACACTCTGCAGTTTCGTCACAGTGAAGCAGCGCCAATTGGTGGATCATTATAGTTTTGTCCACCAGTTTACTACGGCACAGGCCGAGGAGCGGATTAACTCCGAGAATACTATTACAGAGCAACGTGACGAGAATCAACAAGAAGATCGTAAAGTATGCACTCTGGAAGATCTCGAATTGCTTATACCTACTGTGCTTAGACCAGAGGATTATGCGCATCCCAAAATTGAATACGACATTAATAATCAATTGGACGCTCCTTCAACGAGTAAGGAATCAAATGGCAATAATATTAGCATTGGTACGGAATTTCTTGTCTTGCCAGACGGATCGCTCCAACAACTAAATGGTGCCGGTAGGTACTCCGTGTCCCGAGTTGAAAAGTACACATTTATAATTCAATTCATGGTTTTCAGGAGTTCTTATTGAGTATATCGATGACAGCAAGAGGAATATCCCACCAACTGGTAATTTAAATCTACAAAGTCTTCTGGGCAGCGATGACGTAGACACTGCTCCAATGGATATAGATATTAATGAGCTGATTGTAGACGAAACCTCATTTCCAAAAATAAACGCCAAACCAAAGTCAGGGAAAATTGCATTATCTAGTTCACCTTCCACATTTAAGCACAAATGCAAGCTTTGTACAAAAGCATTTCCCACCTTGGCTCGACTAAAATCTCATCAATTAACCCACAGCCGTAAGTCAACTCTCTTAAGCTAATCAATTTAATTATGATTTGTTTTATTTAGATTTACCAAAATTCCACTGTGACCAGTGTAGATACTACTCGTTGAGGAGCTCTGATCTTGCTTATCACTATAGAACAGTCCACAGCAAACAGGAGAATGAAAAGACAATACAGCCCGTAGATGATTCGCGTATCTTTTCCTGTGATCTGTGTTTGTTCGAGACCAGGAACTCACGCACACTACGTGACCACTACACTGATAAGCACTTGGTTCGCCCCACAGAGGTGCAGTTGCGTCCAAGTTGGACCGCTGATATGGAAGCGCTGGCGAGTACGGTAGTTAGTACCAAAAGATCAGCTCCTACCAGCGAGAATGTATCTAATCTGGTCTCTAATCATAAGCAAGAGACTTTTACTCCATTGGACATTAAATGTGAGTGAAATAACTACATTATTTTTGAGTATTTTAGTTATACGAATTTTTACAGATCCTGATACAGGAATAATGCCCCAAGATACCGTCACAGATATTATGCAACAGCCACAGGCAACAACAACAGCAACAATTACACCAATGGGTGATATTAGTGTGGTTGTGGATGCCACGCCATTGTTCTTTGGAAATGGCACCGAAGCAGCTGACACTTCGTCACCACAACCAACAACAATTCCTCTTATTGTTGACAGCAATATCAATGAAAGCAACAGCGACAACAACAACTTTTCAGCATTTCCAGAAATCTCGGCCAGCCACAATCTGGAATCATTAGTTGAGCCACCAATGCCGGCGATGCCCAACCAGAATCTTCCGACGATGTCGAATCCAAGTCTACCAACAACTTCAACCAATACAAATACGTTAATGTTTGGCGATATGCAAGACTTTATAGATAATACGGATGTGGCTGCCATATGCACAATACCAGCTGATGATATGCCCGTTGTCGATGGCGATGATATTGTTATTGATAACAATAATATTAGTCTAGATTTCGATGCGGAAAATCTCTTTGAGGATTTCGAGGAGGACGAAGAGGAGGCAGTTGCTGCTGAAAATGAGGAGGGGGAGGTGGATGAGGAAGAGGACGATGCCGAAAATGATGATGAGAATGATAACAATGATGCGGCAGCTGATCAGAATCTATTATTGACTAGTGATGACGACGATGTCGATGACTTTGATGATGAGCAGTCGAAGCATTTGCAGAAACCATATTGCATTTACTGCAACAAAAAGTTTACTAGCCAATATAAGTTTGAGAATCATATGTTTGTCCATCGGGGTAAGTTAAAAGGAACCTTAAGTCAGGAAGGATAATATATATTCAACGCATATGTGTCATCAATCAGGTCTAGCACCCTATCGTTGTGAGCTCTGTACGAATCTTTACAATATGAAACGTCTACTCATCAGACATTATAAGACCGTACATAAACGGATGCCCACGCGAGATATGGTCCAGGCAAAGGGCGAGAAGATATCTGTGGCTCGTTCAAATAAGGAGACTATCCAGACCGATGTTAATAAAAGTAAGTATAGAAGATATGGTCGCGAACAGAAAAGGCTTATTCAATATTTCCTCGATGTATTTTCTTTAGATCCAATGCTAATGTGCGCCAAATGTCCATTTGAGTGTGAGTCGGAGGCAGAGATGAGAAAGCATTTAAATGCTCACCATGGCATAAATGATGGTGGTAAGCAAATGGATTTTTTTTTTTTGAATTGAAATCATGTATGAATCAATCAATCACGAATTCATCAATTGTGACAACGCTTCTTAGACGCATTGAATAGAATTTCTGCGATTATCTAAAGAGGAGAAAAGGGAATCGAAAGGATAAAAAAATATTTTTTTTTACTTCTGTTTTATTTTTTAACTTAAACAGATAAATAATATAACTTGAAAAGCTTTCCTACATCTGCGCCTATAGTCCATAAAGATTACACATTCACTTCTCTTCTTATTAATCAATTTTCGATTTCCCTTCACAGTTTCCGCACACGCCAATGAGGTATTCATCATACGCAGTAAGTATTTGAAAATGTCACGATCATTTGTGTGAGTGAATATAGTAAAAAATGTTCTTATCTTTAGAATTACCATTTGAGTGTCCCCGTTGCATACGTTCGTTTGCTGCGAAACGAACGCTAACACGTCATTTGCAACGTAGCCATTTGGTGGATACCATAATTGAGGTAACAGAAACAACCACCAGCAATACAGTGTCATCGACCAATGCTGAAGATACCGGAAATAAGGAGATTGCCATGATGATATCCCCGTCGGTGTTACCTGAAATTGATGGTGGCGAATGCGGTAAGATCGTCAAGAATTCCCTTGCAAGAATATCCTACAATTCAAACTCAACTTCCGACTATACCCAATACATGCCGCTGTTGTATCATCATTCTTCGATTCATGATCTGCAATCAACATTACCATTCCACGACGAACAATGATGATATCTTATTCACGCCAAAAACACTAGAAACGCGCAACAAAGACGATAGAGATGAAGCAGCAGGAATACTGAAGCAGGAAGCTGATGTGGTGGCATCAGTGGTAGATAATGAAAATCCGATAAACACTTCGGCTGCAAATTCTGCTGCAGAATCAACTACAGCAGCGCCAGCACCTTCGCCAACAACAGCATCGTCATCCTCAACACTTTTCCCTACTCCCACGCCCTTTGATTTTGACTATGATTTTATGGGTGACGCAGCCAACTCCACGCCTAGCACCAGCACTAACAACAATAATAATAACAACAGTACCGCTGATGGTTACACAAACGAAGCGACTGTGATTCCAAGCCATATTCTCAATGGGAGCGATAAGCTATTAACTGCTGCCACAATGGAGCCATCCCCCATAAAAAATGGACGATCGCGCCTTCCACGCACTCCAATCTATGTGTGCAAATTGTGCAATAAGACATTCGATGAACTAGGCAAATTAGTGAAACATGAAGCCGAGCAGCATTCTAGCAGTGAACCACGTCGCGTTGTCTTCCAGCACAAGTGTTCCATTTGCAATTCAACATTTCGGACATTGACCTTGCTTAAGTTCCATATGAAACGGCATTTGGCACGTAAATTTCAATGCAGTCGTTGTTCAAAATCCTTTAACAGAAGACAAGAAATGCAGCGACACATGTTGACCAAGCATGAAAAGCAGGATAGCAAAGAAAAGTCCTTCAGATGCTCTTTGGACGGGTGTAAAAAAACCTTTAACTACAAACATCACATGGTCCGTCATCAAAATGCGGTACATCTCAAGATCCGGCACATTTGTAATCTTTGTGGCGATGATTTAAAAACCAGTTTTAACCTAAGGAGTCATATGCGCGTTCACAGTGGCAATGGAAAGTCGTACAAATGTCCCAATTGCGATCGATCGTATGTGCGGCGCGGACCGTAAGTAAAAAGAAAGATTTGAATCGAATAGAGTTTGCAAAACTTATCAAAAAAATGTATCTTTATTTCATTCTCAGACTTCAGCAGCATGCTCGTCAGGCTCATCACATTGAGTTTACTGATAGTGACTGGCCCCAAATGTTATGCAATAATATATGCTCCAACAATTCCCTAAATAAAAAAGTCTCTGCGCGAAAAAACAAGTCCTCAGCAAAAGAACAGGACAAGAATTAATGAATTAAATGAAACCTATTTTAGAATTTTTTTTCGACAGTTTTCAATTAATAGCACAAGAAATATCAAGATTTGGATACTTTTTATCCCTTATTTATATAGGCGCTTTTGGTATTCTGAAGTTTTCCATTTCAATTTAACATTTCTAATATCCATTATTGTAAATAAGAAAATATTAGCATTATAACGGTGGTTGCAAGATTCTGTTTAACCATGGTAGAGCTAGACACATGTACTTAAAAAATATGCACTACTTTAGTTATAAAGAAAGAACGGTTAAACGTTTTATTCATATTCACTTCTCAGAAAAATCATTTTTAACTTATTGAGTAAACCAGGCAATCTTCATATAGTATAACACACCATCGGATCTTTGTGGCATACATAAATATATACATATGTTCATATGTATTAATTATCCCCATACAAGTAAAGAATGTGAATGCTGTGTAATAAATAGTGCCCTAAAGAGTAGATTCCACTGAATTTATATTAAGCTTACTCCAATTATAATGTAATAAAATATTTTTTTGTTCATCTAATTTTTGTTTTATTTTCTTCGGGGTTAAATGTTTAGAAATCTGTCAACGTTTACCAATTTGAAAAGAATGTGTGGATGCCTTCTTCAATACGTTTTTTTTTAAACAGAAAATAGTTACTGATTTTTTTTTTTTTGATATAGGATACAAAAATTGGATATCAAAATTTGCATATTTTTTGCTAGCAACCCAAACATGCACCAAACATAGATGGTGCCACAGTGCAACCATAAGCGCGTGTCAATCGGTTTACAAACAAAATAGGGTGGCAAAGTAGAGTGACCAAATAGGGTTAAAAAGCGATATAGAAATTGTTAACAAAACTAAAACTAAACTCGGATTTCTGATATTGACAACGCCTTAGAATTTGTGCGATTGGTGACTTTAAATGGATACCGCAACTGCCCTATCCCTGGCAGTGGTCGCTAGCCATAAAACAAACAAAATAAAATGCCGTGCGTGTCTCTCTGTGGACCGAAAGACGGTTAAACTGGATGCGAAAATGCCAGATCTACAGAATCCCCGTACGTATGGACAAGGACTGCGACAGTGCACTAAGTTGGAGCTGAATGTTAGTGTCACCGCTAGCGGTTATAAGTGGCCAATGCAAATATGCGTGCGCTGTTGCCGGGCTCTAGAAGTGGCCATGCATTTTGTGGAAATGGCTATAGAGTCCGATCGCAAGCTTTATGCTGAGGCACAGATGCTTAAGTCTTCAACGGGTGCGGAAACAGTAGTGGGAGAATTAAAGCGGAAAGCTAGCGATGAGTTGCTAAACTGGAATCAATTCAGTCAAGAGTTTGAGCAATTCGTGGAGAGTTATGACGGTGACTCGGGTCCCATTGAGGAAAATGTTCTATATATGAGAGGAGCTAAGGTGCCACGGTTAGATTCTGTCGTGATAAGTAGCAACAAGCCGCCAAAAGAGGATGATGGTAAGATCAGAAAAAATCGACAATTGTTTAACACTATAATCTTCTTCCCGGCTGTCTCTCTAATTCTAGTCATATTGTTTGACGTTAAATACGATACCAACAATTTGGATGCAGAGGATGAAAACGATGGGTCCGATGCGAAAAACAATGAAACATTCTTTGAAAATAGTATTAATGATAATGGAGAAGTAGTCGTTGATTCTGGTGCTGCTTCTGGGACCAGCGGCGAGAACAATAACAACAATAATTACAAATTTAATAACAAAAATGGCGACATGTCCGGTCTGCCGGACGTTGAATGTGATCTAATACAACGTGCTATCTTTATGACGCTCAATGACGACTCTGACGATCAGTTGGAAAAAAAAACGTCAAAAGATCAGTTGTCAAATGAATCTAGCAGTGCCACCTCAACACTAATAAAGAGTAAGTAAAAAACTGTTGTAAGGAATTCACTATTCCGCAAAATTTTCTTTATTTGTTACGAATCTAATTTCTTTGCTTTTATTTCAAGACTCTTACAATGTGACTGGGGTAACAAAAACCGTAGCAACTACCAATCAAAGGCCAGCTACCACAACAAGTCGGACGCCACTAAATATTCCGCTTCTTAGTTGCAACATTTGCAGTTTTACCCACAACGAAGCGAAACAGATAAGGATTCATTATCTGACTGTCCATAACGCTGAAATGCACGAAGACGATATTATTGGTTTAACCAAAAGTGGGTATCAAATAAATACTGTGTATATATTTTGGAACGACTTTTATTTATTTTAATTTATTTAACTTTCAGATCAGAGTTTTAAATGCCGACCATGCAATAGTTATGAGACGAAGAGTCGGGCAGATATGCAAGAGCATCTCATCAATCATCATAAAATTGATGGAGACTTTGGTAAGTCCCTATACAATGAATAAAATGAGTTATTTTGGAAAGCGAATGGTACTGAAGATTCGATATATTTAGTTTATGTTTCATGGTTAACTTAATAACTTATACATTTTCGCAGAAATGTATTGCTATGTACAACAGAACTGTCCAGCCTGTCCCCGTATTTTCAAAGATCAGCGCTCGGCCAGAACACATTACACCAGAGTGCACACGGAAACCCAAAATGAAATCTCGGAGCAGCAGCAGACACATATTTGTACCTCGTGTGATAAGGTATTCAATCAGAAGACCAGCCTGCAGGCCCACCAACGATTTTGCCAGGTTAAGGATCCTGTCCAGTGTAATTTCTGTGCTGAGCAGTTTACTAGCATGCGGAAGTACGAGGTCCACTTACAGCACCAGCATTCTGTTGACACCTTACATGAGTGCGAGATATGCCATAAGAATTTCAAAAATGCTGATTCCCTGGCCGTTCATCGAAAGCGCCACTCGGAGCGACATCATCAATGTGACAAGTGTTCCCTAAACTATGTAAACGCGGCTGAGCTTCGGATTCATAATGAACGTGCCCATGTGCAACATGAGATGGAAGTCAGTTGCCAGAGCTGTGACAGTAAGTTTCCAAATTTCGCATTGCTGCGGGAGCACAAGCAAAGGAATCATAAGCAACAGAGAATTTGGCGCTGCGTCAGTTGCAATTTTGAGACCACAACCAGATGGTATTTGCGTCAACATCAATATGAGCACTTGGGTTATCCATACAAATGTACGAACTGTCCTGAGGAATTTGCAAATCGCGGAAAGTAAGTACAGATGGCATGATTAAATAAATTCGGAACATGTTATAATTTTTCAATTCCAGAATTCGCCAACATTCCAAGAAGTTGCATGGCATAGAGCTGACAGATGACCAACTGGCTGAGATGTTTCGGGAGCGCAATGGTTACACTAATCGGCATGATGCATTTAACAAGAGCAACAACTCACTTGAAATTCCCGGCTTTAGCGACGATTGCTTCAGTGAACTGAGAGACCTGGGAGTAGACTATGACGGAATTACAAACGATCTCTTCACCAATTCGGCCACCTTGGACAATCTGCTCGATCTAATACCATGAACTGAGAAAGGGATTTACCTACCTGCATAGAATTTAAATCAAGCAACAAGAGCTAGAAGACTGTGTGCACTTTACATAAAAAAAAAAACAGAACTAATGAAATCTATTCGGCACCGTTCATTAAAGATGAATGTAGTTGATGGATTTGGCAGCATATTCTTTACATTTTATCAGTAACCTTACTCAGAGAATTCACACCAAACTAATATAATGCAAATTGTACATCTCTTTACAATCAATCCATGGTAAATTTGTTTTGTTCTTTCTTTTGAAGTACATGCAAACATCCATAATTCCCAATAAACCACGAACAAAAGCGTTTTAGAAGCGCGACAAATGATTGTGTTTTTCTCGTCATCACGGTTTATAATTTTAACTATTTCAATTTTTAAAAATTCTAATTAACACCCTGGATGAATTTTGAGAGGAAATCTGTTGGTTTTGGGTCCTGCGATTCCTTCCAATAACGCATTATGTGCCCCTTCTGTTTCCAAATCTCTACAGACTCCTTCAGCTCCATTTGGCCCTGGAAATTTATTAGGATGAGATATCGTCTACTATAATAAATAAGCTGAACACTTGCCTTGATGACCAGCATATCAATCACACGTATATCGGTTACATGTCGCTGTTTCGAAAACTCCTCGCGCAACTTGGCGCGGCACTGCTCCACGGACATTGGTATGTCATAGTCCATAACTACAATGTGAACAATTATATTAAATGTAAGTGCGCATTTGTTTATATACCGTTTCCATCGAGAGTTTTGATGACATAACAGACAGGAGATGGAGCACTTACCAATGTAAGGCATTTGACGATACCAGGCCTTGTAAAGATTAAGAGCACGCTTTCGTGCCTCATCCCGGTCTACAGAGAGAATGGGACGCACTTGTTGTACGGCCCGTTTGACGGCTTCACGTCCGGCCATGGTTTTGTTTCGAATTTGCCTTTTTTCTGCTTACACAAAATTTGCCTGCCAGAACAGCTGTTTGTGTACAGTATGACCAGCCGACAAATAAAAGTAAACGAGCGTAGTGTTGCCTAACGGTGGAGCAAAGGTTGAACGTTTTTTCTTATCAATTTTCCAAATCCAATAATTCAGTTTATAGAACGAATTATTTTTCACTGAGTATGTACCACTACGAGTTTATACCTATAGCTTTGTATACAGAAAGATACAATCTCCTTACATTGCAAATAGATCATCGATTTATTATTTGACATAATCTCAGACTACAAATCATTTTGGGGCATCTTAACCTCATGCACATTTAAACATAGATAAAACATTTATGTATATATAACGCCGTCTAGGCAGTTAACTTTTTAGCTTCTTGGTAGCGGCACGAGATGTCATTCCAATTAGCAATATCCCATATGGCCTCGACATAGGAGGGACGCACATTTTTGTACTGCAAATAATAAGCATGCTCCCAAACATCAATTCCGAAAAGAGGAATCAAGCCAGTTGAAGCTTCGAGCGGATCTTGGTTGGGGAGGGCGGCCAATTGAAGTTTTCCCGTCTTCTTATTGTAGCCCAACCAACCCCAGCCGGATCCCTGAACTCCCACTGTCAAAGTACTTAGTTCCTTTTTAAAGTCTTCAAAGCTTTTCCATTGGGATTCAATTGCGCGTTTAAGATCCTCGCTGGGCGAGGTCTTTTCGGGTGAGAGATTCTGCCAGAAGATGGTGTGATTAATGTGGCCTCCACCATTGAAACGAAGGGCCGAACCCAACTGAATTATTTTTGTGGTGTCGCTTTTGTTCTTGGCTTCTTGCAGTTGCTCCTCTGCTGCGTTTAGATTGTTGACATAGGTCTGGTGGTGCTTTTGATGATGCAACTCCATTATCTCACGGCAAATGATTGGCTCCAGTGCAGTGTACTCATAGGCAAGAGGAGGCAACGAGTGCTTTGCACGCACTGCGAGGCTGCAACGGTAAATACACATACATACATATATACATTTAATTGTTAAATCAAGTTCACGGTCTGGTCGTATTGCTATTTATGTAATAATTCTACTGCCACCCGGCATTTAATTAGTTTTTTTCATGTTTTACTGCGCTTACCGTGCTGCTTTGGTTATGTTGCGTGCTGCGAACATCTTCCACTGTATTTCTTCAAGAAAAATCAATATTTGTTAAGAAAATATTAGAAAGTGGAATAAATTTCTACAAAATTATTCTTACCGGAGCTTAGGTTGTTCACTCTATTTCAATATCTACTTTTTCGTTGCTTTTAAGCGAAACAGGGCTGGAAAAGCACGCACGCCTGCTGTACCCTATTCACACTTGAGATTTTGACTTGTGTTACTTGATTACACGATTATATATGTATGTACATACATACATACATACATAATTTATATATGTTTATTCATACATATGTACATAAGTATCTTAGATAACTACAATCATTCTTAATACTTATGAAAAAATAAAAAAAAAGTAGACATTTGTCCATTTAAATATTATTTGCCATGCAAAAATTTTAAAGGAAATTTTTAGTTATATAATGTTAATATTTTCATATTTTATAATTTATATGAAAAGTTATAAAACGCCAGTGTAACGCATAGAAATAAGCATTTCCGACCGCATAAAGTATATATTATTCATGATCAGCATCAACATCAGCATCAAGCCGAGTCAATTGAGTCCGTTAGTCTGTTTCTTCGCACGATTTAGACCTTAAATTTTAAGCTACGTGGTTAAAACCTGGTAGATAAGCTTTTTAGATGTGTAGATTTGACAAGTTTAAAAATCAGTTCTATCGGATAACTATAAGATACAGTACGATATAAGATATAGTTTTTTTTTGGAATAAATCGAGTTTATTTTGCATTTATAGAATTAATTTTATTTTAAATTTTGCATTGGATCTTATGTGACAGAAAACTTTATAAAGAAGTCTAAAACTGCAGGGGAGGCCGAAGTAAGCTTCTTTAATATTTTTTTTCCTAATATCATTGTTAGTAGAACTATACACTTTGCGCCTTGGGTCTGCTTATGTTACAATTGAAAATTCTTTATTCAATTTAAATGACATTTGATAAAGGAGTAACCCAGGCACACAAATACACGAAAAATATGTCTAGATTCTTTATACCTTCTCATATTAAAATCGATATATTCGATCAAAAAGCACAACAAATTCTATATAAATCGCTTAATTATCGTAAGTTGACAATATTATTGGGATCCGTCTAAACTGATTAACCCAGATTCGTTCTATATGTTAGCTTTGGCCACCGAAACGATGAGTCGCGAGGGTAATGCTGATGTATCGAATAGGGGAGTTATTATTGACAATGGTTCTGGAGTATGCAAGGCAGGATTCGCAGGAGAAAACACACCCAGGGTGGTGTTTCCGTCTATTGTGGGCCGCCCACGCCACTTGAATGTACTATTAGAGTCTCGACTAGATGAAAGTGTCATAGGAGATGCGGCGGTCAGTAAGAGGGGCATGCTAACACTAAAGTATCCCATTGAGCATGGTGTGGTAGCGAATTGGGAGGACATGGAAAAGATCTGGAACCATACCTTTGATTTGTTACGTGTGGAGTCCCACTTAAGCCCCGTCTTGTTAACAGAGGCGCCATTAAATCCAAAAAAGAATCGCGAAAAGATGACAGAAATTATGTTTGAAACATTCCAAGTGCCATCTCTGTATGTGGCTATCCAAGCAGTTCTGTCGCTTTATGCCACTGGTCGCACTATTGGAGTTGTACTTGACTCCGGTGACGGAGTTACGCACACGGTTCCCATTTACGAAGGTTACGCCCTGCCTCATGCCTGCATACGCCTAAATTTAGCAGGACGGGACCTGACTGACTATCTGAGTAAGTTGCTACTAGAGCGGGGGTGTAAGTTAAGTACCAGTGCAGAACGTGAGATTGTTCGTGACATAAAAGAAAAGCTTTGCTATGTATCCCTGAACTACAAGGAGGATCTGGAGCGGGAAAGGCAAACAACGGAGGAGTGTATCTACGAATTGCCTGATGGCCATAGAATTTCTCTGGGTAACGAGCTCTTTCGCTGTCCCGAGGCCCTTTTCAAGCCATCCATTCTCGGCCAAGAAATGCTGGGACTGCATGAGGCAATTTATGAATCTGTACACAAGTGTGATTTAGATTTACGTAAAGACATGTATACAAACATCGTTCTATCGGGTGGTACAACCATGTTTCCAAATATTGAGAAGCGTATGCACAACGATCTGGTCGAAATGTTAATCAACAGGAGGGTCAAAATAATAGCTAGTCCAGAAAGACGGTTTTTAGTGTGGTCTGGTGGTTCTGTATTAGCCTCGCTTTCAAGTTTTCAAAATATGTGGATCGATGCTGAGGAATACAGTGATGTTGGATCGACTATTGTTCATCGCAAATGCTTTTAGGCTGATAACGAATGTTCGCACTTGAACATACGTAGATATGTATATATTTTATATGATTTAACTTGAACATTATCTATGTATATAGCATATATTATTATTGCACTTAAATCAGCTCATCAGTATTTTTATTTTAATTAATTGAGAATTTCATTATCCAAATTGACGCATACAAATGAGTCTTGTCGTTGTAGTGATGCACTTACGAAAGATGCAGTAACCTTAACTTCCTTACAGTTACAGTCGGCGCCAACTTCATCTCCAGCTCCAGCTCTCCATCACACGTGCAGAAGAGCAACAATGCAACGTTTTACCTTCAACATAATCATAATCATCAAACGGGCTTCATCATTTTCAACGTTTTCAGCATTTTTCAGCTGCACTTGAGGCGCTTTTTGATTGTTTTTGTTGTTGGTTGTGCTTTAATGCACTTCACTTGATTTGATCACGGATCTACACGACAATAGCGCGTGCTTGTGCTCCCCATCTCTCCTTACCCCGCGCCAAAGAAAAGTAAAATAAAAAAAAATTCAAAAAGACAGAAATCATTTATGCAGCTGCATTAGCCCTTCTAAACGCATCAATTGAATCTCCGAATTATGTACATTTTTTGCAAATGTGTTACAATTTTGAAGTGTAAAGTTCAATAAACTTCCTGCATTGTATGTACATTGTTCACTTCGAATTCTATTTCGAATAATCAACCAAGTGAGGCGTGATGCCAGAGGTTGAGCCTGAACCAAACTGACAGCAATTTTGAAGGGTTTTTTTTTTAGCTCTCCTCGAAACTGTGCCAAACAACTTGCTGCCACTGCTGCTGCCTGTGGTGACTGTATGTGTCTTTCGTCTCCAAGGTTGCGTAAATTTATCACTTCACTTTGCCAGCGGGCGGCGATTTGTGTAAAGATTGTTGGATGCGGGAGAGGAAGGAAAAGTAGTAGTAGAAGTGGGAGCTAACCATGCTACTGCAATTTTTCGAAATTATTTTCATTTTGTTTTTAATTCATGTTTAAGCTTAAATTTATATATCATTTTAAAAGTTAAATACATAAATAAAACTCGTGAAGCCATAAATTTAAAAGGGACATCAGCGTTTTAAAGAAGAGAAGGCTCCATTGTGTCATGAACGCGACAAAGAAAAAACTCATGAGTTGTCATCTGGCATGAAATGCATACATACATATACACCTATGAACATATGTATGTATATACATATGTGTATGTATGTATTTTTGTATACATACATATGAACTTATATGCTTTGAAGATGATGTCGCCTTTGTTGCTAATTTTATATGTGTAAAAAATGGAAGAGAATATGGTGAGAAATTTCGAAAATGTTGTAAGGGAACAATATGAAGTGCCTGTTTTAAAATTATGTAATTTATATCAAGTGGAGGTACTCTTATTGATTAATAAATAGTTCCAAATGTCAGTGCTATCATAAAATCTACATACATTTTGAAAAACTTCCTTTCATTTGTTTAAATTAACTATTAAAAATTTCATTTTTTTATTTCTCCTATAGTATTATGCCCAAATCAACACATAATAACTTGTTTAGAAAATCAGAATAATTCCAAAAGGGGAACACATATGTATGTATGTATATTTATGTCCATATATGTACATACATATGTACATACATACATACATACATATGTACATATGTACATATATCCAACCAACTGCAAATTTGGTTATTTCAAATGACATCTGGAAGTCTAAAACTGTTTACCGATTTTAATTAAATTTTATCTTTCAAAAACTTAAGTTAATTTGCCAAATAAAAGACTAATTAATTAGGGGAGACATTTAAAAGTTTGGAATTGTAAATACATAATTTCAAAATTATATCAAAACAGTTGTTATTGTATACATATAATATACATATGTATATAATGTGCATTATACTGGGCCATCGTAGAACTATTGGAAATGCTCCATATTTTCATCTCATATATATTTTACGTATCTATTTACTATACAGAAGAATTGAAATAATTCAGTGTTTAATTAAAACTTAGGTTAATTTACTGATCTGAAAAAATAGGTTTGTAGATTAGAAACCTAACATTATCATTTGCCCTTCTAATTAAAGTGTTTTCATAGTTTTCACTTAAAGGTTAGAATTATATTAAATATATTTCCCTTCCCCTTTAGACAATAAATTTCGATTACCTGTTGCGTTGTCATGTCACAGCAGATTATGTCTCTATATAAATAGAAAAGATGACGTCAGAAACTGGACCGTATACTGCGCAGATGCTGTTAGGGTTTCCAGGCATACTAATATTCCTTAACTGTATCCTTGTGAAAATGTGTGCAGAAGTATCCTGTGAACCCTGGTCCTTGCAACCTGTTGCCAGAGTAAGAATGGGCACTGCACAGTTCTATCTCATTATCCTAACCAATCTGGAGCGGAGACAATGAGCGGAACTTTAATTAAACCAGCAATCCGTATACGGTTCCTTTGTCTATGTGGACTGGCCATATCGATATACTCTCTATATGTTAAGATTCAGTTAGACAACAATAAAAACTATAGAGCAATGTGTGATATAGCAGAGAGAATTAGCTGTACGGCTGTGTTTAAATCTAAGTGAGTTTCAAATTGATAAAATTTATATATATGTATGTATCTTAATATCTTTATTTATAGTTATGGACGAGGATTTGGACTTACCCAAATAATATTTGGCACATCTTCAACGAACTTAAATCCTCCAAATGGAGTGATTGGAACTGTGTTTTATTCACTCTTTTTGGCAAGCTGTAAGTGAATACATTAAGAGTCTCTCTACTAAATAATTGATTTTAATTTTTCCAATTAGCCTTCTTCGAGCGCCGCTGGCTTTGCATGGTTCAACTGATGGTATCCATTTTAACCTTGATTCTTAGCTGCTACTTGGGTGGACTTTTACTTTTTGTTCTCTACGATTGTTGTATAGTCTGCGTATTTATCTATATTATTAATGCTTTGCTTTTTTGGGATGTGTACAGACGCTTTAAATCTTTCTACCTGAGAAAATTGGCCACTGAGTGAAAATTTTTTGTAATCATAAACAAAATAAAAAAAAAACCTGGACATCAAGATAATCAGTTGAAGATGAGCTACCAGTTAAGTTATGTATGTTGGAGCTGGGTTAGTTTGGGGTTAACTTGGTGACGTGATAATTAAGAGAATCGCTACCTTTTAACCCCCACGTCTGCATATTATACTGATGAATGAATGAGGAGGATGTGACTTTCATGGACGGTCACGTAGTGCAGCAATTATTTCTTCTGTTCCTATTTTTCTGCTGGTAGGCGGATGTGTAAATTTAATGCAATTAATTTCTCATAAAGCATAAAGGAAGCTTATTGTGTAGGACTTCAATTTCGAGAGAATGATCACTAAAGGTACTGTGGGAATTGGGGGTCATGGGACTCAGGTTTTTCGAGTTTAAACTTAAATATATTGATTAAGATATAATTAGGAGATCGAACTGATTAAAAATTCACATTGCTTTCTGGATGCCAAATTTAAAATAGATTCAGAACTGTCAAAACAACGACTGTTGTTTATTCTCCCTGTCCAGTTAAAGGAATAATAATAATAATCTATAATTTTCCTTTGTATGTGATCATTTCGCTTCCCTTCTATGCCCATTGAACGCAATTCAATTTGTCTATATATGTATCTATGTATATGCTAGACTCTGTACCAATTGGGGTCGCATGTGGCACGATCTTCTTCAATTTTTGACAAGGTAAATACAAACGCAAAGTTTGGAGCTTGTCACAAACGCCGACGCCAATGCAGATGCTGGGGCAGATGCCGACACATTCACCTCGCATGCAAGTAGACTACTTTGCTCCAGAGCCAGAGCGCTGAAAAGGGGGCTAACACACAGTCACAATCACTTGCCTCGAAAATGTGTGTGCCACAAAAGAAGGCAAATCAGCTTGGCAACAGAGACTGCGGTTCGGTTCGTTCGCCTTCACGTACGATCTAAGCCAGAGCAGAGCGTTGATTGAGATGGAGATTTGAGTTTTGGTTCGTTATAGAATGCAGCTGACTTGGCGCCTTTGAAGATGATCGTATGTGGCAGCAGCAATAGCAACGGCAGCTGTTCGGTGTGGTTGCCACCGCCACCGCATCATACAGATGAGTCGTCGGTCGACCAACTCCTAGACTTTCAGTTTCGTTTGGGGCTTACTTAAATTGTGCTGCCATATAAATATACGCTGTCATTGTAGCCAGAGATCAGTCAGAATTCGGCATTGCTCCAAGATTCAAGTCAAGCTAGAGCTCCTCGAAAAGCCAAGCAAGAGAAATTGAATTGTGTGGAATATGTTTAAGTTATTGGGCCTAACGCTCTTGGTGACGGCGGTTCTGGCACGTCCTGAACCGCCAGTGAACTCATATCTGCCGCCCTCAGATAGTTATGGTGCTCCAGATGCTGGAGGCGGTGGTGGTCAGGGTGGCCGTCCTTCTGACACGTATGGAGCTCCTGGAAATGGTAACGGCGGCGGACGTCCTTCTAGCAGTTATGGAGCTCCTGGTGGACAAGGTGGCTTGGGAGGCAAGCCTTCGGATACTTATGGGGCTCCCGGCAGTGGTAACGGTAATGGAAATGGTGGCGGTCGTCCCTCAAGCAGTTATGGAGCACCAGGCGCTGGAGGACAAGGTGGCTTTGGAGGCAGACCCTCCGAAACTTATGGTGCTCCCGGTAATGGAAATGGCAATGGAAACGGCGGAGGCCGTCCTTCTAGCAGCTATGGAGCTCCTGGTGGTCAAAATGGCAAACCTTCGGATACTTATGGGGCTCCCGGCAGTGGCAACGGTAATGGAAATGGGGGCGGTCGTCCCTCAAGCAGTTATGGAGCACCAGGCTCTGGAGGACAAGGTGGCTTTGGAGGCAGACCTTCGGATACGTATGGTGCTCCCGGCAGTGGTAACGGCAATGGAAATGGTGGTGGTCGTCCTTCTAGCAGTTATGGAGCTCCTGGTGGTCAAGGTGGATTAGGTGGCAGACCTTCGGATACTTATGGTGCTCCCGGCAATGGTAACGGCAATGGAAATGGTGGCGGTCGTCCCTCAAGCACTTACGGAGCGCCAGGCTCTGGTGGTTCTGGTAATGGAGGATCCCGCCCTTCTAGCAGCTATGGTGCCCCAGGTAGCGGAGGACAAGGTGGCTTTGGAGGCAGACCCTCAGATTCTTACGGCCCTCCCGCTTCCGGTGCTGGCGCTGGAGGTGCTGGAGGCGGCAATGGCAATGGAGTTGATTATGACAACGATGTAAGTAGTTCGGTAGGCTTCGGGTTGGTTAAACCCCATAGCCACCCAAAAAATTTTCTCCATGTGGAATGCTTCTCAGCCCTTAATGCTGCACCTGCTCGCCTTAGGTCTCTTGCACTGCCTTCGTTTTTGCTTATGCATTTTCTCCCCAATCTCTCAAACTGTCTCTCTTTCTCTATTCTCTATCTGTCTCTTTCTTTCTCTTTTTCCACACGCTGGCGCGGCCCCTGTAGGAACCCGCTAAATACGAATTTAATTACCAAGTTGAGGACGCTCCAAGTGGGCTCTCATTCGGGCATTCAGAGATGCGCGACGGTGACTTCACCACCGGCCAGTACAATGTTCTGTTGCCCGATGGAAGGAAGCAAGTAAGCGCAAAGCTGGCTGGGAGAAGGGCATCACAATATGGAGAGGAAGATGATCACAATTAAAATGCCTAATCTATATTTCCTTTTTTCTTTTCGTCTTAACATCAAGATTGTCGAGTACGAAGCTGATCAACAAGGATACCGACCACAAATCCGTTATGAGGGCGATGCTAATGATGGATCTGGATCCGGAAGTGGTCCAGGTGGCCAGAGCCTAGGTGCCGATGGCTATTCAAGTGGACGACCAGGCAATGGAAATGGCAATGGTGGTTACTCTGGAGGTCGTCCTGGCGGTCAAGATTTGGGTCAAAATGGCTACTCCGGTGGTCGTCCAGGTGGTCAAGATTTGGGCCAAAATGGTTATTCTAGTGGACGTCCTGGTGGCAACGGAAACGGTGATGGTGGCTACTCTGGCGGTCGTCCAGGTGGTCAAGATTTGGGACAAAATGGATATTCCAGTGGACGTCCTGGGGCCAACGGTAACGGTGGTGATGGCGGACGTGTGATTATTGGTGGACGAGTCATTGGCCAGGATAATAATGATGGCCAGGGCTACTCTGGCGGTCGTCCTGGCGGTCAAGGCCAAGACTTTGGAGCAGGCGGTTACTCCAACGGCCGCCCAGGTGGGCCGGGTCAAGGTCAGGATCTGAATCAGAATGGCTATTCTAGCGGTCGTCCTGGAGGACGCCCAAATGGCCAAGACAATGATGGTCAAGGCTACTCCAGCGGCAAGCCAGGCCAAGGACGCAATGGCAATGGTCAGCAGTCCAATAATGGTTTTGGACCCGGAGGCCAAAACGGGGACAACGATGGCAGTGGCTACAGATACTAAAGGATTCCCTCAGACAAACGACTACAGGACACAAACTCACACTCATCTTAGATAAAACTTCAGATATAGAAAACCATACCTCTATCTTAAGACTTTCAAGTACTATGGTAACCCGATTTTCGGGTGCCGACCCTACCTTTCCATTCCAAATCCCTTTACTCCCACCAGGCCCTATCATCCTACTATAGATCATTTTACGCTATCTCATCTGCTATTTTCCATCTAAACAAATATTTCTTAGACCATTGATTTCTTTATAGTGCTAAGTTCACCTTATTTTAAATGCAAAAGGCAAAAACAAAACCCAAAAAAAGTTAGAGAAAATAATAATTATGCCAGATTTGATAATATTAAGAGTAAAGTAAATAAATAAAGAATATATATATATATCTATAATTATGTATGACAATTTGTTTAACTAAATAAAAAAGATCTTGTATGAATATGAATAATGTTAAAGATATGTTACAGACAAGGCCTCTCTCACTTCTTGATGATCTTTGTTGATCCAGGGGATTTAGTTTTACTGCATATGTACATATGTATATTCTTAACTTAATAGGAATACTAGTATTGTTGAGAATAGTGTAGGGATGTGTTAAAAAATGAAAGTCCTTGGTAACTTAAAGCGGGATCAGTTAAATGGGTTAAAAAAAATTATGTACGAATTTGTGATTCTGAAATATTGAAGTCTTGAGGCCAAGGTCTTTGTAGTACATAGTGTTATCACATATGTGCAGGAGATTTTGACCGTATATTATATACAGGAGAAAAATGTAATAAATACTACCCAGTTTCCCTTTTAATATTTTTATGTGAATCATAGAAAATTATTAATAATTATTTCTACAACCGGCAAAACTAGCCGTGATTTCTTTTAGATAGTTTAGTTAGTTTTAGATAGTTCCGATTTCAAATAATAAATCGTGGTGGTTCAAACCTATGCCTGACTCTTCCGAACTTGTAATGCTTAGACAAAACTGTAAAATCGTTCTCAAACAGTGGTAAAATAGAGATCGGTTAGATCATTGGACTTTGCTGATATGTAAATATAAAATATAAATACATATACATATATAAATCTTACAAAAACCACATCAAATCATATAAACAAATTTCTTGAAAAAAAAACAAAATTACTTATTCAATATTAAATCGGTGATATCTCTACTTTTTATCATCTGTATATCTTATTTTCTTTAAATGTATATTAAACATCTATATATTAAACAAATATTAGACAAATGAAGCAAGCAAGTCGACCCTGCCGACATTGAGTAAGACCAAGTAAAAGTACTCCATAAAGTCAAAAACGATTAAAATCGCCATCAATTTACAAAAAAAAATTCTCTTAGCATGCAGCAACAGCGAACGCATGCTATCTCGCTCACACTTAACAGCCCATTTTGCATGGGGCGTTTCAGTACAAAACGGAAATACGTATATCTCCAATAATTATTGTCCGATTTCGACAAAATTTGGTCAGCTGGTGCATATTGGCTATATTAATATGCATGCCAAGAATGCGATATCTTTATTACAGCTCAAGTTATAGTTTTTTCTTTCTGCCTGATACATACATTTTAGCGACTTTAATATACCCTTTTACCCTATGGGTACAGGGTATAATAAATGTATATTATTTCCATATATGACTTTGCTATGACATAAAATACCCATTTAAAAAATTTGAAAGATTCCATAAATTATAATCACCAACAATAATCGGGTCGATCTAAACATGAGCCTCTTGCGACTAAATCTAGAATTATCCAAAAACTAATAATTTATAGTTTAAAAAGTGAAAATAAATTGGAAAAGTGCAACTAACAAGATTTTCAGAAGAAAATTTGGAATTTTATATACATAAGTGCCTGATAATTGTTTAAGACATTCTAGTAAAGAAATAAAAGATATGTCCATAGATAAATAGAAAATTTAAATATATTTTTAGTCTTTATCTAAAACTGAGATTTTTTTATCTAAGCAGTCTTTGCAGACTGTTCCATAAATTTGCTAATATCACCCAAGACATTATCATTTTCGTATTTACCGGAATCACCAAAATTAGTCCAAGTATAGTTCCAATATTTGGGATTGCCTCTAGGATCGTCAGGTCTATTAGCAGGTGGAATGGCAGTGGAATTCAAATATTTCAACTCCGACATCAGAGAATTTAGAACAATGGGATACCTAATTAAAAAAAAATTGAATTCTCTCTTTCTTTATTCCACTTGAGCAAATTAAACTTACTGTGTGGCCAAATTGTATTGCTCACAAGGATCATCCCGGATATTGAATAAACAGGGAGCCTCCAGAGGTTGACAGACGTTACCCTGTTGGACATGGCTCGGTTGACTCCGACAACTCACAGTTGCGGCTGATCTCAGTCTCTGCTGCTCGGCACGACTTGGTAAAACTCCTAGTTGAAGCATAGCTTTGCCGGCCAGACTTTTTGCCACCTGCTGCCAGTTATAAAGTTTTGGGTCTCGCTCTCCGGCTGGACCATACCAACCGTCCCAGGCTCCCTTATAGTTGGTTCCCTTAATAAGTTTCCAATCACCCACCGTTAGAGCTGAACTGTTCCAAATGTCATCAATATTGTGGAGTACACTTTTACGCGGAGAGGCCTGATCATGGACAAGAGCTTGCCATATGCTTTGACCATCTAGGGGTTTGCTGAGGTTGGCCAAAAGCGAATTACCATCGGCAACATCTAGGAAAGTTGGCAGCCAATCTGTGATGTGCATCGTCTGCTCAGAGACTCGGGGACGCTTTAGGAAACGCTGAGACCAAATGAGACCCACGCCACGAACACCTCCCTCCCATAGCGTGTTCTTCACTCCCCTGAGTGGATAATTCGAGGCAAAGTTCAGGTTGAAACCCTCTGACGCGCCACCATTGTCTGTGGCAAATACAATTATCGAGTTCTCCAGCATGTTGGACCTTCGCAATTGATCCACAATCAAGCCGACAGACTCATCCAATTTGCTAACTATAGCTGGATTAAAGAGGAATGATCATCACCATCAGACATGCAATCACAGTGTGGCAATCTGTCATAAGCTGGGAACCACATCTGATTAATACTCACCCGCATACCGCCTTCTCTTGTAGTGCTCTATATGACCCAACTTAACTACTTCGTCATCGGGCACAGGCAGCGAATTATATGGATTGCCAGAGTGAGCTGCCGCATGGGCTACATATAGAAAAAGTGGTCCCTTCGATATCGGATGATTTGCTATCACATCTATTGAATGCTGTGTTATCACATCTGTTGTATAATGGCCATGCAGATCGTAGGCCACATTGGTGCCATTTCGTATATCTAGGCCCCAGTAGCCATGTTCAACGGCTGTGTGATCGTTGTAATCATGATGTCCCGTCCAGTAACCAACATGACTACTAAAACCTCGCTTCAATGGAGTGTAGGCCATTTTCCAATGGCCAAGATGCCATTTTCCGGCAATATGTGAAGTGTATCTGATGAAAAAAAAATAAGAACAAAGATTTAATAAAAAAATAATCGAACAAAAGATATTCATAGACATGCGAATGACGTAGACTAAGAAAATCTTTAAACTTTTAATAACCATAATATTACTCATAAAACACGTTGTCCGTCCAAGTTTAATAATTCCAAAAGTGATACATAACTTTCTTAGAATTAGACAAGTCCCTATCTGTATTAAAAGTTATTCTAATATTTATAGATAAGATATTTCAAATACGAAAGAAACTCATTTGGACAAGAGTTCAAATGAAACTTTACAGAAAAATATTGTAATTGTTGAATGAAAATGTTTAAATAAGTGAAAAAACTGAAGATGATATCAAAATATTAGAATAAGCAATGTTATTATGTATAAGATCAATCAATGTTTTGTGACATACATATGTATTTGGATTATTTTCGAAAATAATTTTTAACTTTTCAATGTTCTACATTGCAGTCAAACGGCACAGTTTTTATAAATCCAATTTTTAGTATGTATAAACTTACCCCAATTCATTTAAATATTCTGGTAACAGTTTCTCCTCTAATGGCAATCCTCTAGGTTCCGCAGCATACAACACTGTATGCTGCATACCTACATATATAAAAATCGAATTTAAATTATAACTTTAATTTAGAACATGAAAAAACAACCAAATAGAACAAACCCGTATGTATGGCATATTTTCCCGTCATTAGAGAAGATCTCGAGGGCGTACAAATGGGTGAAACATAGTAACGATTGAGTATTAAGCCAGAATAGGCCAAGGCATCAATATTGGGTGTCGGTATTTGAGCGGAGCCATGGAAGCCAACATCATTGAAGCCCTGCAAAGATTTCATGTTATAATTTGGAACAGACCATGTGATGGCTCTTGTGATGTGATGTTTATGTGATGCTTACCAAATCATCTGCAAGAATATAGATGATGTGGGGTTTGGCGGGCTGGGAGGATGCCATTACCACCAGCACCGAAATCAACAGCAGTAACAAGCGGAGCATCATTTGACTGTGAACTAAAAGATGAGACCTCATTATCTGACTAATTGCTGGGTAGCTATTGCACAGATTTGCGAGTCGTTGATATTGTGATGTGCATGGCAAATGCCTCATCCGTTCATCTGGCAAATGCAGTCGAATCTCAATTGATTGCCCATTTACCTATTGTTTCTACGGCAAGTGGCATTGATTTCTATTGCAATTTAAAAAAAAAAAAAAAATGAACAAAAAACAAAAATTGCCAATTCATTTGCTAGCTCGACTCTGAAAAATTGGAACTGAATCAGCATTTAGCATAGTCAGTTTAACTCAATTCAAGAGTCTCGCGGTTGCTGTTGCTCCAATGTCTTGATGTCAAGTTTGTGCTTTCAATTTGTATATGCCACACTTCAATTTGATGGCAAACATCATGGTCTCTCATGCATCGATTCTAAAAAAATTTTAGAACGGCCATAGAAACAATTCCAAGAGCTCACTTAATTAGCATGCGAATTGAGTATCATTCCCATTGTAGTCAGTCATGTTACCGTTAATAGGTCAAAAAACCAAAAGGTCCGGCTAATTTTGACGCTGACGATATTTCTACACCCTTACTAATGCAAAATGAATTGTTATTTTTATGCAAATCAAATAAACATATTCTATAAATACAATAATGATAAGCATAAATTTATTTAATTGCATTAGAATCAACCCAGTTGTAAAACCTTCTTGAAAAGGAGTAGCTATACCCCTTTAAAAAAAAACAGAAATATATAATATATAATTTAAAATATATATATATGAATCAACTTAAATTAATGTTGTTTAATATATAAATCTATATACATACATACATACATATGTACATACATATATTAAAATTGTATTGTTTGTATTCCTGACAAAATTAATATACTCTTCCTTGCTTTGGTATATCCAGAAAAATTGCCACAGCAGGCATATTGGATTATTTAAGTTGAGAAATAAACAAACAATGAATTTTTATAGCCATGGAAAAAAAATATTTTAAATAAAACTTTTTTATTTACAACCCAAAAAAAAATGATTAAACAAAATTTCCAAATCTTTTGTTCAAGCAGCTTACCCTTGCGGTTTATATATGTATCTAGATTTTTTTTTGTTTATCACTTCAACAATTGTTGGGCATTGTTTACCCAGAAACATAAACAAATGTTTTGTTTTGCGGTTTTTGAAATTTTTATTTGAACTGAACTTTAAATAAATATTACTCTTGCCCTTTTCAGTACTAATATGTGATTATGGGCCAAG
Organism: Drosophila emarginata; assembly: GCA_037075365.1. NCBI lineage: Eukaryota > Metazoa > Arthropoda > Insecta > Diptera > Drosophilidae > Drosophila > Drosophila emarginata. The sequence continues at coordinate 4,763,629 of JBAMCD010000324.1, forward strand.
CACATTCGTTATTAAATGGCTGTTTTTTAATTATTTCAGAGTAAATTTTTAAAAATATGATACACTTGATTATACTTTATTTAAACAATCCGTTCCATATCTCTTCCGACATAACAAAATTAAAGCGTTTCAAATTTTAAAAATTTTATACACTTGATTATACTTTATTTAAACAATCCGTTCCATATCTCTTCCGACATAACAAAATTAAACCGTTTCAATTCACGCGCCAAGCGAGACTGACCAGCGAACGGTAAAACCGGACAACGCTGTAAAACAACAGTGAAAGTGGCGTCACATGTTAAATAACAGTGATCATTTCTCTTTTACTCTTACACACGCACAATATGTTAAGTGGTAGGCTCGCAATTGCATTCGCAAATGAAAGTACTTTCAATTTCTTTCCATCTTCGACCTGCGAAATGGAATTATTAAACAAATTGACATCAATTTTATTTATTTGCTTTTTTTTTGCATATGGTGATTACATTAACCAGGTTTCTTGTGTACAAGGTGATGAATGGGAGAGTGTGGAGAGAGGGGAGTTAGCTAAAGATTTTTAAACACAAATATTCATACGAGGTAGTCAAATCCTATTTTAAATATGTAAACTATTTTGACTACCTTTCTACCTTTGACAAGTTCGGGTCAACTTGCTCTTTACAGTGCACATTTTATGCTTATTATCTAGAATAGAGTAAAAGTTCACAATACAAAGTAAATAATTATATGAACCACAGGCCATAATTTCAATTATGGAAAGCACCCAAATCACCTAAAGCTTAAGTATTTTTTCTATTTCATTTTAACAGACAACCAGGCTAAGTACTTAGATCGCTTAAAGTATTTCCAAATCAACATGTCGGATTTCCGGGAATTGTGCCTGCAAACAAAAAAAAATATATAAATTGAGATTTCAAATAATACACAACAACACTTACTCGTAAATTTAACTCAATTCGATCAATTTCACCGCCCATTAAGTCCACAATATTTTCACCATGAGCTAATAAAAATGCTTCTAACTCTTCTGTATTGCGGAAATTACGAACGGTCTGAAAAAATAATTCACAAATGGAAAACAAAATTTTATATTTTTTCAAAATAACCAGAACTGCGACCTACCGTCAAAAGCTTGCCAAGATCTTGCTTATCAAGGTAGGAGCGGGTTAATTCTCTTCCATCAAAATCAAGTTCGGCCTATAAAAACAAAAAAGGTTATATTTAACTTATTCGCATCTAATTAATTAAGTTTTACCTTATAGCGTACTCGGGCATTGCCAATATCTATACCCTTTACATCATAGATAGCCCTAATCATAACATCAGCCTCCAAAGCAGAATTTATTTTTTCAATGCGTTCTGGGGCAATGGAAACACCCACCAAAACGTTTGCGTTGGTATAAATAATAAAGGAAGCCACTGCCCCCAGCAAAGCACCTATACCCAGGGATCCCACGGCATCAAAAATTGGTGATCCTGTGTAGCTGCTCAGACCCATACATGTTCCAGCTACCAAAACGCCCGCTACTGCAGCAGCATCTTCACAGAGTACCACATTCACGCAAGGATCCTTTCCAGAGACCACTGTTGGAAGAGTAGGCAAAAATTGTTGTATTTGTGTTAAATGTTAAAACTGTGTAATAGTTTACCATATTCTTTAAAGCTCACGCCACTAGCGCGTGCCGCTCGTTTTAACTCATTGACAGCTACAATCAGAGTAGCTCCCTCTGACACAAGAGATCCCATCAGTATAAAATATACCCAAAACAGATCTCCAATCGGCTGTGGATGGATGATACCTTCTATGCCATGATAGATTGATAGACCGCAACCCACACAAAAGATGCCGACACCGGATATAAGTGAGGACACATACCGCATGTTCATGTAGCCGTAGGGATGATCGACATCCGGACTTTGTGATGATTTATATATACCAAAGGCGAGAATTAACTGGTTAACCAGATCAGCTAGTGAGTGTATAACCTCAGCAAACATGCTATGTGAACCGCTGTACAACCAACCACCAAATTTAACGAGCAAATTAGCTGCATTTCTAAAAGAGATTAAAATTAAATTGGATAAAAAGGTTTAGAAACAAATGAATGTTTTCCGTTCTAAGATAATTATTCTTACATGGCAATAGCTGTGGCGACTACTTGTGCAGATTTTGCTGACTCAGTATGATTATCCACCATAACTTTGGTACGGGAACCCATTTCCCTGCGATAGTCACGAAGCCGTCTCCTTACCGTGAACATATCTGCAGAGTCAAGAATTTTAAAACTGACGTATTATAACATACAGCGAAATTCCACTTACTCTGTTGATACTGCTTTCGTTCCCCTTCCTGTTTAAGTCGCTCACGAAGAAGATTTTCCCTTGAGCCCCAAACTTCCAATGCTTTTGCTTCGACATCGCGACGCCAATAGACAGTCATGGGAGGCTCTTGTTCGTAAGGCGATCTTCGTTTGATTTTCGGCAAAGATTCCAGATCACCTGGAGTGAGCATGAAATCAGCAATGGCTCTGGAGGGGGTGACAAAGTTGCGTTCAAGGGAAGAACGATAATCGAAACGAGGTCGCTTAACAGGAGTTGCGACTGGAGCAATAGTCGCGATTTGCGTTGGGGTGGTGATACTCTTTGAGTCTTGCGGTGGCGGATTGGGTGATGGAGCAGCCGACGATAGCGGAATGATCTGCGATCCCGCACTAGGTGGTGAAGTGACATCGTTTCCTTCTCCTCCTCCTGGTTGTATATTAGTCATAAGATTAATAGCCGTTGTGGCTAAAACCGGTTCTTTTAATTTAGCTACAGGGGATAGATCTGATTTTTCAAACACAATCTCATTGATTTTTGAATCCTCAATGGTCGTCGTGATTGTCAAGATGCCCTTGGTGGTTTTCACCTCAAAATTCTTGGTGGTCACCTCGGCGAGTTTGTCTGCCACAGTGGACTCGGCATTTCCCATGTCCCCCTGTAAAGCTGGGTCTTTCTTTTTCCCAGATTCGCTGCCACTGCAGCGCAACCGAAAGAAAATTCCATGACGTACGCGTCCCGATGGTTTAAGCCCAGATATGCAAGACAGGTCATTGTTCCTTATCCATCCACTAATTGAGTGATTATTTGACAGACTCAAGTGATTAATTGCTCTCCGGAGCTGGAAAAGCGGGAGGCTGCGTATTAACATCCTGAGCTGCCTCTCGCAGCAATGTCTGAAGAATATGCAATGATGTTTACAAATGGTTTTTTTTAGATAAATGTACTTACCTTGGGCGATCTCGTATCGAGCAGTGGTTTCCAATCCACTACGTTTACCTTATTGTGGTTTTTGCATTCCAATTATACGTTGGCGTAGATCTATTCCAGCCTTCGAACAGGGGTTAGGCAATGCGATCTGACGCCTGATGTAAATCGTATGCGAGTTAAAATTGCTAAAATTTTGAGTAGAAAGCTTCTATTTTTTTTTTTTTTAGAAATTTTACCAAGAATTTAATCAGCGGTTAAGGCTTGTGTCTATCGATATATGTTTTGCTAATGTTTGGCCGGACCAGGGCTACTGGATCGGTGTCTTAATGCATTTAAAATCGATTGATCAAACCAAATAAAATTGTTATTTTTTATTTGAATAGGCAATACAATCTGTGATTTATATCTTTCAAAACTGTTAAGCTTTTATTATAAAGTATTCAAACAATTTATCGATATAACGTTTTAACACCAATCATTTTATAACACTATTTCCCATCTCTAAACAGCTGTTTGTACCGGTGTTTTGTAACCACTTAATTTATCTTGTATAATTTGTTTTAAAATTGTTACTAGAATGTCCATAATGTTGCAAGGAATGGTTAAACTAATGCGGCCTCTAGTCTTGGGTACTAAATCCAGTCCAAGTCGTTATTATGCGGTTGAAGCAGCTTCTCTTGGGGAAGGTGAAGAAGGTAAATTCTAATGCCCACCGTTAGCAATTTAAGACGTATTTACACCGGAAGATTTTTCGAATTATGTTTACATTTGGGAATGTAAAATAATATTTGTCTATTTACGATTTAATTATTTCATTTTAATAGTCTTAGTGGAGCGCTTGGGGGGTCCACAGAAGGGAATCACCGTACTAGGACTTAATCGACCGGCAGCCAAGAACTCGTTCAGCCGTGGTATGCTTGAGACTTTTGGTGATATTCTGCAGGACCTTAAGCGAGATAATGGGTCAAGAGTAGTGGTGTTAAGGAGTCTCACTCCAGGAATATTTTGTGCTGGTGCCGATTTAAAAGAACGTAAGGGTAAGTATTGATATAAACGCTGTAAGTTATTCCTGGTTATACCTTTGACGAATATTTCAGGTATGTCCCAGGATGAGACTGGAGAATTTGTGACCAAGTTGCGCAGTCTACTCGTGAGCATCGAACAATTGCCAATGCCCGTAATTGCGGCTCTAGACGGAGCAGCTTTGGGAGGTGGACTTGAAATGGCACTAGCTTGTGATATACGCACAGCGTCCTCGAATGCCAAGATGGGCCTAGTTGAAACTCGACTGGCAATTATTCCTGGTGCGGGTGGTACCCAACGGTTGCCACGCATTCTCTCCCCCGCCTTAGCCAAAGAGTTAATCTTCACGGCACGCGTTTTGAATGGTGCAGAGGCCAAAGAATTGGGTCTGGTCAATCATGTAGTGCAGCAAAATGAAAACAAAGATGCAGCTTATCAGAAGGCCATCAAATTGGCAGAGGAAATTCTCCCCAATGGTCCAGTAGGTGTGCGAATGGCAAAACTGGCCATAGACAAAGGCATGCAAGTGGATCTGAGTACAGGCTATTCCATTGAAGAGGTTTGCTACTCTCAAGTTATACCAACCAAGGATCGGCTCGAGGGTTTGGCAGCTTTTGCCGAGAAGCGGAAACCTGTCTACAAGGGAGAATGATCGATAATTTAATTTGGATTATAAAACACTCGTAATCTTTAAGCCAAATAGTGCATTTATTAATTATTTTGTTTTTGGTTATTGTAGAGACAACAATTAAATTGTTTTTCATACAGCCAAACGATTCTATCAGCTGCCAAATAACTTTAATTGCTGAGTAATTTTAGTTCGCTCAATCTGACGCATTACATCTTAGTCATTGTCAATCGGTTAATTATTGCAATTATATACAAACATCCAGATATATCTGCTATTCTCTATTCTATTTTTGCATTATATTTTTTGCATGCAAAATTCGCTTTCCTCATGCATATAACTCTCCTATGCGGAAATTATAAATTTCTTTAGAATTTAACAAGTTTCAGGTTTAGAAAGTGGCAATTAAATTAAACAATATGTGTACATATAAATTTATATATATATGTACATATATATATACCAATTACAATCTCTTTGCCACGGTATATTGCTTTTTGTTAGATTTGGAAATTTAAGTTGAAATTTTAATGAAACATACAATGATACAAATTGAAAATTAAATTATTTTAAAGATTTGTCCCCTGTTTTATTAATATAAAATCGTAAGGTTTTCTTTACTTTTCTTTATATTTTTTTTCCATTGTTTAACAAATTATTTGCACAATTGATGCATTGTACATATGTACATATATATATACATACATACTACTTCCACACATAAATATATGCATATATTTAGCTGGTTGTTATATAAAGGGTGTGTTCTGTAATTTCAGTAAAAACAAAGGCTTGTTGTGTCTTTGCAACGATCCGAAAATTTCGTATATGTATCGGACGAGGTGACGACCTCGAGATACCCCGCAAGAAGTGGGAGGCATCATTTAACATTAACTCAAATTTGTCTCTCACAACAGGAATCAAGCAAGCCATTTTTAATATTCGTACATTTTTTTAAATTTGTATATATTTATATATACCACTTAGTGATCGATTTATATGTGCTTGCATTGATATTTAATAATAATAGATAAAATAAATGTTATAATCTAGTAAGCTAGACTAGTGTCATCTAATTGTATAGTGACTTAACGACTGATCTTATAGTTATGTATTGTTTTATGAGCTTAAATGTTTGTAATATTCGCTTTTACTTTGGTTTTATGATCATTATACATACATATACCCCAATGCGATATGCGTTGAGGGTATAAAACCACTCAATACAAATTACTTTTTAAAAACGAAATTAATGAATGAACAACTTTAACCGGTTTGTGAGTATTACTGGCAAGGAAGTTGGTTTTCCAAACCGATATCCCTCTCAATTTTCCATATTTGATTTATTCTCAGTAACCCATTAGAGAAGTTCCCCAAATGACCCAATTGTTCCCAACCCCACAGCTCCTTCTTGGGATTATCAAAAGTGAAAAACAAAAAATAAATAAACCCAATTAAAATGCAGCACAGGTGTTTGACACCAGACAAGGTCAGTGCCGTCTCTCAATGGATTCGGTTGGCTGCCATTGACTCAGCATACGATATCTAGTAGATCTAAAGCAACAATCTTTAGAGCTAATGCTAATCATAGTTTGCATACTAATCAGATAATTACTCGACGCTGAACTCGATCAATCCGACCCCAAAAACAATGCACAGACGGAGGCAGATCCGGAAATAAATTGCGGAAGCAAATCAATTTATTTATTGTTTATAATACTTAACGATGAGTGTTAATATAATAATGCAAAAAAAGAAAAAAAAAAGAATATTACGCATGGCGCATTTAGCGTTGACAAAAAATAAACAAGTTTTTTATGCATTTCAATTTTGTGTTAATTTTTCTGATATATTTTGTGTTTAATTCAATTAGGTAAATATATTTAAGGCACGATTTGCATTGTAATAAGATTGATCAGTTTGGACGATAGGACACGACGGTGCTGTGGGGATTTTCGTAAATTTGAAATGTTACAAAAATTAAAATACACAGCACCTACATACTATATAACATCTTCCAGGAATACACGATTATACAGTTTGCGCGATTCCGGTTGATTTTAGTGTGAATTTCTTTTCAAAACCACCTTATATTTATGTTTTTTTGCAAGTATTAACGTAATAAAAAATAGTGTATATTTTAGAGTACAGTAAAATTTACTATTTATTTGTTTTTGTTTTGAGAATAGTTAAAAAGCTTTACATCTTATAAATTATAATTACTTTAAGCTAAAAATGCAATAAAAAAGCGTTTCCCACTTTCGACAATTAAATGGTTCTATTTTTTTCTAAAAGTCTTCTAAAAGTTTTTAAATTCTACATCTATCATTATTTTAATTTTCAACCCAATTAACCATCAGTTACTTATATTTCTGCTATTCAAATCCATTGTTGGCTTAAGTTTCAAAAATATTTTACCCAATTTTACTTCCCTCAGTAGTCTCCCCAAACTTATAAAACATATTTCAAATTGTCACTTGGGTCTTTAGGGACCTCTATACAGAAGTTAAAAGGGAGAAACTGTTGTAATCAATTCTAATCATTGCTAACCTAAGGAGGAAATAGGTAACAATCCAATTTCCGCTGGTATTTATATGCTTTATTTCAGATACATATAATATAATAAGCCGTCCCCATGCCGAGTGTTAATGTGTACTTCTAATTGTAAGTCCATTCAAAAAAACAAAATTCCATATCTGTATAGTAACGAAATAATTTAGTCCCTGTCAGGTCTCTTAATTTATTGGTAAGTGTTTCTGATATCGATATCATATATCTAGATACATACGTTTGTAGTTCGTATATATTTCTTTTTATTAGAACATCAGGTACAATTGATAAGAAATATATTGATAAAAAACTTTATCATTCCGTTGATATGTATGTACATATAATCTGTAGTGTGGTCAATTCAAAAGTCAATATTAAGACGAGATATCATAAATCCTTAAGTCGGTGATATCTGGTAACAAGTATCTACTTGATATTGTTATTATTAATTAAATAGCACATTCTATTTGCAAGAAGGGTAACCTATAGGTTTAGGTGATTTCATTAACATTACAGATAGTCGATATCGAAGTTACACACAACACAGATTATATTTGTACTTTAAACAGAAGAAATATAAGTTTTGCTTGTTCTATATAATTGAAGCACTGGAGTTCCCAAGTCAATATACGAAAGATAGATAATTACAGGCACTATATCTTATACGTGCGCGATAAAATTAGATCATCCCCATTTTTAATGAGCCCTAACTCAATGGAAATTTACAATTAATGCAAACCGTAAGTAATTGAGAAAAAAGTCCCCCCATAAATAGATATAATTAAGACAGAAATACAAATAGTTTATAGTCGCATATTTCAAAATGCGCATCACGTGGAAAATGCATTTCATTTAATAGCATTTGCCGTTAAAAAATTTTCCACTGCCCCAGTGAGCTAACCCACCAATCAGCAAACAAAACTAAACGTTTTTCATATTTTATGGTTAGACAACAAAACCAGTAACAACAGCACCAACACCATCAGCAACATTTGAAACAAGTCAATCAGAAAACTCCATGATCTGACTTAAAGAGACGCCTCAAGGCAACTGCAGCTACAATACCAACAGCAGACTGACTAAGTAATTGCCACTTGGATAGAGAGGGAACCGAACCGATTTAAACCGAATCGAACGCAGGCGAAGTCACCAGAAAGCGATTGCAAAAATGTCGCACAAATTCTTAAAAATTACACAAATTGTTTGATGCACTTCAATTTTGTTGCTAGTGGTAGATGTAACCAAAATGGAACCTGCAGACCAAGTGATTAAGATTACTGTGATGTTGTTGGTTGTAATATATCCCAGACATTGTGTCTGTAAAGTCTACATAAATGTATATACAGGGTGCCGCATCATACTATTTTCTTTAAATGGTTAACAATTTGATATTTTATTAAATAAAATTAAAATGTTATTGATCCTTTGGAGCCTAGTCTTCTTAATAGGAGAAAGTAGTATTCTGTTTGTTGTGCACATACAGAGTTATGTATTAATTGGCTTTCTTTCAAATCAGAGCAACAAACAAAAACTTTCTTTCTATTATCATAAATCGTGTTATTTTATAAGGATTTATTTTGTATTAAAAAAAGAAACAACAAAGAACTATGAAATTCAATAATTAATATAATTTTATAATTTTATTCTTACTTTAATTTTAAATTAAATTAATTTTTTCATAATAGGTATTAATTTAAAAAACTTACCAAAATGTGAAATAAATATGAGATATATTCCTTTGTTACTTGCCTGACAATGATAATGTTTTATAAAAAAGAAAATTTCCAGGAATTCGGTAAACAAATTTGTTTATCATGAAATCAGTTATCAGCTCAATACTGTGCTTTAGTTTAGCGAAATCTCTAACCGAGTTTATCTTTAAAGACCATATACGAAGTAGTCAATTGCAGTTGATCTTCCTCAGGCAGCACACTCTGCGTATGAGCAATGCCCAAAAGTTGATTTTTGATGTGTAGAAAGCACCTACAACACTACGCACAAATACATACACAAACATATGCACACACACACAATAGGCCGACTTCGCCCCACCTGCGTCATTGTGGCATTTATTGTCATTGTCCATTGCTGCGCTAATTGCCCCCCCGTGATGTTCCGCGTCACCTTTTATCCTCAATATCTGGCCCAGGTATATCTGTCTTTCTCTCCAGGTAAGTGTTTGTATGCTTTATGGCCAGCAACAAGGTTGGTAATGTTTGTTGTTGTTGGGATTGTTGTTATTACTGACGCCGACGCCACCAGTGCCGCCGGCAGCAGCAGCAACAAATTCAAGCACAAACATTGGCTTAATATCAGTCACTAAGCGATCGCCAAACAGTTAACAACAAATCGCCAACAAACAAGCAAGGCTGGAAAAACCGCGCGCGACTCGCCTGTTTATTTCTACTTATTATTGTTGATCCTAAATCTGACCTTATAAAAAATTGACGTCTGTGACAGCTGACTTGTGTTATTCCCAACTCTTTATTTGAATATAATATAATACTTATATGTATATATAAAACGGTGCTAATAATTAACTTCTGCACAAATTCGCCGTGTGGAAAGAAAAGGCGAAGGCGTATCGTATCCACTATAATCGCTGGCGACAATTAACGCGCTGGTGTCAAAAACAAATAAAAGGAATTTTTTGTGTCAATGTTAAAGACAAACAAGTTAAGAAATATTTGAACAAATACTTAAAATATATATACAAAGTACATTAACGAGAATTAACAAAGGTGACATTAAAAAAAAAGGTAAGCCTTTCACAGCAGAAATATAATAAATAAATTAATATAAATAAAAAAATATTTATAAAATAAATATATAAAATAACTAACATTACAAATAAAATTTCTATTTAAATTGTTACAATTTAAAAAAACACAGAGAAGAATAGAATTTTTCTGTAAATATATTTACAATCTTCAAAATCATTAAGTTAAACTTTGAAACTCTTTATGCTCGACTTTACGATTAATTTTATACTTTTATCCATAGATATCAATCTAAAAATGTTTATTACTTCAATCATTATCAATCTAAAAATTCTTATTACTTCATGCTCCAGTTTTTTCTTACTTTTTAAATAAGAAGGGTTCAGGATATGTAGGATCTCAAGGGAAATATAAAAAGGATACTGTCGGACATGAGTTGGTTAATATAATGTATTAAATTTATATATTAAATATACATGAAGCTATTAACTAATTTAAAGATGCGTGTCACATTACATAAATAAATATGGTATTGCACATATGTAAAACAATATTTTAGATCTATACAGATCTAGATATATAATTGCAATAGTGTATATTGGATTAGGGACTACCTAAAAATAACGTCTGAGTACATCATGCTGGTCTTAATGGACCAAGTATATCTGACAAATCTCATTTAAAATGGCCTAATCATCCATTACTCCTCTACAATGCTTAAAGTCATCGCCCTTAAGTAATTGCTACTGAAACATTTATAAAAGTTTTTTTCCCCTATTTCTGATAAGGTTGACAAAGACTCGAATTGGATATCATAAAAGATTATTGACTTAGTTTTATCTCGCCAGCTACTTTAGACTGAAACAAATTATTGTGGGAACAACACTACCAACAGCAATAATAATAATAACAATAATAACAACAACAACTATATATTTCTGTATGGAGCAATAAACTTTAATTTAAGTTTCCTTTTGTTATTTCATAATGGGCCAGATTCTGTCATTGTGTTATTATTACTCGTACTTTTCATTTATTGATAAAGTCAAGTGAATTGATATACATGGCTAAAATAATTGAAAGTTCAACGTGTATGAATATTGAAAGTGAGGTTGATAAGGCCGCTAACTGATCCACCTTACTTCCAATGGAAGATTGATGAATTGCCGAACTGATTGACTGCCAGTCGATAGCCCGATCGTTTTTTGATCGTCTCAATAACACGTGAGGCGAACGCGGAGCAAAACAAAAACAAAGAAAAAAAAGAAGAAAAATACAACAAAATAAAAGTTAAAAAACTTAAAAACCAGTTGATTTTTTTACTTAATTTGGCTTTAATGCAATGCATTGACCCAAAAAGACTCTCCGTCTTTGTCTCTCCATGTCTGTCCCTGTCTCTGTGGATCTTAATTGAAATTCACTTAACAATTAACGGTACTTGGGCTTGGGCGTTACTGTTTCCAAAATGGACAAAAAAATATGAGAAAAAGGAAGACAAAGGAGAAATTGGAATGTTTTATGCATAATTTAATGATTACGATTGAAGGTCCATATAATTTAGTTTCATTTTTGGACAGCTCAATGGTTTATGTAATGGCTCGAAAGCTCTTGACATGGTTTTCATATCCTACGACGAATGAAAAACGCGACAATATATTTGATTTTATAGCGATCAAAAAGGGAGTGTAGTCCACAATTTTCGATACTTAACTTATAGTAAATTATAAGTTATGTGGCCTAGTTAGTAACACTTTATTCCTTAAATAAGTTATTATATTTTTATACACAATAATTAATAAATATATACACAAGATATAGCTTAAAACATATTTGTCATACTGTATATATAAGGACAGTAATTTTCCTTACAATCAAAATCGGGGAAAATTCATAAAGTTGAATTAAATTTTAGTAATGAAAAATTTCTTTTGTTCTTAATGTATAACATGAACAAATACAGAATGGCAGAACTGAAATTTACCAAAAGTTGTCAAGTTAAGTTGCTTAAATAAGGACGATTTAAAACTTACAATAATAAGACAAAAATAATTTTAGAATACAACTTTATGAATTATTAGATGGGACATGCAAAATGTTGAGTAACAATAAGATTCCATTTTCTTTATCGTGTTTCTATGGAACTAAAGATGCCAAAATAGACGAATCAGTGAAAAGAAATCTTTTTCGACTCCATAAATAATATATAAATATTGAAAAGAATGTCCCATATATTTTCATAATATATTAGTATCAAGTATCGACAGTATATCCTTGAAACGTCTTAGTGCGTACGAATACATTATAAATATTAATGGATTATTTCAAATCCGCTTTACCTACTAGAGAAACGTTTCCACATAAATTTCGGTACCATGACACGACAAAGAAGATTCGTAAATAAAAAAATCGATTGTCTGATTAGCATGATCATAAATCGTGGAGAAAAAAGACAAAAAACAGAAAATCATCAATGACGCAAAATTTTTTAATTAAGTTATATACCTCATAGATTAATAGCAAAATATGAATCTAATAACGCTAAAATGGGAGGGCAATGCGATTGGCAATCACTATCGGGTAGATAATGTGACGGCGAATCATAAACCATAGCCGATATGATTCGCATTATAGCGCCTGATGTCATATAAATCTAAAAACAAGAACATTAACACGACACCCAGTAACAATTCAGAAATTTGATTATAAAGATTTACCACCGATTAATGGGGGGACGGCCACAAACAAAATAATAGGCAATAAATTAAGAATTTAAATTATTTATTTACCTCATTATTTGTTTTGTTACATTTTTTCGTCATTGCTAGTACAGGTTTTTGGTGACCCTTAAAAAATATGTATGAATTGAATTATTTTGTAATCGATTTCTGTAATTTGTGTCAATGTCATTAAGTTGTGAGTAAGTTTTATATACGTAAGTATATCTCCATAATTCTGTGCTTTAGTATAAAGAAGCACTTCATGATTGAATTAATCTTATCTGCCTTGATATGGTATAAACTTTTAATAGCAATTATTATAAAAGAAAGCTCATTTTCTATAGAAATAATTATTTGCTAATGCCGCGCACAAACATTAATAATTGTTATTATCAAATTAATACTCCATTTAGAGAATGTTATTCGAAAGTTCAAATAAATTATTCCATTTTGGAGCAGGATTTGAAATACTTCTTCCGTTGGCCTGGTTATCACATTGGTTTCGTTTCAGTCTGGTTATCAGTAAAACTGGCGTCTATAATTGATTTTAAAGGTAGCTTTAAGTATTTTATTATTATTGGCTTTATTTGTAGGTACTAAAAGTTTCTTGTTTATTAATGACTGTTGCTGTTACTATTTCACCTGTCTTACTCTAAAGCGTTATCACCTTTAAACATTATTATTTGAACACATTGTGACACTTTTCGGCGCCTTAGCCCGAGGACACATACCACCGTTCCATTCAGTAGCTTTTGGCCAGAGGGCTCGTGCGGTTCATTTTTTACTATTCGAGTGTTTCATTAAAGTTGAAAAGTAAGTTTTCATAGAATCTACTTTTACACTTGATTAATTTTTGTGAAATTGCTTTAAGTGAAATTAACAAAATAATTAAAATTTTACTTATAATTACAACTCTTAACTCTCTTGCCATAGCATTTTGCTTTAGAGTGTGCTTAAATATTTTAGAAATGTTTTAAAAGGAATAAATTAAAATTAAAAGATTGTTGTCCACGGTTTACACAAACTGTGTTAACTTTAAAATGAATAATAATTCCATGAGTAAAATAATATGTTATAAAAATGTATCGCCACATTTTATCAATTTGATAATTCAAACAATTGGCTTTTTCGAAAAGAGGACCTGTAATTAGTCAATTATTAATTATCTTAGAAATTTTCAAAACGGGTGGATACGAAACCAAAAAGAAATAATAATTCCATTTTCATTGATTTAATGGAGTTAATAATACTTTAGATACTTAACTTGTATCTGTTTAACTAGCTCTTTAAACTTTTTCCTCTAAGGACTTCATTCAATTTGTGAAATTAGAAACATGTTAGTGGCTAAAAGAACTATGGATATCATATATTCCACACATATATGTATGTACATGAATGTAAATATGTACATACATATATTCAGGCACTCTTCAAAAACATTTTTAATGCTGACTAATAATCTATCTTTACAACAATTCCTATGACTTTCTTATAACAAGTCATAAATAAAGTCACGTGGACATATCTGATGTCTAGATGACAACAAAATTTATAAGTTTATTTCAAGATCAAAATCAAGTTAATCTTTTATTTTAATTTATAATCCAATACTTAAGTTAAAGCAAAAAGAATAGTTGCTGCCATTTTAAAATGTTTCTAATCTGCCTCATATGCTTTTAAATATATTTATAAACCGAAATATTAGTAAGTCGTAAATAATATTAAGTTACGATTAACTCAAACATATGGCATGGAATTGCCCGAAATGGTGAATCCACTTCAAGATTATAAAATTTCAACCTAATCTGGTTTCCATTTCATTTCCAGTACTACCTGGTAAATTTTGATTTCCCTTTATGGGGCTTTATAATGCTCTATATAAAAACCATAAAACAAAGTTTTATAAATTTATCACGATTGTGGTCTATTAGCAAGACATTGTCGATAAGTGGTGATAACGATCGTCTTTGAAGTATCTGTAATCTCTCAGGTTGTTGTAATGCAGAAACTAGAAGAAGATTGATAAGATATAATTGGCATGCGCCCACCTAATAAGTGGATTAGCCATAGCAACAAATCAAAAAATAAAAAAATGAATACGTAATCGAACCTATTGCCTTAAGATTATGATCTTAAGTTTAAGTTCAAAATGTTTAGCTAATATTTCCCAAAAGTCTGTTTCCTTTTTCTATAAGATTCAAATGGCTCACTTTTATGCAAATATGCAAATATTTTCATAGTTCTAACAATATTAAAAGTAGCTTTTGTTGAAATGACTACAAGATTTTAAAGAATTCCATGTTGTCACAAATTTATTATCGTCATTTATTTTTATGCTAAATTTCAAATTATAAAAGTTTGTATTTGTTAAGTACAAATACTTTATTTTCATTTTTGAGATCTTTATTTTTTGTCAATTAGTGTAAAATATTACTAAAATTTCATGGTTGTGTAATACATTACTCAAATTTCATGGTAGTAAAAATTTAAGCATATAGAATGTATAATATACTTGCTTTGGAAAGAGAACATTTCAGATGGTGTTAGTTTTACCCTATTATTGGGCTTTTAAAAATAATTGTTTTCATATTATCAGTATATGTATGTACATACATATATAAAAAATAAACAAAATCATAGGATCATTTTATTTACCCTTGCTAATTCTAAATTAGATTGATCAGTTTTATATGATTAATCGCTGACACGAGGCTAGTACAGTATATTCATATACATATGTATATACATACATATATTTATTTATTTACTTTTAATCAAATTCAATAACTGGGTTTAACCGGTGGAAATATTTTCCATCAGTTAAAAGTTAAAAACAAAGCAAAACGATGAATACAAAAGTTATTTAGTACTTTCTTATAACTCGCACTGGACCAGAAAAAATACAATACATATTTAGTACGTTACTCATTGTCAGTGACGAACTAAATTTTTGGTACAGCAAGCCTGCACACTTATGTGTAGCTTCATATGATTTCTTTTTTAATTATTTGACCAATTTGGCAACCTATACTCGCGAATTTCACACCCTGGTGTACATATTCCGTTGTTTAAAGTTTGGCATATTTGCATTTTGGAAAATTCGTAAATGTTTGACTTCTTGAGTACCTGAATTTCGCAATGGCATCTAAACAAAAGGAAACTACCACATCTGCACGATCAAGGCAAATCATACGCGGAGATCGGTTAAAAAATGGAGAGAAGCCGATTCACAATTTGAAGCGTCGTCCAACGTTTCAAGGAAACTCCAAACTTGGAAAGTTCCAAGCATACAGGCCGCCCAAGGATATTGAGCAGCTGCGAATATCCGGAAAGTAAAAGTGAACAATAAAATCTCTTCAAGTTGGTGTTTAAAAATTGGTATTACAAACTAGCTCCACGTTTCAGCACAACAACGACCCCAAGCATTCTGTCCATATCGTCAATATGTGGATGCTACCACAGTCCCCAGAACTTCATCCCATCAAACATTTGTGGGAAGAATTGGATAGGTGCATAAGAAAGTGGGCGACAGTACCAAAAATTGAATTGAAGCAATCCTTAGCCGAAGAATGACTCAATGCCGCTTATCAGCCGTCATAAAGGCTAAGGACATGCACACAAAATATTAAAACATTATTAATTATAATTTAATTTTTGGTTTTTCATTTTTCGTTTTTAAAAGAGTAAAAAGGCTTGCTGTACCAAAAATTTAGTTCGTCGCTGTACATCAAATAATAAAAAAATGTATGACAATGCATGTTATTTTTAAGGGGTTCCCCTAAATATGTATGTATGTACATACATACACACATATGTACATACATATGTATGTACACATGTTTTTCTTTTTTTCGTTATTCAGTGTTGTTAATATGTGTGAAAAAACAGCGGAGACGAAAACGAAAGCGAAATTTTCACCTACAAAATTAATTTATTATAGAGAAATATTCACTGAATGGAAATTCATTATAAAAGATCTACATATGTATGTAAATACACAAATGTAAAAAATAATGACAAAGTTGAGTCTTTCAAATTAATGAATATGGAATAATACTATGATTTTAGTCACATTTAACAGTATCATTCGAATATACAACATACTTACATATCTAAATACATATGTACATATGTATGTATTTACATACATATAGTATATGATTGTTTAGGTATTGTATTTACTTGGGAAGATCACAAACCGTACCGAACAAAACTGAATCATAAAATAAACTTAAAATATTCTTTTTAAAATATGCTTTTTATTGAAATAATTTATTTTTCTCTAATTTTAAAACAATTTTCATTCTATTGTAGATGACAGATAATGCAGGATTTAAACCTGATGCGGATGTACCCGCATCAGTACCAGCGGTATCACCGCCACCGGAGAATCCACCGTCCTATACAAGTTCAGTGAACTCACTGAATGACTTCAGCTCCAAGTAAGTTATTCACTCCACTCATGCTTATTTTCACATTCATACAATTTTTTAACCAATTCTCAAAATTTATAGTGCCAATTTGACAGAAAAGAATCAACTTGCGTTGAGTGAAGATCCGTATCATCCATTTGATCACCGTGATCCAAATGGTGCCAGTGCTGGTGGCGCTCTAGCTCATTTATTGAAAGGTTCTCTGGGTACTGGAATTTTGGCCATGCCCATGGCCTTTCATAATGCCGGTCTTGTTTTTGGTATGTGCATGACCATTATTGTCGGCTTCCTCTGCACGCACTGCGTTCACATTTTGGTAAGTGTGCAAAATTTGAAAAAGCCAATATTTTAGCACCTGATCCGTCCGACTATTAGCTTAAATAATTAGCATGCCAGGTAAGCGTATTTCGCTGACGTAGTCATTGTTGTTGTGGGCGATTTTATGTAGTTCAACATCCATGTCTAGGTCTTTGTCAATATTGGGGCGAACAACAGGCCTTGATAAGAGGTCCACAAATCGCGTAACTCATGCCAATCAATGCAACTATCAAAATTACATACTACACTTTAGTCTGAAGGTTTTATTGATTTTATTTATTGGTTATCAATCAGTATTTTTTTTCGAAATGCTTGAAGATTTCTTAAGAACTGCAAGCAGCTTGCCAGACATCCTAAAGTTATAAACGTCTTGAAATTTCAAAACGCGTAAAAGGTAAATCACTTTCTGATTCCGAGAATTGTTAAATCAGCACAAACCGATTATGTGTGTGTATATATAGCCCCACTTGAAATACGGATTTATTATGCCTAAATCTACTTTCGTCAAGTCATTGTGGACTTTTGGATTACCAAAAACGTGCTCAACTATAATTGTTTGTTGACTTCCAATAGAAAATATTGTTTATATCGTTAAGTTGTAGAATGCTTCAAGTTTATTCGTTAAATAGAATATACATACATACATACATACATATGAATAGTGATTTGTATGTATGACTTAAAGATCAAAATGAAAAACGAAACTACTCATTACTAGTGACTACTTAATTTCAAAATACATTTCTGCGCAGGTTAATTTAATTAACTATTTTTTATAGGTAAAAACTTCGCACAACATTTGTCGGGATGCCAAAGTACCAGCATTGGGTTTTGCAGAAACCGCAGAGAAGGTCTTTGAATATGGACCAAAGGGTATAAGACGCTACTCTAATTTTGCCAAGTACGTAAAGTCGTAAAATTCTTATTAAAATATAAATTAATTCCGAATATTTTTTTCTTTGCAGACAATTTGTGGATATTGGGCTTATGGCCACTTATTATGCGGCTTCCTGTGTATACGTTGTGTTCATAGCCACATCCTTCCATGATGTGATTAACTATGATTGTGGAATCAACTGGGATATACGCATCTATATAGCATTCGCTATTATTCCCTGCCTGTTCATTGGTCAGATTCGTAACCTCAAATTTTTGGTACCCTTCTCCTTGATGGCAAACCTCTTTATCGTGGTCACATTTGTGATTACATTATACTATATGTTCGATGAAACGCTGGTGTACTCCGACAAGCCACTCATTGCGAAGGCAGCGCACATTCCTTTGTTCTTTGCAACCGTTATCTTCGCCATGGAGGGCATTGGTGCTGTAATGCCTGTGGAGAACTCGATGAGGAAACCTCAACAGTTTTTGGGATGTCCTGGTGTTTTAAATATTTCCATGTTTACAGTGGTTGCCCTCTATGCCATCATTGGTTTCTTTGGTTATGTGCGATTCGGTGATAAGGTTCGTGGCAGCGTTACTCTCAATCTGCCAGACGGCAGTTGGTTGGGTGATACAGCGAAGTTGCTGATGGCTGTGGCCATTCTCTTCACTTTCGGTCTGCAGTTCTATATTCCTAGTGATATTCTGTGGCGCAAAATCAATCATAATTTTAATCCTTCCAAACATAACATGACACAGATTCTCTTGCGTACTGGCATTATATGGATAATTGGCGTCGTTGCCGAGGCCATTCCCAATCTGGAACCGTTTATTAGTTTGGTGGGAGCAGTTTTCTTCTCGCTGCTTGGTATCTTTGTTCCCAGTTTTGTTGAAACGGTATACTTATGGCCCGACAATTTGGGCCGATTCAAATGGAAGCTGATCAAGAATGTTCTGCTTGGTATCTTTTCTATTCTGGCACTGATTGCCGGAGCCGTTGCCAGTATTGGTGAGATTATTGACATGTATAGCAGCAGCGAAGATGAGTAAGGTAATCCATGAAGATGGCTTGCCAATGACAATCTAGTATTAATTGAGAAGCAGGTACACTCCAAGAGTGAGCGTTAAAGTGTTCAACAAGCAGCATGTCCCTAAACCACATACGCACTTCCAGTCCAAACCATGTTGAACATGGGCTTAATGCCATTCCACAGATACCCACACACACAACCAATCGAAGTGCGTTGACTGCATGAACAAGATGATATTAATTTGTAAGATTTTTTACATAATGTATACCTACCATATAGTATATATATGAGTGTTATTGTTATGAAATAACTAGAAACCGCAATTCATAGAATTTATAAATGTTGTATTCCTAGGATTATTAATCATTGTATGTGCCGATAAACAAAAGAAATATAAATATACAATATACACATATCTTGTTAAAGATTATGTGATCTGTTGCAAGAAATTTTTGAATTTTTTATCTATAACATTTACGTGTATATTTTGTAGTTGTAAACTTATAAACAAAAAATACAATTAAGTGGAATATAATATGAATGAAAGTTTATAATAATAATTATACGGGATGTATGAATTCGAAGGAGCAACTGCCTCTGTTCTGGTTGAATAACGGGTTACGGTTTACGTATCATGCAAAAATTGTATCTTTAAGTAAGTAATCAGAGCTGTATCTTAATTATATGTATGGGTTTATCTATTTCTAATGCTGTTGCCTGTGAGTGCGAGCTAAATCTCATGTGAATATCATAGTCATTGTTTACTTCTTCTTCTTCTTAGCACTGGAACTGGTGGCCACCACCTCGCTTTTGCGTTTCTGATTAGCCTTCGGTTGTGGTGGTGGAGCTGGTGTACTCGATGTACTTCCACCACTTGCCGGAGTGCTACCCTTTGGTGCCCTTTTCCTCTTCTCGGCGCGTTCCTTTTCCTCTAACTCCAGATTCTCACGTTCGATGAGCGTAATCAAGGTATTACAACGACGCTGTATTTCCAAAGCTGTGCGGGACTTAATAAACCAATCAAAGCGAAACTGCGGCGAAGCTCTAACGAAGTAAAACAAGACCAGATAAAGATCAGCATGAATTTAGCAAACTGTTGATATATTACTATTTACCTTATAGCTGCTCGCAATTCTTCGTAAACATTCTCCTTGTCAAAGCCAAGTTTATGGAGCATGCAAACCAGAAAACGATCATCAATTTCTGTATAGTTTTTGCCCTTGTTGTTGCCATATTGCAGACGCAGTTGATGAAAAGGGGCTCGATAGCGTGACATCTGCAGAAAAAGAGAATAGAGTTAGCAAGAGTTAAAATTGAAATACAAGCCGATATTCACATTACCTTTTGATCCAAGGCTTTCTTGATGGACAATCGTCTCTGAATCTTGCCTTCGCCTCGCTCAATCTGTCCCATAATACGTTCAATGTCTTGCAACTCAGTACAACGCTCCCAAAATACGGCATTATATTCGATAACCTCTTCGGGTGTCTTGCCCTCCACATCCTTGGCTATATTTTCAATATCGTCGCGTCCATACTTTTCATTGGCTTTTATAAATTGATTGAAATCACGCTTTGTCCAAGTAGTGAAACCCTGTGAGAGAAGATTCTCCTTTTCTTGGATCTCGTCTTCGCTGAGAGGTTCGGCTTCATCAATTTTCCGTTGCTCCTCACGTTGAACCTTACTAGCCTCCGATCCGAGCTCGGTGTTTTTGGGCACCTTGTAGCCAACGGTTTTCCGGAAATAGTAGATCTCCTGATCAAGCAACTCAAACAAACGCGGAGGAAAGAATTGAAAGTCTTGGACGATTGGTTGTTTGGGTGGGCGTGGCGCTTTGGGGGCTTTTGGCTCAGATACTCGGAGAGCTTCGCGGAAATAAGCATCCACAGCATAGTTGGCTTTACGTTCACGTTTCGGTGGCTCAATCCAATTGCCCAAAGCATTTAGTTTTTGTTTCTCACGCCAATCCTCGCCTTCAAACTGATAGACGGATGAAGTGCCCGCCTCGCCATTTGTGTCCATGGTGAACGTACGCAGTGAACTCTCTCCCATGCTATCCAATTGAGACTTCTGTTCAGCCGTTTTCGCTTCACCACGCTCTAGGATGACATCAATGTCCTCATCTGTGATATCGGTTTCCTTGGAACTAAATACTTGGTTGGCACCAAAACGAATAATATTTAGCATTTCATCCTTGTTCAGCTGATTCGAACGGTTGTCAACCAATCGGCCACCTTGAATAACCATTTTGTCCAATCGCAATTTAACCTCAGCGCGTTCCACAATCTTTTCCTCCACTGTGCTTTCCGTTATTAATCGAAAGACACGCACTTGCTTCTTCTGGCCAATACGATGTGCACGATCCATGGCCTGTAAATCCATCTGGGGATTCCAATCGGAGTCATATATAATAACCACATCAGCAGTGGCCAGATTAATACCCAAACCACCAGCTCGTGTCGACAACATGAATATGAATTTTGTGCTGTTCTCCATATTATACTCCTGGATCTGCCGATTACGATCTTCATGGGGAGTCTGACCGTCCAGACGACAATAGTTATAATTCCGCCAATGGCAATAATCCTCCAAAATGTCCAACATACGTGTCATTTGGGAGAAAATGAGAACACGTGACTGCTGTTCCTGTAGCTTTGGTAAAAGCTTATCCAATATGGCCATTTTTCCCGAATTGTAGACCAAATGGGTGTCTGTTGTGTAAGGTGGACCTGGTTCAGCACCGTCAAACAAATATGGATGATTAGTGCACTTCCTCAACTGCATCAGTATGTTCTGCAATCTCATTTTCTCTACTTTGCCAGCGCCATTTACTATATCGATATCCTTGAGCAATACCTTGGTATACCAATCGCGTTGCATTTTCGAGAGTCCAACAAATATTTTCATTTCCTTTTTCGGTTTTAGACGTTTCTCCACCTCTGCCTTAAGGCGTCGCAGTAGGAAAGGTTTCAAAACTGCATGGAGTCGGGTAATCAAAGCATCATCTCCCAGGCAAGTGTTCGTGTTGAACCATTCATCAAAATCTTCAGATGAGTTGAAAACATCGGGCAATAAGAAATTCAATAGAGCCCACAACTCATGGAGATTATTCTGAAGCGGTGTGCCTGTGATGAGCAAGCGGTTAGCCGTCTTAAATTCACGCAATATCTCCGACAACTTGGATTTCTCGTTCTTGATGCGATGAGCCTCATCGATGACTAAATAACGCCAATTAAATTTCTTAAAAACAGATTTCTCACGAATGCACATCTCATAAGATGTGACACAGACGTCCCATTCTCCAGGCAGCAAGACATCGCGAATAAAGGTATTGCGCGTGTCCTGGTCACCGATTAGGCAGACAGCTCGCAGGGAAGGACACCATTTCTTAAACTCATTTACCCAATTCTGTAGAGTGGACTTCGGCACGATAACTATATGGGGTCCAGCTTGGTTTCTGAAAGAATCAAAACTTTAACTGAAGAACACATTAAAGCGTTGCCCTTCAACTCACTTGAAATGCTTCAGATATCCTAGCAAGGAAATTGTCTGCAAGGTCTTGCCTAGACCCATTTCATCAGCCAGGATGCCATTGATGCCGTTCTCATACAATGATATCATCCAATTGAGACCACGAACCTGGTAATCCCTCATCTCTCCCGATTTAATGTAAGAAGGGGAAGCATCGAACCGGAATATTTCCTTTGTGGCAGAATCCTCGGCCAGCAGTTCCTCATCCTCCTCTTGTTCGGTCTTGCGATGACGATGACTAAATTATAAAATTTATAATAAAGGAATATGTAAAAAGTTGCATATGAACTTACTCCGCCACATCCTTCTCTTTGTCCTTATCTTTGATCTTCTTTGGCCGGCCTTTAGGTTTGGTGGGGCTCTTAGTGCTATTTGTCATAAAATGGGTAAAGATCTCAGTTTGCTTGAGCAGGAAATCAAACCGTCGGCTACGATCTGCTTCAATTTTGTTATCAAATTCGGCTTCCTTTTCGCCCGAGGAGCTAGTTGCTGCATCGGAAGTAGTCTCATTCTGTGAAAATTGCCCGTGGAAAATTTTTACTCTCATCCCCAATTTTTTTTTTCTGTCTTTTTCGCAAGCCGCGTCACTTGACACAAAATGAATCGGAATTTACGTTAAATTACTTACCGAATTCTCTTCAGTGGCCTCTACGGCGCCGGTCTCTGCCTTGGACATTTTTGCTAACCCAGTTGCGATTTTCTTTTATGTTTAATTCAATTTTTTCAAGCAATTTAAGCACAATTTTATAAGCGTTTTGATGTATGCGTGAGCGTGAGCGGGAAAAGAACGAAGAGAACTAGTTCATTGAGAACAAATGAACTACCTTATTAATATGCAAAAAACTATGGTCGCATTTCACCGGTACAACTAAGCAACAAACCTATTTCAATTTCTGAAATCTATAGTAAAACATAGTGGGAATAATTTTATTGTATATATTATAGAATCTTCATATAAAATGTTTTATGTATAAAATAATTTTTCATATATTGCGCGTAGCCATAATAAAATATGGTTAAATTGGCTAACAGTAAAGAGGCCGAAAATTTATATTCTGAATTATCTTATGTAGTTCATATTTGGAATTTGAACCGTATTTGAAACACCATCTCAAATAATCGATAAACCAGAAAGTGTCTTGGATAGATGACACTTTTCAACACTGCTCTAGAACTCGAAATAATTATTAAGTTCATTACTGAATTTGTAGTAAAAAAGTCTTGTAAGCCTTTTAAATTATTGCTTCTTGTACAAATATTTCATCGCCGTTTTCCCTGTATTGAAAAACAGGACGGCTAAATACCTCGGCTGTACTCACTAGTACCCAGGTGACTTGAAATCGTTAAGAATAAAGAACAATGGGGATCTCGACGATGTCATTGCGCACCCAGCTGATGGGTCTGAATAACTTTACCGGCACACACAAGGATCAAGCAGACAAGTACCGCCAACTTCTCAAGTCGGTGCTTACGAATACGGGACAGGAGTTAATCGATACATTGCGTCTCTTTGTGGAGGCTATCGTAAATGAGCATGTCAGTCTGGTGATCTCGCGGCAAATTCTGAATGATGTGGGTTTAGAGCTAAGCAAGCTACCTGATGACATGTCCAAGCAGTTGTCGCATTTCACACTGGAGAAAGTGCAGCCCCGCGTGATATCGTTCGAAGAACAGGTGTCTGGTATACGCTTTCATTTGGCCAATATCTACGAGAGGAATCAGCAATGGCGCGAGGCAGCCACCGTTTTAGTTGGCATTCCCCTGGAGACGGGACAAAAGCAGTACTCCGTCGAATGCAAGCTGGGCACATATTTAAAAATAGCGCGACTCTATTTGGAAGATAATGATTCGGTGCAGGCGGAATTGTTCATCAATCGTGCGTCACTGCTGCAGGCCGAGACCAATTCCGAGGAATTGCAGGTAAGCACTTTGGTTTATAAAGAGTTTCAAGTCTATATTGCTATTCCTTTTAGGTGCTCTATAAAGTTTGCTACGCCCGCGTCCTTGACTACCGCCGAAAATTCATTGAGGCTGCTCAGCGCTATAACGAACTCTCCTACCGCAAAATTGTCGACCAAGGCGAACGAATGACGGCTTTAAAAAAGGCATTGATCTGCACTGTTCTGGCCTCAGCTGGACAGCAGCGATCCCGAATGTTGGCCACTTTGTTCAAGGATGAGCGGTGCCAGCATCTGCCGGCATATGGGATTCTCGAGAAGATGTACTTGGAGCGCATTATTCGTCGCTCAGAGCTGCAAGAATTCGAGGCTTTGCTGCAAGATCACCAAAAGGCAGCCACGCCGGATGGTTCGTCCATTCTGGATCGGGCTGTGTTTGAGCATAATCTCTTGTCTGCTAGCAAATTGTATAACAATATTACTTTCGAAGAGTTGGGTGCTCTGTTGGATATACCCGCTGTCAAGGCCGAAAAAATTGCCTCGCAGATGATAACAGAAGGACGCATGAACGGTCACATTGATCAAATATCGGGAATTGTTCACTTTGAGAATCGGGAACTCTTACCCCAGTGGGATCGTCAAATACAGTCGCTGTGCTATCAAGTGAATTCCATCATTGAAAAAATAAGTGTGGCAGAGCCCGATTGGCTTGATAATCTTAACTAGTGCGAACTGTGCAAGGCCGCATAATTCACGACTCATCATCATCCTCCCACTCATCAACAGAGCAGAAATTTTTTAAATTTCATTTGGATTTTAAGAAAAAATAAATGAAATTATGTACATTTAAGACATTGGTGTTCATCTCCTTGGAGTATACGAGTGAGACTTAAAAAATGATAAATATTTTATTGCTACACGTAGGTAAGATTAATTGTTACTTCGTTCAGAACCCGAATTCAAAAAGTTTCCATAGACATTCCGTTTTTATTCCAAAAATAATATATATTGTACCATATATTTTCAAATATTCGTATAATTCACAAAAGCTCTGTGTGTACAATCGACTTTGGGTCTTAGATAACTAATGGAAATTTTTTGTGTATTCAAGAGTTATAGATACACATGATAGATGCAGCTTAGTTTAGGGGGACACATTACCCACAACTCCTACTACATAAATCCAATCGGGCTTCATATTCAAATATAACTAAATTTTAAGCTAATTTAACGTTAAAGAAATTCAACTAAAACAAAGGCTGCATTATATTACAAGAGCTAGGGGACGTTATCTCAAAGATGCGCTGGTGAAAAAAAATGAGATGGGAAAGGGAATGGCTGGAGAGAGAGAGAATTAGAGCTTAAAACCTAGCAAAGAATCATCCCTGGGTATTTGAGGAAGACTCCTCGTTGAGTTGCATTTGTGCCAATGTGCGTACAACAACTCCACGATTAACTGGCGTTAGGCCCTGGCAAAGTCCCACCACAGCGTCCAGCGCCACATCGGGGCAGTCCTAAAGGTAAAATAAGAAAAAAATGTAGTTATAGCAAAGAAATGATCTTCCTTAAGTATTTTCTAATTACCTCGAGCATTTTGGAAATTGTCGAAATGATGGCATCCCTCCGCACAGAGTTAACATTTCGTGCTACAATGGACTCCTGGTTGGTTTGCTCTTCATACCAAGAAACCATTTCCTCGTTTTTGTCCCACAAATAAGCCTGAATTGGGATCGAAATAATTTATTGAAGCTCTTTGCATTTGTCATTTTTCGTTACACTCACCTCTGTGGCTCCTTTTTCCTCGACTAACCAGCGCCGCAACATCTGTTTGGCCTGGCCAACAGAAAGATTATCCTGAGCACGCAATATCTTTTTGATATGCGCATCCTCCAGCAGCAGGCGGCGAAGACGCCAGTAGAGCCAGCGACGTGAATCTCTCCATGGCACAATCTCACTAATGCATTCCTTCTCCAACATTCTTTCTGGTGTATCATGCAAGTCAGCAAAGTGAACGGCTACCGTGTGGTAGACATGCATCAACACTGAGAGGCGGGCCTTTATCTTCTCGTCGACCTGGGCGGCCTTTACCTTATCCCCAGCGGCAACAGCATCTTCATACTCTTTTTTAAGCTGTAAAAAAAAGAACAATTATCGTCTCGAAATCGCTTGTGCAAAGATGCAAATTTTGGTAACTTACCGATATGGTGGTGGCATCCAGCCGATTAATGGTCTTTATAAGGTCCTTTTCTTTGTACTTAATCTCAACAATGCCTTCCGGTTCGAGGACACCGCCACGGGCTTCCGGATCTGCATAGGTCTCCATGTAACGTGGATTGATTAGAGAATCCAACACGGCCCAAGCTCCGCCACGTAGTTCAGCATTCGGGGGCAAATAAATGAGCACCGGTTTCTTATATTCTCTCAGTCCGTCCACAATGTAGGCGCCAAATTTGACAATCTGTTCGTACATGTCCTTCATGCCGCCCGAAAAGCCACGCCAATTAGCGAAGACAATCAGTGGCAATTCTTCACGGCCAAAGTCCTTAATAGCTTGGGCTGTCTTGTACGAGGAGTCTGGATACCACACCTGACCAGCTTGCTGCAGAGTCTTGGCTTCCGAATCCAAATTGGCCGGGTCTGCTGGCATTTCTACTTCTACTGTACGCGTCTCCACGGCAATGACACCGACGGGTACGCCACCCAGACGAGCACGTCCTGTCACCACAGTCTTAGCCCAGGGAGCCATAATCTCACTCCACGAATCGCGATCGAAGAAACCATTTTCCCATTCATTGGAATTAACAGGGTTAACCCTTCCGCCCAGCATCCAACGTGGATCATAAGGCGATTTAGTTGGCATGAAGTCCACGGGCCGGTCAATCCGATCGCATGGTCGAACTATGGGCAGTTCGCAGCCAATGTATGCGGGAATGTATGAAAGCCAGTCGAGAATTGTGTATACACCATCTAGATCAATAGCCTCAGTCTTGTGGGTAACGCCGTTGTTGAACATGATCTGAACACCACCCAATTGATTGTTAGAGGCATAAACCTTGCGTCCGAGAAGCTGAATCAAAAAATACAAAAATGAAAGATTCCGTTCTTTGGAGACAGGATTCGTTAACTATTTACCTTGTTTAAAGCAGCATAGCCAGTGAGTATTATATGGGAGTTGTCAATCTGGATGACACGCTGACCCAGACGAACCACATAGGAGCCAATACCAATGGTTCGACAGGTCACCATAGCTATGGTAACAATTTCTTCATAGGCCTGTGATGTCTCACCGGCGATCAATCCGGCGTACCGCAGATTCTCCACACCCAAACCATCATCCTTGCCAATAATGTCGGTTATTTTATACCGCTGCTCGCCCTCATCCTCAATCAGAATAGCACGGACCGAATTGAGATTAGCCACTTTAGCATAATCCTCAGTCGACAGGTAAAGATACTTAAAGCCTTTGTCCGGCTCCTCGGGATCTTCCCAGGCTATTCTGAACATAGATTTAACTTCCTCAGCCAGACCAATGCGAGCTCCACTATTGACTGAGATATAGATCTGTAAAAGGAATATTATATGTTAAGAGGAGACGGTTCATGTGGTCGGTTAATTCTAAATCTCTTACCCTGGGCACTTTGCGTTCACGGGCCAATTGCGAAGCCTTGGCAAAGAGCACATCCTCTTTGATGCCAAAGGAGCCAATTAGATAAGTCAGATCGTTGGCTATCACAATGATCTCGCGACCGTTTGGATACTCTGGTGTGGCCAGCACAATGCGCCAGGCAACCATGCCGCACTAGAAATTTCAACAAAAATTAATAACAATCTGTTTGTTAAATATGTTCATTGTATCGTACATTGTTCTCTCCGGGAAGACGCTGCATTTCCACCAGACTATCGCCTTCCAGGACTAATTCTTTGCACTCCAATAGAATTTTGTCCGGAATGCGTATGTCAACAGTGGGTCGTGCTTTAGAGAATTCTCTCCAGTGACGTTCACTCATCTGTCGGAACATATCGGGGACATCATAGACGTAGGTAGTTCCATTAGATTGAGCTTGAAAGCGTTTCTGCTGCAAAAAGTCTTTGGTCATGTAAGGCGTGGAAATGGGATGGCCATGTAAAGATCCCTGCTTTTCGCCATAGGCCTTGAACTTGATCTAGAATTCAAAACGGAAAGCATCACATTAGAGGAGTTATCAAAAAATGAACAGAATATAGTTAAGACTCACAATTCCTGTCTCAGGTTCGGTTTGCTCAGTGTACATGGAAATGTCGAGGAAGTAACCGGAATCGTTGGCTATGCAAAGGCGAACTGCTTGAGTGGGGGACTGCGGCGACTGGCGGATAACCATCTTCAGCTCAGCTTGGAGGACACGCAATTTCCATAGACGGGGACCATACCGCATAATCATCTTTGTCACTGACTCCTCAATCTTGGCTGGATCCATGATGACAGTGGGAACAAAGTTGAGGAAAATGTGATTGCAGTCGGTACGTTTTGCATGCGGATGGGAGAAGGCCACCTCCAACTCATCCATTGCCTCAAGAAGTACTCGTTCCCCTTCGTTTTGAAGATATTCGAACGATGCCTCCTTGGTGATAAGATCTGAATGGCGGATGATGGAACGGATAAAGAAACGGTAATCAGTGACCTCTTGCCCCTTCGACACCTTAGCCTTGCCCAGATACAAATGCATCTTCTGGTTTGCTGTAGGCAGAGCTTCTAAATCATAGGTCTTCATTCGATTCAGCTCCAGATGGAAAGCCGAAGCGGGTTCCAAGTGACGGTATATACGATCCTCTTCGAATTTATCACGAGCCCGATATGTAAAGAATTTGGGGAACTGACGCTTCTTAAGGGCAGCAAAAGTAATTCTCCTTATGCGGCGTTGGAAGAGCTCTTCGTTGTGTTCCTTGCAGTAGTTGCCGAATATCTGTGCCATTTGAAGATCATCCATTTCACCCGTTTCCCTCACTGCCACACTGACAATATGTATGGGTTCCGTGGATTTGGCTTCCTCGGCGGCGTTAGCCCGAGTGACGGGATCAGAGAGCGAGACATTAATGGAAGTACTGTGGCGGCTATCCGAAATTGAGTCTACAGCTTCTACAGCCTCAAGAACCTTGGCGCTTACCAATGCGGGCGAAACAAAATCCTCCAGCAAATCCAGAATTTCATCCGAGTACATTTCAAAGTGCTCGAACGAATCAAAGGCAGCTATGGCGCCTGTGCGCACAATGGAACTGCCAACAGTTTCAGCGGCCGCTTGGTCCAGACCTTCGGGTGAAGACATTCGCGAGAAAAGGCGATTTGGGTGAGCCGTGGGTAGCAGGAACTGGAAGTGCACCAATGGTAATCCCCCAGATAGCTCCAAATGCTGAAGGCAGGTCAACTCGTAGGAAGTATAGGCTCTCCTTACATAAACTTCCAGGGCTGCATTGCACACCGCCCGATTGGAATGATAGAAGAAGTCGTGGAGTATATCAAAGATCGATGTCTCCGAAAGAATTAACCTCTGCAAGTTCTCTGGGTGGAAATCATGTCCATACATATCAACGGCTGACAGAAAGATGGACTCCATCTGGTTGTGGCGCAACTCATAGGCAGGCTGATGGGCAGCAATAAGCACCTGACGTGACCTTAAAGCCACTCTTGAGTGCTCGGCACGGTTTAAGGAGGTCAATTCGCTAAGAGTGTTGGCCAGCTCATCGGTAAGGCCGGGTTCGTTGGCCCACAGATGATCGATAAGCAGAGTAACCAACAGATTCTTCTTTGCCACTTGGGAGTGTGAGAAAATAGTGTTTACCACAGTCAGCATGTCATCCTTGTGGTGTTCGCGCACCAAACCCACACACTTGTCGTAGTGGCCATGTTGAAACTGGGATTCAACATCGTAATATTGACGCAGGAGTTCATGGACAGCTGCCTTCATTCTGCCACGGATGCCATTCCTATACCGCTGCACCAACTGAACGATGCTCTGGGTTGTCAGGAAGAAAACGTCACGATCGGCGCGCTTTTGCAGAGTGGCTGCATGGCTATCGATAACGCTAGCAATCTGTTGAGAGGGGAACTGGGCCAGAACACTGGTGATGTTGCGCTCGTACAAGGTCATTAGCTTCCGGATCTTTTTCTCCACTGAGATGGGAATACGACCGGATATGGAAGCAATGACTTCCTGCAATTCTAGCAAAGGGAGTGAAGGATCTCTCAAGCTCTGCATAAACTTTTCAATGATGTCACGCAGGCGCTGGGCATTAAATGGCTCGGGTAGACAATAGCCAGCCAAAGTGTTCTCTAAGATGCTTTTGTATGTATTGTGGATGCGGTTAAGCTTTTCCGGCACCGGTGCATTTTCCGGTTGTGGAAATTGTCCCTTACAGGGCTGAGCCTTGGTCACCAGCGATGGATCATCCAGTTCAAGATGACCCAGCAGGGATCCTGCATCTAAAACAGCGCCCGGACGACGCACAAACGTCACAGTTCCCGCCTCCTGGGAGGTAAGGGTCATCACCATTTTCATCACTTCGATTTCGGCAAATGCCTGACCTTTGGCTACATGGGCTCCATCTTCAACAATAAGATTTATAAGCTTTCCAGCCGACGGGCTGCGCAGCAACGAGGGATCATTCTCTTTATCGAAGACGCAAGTCTGATTGCCAATTACGATGCGATAGCGATCCACTTCTTCCTTCATGTAGGTGGTGTAGGAGGCGCCTTCAAATGAGATAAGCAGGCCACCGTCCGAGAGGCGATGTACTTCGATCTCCTTAAAGGAACTGTTCATCAGTAGGAAATACGAGTTGGCTCCACTCTTGGCTGTCTGCACCTTATACCGAATGCCGTCGTGGATTAGCTCCACATCTACCACATTTGTCAAAGTGTTGGCCGCCTGGATCTGACCCTTTTCCAACGATGTTTGGAAACTCGAAAAGGCTTCGGTTATCTCACGGTCCGCAATATGTAACGATCCACACATCACGCCCAACAGAATGTCAGGTTTCTCTGACTGGACACGTTCGGCTATCAAAGCATCCAACCATGCTGTATCGATGCTATTATCCAGGAACCTGTTCGTCTCTAGTAACGTGATCAGGTACTCAACAGTGGTGCGGAAATCACCACGAATGGATAGCTCTTTAAGTGCAATCACAAGATTCTCACGGGCTTGTTGACGATTTTCGCCCCAGGAGAAACAATGGCCAAACTGTGAGTCGGCAAACTCGTGCAATCCTCCGGAAGCGGCCACACTGAAATATCCCCACACATTCTTACTAGAGCGGAAGTTTAACTCTTGCACGGTTCCTGAACTGGGTTTGAATCCCTCATCGGGATTTTCGGAGGTTATTCGGGCAGCTATCACATGTCCAGATGGACGGGGTTTGTTTGGTGGATTCTCAAAGTCAATTATTGAGGAGCCCCATGGAGACTCTCCGTACAGCAGTCGAATGTCTTTCAGACGGTATAGTGGAATGCCCATACCAATCTGAAGTTGACAGGCAGGCAGATTTACATCGGCAACCATTTCCGTACAGGGATGCTCAACTTGTAGACGTGGATTCAATTCAAGGAAGAAGTATTTACCCTCCTGGTCATATAGATATTCCACGGTTCCGGCACTCACATAGCCCACCATCTTGGCCAAGCGTACTGCCGCCTTCTCCATGTCCTCAAATACCTCCGGTTGCGCTACAATAGCTGGCGCTTCCTCAATAATCTTTTGGTGACGACGCTGAATGGAACAGTCACGACCAAACAAACTGATGGCATTACCATACTGATCAGCCAGTAACTGAACCTCCAAGTGACGGGCTCCGCTAGCCAATTTCATTACGAAAATGGGCGACCCGGGCACCTCAGCCTGCACTTGCCGGAACAGAGCTGGAAACTCTTCAGCGGTGTCCACACGACGAATACCCTTGCCGCCGCCACCTTCTGATGCTTTAATCATCACAGGGAAACCTACAGGAAAACAAAGATAAATGTGTATAAATCTAGAATATGTAAAAAAGGTTTTTTACTTACCAATCTTATTCACCGCTGCCAAACCCTGTTCCGCATTGGTAACACAACCGCGAGCAAAGAGATCACTGGAAATCTTAATCTTCTTTCCGCTGTATTGGGCCTTTAGGTCAGAACCCGACCAAGGTAATGTTGGTATCTGAGCCGTTTGAGCAACAATTGAAGAAGCAACTTTATCTCCAAGCGCCCACATGGCACGTTCTGGTGGTCCCAAAAAGACCAGACCCTCCTTATGCAGCAGCTCGGGTAATTTTGGATTCTCTGAGGCATGTCCCCAACCTGCCCACACAGCCTGAAATAGAAGGAAAGAAATTTATTTAAAGTTCACAATTACACGCACGCATAAAATCCATTGTGACGTCATTAGAAAAATTGATTTCCCATTAGTATAGTCATTAGGACAACGTAACTAAGCAACAGGGGAACAGGATATTTTTAAGATACATTTAAATAAAATGGTAATCTAACTAACAAAAAAAGTTTTGTCATATAGGCACCGATATAGAATATATATTGATTTATTTTCGCTCATGTCTAATTACCATGCAATTTTAAATAAATTCCAGTGATGTCATCGAATGCAAACATATAATTAGTTCAAAGTGCATTTAGTTATTTAGTTATTAACAACACACACATTTTTATTTATCTACTTTAAGCCGAAGGTCCACTTTACCTTCCAACATGTTGCTCAGTATTTAAGTTTGCCATATATAAATTAGAAATTCCTCCCAATACCTTAACAAACTTTTGTCTACACTGATTATCATAACTTTGAGCGAGGGTGTTATAATTAATATATCCATCTATTCAATTTTATTGCCAAAATAAAGATTAGATATGGTAAACTCTTTTCAGGTTAATTATGACTCAATATTTCTAATTAACAAAAACAATGCTATAGGAAATGGTCGGAATAAGGCTACGGCCTTATATTAAACATTAAAGATGAGCAATTTATTTTGCCAAATTTGTTGTATAGTGTAAATCAAACAAACGCAACACCGGCGGCTGTCTCAAGTACAAGTTGTTACACACACTTAGATACACACACATACACACACATTTCCAGCCGTTTTTAGCGTTTTGCCATGTTGGGCCTCATTGTACACATCGAACGATCGCCTGTTTCACGGGGCGTGTAAACACAGATCGTACGATGCGGTCACCACGACTATTGAAACTGGGAATGGCCGGCAGTGACCTCCAAAAACAAAGCACCCCCATCTTACCTGAACTTGAGTGCGAAGTGCAATATCCACAATTAGCTCAACATTGGCATAATTGTTATTGTTGGAACCACCGGGCACGGGAACGTAGTGATCAGCCATTTTGATGTATTCGGCATTGGCTTTCAAGTCTTCGGGAGTGACCATAACCACAAATCGGACTGCACGCTCGTTCTTGAACATCTCGTAGGACCAGCGACGAATGGAGCGCATACATTTAACTGCCGCAATTCCATTGTTGGCAATAAGGACACGGTTAATGACACGGGTGCCACCAAATCGTTTAACAAACTCCTCCGTGGTGGCCACGTGGAAATCCCGATCCTGATGACGATCCTGACCCAGCCCAGTGCCGCGTGACATGCTGGGTCTGCAAATAAAGAAATCAAAGTAGATTCATTTGATTTGATTAATTATTTTTGAGACCAGTTTATGTAGCAAAAGATTTGGCAAAAAAAAGAAACCGGTTTTTGCCGGCGAATGAAAATTCTGACAAATGTTTCGCCTTGCACTTGCAGATGGATGATTTTTAAAATTTTTTCTTTATCTTTTTGGGGAAATAAGAAACTATTTACTTTAACGTCGCAACGAGCGGAACTGTGAGCAGGTTTGGTGTTGACTCATTGTTGTTGTTTTTGCTGCTTGGGATCAGGTCATTGTGAATAGTCTGCTCGATGGCGACAAAATGTGGAATAATGGATCCACTGCTGGCATTATCATTACCAGTATGATTATTATTTACGGCTCCAACCTGGGGTTCCTCGCCAGATTCAACAAGTACAAAACGCTTGCTAGCCCGACGCTTCAGCATTTTGGCGAAGGCAATGAGGGCCAAAAGCATTCACAAGATGCAATGTTTATTAAGATAAATGGATGTTAGTGGGGATTGTGATTCCGTTTGCCCCTCCTTGACTTATGCAAGTCTGACTAATAAAACAATAAACGAGAAACAAAATATTTCCCGTGGCACACTGCACCACTTTCACCACGCGTCAAAGTCGAGTAAAAATCAATGTGGACAGAAAATATACAAATCTGCTAACATGCAGACAACTTATTATTTATTCGGACCGACGGAGTCGACGTTCGATAGGCAACTGACGACAACTTTGACTCGATGACGAGTTGTTCTTCATACGCCGCGTATTGGCACAGACAGGAAAAAAAGAGAACGACCAAGGGACCACAAAGAGAGTTTTAAAACTAGTGTTGACCCTGAGCTTACGATTTTAAATCTGAGTTATGAATGAAAGCATGTACAAATTGAGTAGCGTCCCCACAACGTCGTACTGGCGGCACCTGTTTGCACTCTCTGTCTCTCTCTCTCTCTCTCTTACATATACACACACATAAACTGTTTGTAATAAAGCGCATACCGGTTGTGTGATAAAGCTTGGGAAAGCTTCTCTGTTTGCTATCTCTGTCTGTGAAACTCGCGCCATACTCATAATAAGATATATGTACGTATGTATATACATATACATATGTATGTATATATTATTGTTGTGACTATGACGTAGTCACCTACTCTTTGTTTTGCTCTCTCCATGCGAACTTTGTTTATGTATTTTTGTTCTTTTGGCCTGCTTCTTCTATCTTACCTCAGCCGCTTGCGTCGTTCAGATATGTCGCCATTGTGCCGTATATCGCTTTGCAGCTTTTGGGGGAATTCATCAATAGCTTCACCAGCCTCAGCTGCCTTCTCATCGATTTCATCGCCCACCTGTTAAAGATTGAAAATAAATATTATTTAAAGCGTGTGAACCAGGTACGTACGTAAATATGGATACATAGAAATAAAAGAATGCCATCGAAATGAGGAAAGGTTAAGGCAATTATAGCAATTATAATTTCAATTTATGATTTGTCCGATCTGTTTTTATTTTATTTTATGGTGTTATTAGTAATTAAGTAATTTAAAATATTTAAAAATTTTTACCAATTTTTTGTTGTTTTTAAAATTAAGATTCTGTTATCTTTGGTTGTGAGAATTTAAATTTCACCATTTCAGCTAAGTATAAAAACAAGTGAAGTGAAAATTAAAGTTAAAGAACGGTTGATGTTTCGATTGCATTCTTTGTTAGTGTTTGCATTAAAGGGAAGAACAAGTAAAATACATTTCAATTCAAGTTTAAAAATCACTAAAAAGTTAACCTACCAAAAAACTAGGCCTCTCCCCATCAGCGGGTGTGCCTGTGGCTACATCATTTTCGCCTTCTGCTGTGCTCATATTGTACTTGTTAATGTCAATGCTACTGTTATTGTTGTTATTATTAATATTATTCTGTTGACAATAATTAACGTTCCGTAAGTCGATCAAGGCGTTATCCTTCAACTTCTCACAGAGATCATCCACCTCGGTTTTTAGGTTCTCGTTGGAGAATTTTACTTTTTTAATGCAACTCTTAGGATATCGTTTATCGTTGGATTTGATTGCTGGTGTTGTTGTTGCTGCTGAGGTTGTTGCTGTAGCTGCAATAACGCTGGAGCTGTCTGAAAAGTTCACAAAACAAAAAAACAAGAAGTAAGTGAGAGTGAGTCGGGAACATAAGAACCGTTAGAACTACGTAATTCAGTTTTGTCATAAAGATAAGCACAGGTTATCTCAGAGGTCTACATATATACATATGTATGTTTGTAGGCATATAATATGTGTGTACACATGTATGTATGTATATATTCAAGGTGTGCTGGTGTTGTGGCACTTTAAATGTTTTTTACAAGGTTTTTTTTGTATTTAGTTTTATAATGAGATTCTTACTATTGATAGCGTCTGTTGTAGTGGTTTCAGTTGCTGTTGGTGTCGTTGTTGTTGTTGTAGTTGCTCTTTTGTGGCCAGGGCCAAAAAGCAAGTTAAATAGGAATGCAAGTAAAGCAGCCAGAGCGCCTAATAATGCGACGATCAACATGGGCTATGTCCAATTGGCTGCCAAAAAGATATCAATGATTTTTATTTGATTTGCGTTCCGATTTAAGGACAGGTGAAAGTGTTTAGCTCAAATTAAAAAGATGTATTCAAAGTGAATCGCTTAAATTTTTCAAGTTCAAAAAACTTGCCACCAGACGTTTTGTTTTGTG
This sequence comes from Drosophila emarginata, assembly GCA_037075365.1. Classification (NCBI taxonomy): domain Eukaryota; kingdom Metazoa; phylum Arthropoda; class Insecta; order Diptera; family Drosophilidae; genus Drosophila; species Drosophila emarginata. The sequence goes on from JBAMCD010000324.1 coordinate 4,800,948, forward strand.
GGCCAAACGGCGATACAAAAAACAGAAACAAAACAAAATCAAAAATGCTAAATTATGCATAAACTAGTTTGCGATTTCAAATAAAAGACGGTCAAGAAAACGAAATTCCAAATTATATAAATATACAATACAGGGGCGGATTTTTACCATATGTGGGGTGACTTAAGCGCGTCCAAAATAAAAATCCAAAGGAAGGATTAAGTCAAATTGTTATATAAAAAGTAATGCGCTAATCCCATAATCTATTAAAACTGTTCTATATACAATATATATTAAAAGTATTTTATAAATCACCATTTGTTATATATAAGCGATATTTGTATGTTTTTCTACGTCCCCAATCTACATTGATTGTTAGTAAGATAAATGACCAAGTAACTCTATTGAGCTTCAATTTTTCAAGCAATATTATTTCGGCTAACTGGGTCTCAAACAAGTTAGGATGATGACGATCTTGAACCTCGGTCTGGTTCCCGTAAATATGTTAATCCGACCCGGCATACATACGATTCATGTCAACTCGATATACAAAACAAAAACCAAAATGAAAAAAGTGAGTAATCCCAATAACAGAAGCTGTATGCCCTTTAAATGAATAGAGTGTAAAAGACATACTTATTTTTAAAATAAAAGTTTATAAGTAGGAGCTGATTCAAGTCCAAATATTAAAAAAAAAAGTAAGATAACCCCTTAACCTTTACTAAAATTCTTCTTTATTTTATTTTTTATTCTTTATTTTTTGAATTATGACCTTTAACTTATGAAATCCTTTCCTTTTGGAATATCAAGTTAAAATTTCATTTACATAATCAATTTGAAATCGATCTTTTAAATTCTAATAATATGATATGAACTACTGCATAGAGTATAGCAAATTCTTTAAACAAAATTTTTGTAATTTTTGGGGTACAATGTGCAGAGACGAATTAAAAATTTAAAATAAAAAAAGAAAAAAAAAATGAAAAAACCCCCCACCGCTGGGGCTATGTGAAAATGCAAATTCGCGCATTTGCTTATAGATAGAAGAGGTCAATGATTTTGCCATTACAATATGTAGTACTATGATTTAAATGCTATAGCCCTCTTTTCTACAGTCAGAGAAATTTTGAAAGGCATTGAAAGGTGAACCAAAGTACTGCGATCAAGTGAAATTATACGTATACATGGTCTAATCATGTTATTATGTAAGACTAAGTCGCCATTTAATGGGATGGGAACACGATTTATCAAATTACAGTTGATGAATTGGATCTAACCAGGTGAGGGATTCTTTTTAAACGAAAGCTGCGTATAATTAACTTTTAAATGGAAGGAAGCAAACACTTGTCGATAATATATACAATAATATCGTATGTGGAATTAATCGCCTGATAAGAGACACCACTTTGCAACTTAGAAGTGTTTTCCTCTTCTTTGTATATTATTTAATCGTATAATTTAATAGTCTTTGGGTAATTACACTTTTTTTGGGAATCTTTTATATATGCATGTATTTATATATATATTTTTTAATTTTTTACCACTTTTTACGTATAATTTCGCTGTCGGTCGTGCAGTTCACTCTTTTTTATGATTGCATTCAACGATGTGGATTTGGGTTTTTATTTCATTTATTTCTTTTGTAAAGCGCGAAACGTAAAGTTGTAAGGTTCCGCACCGATTGCCAGCCAGGTAAAGCTACTGTAGTGACCGAGGTTTGGAATGCGACTGGGCAATGCTTCCTCCAAGCACACACTATCGATGACTGACCAGCGCGAGTCTTGGAGCTGGCGACGTCGACAGATGTCTGTATCGGTGTCGCTGGCGTCCGTCGTCCACTATCAACTAAATATATACTTATGCTTGCCTAAATGTCTACTACTTAAGTGTGCTCGTTTACGTGTGTGCGTGTTGTGTACCCAGGTTGTTGCGCTCGTATGTTAATCGCGTTTCAGAGGGCTCCATGGGTCGACAGCGGAACAATAAGAACAGCAACAACAACGCGAATTGAAAATATTAAGCAAAAGCGGGCAGGCAACTTTTTACTTTATTTGCTTTTAACCATTTTTGAATGTTTTTTATTTGGCAAATACTTAATGCCGATAGCAGAGCGATAAATCAATAATGATTGGGACCGTTGGCAACTAAGCGCAGTGCATCTATATCTGTAACAGATTTTCAATGTCAAGGTTAAGCTTAACCCTTGGTTAACTTGTCAATTGAATACAGATATGCATTATGTGAAAAACAATATGTATAGAAATGTACATATACTCGCTCATTATGCGATTAAGTGACTTGTTCTTACAAATCTAGGACTTTTGGGCATTATAATAGATAACAATCACGAAACCAGAATGGACTTTGATTAAGTAAATTTGCTCTCAAATACATTAAAAAACTAGAAGGATGGGCTAACTTCGGCCGTGCCGAAGTTCGTATACCCTTGCAAACTGTCTTTTGATTTATATATAATTTGCCAGAATCATATGGAAGTATATAAAACACATCAAATATAAATTTGATGTCCGTGGCATAAAAAAAAAATTAAAACAAATTTTTTTTCCCCGATTGTTCCTATGACAGCTATAGCATATAGTCGACCGATTCTGATAAAACTTAAAAGATATATTTCTTTTTATATAAAATTGTCAAATAACAAATTTCGTGACGATTGCTTCAAAAACACCCAAGTTATTGAACAAAAACTATATTTTTGACTGATCGTTCCTATGGGAGTTATATGATATAGTCGACCGATTCTGATGAAACTTGGTATATGTGTTGAGGATTATATAAAACTCACAAACACTAAATTTAGTGACATTCGATTGAAAAACAACAGAGTTATTGATGTTAAACCTTATTCCTGACCGATCGTTCCTATGGGAGCTATATGATATAGTCGACCGATTCTAATGAAACTTGGTATATATGTTGGGGATTATATAAAACTCACAAAAGCCAAATTTAGTGACATTCGATTAAGAAACAACTGAGTTATTGATGTTAAACCTTATTCCTGACCGATCGTTCCTATGGGAGCTATATGATATAGTCATCCGATCGAGATGATTCCGAGATATACAATGCCTGCAGCAAAAAGAAGCCTAGGTGCAAAATTTCAGCTCTGTAGCTCTAAGGGTCTCGGAGGAGATTGCGTTGATCCAGACAGACGGACAGACGGACGGACGGACGGACGGACGGACAAGGCTATATCAACTCAGCTCATCATGCTGATCAAGAATATATATACTTTATATAGTCGGAGATGCTTCCTTCTATGCGTTGCAAACTTCTGACCAAAATTAATATACACTTTGCAAGTGTATAAAAAGAAATGAAAATAAACACTGTGGATCTTTTTAGGTGTAAAAATCTTAGTGAATTTTAGTTTATTTGGAAAATTAATCATTTTATTTAAATATTACAACTTTCCTTAAGTAATTGTTTTCCAAAGAATCATCTAAATCATTAATGGCCTATTTGCCCATAACGAATCGGTTACCGCTTTTTAATGTGCACCCCAATGGATGACACGGGTTAAGCTCTCCATTTGACGAAGGGAGCAATCAAGCTTTCACAAAAGGAACAACAACAAGCCAGAACTGCATCCATTTACGTAGATTATTTTTTTGTTAAAAATTGAGTAACACAAAATGATTAACTTGCGATTGCACTTGAAATCAAGTTAATAATAAATTCAATTCGCTGCCCATGAACCGAACACGCGAATCAAGGAGCAGCGGCATCACTTTTCTTGATTATTTTGTATAACAAAAATCAGCAGAGGTTTTTTAAAAGTCACAAAAGAAATTCCGTAGCGGCCCGACTGCTGGCTTCCATCTGATAAGAGTAGGAATAAAAATCTTCCGATTTTTTTGCGGTGGCCATGGAAACATGATTATGATTCAATGTTTGGGTAGTACTCGGTCCCGGCAAAACCGGCACTCCCAAATGTTAAGAACCACTCGACACTGAGCCTTATCAGAACAGACGGAAATTTACTGTTGAATCGACGATGTCCAACAGGAGGAATATTGGTCGAATTATTCATGTTTGGCGCGTGGCCACGACCGGTTTACTGATACCGATGCCGATGTCTAGATGTGGTCGCGTGTGCTGGCCGTGAATTTAATACGTTTTAATACGTGCTTGGGCTAATCAGTAACAACAACTGGGAGCCAGTGATTATTTTCTTCATTTCCATTTTGCAGTTTCAATTGCATAAATTAGATCACATATTAAGTAATTGAAGCAAGCTGCTGAGGCTTGCCGGAAGCTTTTGAATGCGCCTCAATACCTAAGTAAAGCCCATCACCCCCGTTTGCCTTTACATTTAACGCCCACACCCACTCGTACCAGCAATATGTTCAGAAATCGCGCCATATGAAAACCCAATAGGAATCAAGGTCAGTGACAAGCGCCGAGAGTAAAAAAGAGAGCGACTGAAAGAGAGAATGAGAGCACGGGAGAAATTATGCTGAGAGTCCAAATGCAAACGATAACGATTCATGTGTCTTGAGTGCAAACAACAATTATATTTTATAAACAAAATAGAAAAGCTAAGCATGTTAAACGTTGATTTATATCATAGTCCAGAGGTGGAGGTGCCAACTGCTTATTATCCCTAGGGTTATTCACCCGTACATACATACATATTTACATATGGCTATTCTATTCCGTTTCTTGTTCTCTTGGGAAGCCCTTTCTTCCACCTCATTTGGACTCCACCTTTGGTTCTGCTGCTTGTCATTTATTATAATCCATACAAATGTATGCGCACTATCACTAAGTAATAGTAATTAGTATTACTAATTACAACGGGCCATTGACTTGCACTTACTTTTCTCCATCGTATTGCGCTTGGCACGTTGCTTCTTTCTGTTAGCAATTTTGGTTAAATAACGTTACTTTTCTTTAGGCAAATATGTAAAGGACAGTTTCAGGACACGAGCACTGACACTAAGACTTCGAGCAAGTACGTTTGATTCAAGTTTAAGCTATTCTTGAATTAATCTGCACCAGCTCGTTCCGCCCGCCTTCAGTCTCGAAGTTTTTTTTTAATTTTTGCTAAATTGTTTTTACTTCGATAGCTGACATATCGATTATTTCAATTTAAATTACAATCGATTGACTAGTAATCGATAGTACAACACTCGATTGTTACTGTTAACAGAATTTTGAATTTAACAGAACGAACAGCTGGTGTTACCAGAGGGGGCAGACCGGGTGATTCTTAAAATTATCAAAGTATTAAAATTAAGCGCAAGATGTTTGATGTTGAGCCGATTTTTACCGACCATAAGGATGTAATACACGACGTGGTCTTCGATTACTATGGTCGCCGCATGGCCACCTGTTCCAGTGACCAGACTGTGAAGATCTGGGATGAAGACGCATCGGGGTTAGTGTTACGCGGGAAAACGTAATCTGTTCATAGTTGATCAACATCGTACTTTTTATAGCAAATGGAACGTGACTAGCAGCTGGAAAGCCCATTCAGGATCTATTTGGCGAGTTTCGTGGGCGCATCCCGAATTTGGACAGGTCGTGGCTACCTGTTCGTTCGATCGCACGGCCTCTGTGTGGGAAGAGGTAATCGGAGAAAAGGTCTCCACAACGAATGCGCCTACAAGGCGTTGGGTGAGACGAACCACACTGGTGGATTCGCGAACTAGCGTCACCGACGTGGAGTTTGCACCAAAATATTTAGGTCTGCTATTGGCCACTGCCTCGGCAGATGGCATTATACGGATATACGAAGCACCGGATATTATGAATCTTTCCCAGTGGCCTGTACAACATGAGATAGCTAATAAATTGTCGCTTAGTTGCCTCTCATGGAACAAATCAACCTATATGGTTACCCAGTTGTTGGCCGTAAGTGAACAGAATGGATGTATTAGTTAGTACATAATTCGATTTTTGCTTTTCAGGCTGGGAGCGATGACTCCGCCACGCCGACAGGCAAGGTCTTTCTCTTTGCCTATAGCGAAAATGCCCGTAAATGTGTAAAAATTGAGACTGTTAATGACATAACTGATCCTGTCACGGATGTAGCTTTTGCGCCCAATGCAGGACGAACTTTCCATATGCTGGCTGTAGCCAGCAAAGATCTCTACATAGTCAACATAAGGGGAGTGACGTAAGTGTAGAACTGTCCCCGATTTGGAAAACTAAAAATGAATTTACAATCTACTGTAGTGACTCTACCGGCACCTCAAAATTGGACATACAAACGGTTAAATTCAGCGATCATAATTGCCCAGTCTGGCGGGTCTGTTGGAACATGCTGGCTACCATGCTAATCTCTACAGGCGATGATGGTTGTGTGCGCCTCTGGCGTATGAATTATTCCCGCCAATGGAGATGTGCTGCCGTTTTAAAGGCTGAAGGAGGTGGTCCTACCTATGAACCAGCTCCTCCTACGCCAACCCTGGCCAACACAGCATCAGCTACTGCCAAGTTCTACAAAAAGGGTACCATAGGCAATCAAGTGCCTTGGCATTAGTTGAGTAATACCCTACATAAATGTTTAAGTTGATGTTTCTCCAAATAAAGTGTCGTAATTGTGAAACAATGATGTTACAGTGTTTGTGTATCGCACTTACGTCTGCGAGATCCATTCAAGATTTTGAGGCAATATTTTTGCCGGCTGCTAAGGAACAGCCTCATCGTCTGCCGAATCAACATTTCATTTCACCTGCTTAAATTACATCACAAGAGCACGTGCAGGGCTACAAATCTATTGCGGCAGATATAAACAAATTCACTTTGTGCAACTTGATGACTATTTTTGATAACTTTAACCGGCAAATTCGGACGAACAAACATGTGTTTATTCGCTTCTGACCAAAATAAAAACAATTCGGCAACTACGAAAATGGTTAACGAAAAAACGAATTCTCTCGTGGACTAGAGCAAAACAAAAATATGTGCAAGAGTGTGAAAATGAGAGAAATTTGAGATAAGCCCCACAATAACAGAGAGTGGAGGTCGCTCTATATTTAAAGGAGCAGCATTTGTGTGGTATATACATACATATATAAATATATACATACATATGTATGCATGTATTTACTTACTTACCGTAATGCAACAACGGGCCACAGAAAAACATTTTTAAATTCTCGTTTATTAATGAATTTTATTAACATTTTGATCACATTTAACTTTTAGAACTGGTTAAAAGTGTTAATTTCTGAGATTTTTTTCAAAGTCTACTCTACAACAGGAATTTAAAGTGATGGTACGAGGGAATGTGAATGTCCAGACTGCATCTGTAAAACTAAATATTTAATAATGATTTTTTAATAGCATACAATGACATAATAAAATAAGTTTTATGTTATATTTTTCTCTGAGTAGTAGAATAAAAATAAGCAATATAAATTAAATAAATTAAATTCCTATTTTACAAACTTTTTTCGTCACATCAGTTTCAATGGAAAATATCAAAAAAATCCATAATTTTAAAAATTGTAATCCAAAAAAATAATTCAAAACCCGACTCTTTCGTATTTTCGAGATTGATCTGTACTTATTTCGCCACCAACTCGAAACATTTCGGCATATATAGCAGGGCATCTCGTTCTTTCAAATTTCGTTCTCTGCAAGCACACAAATATCTTATAGTTGTCCGATCTGATCAATTTTTTGACTTGCCATATAGCTTAAAATTGAAGGTCAAAAACGTGCAAAGAAATAAGCAGACAGATACGTTTCAATCAACTCAGCTGTTGATGCTGATCAAGAATGTTTAATTTTTTTTTAAGTCAATTTTTGTTTATTACATATTATTACATATTACATCAGGACTTATAGACAGCATGTATAGGAGAGTTTATGGTTGCCCAAGTGTTTTGGCGAACCCCGTTTCTTTTCAGACGTTGTAAAAGCCTGGCCGGGAGTAAGCATCTTGCTAGAATATTTCTGTGTCTATCCAGCCTGTCGCTGTACCTGCTTGTGTGCCTTCCAATCTGTTTCTCCACTGTGTGAAGGTTTAGGTTTGTTTTTGTAAAGATTAATGTATAGAATTATGCTAAATTCGCGACCAACACTGTTTGTATTATTTTTCTTCAGATATGTACTGATATGCAATCATGTGATGTAAAACTTGAATGTTCAAAATTATAGTGTTGAAAATTTGTACTTCTGTTTATACTATTTTGTATATACATATTCAAAAGATATGATAATATCGTCACAAAGTTTGAAACGCTTAAGCAAATCTACTTTATATATTACAAAGTGATATATGGATATTTGGAAATCTGGTTTTAGTGTAAATTTTCTAAAAACTGTGAAGCTAAAGGGTTAAGCTATAAAAATTTAGTATTGTTCACGAAAAAAACTAAGAATTTGAAAACAATTTTTTAGATATGACTGTTGAAAAACTTTTTAACATGATATTTTTGATGTATGGAGTTTCCGATCACCTTATTTACTCATTTGCACATGTGGGCAAAGTTGATAAAAGTGGTTACACAGGTTAAACATTGATAAATTGAATAGCTTTTTTTTCATTGATTTCTTTAATCCACATATGTATGTCAGTTCAATATATTTACGTGTGTGTTCTACATAAGTTTCGATTATGGCAAATGAAACGAACTGTTCACGTCATGCTCGATATAATATCTCAGATGAAAGGACATAAAAATCCTATTTAACCACATATGAATATTCCAGTTTGAGGGGCCCAGCTGTGCATAAATTAAACACCAACTAACAAGTGTCCGATATGGAAATATGTTTATGTATATGTGGCCAGGTTTTACACGATATTCCATTAGTAGAAAAAAAACGCACAATATTCCACTTAATTGACTCGAACCGCAATAAAAACAAACCATTTAACCATATTCGATGACATTTCGCATGCCCGATCCATATGGATTTTCTATAAATCTACCCAAAAACCGAGAATCCACCCCGTGTCAAGATATTGCTGGTACTTCTTCAGCTCTTAGTGTTGGTGGCGCGAACGTAATCCAAGGAATGAAACAAAATCCTGACTATGCCTTGGCTTTTGTATACATATTCCTGGGACCCGAGAATCCAGAACCACCCCCAAAATATTCTATCCCATAGCCGAATGATTGTCTCTAATTGGAAGTTTTGACGTGTATATTATGTTGATGGTGTTGACTATGATGATGATCTTCGTGCCTTGGGCCCACCCTCTTTGGCTGAACAATCGAAGGCCGTCGCTGAAGCCACCCCTGCTGCTGCGTGGGAAGTCAAAGCTCAGAGGTCTCTCACATGGTTCGGGCTAAATATTGAAAACATTTATGTTTAACCGGCAAAGTTAAATTAATGCGCAAAAGATTGTTTCAATTCAATGCCAGCAAAAAAAAACAACATGGAGGAAATTTGAAGTGGACTTGTCTTAGGGGTTGCTCGGTTCATTTTTGGGGATACGTAAAGTGGTTATTCCCATAGCTCTATCTATGTATACATAGATATATAAGAGAACAATTTATGTTGCTCGGTTGCACAATCAAAAGAAATTTCAAGTATTAATTTAATGAATACTATTATTGGGTATTATGGTAGCAAATTTGTTAAAATTTTCAGAAACCAACTTAAAAGTAATCTGATTTTTGTTTGATGTTCAACAATGGCAATTTAGTTCTACAGGAGAATAAAAAGAAAAGAAGTAAGGTAAGAAAACGCTATTAGAACATCATCGAAACATCATTAGTGTTTAAAGTTATTCTGTTACTATTTTCAGTTACACGTGAGAAAATTCAAATAAATTCTGAATATTTGACTTATGTCATACATAGTGACTGGCAAGATAAAAGAAAAATGATTATAACAAAATCTTTTGCTAGTTATTTTACTCTTAAAATTATTTATTGTTTATGGAGAATGAATCTGAATGGGGAACTGCCCTTTCACTATCCATCTACTTTTTTCATACATCCCTCTTATTTTATCTTTCTAGCAATGGTGTGTTCCATTTAATTTCCAGTTTGTTTTTTGTGATTCTAAATCTTTTTCTCCCCTATTTAAGGGTTATTAGACACCCTTTGCACCTCGTGGCCCCTTACATTTTACCTAATTATGAGTGAGTCCACGGCTTAACTAACTCATTTCCACTGTAAACTTGTGTTTTTCGTTTCTAGATTAGTTTGTTATGCAAATTTCCTTTAAACCTTATGTGACACGCAACGCTGACCTTCGGTAAAACGCGGGTTTGACCAGTGGTCAGCGGTAGCTTATTAGTCGCGATTATGTTTTCCAGTTCAATGGGCATAACACATACACTGAGACTGAGACATACATACTTTTTTTGAATGGTAGACACAAAATTTCGATATATTTCCAATTCATCCTCTACAAAAATATAAATTATTTCTTGTCTATGATTTAGGAGTATTATCAGAAAAATATCCAAAGCGTAGCCTGGCTTGTTCATACAATATGAAGGTTATAATGGTATTGGGACTCACTCGCATAAGAGCGGGAATAAAGCCCTTGTAGAATGCCAAAGGTCCTTGTCTGGCAACAACAACAATGACGCTTCCGATGTTATTAAATTCACCTGGTCTTGCTGTCATATACCTGGTTTTAACAACATCAATTGGTTGGGTCATAATCGTCCCAATGCATCCGGCTGCAGTGGATGTTAGAAAATGTAAAGGAAGTCCATCTCGAATTTTAAAAGATGTCCTTATTAACTGCTTCACTTGATCATAGGCAGCATTCGTACCAATAGTTAGAAGAACGGCTCTAGTGACCGCAGGCAAAGTTCCACGAAAGAGACTTCGAACTCCTTCCTCCTTTTGAATGCGATACAAGCCATCAAACACATGTTTGTAGCTAAAAAGATCAGATGAAATGACTAAGTCACACCCCAAAGAATCATCACCTACTCACTTGCGTCTCTTCTCTGGCGGCAACTTGCTGTCATTCTGTAATCTCACCGTCACTACATCGCCCGGCACACCCAATATGCCACCAAGTACTCCAGCAAAGGTGGCCAATTGCAATTTGGCACTAACATTATTGGAGTCCACGAATTTCTTGCCGTACTCATAGAGAGCAAATCGTGCCGTCGTATAAGTCAACTGACGAAACCATGAGGCCGAAATGCCACTATAGAATCCCATAATTCCAGCTGTTTTATATATGTTCTCTAACAGCTCGGTCAATGGAACTTTTTTGGTTTGAGTTTGCAGTTGCACTTTCACTAAATCCAAAGGATGCGTTGTGGTCACTGCTATGGCTGAGCAAAGGCCCCCCGACCACCATCTTGGCAAACGTTTGGAATTATCATCCATAGATGCATTAAAAGGAATTTGAATGGATTAAAAGGAATATTACATTAAAACTACGACCAATATATTAGTGTACGTTAACAATGAGTTAAGAAATGAAATGACAAACGATTAAATCGATTTTGTTCTAAGCAGACCTGATAGTTCGAAAGCATTTAATTTTTTGACAAAGATCCCATTTCGCTTTCTTTTAAATCAGTTCCACCGATCAATTCTATAAAAATATATTCCGTTAAAAACTTAAAGCTACGTTTCTTTCTTGTTCTTCAGCGTTCTTAACTGCTTTTTCTGCCCACGAAACCTTAAAAGTTCTTTAGTCTTTTCGTATAAAAATATTATTTTATTCACAATATGTTCACAAAATGTTCCTTAAAAACCTTTTCACTTATGAATCTATGTATTTAAGTAGTTTTTTAAAAAAAGGATTCGCAACTCAAGACTATCACACTTGGTTTTGCTCTGACTAGATTTGGGTATACATTTCACATTCTTCCCCTTTTCGTTCAGTATGCCATTTCGGCGCCCCAAGGACGATAGGGTTTGGCACCGTTGGGCGTGGCATATTGTAGGGCGCTGGCATTGTTATAATCCTGGCCCCCATTTACTGGATATTGTGGTGCAGTACTGTAGCTAAGACTTTCCGCTGTGATGGACGATGGCTGCTCATTCCGATGGCTATTAGTTAACTCAATGTAGGTGGGCACCTGTTGATCCGCATGTTCTTGTGTATAGTGAGGCTGTTGCTGCTGTTGTTGTTGTTGCTGTTGTGGTGGCTGTTGTTGTTGTGGTTGTTGTTGAGTCTGTGGTGCTGGTTGCGGTGCTTGTTGGTGCTGTTGTTGACTGGTGGCCTCGGCACGAGTTTCATGCATCTCGCTTGCACCTGCTCCACTTGTCCGTGACACACTTGACCTGGTCACATGCTGTGGCGATGCTGAACTTAAAGTTGGATAGCTATGCACATAGGATCCAGTGTTGCTTGCAGTAGCATAGCTTTGATAGGGAGTGGCAGCACAATTTGGCTGATAACCTGCACTTGGATTCGTTGAGGACCAGCCAGCACTGGGACTGGCACAAGCTGACTTGGCCGACAGTTCACGCTGTTGTGCAAAATACTGCAAATGGGACATCAGACGCAGACGCAGAGGATCCTGTATATCCATGCCCTCAATGGTAACCAAATAGCGAGCCACCTCCGCTGCGCATTCGCGGAAGCCAATTATGTGATAGTCCATGGCCACACGTTGGGGGTCATAGCTGAGCGAGTCCAAAGCTATAATGATTGAAGAGAAGGTACAAAGTCAATAAGCTGCCGTTGGTGATCAAACATAAACAATTAGAAATAGTTATTCCCACGCAAGGTTGCATCTAATAAAAGGAATAATAAAAAAAAATCAACCCTTATCGGCAAATGGGATGGAAATGCGACACAAATAGACTGTCAGGGGGTAGTGTAAAAAGCGGGTGCTACAGAACAGGGTGGTGTGGTGGTAATTTGCTTGTAACGTGGGATTTTATCGGTGGACCGGGCAGTGAGCAGCGTGGGAAGCACCGAGATTCACTATTCACTCGGGTACTTTATTTAAGTTTTCCCAGGACTCAAGTAACAGGTTTCCATTGTTTACACTGAATCAGGATAATTTGTGGCATATTGTGGCAAATATATGGATATGTATATAAATATGGGAGGTTTATCTATTTTTTCTTCAATTTCCAGACATAAATTACTAAAAAAAGGATATTTTTCTATTAAACACTTTACATTCAAATTTACATGTGTCACTAAATGCTATTTAAAAGATACCTCAGAGTAAGCTTTGAAATTTTGTTTAATTCAAGGAATCACTATACTTTTACCATTAATACCTATGTATATCCCAATTTTTCAAACCTGGCTTTAGTTTTCAAAAGTGAAACCTAGTATTTAAACTTGAAATGAGTTCTTTACATATATTCCTGGCCAACTCGAAGAATAATTTTTGACTTTAACTTTATTATTTGGTTTAAATTTCGGATTAATATCTCCTAAAATTTAGTATAAAGAATTTAAATCAAAGAAGAATATAAAGAATTTAAATCAAAGAAGAATGGCCGATCAAACACATTTTATGGCAACTGGGGATCTGGAAATGGTGGTAACGGATCTGGAATTGGGTCCCAAGTTTTTGTTTAGCTAATGGCACTAAGTTAGTCTTTGGCAAGAAGTTAGTAAAACTTCTTTTTAAAAACTGCTCCATTCTTAGTTGTTCTTGCATACTAAATCTAAAAATCTACTCAATTTAAGTATTCTTCATTTTTTAATGTTTCTCTGTTGAATCTTGAATCATTGTCCTTTAGGTATTTGGATCTTGACATATTGAACCTCAAAAATTGATTTAACAACGTAGCATTTAAATATTTACACGATTTTCAAAGAATCTATTCTAAGTAATCCTAAGTAATATTTTTCTGAGTTGTCCCAACTCTAAACCTCACTATACGATCTTTTAACTTACTTTTCGATTGAAGACTCTTCAAATGCTCCACGGTTAATTGTAGGATCTCTGCTTTTTCCAGCTTAGCGGATCCCTGTTTCTCATAGGCTGAAGGCACTAGACGTTTCAGTTCGGTTAGCGAAGAGTTGATGCGATCACGGCGTTTCTTTTCGATAACTCCACGTCGCTTCTTCCGACTCATCAGTTGGCAACTTCCAGGTTCACTTGGCGATATTCTAGACATAAATAAAAAGTATTACGATAAGTATTAATGCCTCACTTTGTGGGAAATTAAATATACGCACTGTTCTTTGGAGGATTCCTCCGAGTAGAGTTCATCGCAGTCGCTCTCGGAGAGAGCCCGCTTGAGGCTATTGTGGCCATGATGACTATGACTATGATGACTCTGCGGTGGTGGTACCCAGTGACTTTGCGACGTTGTTGGAGGCATAGGACCAACAGAAGCAGCAGCACCATATCCCCAATGATGCAGTGGGGCATTCACATGCATATTGTGATCCATTTTTATATATATTGTAAGTATTTCGATTGATCCTGACACTTGACACTGAACACCTTTATCTCTATCGCGCTTTCTCTTCGAGAGTAGAGTTTTCGAATAGAATCGGAGCTAGTTTTGAGCACGTGACTTATCGTGTGCGCGAACGACGTTCGACTGATTTCAAAGCACACGACTAACGGACGACCTGCCTGTCGCCGCCGCCGTTGCCGGCGTCCTTGCTCTTACAAAATCTCAACCCCTTTTTTGACCGCCAAAGGCAACGGCCCAATAAGATGCAGCAGTAACCACCCCCTTGGCAACGAAACGGCCAGCGCGTGCCGCTCTAGCTCTGGTTGGGGGTAGCAAACTCTGTTCGCCCGGTGATCATTGCCCGGTGAGAGACGAGACCGACAAATGAACAAACGAATAAGGGCTGACGACTCTCAGACAGCAGAGTGAGCAGCATAGATTGAGAGTGTGCGACAAGGAGGGCAACAAACTAAACACACACACAACGCACACAGATGCACAGAGACAGAGAGACACCTCCCATAGTGACCACCTATTCCTTTGGATAACCTCAATGATTGTCAATGCATCTGTATCCTTCGGTTGCGGCTTCTGTCATCGCATCGCAGCGATTACATCACCCAGCATCAGCCGTGGGCGGCCGCCTGCTGTTGCCACTTGTCCGGATTTTGGTGGTCTTCTAGGAACAATTTGGAACTGGAGCACGCGACCAACGGCCGCCAGTCGTGTGGCTCCGGCTCCAAACAAGTGCAACAGCCGCCGTTGACCTTTATCTCCCTAGTTGTATGACCCACATTTCTAGGTCAATGTTTGGCTTTAATATTCAAGGTTATGGAGCCAGAGGCGGCAGCAAGTGCCCTAAATATTGTTGACCTAGAATTTAAGAGTAAATCGATTTTGCATTTGAATTTATTTTAACCGCCGTTCAATTTGTAATTTATGTTGGGCATAAAATTTTTGCAAAATGGATAATCTTGTAATTAATTGAATGTATACAGAGATAAAAATTGGGATATTTATTCCTGTTATTTAATGCAATTTATAAAACAAAGATAATTTGTAACAAACTAAATATATTACCTTATTAAATATAAATGATATATAATATTATATTATTATCATATTATCGAATAAGATATGGTATAATTTATCGTATTCTATACACAATAATCGACAACATTCTCATAATGTGATCTATGAATTTATTTTGTTTGAAAATAAATAATATGAATTTACACCATAATATCTAAGTATTACCATGTATAAATCTATTTTCTTTTTCAATCATTTAAATTATTTGAATTAATAAAAAAGAAAACTTGTTTTTTACTTTTTTTCAAATATTAGGTTTCTAAAAATCTGTAAAAGAATTTTTTCAATATTTTCTTTCGATTTCTAACGCGTGACATAAACGATTAAAGCGTGTTTTTAAAAATCTAAATCAAAATGTAGTAACCCAACTTATGTTTAAATTTTATACATTTTTTTTATGCCACGGACATCAAATTTATATTTGATGGGTTTTATATACTTCCTTATGATTCTGGCAAATTATATATAAATCAAAAAAACAGTTTGCAAGGTTGCAATTTTCACTGTAAAAATTTTCCTTAAATAATTGTAAATGAAGTCCGACAGAAATCTTGATTTAGTCGAATGTATCCCAGAAATCTTTCTGTAAATAATGTTAATATATTAAGGTGGAGTTGTCAAAAAAATATATATAAATTGTCTTTGTGTCACTTATTATTTTTACATAACTGAAAATTATGTTTTTAGAACCGATTTTTTTAATTTTATGAATATTTTTTCTGACTCTCTCACCTATCGAATTACATACTATATAGCGTCCTTGGAGAAATCTGGTTTTACAGAGATATTAACCGAATCAACCAAAATGATTACTTATTTTTAGCTTTAGGTATGTATGTTTAAATCTGTTAGAAAGTTTAATTTTTCTTTAATTTTTTTACGAATATACACTGAATAATTATTAGAACACGTATATATTATTCCTCTGTCTCTGATTTTTTATCGTCAGAATCCAAGAATTCTAAACGAAACTATATATTTCGCACGATGTATTCTTAATGGCAAAAATATCTTCTTCTTTTTTTGGTATATCCATTTCATGAGCAAAATGAAAAATTATGAAAAGTGCTTTTAATTTGATTCGGCATGCTGTCGTTCAGGTTTCCACAACAAAGTAACAAAAATAAAGTGTAAATGGGAGTGGGTGAGGCTACAGAAGTGAAGGCGAACTATTTGGACAAAAAAAACCCACCCTGAATTTTCAGGGCGGCAAGTAGCAGTCAAGTTGAACGTACGTGTACACCACCATAAATCGAAATCCGAATGATTTTAGCTTGGCGCGTGGGAAAGCCAAAGGACCTAGGATTCTCACGCATGCTAAGACACGTGCGGGTCGTCCGCCGCTGGACAAGAAGCGAGCAAGAGAGGAGAGTGGAAAACCGTTTGAAGTGCATTTAATGCATGGAGCCGGAGCCAAGCGGAGTGTCTATGACATTTACGGCGCAATGTGTGGTTGTGTACAATTTTTTTAATGGATTTTTGGAAATTGTTACCAATTTTCATAATGAAATCTACCCATTGAAACTAAACCACACCCATTATACATACTGGATCAATATCGATATTTATAATACTCAAAAAGTTTTTGGTTTTCTCACAACGATCGTCAAACTAATATTCTTTTATATAGAAGTTCTTAAGGCAAATATATTTCTTATACGCAATTCTCATCGAATTGTGCCAAGGCTTAGAGGTTCCCCATCATCAATCCAGGTTTCCAGCGTACAGGAGCTTGACTGATGACTCGACTTCTGGGAGTAAGAATGTCCAGCTTGTCGCCAGCGACTATCAAAATCTTCCCAATGGGAGCGTAAATCGAATTTTTCATCATCTAATGAATTTCCATTAATATCCCACTTGACAATGGTGTAATCATCATGCGGCGGTTCCGTAATCACCACATTGTGGTAATTCCCATCGAATTTGGAGCCCAGGCTAACGCTGTAGGGATGTAATGGCCTAGCAATTGGTGCCGTCATCATTTTACGAACGGGCATCGGGACAATCTCTATATCCGGCTCCTGCTCTTTCAGATCCAAACTGGAATTGGAGGGTGTGTGGCGTAGATAGCGTACATTATCCCTGTAAGGCACCAACGCGAATTCAATGTCAGATTCTGGTTGAATTTGGACGGTTTGTGGTTTATTAAGGTAGTGGTTGTTGTTGTTGTTACTGTTGTTATTGTGGCATTTATATTGCTTATCGTTCAATTGGGAGTCAGGGACGGCTGCCTGACCCACCTCCTCAACATACTCGTACTCGCACTCATCCTCGCATTCCTCTTCGTCCAGTCGCTGCACAAACAGTTGCCTAGATGTGGATATTTTACGCAGCAACTGCAAATGCGAATCAATAAAAATTGCATTAGAATTTCGTTGATTTCTATCCTAAATAAAAAAGAAAACAACAACCATTCATCCACTGCGTCACCCCCCATTGATTTTTATTGATTGGCGGCAAAAAATAAAGCACGAACTCATACTCACCTTCAAACAGGACTTCTTTGTGCGCTTTAACAAATGCGACATGTTTGCGGCTCAAAGGATTGAACGAGGACTTTAATTCACTTTCTGGTGGGAGTACAGGTGCGACATTGCATACTCCTCCTGATCCACACCCGGACCAGAGAAGCAGATGCTGTGGTTGCAGCTCGCTGGCCTAACAAAACAAAACTGAACCCTCGTCCTGATGTTATAATAGTCTGACAGCAGGTGGAGCAAGGACGAGTGTGTCTGCCGCATGACTCATGAGCATGGGCCAACAGAAGGAACTGCAAGTGCCAAAACACACACTCACAGTCTGCCTCAGTTTTCGTCTCTGGCACAGCTGAGAGCCGTCGCCGTAACCGGCACAGGCGCACTGTGGTTCCAATATATGTTTGAGGTTTCCTTACTGAGCGCAGATTTTGAATGTTTAATTTGCCAACACGAGTGGGGGGGCCACAAGTGCGGCTGGATAATGCGGTAATAATACGGAAAGCTCTCTGATTTTCTAATAGCGACCCAATTGTGGGAGGGAGGGGTACCTTATTATATATATAGTACACACACACTCGTTTTAATATATGTATATTTAGGACATAGGTAAGTAAGAGTCACTCAACTATGTTATATACAGCGGGGGTTATTTTCCGTTATCGCATTTGAAAGCGCCAATTTGGCGCTGAAAGGATGCCCATGTTGTTATTATTAGTAAACTAGTCACTCATACAGGGTGTCGCACTCATAACATTGCTTATTTATATCCGATTTGGAAATTTCTTGGTTTTGAAAGAAAAATAATGAAGTTATCTGATGTTTTTTTCTTTTAAATGGAAAAATAAAAGATGACAAAAATGTAGTTTTCTCTTTAAAACTTGTACAAAGATTTTCAAATTGCCGAATATTTCCAACATTTAAAAATAAAACTAATTTTTATATTACCTGATTACATTTGAATGAAAGACAGTTGGATAGGTTTATTCATACTACATAAGTAAAGTGATATAAAAATAATACTTCTTCAGGATCCAAGTTCTCCCAAAAATGTAAAATCCCTAAATCGTAAAAAAAAATATCAAGTTGTAAATGATTTTTCACATCTATTTTTTCTTCTATGTATGTTATTATTTTTCTTCAAAAATTTAATTTTCGAGATGTATTAAAAATATATAAATTATAAAAATTGAAATTTTGGATCGACTTGGCAGTGGATCACAATAATATTTTCTTATAAATGCAATAATTTTAAGATTACAGAAACCTTTACGTATTCTGTTTTTGATATCAAACAGAAAACAATGCAGCCTTTCTCAGTGTGTTTATTTCAAAATGTTTTTGAAATTATAAGCATATCGGATTTTAAGATTCCTTCTATAAGTAATAAGTATAGGTAACTACTAAGTTCTAATACCTATTCTTTATTTTCATTATCGAATTGTACAACATTTGAATTTCAAGTTTAGTTGAATTAAAAGTACATGTTCTTTTAAAAATATTAGTTAACTATATTATATATTTGGCTTTATTGTTATTCTTTTCATACATCAATAAATTTGTCTTTTTATAGTTGGAAATCATTAATAAATTAATTTTGTTTAGTTTTGGAATTCGGGCTTAATTATATTGGAGCAGTAGTATTATGAACGAGTATAATTAATATTTTTAAATTAACTTAAAGTTACTTGTTTTTGTGCTTTTCATATTTGTTTTAGACTACCGTTGAGTCTCTTAATATTATTAAATTAATGCTATACAATAGTAATCTATCTGCGTTTATATTGTTTTGACTGGGACTTGCTCTGTTTTTATGATTATTCTAGTTTCATTTTGTTGATCTCTTCACCTAACCCAAAAACGATAACCCAAATATTGTGTTTCTGTCCTATTCCACTTGAAATCTTTGATTCATTCCCAATTGTGGGAACTATACTGGCTGCTGGAGACCATCGTATAATTAATGACATTTACATTTAAATTTTCCAACAATTACAAAATGATTTAAATGCAATTCTAGTGTTTAAATTGAGAAACCTGTTTCTTTCGTATCCAGCATGGATGGTGAAAGGATTTCAAGTTGTTCTTTTTTAATGTTTTTGAAGCACTTTACAGCTTGTCGCTGATTAGTCACATCACTCAAAGTGTCCTCGAAGTGCTGCGGCTTGAATGATGACACACGCAGAGTCAAAAATGGCAACGGATTCGAATTGTAGCCGTGACGAAATGCACATTTTTGGCCATCGCTCAATAATTTTTTGACAGTTGTCATCTTTCCTTAAAAAAAACATGTATTGAAAAAAAGAATCTTCTCTTGGTCAAAGGGTACAATGCTGGAGGATGAGTTGCCCAATTAAAGATTGATTGATAACACTCTGCCAACTGCTGGCAATAGGAATTGCAATTGTATTGCCAATATATCGATTTCAGCAAAAAGTTGGATTTTAATTTTTAATTGCCCATTGCCACGTACCTACACAAGGGAACCGTGGTTTTTTGGAGGGTTGTGCGGTCGATTGGCCAAGTGTAAGTGTCATGTCAACCCTCGGGCATTTTATTGTTATTGTCATGGGCATGAGTCGCTCATCTAAACGGGGAAAAAGACGAAGAGGGAGATTCTCTATATATGAACGTGTGTGTGTGTGTGTGTGTGTGTGTGTGTAGATTTGTCCTGGTTTGGAGTGTCCTGCCAAGTGTCAATTATGCACGTTTTGATGGTTGTTAAAAATTTACATTTTATTAGTTTTACATGCAATGGACAAAAGGCGTTGGAAACACATTAAAATTATTTACGATGCCAAATATTGTATGTTGTAAATAATTATAATTTTCCAAGCAAATATCACGCATCGCCCTCCGTCCCCCGCCCATACAATGCTTTTAAAGTGTAACGGTCATCGACGCCGCTTGACCTTTTGTTACCAATTAAACTCTCATTGTATTCGACCTACATATATTCCGTGTCTACCTCCCTCCCTCCCACGATTTTGTCGACTCTCTCAATTGCTTTGCAAGTCTGTCGCGATTTCAATTTTCGAGCATTCTTCTTTGCCTTTCACTGATAACAACTAACAGAAAGTGTCGACTTTTGGAACCAGGGCCTAAGTAGCTTAATCAGTCTAGTTTCAGTTACTGAATAGGGAGGGAAAGATGTGTGAGAGCCAGCACAAAATCAACTATTACGAACACCGACTCAACATACGTCAGGTGATAGAGGAGGCACACTTGCAGGATCTTGACGAGGCTCTCAATATCTGTGATCTGTCTACTATCGAACGGAAGTTCCATTTGTGGCAGCGACTTTTGCCACGTGTTCATCCCTTTTATGCCGTCAAATGTAATGATGATCCAATAATTGTTCAAGTTTTAGCGGATTTAGGAGCTGGATTTGATTGCGCATCGAAGAATGAATTGAAACTGGTGGGTTTGCCGAATCCTTCTTTATGGCATTGAATAAAACATTTGTTCTTGGTAGGTTCTCGGGAGTGACGTGAGTCCCAACCGCATTATATTCGCCAATCCATGTCGACCAGTTAGCCATCTGGCATATGCCCAGCAAAATAAAGTCATAAATGGCACCGTCGACAATGAGTTTGAAATCTACAAGCTTTACAAGCATTATCCCAGTTCCAAGTAAGTTCCACCATTATCTCTGAACTTCTGGTTGGGGTTATCACATTTATTAAATCTTTACAGCTTGATTGTGCGCTTCAAGAGCGAGGCAAAGGCGGCTCAGTGCCCGCTCGGTGACAAATTCGGATGCGATGTCGATGGTGATGCTACAGCCCTCATGCTGCTGGCCAAGGCACTTGATCTGAAGGTTACCGGTACTAGTTTTCACGTGGGATCGGGATGTAGTGAATTAGATGCTTATAATCGTGCTATTAGGAAAGCAAAAAATATTTTCCAGTTTGGTGAGCTTCTTGGCTATAACATGAATCTGCTGGATATTGGCGGTGGCTTTCCTGGCAGTGATGATGAGAAATTTCAAAAGGTAAATTGAATAATTTACAAATTTATAAAATTATATATATTGAAAATCTACTTATCTTTAGATAGCCGAAGCTGTAAATAAATCGTTGGATCGTCATTTTCCTGAAACAAATATTCAGATTATAGCCGAACCAGGAAGATATTTTGTGGCCAGCGCCCTGACTTTGATCTGCAAGATACATGCTAAGCGAGAGGTGCGGAATCCAGCAACAGGTAAACTGGACACGGTGATGTACTACCTAAATGATGGCGTCTATGGCTCCTTCAATTGCATACTTTATGATCATCAGGTGGTCACTGCAGAACATTATTTGGTAGGTTATTCAAAACCTTTGATTTATTTAACAATTCTGATTCATTTAAATGTTGTTTCCTTTTAGGATTCAGCGGAAAACCTGCCCCAATTCAAATCTCTTTTATTTGGACCCACCTGTGATGCTCTAGATACAGTAAATAAAACTACTAATTATTGCTTTTCTTTGACATCAAAACGTATAATATTTTTTTAATTTTTATATCAGATTACTGAGGATCTACAGTTGCCCAATTTAAATAGAGGTGACTTAATTGGATTCCCCAATATGGGTGCCTATACAATGCCCGTTGCTAGTCCATTTAATGGTTTTGAAGTGCCAAAGATAATGTATTTTCAGGCAATATGACTAAATAGATGGCATGAAATAAAAGAAATTATTCAAAGTAATCTTAATTGGTTTTCATAATGCTATTTTATCGAGAAAACTAAAAAATGCAGAGTCAAAAGTAAAGTCTTCGTGGTGAAAATAACTTTATTTAAAAACAATTATAGCATCAATTTTAAAAAAGACCTGAAAAATTTTGATATAATTTTTTAGAAGTTTTATGCAACAATTTTCAAACTGAGGACTTTTTCAAAACTGAGGACTTTCCCATCGAATGAAATTTTCCCGCTGAAGTCTTTAGCTTCATGTAAATAATTTTCATTTTCTTTTAATTCATCGAAAGAGATTAAATACGATTTAGTTGGGATTCTATCCAGACCACATTTCCACTTTCGATGTCTATTGATTTAAGAAAATTTGTACTAATCTAAATAATAAATAAAAATATATAATCTATAAATACTCAACGATTTACAAGGAATTAAAATGTTCATATAATATTAACAAGGTTTTTATTACAGTACAGAAACAATCTTTGGATAATTTTGCAAAAACTTGTTTCAGACATTTTTAAAGTTTTGTTTAACCGCAAGTTGAGCTAATTAAAAACTCTTCAGTTAGTCCTAGACAAATCTGACCTTCGTTTAAGGTCTTTCTTAGTCTCAACTTTCTGTAAGTTCTTTTAGGATAAGGCCTATTCACTGTTGGCCCAAATTAAAACAATTGCAACTGTATTAGTAACCAATATGATTCTTTATTATATCGAAGGTCTTCCGGATGAAGAAAACTCACTTAATTTTAATATTTTAATCATACAATTGTACAATATTTTGAAAAGAACAGCTTTTTCCAAAAAAAAACTGACCGGAATTTATTGTACAGCATATTCTTTTTAAAATATTTCAATTTACAATGGACTGGAGATGGAAATGTGTATATGTATATATATTTTTTTCTTTTGATATACCCGCCAGTAGCTAACTGACCCGAAGCTGCTGGCAGGTAATACCAAAAAAAAAAAATATTAAAAAATATGTAAATTAAAAACGAAATCCATAAACTCCCCAATCCATTGCAAGACTTTATAAATACTTAAAGCGAAATAGATGTGTAACATTAACTTAGATCAAATATACAGAATTCAGTAGGTACATAGATATAAAAAGAAAACAATTTCAAAAATTGTATCAATATCAAACTTCTCAATAGATTCTATAAAATTTGCGCTTTTCTCTTGATATGTTACGATTTGTTAACAATATAACGACAATATATTGTATACATATACATTTCGTATATATATATGTATATATATATATATATATATATATATATATGTATATAATTGATATGTATGTGTGTGTATATGTATATAGGTTTTGTGTTTGCCCCATTGTCTGCTTGCAAATAAAGAGTACAAACTACTTATTCCATAATCAGTTCTTGGTGATTGATGCAAAACGTTTCTATATATTTCTCATTCTCTTACGATGTCTATAGATTCGCGAATTACGCTTATAAGCAGGATGAAAATACTCTTTTAAATATTGATAACGACAACGACAAAATTAACAAAAATTATTATGTATGCATGTATGTATGTATGTAAAGGGAAAGCTAACAAAAATTGGATGCAATGATTGTATCTCACAACAGCGACGACAAAACGACGACATATAACTACACCTACACATATAATAAATAGAATTAACATTAAAACTACAATATGGTAATTATGATGCTTAACGGTAACAATTCACTTTTCAATTTCAAGATATGTTTACGTTTCAAATTGATTCATTTTGTTTTCTTTCTGTGTTTGTATTGAAGCTTAAGCCTAAACTTCAATTCTGATATGCATGTAACGAATCGGTTCAGATCGGGCTACTGTGCGTTGTGCAGAAGGTGGGTGTACTTGTGCTTATCATTTTAAAATGGTTTTTGTATCGGTTTGGTTTCGCTTTGGGCACTTGCGGGTGATATTGCTCTGGTTGAGGCTGGTTGATGTGGCTGCTGTTGCTGTGTTGAGTCTAACAATTGGCAGAGTTGCATAATTCACGGATTCACTATAATCTATAAATAAAAATTGCAATACAACAACACATTTCCATTGTTTTTGTGGGATGTACAAAAGTTCGTTTTTGTTTTTTTTTGTTTTTCTTTTTTTGGGATCTATCTCGTTCGGATTTGAATTGGAAACTCGCTGGCTCAACTGGCTAACTAACGACTATCACGACTATTTTAGTTATTTTGAATTTTTATGGGAATTAGAGGGGTGTAGAGGGAAAAAGGAATTCAGTGGAGGGGAGCTGAAGGAGCTTGTTAGGCGCTACACAAAAACGCCACGCTACACATGGCAATTTGGGCCAGAATGTTCACTTGCAGTATCCGCATCAGACCGCCGCTCGTGGGTGAGGGACTCACATTGAGGCCGGCGCAGTGCATTCTATCAATGGGCATGGCCTGCACAAAGTATTCGCGATTATCCAGCGACATGTGGCACAGTGGCTTCTTCTTCTGCGACATTTCGTCGTCCTTGTTCTTCAGATCCTCGAGCAATTTGGGGAACCAGGTCAATTCACAAGAGCAATTCAATGGATTATCTATAGAAAGTAATATGCCAAATGAGAGGATGCAACTTGGTAAGTCTGCGTATCTACTTGCCAGTGATATCAATAATGCGTAGTGTATCAATGACCGGCTCCATTATATCTTGGGGAATGCGTTGTAGTTTATTGTTTTGAAGGTTGAGAGTTTCCAGAGAGTTCAGATTTTCAAATAAAACGCTAGGGAGCACTTTGATACTGGAAAAACATTGAATGAAAATGGCATAAGTATCTAAATAAATAAATAAAAAAAAAAATGGTACAAAAGAAAGCGCATTTTTACTCGTTCTTCTGCAAATTGAGGAAGGTCAGCGAGTCGCCATAGCCAGTAAAAGCATCATCGGCTAACACATTAATATTATTATTGCGCAAATCCAGATGACGTAGCCGATGCAGTGGGCGCAGGGCCTCGCTTGGTATGGTGTTGATGTTATTATCTCCCAGACGCAAGTATTGTAGGTTCTCTGTGGAAATTTAATAACAATGAGAAGATAATTCCAATATATTTGATTTTAAACCATACCCTCCAAGCCTTTAAAGGCGTCTTTATCAATCACGCTGATCTTATTGCCCTCCAATTCCAAAGAGTTTAATTGACCCAAGTGGGAAAAGACATTTGCTGGCACTGTGGTGATCATATTGTGGGCCAATATTAACGAGTCCAAGTTTTCCAGACCCTCAAAGTCCCCTTCGCTGATGGTGCGTATCTTGTTCTCCTGTATCTCTAGCTTCTTCAGTGTGTCGAGTATTGAAAGCGCCTTTTGAGGAACATTAGTCAGATCATTGCCGCCAAGATTCAAACGCTTTAGTTTTCTACAAATATTGCATATATATATGTATGAAGTATTATTGCATTAAGTCAACCTGAGACTCACTTTTCTAGACCACGGAAAGCCTCTTCATCCACCTGTGTGATCTTGTTCTCATATAACGTTAAAATCTCCAATGTGTCCAATCCCTCGAATGCATTATTATGGATAACAGTGATTTTGTTGTGATTCAGATTCAAGATTAGCAAATGATACAGATGCTTTAATGCTGGCGAAGGCACCGTTTTCATTTGATTCAGCGACACATCCAACTGGGTTAGACCCTTACCTGAAAATGCAAGTGATATGGGAACAATTATATAAAGTTTATGTAAAATATTTTCGGTTTATTGATTACTAACCCAACGAACTGAGAGCATTCTCCTCGATGGCCGCCAAACTGCTGTTGTGTATGGTCAGATGGCGTATATCTAAGGCGAGGAAAACAAATCCTTGCAGTTTTGGCAGATTATTGTGGCGCAGCTTCAAATAGAAGATAATGGGACTTTTGCCCTTGAGGGTTCCCATCGATTTTGTAATGTGCACCAAATCCGTTGTCTCGCATAATATGTCTAAGCCATTCTTCTTCACCGTACAAATACAGGGCGATATGTCGTTCTGCTCCGGGCACACCTGTTGAGGTGTGATCTGCGCCAGGGTGCTCTGTCCCAGGCACAGAATAAGAACTGGCATGATCAGGAGCTGGTACATGATGAACACTACTGGTGGCTAGCTCGTACAGAATAAACCGTCAACGTAACCAAAATGTGAACTCTGGATGTCGATGATGTGTTGGTGTTTTTTTTTTTATTTTTTGTTGTGAATTCCGATGATGTGGCTATTTTGCAATTGCTATTGCTATTGCTGAGTCCCTATGGATGACGGAGAAAAGAGAGGAGTGTGGGTGTACATAAATATATGTATGTATATATACATATATACACATATGCATATTTTGGAATCAAGCTCGCAATGGAAATGGCAGCGATGTCAACGCAAATTAGGCGCACAATGAGATATCTGGATTAAAAATAAATTGCTCCAATTGAGCTTTACGTACGTTCGTATTTACGTACAGTCAAACAAACCGTTGATGAAT
Organism: Drosophila emarginata; assembly: GCA_037075365.1. Taxonomy (NCBI): domain Eukaryota; kingdom Metazoa; phylum Arthropoda; class Insecta; order Diptera; family Drosophilidae; genus Drosophila; species Drosophila emarginata. Next base: position 4,827,935 of record JBAMCD010000324.1, read on the forward strand.
GATTCGTTGGACACTGATTTTCTCACCTAAGATGTTTGTCCGTCCGAATTTGATCAATGCCAAATAAAACATGCTTCCCAAATGCAACAGAAGTCGCAGGAATATATTATCCCAACAATTTAGCGCTCCTTACATACATACATATATACACGTATGCATATGTGTGTGTATGTATCCTTATTGCCACCCCAAAAGTTGGAGCTGTGTTGAAGGAGGGGCGTGCGCGTAATTGTGCAAACTCGGTCAGTGAGTGTGTATAACGATGTAACGGGAAAATCGATACAGTTACAAAGAGGCTGTTGAATGACCGCGTCGTCGCCCCCACTAACGGTATTTGTTGCTTCTGAATAATTAAACAGTGGATGAGAAAGTCGATTGCCTTATATAGCGCATCTAGCACTATCACATTCTCATCTTATCATTCTCCAGGCTTAGCTGTACTGTAGATTATTCCAACAATGGGGCTCATTCAGTTCCACTTCTATTTCTATTTCTATTAAGATGCCCCAAGTTCCACACTCAGAGTAGCACATATATTTATATGGGTATAAGTGACAGTGGAGAACAAAAAAGATTAAAACGAATAGCGACACAATGAGGCAAGCACGTTTGGTTGGCAAAAACGACGATTACGGACTGAACGTTTTCATTGTTAAGGGTTGAAATTCAACTAGCAGTGCCATTTCAAATTGGAATTAACGGCTTGGTTTTTTGGTATTTTTGTTTTTTTTTTTGTCTTTAAGGTCACACTCATAGCAAACTCACCAAAACAATTCCAATGAGAAAATATTTTTTTAAACCAACTACGGTTTTAGTCATTACATGATATAACAAAGAATCACTGTCAATAATCATTATTTTACGTTATAAATTTGTTTCAACACGCAATAATGAAATTAAACGTTATTGAAGTTTGGCGCCTAGAAATTTAAAATCGATAGAATAAAAGCTCATCTTATTTTGTGATGATGAAACTAATGTGCTATTATGTTAACTCAAATTGAGCTACTGTTGTTTAAAAATTTAAACATAAACCCGCTGTCCTTACAACCACTTGTCTGCTTTTCAAACAGGCAAAAGCACAATCCGAAGCTTTTACAAAGAGAACGAATCTTGTATTTTTCAATTTATTTTTCTGATGTATATACATATTTCCATTAAAGGTATTTTATTATTAGTAAATGTGTGCCATTGAATAATTGCTTAATTTTTATTGTACAGATCGAATATAAGTGCAAAAAATGTCCAGTCCGCTTACATAAATTCTTATATTGTTCAGTCTCTTCAAGTTCGTCGTTCTATTGTCCAGTCCTATCAAATTGTCCAGACTTCTAATAATTTCCAAAAAGTATCTGACTTGCATTATTTGTAGCGGACAGTTTCTCAAAAAAAAAGAAAATTATTTGTATATATTTATAATCAAGGAACTTATTAATAAATATAAATATTTGTAATTACAAAACTGATCAGTGGTTTCTACAAAATAGGGAATCTTTTTGATGTGTAAGTAAAAGTGCTACAGGAAAATTTGTTTGGAAATAATAAAAAAGGCATAATTTATGTTTTTTGATCTTACGAATAAAAAAACGATAGAATAGAGGCCTTTTTTATTTTCAGCTGCTGTTAGATTTTTACTTTTATGTTGACTCATATTGAGCTTCTGTTGTTTAAAAATTTGAACATAAACCGTTGTCCTAACAACAACTTCTGTTTTTTTTTAAATGATATATAATATAATGGAATTCTTAAATCGCACCGATCATCGCAATTTAAAATCGCAAATTTCCGTCATGGTGGCCCACCGAATGGAGGAATACGCCAATGACTTAGAAAGACGGCGCTGGCACCTCGCCTGCCAATTACATGCCGAAGCAATTCAATATGATGAGCAGGTGGCCCAACTTCTATTGGCCCATGCCGAAAGGGCTGAACGAGAACGATACGAATGGGTTGAAATGGAGCTTCTGAAACGTGCCGAAGCAGAGGCAGAGTTGGTGAAGCTTAAGCAGCAACAAAGGGAATTGTAAGGAAACGACCAACACAAAGATTTTTTTTCATCTTTCAAATTGGTAATTTCAGAGAAAGTTCCGAGGCTCATCGTCACATGCAAACGAAACAAATTCTCCTGGAGACTAAGCAAGGGCAACTGCAACAAATTGCAGAACGGAAGGAGTTGCATCAACGGGAAGCATGCGTAAACAAATTATGGCACCGAGTGTGGCAACGTTTGGATGACATTAGGTGAGATTATTCATTTTTCTTCACTTGCGATTTTCAAATTATTTTTATTTATGTATCAGGGAACAGCAGCATCAGTACGAACAGCAATTGCGATACCGGGTCGAAACTCAACGCCAGGCCGAAAACTGTGCCATGCACGAGGCCAAGAGGGTTCAACAATTCCAGGATATTTTAAATGAACAGAGTGCCTATGCTCAGGCGTAAGTACGCATCGTTGGAGATCGTTTAACAAATGATTAATAAACTTTGTTATAGTATGGAAATCGCAGCAGAAGGTGATGTCATAAAAAAGCAGCATGAGCTAATAAAACTTCAGAATAAACGAGCGCAACAACTTGGTGATCTACAGGAGCAAATAAAAAGGAACCTCAATATTGCTAACAAAGAGGCAGAAGCAAACTACCGAGAGGATATGGGCTATAATATACGCGAGGATAGCCAAATCTTTGAAGAACTCATGGATAAACATTGCGCCAGGGTGAGCGACACAATGTGTGTTCATATGTACATAGTTACTCAGCTAGATTTTTTCTTCTAGGCCCGCAATCGTGAGTGGTACCAAAGCTATATGAACCACACTGCTTTGGAACGTGTTAAGCAACGGAAGCAGGAACTGCAGCATGAGCATGCTTATCTCGGCACTGGCTGTGTGCTAAGCCAGAAATTGAAAAAGCCATATTGTAAAGAGGTGCGTTGATTCGAATCGACATACATATAGACATACATACGTACTACATCGGTCATTTTGATAACAGCCGTGACACACCTCATATTTCCATATTATGCAAAATAAAGATACACAAATATATATTAAATCACCAGCATAAAATATCAACAACGATAAGGAAAAGCGAATCACGCACGCATTGCATAAAACTCATGTTAATTGCAAAACGCGCCTCCATTGCCTTACCCATCCAATCCCATTAACGCAAGTCTTGGAGTGACAACTTTATGCCAGCTTCGGAGCTGACTAATTTGGCTGAGTGTTCCCTGAGGGCAATATGTTAATTCTAAATGATCTTCGTGCTCCAGAAGAAGGTGTAGCCATTGACAGTTTTTCTGACACCAGACCAAACAGCTGGCAGACTCTTGGTTCTTTTGTATTTTTAATGGGATGGCCAAGACTTCCGTTTTGCTCATTTAGTTTCGCTTGTCTCGCACAATACAACTTGTTGAGGCTAATTGGAGGTGATCGGTCCCGATGCTGCTGTTGAGGTAGTTGAGTCTCCTAATATAAACTATGTAACTGCAGTGTTTATTCAATTAAAGTGCAAGGAGTTTACTGGGAAAGCAAATTGCCTGCAACCTAGCAATTTTCCACGGTTGTTTCTAACAAAAATGCTTAAGCAAATAAACCAAATTATGGTTCCAACGAGGAACTATTTAATGGCCAATTTCAGAGCGGGATTAACGTCATCAAATGAATCTGCTTGTTTTCGCTTAATTAAATGTCTAGATACACTGAACGAAATATTTGAGAACTATAAAATTGTTTGATGTTCACATTGGTTTTTATTCAAGTTTTTTAGCTGCGATGTAGAAAACAATGTTGTATTAAGCAAAGATGTTGATAAATAAGGTGTGTGGTGGCATTGACTGATAATACTTATTGAATTTGATCTATTTTGGATTTTCTTTAGTCGCATCAACACATTCTCCAGGAGTGCTTTAAGAAGTTCAATTTATCATCCAACATCACATATTTTCAGACAGAACACACAGCATTCTGTCCTTATCCAAGATGATTTATTATCTTTCGATTCTGTCATATAATATGCTCCTGAGATAAGAACAATTTTGAGCTCTTTATGTCTGATAGTTTTCCATTTACCAAGAGGTGTCGAAAGAGGCGACAAATCCAGCTGCAACAGCGTCCAAAAGGGGTGGCTAGGATTTCCATTTCTGTTTAGTTATTTATGTGACACTTGGAATCGTGACAACGTTTGCCAAAACGTGACTACAAAAAGGAAACGCATTCAAATGGAAAATCGTTAAGTATAAATCGTAGAAAACAATGCTTGCTTAACTCGTACCAAACGCATGTAAATCAGACAGATCTACGACAGGGGACTGGGCTGGAACTTTTCTAATGTGCGCATAAATTTCACGGCTGACCACGCCCAAAAAGGTGTTTATCTGTTCAAGCTTGGCCAAGATTTATGGATTATGCAGAGCCATAAATTATTAACATTCAGGGTATCTACAAATTGACTTGGGCTCATTAATAAACGTTTAATGCCAACGCAAATTGCACAGCCCACTAATTGCCGCCTACCAGGACATGTCTTAGGACAAGGACTAGGACAAGGAAAATTATTAATTGCACATGTAGGCGTAAGAACAAAGTCAGAGCCGACCCAAAACGGCCCTCAGGGGCCACCTATTGCGAGGTGCTTGATTTAACAAGCCACGTTCGCGGTCAGTGCTCGTATTCTATGATTGAAAAAAACCCACGATCTCAACGAACGCCTTCACAATTCTACACTTTTGAAAGAAGTGCGTATCACTTTTTACCAAAAGTTTGAAACGCACAACATGAGGAGTTTGTGGGTATAAAAATTTATTATTAGTGTAACACATGTTGCATGACATAAAATTTATACATAAGCCATCGGTCTTAATATTCATTAACATATGTTTTAGAAATATTTTAATACCATTTAGTTTAATTTCTACTCAACTAAATCACTGCTTCTTGAACTTGTTGCTCAATCTTATTATAGTTAAAAATATTTCCAAAATAGTTTCCAAATCTGGAAGGGAACTGAACTGAAATCGTTAATATGTATATGCGGATATACTTGAAAACACGCAAACACGTTCTACATATATTTTGTTTTCCTAGAATTCTTTTTGCCACTGATCTATGGCAAAGTCTGGACTCAGAGAAAATAAGTTAATTAACCGGGGAAATAAGTGAAACGTACCTTACAGATCGGTTGTGTTATATTTAATTGTTTCCCACCTTAAATTTCAATAAGATTCTTATATTTTCACTTAAAACTTAATCAAACAATCTTGACAAATTTAATTACAAAATTTACTGCTTATATATTGTAAATTGTCATAGCTACCGAATTAATGATAGAATACAAAGCCAAATAGGCAAGGGTATAGGGACAACAACAAAGTTATTTTCATTCTCCCTTTTTTCCTTTTTTCTCCACTGCGTCGTGTTGGAAAATTTAACGCCTGCTGGTGATGCTGCCTGGACAGTTTAACAATGAAATGTGGCCTCTGCCTGACGGCACAGAACATGGCAAAGAGTCCATTGCGGATGCCAGAAACTGACAATTTATGATCTCAATGCAGGGATACCCCTCTTTGGTGGAAGCCTATGCAGGGTTTGAGATTTCTATCAACTGATAGTTACACATGCTTTTTGATACTCCTTCCTTGCCATTCCGCAACTCCCCTCCAATGGGCTGGGAGTAAATGCAATTTTACACGGTTTACCTTTTTCTCTTTTTGTGCAATTTTCAAGGCGAGAAATTAATTTTGCGCCTGAAAATTGCTTGGAATGTTTATGGACCAAATCTAAGCGATTGGGCAACATTCGGCATAAACTTGAAACTATTGACAGACAAATGAAGAATCCGGATCCCCTCTATCTAAAACGAAAAAGAAACGAAAAAAATCACAATTAATTCCAGATGCGGGCCATTGAAAATGGGGACTCGTATTGAGAATTGGGGAAATGCAATTATGGCGATAAAAACGAAATAAAAAATTGTGTTAATTGTTGAAAACTCTTGGATACAGACAAACAGACATACATACATAACCCATACCCACAACTCTAAACTTCATTCACTGTTGACATTTTACAGCCGCATCAATCTCCCAAGTCTGAGATGTGAGTTGGAGTTGGAGTTGAGTGCTGATAGCTAAGTTAACATATAAATCGTGTTCATCAAATGGCACAACAGCAATTACAACACACACTCTTTCTAAGTGTGTAGCACTTGGTTGCTGAGTGAGTGATACTCCTCCTTCATTCCCATCCCCATTCTCAGCTCCTTCGTGGAGTCATCTTCTTAAAGGCTTCTTCCGATCGCGTGTGTTCATAAATTCGTTTAATATGCAAATTATATGGAAATTGTTTAAGGTGGAGAGACTAATTAAAAATCATGGGGTAAGCGCATTTGTCCACATCTCAGTTTTGCAGTTGCACTCTCCGACCACTGTCAGCCGGTTGATATGTCCATATTCATATTTTTCAGCTTTCCATTAATCTTTCATGTCGCAACACACACAACACTTGGCCAAGGACACTTCCTCATGTAATTTTTTTCAAATACAAATTTAATTTGTCATGTTTCGATACGTTTTTAATTGACCAGTAATACAAGTAAAAGTATGTAATTAAAGACACACAAAAACAAGTTAGAAAAATGTTTAGTTTAGTTGGATTCGGATTACAAAATGTATATTATTTATTATATATCTGACCACCAGATCTCATGGCTCTAGAGCAGTCGCCTTGGGTGTGGTCGATGAACGAATTGAATTTAAATTAAGAATTTGACACAAATTCAGGTTTTTTGCTAAACTTAGTCCTGTTCTGCTATTAAAAAATCCTCTGTTCAGTTGCCAGTCTTAAAATAAGTGTTAAAGAAGTGTGCAATTCTTGTCCGAAATCGGTCTAAGCGAATGAAAGAACCACATTTGATGACAAAATTTCTGATAAGTTGTTTTATCAGAAAAAGCAATCAATTTTTTTTACCATTTTTCCAGTTTAAGTCAACAAATTATATCCAACGGACAAGGGAAAACTTTGATTTAAAAGACATTCAAGTAACGCATTTTTCTATTCTTTACGTTACATACATATGTATATCTCAAAATGATCCCATAACGACAGATCGAAAATAGAGTTTTAGTCCAAAAACTTAATTTTTATTTAAGCAATCGTCATGACATTAGCAATTTGCATAAATAATAATATTTTCCCACTTACAGTTTTATGAGAATCAGTTGAGTATAATATATAGTGTAAAAAACATTTTCAGTATTATTCTGGCCGAATAACCCTGAGTCGAAATATCGTGGTAGGTGTGAAACTCAAATAGTTTTGACTTATAAAACAACAGTGAAATTGCCAAATGAAGAATTTGCAAGGGTATAAAAACTTCGGTATAACTGAATTTATGAGATATTTTAACTAATTAGCGATCCAATAAAAATCTTATTGATAATAAATACACCCTTGGGAACAATCAATGAATTTGAGTTTGTTTCAATAGGAGCGAAATTCAACTATAGTGGAAACTCCCTTGGGCGGACAGTGATCGTCGCCAATTTTTGTCCGTTCAGGAGAGGTTTCCGCTTAAGAAAGAAGTATTGTAACTAAAATTAAACGACGAAGAGAGGAGTCCGCCCAATAGAGGTGTCCGTTGTGGGAGGTTTCACTGTATTACGCTTAAACCATATTTATCAAAATTAGATGATTCCTACATAGAATAGTTTTCATTCTCTTTGCCTTAAACAATGTTGGAATAGATTATTTGGTTTTGCCATATGAAATCAAAAAGATTACTTTAGTAATTGTAATTTTCTTTTTTTTTTTGATTTTATTGAAATATTTTATTTTCAATACACACTAAAACGAGTTTTTATTAAGTAAAATGGGTCATACTTCAACATAAACATAGACATACAAATAATCTATAATTATTCAGTTTAGTATTATTAAAGTTATAAAGCGAAGACTGAAACGGTGGGTGATGATGTCAATAGAGTGTGGCGGTTAGGGGTTTCCAACCCATTCAATTCATTTTACCACATAGCCGAGGTCTGCAATCGAAATGAATGCAAATATATCATTTATGTATTAATTATACATTTGGTATACTAACCACCACAACCGCATATGTTAGGCCAATGCCGGCTCCAGCCAGCACATCCGACCAATGATGCTTATAGTCAGAGACTCGTGTCAGAGCCGTATACCAGGCGAACATTATCAGGAGGAATTGAAGCAGATGGCGAATCATTCTAATGCGTGGCCAGTGCATGCGTCGTTGCAAATAAATCTGAAGAGTAGGAAAAACGTTTAATTTTTGGAATTGCTATTGAGATCCCTGCGTATGTACCACCAAATAGATCATAGAGTAACAGGCAAAACTGGCGTGTCCACTGGGAAATGACAGTTGCATGTCCTTCAATTGCTTAGCACTTATATCATCTGCCGCACAAGTGAAGTCCTCAATATATCGGCCCACATTTGAAGGATCACTGCAAGAGCTCCCATCAAGTAGAATAGGCTGACAGAGCTAAAGTCGGAATAAATAAATAATTCGTATAAGAATCGTTATTATTTGGCACTTTTGGTTAACTTACAGCAAAAAAGTGAGGTCTTAGCCTTCCGATGGCATATTTGGCAATGTCCGTTGTTAACTGCTCCACTCCCAAACCGAATAGAAAAATACCAATCTTTTGATAGCACTCCAATAGCCAGTTGGGCAACTCCAAATGGCAAAGATAGTGAGTCTTGTAGACCTTATGTTTGGCTCCAAGATAAGAATCTTTTATACGTTTATCCTGTCCTCTAAAAAATTCAATAAGCACTATCTGAGGTGTAGATAGTATTTCGATTATAGATAAAATGAAAGAGTGAGAGATCATAAATAATGTTACCAAAATCACAGGCAAGGCTGCACACATAAGATATAGCATCCAGCTTCGTATGGAAGACTCTTTGTAGGGATGTTTCAAAGACGAATCATCGCAGAAGAATCCACGTTTATGGGGCTCACACCATAAAGAGAAGGCCAACATTGGCAGACCAACTGGGGGAGAGATCATAGGAGAATATAATGAATATATTGATAAAAAACCATTTTCATTTGGCAGGTATAGTCATTAGATAAGCCAGCAGTAATATCTGGGTCATTATGCTGAGTTTGATTTTCCACACACATACACACACACCGACACACACACACACACACACACACCACAACTGGGTGGCCGAGGTGTCCAATTCTAGCTGACGCATGGCCTCATCACTGCTGCACGGCAAGGTCTGTGCTGATCAAGCCTAAATTGGACTTGGGTAAACAGTTCACCAAGTCTGTAACATTGGTGATGCTGAAGCTGTTGCTGATGACGATGATGATGGCAATGTTGTTGATGGGATAAAAACGAGTACAATACAATAAATTCTACCCCAAACAAAACACTCGCACTCACCAATTGAATAAAATAAATCAGGGCACTCGATGGGCGAATATTTAGCCGTTGATTGGCGGGAAGTGGAATCCGCTTAATCATTATTTATATAAACTCTGGTAAACACACAGTTGGATACATACATTCAAATACATACAATTTAGAGCTAAAACGCGCTACCTTTTGTGGCGCCCACCTTTATGTGAGGTGACGTGATGGTTATCATATGAACGAACCTCAACTCGGATGGGATAATGTTTACTGAACCAAGTCTTCTATTCTAATATAATATTCTCACATATGCTTTTCTTTCTTTTCTTTCTTGACGAGACTGTAAAAAATGAGCTCATAACTTGCAAGTGCAAGAGATCAATTGGTACAACTGACTTGATAACCAGATCATAAAACAAGAGAAATGCACTGGGACGTGTGAAAGTGTGCAGGGCGAGTAGTGGGGGGTCGGATGGTCAATTGATAATATTACAAATGTGAATGAAAGTCCAATGAGTAATCTAAAATATTCAAATCAAAATTGATTTATTTCCCATCGATGGATTAAGTAAAAAGAAAAATATGATAAGAAAATATCTATTTGAATTTTTTCTTAAATAAAAATATTCAAAAATTTAACTACAAAGGTTGATAAGGAATGACTCAAAAAATAATTAGTATTATACTTTATACATATTTAGAAATGCTTAGATGTTGAGATTATAAGCCATGAAAGGATTTTTACTGAAAGAATGTGGATGGGAATGTGTAAAATGCTTTACAAATATTTCTTTTTTATGTCACATACATATGTATCTAAACTAATAATGTCATTAATAAATTAAATTATGGCTAAACTAGATAGATCTTATCTTTGATAGATGTATGTATGTATATGTTATCTACAGGTCCATATGGAAGCTATCAGGTAAAAACTAGGTTATGGAAGTTCGTGTTAAATTAAAAAATTTATTTCTATCGATTTTAATATGGGAAGCTGTTTGATATCGATAGATATACATACATATGTACATATATGTATTTGTATATATAGAAAAACGTTCTGAATTTAGGAACAAAAGAAAAGCTTTTCTTGTATCTCTAACTGATAAAATACTTTTAAAATTTTCAACTGAGTTTTAGCCTAATTGAAAACTTACCACAACTGAGCATACACAAGTCTAGAAGAATGCGTCCAAAGATTTGCGAAGTGCCTCTTGTGCGCGTCTTGGTGACAATAGCGGCAGATCCAACTCCATTTCCCTGACTACCCACAAATGTGGGTAGATGTAAATCAACTTTTACATTGTTGTTGTTGTTATGTGGCATAGAAGAACCCGCCACAATGCTGGCTGCCGTTGGAGAAGATGGCTCCTCCCCACTACTACTCTGGCTTTCAAAGCGTTGCAATGGAGTAGTGTCACACACACTGCCAGGACGTAGGCTACTCATAACGAATAGATTGGGTGGGTAAGGGTAAGGGAATCAAAATATAAGTAGCGAAAGAAAGTGAGGGAGCAAGGAGTTTTGGTTTTTAGGCTTGAACTCAATGTGTGCCTCTATTGCACCTGGACACTGCTGCGTTGGTGGTCATATTATCAGTTGGAATACACAAATATTTGAATGAGCCTCAAAGCAGGCATAAAGAAGGCGCAGAGAATGTGCTAATGGACTCTCTATTTGATTTAGGCCAGTTTTGGGATTCGTGCTTGTGTGTTTCTTTTTTCCGTGGGTATTAATACGATAAGCATGTGCCGCTGTGTTGCACTAATTGTAAGTAAAAGTAAATAAGTCCCTCAAATCGATAATGTTAAATGCACAGAGTCGGCGTTTTGTTAGCACTGGAGAATCCGTTGTAAAATATTAATGGAATTGCGCAAGCAATCACACAAATATGTATAAATATTCGGTCAATTATTGCTGGCCGAGCGAAATGGAAAAGTTTAAAATATTTCTGTAATATTTGCATTTGTATTGCTTTCATTCCGAGTGCACTTTGCCATGATTTTTTAATTGCTATTTGTTTGCACCTTCTTTCGCATGCGCGACGAGATTTGGAAGATGACGAAAACTAAGACGAAACACGGACAACGACAACGGATCGGAACGGAACAAACCGCAGTGGCCGAAGAATTAACACGAACTAAAACAAAAAAAAGTCTTGCAAATGCATTGGAACGCGAGTTTCAACTGTTCCAGTTACAGTATTAAACGAACTGGAATTGAAACATTTTATCTAAATATATACATACATACATATATGTATTAATAGCAGAGGTCCGATCACGATATAAACAAGGGTAAAAATTATCATAATAATGTTAGAATTGTAATTGTAGATTTGCCTCTATTTATTGTTTTAAAAGAAATATTATAATTTTAGTAATTACATTTATAAAAATTTTACCGATCTTAACCGTTTTACATAATTTATATATGTAATTAATTTATTCTTGGTTACAACTTTGGTAAAACATAGAACGAAGTCGGTCAAAACTTTTAAGGGATATAAGAAAAGTTCCGACATGTGTAACAGGTGAATCAAAATTTGTTGTTATCTGAGATACATATCTAGATTTCATAAAAAGTCGAAAACCCCTAAAACTTTCATTATGTTTCTTGAAAACCTTAATTTTTAGAATCGGAATTTTTAATCGGAATAATTATTACTAACTTTGCTCATATTAATTTTTGTCAGAAGTTTGAAACGCATAGAAGAAAGCGTCACCGACTATATAAAATATTTACATACATACATATATTCTTGATCAAGCTGAGTTGATACAGCCATATCGGTCTGTTTCAAATTTTTAACGGTCTTATTTCGTTCAAAATGCTGTTCAGACTCTGCTAAGATTGGTTCTGTTAAGTTTAACAGATGTGGAATTGAAACACATTTGGAATTGAAACATTCATCATATGGAGATTTGGAATTGTATATTTAGTTTGTAGTTTGTGTGTAACAAGTGCCGTTGCCGTGTTCACTTGCGTATGTTTGGATTTCGGATGTTTGTCCACCTTGCCAATACTAAGTGAGCGGCAAATTTGCGTATTTTTTGGCGTGGAAAAAAAAATAAATTAAACAAATAGAATTTTGTACAAAAAAACGAGTTAATGATGACGTTGTTTACAAAGCTAAAGTGCCTGGAATAAATATTTCTTGCTTGTTTACTTCAAGTTAAAGTTGAATACTATATAATCAGGAAAATTCTCATTTTTTAATTAATTTTTTTAAATTATCAAAAAGGTAAATAAAATCAACAAAAAATTAAATTTATCTCTATAAATATATACAAAAGTACGTATGTACATACATATGTATGTGTATAAACAGAAACAGTTTATTTGTATGAGTGCGAACTGTTTGAGGGTTATTTTTTTTATTATTGATTGAAAATACTTTGGTCAGTCTGTGGAAGGCTTTCGAATTGATGGCCATATAAACAAATAGCTAACGTTTTGGCCAATTGGAAAAACGAAGGAAAAAGAGAAACCCGGGTGAAAATATACAAATAGAATATAAATTATTAAATTCCACCTGAAGCAAAAATAGCAATATAGTGGAAAGGAAACCAATCCAGTAGATTGTGCGGGCGGGATGTTTGGATTGGAATCGATTTTTGCAATATTTATACTTATGTAGGAACATGCGGTCATAGTTACACATTTCCCATGGTCAAGGTTAGGTAACCTTGTAAAGGGCTAATGTAGCAGAACGGAGTTGCCGGAACGCGGAAACTAGAACCTTTGTCTACCTATCCAACTACAGTTATCATATACTTAATGGCCGTATAATCTCAGCAAAACAGATTTTTGCTATCAATTTAGCCCTCTTATCAACTTTGGCTGAAACAATTGCGTTTTCATGGCGTTTTGACATTTTTTTAACGATCCATTAAGTGCGTCACGTTCCATTTCAATCGATGAGTGACAACATACATATGTAGACAAAGGTGACCATGACTAGAAAAGTGGGCATCATGCCAAAAGATCAAAAACCATAACAAATCTTGTAATATTTTGTATCTAAAATATTTTTACATCAATCAAAAAATTATTGCGCGCTCTTTATTGGCATTGTATTATTTTCTGATTTCTATCATAATTTCCAGCAAACTAATTTTGTTTTGATTGATTGAAAAACAAGTTTAGTTGTTGGAAAACAAGAAACCTAAAAGTAATCAGGATAACTTGGATTGTGCCAAATGTCCATGTACACATCAAATAAGGTACTGAATTTCAACAGATTACACAGATTTCCATATGTCTATGGAAATTATTATGTATATCTAATATTCCATAGTATGTATGTATATATGTATGTTTAAAATCTTGTAGAACAAAATAACAAAAATTATTTGTCACCATAAATATTCAATTCAATGAAACATACATATGTATGTATGTATAATAATATAAATGAAACGATGTGTGTTTTACCAACCGATTTCGTAATTTTAAGTGAAACTTAACTGATATTTATACATACATATTAATAGACATATTACTTTATATTCCTAACATATCCGATTTTTTTATTCTTTAAAAGAATCATCATATTTGATACAATTGTTCAATGAATAATACATTTTTTCGTCATAGTCATATATATTATTATACTTCTACACATGCATTATTATACTTTTATTATATTTTATTTATTATATTACACTTATAATGTTGGTCAATCAATTTAAAGACATTTAAAAACTTGTCGACTTGACAAAATTATTGATTGTGAATTTAATTTATAAACTTTTTTCACCAGTGTGAACCATTTTATATGGTTTGTCTTGAATTTCAGTGTAGAGCGCGTGTAATTTTTGGTTAGAATTCGCTGAATTTAGCCCCAAAGACATAACATAAAGGCATTCAATATCAATATAATTATTAAAAAGCATTTTACGTACAGAAAAAGCGATTCGTGGAGCACATGGGGACACATTGAGGTATCAATTTGCCTTCCGTCGTCAAGATGTCTGCAATTGTCTCTTATAGTCGGTCAGCCAACCAAATGGCCCTGAAATTGAATGCCCAATTTGGAGACAGAACCGTCAGCGACAGTGACTGAGACAGAGTTGTTGTGCAATTACAACAAACTCGGCGCTACTTTTTGTTGTTTTTTTTTCATTCCTTTTTTTTTGTGGATTTTTTTCACTCAATGAATTGCGTATTCTTATATAGAATTTATGTAAATATTCAGATCAAATTAACCGCATGTATGTACACTTGTTTAATGCATTCGCTTGGCGCCATAAATTCCTCTTGTTTATGTTAATTATTATTATTTTTTATTCATTGTTTTTCCATATACGATATTAACCCTGCTTGGCAGTGCTTCATTGACCTTATTTCGTTGCGGGAAAAGCATTTCAAAAATTGACATTAATGCAGCAGGGAAAAGAGGCGGAGGAGCAGCAGCTAGCCAGCTGGTTGCATCTTGCTCTGGGACTCTGCTTGTGGTCGAGTAGTATGTTCGTGTCATAAGTTAATCGGCTGACTGATTAAAGAACGACCTCTAAAATGCCGCATTCCGATTTAGTTTAATTAATAACTAGTAAACATGGCAGCTATTCAGATAGTAATAGTGATATTCTCAGATGTGAGGTTTACAAAACGAATAAAGTCCACCGGTTCGAAATTTCCAATTTAAAAGTTTCCCCTCTCCTTTTTTATTTTAAGTCAAAATCAAATTTATTTAACCCCATTTATAATTGATAATAAATATTCTTTTGTCATTTTCTTATCTTCAATTTATCGTAAACTTAGTATGTATGTATGTATGTATCTATATTGAATTATTTTCTATGATTAGATAGTGCCGCGATTTGGCAAATAACTCAACTATGTATGTATCTATTAATGGGTCAACAGTTTGGGAGCAATGACGAAAAAGTAAATGAATCGCAATGAGTTAAAACAATAACCACTGAGCGGAAAATAAACTCACGTCGGGTCAGATAGTATCTTTATTTTTAATTAAGATTCAGGTCGTTGCTTTGTCATTACAGGGGGCATTAATCGGACGAATTGAATCAGCCAACTGCATAATGGAGTCGAACAGAGTCGTTTGCTATCTAAAAATAGGTCTAGACTCTAGACTGATCAGGCCTGGTCTTGGCCCAGACCATAATCGCGGCTGACAACGGCTGCAATTCTCTCGACTCCTGGGGGAGTCTTCATTTCTGCTTCTGGATCCCAGTTGATCGCATCGACGTGTCTCAAGCTGAGTTTCTTTCAGTTTTTTGATTGACGTTTGCCATCACTTCGTCTCGTGGTTCATTCCACTAGATGTCAAATTAAGGCCTTGTTGTTGTTCTTTTTTTGTCCGTTGGATTGTTTTGGTTTGCAATTGTTAACTGGTTAACTTGCTTATTATCAACGCCCATTGACGGGCAAGCCAGTTGAGTTGATTACACAAAATTATAGAAATTCAAGCAATTTGTAGACGTTAGGGAAGAGGTTTCCTCTCTCCTCCCTGACAATGGACGTTGAAAAACTGTACTTGGTCAAACAAGATAGAGAATATCCCCCTAAACCCACCCAAGAATTTGAAGTTTCATCGACTGTGAGAAGAGAAAAATATTCAAAATGAAAGACAAAGACAAGTTTCTGCATGTTGCTAAGCAAATGTGATATATCGACGTCACTTAACCCGTTTAAAAACTAGTTTCTGGGGTGTGAATAAATGCTAACATCTTCCATCAACAATTTATAATCATACATACATACATTCATACATATATTTGTATACATATCTATAGCATAGTATATACATACATACATAGTATTTACATACATACATACATACATACATATGTACAGTTGTGAATAAAAAGAAAATGAATCACGGAAAGTCAGTTGAGACGTCACAGTTACTGTCTCTTTGTCATTAGGGAATCCGCGGGATATTACTCAGACAGTTGGAATTATTCAACCTTTTTTATATTTATGTATGTATATATTATTCATACATATGTACATATGTACATACATACATACATACATACATACATATCTATTCTTGATCAGCATGATAATCCCAGACATTTTATCAATCCCCATCTGTCGGTCAAAGATACATATGTATGTATGTACATACATACATACATATGTATATACATACATACATACATATGTATATACATACATACATACATATGTAAGTAAAGCCAGTAAATAGAGTTTCTGGAAATTGTTGATAGTGTATGTACATATGTATACATATGGTAACTGCTGATATTGGATGTCTCAATGACACACATCTGCGGAAATGTCATCAGTTGACAAATTCTCAAGTTTACGTACCAAAAATATACTCGAGAAATTCTTTTTAAATATTGTAATTGGTAACATTTGAGCAATAGTTTTATATTATTTTATTTACCTTCTTATCAAATCTTACATATGTTTACCTTTAGACTTACATACATATTTATTAAGAATTGCAATAAGAGTGCACTAAAAGATATCCAGATTTCTCCAGATTCTTATCTTATCTTACTTTTTATACACTTGCAAAAGTGTATATTAATTTTGGTCAGAAGTTTGCAACGCATAGAAGCAAGCATCTCCGACTATATAAAGTATATATATTCTTGATCAGCATGATGAGCTAAGTTGATATAGCCTTGTCCGTCTGTCCGTCCGTCCGTCCGTCCGTCTGGATCAACGCAATCTCCTCCGAGACCCTTGGAGCTACAGAGCTGAAATTTTGCACCTAGGCTTCTTTTTGCTGCAGGCATTGTATATCTCGGAATCATCCCGATCGGATGACTATATCATATAGCTCCCATAGGAACGATCGGTCAGGAATAAGGTTTAACATCAATAACTCAGTTGTTTCTTAATCGAATGTCACTAAATTTGGTGTTTGTGAGTTTTATATAATCCCCAACATATATACCAAGTTTCATTAGAATCGGTCGACTATATGATATAGCTCTCATAGGAACGATCGGCCAAGAATTGGGTTTAACATCTATAACTCTGTTGTTTTTCAATCGAATGTCACTAAATTTGGTGTTTATGAGTTTTATATAATCCTCAACACATATATCAAGTTTTATCAGAATCGGTTGACTATATCATATAGCTCCCATGGGAACGATCGGCCAAGAATAGGGTTTAACATCAATAACTCTGTTGTTTTTCAATCGAATGTCACTAAATTTGGTGTTTATGAGTTTTATATAATCCTCAATACATATACCAAATTTTATCAGAATCGATCGACTATATCATATAGCTCCCATAGGAACGATCAGTCAAAAATATAGTTTTTGATCAATAACTTCGGTGTTTTTGAAGCAATCGTCACGAAATTTGTTATTTGACAATTTTATATAAAAAGAAATATATTTTTTAAGTTTTATCAGAATCGGTCGACTATATGCTATAGCTGTTATAGGAACAATAGGGGAAAAAAAAATTTGCTTTAATTTTTTTTTTATGCCACGGACATCAAATTTATATTTGATGGGTTTTATATACTTCCTTATGATTCTGGTAAATTATATATAAATCAAAAAGACAGTTTGCAAGGGTATACGAACTTCGGCACGGCCGAAGTTAGCCCATCCTTCTAGTTTTAAAATAAGTTTCAAGTCAGTTTTTTTCTAAGATGAACAAGATAGTGTTGTAGTGTATTATAAGTTCGTTGCTAATTCCTTATCTGTCATTAATTACCTTTCGATGTCAACATTCCTTTCCAGATCCGAAAACCAATGACGTATTCCTTTGGTATAAACGGTATTTTTACCTGAAGTTAAGCAATGAAAAAAGTTTAAACAAAACATATAAACAAAAGCCCTGAAGTTCACTGTCAAGAAAGAGAGTGAGAGAGAGAGAGAGAGCTTTTGCAGCTGAGCAACCAAAAGCGAAAGCCACATATTAAAAAAATGAGTATCGAATCATCAGCCAGTGAGACAACACCGTTGCGTCGGCTCGATTCAGACGCTAACGTTAACGTGGCCAACAGACAGCTTGCGACCACTGCAGTTCATAATAATAACAACGACAATTATAATACCAACAATCGTAGTAGCATTCAAAGCGGTGGCGGCAATAACGACAGTGCACAACAACAACAGCAACAACACCACCAACAACAACAACACGCCAAAGACATGGACACAAACAAACGAATTTTGTGCCGTGTGGGCCTCGACATTTTGATATTGCTTTGTGGTAAGTTTAAATACGCTGTTTCTCCGCAAATTCAACATGAAAATTTATACTATTAACGCGAATTGTTTGTTTTTTTTTTAACGCTTCATTCTATTTTATGTAATTTAATTTTGCATCTGTGTTAGTGAGCAACGCCATGGCGGCATCTTTCTTACGCTCTTAAGCTTAAGCAAAGCTCCCTCTGTCCTCTCTATCTCTCTCATTCTCTCTCGGACAACAGCTGAGATGTAGAAATGAATTAAATTGATTAAACAAATTGCATTTAAAGATTTATTGCAAACCCATTATATTCTTCAACCAACCCCTTCTTCTTTGCCGTCTTAATCAAATCATTGAGCTATAGTTTTATATATTTATACGATTCTTCAGTTATATTTATGCATTATTTTGCTGTTTTTGCTTAAACAAAAGCAAAAGTAAATCTGTGCCACTTGACAAAGGGTAGACAACCTGTAGCCACACTGCTGACTGCACACAGTAATTGTGGCGAAAGAGGAAACACAGTGAAGCTTGACAATCAGCTATTTTCATTGAACACTTAAAAAACAATCAATAGCTATATGTATATTGTCATGGTTGTCAACCGGTTAACAATGAGCTCACCTTTTTTCAAAGCACTTCTCTGCTTTATTTACCTGATTTTACTTGAGAAAAAGGCCGTTAGCTTTACTAATTAGCTCTCTTTGTGACTCACTTTACAAATAAGTACAAAAATCATGTTTTTGTATCATAAATAGTTTTGCAATTGGCACTATAGAAACATACGAAAATAGTATTATCACCAAAGTTATTTATTTGTTTATTACCATGTATGGAAAATGAAATACAGTTGTTGATTTATTAAACCCTATAAGCATTTACATTTAAAATGTTGGCAACGTAGTGAAAACTTATACTTTCACTGTTATAGAGTGTCTGGTTGTCGACTGAGAAACATAAGATATTAAATTCATTGCGACAAGGTCTCAACCAACATAACTGCAAAATGTCTGACTCACCTTAAGGAGTTAATGTTAACTCCTGAATGAATCACTGACCATAAAAACGGCATTAAATTATAATGAAGAGAGTTTTAAGATTGGATTTCGGGTTTAGTGGCGCAATCAACTATATGGTGAAATACCTTAGATAAGATAGGTATATCCACTTGTCTAAAAAGGAAGTGACGTCTATCATAGTTCCTATTGAAATTCTGATACGTCAATAAAAAATTAATTATTCATCAATTTTAAATAACAGCACCAAACAATTTAATATGTACTCTAAAAGTTCTGCTATCGATTTTTTATGAATAAAAATCAAATTTAAACTAAATTTAATATGAAGGTTATAATTTCCACAAACAGAAATTAATAATAAGACACACTTAATTTTCCCATTCTTATTTGTGTTTCATTTTGTAACTAGTCGTTAATAAACAATATAAAATTATAGTTCCAATAGTTAGATGATTCAAAAGAAAAGCAAAGAAACGCCACAGTAACTGTACATATTGCAACAAGAAAGCTCAAAAGTTGAGATTTTAAGTGTTTCTTACAAATTTTCTAGCGGTAACCATACTTTTATTGCGATTAGTTTTATTGTAGTTAGTTTTAATTTTGGAAACGCAAAAAATGATTTATTTATTGAGTTTTAATTGAGGAGCGATTCAAGTAACTGTTAGGAAGTCCAAAGTGGTGAGGATAAAGAATAGGGTTATAAGATTCGGAAGAGTCCGTCTAGAAAGATGGCGGTCGAAGACAAACTCATGGAGCTGATAAGGTGGATATAGGAAATAGATAAGCTTATTTTTTTTGCTCGATATCTAGTTTTGATTCGATACTACAACTTAAAAAAAAGAACAACATAAATTCTAGACCAGGGCCCGTCAAAAGAGGGGTTAGTACATTTAAGAGATATACAGTTTTTGGCAATCTTCGAAATAATTTACGTCCAAATATCTCCTTATTTTAAATTTATCATTTCTCAATAACACAAATGTTTTTATATATATATATACCAAAACAAAACAAACCCAAAGAGATTCCCATAGATGTTTTCCAATAAATTCCAATTAGTTAAATCTGTTACAAAATGGCCAGAGAGCAACGAAATGGATTTTAAAATTCCAAGACTACATTTCAGATTGCATCTGTATCTGTACTATTTATGGTATCAATTACTTTTGACGAAAGTCATTGATAAAGTGATAGATAGACGAATGAAGAGCGTGTCAGCGGCACTTAACCAAAAACCGAAACCGAAAATCTAAACCTAAACCTGAACGTGAACGTGAAGTTGAAGTTGTCGTGTTTGTCTGCATTTGACGTTTATTGAATGCGAACGAGAAGTTGTAGGCACAATTTTCTTTTCTTTATTTTTTTCTTTTTGGGGGGGGGGGGGGGGGAGAATACTTTGTTACTTCACCTTTCCTTTGGGCCGAAGACGTTGGGGATTGTTGGGGGGAGGAGACGAGTCATTAAACTCATAAAATATACAGGGAAATACTGTTGAAGGCCCCACTACTGCACTTCAATAATTTATTGGGCGTGATTGCGGGTATGTGTGTGTGTGTGGTTATATTTAAGGGGAGATGGGGAAAATTGTTCTTCTTTCCAATTGTTAACCAAAATCTAAGTAGAAAGAATAATATTTATCCAGCGCATTTGGTTTGTTATTGTGGCATGGTGCAATTGTTCAATTTCATTGTTATTGTTTATTTTCCAGTCAAAAAAAAAAAATGAGAAAAATGCAGAAGATCGAAATTCTGATGCTAGTTGCCTATACATACAATATATATATTTTTTTGAAAAGTAATGAAAATTTAATTGCCAAAGTTTCCACACATGACAAACAAAGGCGGTCACGATATTTTGGTCTTACCTGTGCCTGTGGGTGTGCTCAGACATGTGTGTGTGTGTGTGCGTATGACACCTTTCTTTTCCATGCGGGTGACCTCTGGGAATTCCTGGTAATGCCTCTGTCTTTGCTTGTGCCTCTGATTTTCTATGGTTTCAGTCAAGCGAAAAATTGACATACCTGTATCTAAACAGAAATCATGAGAAGTTATTGCAATTGCCCTTGCCCATTGCTAACCAAGGCCGATCATGACAAAGACGTATTAAATGAATGTCTTTCATTATTCTACTTTTTGCTTTCGTCCTGTATCCATCAATTAAAATGAAGGAGGGCAAAGTCGGCGGAAATTATGGTTTGCTGTCATTCATCCTTTGTCTTTGTCTTAACTCCAAGTCCAAGTCTGCTTAGGTTGCACAGAATTAAAATCTTTGGCTTTAATTGTCTTTAATTTGACTTCCGTCATGTCTAATTAAAGCCCACTCTTTAAGTCATCCCACAACTTTGCTTTAATTGACATTTTGTGTAGCAAGTTTTAAATGTTATCTGTCGTCTTTCACAATAATTCCCAACTGATATATGTATATTAAATAGCTGACCAATATTTGTCAATCTCACAAATAGCCGCTAATAGTTACAACATTTCGAGAACAAAATTGTTAATGCCTTTACAACTTAATAATGTGAAACTTTAAAGCACGAAAGCTTTGTATCTGATTAACAAATTTGCAATTATCGTTTATAGTAGTATACATATATTAAGTATAGTATTTAAGTAATAATATAATAATTTACGCTATATACATCCGCATGTATGTATGTATACGTATTTATGTATATATCCGATTCTATAGTTGAAAGTTTAAATATATGTACATATAGTATAACCCTCAACAAAACGGTTAAATGTTACGGTTGCAATCTCTGTTTGGAAGATAACAAGATATCTTTTTTGTTTTTTGTTTGGGTGATGCCGCACTTCGTTTATTTAGATGGTCTACAAAGTGTAGACAAACATTTGGCAATCTGTTTGGACAGCAACTTGAAAGTGTGTGCGGCACATTCCCATTCCCATTTCATTTACAACGGAAAGCACACAGCATCCCGAAAGATGTAACAAGTTGAATGTCGGCGTAGAACGGTGGCTCCCAAAATCTTGCGGCAAAGTGCTTTTTATTTCAAGCTCGAGTATCTTGTGAGTCGAAGTGCCAGTGAGATTTTCATTTTGTGTACATATTTACAGAATTTGTTTATCAAACAATTTGTTTACGTTGAGTACTTTTTGTTTCTATTGTTGTTGCTCTTTCAATTACATTACATACATATATGAAAGATGACGGCGTCGGCGGCTTCATTATTAAAATGAACTTGACACCAAATGGCAGGTTTTTGTATTATCGAAATGCGGCATAGGTGCCCCGATGTTCCTCCCTGCCCACAAATTGCTCTTTTACCCCCCTTAACAAAGCACTTCCGTTGCTAAAACTCAAGCTGTCCAGTTGAGCCCACATCAATTCAAAATAGTTTTATGTCACCCTCATAAAAACAATGAAATTTTTACTATAATACCACTCGGTCTATGAGTAAATTTTTGTTTTTATATTCAAACTAGTTAATATGATTTTATCTTTAACAGACACTTTCGTTTTTTCTTTTTATTTGTTTCGGTTTCCATGCCGCAAAAGTCATAAAAACATCAATGTATAAATAGGGCTACCGGGCGACTGGCTTAAGGATTATGTCTCAAAATTCTTTTGCCTGCATTCATAAGATGCCACTTGCTGTTTGTAATATGACACTAATCTCAGCAAGATTTCATGTATAACTTTCCCAGGGATCGTAAAAAAAAGAAATAATAAATTCTATGCAGACAATGTCCCTGTACTCTAGATCAGCTGACGTTGAAGGAAAGCAAGAAATGAAAGAATAGATGCATTGTATCACCCACCTATTGTTCGGCAAGTCCAGGCAATTTAATGAGTCGGAGTGGTCTCCTATCCGTTAAGTGCATTCCTGGCGACATTGCCTACATCTTGCTTGGTTTCTAATTAGTGCCTGCTTTCTAATTAACAACGCCTCGCTGATCTAGGGCCCAGGTACTCTGCCTCATTGCCAACCCTTGCAATTAGGCCAACTGTAACTGCATCGACTACTCCTCTGCCATGGCTAATGTGGTTATAATTAGCTAGTACAGCCAGTCAGGAAAACAAATAAACATAAAACGTGGATGGATCTTATCCCTTATGGGTGGATCTTGGCGTCCGCATCTTCGCCCTATCAATCAATCAAATTTGTCAGCTTGCACGCTTTCTATTAGTATCCGTACTGAATTCGTAATTAGACCAAAATGAAAGATTTCCCTAGCTGCCTTCACATGTTACCATCTTATCGATGCCCTTTTCCTATCATAAGTCAACAAAGTGTCATTCATAAGAGTACATGTAATAATTCCATGGGGAGTGGGGGATAGCAGAGATAATAACAATACACATGTCCAACCCAAGTCCCAATGACCTACTAAATGTGTATAGAAATATTGATAAATGTACGTTTCTTTTTATTTATTAACGCTTCATTTCCCTTATTTCAGTTGGATTTCCCATACTGTTATTCTTTCTGCTTGGCGATTCCTATAAACGTGGCTTCTTTTGTGATGATGAGTCGCTGAAACATCCATTCCATGAATCGACAGTGCGAAATTGGATGTTATATATCATCGGCCTGGTTATACCAGTGGGAGTGGTAAGTGAATGTAGTTGTATTATATAGTTTTAAAGTGGCAACTCCAATTGAAAACTATGTCAAGCAGCTGTTAAAGAGCACAAAGAAAAAAAAAAACAAATTATGCAAGACACAGACAGGCAGCCCATAATTATTTGGAAGCCCTCGACGGAATGAACGGCATCTGGTCTACATGCCCACAATTAGGCTATATAATAAAATAAAACATGTAAATTATAATACATGTTTGCATACACCATTACAATTCCAGGGAAAAAGGATTAAAATTAAGGCTCTATTTCTAACACTTTCTCATGCCCATTTTTCTCCCTTCCATCCTTTTGTCCTTTTTTCAGATTCTCTCCGTTGAGCTGCTCATTTCACGGGATAATTTCAAGAGTCACAATGGTAACGGTAACGGTTCCAGGCGTCGCTATGTCTTTATGAACTACGAAATACCCGATTGGATGATTGAATGCTATAAGAAAATTGGTATCTTTGCCTTTGGTGCTGCTGTCAGTCAACTTACCACAGATATTGCCAAGTACTCCATTGGCCGTTTGCGTCCACACTTTATAGCGGTAAGCTGCAGAGAGTACATAAATCCTTTGGCAATTAAAATGGAATTAGACATGAGATAATTAATCAAAATCACACCCCACCAACGAAAGGAAGAGCTGCAGTCAAAGTGTGGGGAAAATAGATCTATTAATAAATTGCATGCAATTCTTTGACATTCGGCAGAGCGAAGATACAAATATTATGTCTTTATATATTTTGACTTCTTGTCAGGCCAAAGGGGCTTGTTAGTAACTTATCGCAGGCATCGTAATTGGAGGGGAAGAGCACAGAGCCGCCCTATTGTTTAGCGAAGTGCGGCAACAATGCAAAGTAAATGCAAAACAGCTGCCTGCAAACATCAGTCAGTCAGTCAGTTTTAGCCCCCAGTTTCTGTCTCGGTCCCACAGTATCTAATTTGCGCCACATGTGGCCAAAGTGCAAAAGAGGCCCCGTCTTCATTTCAGGGGCGTATTATAGAGAAAGATTAGAAATATTATCGAAGCATATTAAGCTCACATTAGAACATATACTAATTTATAGCATATTATTTTCAGCAGAATAATACTTTCAATTATAGTTCACTAAAGCAACTCTTAAGATATAATCCAGCCCTTTTTGCCTTTCTTTACACTTAAGCAGCTTAAAGTTAACATTTTTCTTTGCCGTATTCATATTTCTAGGTATGCCAACCCATTATGCTTGATGGCTCCACTTGTGACAGTCCCGATAATGCTGGAAAATACATTCAGGACTTTACCTGTGCAGGTGTTGGGTCAACGCCACGCATGCTCAAAGAGATGCGTCTCTCGTTTCCCAGTGGACACTCCAGTTTCACATTCTACACAATGGTCTATGTGGCGGTAAGTACAAAAGACTCGAGTATTATTATATTCTTGGTGCTTCTTCTAACTCGTCTCCCTCGTTTGTTTTATCGCTCCTATTGTAGCTCTATCTGCAAGCACGCATGACCTGGCATGGCTCCAAGTTGCTGCGTCACTTTCTGCAATTCTTGTTCATCATGATTGCCTGGTACACCGCATTGAGCCGTGTCTCCGACTACAAGCACCATTGGTCGGATGTACTAGCTGGTTCATTAATTGGTTCTCTTTGTGCCTTGATTGTGGTAAGTTGAAAAATGTGTTTTCTTTAGTTTTTTTTTTACGTTTGGGTTGTGGCTTATACACACACAAATTCATGAACTTCATTTGAATTAATTTTTTAGAGCTACTGTTTGCCGAAAAATTGGTTCGATTGGCATACAGTTTGGCCCTTGGCCAAGGGCAAGGCCGAGTAAGAGAAGGAGGAGAAGGAGGCAGTTAGACAGAACCATAAAAACACAGAATGACTTGCGCACCGACAGTTTAGACTTAACCGGAATGGCAATTTAATTGCAGTAGTTGTAGTTTTGTATTGCTGACTATTGTTTTTACTGAAGGCTCTTACATTGTCAAACATAAGTCCATTTTGTATCATTACAATATACACAATATATAATTGGCATAACTCAACACCTTTTCCTTTGGGACCAGGGGTTTGCGTGCTTAACTATGGATTGTTATCATCCAGGTTAACGTTAACTCTAACTATGTAGTTTAACCAGCTGGCCAGAGCAGCTGTTTGGGCCCACTGTCATGCTTTACTAAACCCAATTTGGTCATGCAAAGTTAATTTCAAAAAGACTACTTCTTTGGGAAAGGGCGAAAGAGTTGATTTAAGAAGTAACCACCATTTTAAAACTTAATTAACAACTCAATTATATTTTTTTACTTACAGGCAAACTACGTTTCCGATCTCTTTCAAAAACCACGGACGAAGCCATATCTGCCTCGGACATCGCAAGACATTCAAACAGTACCACATGCGATAACTGTCACCACAAATTAACCCACATCCATGGTCTGGCACAAATTCCATAATTTATAAACGACATTAAACAGGGTTCGATCTGGATGTTTTATGGCAGCGAAGCAAAGCTTTCGCTTTTAATTGCGTTAGCTTACTGTGTAACTTTATTTTAGCAAATTGATTAATCTTAATAGTTAATAATAATATTTATGTATTTGTGTGTATGCGTGTCTGCAAGTGCACTTAAACGTCTTCCAACGGCATATATTTAAATGATTTGATTACTTTAATTTAGCAAATAGTTAAGATATCGTGTGATTGTATTAAATATAAGCAAAGGACGAATACTTTTTCACTAAAGTGACCTTTATGCTAAATAATTTACCTTATACAGCACAACCTAGAAGCATTAAGTATTATTTATAATTAATATTATTGTATAAAGACTAAGAACAAGCAATTTATTACAAAAGATGTATATAATAAGCAGTATTCACAAAAAAATCTTGTATTTTTCTTTGATATTGAAATATATCTGTAATTTGAAATTGCCGCGTATTCAGATAACTTATCGATAACTGTGCTTTTCCGTTATCGTAAAGTTATCTAGACTATGATGAGACCTGTATACCCTTTCCAATTTTTTACATGACATATTTCTAAATACCGGTTGTCGCTTTAACTATTTATTTAAACCGATAGACAAAAGTAATCCAATTCATTTGCTCTTCTCAAAATTATTTGCGCGCTTTGGGCAACGTGAAGAACTTGTAATAAGTTTGTGTGAGTGGGAGATTAATCAATATGATTTTTATGCTTCGTGAGGGGATGGAGCCATGACAAGTGAAAAATCACTTTACCGGTTGTCACGATTGTGACAATGACTCGTTACTCACTTTGAGGAGCAGTTATATTGCGAATACATGCAAAAAACATGGTCACACCAGTCTGATAAAATTAAATAATTCTGGCAAAAATTAAATAATTTGGTAATAAACAAAGCCAGCCGTGTGGAAACTGTAGGCCTCGTTAAGGCATTATGTTGCGCATCTATCAGAACTCATCTCGGTAAGTCAAGTCAGGCGCTATTAATGAAAATCATCTTTTATATTTTCCGATGTCGTCATTTGTGTCTGTGTGTTTCTGTCCAGGCGAACAGCAAGAAAAGCTGTGGTCTATTCCACTAAGGTGGTATGTTGTAATCATTCCACGCTATGTAATATAACTGGCAATAGCTATCAGCGCACTGGGAGAGGAGGTGGTAATGGGGGTCAGCACCACCAACGCCAACACCCAGAATTTTTGCCAGCCGGCAATCCGGCCAGAGGTTGGTCACTGCCGCCTCCCTCACGTGGCTATGGCATGCTGGTGGTCCGCATATTACGAGGAGCTCTAAAATTGCGCTACATCGTGTTAGGAGGAGCTATAGGTGGCGGCGTATCGTTAAGCAAGGTAAGACTGGAGGCCACGAGTCGATTGGAAGACGATTATATAATGTGCAAAATGCAAATTTTATCTGATCAAAATGATTGCAGAAATATGAAGACTGGAAGGAGGGCCTACCCGATCTAAAATGGTTGGAGGATGCTATGCCCCAGGGTGAGCGATGGAGCCAGTTTTCGAGGAATCTTATCGAGGTGGGCAGTGTGGTAAAGAATGCCATCGATATAGGTGAGTGTATGCCTGTCATGATCCCCATTGAGTCGCTCTCTCACTTTAAATGGTCATAACAGTTAGTACCGGTGTTGGAATCGCCTTGCACTGATATTATTATTGCGGGTGTGTGTTTGCTTGTAGATCCGAAGCTTAAGCAGCTGGGCGAAGATAAGCTCACAGAGTGGCGTTCCTGGTTCGATAACCGTTTGGATGATGCAATTGAGGCGGCCGATATGCAAGGAACACAAATTATTGACAGTAGGTTATACCCATTTAAAGTGAGAGATATTAATAATAATTTAATCGTTTTACGTTGTATTATTTTCTTTATTATCCTAATCTTTTTTTTAGCTAAAGAGGATCTGAAAGCAAAGACTACGGTGGCTGCTCTGGGTATATCAGCAGACGAAAGTCGTAAGAAATATGGTATGTGCGAATAATCGGAACAATTATTACTAACTTGGCTTAATTTTTATAATTATTTTCTTCATATTTCAGATAAGCTTCAAAGTCAGGTGGAGACACTGCAGACCGAGATTATGAATGTCCAGATCAAATACCAAAAAGAGCTGGAGAAGATGGAAAAGGAGAATCGCGAATTGCGTCAACAGTATCTCATTTTGAAGACTAACAAGAAGACAACGGCAAAGAAAATAAAAAAATCTTTGATTGACATGTACTCAGAGGTATTAGATGAGTTATCCGGCTATGATACTGGCTATACGATGGCAGATCACCTACCCCGAGTCGTAGTCGTGGGAGATCAGAGCAGTGGCAAGACTTCAGTGCTGGAATCCATAGCCAAGGCTCGAATATTTCCACGAGGCAGCGGGGAAATGATGACGCGTGCCCCCGTCAAAGTCACTCTGGCCGAAGGACCGTACCATGTTGCCCAATTCCGTGACTCGGATCGGGAATATGATCTCACTAAGGAAGCAGAATTGGCGGATTTGCGCCGTGAGGTAGAATTTCGCATGAGGTCCTCGGTGCGTGGTGGAAAGACAGTAAGCAATGAGGTTATTGCCATGACAGTCAAAGGTCCGGGATTGCAACGCATGGTATTGGTGGATCTGCCAGGCATTATTTCGGTAAGCAGACAATAAATATCTATTTCCGCTTTACTGACTGTAACTCGGTTCATTCTAGACCATGACAGTGGATATGGCATCGGACACCAAGGACTCCATTCATCAGATGACCAAGCATTATATGAGCAATCCAAATGCAATTATCCTCTGTATTCAAGACGGATCTGTAGATGCAGAACGGAGTAATGTAACTGATTTGGTTATGCAATGCGATCCTTTGGGCAGACGTACAATTTTTGTATTAACTAAAGTTGATCTGGCTGAGGAGCTAGCCGATCCAGATCGGATTAGAAAAATACTTTCGGGCAAACTCTTTCCTATGAAGGCTCTGGGTTACTATGCAGTAGTCACAGGTCGTGGACGCAAAGATGATAGCATCGATGCCATACGTCAGTATGAAGAGGATTTTTTCAAAAATTCCAAATTGTTTCAGTAAGTAGTGCCAGCTAGAAGGGTTCCGGTTTAAAACAAATTAATTTAATCATTCATTCCATAGTCGACGCGGTGTTATAATGCCCCACCAGGTGACAAGTCGAAATCTTAGCTTAGCTGTTTCGGATCGCTTCTGGAAGATGGTGCGCGAAACCATTGAGCAGCAGGCAGATGCATTTAAGGCAACTAGATTTAATCTGGAAACTGAATGGAAAAACAATTTTCCAAGGTAAGCTTTTCCCAAAAAACAAGAATTGATTTTATATGTTTAATAATTGTTCATTTAACATTTAGACTTCGGGAATCTGGCCGCGATGAACTGTTTGACAAGGCCAAGGGCGAAATATTGGATGAAGTCATTAATCTATCACAAATTTCGGCGAAAAAGTGGGACGATGCCCTTACCTTGAAACTGTGGGAGAAGCTCTCGAATTATGTTTTTGAAAACATTTACCTGCCCGCCGCTCAGTCAGGTTCTCAAAGTAATATTTTGTAGTAGATAAGTTTTAAGTAGTAAGGAGGCACGTCCGTACATTACGTCAAGCTCATCTAATACCTCCAGTCCTGTGTCTTGTGTGTGTGTGTTTTGTGGGTGTGTGTTTTGTTGGTGTGTTTGTTAAAGTGTGCGACTGTGTCTGTATGTGCCAAATTGGCAGGAAATTCATGTTTATTTTGAGAAGTCGCATCGTCATGTATAAATTTGCATTTATCATGCGCCAAGTATTCACATGCCAATGCCGGGGATCACATGCGTTCCGTTTAAACCGGTTACAGTCTCCTCTGTATTACAATTTAATCTGTGTACTCCCCAATTTCAACTTCATTAGCACCATTTCGGCAAGCTAACAAAAAGAAACACAATGATTCAGCCAGTTTGAATCTCGATGTGTGCACTTGCCGGAAAGTGTGATATGTGAATGATATACGAGCATCTGTAATGAAACGAGATTTCGAACAAATATTGAGTTAATTTTAGTGTTTTATTGTCGAAAAAAGAAACAAGTTTAACCAGAACTCTTTCGGGTATACATATATGTCCATAATTTACGGTGTTAATTTGATCAATGAATGTCAAAATTTCCAAATTGCATTTGATACAAAAAATTCGATTTCTTCGACTGTTATTATTGTTGATCATTTTCGCATTCTAACATCATAAATTATTTACCCTAAAAACCCATTTTAATAATGTTTTTGACATTTTAGATTCATTTAACACTATGGTGGACATAAAATTGCGTCAATGGACCGAACAAGCGCTACCCGCTAAATCTGTTGAAGCTGGCTGGGAGGCTCTTCAGCAGGAATTCATTCATTTGATGGAACGCTCAAAGAAATCGCAAGAGCACGATGGCATTTTCGATCAATTAAAGGCAGCTGTTGTGGATGAGGCCATACGTCGACACACTTGGGAGGACAAGGCCATTGATATGCTTAGGGTGATTCAGCTCAATACACTGGAGGATCGTTTTGTGCATGACAAAGCGGAATGGGATAAGGCTGTTAAATTTTTAGAAGATTCGGTCAATGCCAAGCTCGTGCAAACTGATGAGACATTAGGGCAAATGCTCGGACCTGGTCGAATGACACGCCTCACACACTGGCAATATCTTACTCCAGATCAGCAGAAGCGACGCAGTGTTAAAGGTGAACTGGACAAAATACTTAAAAACGATGTGGTAAGTTTAATTAACAGTGTCTGATAATTGGGATTAACATTTGTATCTTGCAGAAACATTTACCCACACTGAGCTATGATGAATTGACCACGGTGAGAAAGAATCTGCAGCGCGATAATGTGGATGTTGATACGGATTATATACGACAGACATGGTTCCCCGTATACAGAAAGTAAGTTGATTTAGCCGAAACATAGTATTATTCTGAATATTCTTTTTTCTCTTGTAGATACTTCCTTCAGCAAGCTTTGCAAAGGGCCAAGGATTGTCGAAAGGCATATTATCTATATACACAGCAAGGGGCCGAGTGTGAGGTAGGTTGCCAATGTAATTTATTAATGCGTCTTTTGAACTTTGTTTTATGTTATATGTAAGCAGGTCTCTTGCAACGATGTTGTACTTTTCTGGCGCATTCAAAAAGTCATTAAGGTTACTGGCAATGCTTTGCGCCAACAAGTGATAAACCGCGAAGCTCGACGTCTGGATAAGGAGATCAAGGCGGTGCTTGATGAGTTTGGCGACGATGAAGAAAAGAAAGGCCATTTGCTTACAGGCAAACGCGTGCTACTAGCCGAGGAGTTGAGTAAGTTAATGAAATTTCGTTCATTGATAACCAATTTGTACATCACTTTCGTTTTGTAAACACACAGTAAAAGTGCGACAAATTCAAGAGAAACTGGAGGAGTTCATAAATTCGTTAAATCAGGAAAAATAATCAGTGTGACCAAAGATCCACCACGAGTTACTTATTTAATTTTTTCTAATCTAAGCTCAAAAACAAAAACCATGAATCGTTGCTTTAATAAATCCACAAGATTGTTAGTTTGTATTTACTAAAATCGCTTTTATTTATTTTGTATAAAGTATAACTTGAACTATGTCAAATAATGCAAGAAAATTTACAAACTCATTCTCATTAATTTAAAATGTAATACAAATAATATTGTTGTAAACGATAAAACGCCATGAGTATGTATATATGTAGCAGTTCCATCTGCATCTCCATCGCTTCTTCTGTTTGTTCAACATTATTGTCAGCCATCGAACGATGGAGCGTTTTGTTGTAAATGGGGCAGGGGGGCGGGCAGGTAGGGGCATTAACCTTTGCTTGGCTTATATCTACTTATGTACACACTATGTAACAAGTCTGGAGCAGCAATTAATCATCTATCGTTGTATGTAGTATATATAAATATATATATATAGTAAATATAGTAAATTCTTATTAAATAAACAAATGCATCGTTTGAAGGTAGTATTTAGGATGGGAAAGCAACTTCTTCATTATGTAATGATTTCCTTGGCAGTTAACCCTTTGTCCACCATCGGACGGTAAAAGTCGCTCGGGTTTCAGCCTGACCATGTTGGTAGTATTGCTATAGTACGGTCAACATTTAAAGAAGTCAACCACTGTGAATATCCTAGACGGTGATAGTCTGGACAATACATTTTCCATGATTGTGTGTTCCATCCAATGTTGGACATGTTAAAGGTAGTTTTTTCTAGGAAAAGGACGATACTTCTCCATTAAATAACGATTTCCTTAATTTGGCAGTCGACTTTGTGGCCCAGCCATGTGCTCAGCTGCTTAATATTCAATAATAATAATCATAATAATAAAGGTAAATGGGTTGATTCTTCTGATGCACATCACCACCATCAATGACCTACACTTAATCTAAGAACTTAATAATAATTGAAAGCTTATAGAAAACATAATTTACAAGCGTTTCGCTAATGTATATATATATATATATATATATATACATATATATATACATATGCACTTATCAATTGACTATAGGCTTATAATCATTGATCTAATTATGCCTGTTGTATGGTTAGGCACACGACATTACGCTGAAGGCACAAACATTACACTTTCGGCTTATCTAAACGATTCAAGTAGAGGCTTCAACGTCTCCCACTCTGAGGTGAATGATACTTCAGGCTGTCCAATTTACTACAAGTGAGTAACCAATGGCCATTCAATGATTTGAAATGGCTAGCCGTCCTCCTTTGGAGGATCAGAACGCATTGGTCTTAGGCCGTTGGCAGTGGAGCAAATTTCTCATTGCGTCGCTGCTCCCATCTAGACACACATGTCAATGGATAGCAGAGGAATGCCGATAACAGAATGAGCCCACCAGAGAAATAGAAGGCCGTATCATAACTACCGGTTGCACTGTAAAGCGCTCCTGCAAATAAAACGTAATTATAAAAGAAATATAGAAATATATTAGATATTAGATATCGGATCATACCTGCAATGGGTGTGCCAAAAGTAGCTGCTAGACCCTGAAACAGCATTAGGAAGCCGAAAGCATTCGTTAATTTTTCCAGTCCAATTAGTTCCACAGCAATAAGGGACCGCAGAGCCGAAAAGGAGGCAATGCAAACGCCAAAGAATGCAGCAAAGGTCCATTGGGTAGCATTATTGATGACTACACCACTAAAAATTGTTGCCAATCCGCCAGCAGTCAAGGCGACATTGTTTATCCACAGGGGTTTTATGCTTGGAAATGAGCTGATCGAACCACACACAATCCTAGCAATGGTATTAACTAGGCCAATGCCGCCTAAGATTTGTATAGCGTCTTTCTTGTCCATGCCTTCAGCAACGGCACGGTCTACCAAAAAACTGAAGGGCACAAAGAATCCCATCATGGTCAAGAAACCGCTGAATGCCAAACACATGAATGCTGGTGACTTGAGCAGGCTGGTATCCAACATGGTGGAAAGGGTACGACGCACAGCCTCTGGACAGAGATGGCAGCCCTTTTGACGATCTTCAAGCATATCCTGTTTGGTGGGCAAACGCGTCACAGACATGTGATAGGCCAGCGAAGTTTGGGATTGATATTGGGGTATTCTGGTCAGTGAGCCTGTAAAGAAGATATCGTCTCTGTACATGGGCCTGGACGACTGCGCCTGTCCATGGTGAGCTTCATGAGCTGCTGCAGCACTACGCTTGCCAATATCCTGGGGACGGCGGCCAGATACCGTATGACGACGTGCCTGAAGAGTTATTGGCTTGGGATCCGTTTCCAACAAATTGTCGTTCTCCGCCTCCTCTTCATTCTCGCCAACAGTGGTCAATTCCTTATGCAGATTGAAAGTTAGCTGCTGGGGATCACCATTTGGTGTCGTAGGCTGTGATTTCCGTAGCTGTTTCAGTTCGGTTCCCTTGCTACCAGATGCTGTTCCCGATGGTCTTCGCTCCAGATTCATGCCCTTAAAAATCTCCGCTGCCGTTGGATAGTGATGACGTTGAGATGTACCCATATACGTATTGTGGGCAGAGTTGGGCATGGAGTAGGCAAAACGACCTTCAGGCAACGGCTTGGTAAATGCCTGCTGATGAAGCTGCGGTGTGGGAGCCACTGCATTACCGTGACCATTAAGTTTTCGTCTCTCCTCCTGTGTACCCAGATCATCTGTGACCGCTATAGTGATAGGTTGGATAGGGCGGAAGGCCATACCAAAGACGACACATGACAATACGAATGCTCCGTGTATTAGCACAGTATAACGCCATCCGTGTTCCAATAAGCGTTGTGTCAATGGAGCAAACAAATATGTACCAACACCCGAGCCGCAGAGTGCCAAACCGGTGGCAAGAGCACGCCACTTCTCAAAGTAAAATCCAATAATAACCACGGCCGGTATATAGACCATGCAGAAACCAATGCCACCCAGCACACCGTAAATGAAGAGAAGGTACTCCACACTTGTGGCGTAATAGGAGAGAGCAAAACAGATCGAGGAAAAGATGGCTCCCGTTATGGTCACTGGCCTGAAGCCAAATCTATTTGCCAAGGCACTCACAAAGGGTCCGGCCATCAGATAGCAACCACTCAACAATGATGGAACAAAGGAGGCATAGGCATCGCTCACTTTAAACTCGTTCACCAAGTGTTCTCTTAGGGTGGGCGAACAGAGGACAATGCCATCGATTACAGTGCAGCAGAGGAACGATGCCACCATTACCACCCAGGCCCAACCACTATCTGGTGGTACCACAACTGCTGCCTCCTCGATTTCCCCATCATCATCATCATTGTTCTCCTTTTTGTTGCTAATATCGGGATTCTTCTCGACTAGAGTATTTGGTACCGTCAAATCATCATGTGACTTCGTTTGCTGCGTTGCCATTTTGGAGCTGAAGAAAGGGCAATGAATAAAAATCAAGAAATTAATGAATATGACTAGCTATTTACTATTTAGAAAATTTTTTATATTTGGTGAGAATAAAAAAAGAGGACTATTTTTTAAAGCAAGAGAATCATTTAAGCGAGACCAAAAAAAAATGAAGCAAGCAAGTCGTCCTGAGTATACCCTGTACCAAGTAAAAGTACTCCATAAAGTAAAAAACGATCAAAATCGCCATCAATTTACAAAAAAAATTCTCTTAGCATGCACTGCTTGCCATGCAGCAACACTGCGCTGCTTGCCATGCAGCAACAGCGAACGCATGCTATCTCGCTCACACTTAACAGCCCATTTTGCATGGGGCGTTTCAGTACAAAACGGAAATACGTATATCTCCGATAATTATTGTCCGATTTCGGTCAAATTCGGTCAGCTGGTGCATTTTGGCTATATTAATGTGCATGCCAAATAAGAATATGATATCTTTAATATTGCTCTAGTTATAGGTTTTTCTCGAATTGCGGGGGCGGAAGTGGGCGTGGCAAAAATTTAAAATAAACTTGATCGGATGTTGACACCAAATTTGGTTGCTCTAGCTCTTATAGTCTCTGAGATCTCGGTGTTCATACGGACGGACGAACGGACGGACGGACAGACGGACAAGTCTCAATCGACTTCGCTGATCAAGAATATATATACTTTATGGGATCGGAAAATTCTCCTTCTGCCTGTTACATACATTTTAGCGACTTTAATATACCCTTTTACCCCATGGGTACAGGGTATAATGAATCAATTAAACCTTCGTCGGTTCATGTGGGGTCTGATCTCGATCAAATTTTGCCATTATCATTAAAAATAACAACATACGATGGCTATTACCGAAATTTGATTAGAACTTTTTTTCTAATAAAATCAAGAAATAATAAAAATGAAATATGCTGATTAAGAAAAAAAGAATAAAAATTTTAATTTAAAGACATTCAAATGAATAAATTTTGTCCAAGTTCCTCAATTTTTTTCCATTCTGGTTAATGTAATAATGCAATCTTATCATGGTCCCGCGGTTAAGCGGCCAGAGGAAAATATTACGCAAATGTTTATCGAATGGCCTTCACATGAAAACATTGCGCATACGCCCCTTTGTTTATCTGCAGCACCTTCCCACCGGTACCTCTGCTCCTTCACTTTTGTCACTTTCTATTTTTTCCGATTTGCGTGCGTATATGCTCAATATATTTGCATGGATAAGTTTATTTTTAATTGTCACGTGTCCCGTTTAGCAATTATGGAAGAGATAGCCAGATCGGTTTTGGGTTTTAGCCAGAACAGAACATAACATTAGGTATGGCCATTGCCAATTCCAATGTGACAAAATAACTTAATGGAATTTTCGCAATTATGTATCCAAAGAATAAAAAAATCACACAAAAAGAATAGTCATATGACAGGGGAAGGAGAATCTTTAGTGATTTTCGGATTTGGGTTTTTGTATGCCAAGCACACACATCCACATGGCATATTTCTTTATCTTCTTAAATGCTTTGTTTTTTACTTGATTATCCCCACATTGCGGGTAACAAACTTTTGGCCTTGAGACTTGTTTTTAATTTTATCTAATCTTAAATCTTTGAAGCCAGTGACAAAAGTCCTTCAGAAAATTCAAAGGGTTTTGTAATCACTTGGAATCTCCCAAAATTGTAATCGGCATATCTCGAAATCTTTATGAATAGTTATCACCACAATGATATCCAGATTTTGTTTGAGGATTTATGATTCTCACACAGGTTTGTTTACAAGCAAATTAGCAGAAGCTAATAATTAACCAAAAAAAAAAAGTATAAACAATGAGGTAAATCCCATTAGTGGATGAGTTTACCACCTAGCAACCCAAAACTAAATCCCTCTATTGCTTGCCCCGACGTTGGCGATTAACTGCTGATTAGTACATCATAAATAGCTGATTGTCTACCTTAGTATATTAACTATAAATATTCGTTGAGCTGTGGGCTCTGGATTCCATAAATTAATTGACTTGCGCTAGATTTTGGGTCTTATCTTTACAGATTTGTCCAGGCTTATGGGGCCAGATAGTGGCCCTAGCTTTAATTTTATACACCTTCTTCCATGGCAACTTGCTATAACCACGTGACTATTGTATTGACTTATTATTTTTCGACCATTTCGTTTCCTCTATTACGATATTTTTGGTCAATTTATGAGATCCCATAAAGAAATCGACTGATAACCAATTTGTCGGCACCAAGAATAAAGAACTTATTGAATTCTTAACACTTTTGTTTTTCATGATTATGCAATGTGTACTATGTACACTGTGTATTGGGTCCGCAGTTCTCATATTTCAGTTTTTGTTTTCATTTTTATGCCCAAATGACCATGCGCCCTGCCTCTGTCTGCTAACTGGCTTGAGGAAATGGAAGGGCTTGGAGCGCGTTGAGCAGGAAGCCGGTCAAGTGCCATAACTACAACTGGCTTGTTCCTCAATAGAGAGAGAGAGAGAGAGAGAGCTAGCGCCCCTATAAATAGTTGATTATTGACAATTTACTTGGACAATGTCTATGAACACTTGGTTTTCTAGTGAAGGGCCAATTGATTCAGGACACACCCAGTCGCGTCTACCGTTGAGGATTTGAATTCATCTTGACTTGCTCTTACTCTTACCCTTTTCTCCCCTTTTTTGTTTAATTAGTCTCACTTCTAATGCTAACCGAAAAAATGAATGCTAACCGGGCAAATTGGTTAGTGGTAAATAAAAAAAAGTGCATCAATCAGGTTAGGAACATTCAGTTTGAACTATTTGCTATTATTAATTGCTGTTATTGCATTACAAAATTGATTAATTTCATTACGCCCAAGTTGACAAAGTTTATTCAATAAAAATACTCTGTTATATGAAGTAGTTAAATTATCATTGTCTCGCAATCATCAAATGCTATATATGTATGTATGTATGTCCCACAATTGTCACCTAGCTATTGCTGCAGCAATTATCTTATTCCCTTTTATACATTTCATTTTATTTTATTTTCTATTAAAATTAAGCATTAAGTACAGACACATATGTATGTACATAAAAGAATTAAAAACAAAATTAATTTATTTATTAAGTGGAAAGGAAACTTCAACCTATTGATTAACATAAAAAAAATCATTACAAGTAACGGTGAATAATTATTATTTTTAAAAATCACAAACATAATAAAATTATTAATTATAATATCTAATAAGATTTTGCATTTATTTTATTTCTCTAATTTCTATCTGCTTTCTCTCTCTCAGTATATCCTTTGATTTACTGCACACTTTAAAGTACTCGTACTCAAAGAAAGGGCATTAGCAATGCGTTTACAAATCAACTTTCTTTCGGTAATATTTACTTTATTTGCCTGGGTTTGGCCTTCGTAAATGACAGAGATAATATGATACTGGCCTCCTGTAGTTGCTTCTGTTATCCTGCCCTATGTGGTAAGCTAATCCCGTATTGTGCAAACAGCGAACAGCAAAACGACGCAGCCATTCATCATCTACTGGGCAGACGACGGAGGAGGAGACAAAGTGGTTGGAGGGATGAATGGGGAAGGGGCAAAGCAACAGTTGTCAACGCCAATTGTGGCCGGTGACAGCGCTTAAATTGATGCCCGTCGATTGAATTAATAAATGTTATAGGTAAACACATATGGCTAGAGAAGGACAGGCAATGACAAACTAGAAGTGCAAGGGAGGGGGAAATATAGGTAACCAGACATACAAGCAGACAGCAAAAGATGAAGAAGAAGAACTCGATGCATTTTTAAAATGTTTCGCTGTTGCCGGTTTTTCCTGCAATATATATCCATATGTGTGTGTGTGTGTGTGTGTGCGTATGTCTATGGTTGTGTACACAGACACGAAGACGAACCAAATTCACATAGGCAGAGTGATTCTTCAGACATAAGGTACCTATAAATATTTTATTTATAACATGCAACTATATGCGTCCATCTGTCCATCCCAATCCCATTTCCGTCTCACTTGGATATCTTAGATGGTGGCGACACTTCTGTCTTTTTCGTACATATGGACATACACATATTTAACAATTGGTATTATGCCAAGACAAAGCGCCACAATTTGTAAGATACAAGTAAAACAAATCATATAACGCATTTTATGATCAAAATATTAATTAGCCAAACCAGGCAAAGCTTAACCCAAAAATGGAACTCAAAACCCAAAGAAGGCAAGGCATAAAGAATTGCTTGAAATTGGTGCTCTTAAATCAATAAACGAATGTTTAATACCCTAAACAAATTGATAATAAATAGTTCTTTTTGCGTAGCTTAATGAGTAAAAGATTTTCCAATATTTCCCATATAAAATAAATTTTTACAACAAAATAGTTCTTTTGAATCTGCTTAAATCTAGAATAAACAGTTTCAACCGTTTTTAAAAAACTTTCCCATTGTATCATATAGTAGATATACTTTCTAAAAAGTGTATCAGAACAATTGTTAGAAGTATTTTGAAAAGTCCTCACTCCAAAATGTTTAGAAGTGGCCTCATTTTGAATTCGAAACCTCAGCTGTCAAGTTCATTGAGCGGCATTTCACAATTTCAAAAAAGAAAAGAAACCAAATGGAAGAAAGTCTATAAAATGTAAAAGGAGGAGAATTGGAATATCTCTTTCTAAAATATAACATTTGTATATATGTACATATGTAGTTCATTCGCATATATAGAGTGTAGAGTATTGTTGGAAAGTGCTGATAATAAATATTAACTCTGTCAACGAATACTATCAAATCGGCATGAACAAAGGCCTGCCCGTGCCCGACTTGGTTGCCCAGTGTCAATGAACAATTAGTGGAGCGATCAATGGTCGGCCGGGTCCGAGTTTCAGCTGGTCTTTGTCGGAAGTAGAGCATGGGATTCATAATCAATTAACATGTTTAAATTATTGAAAATAATAGTAAAAGTCGCGCAATTATTGATGATGCATTTGAAATGATCGAGATTCGTTAACGATTCGAAAGAAAGAGAGAGAGGGAGAGTGGGGGGTAGGGGTATAGGAGCAACTTTTTCTAGTCATAGTCGTGATTTTTATTTTTTTCGTATATTTAAATGAGTATTTGTATATTTATTTATTGGGTTATCTGCACGTGCCTTTGTCAGGCGGTACACGGTCCCCAGGCACTTCCCCTCTCTCTTCGATTGCCATTTCCCTATTTGTTGCCTCATGACTGTAAACTGTAAAACTGGAGTGACCCCGATCCCATACGAACCCCAACCGATCCGATCCGATCCGAGCCTATCCGCAATGCATTATGTTGACATTGGCGCCGAATGCTTTTCCGTTTCAGTTTTGATTTCGTCTCAGTATCAAAATCTGATAAGGCAAGAGCAAGTGCAGTCTAAAATTGAGTTTAATCTATTCCTTTAGTAAATATTTACTAACTGATTAGCAGCGAATACGCTGTGGAAAAATTTCAAATTGAAAAAAAAAGTTATTTAGTAGTAAGAGTATTAAAAGGGGGAATTTGTGTTTGGGGGATGGGGGACACCCAACAGTGCACTGAAGCATGGCAACGAAAACCACAAGAAAACCTCGGAGTTATTTGGCAATGAATGACTGACTCAGATTTTGTAAATGCATAAAACATGTTTTCAAACATTCTCAAGCTTTAATACGAATCCCCGAATCTGCTTGGTCTAGTTCAAGTTTTCTAATGACTATCTTAAATTCAGTTTTGATTAATTACTCAAAATATAATTAGCTGCATAAATTGGGTCACAATTGGACGTCAATTTGCAGTTCTAATGCTTCTAACCGTCATTACGGTCGATTGATTTCGTTATCCATATGGTTTCCACTGTTGCCATTTGGCCATAGCTCAAGATCAAAGAGAGTCGCGGAGTCAGCCTTCAATGAATGCTAAAATAAGGCCGATATTTTTATTTTATGTTTCTTTTTTTGGCAATGGCAATTATTGGGTGAGTCACCCATTGATGAGGGGGAAAGGTGTGTCCGCATACATATTGTTTTATAGTTACGAAATATTTGCATAGATAATTACGGTAATAGACTTGACTTGACTTTGCCTTTGGTAATTAAGTCTTAAGACAACGCTGGTTCTTTTTTTTTCTCACTTAAATGGGTATTTGGATTTGCATAACTGATACAAATACTTAGATAACTCAACTAAAATATTCCTACACTTTGAAAAATAATGATACAAATCAAGCTAAATGGGGAATCATGAATTAAACAAATCTTTCGGGAATAGAATTAAGACAAATACAAAGAAAAATTATATTTTACTTTAAAACATTTAATAGAATTGATTAAACAAAGATTAACAGTTGCCAAGTTTTAATGTGACTTAATGAAGCAAACAACACAAAAAAAATTTTGTTTCGGAAACATTCCATAGATATGTATAAAAATAGCAAACCAGATTGTCACATTAGAAGAATTATTTATTCCTTAATCAATTCAGATATTTCACGATTAAAGATTTTAGCTCCTCAATCAGTTTGAGATTATGAGAACTCTCCACATTCAAATTTCTTTGATGAACCATTTAAAAGGATTTGAAAATAATTATCACTGATGCTTTAGTTACTTATTGGTATATATGTATACATACATACATAAGTATCTGTATCGAGAACATTCTATATTTTGTTTTCACTGTGTACTAATGAGTACATAATATATGTATGTATGTATTTGCGAGTCAGCTTATTGGATGTTATTGATCGATCCGTAAGCCGATTGTGCAGTTTGTTCAAGTTCAGGGCATTTGGATGACCGGAATTGTTAGCGTTTGTATTGAAATTGCGCCATAAAAGTCACTTGCAAAGGCGTTCACATTTTTCCATGTTTTCGCGTGTTTCCTGGATCCAGAGACCAGACACATAAAAACTTAAACCCCTTCAACTGAAGTTAGAACGCTTTAAAAATATAATTGACCGTAGACCGAGTCCAAGTCCCGGCCGGCAGTTGCGGAGTTGTTGTCGTTGCGACGACTGTTTAAATTTTTTTTTTTACTTCTTTCTCTTATTTTATTTTTCTTTTTAGCCAAAAACTCGTTTTGGCCAGAAACAGAACAGAAACAGGGAGCGAGGGCGCGGTCATGTGACAGAGGAGTCAGGCTTGCATATGTATGTATGGGGTGTGTGAATGGTGTGTGTGTGAGTGTGTGTGTGTGTGTATGTGTATGTATGTTACCTTTATGTTGCAGCAGCTTTCAAATTGGTGAAACGGAAAATAATTTGTTCTCCTTATATACTCTATATATCCCACTTGGCGGCTATTTCTGGCGCGATTTGAGAATGAATTTTTCTGGTTGGCGGCTGATGCTGATGGCTGGTGAGAAAGCGAAAGCAACGCGAAAGCGAAAGTTAAAAGTCGACTATGTGCGAGCGGTCGAATCGAACAACGCGCGCAAATATAAATACTTCTAGTATATACTATATATGTATCTGTATCTGATTATCTGTACGTCGGATGTCTATATATTGTGTACATATATATACATACTACATACATGCATGCATACAATCTTATGTATGTACACAAAATATGTGCGCTCTTTTTTACGCTTATAGAAATTCGTTTCTTTTCAAATATTTCCCGAAATTCTGCTATTGATCCCCCGATCTGATCCGAACGACTGGCTAACG
This sequence comes from Drosophila emarginata, assembly GCA_037075365.1. NCBI lineage: Eukaryota > Metazoa > Arthropoda > Insecta > Diptera > Drosophilidae > Drosophila > Drosophila emarginata. Next base: position 4,871,187 of record JBAMCD010000324.1, read on the forward strand.
ATAACTAAAGGGAAATGGTAATGCGTTGGCAGTATAAACCGCAAAGCAGAAAGAAAGAGCGAGTGCGCGCCGCGCCGCGCAAATGTACGTATGTATGTATCTTTGTATGTATGAGTGTGAATGCATACATAGAAAATCCACATGTACGTATATGCTTGTACGTATTTCTCAAGATTATGTGTGTGCGAGTTGCCGTGTTAGTGTGCGTTTGTGTGTGTGTGTGCGTGTTGCTGTTTGCTTGAATATTCGTTCTGTTCTTGTCGCCACATTATCAGAAAAACGTCGGCCCCCACACACTGCCTGTGTTGGCTCCCCATTAAGTTATCGGCCATGCGGCATATGATATGCGGCATTTGTTGCTACAACATGGCGATGCAGTGTGGGTCCCGGGTCCCAGTCCCCTTCACACTTGTATACATACATACATATGTGTGTACATATGTATATATGTACATACATACATACATACATACATATGTAAGTATAAACCACGTTTTCGGGCAGAGCGGAGCGTATACGCAATGCACAGAAGCAACTAGTAGTTGCCTCTTTTTAGATCTTTTTTCCCAAGAATCTGAAAATTATTTATCAACGACATGAACAACATGAATAACTTGTACGGATGTGAATATCGGTGTATGAGTGTGACTGTGTGTGCCTTTCAATGTACATACATACATATGTAAGTATGTATGTATTGGAGGGACTTTGTCGGCTTTGGCTTTTTCCACTACAACAGATACAGATCAACAACAATAATAATAGCCAAAAATCTCAATGGGATTCATTCACGTTTTACCTTTGAGTGCTTGACTCTTGACTGCTTTTTGCTGGCTTTTTTGTTTTGGTTTTTTTTTTTCCTTATTTTTATTATATCGCCAAATTATGAAATACATATGTATGTATGTACATTTGTATATCAGCCGGCATTCATCATGGTGTTTTGATAATTGGTGAATGGTAAAACGCAAATCATTCCCCAAGTCTGGTTTGAATTCATTAGAAAAGTTCATAGAACTCCAAATAACGCAACAATTAAAAGAATTCAAATTCTGATCTTATCGTTAGAAATATTTCACTTAAGTAATTGTAAAAGTTATCTTCAACCTTTGCTTCACCCGAAATTCTGTTTTAAATATATCCAACAGTACAATTACCGATATGTATATATGTATGTATGTATATATCTACATATATACATATATGTATATACATACATACATATGTATGTACATATATGCTATTCTATTTTCAATATCAAATTCGGTGACTTTGAGTTTTCATTGATAACGATTGCCACAACCCACCACTTCCCGGAGCTGCAGTGATAAGCACCAAAAAAATTATTGCCTTCAGAGAATCATAAAATTGTATTAGATTAGCCAAATTAATTTAATTTCCTTTTATTTACGCCGTCTCACAAAGTTGGTTATCAAACCTCTATTACTTTAGAAAAATTAAAATTAATAAATAGGAATAATAAGAAAATACTAAAAAAGAAATACATATATGTACATACATACATATGTACATATGTATATACATATGTATTTAGATATACACATACACACAACTATTTATTTCCTCAATTTTTAGTCTGAATCATAAATCTGATTAAAATTTTTTTACTCAGGATCTCGGAATTCGAACAGCAACAAAAATAAAACGGATTCCAAATTCACTAAAGGATGACTCATATGGTGATAAAATTAAAAGAAATCCCACGTAAAGTTACATATGTAACCTGCAAATGTAACGTTTGTACGTAGTATGGATTTAGGGCAAAAGCACTTATTTTTAACTCGTAAGATTGAAATATTTCAACAATTTTGGTTTGGCGCCAAGCCAAGCTACTTATTTACCTTTGCGGTTAACAGCTGGCTTGTCAATTTCTTTAACCGATTTCACAGTTGCTTTTGATTTCACAGTGGCTCCGCTGGCTTTATTTCGAAATATCGATATTGACTATAAGCAAAGTATCGATATTTATCAGTGGACTTCTCTGGTAGCAGCTCTCTTCCTCTTTCTTTTATTTCCGCCATTGCCTGAGATAGTTGGAAAATCATGGGTGAGTTGTTTAAATTGCGTAGTTTTTGTGTGATGCACGCGAACTATGTGACAAAAAGAATGCAAAAGGCGTATTAAAGCCGCTTGCTCAAGAACGTAAGTGAATTGCAACCTGGTTGCGTGAAAATCACCCAAATTCAATGAAGTCGGAAATTTCGTTTACTCTGATTGTGGTCAACTCACGCCCTGAGCCTCAAGTCCGCTCTGCACTAATTAATTGAAACAGAGAAGTGAATATTAAAACTGAAACCTAAGGTTTAAGGCAAGAATGAAAACATTTGGTTGACAATGTCTTAAGTTAAAAAAAAAAACGTCTTGGCTGCAAATTACATACACGTGTGGGGCAAGTTTTTCGATCTAACCTCAATTGTGTCTACTCTGCCGCCAATGCCGCTCCATTTTTATACTAAACTTGTTTACATTCGGAAATATTTGATCGAAATTAAACTGATGTTATTTTTCTTTTATATGTTGCAGGCAAACCCAGAGGTCTGCGCACAGCTAGAAAGCATGTAAACCATCGCCGTGATCAGCGTTGGGCCGATAAGGACTACAAGAAGGCTCATTTGGGTACAAGATGGAAGGCCAATCCCTTCGGTGGTGCTTCTCACGCTAAGGGTATTGTGCTAGAAAAGGTGTAAGTGGCGCCAACTCATTTAATTATATGATATACTCATATTTATTATGGCAGCTACAAACTGTTTATGCGACTCGCAGTATATTTTTGTGTTTTGTGCAATTTATCAATTCAAATCACAGGATTATACTGTGAGTTGCAAAATGGATAAACAACGATCACTATTGATACTGTGATAAGATGATTAAAATATTTAAAACGAAAGCCATCTAATTGACGTTTTCTCATGTTTTCTGCAGTGGCGTCGAAGCCAAACAGCCCAACTCTGCCATCCGTAAGTGCGTCCGTGTGCAGCTTATTAAGAATGGTAAGAAGATTACCGCCTTCGTACCCCGTGATGGTAGCTTGAACTACATTGAGGAGAACGATGAGGTCTTGGTGGCTGGTTTCGGTCGTAAAGGTCATGCCGTCGGTGATATTCCCGGTGTACGTTTCAAGGTGGTCAAAGTGGCCAATGTTTCTCTGTTGGCCCTCTACAAGGAAAAGAAGGAACGCCCAAGATCTTAGATGATACATCTAATCAAATTTCCACACACACAGAGTTAGGGTTTTACAAAACTAAATAAAACAAAGAAAAAAAAACCAAAACTCAAATTGGATGTTGTTTTTGATTGGCAAGATAATGGCTAATTAAACTGTCTAAACATTAAGCATAATGTAGAATCAATTAATATAATTGATAAAGGTATAAATCCAACCTTGTATCCGTTTGTAACAAAAGACTTTAAGGTATCCCAAAACCATTCCAAGTTGGATGGCCCCATGGATACAAATTAATTTCGTTGCCTATCATTCAAACATTCCTCTAATTAAATAAACAATACATATTTAGTAATTTAATGTATTTAGGATGACAATATAAAAATCTTAAGTCAGTTTAGTTACAGGCTTTATGGAGCTACCAATTATATATGAATGTAGTGCGATTATTATAGTCAGCCTATTGCAGACTCGGCATGGCCTTTACTTGGCCTATTGGTAGCGTCCGCCATTATTAAAATTATTTGGGGCTGGTCGACGCACGGGACGACGACTACGGGTACGAGGAGTGAATATTCGGTTATTGGGCCCTCCGCCTTGTTCCTGTCGCACACTCACGCCCGGAGAACTATCTCCATAGACAATGCGGGGGGGTCGATTCGGATTGTTGTTGCCTGTGTTTCCACGGTTCATAGAACGGCCACCACGTCTTGTTGGCATGCCACTACGCAAAGTGCGATAGCGTGTATTTTCGGATGGCGAAGTGGCTTCCGCCTCACGTCCCTCCTCCTCAACTTCGACAGCCTGCTTCTCGCCTTCAGATGAGACACCATCGGTACCTTCATTTTCCTCAGCGGGATTTTCAACCTGATTGCTCTGATTTTCCGAGACTTCAGATGATTGGCTAGTGCCAACATTTTGATCTACAAAAGGAAAACACGACAAAAAAAAATGGGATGCTAGAATTTTATTTCAATATTTACTACTCACTACTATCATGTCCATGGGACTCTTCTGCCTGGCCAGAGTCAGTCTCCTCGGCAAATGCTTCATCGGCTTCGCTAGCATTCTCTGTTCCGGTTGGGGCACCACTCGCATCGGGCAACTTATTACTCTCGGCAGCATTGCCTTCTCCTCCGGCTGCCTCGCTAGTCTTTTGTGGTGAACTAGCAACTATAGAGGCACCATCCACTGTACTGGTCCCAGCACTCTCATCAGGAATTTCTTTGGCCTGGGCCTGAGCGCCAAGTGTATCAACTCCTGCAATTCCCTGCTCACTCGAGTTAGATGTCTGCAGTGAACTTACAATTTCCACAGATCCACTTTCAGTACGGCGAACAGCAGCGGATGATGTGGATGCAGCTGGATTGGAGGACTCACCACTGCCGCTAGTAATGGCTTGGCTTTGGTTATTCTCCTGAGTTGACACAGGGACTGTGGCTGCTACTGCTTGACTGTCCAGCAGTTGGCTTTCTTCTTGAGCTTCTAACTGCTGCTCTTGAGTCTCTTCGATATCAACCTCATTGTTGTCCTGGACATCACCTGATATAACATGCTCATCGTCGCCACCTTCGTTGTCATCCATCTCATTATCCTGTTCATATGAATCCTCATAGCCCACTTGTTCTGCCTCTCCGCCATCGATGGGATCGGCATCGGCTAAAGCATCCTCCTCCTCCTCATCATCAGAGTCTACAACCTGAATATCATCTTCCTGATCCCGCTGCGAAGAAGTTGGCATTTGATCAACATCCATGCCAGAATCTCCAATGTGGCCAGTCGATAGTTCTCCACTGTGCATAGGTGTGCGTAGACGCTTCGCAAGTTTGGCAATTTTCTCGGGAACTACGTCCCCATCCGCATTCGTTGATGAGTCTCCTTCCACATCCCTGGGACGCTTCACAGCTTGGGTAGTAGTTACACTACTGCTTGACGGTGTGTGGCGGCTATGACTGCTGACGACAGTGGAGCTGCTTGTGCCAGATGTGCTCGGTTGCTGCTGTGTGTTGGCATCTTGGACGCTAGGGACAGTGGCACTGGGCGTTGAAGTCGATGTGGAAGTTGACGATGATCCTTCCACCCGCGGTGACACCAGGGCAACCACCTGTTGTTGTGCTCCACCTGCAAACAATTGGGAATCATTTTGAGAATGTTGAATACTTTCCGCTTCCTGGGAGCTTTCTGCAGCGGAACTGGCCCCCATTGGTGGAATAGCGGCAACTGCTACTGCTGCCGAGCTCGTCGATGGCATGTAATCCGTGTGTGAGGATGTGGGCGAAGATGAGGCCATAGATTCTAGCGCAGCACTGCCTGTGGTATGCACTTGCTGCTGGGGAGGAACCAATGCCGTATTTGCCACGGCCGAGTTGCTGCCGCTGGCAGCAGATGATGAAGTGGTTGTCGAAGAGGAAGAAGAGGACGATGAGGTCGATGTAGAGGTGGAGGCACTGCCAGCGGATGGTTGTTGACTGGTGGGCAAAATGGCAGCCGTTCTGTTTTGCAAAGAGATTGGTCTGATGCTTGCCAATGGCGTTTCACCGCCGCGCCAGGGTTGAACTGTCGCTGACTGCTGGACTGTGGCCATTGCCGATCCCGACATGGGCTTCACATTCGCCGTGCGCGGTGACGAATCTGAAATGTTGCCCTTCTCGGCCACCGAGCTGGTAGAAGGCTTTGTCGATTGCTGAGTGCCCAACTGGCGCGTCAGCTGATTTATGCGCATGTGCAGGGCCTCATTCTCCCGCGTTAGTCGTAAATTTATATCCTTGTTTGCGTTAATGGTATCTTGCAACTCCTTCTCCAGACGGCCGATGGTTTCATCGTAAATCGTTCTGGTTCCAGCAAAGCTGGTCTCCTGATTAGCCAAGTCTGTACGTGCCACAGTAAGATCAATCATGAGTTTCTCCAGTTTGGCCTTATACTCCAGACGCACGGCCGCATTAGCGGCATCTGGTTGGGATTCGGATCGTTTTTTCAACTCCTCATTCGCCTGGGTTAACTTCTCCTGTTCCTCCTTGCATGCCTTCAATTGGTTATTAGCTTCATCTAGCTCGGAGCGCACCTTCTCCAACTCCGATATGGTGTCGGCTGTCTGGCCAGTCTGGGCCTGCAAACCCATGTAGTAATCCTTGTAGCGCTTGGCCAGCTTACGCAATTGCAGCTCCTTGGTATCTTTGTCCTGTATGGCCTTGTCTTTGGACTCAATATCTTCATTGGCTTTCATCAGTTGCTCCTCTTTCTGCAACAGACGATTCTTCAATTCCATCAATTCGGCCGTCTGCCGGCCATTTGTTTGCCTTAAAGCAACCGCCTCGTCCGTTAGTTTCCTATTGGTCTCGTTCTGGGTGTGCATAGCTTTAACCATGGTGTTGACTTCCGTATCCAAGCGCGACTTAAGCTGGGCTACCTCATCCTGTTGCTTGCGGCATTGATCTTTTTCACTGGTCAGCAGTTTTGCAAGATGCTCGCGCTCAGATTGTAACCGTTTGAATTCTTCGGGATTCCTGTTGCTCTTCTCCACGAGAGCATTGGCACGCTGACGCCATTTAATAGCCTCGGTGCGCAATGAAGTGTTTTCCACATTAAGTTCTTCAATCTTGGAGGTAAGTTCCTTGTTGCTGCATTGCAATGGGAAAAGTTCCTTCTCTACACTGCTAATTTGATCCGTCAATTCGGTGACCCGACGGGTCAGTGTGTTGCGTTCTTCGCGCAGAATTCGATTACTGTCGGTGATGGCATTTAGGGTCTCAATCTTTCTGAGTACTTCCTCGTGCTTATTGGCCGATACGACATCAGTGTGACTCTTGGAGCGCTCTTGATTTAGATAGCCATTCAATTCGTCTACCTTCTTCTGCTGAATGGTGTGCTCTGACATCAGGCGAGCATTCTCCGCTTTCAGTATGTCTAGCTTGGCTGCAAACAGATCCTTTTCCTTGCGCAAAAACTTGATGATCTTCAGCAACTGCTCATTGTTCTTGTTCTCTTCGCCGGATTGAGCCGCCGAGACATTGAGCTCCAATTGAGAACCAGATTGTTCCAGCAGAGCCGACTCGTTCAAACTTGCTTGAGACTGAGTAAGTGCAGCCAGTTTACTGGTTAGAGCTTCTATCTGATCGTGTAGAGTTGAATTCAGGGCGGTCAAGTCAGCCACACGAGTCTCGGAATTAGCCTTCTCCTGATCTAGCAGTTCCTGGGCTTCCGCATTGGCCTTTTGCAACTCATCATGAGCTGCCTGCAGAGATTCCCGACCAGATTTCAATCGATTCAGTTCATCTTGTACCTATTGATGTAAATAATGAATTAATTATTACAATGAATCTGTATCCGAGTATCCCATAATAAAATAAATGGAGCTGAAATATACCCTATACGAGTAGAATAATATAAAAAACCTAAACACAAAACATAGATCTTCTAAGATGATATAGTTGATATAGTAACCCTGAATATTCACTACATTTCGAAAGGCCCTATTGAGAAGGGATTAAAAATAGTCGATACTCCTTAACCCTAGGCAATTCCCCTCTAAAACTTGGTCGACCATTTTGTGTTGAAATCCAATGTATTAACCTCTGAATAGACGCAACGCTAAATATTTTTAAAATATCTAACGTCATACAAACAATCGCCTTCTACTAGTCAGAAGGGTCGATCATTATTTTGTGAATATAAAACTATAATCAGAAAGTATAGTCGTCATCTATGAATTATCTTAGGAAGCCCACATCTTAGAAACAAAAATTATGTTCCTAGAGGGTTTGACAAGGTAAGAAGTTAAGCGCGTAGGATTTGACCTATGACAAATAAACCTTGAAAGCATCAAATCGTGTTCAAATCTCACCCTTAAATTTAGATTCAAAAGGCAACAAACAACTAGCAGAACTTTCTCCACATGCTTGAGAGAAAAAGAAAACTTACCTTGAAGAAATCTGACTTGAACTTGGACAACTCTTGAATATCCGCCGAGTGCAACACCATCTCGTTGGCATATTTAATCTCTACCGAGTTTAGGGATTCAGCCAGACTAGTGTTCTCAGCACGTAACTGACGCACAGTGCGTCCGGACTCGGTGAGTTTCTCCAACACATTCTTGAGCTCTTCTTGGGCCATCTTCAACTGATCCGACTGATTGGTGTTCTTGCTTTGTTCCGTTACATTGGAAAGCAAGGCCTCCGCCTCCAGATCAGTAATGCGAGTCTGCAATTCCACCTCGGAGCCCTTGAGCTGCTTTATCTGTTGTTCCAATTTGAGGACAACTTCGTTATGCATGTCGTGCAGGCGTCTGATTTCCGATTCGGCACTTTGGGATATCTTGTAGAACTGTTCACCATGCTCACGGGTCTTGGTAACTTCCTTTGTCAGGGATTCAATTTCGACCTTGGCCTGCTCAAACTTGAGTTCGAATTCGCGTGCCTTTTTATTGGCCGCGGTAATTGGATTCTCATTCATAGAGGGAGTAAGGCTTTCCTGCAACTTTTTGCTGAGCTCGTTCACCTGTTTAATTTTTTGGGTTAGCTCTTCCCTCACGGTTACCAGTTCCGCCTGCCATTTGTCGGCCTGTTGTTTCTCCTCCTCCTTCAGCTTAAGTGCTGTTTCGGTCTGACGCTTGAGCTCATTGACAGTCTCGCGGAATTTTTCCTCCTCCTCCTGGAAATGGCGACGCTGTGCAGCCAACTCCCGCAAGGTATCGTCCAGACGCTGCTCCACACGTAGACGTCCCTCTGCTTCTGAACGCTCTAAATTGGCCTTGATGAACTCCAAATTGTTCAGCAGGAGGGATTGGCTCTGCTGTTCACGGTGATAGGCTTCCTTCTCAATTTGTAACCTGGAGGTAGTGTCCTTGAGCATACGATTCTCGTGACGTAAATTGTGGGCTTCTGCATCGGCTGCTGCCTGTTTGCGATGAGCTGACATCACCTCATCCTTAAGCATATGCACCGTTTGCTCGTGCTTAATAATGGTCTTCTCATAGTTCTTGGTGCGATCCTCTAGAGCACTTATTTGCTGCTTGTAGGTATCGGAGTTTTTGTGTAACAACTCAATTTGCTCCTTTTGGAATTCGGACGCATTAAGTAGTTTGCAATTGGCAGACGTCAATTCACGAACTTCCTTTCTCATCGCATCAAACTGATCTTGAGCCAGTGCATCATTTTTACGCTTTTCGCTGGTATAGTAATCATAGTTCTCCTTGAGCGAAGCATACTTTTTGGCCTCCTCCTCAAGTTGCTCCTGCAGTTGCCGAATGCGACGCTCCAATTTGTCGCTCTCCTCCTGACTTATTTGGGTTGTTTGCTTTGTCGATGTATCGAATAGAGAATCATTAATCTCTACATTGGAGTCGTCAAGGTCAATGGGATGCTTTTTGCCTAACTTCTTTTGTGCATCGAAGAAGAACTTTTTATAACGTTCACATTTGGCCAATAGCGTCTGTATGGTCTGATTTTTTTGGGTAAGCAACTCCTCCATATCAGCAAATCTTTCAGTTGCTTTTTTCAACTTCTCTTCAGTCTGTTGGAGAGCCAACTTCTCATTGTTGGTCTCATATTCCTCCAGGCTAGTGGTCAAATCACGAACCAGAGCCAATAATTTGACATTATTCTCCTGTAGCTCCTTAATGGAATCGAAAGTGACCAAATTCTTGTTGATCAATCCTTGACTTGATAAATCCTCTGTTCTGTCCAGTCCATGATCGTCTTGACGTTTCCGAGTCACACCAGCTCTAAGACAATTTACCTCGTCCAAAAGCATGCAAACTTGTCGGCTTAGATCGCTTTGGGTCTGCTTCAGCTTGCGATTCTCTCTGGCATGATTGTTGAGATTAAAGCGAATTTTCTCTAGTTCATGGTCCAAGGAAAGTTTACTTTCCACCAGATTCTCGTGCTGCTGTAATAATTGAGCATGGGTTTCGTTTAGTTTGTGGTAGTCGGCATTTTGCTTCTCAAACATTGGTGCATTCTCATTGAATTCATCCAGAATGGATTTTATTTGGAGTTTGAGTTGAGAGTTTTCACGATTCTTGAGTTCCAGGTTCTCATTAGCCTTGGCGTACATGGAATATAGCTCAGTTAGGGAGAGATCTGATTTCAGCAATCGACTAGCCACGGCGGCACTCGGAGCCAATTTGCAAATGGCGCTTTCGAGGCTTTGTTCTTGCGCCTGTTTGAGCAAATCGTTGGCGTGAACGATCTCGGTCTTGAGGTTGTCAATTGTCTTGTTCAATTCGGTCAACTCTTGGCCTTGCTTCTCTTTGATGGCCAACATTTCGTTCTCAAGTCGTCCATATTCATCGGTTGCCTCATTAAGCAAGCGCTTCATATCCGCGATGCCCTGGAGTAGTTCATTCCTCTCGGCCACATTTTCACCGTCTGTGTTCTTGTATATCTCAACCAGTTTCTCTTTGGCATCCAGCTCCTTCTTTAATGTGTCCACATACTTCTCAGTCGCCATGTTGTGCTGATATATGGTGTCGTTCAGCCCTTCAATCTTGCGATTCAGATCTTCAATAGTCTTAGTGGCTTGAGCATTTTGTGTCTGAAGCAATTGAACTTCGTCCGTCTTTTCTTTGAGACGCGCCTCCAGGTGGAGCGTGTTTATTGAGTTCTCCCGACGAATGTTTTGGACTTCGGCAGTAGTTCGATTGAGGTCACCGGTCACCAATTGAATTTCCTGCTGCAACATAACACGCTCACTTTCCAGCCGGCGCTCCTTAATGTCTAGGGCCACCTCCTTGCTCTGAATCTCATCCACTCGAGCGATGGCCTCACATTTGGCTGCTATAGCACTGCTCAATTGATTTTGATACAAGTGGAGATCTTGCTTCAAACGCTCCAGTTCCCCATTTTGGCGTTCGATCACCTTCATCAAGGAATCACGTTCATTGACAACCAAATTTTTCTCCTTTCTTATGATAGAGACATTCTGTTCATAGCTGGAGACCCTCTCTAGAAGTTGAGAACGCTCGCTCGACACTTGATCCAATTGTGTCCGCAACTCTTGCACATTTTGCTCAAAATTGTTGAACTTGACCAAATAGTCGTCAATGCGGTTTTGCAGGTCCTCTGCTTTTTGTTCCGCTTCAGCTGCAGGAAGAAAGAGATCATAATGAAGAAATTAAAACTTTTTATTATTCAATATAAAATTTAAGGAATTCTTAACTCTAAAAAAAAAAACAAAGAATAGAAAAGTAAAGTGTGACCATTACAAAGTTTTCTTGTAAAAAAAATTCGCAACAACAAATTAAGCGACGAAAATACTCGAAAGGAACAATGAGAGTACGCGAAAATGCTTTAATGTACAAGGACAAAACAGAAAAAACAAGGCGTCTAATCTTAATTTAGGCGGTCGAACATTCTTACCTTGACGGTGGGCCGCCGCTCGTTCCTTGCAATATTCATCTGAGAACTTTTCTATGTATGCCGACAATTTTTTTTGTATAGCTTCTGGAACCAATTGCAGCTCCTCCGCTTCGAGAATGTTATTCAATGATTGTGGACCACTGAGATCCATTATTGTAGTTAAATTTATTTTCTATTAAATGCGAATTTCTTTCTAGCCTTCTTTCAATCTTGTATTTTAACTTTTCACTTTATTACACAAAATGCAATGAACCTATTTTTTTGCCGCTAACAGAATGGGAAAAACTCGATAAACGCCATTGCACCTCTACTAAAAAAGAGTAACCAAGCAAACAACCGTAGAAAATATAAGCCAGCAAACATTTCTTATGTCAATTGAAGACTTTAATTATTTATGCTTCATGCAACATTTTCATAATTAAAATGAGGAATAGAAAATAAATTACTATATCAAATGATTCTATATCAGAAGACATTTTCCTTTGTGATACTAAAAACTAACAAATATTTTAGGAAAATCGTTCGAACAGTTCTTAATTTTTCAGTGTAGGGCAACAAGTAACTCTTGCGACAACCTTTAACAGACCCACACTGGTATCGATACTTTTAGCAGAAAATTTGCAAAGCAGCGTGGGCTTTGCAACACTGCCTGCCGCCAATTTTCAAATTCAAACTCATATTAACTATATTAACATATGTGAATTGAAATTGAAATGTTTTTGTCGATATCTAAATCTAAATTCTTAAATTATATTATTAATATATGAAAGCTCCCATGCGCACTTTATTTGAATACCTACCGCAGTGTCAGACCAAGACAGCGGCTGCTCTTAACTTAAACTCCAAGTCAACTCATTGGTTTACATAACAGAAAATCAACAGACCCACCGACAGTCATCCCATCAATGTGTGTGCTTCATTTGGCCTGGACCTGAAGCTTCATCTGCGATAAGCGAGTCTCCCAAACTGCACCTACAGCAATAACTAAAACTTGGGTGAGCATACACTGGAAGAAATTATTGGGTACCCCATTAAATACATTTATAGTGTGCATATTAGTCTTGCTCACAGTGCTGAAGCAACAATCTGTTTATCAATAATTTGTTTTTGGTTTTCTTTTTGTATTTATTTGTTTTATTTTTTCCCAGCATTTAAGCAGAGATTCGCAGGCGATAGCAGCTCAAGTGTCACACGCCCACATTTTTGGAGCAGTCGATGTCTTCGGCTTGGACCCAGGCCATTTGCACATGCGCCACACCAAGCCAATAAACTGAGGCACACTTTGATCCTTGGTTTATTTTGTTCGAAGGCGGTCGGCACACGCTTCATTTTTTTTCTTCGTCTTTTGGTTATTCGCCCTTTGCGTCTTCGCCTTTCCTTCCTCCGCTTCGTTTGGCCGGTTTGAGAGTCAAGACAAGGCACCGACCGAACGCCGGCGGCAATTATCGCGATGTGATAAACAAATATTTTTGCATCTAAGGTAAAGGAGCAAAAGGCGCTTAATTATGAACTTTTTCAGAGGTGGAGGTGGAGATGCATACGCGTGGCTTTAGTTCGGCTCTAGCTCTGGCTCTGTCCGTGGCTCTCCTGGGAGGTTTTTGGGCTTGGCTCTGGCTCGCTGCCCGCAGTTGTGGTAATATGCAATTTAGAAGCTTATCTTTAAGTGGATACCAATCAGACTCAAGTAGGTGGAGAATGAATATAAATATTAAATATGGCTCTATTTGAATATGAGATGTACATACATTCAATTTATGGGTGTGCATGAAATGATTTGCAAGTGAATTTTGTAAAAATATAAAATTATGCAATATAAATAAGCCAAATTAAAAGATTAATAAAAACCAATAATTTATTGGAATTTCGGGCAAATTAAAGATATTCTTACTCTTATAGTTATAAAGTATTTTCTTTTAAAAACAAAATAAAATATTGTATGCTTCTTTATAAGTAATGAAACCTTCAGTTTGAAGTTAACTTTTATATACTTCATAACTATAATTTTAATAAATGATATCGAAACTTTAACTCTAATTTTAATAAATGATATAAACTTCGACTTCATAATTTATAAATGGGACCGTTAATTCGTTTAGTTTTTTAATTGCAAGAGCGAAGTGGGGTGTGGTAAACTTTTGATCGGCGCACATATTAGGCCAGTTTATATTCAAAGTTTTGTTGCTCTAGCTTTTATAGCCTTCAAGATCGTGGTCAGACGGACATGACTTAATCGCCTCGGCTGTCGATGCTGAAAAGATTACATAAACATACTTTAGAGGGTCGATAAAGGTTCCTTCTTCCAGTTACATAAACATATGGGAGACTAATATAATAAAACCTTTTACTTTAATGTATCCTTTATCCTATTAACACTGAGTATAAAAATTAGGAAAAATATATTTCAAATAATTTCTTTTCGTTCAATATGTAATATAGTATGTAATATAGGGTACATCTAAGTCGGTTTTTTGACTTGACTTATGGAATAATATTCTATATAGATCCCTTTCAAGAACTATTTATAGGCTCATCTCTCTTAAGTTTCCGTTCTATCATAATATTTGCATAAGCTTACTTGCTCCCCTTTATATGCATACATACAAACATATTTGGGGCTCACACACACACACACTGACGTAAACGACATTGGCATCGTCTCCAACCAATTGAAAGCAACGAAAATGCAAAAGTGTGTTGTCTCTCCCACAACACATAAAACGGAGAACAGGTTTCGCTTCGGAGTGAATATTAAATAAGGCCTGTTTCATTAGATTCAAAAGAACTTGCCGCACATGCTGCTGCTGCTACTACCTCTGCTGCTGCTGCTGCTACTCGGACTTGGACTCAGGGCTCTGACTTTACTATACTCTGGGCTCTCAGTATCGTTCCACTTGGCTGAGCAGCTGCTACCAGTTATAGCCACTCTCCAAGCTCAAACTAAAACTCTGGCCAGGCGAAGCCAGTGCCTCTGCTTCTGCGCGAAAGGTTTTGCGCGTTTTTGGCCTTTATGCAGTCTCAGTTCACAACCTGAGAGAGAGTCGACTCGGGTTTGAGTTTCAGTTTTTAGTTGACTTGCGGTTCGTCATCGGCGTGGTTCAGCGTGTTTCTCTGTCTCCGTCTCTGACTCTGAGCTCTAGGCTCCATCTCCGGGGTTATAATCATAAATTTTTACATAAAGCTGCGGTATATAGCCTGCATTTTCCCAAGAGTGCTGTATATGTATATGTGTGTGTAAATGTTTAAATGTGTGTCTGTATGTGTGTGAATGTGCTTTTACCTGTAATACGGTCGATTTTACTGTGATTTCAAACTTTAGATACGTTTAAGACAAAACGGTAAAAAAAGGCACACATATATAGCTAAAACAACCAGCAATTGCTGGAAAATCAAGTGAAAATCGAATGGAATATTGTATCGCCAAATTGCAATATCTCAAAATGATTACAAATTAAGAATGTGGGACACAAATTTACACATATTCATCAACGACAACGAATGAATAGATTTATAGCTGAAACTGTAACTGGGCAGACAAATGCTACCACCGACAAAGGGGGGGGAAAAAAACTAACGGAATAATGCAACATTAAGCAAAATGCTGCTGGCCCTACTACACCAACAACAACAACAACAACAACAACAACAACAACCACAGCAGCAACAAAAACAACAACAACAGAAACAACCTGCCACCGACATCGCCGCTCTGTCGTCGTCGTCATCGTCGTCGCCGTTGT
Organism: Drosophila emarginata; assembly: GCA_037075365.1. Classification (NCBI taxonomy): domain Eukaryota; kingdom Metazoa; phylum Arthropoda; class Insecta; order Diptera; family Drosophilidae; genus Drosophila; species Drosophila emarginata. Next base: position 4,886,462 of record JBAMCD010000324.1, read on the forward strand.
CGTTGCCGTATAAAAATGGAACCCTCATATGATCACGAACATCCACATCATCTGCTAACAAATTACAAGTAATATTTACATTTTTCCCAGGCTAAAAAAAAAAATAGAAAAAATACAAAAAATTTTCTCGCTGTTTAATTATATCCAAGCGAAGCCGTAGCGCAGATACATATCTTCAAGATAATAACCATAATGAAAAATGGAAAAATGCGCTTGTAGTTGTGTAGAAATTCTCCGACTGGGGCTTTTCAAGACTTAGTCACACAAATACTATGATATGACTACTAGCGACTGGGGTTGTAAAAGTCTTATACATACATACATATATAAACTAATACATATATACGTATATACATATATGTATGTATGTATAACTATATAAATATGTACACCTTTTGTATGTATATGTGCATGTATTTCTCTGAGAGTTTAGCTTTGTTTTTTATTTTTCGAAGATCGCTGCCGACCTCCCTCTCCCTTTCCCCTCATACCATTTGGGGTCAGTGATGGGTGGGTGATGGAAGGGGGGTCCACCCGCAGCACTTGCACTTGTATTTGTATCCGCTTTTCGTTTCACTGTGTGAGTTTTTTTTTCTTATTCTCTGAATATGTAAATTGTTGGCCGCGAATAATTTAAAAGAACCGTGTCTTGGTGTCTTTTTCTTTGGACTCCAACTCGAAATTGGTCAAGTGGAAAGTAAACCAGAGAGAATAACACAACAGCAGGGTGGACAGCAGCATGGGAAACTATATGCCATCATATACATATAAGTATATATGTATAGAAATACCAAAAACTAAACAAAACTAAACTAAACGAAGTCAAAGTCTTATTTAGCCAGAGGTCATGCTGGGGCTCATTAAAAAGATTTACTTCTGATCTAAGCGATTTGATAACCAAGTCTGCCAACTTCATTCCGTCGGTCGAAACGTTAGTTAACCGTTCAACAATTTGTAGAATCTATCCTAACCCTTTTTTTCTCTTGTGTGAGAGATTCCTGTTTCTCTTTGGGTTTGAGTCAGCACGTGACAAGGTCACCTTAGCAAATTCTATTCAATTCGATTGGGTTTAATCTTTTATGCCTCTCTATAAATCAATCGAAGACATTGATCGCTAAAGCAATAGTTTTCAACATGAGCATCAAATTTGATGACCAACCGTTTTACGTAACATAAATTACACATACTATTATCTAGATATATAGTCGATAGATACATGTATGTATGTATGTACATACATATGTGGATTTTCAATCAAATGTGGCAATTAATTAAGATTTAATAGCCTAGTCTTTGTTTCAGTTTATATTTACTTGCTGTTTCAATGGAGATTTAGCATTTACCCAGCCGTCGGCTTTTTAAATTTTAAAGCTAAAGTTAAAGATAAAGTGTGGGTGTAGTTAGAGTAAACCCCTTATATTGCGTTCATTTTTATATCTTTTCGAGGATGTAAAATTCATAAATATCAGAGCCAATCCTATATCCGTTTCTCTTTTTTTTTTAGTTATAAAGCCACATATATTATATGGTCGAATGATTTCGATCTTATTTAACAATAAAAATAAAAAAATCTTGGTAAAAACTATTTAATAGCGGATATAAGTTATATCCGCTATAAAAAAATAATTTAAATAGACTTAAACTCTATGAAAATGATTTTCGGCAATGAAAGTGTTTTCTTTAATTGAGTGGATCGTCTTCTTTACATCCATTTAGGTCTAAACGAAAGCCTAGACCAATATTTTACGCAAATACATATATAGAGAAATAACATACAAAATAGTAATAACAAGAGAAGTTAAAATAAGGATTTAAATATTACATTAATATTTCCTCGATTCAGAATGAAATAAAAAACTTAAAGTTTTTTATAGTTAGAATAGTTATATATAAACTAGTGTCACTATATATTTTAGTCTGTTTAAATCTATATTAATATTTATTTTGATTATTTACTTTTGTTTGCATTTATTTAAGCTGAACATTTTTAATGAAATATTTTTAATTTATTATGTATATATGTACATATGCACATATATATAAATATGAGTATGTATTTTTCCTTGCATTCTATGTATGTATGTATGTATGCATATGCAAAATGTTAAAATTAAAATAAGGAATTTTTTTATTCACATTTAGACCACAGTTAGAAAATAACTAAAGTTCCTGTTTATTAATTGATGTTGTAATTAAAGAAATTAAGTACAATTTCCCGGGCAATGGTAAAGTCCGTTTTACTAGGAAGAGTTATGTATATTTATATTTTTTGTTTCAACAGCTGGGCTTTCCCCACATGTTCTGAATACATTTACTCTTTCGTTCGGAAACGGGAACTGTTGTTTCCTATGACGCATTCAATTATTCTGTAAATATTTTTATGTAGCCCTTTTGATTATGACGACCCCAAAAAATATTCCGGAAATAAATATGCATATACATGTGTATGTACATATGTATTATAATCTTTTGAGGTTAATATAACTTTGGTCACACTGACTCTAGCGTCTTAATTTAACCAGAAGAGGTAATACGCAGAAGAACCTTGAATTTTTTCATTTAAATATCCTAAATCTAGAGCTTTTATTGTCTTGGGGACTTCGTAGAAGTCATATGGTTCTCCTAATAATCGGTGCTTGTATACATTTCCTCTTATACATTTTCTCTTACACTTCTACCTTAAAGAATAATTTAATTTAACCCTTAAGTAATTATTAAAGTGTTTGTGAATCTATACGAAAACTATGTTAATCTCTATACTATTCTGTAGTTTAAGCTCCAGACTTTCTAATTTTAATTAAATTATTTGATCTATCCGATAATAACAATAATTCTGAAAACAAAAAGAAAAACGGGAATCTACAGACTCGAATTTTTCGACATGAGATGTTTAAAAATCAAACTCCTTTGAAAATCGTTGTTTATTACAATGGATTTTTTACATTAGTAAAAAATATTATATGTATATGTATGTATGTATATTGTAACGTCAATAAGGAAACTAAATTAATCCTTTTGGATTTTATTTAACTTTATTTTTATTCCTGTTGAATTACCAATTGAATGCAGACGATATTTACACTTTTAATTGTAGCTCTCAACTTTACGTGAGCCAAAATGCCTTCTTTTTGGTCCTGTTGAAAGAGACTTGGACATAGGTTGGTACTGGTATTCTTTGGCTGACCGCAACTAAATTTATAAATTACCAAGAATTAACAATTTAAAATGTTTCCATAGAGTGGATTTAAAGGGTTTTGGAGTTGTAAGGGATTTTATGTCGATTTAATAGAGCAATCTTTATAGCCCAAAAAAATATTTCAGTTTCTTTCTATCTATGGCATTTTTAAAAGAATTAAGTTGACTTCACCGTGGATAAGTGTATAGTAGAATTTTACTAAAAATCAGACTGTGACATCTTTTGAAAGCATTTGAAATCAGCCCTACGAAATTATATAATGAAATCAGAGCTTGTTACCCACCCTCAAGATGAAGCTCATTTAAAAGGTGTCTTGTCCCTTTGGGTGCATTTTCTTTAGTTGGCCAAACTAGTTAAATACACTTCCTAAGTACACGCACATACACATACTTTATGTATATGTTTGTATGTTTATACATATATATAATTACTGTACTACTTTATAAAACGCTTTCCATGTGCATGCATAGGTACTTCTGATATATGTACATACATATGTACGATATATACGATTTATGTACATATGTAGTAAGAATCTGTTTGTACTTCCATGCAATGCATATGTATAATTTAGTGCCATGCCATTCAACCTGTGTGTGTGTGTACTACGGGGGTGTCTGTATGTCAATGTAGATATATATAAACATATAAATGTGTGACTCCGAGTGTGTGTGTGTTCGTGCTTAAATCCATTACATTTTTGTGTCTTTTTTTTTCTTCTGGCGCTGTTGTTGCTCCTAAAATCGCTTGCTAGTGTGAGAACTGGGTCTTCGTTGTTTCTTTGGGCAATAAACCTCATTAGAGGAACGAACCTAAAACCCATTGAGATACAGACTCAGTCGATTCAGCTTTACTGTTCGTGCAGCTCTCGGAAACCATCATCGGAACAGAGAGACCCCAAGACCAAGAGAGCTACCTACCAAGCGATGATGGCGCTTTTCTCGTTCACTTCATTAGTTTAATTATGTGTATGCAATTGCATATATGTATGTATAAGTAAATACATATATTCCTATAGATACATATGTGCAATAACAACAACATCTCCATCGTGCGTACCAACTCTTCTCATTCGCTCGATGCAGTCACAAAGGTACAGCGCAGGTAGCTATTCCGAGGTCTCTGTCGTTTCATTAATGCTAGTTAAGATGGCGGCATCCCGAGTCGGATGCTGGTCTCTGTTTATTGGTCAACAGCATTTACATAGAGAGGGCTGATGTTAATACATGCATATGTATGCGTAGATGGCTGCGGCTGCGTCGTTAAGTTATTCAAGTACATCACACCTGGGCCTTGGCTTGGGGCACTGGGCCCAGGTCGTGCTTGGACCCAGACTGGTTTTTTTTCTTGCTATGTTTACCTGTATCTGTAAAATAAGCAAAAAGCAAAACTGAAATCTGTTGGAAATGTATTCGGGTTCGGGCGCCTTCAGCCAGAAACAGCAGCAGCAGCCAATAGTCTCGGTCTGGAACTGGCAAATGGAGCAAATGGTGGCAGATGCTGTGGGGCTGCAGGCCACACCCACTGTGGCCGAAAAGATCCAAAATGGCTTTTATTACTGCGTTTACAACTTGCTCAAATATGGCCGCACAATGAGGCGCCAAATGGCTATGAAAAATGTGCATTTATTAATCAAGTTTTAAATAGTTTTCCTCAAAATATATATGTATTTACAACTTTTAATTCGCAATCAAATAAAAGTGCATTTCCACCGTAGTTTGTCCAAATTTTTCATTTTGAATATCTTAGAAGAGTTTCACATTTCTTCGTTTTATATTTTAATGTTTAAATATTAAAAATTAAACATTTTCTTCTTTAAAAAGTTAATCTTTTTTCTTTGCATGTAATTTTATAACGTTTTCCATTTAGTCTTTTAAATGATTGATTGCCAAATATAGATTTGAGCAAGTTAGAAACTTAACTAAGATCCAATCTGTCAATCATTTGTAACCGAGTGGTCAGAAGTATTGTCATCATCCTACAAAAGATTGGTTTGTAAATATTATATTTCCAGCTCTAATTGTAGTTTATATGTAAAAAAAATCTCAATCCATATTCAAAATTTTATGTTTGCGGAATTCGAGTTCGGTTTTCAGATGTACAGATAATGGATTGAACAAATAACTATCAAAAACTTATTTACTTTTAAAATAAAATTGATGAATTCATATGATGAACATGAAATTCTCAAGCTTATTGTTTCTGCAGTTATAAAAGGAAATGTGAATTATATCTGATTGGAATATAATCTATGTAAATCTTATATTTGGAGTAGAAGTAGAACCTTCCGTTAGTTAAAAGAGTAAAACATGAACAGTTATTCACATACAGATCAATGTGTATTTTAGTTTTGTATATTGAAATTATATTATTAATTAAATGGGAAACCATCAATGAGATCAATTTTTTGTATATCTATGCAGATTAAGTCCCAGAACCAAATTTGGTTTCTGGACTGAATGAAACTCAATAAGATGATCTTATAATAATTGGTATTGTAAGCCATCATCAAGATGACTTTATTGCTTTATCCGGCTCACACAGATTCCAGAATTAGCACAAAATATTGAAAAATATAGATTAAGGAAAATGTCATCAAGTCGACACCGACACTGCCGCCACCATTGCCGGCACAACTCGACTTTGCCATTCCATTGTCTAATATCAAGGGGAAGTGTACGGGACTACGACTTAAAAGGCTGTCCTGAGCAGCGCGACCGAGCGTCACATGAATCACAATATGCTAAAGCGCCTGACACTCTCCAGATCAATGCGGCTCCTGAATGAAGCTTGTTAAAAAGGTAGGCAAAGTCAAAGGCAGGAGTTGCCTACTTTGTGGTGTTCCCCGTACTCCGCCAGTACCCCCACCCATTCAAACCGCAAAACATCAGTTGCAATCGCAATGGCAGCAGTAGCAGAGGCAGAGGCAGGCTGGGGCACTAGCAGCACCACTACCACCACCAGAGTTGTCGTTGTCGTAAACAAAGCGGACATTCAGTACTTGGACAACTGGACATTGGACATAGGACTGAGGGTAGAACGACAAGCAGCAGACCAAGAGCAGGCCGCAATGTGGAATATGTGGCATTTTGCAAAGATGTTGACATTTTGCGCGCATAAAAATGCCAACTTACCGGCCACTGTATGTGTCCTATTTTAAAATCAAAATCAGGGCCATGGCTAAGCCAGAGCTAAAGCTAAAGCCATGCCAAGCCAAGTCAAGCCTGCGTCGTGCATCGTGAGCGGAACCCTGAACGCTTAGGATAAAGCAGGCCGAGACTGGTAACCGAAACGAAGACCGCGACTGAGACGGAGACAGAGACACAGACCGAGACGGAGACCGGGACAGTGACAGTTGGGACAGGCCAGGACGGTATAATTTTGTGTAGCCGGGCGAAGTATTTAGCGGCAGCCGGCAACCGAATATCAAAAACCCTCAATAAATTATCCAGACTTCAGCTTTTGCTGCGGGACTGTTGGGGCTGCTGCTGATGCTGATGGTGAAGCCTCTTCGACTGACTGAAAATTTGCAACTTTGGCGGCGGCATTGTTGTTGGGAAGAAAGTCCATGTTGTCGAAACTAGAGCGCCTAGTTGGGGCCACGGACAGGGCGAGAGAAGACCAAAACTAAACAATTAGGCCCAGTTCTTGTAGGTAGGAAAAAGAGTCGCAACCAATGTTTCAGTCGAGGAGTCGCCGTCGAAGGCGAAGTCGATTCGAAACTGAAGTTGGAGTCAAAATCGCTGGTTGGGCAAGCACACAATAGACCAAAAGTGTAGTGGGCAGCAATAAATTCAAACGGTAACAAATCGAACGCACGGCAAACAGAGCAGAGGCTTACCCAAAGGTTTTAGCCCATTTTGCGGGAGCTTTGGGCAATATTTAAACTTGTCTTTCGGGGCCTTGGGCCCTGCAATTTCTTTGCTGTTGCTCTTGTGTCTCTCCTGCCTGAATTCTTGGAAGGCGAATTACTTTGAAATGTGTCGATATGTCGCAGGTTTTAAAAGTTATGCATAAAGGGTACCAGAGGACCAGACTTCTACCAAGTTCAGCTTGAGCTCCAACTCCATCCCAGCTTCTTTGCCTACTTTCAGTCTCTGAGACTCTCCGACTCGATTCGACGGTGGCTTGTCGGCGCTCTTCCTTTGATAATACAATAGCTGCACGCGCCCAATTTACATTTATGTCCACTGACATTAAGCAGCGCAACGATGCAAGGAGCCGAGTTTGCCAACGAGAACGGGGAGCCAGAATCCAGAACCCAGTTTCAATTTTTGTCTCTTCGGTGTCTGGTCTGGGTTTCAATGCAAAGTTCCTCGGACTTTTTATACTTTTCCAAGTTGTGGCGAAAATTGTCAGCGTGTATTTAGCAGCCCTTTTAAATATCATTATAAAGAAACGATGGCGGTCATTTAAGCGTTGTTTTGTCTTGTTTATTTTCTGATTATGTTGGTTTTTTTCTCTTTTTTTTTCCGTCGGCGGTACGTAATTTTTAGCAGTAGCTCCAACAAAAAAACACTGATCATGAATGTGTTGAAACAAGCCATAGAATCAGAAATTACAGGCAAACTGATTAAAAACTCATCCCTAAAACATTTAGAATAGTGTGTGAGAAAGTTTAAAATACAAAAACGAAATTAAAACATATTATTTCACATAATATCAATTATTCAAGACTCTGTTGATTAATTACCTGTTAAAAAGCAAAGAAAGTTTGGATAGAGATACGTTAAGCATTCATTGTGACTTGTCCGTCTGTCTGACATGTTACAAACTGTATAAGCTAGAGATTTCAAATTTTTTGGTAGATCCGTCTAGTGTTTAGCACCCCTAATACTCGTAATATAGGCAAAATGCACAAAATGCAAAATGGACAATAAATATCGGAGATCAACGTATGTATTTATTTACGTTCTGTACTGAATTGGATTGCATGCCTTTTTATACCCTTGCAAAAAGGTATATTAATTTTGGTCAGAAGTTTGCAACGCTTAGAACGATGCATCTCCGACGTTTAGAACGACGCTTAGACGCTTAGAACGATGCATCTCCGACTATATAAAGTATATATATTCTTGATCAGCATGATGAGTTGAATTGATATAGCATTGTCCGTTTGTCCTTATTCCTGGATCAACGCAATCTCCTCCAAAACCCTTGGAAATACAAAGCTGACATTTCCCACCTAGGCTTTTTTTTGGTGCAGGCATTGTATATCTCGGAATCATCCCGATCGGATGACTATATCATATAGCTCCCATAGAAACAATCGTTCAAAAATATAGTTTTTATCAATAACTTGGGTGTTTTTGAAGCGATTGTCACGAAATTTTTTTGCCAATTTGATATAAAAAGAAATATGTACATATATCTTTAAAGTTTCATCAGAATCGGTCGACTAAATGCTATAGCAGCCATAGGAACAATCGAGATAAAAAAAAATGTTATATTAAAAAATTTTTTTCATGCCACGGACATCAAATTTATATTTCATGGGTTTTATATATGTACTTCCTTATGATTCTGCCAAATTATATATAAATCAAGAAAATTTGAAACAATTCTAACATATTACAAAAATTAACTGTATTTGTGTCTGTGGAATAGAACAACCAATTTGTGATAATGGATTTCCATTTATTACTTAAATTGTTTATTATGCATATAATTTTTCCTATATCGTTGAAAAACATGACTTAATTATTTTGGCAAAGAGTTTTAAAAACATCGCAATAATTTTTGCACAAATAAAGCAGTAAAGTAAAGATATCTCATCTTTCATCTTAACTCTAATATTTAATGCTAATTCGTCTTTCTGCTCCTAATAGAACTGCTGTCTCATTCTACATAGTTCACTTAAAAGCGATTGGTCAACAGAAAAGTTTAAACGAAAACAATCTTTTTAGTTCATTAACTTTCAACACTAAACAATCCTTATTAGTGTCATATTCATCATTTAGTTATCCCTTAACAAGTTTTGAACATTTTAAATGTCTTTCCGCAACGCAGGAAAACAATGTTGTTTATTGAATTACTTATTATATTTGTAGATTTTTTTTTAAATTTTTTTACAAAATTGGTAGATGAGTTTAATATAATAATTACTTGATAAAGATATTTTACATCTTTATGTAAACTTTCTGACTAAATTGTTGTTATAGTGTAATGCCTTAAATTTTAGTTATGGAAGGAAGAAACTGTAGCTCCATAGTGAAGATAAATTTTAGATAGATTGTATTTATGCCAGTTATACTGAATAATTATATCCTACCAAAAGCTAACTTTTCGAGAGATCATAAGTCAATTGAATATTATACATATCAGCAATTAGCAAGCCTAGCATAATTTCTCCATGTACCGGCTGTTACAAAAAGGGTTTGAACTGCACTTACTCATTAACATTAACTCTTTTTAAGACTCAATTAGCATATTATTTGCTTATTAATACAGTATTTCGGCATTATTCTTAACCTATGTTACCTATGATTTTAGTGCGAAAAAGTATCCACATGTCTCCCGCACACCGGAATACAGTCACTCCACAGGCGGTAGCGACTATGCAGAACATAGCGGTTACCTAGCAGATGGGCGTTTATTGCATGAAAGCGCCGGTGATGCCATGTATCACGTGCGCCAGGGAAGTGAACACTCTTCGCCTAGCCTCCATTCGCCAGCCATACAAAGCGCCACCTATGAGAACGAGCATTCTATGACAGAAGCTGTTCTTGCAGTGCATAGCCACTCCCACTCCCCCATGTCACCTATGGTGTCCGTCTCCAGTGGAAGTGGTTACGTTGGCGGAGGTAATGCAAACTCTTCGCTTATAAGCACTAATATCCCTTTGCTGGGTAGCGGGGGAAGTGCCGTGCTTAATAAGTTTCTCTCTCACCCGCATGCCGGTATGGTAAGTGTTGGTGCCAGTACTGGCAGCTTGGAGGATCCCATCGAGCCATCTGCCATGTGGAGCTATGATTACAAAAGTGATTTGTGTGCTCCAAATTGTGGCTATTTGGAACGGCACAAGGCCGTCATGGCACCAAGTGATTTGAAGTACAGACCAGCCGGTAGTCAGTCAAAAAGTGCCAAAGAGTCGCGCATACGGCGGCCTATGAACGCGTTTATGGTTTGGGCCAAGATTGAGCGGAAGAAGCTGGCTGATGAGAATCCTGACCTGCACAATGCGGATCTAAGCAAGATGCTGGGTAAGCAAAACAATGAAATAAATATGGATTACTTGCTGACTAAAAAAACACAACTTTGTTTCTAGGAAAAAAATGGCGTTCACTGACGCCGCAAGATCGTCGACCGTATGTGGAGGAGGCGGAACGTCTACGTGTCATTCACATGACAGAGCATCCCAACTACAAATATAGGCCCAGACGACGAAAACAGTCAAAGCTACGCACCATGCAACCAGGAGGATCAGCAACTCCGGGTGGTACAAGCAAAGAGCAAAGTGAAACACCGCCTACTGCAGGGGGAAACGGAGTGGGCAAATCTGCTCCGAAACTGTCAACCCCGCCATTGGGAACGGGGAACTCCAACTATAATACACCCACCGATGAAAACACCTGCAACTCAACGCAACAAAATCCAACTCAGCCCGGCGGTGTCGTCCATTATGAACAGCCCCTGAAATCCACATACTCACCTAGTTCTGTGGATTGCTACAGTAATGCAGACAGCTCCGAGCAAATCGAATCCTTGGCCCTACTTAGCGAATCCTCTTCCACACCCACAGGCAATGGGAGCTATGATAATTCACTATTACTAAAAAAACTGACAAAACCGGCGCCAACAAATCGTGGTGTCAAAGCGCGCAACGAAAAACTCGCCAAGGCAGAGGATAAAACCAAAATACAGCCAGGAATGTATGCTTCATACCCACTAGCTCCCACATCTGTTGCTGTAGTCGCGGCTCGGGGAATGTATGTGACCTGCAATAATCGAGGGCTTCTAGATCATGGACACTCTGTAAAGGGAACATTCTACCCGCCAGTATCTGTGGCGAATTCCGAGGATGAGGTTAACTCTTCCATGCGTAATCCTGTGCTCCAACAACATTGCAACACATTGGCTACAACCACGCCCTCTGTATCCAGCGACTTGACTAGCTATACGACAAGTCTTGTGGACAATTGTGGTAATCTGCTGGGATCTAACGATTATCTGTCCAACGCAGGTGCCTATGGCATGCAGTACGAGGATTTTCTGCGCTATCAGAACAACGAACTGGACTACAAGGAGGTCGGAACTACTGCACAAGGGGGTAGCTCTGTTTCCGCTAACCAAAAGTGTCTTAAATACCCAGACACAAATCAAAACTACGATGACTACGAGGCAGAGGCCTACAACAATGCCATGCTTTTATCGGCGACGGCTCCCGCCACCAGCGGAGGATACTATTCACAGTTACCTTACGCCCCAACAGGTCTGGCAGCTTTTCCTTTACAAATTGCCGTGCCCTTTCAACAGAGCCCGGCTGGGGCCTATGGACAGACAATGCAAAGCGGTTATCTCCATTATGGCAACTATGGAGGCTACGAAGGGATATCCCAACAACAGCAGCCGCAGCAGCAACAACAACATCCACCTCCCCCGCCAACACAGACAGTCACTTCGATGCAACAGCAGCAGCAGCAGACGCAACCACATCCACATCACCATTTTCCAGCAACCAATGAGATGCTGTTCGAGCAACAGCAGCGAAAAGATGATGAGATTAGCAATATTCTGGCTGGCGTGCGTAAGACCTGTTATAGCAATTAAACTTGATACAACATTTCGGGCAGAAGCTCTCGTAAGGTTGTCCCTATCTATAAAATTGTACAATGGTTAGATATTTACCAGAATAAAGATTATTTGTAAGTAATCGAATGTGGATGGGGTCTTTTGACAGTTATTAAATTCTTCAGGTATACCCGATACACAGCATCCTAGAGTCTGCGCATTGAAAGCACAATCCACATTCATATCCACGCGTACCACATCACTAGACGTTTTGGTGTGTAAAAATTTTCTTTTCTCGTTTGCTGTGCTGAAGGATTTTCATGTTACATAAAAAATATTTTTAAAACTAGTTTCCGAAAGTTTTTTCCATTAAAGTTCTTAACGTTTTCGGTCAGTTGAATGGGCAAAAGGATGTGCAAGTATTATTTCATAATCGCAGAAATGAATCATCTCAAAATTGCAACAAAATTCTCATTTTTTTTAGATTATTATTTTTGTTATTAGTCTAAATCGAGTGAAAAGCAAATTGAAATTGTGGAGACAAAATCGATAAACTTCAGCCCATATAAGAGTCAAGCATCGAACCGCCGCAGCTGCCGCCGTCATCTTCACCCTCCCCACCCACCACCACTGCATCTGTAATATTTATATAGAGTGTTAGTTCAAGCCACAAAACATGTCATTCATAGCCAAATTGAAAGCTACACCATTGCCTCCATTAAAGAACATACTCAATGTGGCCGTTCAGACGGCCAGACAACATATTCCAGAGCGCAAGGACTACGAGCAACCACCTGGAAACATCCAGCAGCCACAGCAGGATCACCATCAGAAGGCTATGGAGCTGGGAAATGATGACCAAACGACAGAGATGAGCTCGAATCCTTTTAGAAATGCGGGTAATTGGTCAACTGAGGAAGATGGTGGAGGCGATAACAAAACAGAATATCAGAGCACATCCTTCAATGAATACGATGGACGGTATCAGCAAACTGATGGATTCAGGTTTGTATTCCTTTTTAACCAATTATTAACACCAATTCATTCTGACGCTTTATTTTCAGGCAAGGTAGCATTGCCTCCGAAGGCAGCTCATTCGTTTGCGAGGGTGAAGGTGGCGGCGGCTCCAAAATCGACGAGTTTCAGGCTGCCTGGAATGTGACAAATGCCATCCAGGGTATGTTTATTGTTTCGCTGCCATTTGCCGTCTTGCATGGTGGTTATTGGGCCATCGTGGCCATGGTGGGCATTGCACACATCTGTTGCTACACGGGCAAAGTACTAGTGCAATGCCTTTACGAGCCGGATCCTGCCACTGGTCAGTTAGTTCGCGTCCGGGACAGCTATGTGGCCATAGCAAAGGTTTGCTTTGGCCCCAAATTAGGTGCACGAGCCGTAAGCATTGCCCAGCTCATTGAGCTACTGATGACCTGTATCCTGTACGTCGTGGTTTGCGGAGATTTACTTGCTGGTACTTACCCGCAGGGTTCATTTGATTCACGCTCATGGATGCTTTTTATAGGTATATTCTTGCTTCCAATGGGATTCCTTAAGTCACTAAAGATGGTCTCCACACTGTCCTTTTGGTGCACAATGTCTCACATAGTGATTAATGCCGTTATTTTGGGGTACTGCTTACTGCAGATCGGTGATTGGGGATGGTCCAAGGTTCGATTTAGCATTGACATGGAAAACTTTCCCATTTCTTTGGGCGTGATTGTCTTCTCATACACATCTCAGATCTTTCTGCCGACTCTTGAGGGCAATATGATTGATCGATCCAAATTCAATTGGATGCTGGACTGGTCGCACATAGCTGCTGCTGTTTTTAAGGCAGGATTTGGCTACATTTGCTTTTTAACATTCCAAAATGATACACAACAAGTGATTACCAATAATTTACATTCACAGGGTTTTAAAGGCATGGTTAACTTTTTTTTAGTGATTAAAGCTATACTTAGCTATCCCTTACCGTATTATGCCGCCTGTGAGCTGCTCGAACGTAACTTTTTCCGTGGTCCCCCAAAAACACGATTTCCCACAATTTGGAATCTAGACGGTGAATTAAAGGTTTGGGGCCTGGGTTTTCGAGTGGGTGTTATACTCTCTACTATTTTAATGGCAATTTTTATACCCCACTTTTCTATACTAATGGGATTCATTGGTAGCTTCACCGGCACGATGTTGAGCTTTATTTGGCCCTGTTACTTTCATATTAAAATCAAGGGACATCTACTGGATCAGAAGGAAATAGCTAAAGACTACCTCATTATAGGGTTGGGTGTGCTCTTCGGTGTCATTGGCATCTACGATTCGGGCAATGCCTTAATCAATGCTTTTGAAATCGGTCTTCCATTTTAAACCAAATATCTATGTAATTGTATCATTTGGCCTCACAAAGTCTTCCATATACTAATAAAAGGCCAATAATGCAGCTGCATCGAAACATAACACAATAATAGTTAATAAGAATATTGCAACGCATGTCTTCCAAATAATTGCGAACAAATTGTCTTCCAAACAAATAATATACAATTAGATTAAGAGAATCGAATTATACATATATATACATACACATATGTATATGAAAGAGAAATATTTATGGTATTACTGCGTATTATAATATTTAGAAAATTTAATTTACCTTAATAAAAGAAAAAAACGAACAAAATATATAAGAAAAGAAAAATCATAAACTGCGACAAGTAATAGATAGAATACTTTGTTTGTTACCTATATACCTAAACCTTAAAACGACACTAGCATCTTTTGAAACTCTCAATAAAGACGTCATCTCCAGTTGAACCAAAAAATATGTTTGTACTTATTTTTGCGTCTTTTGTAAAAATATCATCGTTTTATTTGTTAATTTTATGTTTCGTATAAAATATATATGTATGTATAGGGTATTGTCATGGAAACTTAGTCACTATGTGGAACATGGATTAGTGAAGGCAATAATTAATCTTGTTGGACTGTTAGTTAATTTGAGGTCTTGAAGAACTTATGTTCTTGAGTACTCCTGGTATGTTGGAATGCACCTTGTTTGATCTTATGCACGGCACATGTAGTGCTTGGGGCAGTGATGTATTCGCTTTTATAGAGACTGGAGCCAGTAAATTTGTCATTGCCCAGACTAATGGATGATTGGTTTCCCCGCCTTGTGGAAGTTAAACGCTCGGTATGACCATGAACGCTGTAGGATGGAAAATCTGCACTGCTGCTTGATACATGATGATGGCTGTTACGATCACGATGACGTGTCACTTGATTTCCACCTGGGCCGTGATGGGATGGTGATGAAAAATCGATACCACCGCTAGACACATAGGTCCTTGTGATAGTTGATCTTTCGAGATTAGACTTACTGTCATTTCCACCACCAGATATGATGCGAGACATTTGGGAAGACGTATCTTTAACGTTCTCCTTATGCACACTGCAGCTACGCCGCTCACTTGAAAAGCTGTCGGTCTCACGGTTTTGTCGGTGGATGCTGCTGTAACTCTGGCGATCACTTCCATGAATGGGAGTACTTGAAGGTTGCTCATGCAAATTTAAAATACTCTTCCGTTGCATTTTTCCATTGGATGTTAGGCTGCTACTGTTTACTGCATTTGATTCAGTTGAAACGTTTTTGCGATGAAATACTGAATTTGAAAAATCGGCTTCGGAAGACAGCTCACTCTTGCGGTGATGAAAGTGCTTGGAAGAGCCAACATGTGATGTTGAGCTTCCGATTACGGTGTTGATTCCAGATACAACACGAGTCGTAGAGCTATCAACCAAATTATCAACTTTATTTTCCGATGAAATACGACTCGTTAAAGCATCAGTGATATTGCTAGAGACACATCTTCCAGATAATACACGGTTTGTAGAATTATTGGTTACATTGGAAGTATTAGTTTGTAGCGCACGTGTTGACTCTTCAGTTCCCCTTATTTGTTCTGTATTTACTACCTCATTTTTAATAATATTGTGAGTTTTTTGCATGGAAGTGGATTCCTTATGTATATTTTGATTCTTTTCAATGTTTGTTGTCGTAGTGTTTTTAGCTACGTTTTCAATAACATTTATTTTTGCGGGTCTGCGTACATATTCTGTCTCGGGCTCCTTCTTGTGTCGTCCCCCTACTACAGTAGTTACCTTTTTAGTTGAGACAACGATTAAACCATCTACAGGATTCTGACTATTTGAGTCAACTTGTCTGATTGCATCCTTCCCAGAAACATAATTCATTTGGTTTGTCGTCTTAAGAATTGTCGTATCACTTCCCAGGGTAATTGATGAGCTATTATGTTTGTATTTTTGAGTACGTTGAACTTTATCAACTCCAGTATGTTTCGCGGAAGTCTTATAATCTTCTTTTCTGGTCACTGTCATAGAGCCTTCCAATTTTAAATTGTCAACAGGACGCTTTGGTATTTCTCTTCGTCTTGTTTCCCCTAATACATTGCTGTCCGTTTCGGTCTTCTCAGTTCTTCTATAAAATTCTCCTTCTGGCTTCAGGTTGTCCTTCGGTTTCTTTTGAATTGGTCGTTCAGCAGGTTTATATTGTGTTTTATCGGGCTTAAAGAATTCTCCCTCCACCTTTAGATTGTCGATTGGCTTGACCTGGTCGGGTCTCTTAACGTGATGGTATTCTTCCTTTTGTAAGTATGTCATTTCGCCTTCCGTTTTCAAGTTATCCTTTCTAATTATGGTTCTTACCCTGTCAGCGGGCTTAAACTTCGATTTTTCTGGCATAGACATTTCTCCCTCTGGCCTTAAATTATCTTGTGGCTTTTTCTGAACAGGTCTTTCACCTGGCTTGTAGCTAGTTTTCTCCGGTGTATAAAACTCTCCTTCAACTTTCAAATTGTCCTTATGTTTAACAATTTTAACTCGCTCACCCTGTTGATACCTTGGTTTCTCAATAGTGCAAAATGTTCCTTCGGGTTTCAAGTTATCGCTTGGTTTTACTTGCTCTGGTCTTTTTACGTACTGATATTCATCTTTAACTGTAAAAGTCATTTCACCTTCAGTATGAAGGTTATCCTTCCTAACGATCTTTACAGCTTTTTCTCCCGGTTTATAAGCCGGTTTCTTGGGTGTCACAAATTCACCTTCAGGTTTCAAATTGTCAACTGGTTTCTTTTGAATAGGTCTTTCAGTTGGTTTGAATCCTGGTTTCTCAGGAGTGTAGAACTCTCCTTCGGGTCTGAGATTATCCTCTGGCCTGACTTGAGATGGTCGTTCACCCGGCTTGTATTTAGGTTTCTCAGGGCTGTAGAAATCGCCTTCTGGTTTCAAGTTGTCCGTTGGTTTGATTTGTTCAGGACGTACCACATATTGATATTCTTCTCTTTCAATGAAAGTCATTTCCCCTTCAGTGCGAAGATTATCCTTCCTGATTATTTTCTCAGGTTTCTCCGCTGGTTTGTAAACTTGCTTTTCTGGAGTCACAAATTCACCTTCTGGTTTCAGATTATCCACTGGTTTCTTTTGAACAGGTCTCTCAGCTGGTCTGAATCCTGGTTTCTCAGGAGTGTAGAACTCTCCCTCGGGTCTGAGATTATCCTCTGGCCTGACTTGAGATGGTCGTTCACCCGGCTTGTATTTCAGTTTTTCAGGGCTGTAGAAATCTCCTTCAGGTTTCAAGTTATCTTCTGGCTTCTTCTGCACAGGTCTCTCAGCTGGTCTGAATCCGGGTTTCTCATGAGTGTAGAACTCTCCTTCGGGTCTAAGATTATCTTCGGGTCTTACTTGCGATGGTCGTTCACCCGGCTTGTACTTCGGTTTTTCAGGGCTGTAGAATTCGCCTTCTGGTTTCAAGTTGTCCGTTGGTTTGATTTGTTCAGGACGTACCACATATTGATATTCTTCTCTTTCAATGAAAGTCATTTCCCCTTCAGTGCGAAGATTATCCTTCCTGATTATTTTCTCAGGTTTTTCCGCTGGTTTGTAAACTTGCTTTTCTGGAGTCACAAATTCACCTTCTGGTTTCAGATTATCCACTGGTTTCTTTTGAGTAGGTCTCTCAGCTGGTCTGAATCCTGGTTTCTCAGGAGTGTAGAACTCTCCCTCGGGTCTGAGATTATCCTCTGGCCTGACTTGAGATGGTCGTTCACCCGGCTTGTATTTCGGTTTTTCAGGGCTATAGAAATCTCCTTCTGGTTTCAAATTATCTTCTGGCTTCTTTTGTATGGGCCGCTCAGCTGGTCTGAATCCTGGTTTCTCAGGAGTGTAGAACTCTCCCTCGGGTCTGAGATTATCCTCTGGCCTGACTTGCGATGGTCGTTCACCCGGCTTGTATTTCGGTTTTTCAGGGCTATAGAAATCTCCTTCTGGTTTCAAATTATCCTCTGGCTTCTTTTGTACGGGCCGCTCAGCTGGTCTGAATCCTGGTTTTTCAGGAGAGTAGAACTCTCCCTCGGGTCTGAGATTATCTTCTGGCCTGACTTGAGATGGTCGTTCACCCGGCTTGTATTTCGGTTTTTCAGGGCTGTAGAATTCTCCTTCAGGTTTCAAGTTGTCCGTTGGTTTGATTTGTTCAGGACGTACCACATATTGATATTCTTCTCTTTCAATGAAAATCATTTCCCCTTCAGTGCGAAGATTATCCTTCCTGATTATTTTCTCAGGTTTTTCCGCTGGTTTGTAAACTTGCTTTTCTGGAGTCACAAATTCACCTTCTGGTTTCAGATTATCCACTGGTTTCTTTTGAACAGGTCTCTCAGCTGGTCTGAATCCTGGTTTCTCAGGAGTGTAGAACTCTCCCTCGGGTCTGAGATTATCCTCTGGCCTGACTTGAGATGGTCGTTCACCCGGCTTGTATTTCGGTTTTTCAGGGCTGTAGAAATCTCCTTCAGGTTTCAAATTATCTTCTGGCTTCTTCTGCACAGGTCTCTCAGCTGGTCTGAATCCGGGTTTCTCATGAGTGTAGAACTCTCCTTCGGGTCTAAGATTATCTTCGGGTCTTACTTGCGATGGTCGTTCACCCGGCTTGTACTTCGGTTTTTCAGGGCTGTAGAATTCGCCTTCTGGTTTCAAGTTGTCCGTTGGTTTGATTTGTTCAGGACGTACCACATATTGATATTCTTCTCTTTCAATGAAAGTCATTTCCCCTTCAGTGCGAAGATTATCCTTCCTGATTATTTTCTCAGGTTTTTCCGCTGGTTTGTAAACTTGCTTTTCTGGAGTCACAAATTCACCTTCTGGTTTCAGATTATCCACTGGTTTCTTTTGAGTAGGTCTCTCAGCTGGTCTGAATCCTGGTTTCTCAGGAGTGTAGAACTCTCCCTCGGGTCTGAGATTATCCTCTGGCCTGACTTGCGATGGTCGTTCACCCGGCTTGTATTTCGGTTTTTCAGGGCTATAGAAATCTCCTTCTGGTTTCAAATTATCCTCTGGCTTCTTTTGTACGGGCCGCTCAGCTGGTCTGAATCCTGGTTTTTCAGGAGAGTAGAACTCTCCCTCGGGTCTGAGATTATCTTCTGGCCTGACTTGAGATGGTCGTTCACCCGGCTTGTATTTCGGTTTTTCAGGGCTGTAGAATTCTCCTTCAGGTTTCAAGTTGTCCGTTGGTTTGATTTGTTCAGGACGTACCACATATTGATATTCTTCTCTTTCAATGAAAATCATTTCCCCTTCAGTGCGAAGATTATCCTTCCTGATTATTTTCTCAGGTTTTTCCGCTGGTTTGTAAACTTGCTTTTCTGGAGTCACAAATTCACCTTCTGGTTTCAGATTATCCACTGGTTTCTTTTGAACAGGTCTCTCAGCTGGTCTGAATCCTGGTTTCTCAGGAGTGTAGAACTCTCCCTCGGGTCTGAGATTATCCTCTGGCCTGACTTGAGATGGTCGTTCACCCGGCTTGTATTTCGGTTTTTCAGGGCTGTAGAAATCTCCTTCAGGTTTCAAATTATCTTCTGGCTTCTTCTGTACGGGCCGCTCAGCTGGTCTGAATCCTGGTTTCTCAGGAGTGTAGAACTCTCCTTCGGGTCTGAGATTATCCTCTGGCCTAACTTGCGATGGTCGTTCACCCGGCTTGTATTTCGGTTTTTCAGGGCTGTAGAATTCTCCTTCAGGTTTCAAGTTGTCCGTTGGTTTGATTTGTTCAGAACGTACCACATATTGATATTCTTCTCTTTCAATGAAAGTCATTTCCCCTTCAGTGCGAAGATTATCCTTCCTGATTATTTTCTCAGGTTTTTCCGCTGGTTTGTAAACTTGCTTTTCTGGAGTCACAAATTCACCTTCTGGTTTCAGATTATCCACTGGTTTCTTTTGAGTAGGTCTCTCAGCTGGTCTGAATCCTGGCTTTTCAGGAGTGTAGAACTCTCCCTCGGGTCTGAGATTATCCTCTGGCCTGACTTGAGATGGTCGTTCACCCGGCTTGTATTTCGGTTTTTCAGGGCTGTAGAATTCTCCTTCAGGTTTCAAGTTGTCCGTTGGTTTGATTTGTTCAGGACGTACCACATATTGATATTCTTCTCTTTCAATGAAAGTCATTTCCCCTTCAGTGCGAAGATTATCCTTCCTGATTATTTTCTCAGGTTTTTCCGCTGGTTTGTAAACTTGCTTTTCTGGAGTCACAAATTCACCTTCTGGTTTCAGATTATCCACTGGTTTCTTTTGAACAGGTCTCTCAGCTGGTCTGAATCCTGGTTTCTCAGGAGTGTAGAACTCTCCCTCGGGTCTGAGATTATCCTCTGGCCTGACTTGAGATGGTCGTTCACCCGGCTTGTATTTCGGTTTTTCAGGGCTATAGAAATCTCCTTCTGGTTTCAAATTATCCTCTGGCTTCTTTTGTACGGGCCGCTCAGCTGGTCTGAACCCTGGTTTCTCAGGAGTATAGAACTCTCCCTCGGGTCTGAGATTATCCTCTGGCCTGACTTGCGATGGTCGTTCACCCGGCTTGTATTTCGGTTTTTCAGGGCTGTAGAAATCTCCTTCAGGTTTCAAGTTATCTTCTGGCTTCTTCTGTACAGGTCTCTCAGCTGGTCTGAATCCTGGTTTCTCAGGAGTGTAGAACTCTCCTTCAGGTCTGAGATTATCCTCTGGCCTGACTTGCGATGGTCGTTCACCCGGCTTGTACTTCGGTTTTTCAGGGCTGTAGAATTCTCCTTCTGGTTTCAAATTATCCTCTGGCTTCTTTTGTACGGGCCGCTCAGCTGGTCTGAACCCTGGTTTCTCAGGAGTGTAGAACTCTCCCTCGGGTCTGAGATTATCCTCTGGCCTGACTTGCGATGGTCGTTCACCCGGCTTGTATTTCGGTTTTTCAGGGCTGTAGAAATCTCCTTCAGGTTTCAAGTTATCTTCTGGCTTCTTCTGTACAGGTCTCTCAGCTGGTCTGAATCCTGGTTTCTCAGAAGTGTAGAACTCTCCTTCAGGTCTGAGATTATCCTCTGGCCTGACTTGCGATGGTCGTTCACCCGGCTTGTACTTCGGTTTTTCAGGGCTGTAGAATTCTCCTTCTGGTTTCAAGTTGTCCGTTGGTTTGATCTGTTCGGGACGTACGACATATTGATATTCTTCTCTTTCAATGAAAGTCATTTCCCCTTCAGTGCGAAGATTATCCTTCCTGATTATTTTCTCAGGTTTTTCCGCTGGTTTGTAAACTTGCTTTTCTGGAGTCACAAATTCACCTTCTGGTTTCAGATTATCCACTGGTTTCTTTTGAACAGGTCTCTCAGCTGGTCTGAATCCTGGTTTCTCAGGAGTGTAGAACTCTCCCTCGGGTCTGAGATTATCCTCTGGCCTGACCTGAGATGGTCGTTCACCCGGCTTGTACTTCGGTTTTTCAGGGCTGTAGAAATCTCCTTCTGGTTTCAAATTATCTTCTGGCTTCTTCTGTACAGGTCTCTCAGCTGGTCTGAATCCTGGTTTCTCAGGAGTGTAGAACTCTCCCTCGGGTCTGAGATTATCCTCTGGCCTGACCTGAGATGGTCGTTCACCCGGCTTGTATTTCGGTTTTTCAGGGCTGTAGAAATCTCCTTCAGGTTTCAAATTATCTTCTGGCTTCTTCTGTACAGGTCTCTCAGCTGGTCTGAATCCTGGTTTCTCAGGAGTGTAGAACTCTCCTTCGGGTCTGAGATTATCTTCGGGTCTTACTTGCGATGGTCGTTCACCCGGCTTGTACTTCGGTTTTTCAGGGCTGTAGAATTCGCCTTCTGGTTTCAAGTTGTCCGTTGGTTTGATTTGTTCAGGACGTACCACATATTGATATTCTTCTCTTTCAATGAAAGTCATTTCCCCTTCAGTGCGAAGATTATCCTTCCTGATTATTTTCTCAGGTTTTTCCGCTGGTTTGTAAACTTGCTTTTCTGGAGTAACAAATTCACCTTCTGGTTTCAGATTATCCACTGGTTTCTTTTGAACAGGTCTCTCAGCTGGTCTGAATCCTGGTTTCTCAGGAGTGTAGAACTCTCCCTCGGGTCTGAGATTATCCTCTGGCCTGACTTGAGATGGTCGTTCACCCGGCTTGTATTTCGGTTTTTCAGGGCTGTAGAAATCTCCTTCTGGTTTCAAATTATCTTCTGGCTTCTTCTGTACAGGTCTCTCAGCTGGTCTGAATCCTGGTTTCTCAGGAGTGTAGAACTCTCCCTCGGGTCTGAGATTATCCTCTGGCCTGACTTGAGATGGTCGTTCACCCGGCTTGTACTTCGGTTTTTCAGGGCTGTAGAATTCTCCTTCTGGTTTCAAGTTGTCCGTTGGTTTGATTTGTTCAGGACGTACCACATATTGATATTCTTCTCTTTCAATGAAAATCATTTCCCCTTCAGTGCGAAGATTATCCTTCCTGATTATTTTCTCAGGTTTCTCCGCTGGTTTGTAAACTTGCTTTTCTGGAGTAACAAATTCACCTTCTGGTTTCAGATTATCCACTGGTTTCTTTTGAACAGGTCTCTCAGCTGGTCTGAATCCTGGTTTCTCAGGAGTGTAGAACTCTCCCTCGGGTCTGAGATTATCCTCTGGCCTGACTTGAGATGGTCGTTCACCCGGCTTGTATTTCGGTTTTTCAGGGCTGTAGAAATCTCCTTCTGGTTTCAAATTATCTTCTGGCTTCTTCTGTACAGGTCTCTCAGCTGGTCTGAATCCTGGTTTCTCAGGAGTGTAGAATTCTCCCTCGGGTCTGAGATTATCCTCTGGCCTGACTTGAGATGGTCGTTCACCCGGCTCATACTTCGGTTTCTCAGGGCTGTAAAATTCACCTTCAGGTTTCAAATTATCCTCTGGCTTCTTTTGTACGGGCCGCTCTGCTGGTCTGAATCCTGGTTTCTCAGGAGTGTAGAACTCTCCTTCAGGTTTGAGATTATCCTCTGGCCTGACTTGCGATGGTCGTTCACCCGGCTTGTACTTCGGTTTTTCAGGGCTGTAGAATTCTCCTTCTGTTTTCAAGTTGTCCGTTGGTTTGATCTGTTCGGGACGTACGACATATTGATATTCTTCTCTTTCAATGAAAGTCATTTCCCCTTCAGTGCGAAGATTATCCTTCCTGATTATTTTCTCAGGTTTTTCCGCTGGTTTGTAAACTTGCTTTTCTGGAGTCACAAATTCACCTTCTGGTTTCAGATTATCGATTGGTTTCTTTTGAGTAGGTCTCTCAGCTGGTCTGAATCCTGGTTTCTCAGGAGTGTAAAACTCTCCCTCGGGTCTGAGATTATCCTCTGGCCTGACTTGAGATGGTCGTTCACCCGGCTTGTACTTCGGTTTTTCAGGGCTGTAGAATTCTCCTTCTGGTTTCAAGTTGTCCGTTGGTTTGATCTGTTCGGGACGTACGACATATTGATATTCTTCTCTTTCAATGAAAGTCATTTCCCCTTCAGTGCGAAGATTATCCTTCCTGATTATTTTCTCAGGTTTTTCCGCTGGTTTGTAAACTTGCTTTTCTGGAGTCACAAATTCACCTTTTGGTTTCAGATTATCCACTGGTTTCTTTTGAACAGGTCTCTCAGCTGGTCTGAATCCTGGTTTCTCAGGAGTGTAGAACTCTCCCTCGGGTCTGAGATTATCCTCTGGCCTGACTTGAGATGGTCGTTCACCCGGCTTGTATTTCGGTTTTTCAGGGCTGTAGAAATCTCCTTCTGGTTTCAAATTATCTTCTGGCTTCTTCTGTACAGGTCTCTCAGCTGGTCTGAATCCTGGTTTCTCAGGAGTGTAGAACTCTCCCTCGGGTCTGAGATTATCCTCTGGCCTGACTTGAGATGGTCGTTCACCCGGCTTGTATTTCGGTTTTTCAGGGCTATAGAATTCTCCCTCTGATTTCAAATTATCCTCTGGCTTCTTTTGTACGGGACGCTCAGCTGGTCTGAATCCTGGTTTCTCAGGAGTGTAAAACTCTCCCTCGGGTCTGAGATTATCCTCTGGCCTGACTTGAGATGGTCGTTCACCCGGCTTGTACTTCGGTTTTTCAGGGCTGTAGAATTCTCCTTCTGGTTTCAAGTTGTCCGTTGGTTTGATCTGTTCGGGACGTACGACATATTGATATTCTTCTCTTTCAATGAAAGTCATTTCCCCTTCAGTGCGAAGATTATCCTTCCTGATTATTTTCTCAGGTTTTTCCGCTGGTTTGTAAACTTGCTTTTCTGGAGTCACAAATTCACCTTCTGGTTTCAGATTATCCACTGGTTTCTTTTGAACAGGTCTCTCAGCTGGTCTGAATCCTGGTTTCTCAGGAGTGTAGAACTCTCCCTCGGGTCTGAGATTATCCTCTGGCCTGACTTGAGATGGTCGTTCACCCGGCTTGTATTTCGGTTTTTCAGGGCTGTAAAATTCTCCTTCAGGTTTCAAATTATCCTCTGGCTTCTTTTGTACTGGACGCTCAGCTGGTCTGAATCCGGGTTTCTCAGGAGTGTAAAACTCTCCCTCGGGCCTTAGATTATCCTCTGGCCTGACTTGAGATGGTCGTTCACCCTGCTTATACTTCGGCTTTTCAGGGCTGTAAAATTCTCCTTCAGGTTTCAAATTATCCTCTGGCTTCTTTTGTACTGGACGCTCAGCTGGTCTGAATCCCGGTTTTTCAGGAGTGTAAAACTCTCCCTCGGGTCTGAGATTATCCTCTGGCCTGACTTGAGATGGTCGTTCACCCTGCTCGTACTTCGGTTTTTCAGGGCTATAGAATTCTCCTTCTGATTTCAAATTATCCTCTGGCTTCTTTTGTACTGGACGCTCAGCTGGTCTGAATCCGGGTTTCTCAGGAGTGTAAAACTCTCCCTCGGGTCTTAGATTATCCTCTGGCCTGACTTGAGATGGTCGTTCACCCGGCTTGTACTTCGGTTTTTCGGGACTAAAGAAGTCTCCTTCAGGTTTGAAATTGTCCGTTGGTTTTATTTGTTCAGGTCGGACTACATATTGGTATTCTTCTCTTTCCAAAAATGTCATCTCTCCCTCACTACGCAAATTGTCCCTGTGGACAATTTTGGTCGGTTTTTCCCCCTGTCTATAAGTTGGCTTCTCCGGTGTTATGAAGTCACCTTCAGGTCTGAGATTGTCAACAGGTACTTTTTGAGTTGGTCGCTCCACTGGTGTGTATCGTGGCTTTTCGGGAGTATAAAACTCTCCTTCCGGTTTTAAGTTATCTTGGTGTCGTACTTGCGTTGGGCGATCGCCTGGTTGATATTTCGGCTTTCCTGGGCTATAGAATTCACCTTCTGGTTTCAGATTGTCCGTGGGTTTTACATAACCAGGACGAGATACGTATTGGTATTCCTCCTTTTCAACAAACGTCATTTCACCTTCGGTACGCAGGTTGTCAGCATGTACAATTTTTTCTCTTCTCTCAGATGGCTTATATGGCTCTTTTTGAGGAATAGTAAACTCTCCTTCGGGTTTTAAATTATCTTCCGGCTTTTTAATGACAATGTAATCCACTAGAATGTCTTCGTTTGTCTTCGGAATGTTTGTTTCTTTTTTTAAGTCTTTCTTTGACCAAGTGTTAGTACGTATTCTTGTATATGATTCGTCAATGGTATCTAGGGGAGACATTAAATTATACTATATATAATTTAAAAATCAGAGTATTAAAAGCATACCATCTGTTTCCACTACAACGTTTTCAGTATTTTTTGTGGTGCTAGTAGAGCAATGATGACGTCTAAAATCCAAAGGCAAGATAAATATAACTTTAAAATTAACTAATAGGAAGAAGGCACACATACCCGCAAGTACAGATTTCACAAATACACCTTTCACTATGTGCCGACGTCTTATTCTTGCCGACTCCAAGCTGGTTAAAGAAATTATGTTAAAGCATTTCGAGATAAGTTAACTAATATACTTACGGTTCTTGAATCGTCTAAGCGTTGCTTATCAGTTCGCACATAATCGATCTCATCATAAATATTTTCGGTAATATTTTTGTGTTTCGATGTCTTGTTTAGATTCAGTGTGATGTTCTCATTGTTTTCTGAAATTGAAGTGTTCTTTTCAATTTCCACGAATTCATCCACATAAATTGTCTTTCTGGGAGTCTCCACAATTTTTTCAATAACATCCGTGTGAACCTTTTCGTCTAGGACACGCCAATCGTTTATGCTGGCATCAAAAATCTATAAAATTAAATATAATTAATTTTAATATGCTTACTCAAGGCGACTCCATACCTATAAAAGACGCATGACCGACTGGTCCGCATGCCTAATAACATACCTTAGTCACCTCCGTAGTAGTCGTTATGTTTGCCACATCGGTATTATCTTTCTCGATTTCACGAACAATGTCATTGGGCACAAAAGCTTTCGTATCAGTGAACGACTTTTCGTCCACCACAGTCCATTTACCAAGCTTTGTATCATACACCTTGGTTGTGTATGTTGTTGTGGTAGTATTTATGACATCATCGACTATTTCGGGATAGCCCAAATCATGGGTGCTATCAACAG
The DNA here is from genome assembly GCA_037075365.1 of Drosophila emarginata. Lineage (NCBI taxonomy): Eukaryota > Metazoa > Arthropoda > Insecta > Diptera > Drosophilidae > Drosophila > Drosophila emarginata. Next base: position 4,913,255 of record JBAMCD010000324.1, read on the forward strand.
TCCGTTCATCCACCACACGCCATCTATTGTTGCGTCTATCATATATCTTCTTCTTGTATGTGACCTTATAGCTACCATCGGATTCCTTGCTGACATATCGCTCAAAGGTCGGCTGCTTCTTGTTGGTGCTTTGAGTTGTCGTACCATCGCTGTACTCACTCCATGTTTTTGTTTTTACATCATAAACCTCTTTCTTGGAGCTAGATTTTAATTGTTTAGTGCTACTGCTACGAGTTGTACTTTCGCTGACATCCTGACTGGTATTGGAACTCTTTGCTGTGGAACTTAACGATGTTGTTTTATCTTTAACAGCTGTTTGTGACGTTGCCTTTGTTGTGCCCGAACCAGACACAGTGGTAACCGGTTGTCTTTCGCGCGTCGACGTCACCGTTGTGGTTGCTGTTTCAGCTGTTTTTGTTGTTCTTGTTGTTGCTGACGTTGATGACGCACCATTAACACCCACACCAGAAATTTCTGGCGTTGGCACGCTTCGAGATTCTCTCAAATTAATAACACTGCGGCCGCCGCTGACGTCGCTGCTACTGATATTTATGTCGGTGTTTGTGCTGGAGTCGAAGTCGAAACCAACCTGTTTGCTGTTCGATGATGTCATACCGGTAATAGCAGCGGCGTTGGTGGTGGTGTCGACTCTCTCGTTTGCAATGAGCATTTCGTTAGCACTCCGACTAGAACTGGTTGTGGACTCAAAGTAACTTGCCTGCTGCTCCCGCTGGGTCGATGAAGAGGAGGTAAAAATTTTTGACACATTTCCACCGCTGGACGAGCCAGTGATCTCCACAACATCGATAGGTACCGAGAATACAGGTTCCTTTTTTTCGCTTTCAAGCAGATCGATAGACGAAATGATTTTTTCGTTTGAGTAATCTCGGGAGATCTTTGAACTGCTACTATACTGAGATTGCGTTTTGTAGGATTGCGATTGAGAAGTGGACTTTGCAGCCTTGCTGCTATAGCTACTGATTCCAGTCGCTGCCTGTGAGGTGGACGGTAAAGACGAGATCTCATCACCATACGACACAGATTCATGCTCCATTGAGGTGGAGCTCGTGTTTGTTGTGAGAGTAGCCGCAGCATCGGGTCCCAGTTTTTTGGTTAATTTGGTAGCCGAGGCCGTTGACGATGTTGTTGTGGTTGATGTTGCTGGCGGCAGTTGGTGTTGCTGCTGCTGCTGAGACACTTGTTTCTTTTTATTGCTTTTTGATACCATTTTGTTAATGTTGCTTTGACACAGATGAGGTAATCACTGACACTGACTCTGCACCTGAGATAACTTTTGCTATTTTAATGGCTTGATTGGAGGAATTTTCAATAATTTGTCGTTTTGTTCACTGTTATTAATCACAAAATTGGCTTGGCACTTAAATTGTAGGTGTTGCTTTCGTTTTTGCTGGCGATTAGGATTATTAGTCGGTTTGCCTCATAATTTTCACCGCGGAATGTCGAAATACTTATTTTTAAATTATTATTATGTGTATATACGTTTGTATATTGAGACACAGGCAGCGCGACGATGACAGCGACACTCGAGCGTGTGTTAGTGTTGGGGAAAAAAAGCTTGGCACGCACACAGATGAATCCGAGACAGAGATACTTTTTTATTGCTTAGATGCTATGTGGCAGATTTTGGTTTTCGAATGTTCGGATATTTTTTTTCGTGTTCGGAGCACTTTTTAAGATCAGCAACCGTCGCGAAGCACAACTCAAACCGTACTGATCAGTCGCTGCGGTTGTCTGGAACCACTTTTTGACTATCTGTGTCGATGGCAGCAGCGCCAGCGCCAGTAGAGCGTTCGCTTCAAGCTTTTTGGGTAATGGGTGCGAGCGGGATGCAAAATGCCTTAACAAAAAGGCTAAAACAAAACAAAATAAAAAAAAAAAATAATAAAAACCCAGGCCTGGCGTAGGTAGAAGAGTATCCGACGGATGCGTAGGCCGGTTGCTTGCTTGCTTTGCCACGCAATCCTGAGTTCAATAAGCCAATGAAATGCGACAAAAAACTTGGCACTTTTGTGAAAGTGCCTGTAAGCCCAAAGAAACTAACAGATGCATGATGAGTGCCAGAGGCATCGGCATCTCTCTCTCTCTCTCTCTGTGTGATCTGAGACCGAGTGATCCGTCACCAAAATTGGCCGTCTCTCTGACTGACTATGTCTGGCGGATGCACAATTAAAATATAAATAATAACTGACACTGATTAGTCAGCAACATGTTTTCTAGATTTTGTTTTTTTTTTTTTTTTTTTTCAATCGCCCCCTCCAACCGGCATTACGTGGGCGCCTCTCTAGACTTAAACTCGGAGTGGCAAAAAATATATGTATACATATACATATGTAATATATAGTACCTATAAATTTATGTATGAATGTATTTGCAGTCAAGTCGGAGAATTTTATTGACTAATTGATTTATAGCGGCCTTTTTGGGTGGGTGTAAATGAGGAATATATACATATATACATACATATGTATGTATATGTATTTCAAGTGGATATATCCAAATGTGGGAACTTTCAGTTCAAACTGCATAATAAACCTTCTCATATCCCCAAGTTTAAGTCTAAATAATTTGACCTCTAAAATTAGAAGTAAATCTTGGAAGCCATCAAAAGTCAGGCAAACTCAATTGTTGTTTAATTCAGCACTGACGTCATATATGTATATATACATACATTCAACAAACTAAAACTCATTTTCATGCCAAGCTAAAGCAATCAAAACTTGTTTGCTGCCTGGCTATGGGTATAGAAAAAAAAGATACAAATGCAAAAATTAAAATGGAAAATATAAAACTGGCGCACAGTGGAACCTGCTTAAAAATTCATAGCATGTGCTCAAAACGAAACCTATAGAGCATATGGGCTTGTCATGTAATTTTAACTAAATTCGAGTACAGAGAACATGCAGCCATTTGTGCAAATGCCAATTTGGGCGCCGTCCAGTGCTTAATTACTATATATGATGTGTACATACATATAGAGAGAAAATGGAACAATGCCTCACTGTGAGATAGAAATGATGACATACCCCCAACCACTGGCCATCTCACATCTTTTCCTTGGAATTGAAATTGAGTGTCGCGTCTGAGCGTACTGGAAATTTATGCGCTACATTTTGGTTGTCGCTCGGCTCCAAGTTCAATTAATTTCAATTTAACAATTCAAGGTAAAAATAAAGAAGGTCCATGTCAAGCCCTTATTTGGTAGCACAACTAAAAAAGTACGCAACTGAATTAAGCTCTGATAATGCACTTTTAGGGATGAACTGCATATTTTGTGCCAAAACAAAAAAAGGAGCACCATATTTAAACGAAAAAATGACGCAATCTCCTGTAAAGAAAATTACGTCTGTAATTTTACAAAAATATATTTTATATTAATGATTTACCAATTATAATGTGCTAGCTCATGAATGAATGAATTGTAATCATACTGATCGTTTTGAATTTTAAGCAGCATTTGCCTACGTGCAAATTTGGCCAACGTTTCCATCTAGCCGACCATCTGGCCCGAAACGCTGCAAGCCTACAACGTGACTTTCTTCTGGTTGTAGCCAAACCCTCAGTTTTTTGAACTATCTATGGACATATAAATACATACATATGTAGCTGGTAGGAAAACAATTATAGCAAAAAGTTGAAACATTTTTTCGGTTTTATCATCGACTACAAAAGCATGGGGTATCTTATCTACGAGTAACTTTACCAAAAGCGCCATGAATAATAAATTATGTACCCACTGGGCCAACCACACATTTCTCAAAATAGGCCTTGTGGCTAAGCAAATACTAAACCTTAGGACTTCCTTATTATTCCACTTATGACCAATTATTTTATTCTTATTACGGAAAGCTTAGTAATTTAATGGCATTTCTGAATTGACTGACTGGCACCGACCACAGGGAAATATTTTATATACATAATCAGAAAATATAAAAATAAACAATTGACATACTGCTGAATTCTCGACTGAAATTTCTAATCTTAATATATAGTATACATTGAAAATTCGCCATGTTTGTACAAATTTTTGCAGTAATCAAGTTAATTTTAAGATAAGACAAACGGTTCCCGCTAACCAACATGCACATAAAAGATAGCACATTCACACGCCTATGCATTGTTGTTTTCAACGTTTAAATTACTTAACTACTGAAAAGAATTTAAGAAGTTAACCAAGCTATTAAGAAATTTGCTTATAGATTCTGTCATAACTGGACAAAATAACACAAATAGATACGAGATACGTATTCCCCAGCGAAGAGATTGTAAAGCTATATCCCGGAATTTCGAGGTGTAAGGAATAGAAAAAACGTTTGCAGTTCGCCTTTCTGCTAGCTCAGTATCAACTGGCCTTACACCTTATACTTGAACTTCTTTCGAAAGGTAGGTAAGCGTCAGATTGTGAGAGCTTTGGAGGACTTTGATTTTTGATTAGCACTGACACTTTGATTACTGCTGGTTCAGCAATTTCAACAAATTTAATAAAAACTAAAAACACTAACAGAGAATCTACAAACCGTAAAATAGTACCGATTAATACGGTAACTTCACAAACACGGTTCAGAACACTAAACAGCAATTCACTGTGCAAGGTTTCCTAGGCGAATTTTATGGACCGTCTTGGTCTGCGATTTGCCCATTGCAGGTAATCTACCATTAATTATTCGATAATTTTCAATTTAATTACTATTTAAATCGGCATAAGTTGTTTCTTCCAAGTGACCATATCAAAAATGGCTTTTATGAAAGATGAAAATTCCAAATACAATTATAATTTTCTTTTTATTATTTAATATTTGTTTTTGTATTTTATTTAAGGCTTACATATTAAAATATATGCTTAATTTATGTTCATTATTTATTGTGTTTCTATTATTATTATTTATACGGTTATAATTCTTTCTTTTCTTGCTGTTGTTGTTGTTGCTCTTGTTGTCTGCCATCTTATGCATTTTTCCAGAACTTAAGGTATACGATTTTTTACAGTGATATTGATTTTCCGTTTGTTTTTTTTTCTACAATTTCCTCTTACAAAGCGTGCTTTGTTTCGCATATATGTATCTATATATGTATATTGGTAACTTTCGATTGTGTTTCGTGTAACTTACGGCTAGAAATAATTTTCGTTTTCCTTTTTATCTTTTCTTTTGTAATTTATTGTGGTTTTGTTGTTGCTGCAGTTTTTAGCGAATTTTTCATGAGGGACAATTTTATCTTTTCTTAGTTATTGTGCCAGGCACCTACATTTCAAACTCCGGCTATACTTCACACATCCAAGACCTGTTTTATGACATCTACTTCTTCAATATTTTTCTTATTTTTTTTTTTTTCTTTAACTGTGTATGTACAAACGAAATATAGAAGTGCACCAACGCGCTTGTCTGTCTGTCTGTCTGTCTTGTCTAGTTTATCTTTAGAGCAGAGCAAAGCAGATCAGACGGGCACGCCTACACGATTTTTCTCGCCTACAAACAAGATCGTGAAACATTGTATATTGTAATTTACGTACATATCTCTGAGTGCAATGCCTGCTACTATATTCATAATCTATAATTTATGTATGTGCTAAAATGTGTTGTAATGCATAAAACCAATTTAAAAATGTTAATTTTCGTTTTTCTTGTAAAAACTTTCAACTTAGACACACAGGTTCTTGTTTTAGATGCGACCAACACATCACAAAATTAACAGATACGATATATGTATGTGTATAATTATATATGTATATATATATATATATATATATATATGCAATTACATACATATATAATTCTAGTTAACTAATTAATGTGTACAAAGTAAATTTATACTTAGTTTAAAGGCTAAGGCTAACGCTAACTAAACGATTAGTAAAACTAAGGGAATCGCTTGCAAATGTCTAAGTGTCGGATGGGGTGGGGAAGGGGATGGTGTATATTATTCTCTAGCAGCTGCCCTCTCTTGTTGTCTACACATGTAGGTATGTGTGTTTCTGCGTATGTGTGCGTAAGTGCCATCTATTTACAAAACAAAGAACTTTAGGATTCTGATCTTTCTCTATCTGTCTCTCCTGTTTCCTTTCTTTATATATATATATTTATGCCTCTTCCGCTGCCTTCTACTCGGTATTTATGCCCGATTGCTGCTGTTGTTGTTCTTGCTGCTGTTGTTGTTGCTGCTGCTGAGCTGCCTGATCTTCCTGCAATACATTTCGGCATATCTCGTATTTAATAACCTTGCCATGTACATGACCATCGGGAATGATCTGCACCTGAACTTGCTGTGTAGGCTGTTGTTGCTGTCCGGATGCTGTTGATGTGTCCACTACCGTCTGCTGCTGCTGTTGCTGAGCTGCCTGATCCTCCTGCAAGAGTTTTACAAACTTTTAGCTAAACGCTCTTATCACATAACGTAAAATTAAACCAAAATCGTAAGGAACTAAACTAAAATACGCTCAGGCAAATAACTAAGTAGGGTATCGAAATGAAGAGAGTGTATTATAGGAGGAAACAGGCACAGACAATAAGAAAACAACAAAAAAAATGAATTATATTTATCAACAACAACATTAATTAACGAAAAATATGTCAAGTTCATTACAATATATTTATGTATATAAAGATATATTAGGAGTTCATTCAAACGAAGGCACTTTAATGCTGCGCATCAAAGGAGCTTCGTGTAAATGTTTAATAAAATGAAACTTTAATTTTGAATTTTTATACAGACCTAAACTCGCGCACACACTGAAGGCCCTTTATTTTTTGCGTACGTATTGTAGGATTTCATATATATATATACATAGATGTATTTATGTATAAATATACATACGTTATATTTTTTTTAGTCTTTGATTTATAATTTGCTGACACATACACACACTCACACATACACACACACGTACATACACAGGACTACACACATAGATGTAGGTATATGTATATGTATGGGGGGCACGATCAACAGAGTTTGATTTTCGATTTCGAAGTATCAATCTGGTAGAGGAGCCTTCGCCTTTTGTGTGTGAGAATATGTGCGCTTCTTGTACGAGAATTTGAAGAATGGCAATTTTTCTTTTTTGTTAAATTTTATATTGATTTTAATATTATTGATTTATATGGTTTTCTTTTGTTTCTTTTTCATTTCTTAGTAAGAAGTAGTTGGTACAACAAGCTGGAAGTATTGGAAGTTAAAAGAAATAAGGTAATGCAATTATGTGTAAATATTCAAAGTGTAAATCGTAATGATATATATATATAAATGTATCTATTATAATATTGGGGCAGGGGTGGGACGGATATATGATAGACAATTGAATGAACAATATAAATGACGCGATCAAAGTTAATTACAGCAAGGTAAAGAGCAAGATGTACCCATGTTTGTCTTCTCTAAGCACTTTTCCGCCATTTTTTCATTTACAGATTTTATTGGCATTTACTTTATGTATTTATATAAGTATGTTTAACTTTCGCATTGTTTTTATTTAAGTAGGTATGCATTCATTTTCCTGCTTTCCCTTGTTCTTGATTAAACATTAAATGTAAAAGATGTTATCAATTTCTTTCGGCCTAAACTCAAAGCTTAAGTTTAACAAAACTGAAGAAAGATATATCAACGTTGTTGTATATTTATCAGGAGTAAGATGTAGGGACAGCTAGCATACCTGTTGCTGTGATATGGCTGGCTTAGTTTCCAAATGCTGGCGCTGATGCAGCATTAGATGATTCTTCTGGAAGAAGGCCTTGCCACACTCACAGACATGGGTGCGGACCGTGCAACCACCATTAGGATGTCGCCGGTTATGCTGCATTAGTCCATGTTTTGCAGCGAATCCCTTGCCGCAGCTGGCACAAAAATGCGATTTTGGCTTATTGGCCGGGGCAACGGTGACCACTTGTTGCTGATGTTGTTGCTGATGCTGTTGTTGCTGGGCAACATGCTGAAGATGCTGCTGTTGGGTAGCATGCAGGGGCATGTGCGGCACAGCGGTGACGACAGCCTGCGGATGGGTCGAATTGGCGGCCTGCACCAGCGTGGTTTGCGACATTACCTGACCGGTGGACGAAATGATTTGCACTGGCACCGGACTTTGACCTACCAAATTAGGATTCGCTGTAACAACAGTGCCGGGATTAAGACTTGCAGTGCTCAAGAAATGTCCGGGTAAGGCTGCCGTTAGGGCGCACAGATCGGTCATTAGACTCTTATCGCCAGTGTGCAGACGCAAGTGCAGGGCCAAAGCTTCGCGGCTATTAAAGGCACTACCGCACTCACTGTAGAAAAATGAGGAAAGAACCGATGTATATAATGATATCGAAGTTAGGGGCTTCTATAACTTACCGGCAAACAAATTGCGGCCTTGCCACGCCATTGGCATCGGTCGTAGAGACAGTAAGTAGTGTAGAATTGCCTGGATTGCTCACCACGGTAATGGTCTGCGGATGAGACGGCGGCCCCGGGTGATGGTGAGGCTGTTGCAGCTGCTTGAGAATTCCAAATTTAGTTCAACTTTAATTCGAATATACAAAACTTTCAATGGGTCTTACCTGCTGATTAGCTATTATGGTGGCGCTGCTTGTATTTGGATTAACGCCATTGTGAGCAGCACGAACATGCTGATGCAGTTCGGCCTTTGTGGGGAAACCCTCACCACAGCTCACGCAGGGGTGTGCCTGCTCGCCCGTATGTACGCGCCTTTGGAAAGATAATAGAGTTAACTAATAATCTTCTTTTATTTTTTTATCTAATAATCCAAATCATCCTACCTCATGTGGGAAACTAAGGTGCGCTTTTGTAAAAACTCTTTGCCGCAAACGGTGCACGAGTGTGGAATCTTGCCGTGTATGCGTCCGTGATTTACCAATTGGAATTTACGAGGAAATGAGGCACCGCACTCAGAACAGACAAATGGATTCAATGACCCGTGAAAGCTGTTTATACAATGATTATTGTTAAGGGGATTCTTTTCTATAATGGATTCGGTGTCTGTACTCACCGCGAGTGCATAATCAGATGGTTCTCCTGGGCAAAACTTTCACCGCATTCCTCGCAGACGTATGGACGTTCGCCTGCGTGAAATTTACTATGAGTGACCAGGTGACGCTTAAGGGGAAATGAGCGGCCACACTCCTGGCACACAAATGGCCGTTCCCGGCTATGAACTCGCGAATGCGTCAACAGATGATGCTTAAGGGTAAAACTTTTCTTGCACTCCTGGCACTGATATGGGCGGTCTGTTGAATGCAACAGCAAATGGGTATTTAGGCAATGTTTGTGGGCAAAGCTCTTGCCGCAATGGGTGCAGATATGTGGACGTTCACCTGGAAGAGTAAAAATATAGTCTGTGGTTAGACCCGCTCATTTTTGAATGGGTAACGTGCTAGGAACATTAACAACCACCTGTGTGGACGCGGGCGTGTGTGGTCAAATGATGCTTGAGCAGAAAGGACTTGCCGCACTCGTCACAACTGTACGGGCGTTCCTTCTTGATAGTCGCGTCCGTCTGCAGATGGAGAGAAAGAGAGAAGATACGATTGACGATTACTTATCAAATTCCTTTAAGAGTGCAAAACAATTGGTTTGGTGTTTCATATATTTATTTATTGGTTGGGTTTTTACGCTTACTTCGCTGAAATGCATTGATTCCTGTAGTTCGGTCTTTGGGGACAACTCTAATGTGCCTGGCTCCAACTTTAAGTTGGGTGCGTCGCCCTGTGAGTCCTCGTTCTCTTCGAGTCCTTGTATTACTTTCTGTACTTGAACTGAAATACCAGGAAGTATGTCACCTAAGAGTGTTGTTGCACCGCCAACGGAATAGAAACCAAGTTATGACGAAACAAAATAAACAGAAAAGAAAGGGAAAAAATGGAAGAAAGAAAAACAAAATCAAAGTACGAACTCAAAAACTAAACTCAAAAGGAGAACTAAAGCCGGAACTAAAATTAAGCAACCAGAACCGGGTAAATACCAATGCCAGTTATATATGCATATGCACAGGACATATCAGGTGGGTGTGGGTGTGGGTTGGGTGTACACGTACACGTACTCCCATCCCAATCAGTGCGGGACAACAGAATTGAGTTTGGGAGATGCTTACTTGGTGTCGCGCCTGGCGCCGTGCTATGATGATGCGCTCCGTCGGCGGTGGTGATTGTGTGCGTCTGATGATGGCCGGCAGCGATGGCACGCTTTATCAATATCTCGTTGCACTCCTCTTGCGTGAGTTGCAGTGCACCGATTGAACCTAAATGGGATTTGGCAGCGGCAGCAACAGCTGCGCCAGTGGTCAAAACGGTTTGTCCTGTCTTGGCATCAACAATGCTACCATTCGTCAAGGTATGATGATGGGCCGCCAAATCGCCAGCAGCACTGGCTGCTGCAGCTGCGGCTGTGGCCTGATCGACCAGAAGATCTGTTCGTATTTGTGTGTATGTGTGTGAGCGTATGGATGTATGTATGTGTGCGTGCGTATGTATATTCGTGTGTCAGCCCGCCACCCGCCGCCCGCCAAAAATTTGTGAACATGAATGAATTATGTATGTGTGTGGGTGGTGGTGATGGGTGGATTGGTGGTTGTAGGTTTTAGGTTGAATTGTTGTGCAAAAGCCAGGCAAGACATACAAGCGCATATATTGAAAGGATGTGGAAATGTGGAGGTAGAGGAACAAGTGGAGCGAGTAACGGCAACGGTAACGGAAACGAGATATGGGAAGTAAAGAGAGAAAAACAATCAATAAGAATTGATCAATCACAACAACACAGTCACAAATGCGTGCAACACAAGTTCTTTGGTAACGGATCCGTTAAAGGGATACAAAAAATATCGATAGGCGAACCAAAAGCATTTTGATTATTTCTTATTGGCTTAGATAACGAAAATTTAAACTAAAGCACAATATTTTATGCATAATTATAGGAAGAATTAACGACAAGAAGACATTACAAGAACATCTTTTGGAAAACAACAACAACAATCCTGATACAAACGGATGACACTACTATCGTTACTTTTTGACATCCCCTAAACGTCGCGCGTTTTTTCTATTTGGCTAACTGAGAATGCGACGACCACTTACAGTTCTTATCGAGAGAATTTATGCTCAACACCTGTTGAGTGGTTGAGTCCTGTTTCTTGACCACCGTCGAGGTGGCGCCTGTTGTAATTACTCTGTGAATGGATAGAGGGGAGCAGAAACAACGGATTGGTTGAGAAGCATTTTTGATTTTTCGTTTTTTTTTTCTTGTATTTTTTTTTGAGATTTACACAATTTATGTAAAATTTGCTTTCATTCAACAACGCACCTTTGTGTACCGGGCGGAAATGAGGAATCGTTCACCACGAACATGCGACGCACCACATTCGCCTTATTGCCAGCAGCGAGTGCACCTTTAACATCCTTTTGTACGGCCAATGATCCATCCGTGGATAACAAATAGGGCATCTAAAATTGTCGGTTGGTTGGTTGGTTTTGATTGTGGAAGATGGGGAAGGAGGAGTTTGCATTTACTCAGTGCTTTTAACCAGTAATCATGTTATTTTTGTTAGTTTTTCTTTGTATTATAGCTTAATTCGTTGTCCCCAAGAACCGAATGTACTGGAATGCAATGATCAAATTTGGTCTGATGTTTCCAAATTTCTATTTCGTATTTTTAAATAGTATTTAGCCCAGAGAAAGAGTGAGTGAGACAGGGAGAAAGACAAAGAGTACAGTTGGTCTTGGGTAGAGTTAGTGTTTGGATTGATTTTCAAATTTGATTTATTAGACGGCAAACTACACCTGCGCGCCAGGCAGCGAGGCGGCAACAGTTTGCCAAAAACAAAATAAGGGAGGGGGAGAGCCGGGAGGTAAGGTGGCAGAAAAGCGCGCGCTTTGTTTTGTTGTGTTTTTGTGCAATTGGATTTTTAAAAGTGTGTGTGTAAATGTGTTCGTTGTTTGTGTGTGTATGTGGGTTGAGGCGCCAAAACTGAAACGCAAGTGTAATCAAAACACACGCACAAAAACACACGCATACTAACAGAACACGTCAGCATTTGGTATTGTATGCGTTTGGAGTAGGGGGCGCGCGTGTGTGTGTGTGTTATCAAATGGCGGCGAATTCGTGACTGGCGCACACATACAAAGAGAAAGGCCGAGGGCAATAGTGCGCGCAAGTGCGGCGAATTTGATTTGGTTGTATTGGACACACAGTACAAACACAGTGAGCGAAAATAGTTCAGATACAAAAACGTGTTGTGAATGGAAAAAAAAAATAATTTCCGAATTAGTATCTGCTAATTAAATTGTTATTTGATTAAATCGATTTTATGTTTGCCATTTCGGGATATTCAGAATTGGACTTTCCCAATGATTAAATTGGTAAAACTAATTTTAATTCTTTTTATATAGAGAGAAAAACTAAATTCTTATTGTATTTTGAAATACAATATTTTGAATTCCAATTGAAATAATTTATGTTTCAAAAGACAAATCTTTAGAATTGTAATTTTCAGAGATTCAAATCAATTTAATCGTAAGAAAAGAACTCACTGAGACAATTAAGTTTAAAACTTATTTATTGTTTTGGGGTCAAACCATTTTTGTTCCTTTTTTTTAATGAGCTTTTTACCACCTCCTCCTTTACAGTCAACTATCCGTTCTAAAACTTTATACTTAAGCTAATTTATCGTCGGCGCTTTGCTTTGTGATACATGTTGGGCAATTTCGAAAAGACTCAAATTTACAGAGTGGTCTGTGGTTTAACTCGGTGTCCCACTGTATGTGTTGAGTTACAGACGGGGCATAGAATGAACTCAATTTATGGGGTCCAATAAATGCATAACAAAAAAATCAAACATTAAATACAAAAAAAAAAACAATAAAAATATTGATTACCTTAACTTAAAATTAAATTAAAGTTTGATTAAATATATAAAGAAATTGTAATTGAAATTAATTCCTTATTGCAACATCGACTGCTTTTGCTTATGCTAATTTATTATTTTCCTATTAAGAGGCATGCATTTGCTTCTTTCGATACCTGCTACCCCACCCTCCTCAGTACATCACGCATCACATGTGCGTATTTGGTGTGTGTGTGTAAATGTGTGTTTGGCAAACACACGCATACACAAAAAATTTACAAATACCAAATTATGAATGTTTACGAATGAAATGGAAACGAAAAAAAATTGTAAAAGAAATTCTAACACACTCGCTTCTCACCCCACACTCACATATAATATACATATGTATGTATTCATTCGCATGAGCAACGAACGCAGTTACATAAAAGTATATGTGCATGGTTGTCATTTTTTCTTTATGTATTATTCCTCCACGTATATCGTACGTGAAACGGCCGAGCGTATACATACACGCTACATGGGCTGACGCACATATACATACACAATGGCGGCGGTCGACGACAACGACAGCAGAAAACTAGCGAGTGAGTGAGCGAGCGAGCGAGCTTACAAACTGTATGTATGCGAGCGTACGTACGTAAGAGTACGTTTGTATGTTATCTTGTATGTGTATGTATGTCTCTATGTATGTATCTAGGTATGTATGTATTCGGAGCCTTGTGTGTATGTGGCGGGCTGCCTTGTTGTTGGGGCCACATTCTGAGACAGAGACACACAACACAATTCTCTGTAGGAAAGCAGCAACAACAGCAATAGCACACTATTACGTGGGCGGAGAGGTGAAGAAGAAGGAGGATGATTGTGTTGGGGGGGTGGCATCGATTTGGTATTTAGTTAACAGCTTGCACTTGCAAAAGCACTCGATATATACATATCAAAAGGAATACAAAAAGAAATGTTCATGCTAATTATAATAAACTATAGGTACAAAATTCAGATTGGAACTTACCGATTCCCCACTAACTGTGTAATTAATATTTGGCGATATTTCCAATACCGATTCGGCGGTACGGCTGCCGTTGTCTGCAAAGCCCCAAGTGTAGCCGAAGGGCGGAGGATTGCTCTGTGCAGCGCACATTATACAAAATGTAGCAATAAAAAATAGAGAGAGGGAGAGGAGTTGGAGGTGGCGATGGCGGTGGCAGAGGTGGGGGAGAGAGAAAAAAGCGCAAAATTTCCAAACGCAAATGTATAATTGCACTTTTCTTGTTGCTTTTTTTGTAATTATATTTAGGTGTATGGTATTTTTATTTATAAATCACGTACAAAATACTAGCCTCCGTGTTATAAATGGTCAAAACAATTCTCTTTTTCACTTTTTCGTCATCCGAAGACTTTCACGACTCAAGAAAAAGTTGCGGGCGCCATTTTTTTTCTTTTTCCCTCGATACGAAAAAAAATTCACTTCGCAGCAGCGTCAGACGTCAGGCTCCGACTCCCACTCCGAAATCCATTGATAACGGGTCGCACTTTCAATTGTACATATATGTGTGTGTATTTTATTTGAGTATTGGTGTGTGGACGCACACCATTGAAAGTTATATGTGCAGTATTTGCAATTAAATTTATAAACAAAAATTAACGCACACACAGTTTTTTGTTCACAGACACACACGTTCGCAGCAGCGTTGCCACAAGACAGACCGTTCATACGGCAACACGGATTTTCTAAAATCGATAATAAGCCATGATAACCGATTATTGTACAATAATAGCGATGGCCCATAAATGTAGCAGCGTATAAGACAATTTGGCATTATCAGCTGCTATATTCATCATCAACCTAATTTTCTTGGGCGTAAAATATACATATTTTGATTAATGCACATATTGCGCTAGCCAAGACCGACTCCCCAATTACCACAATAAATAAGCACATCACTAATTTTCCCCCCCTGCTATCGGCATGGAATTAAACCAGCGTTGCCACATCTGAATCAGCTATTATATATTATTTTTACACTAATTTCCTACATTATATTTAAATCTACAGGATGTCCCTATCTCCGGCCAGTGGTATAGGCCGCTTTTATAAGCATTCGGCCAAAATCATACGGTTTGTGCGACAAGGCTGCACAAATCGACCATTTTATCATATTGTTGTAATGGAGGTAGAGATCTGTACATTTACATGCATATTGTCCTATAAACTATATTCAATATCTGTGCCTCTATTTAATTTTAGCGGCGCAAAAATCAACACCAGCCGGTCATTGAACAAGTGGGATCTTTTGATCCGTTGCCCAACGACTTCAACGAGCGACTAGTGGCTCTCAACACAGAACGCATCCGTTACTGGCTGGGAAAAGGTGCACATCTCTCCGTACCGGCTGCCGAGTTACTGGGCATATCAGGTCTCCTGCCCATACACCCACGTACCTATATGACTGCCTGGCGCAATCGCCGAAAAGCGGCCGAAGAAGCAGCATTGAATACGGAGAAAGCAGCAGAAAGTTCATAGATAAATAAAAGAAAAACATTTTGAGTTTTAATTATACAACAAGCGGAGATTTTTTGTGGCCAACAAACGCATACAAGTGTATTTTAAAATTAGCAATAATTCCAAATATAGCGGGTCCTCAGGGGGATTCCCAAATGCTTGTGAAGGAAGTAGTGGGAATCTAGTTAATCTAGTCTACTCCGTCTTCAGAACGTTGGATGCCTTCTTCATGCCATCATCAATGATCTTGTCAACAGCTAGATATAAAGATTTTTTTTTTTAAATAAATTTCTTTTTTAATCCTTATTTATCATTATGGCACTTACATTTGTGGTGCTTCAAGAAGTAGGGTCGCACCAGTTTGTTGTAGATAATAGTAGAGCCGTTCTGTTCCGTTGGCAGCATGCACCAGATAAGAAAAACGCACTGGGAGTAGAAAAAAAACTCAAGTTATCTTAATTTTCATTAAATAAAGTAATTAACTTTTAAACATACTTTCAACAGCCAATAGAAGGGGATGACATGGGTCAGTACTCCTGAGAAGAATTCGATGACCGTGAATATGCCAAATGTCACCCAGTAGGTCAACCATTTGGTATCATCCTGCTTGGTGCTCGATTCAATGGCATGAATTGAGATATACGCAGGATACAGCACACCAATAATATTGCACAGAAGTTGAGCGCCATAACCAAAAATCAGGTACAAGGCACATAATCCAGCGGCACCTGTATTTAAATTAGGGATAATAAACGTTTATGATGAGTAACAAAATGGTGGATTCAGGCTCTACCATAACGGAGAATGGCATGCTCCACGAATAACTCAATTAGTTTGCTTTCCAATGCCTCAAATGCCATGATTTCTAGTTCGTTAACGATACACTTCTAGCTAATAAAATTAAAAAGCCTTTTTTGCTGTGGCATAGACAGCAACAGGGGCGGATAAATAAGAAAAAGGGCCATTGAAAAGGGTCTACATATAAAATGTCAATGTAAATCTTATTATTTATTTATTAAAAATGTTAATTAATTACAAAATTGAAACAATGTTTAACAGCGTTAGTCCGCACAATTATACGTAAACTATTTTTTAAGTTTCTCTACAATATTTAACACTTCACATGAAAGGATTATTTTGAATCCATTAATGTCTTATCACACGTACTATAATGGAGTAAATCTTAAAGAGTATATGTATATACATACATGTTTGAATTTCTTCCTTTTAAAATTCATTTAATTAGGTACCTTTCAAATCTAGACATATCTCCATAGTGTGTACATACATATGTTAAATGATGAGGTAAGAATACATTAATTTACAAAACTAAAATTTTGGCCTACTATTTGCCGCTCCTGTTACAAACATATCATCTCTTGGTTATGCTAAAATTAACCTTTTAGCTGTTGTCAGAAAATGTACAAGAGTTCTGCAGTTGGGTTGTAATCCCGGCCAGTTTAGCATTGCATGCCCGGATGACCGCACCAATATCGTCGGCAATATCTTTAGCGGTTTTTTTTCTTATTGCTCATTTATCATAAATGATGTCATGCCTAAATAAATTATACATAGTTATCGAGTGAGTTTTGTCCGTTTTGCAGAAGGTGTCAAGAAGGCGAATATATGGAGGAACTAATTGGGGCGTAGCCTTTTATCTGATTCACTCATTTACTCACCTGTGCCTATATAGATAATGGGAACCCTGACATTGCGTTGTACCGTCTGGCGGTGTTTAATTTGCATAATATAATCCCAAAGCCACATTCGAGGGCTTTTTGTGAGCGTTCGCTGGTTAGCTAACTGGGTGGCTGGGGAGCTTCTACCCGCACGCACACATACAGGTAAAATATATTTTACACGTGTGCAAAGCGCCACGAACGCAACGCCAACTTGATCAAAGTCGAAGCTTGAGTTAAAGCTGAGCTTTGACCTCTTGACTGGCCAGGTGATTAGTTGAATCAATTAAATTTCAATTTTTCTCTATTAATTCCTCTGCATACAATGAAACAGTACAGCAACGTGTAAGAGAAAATATTGTACTTACGAGTAAAGTAAACAAAGAAAAGCGCAAAATACAAGTACAACAAATTCAATCCCACGTGTATTGTATGTATAGGTGAGAAGAGTATGTTGCGTGTGAGCGCTGGGTTCGCCGCAACTACACATGACTACTGGAGGAAAATTAATTTCAACTAAGCCAGTCAGCACACATCATTATTTTCAACTAATTTAATGACTGATTTTCATCTCACCTCCCCCCGCATTGTTAGTGGTTGGCCTTGCTAAATATATATCACAAAAACGGCTATTTATAAATTGCTACAGCATAATTTTTGTATGTCTGGCCACGTATTACGTAGTCATCGTACTCCTCTGACTGTCCTGATGATAAATCCTTTCCCGTGTGGATACTCACCAAAGAAAATATTGACTCGCGATAATCCTGTTTTCTGTTCCACCACATCAAGTCCCTTCGTCCAAGGCTTGGCGGGATCGTGAAGCGATTTGTCTACCGTTTCCTTGTACTGTTCAAACCATTGTTGCACTTGACTATATTGAGCTGCCATTATTAATTCTCGTAAACGATTTATTTATTTAAACTTAAAATTTCAATAGTGTATGGGAAAATAGTCTAATACAAAATGCCGACTTTATATGTCAGATTGAGTGTCGTTATCGATAGTAGTTTTACTTGTATCGATAGTTACTTCGTACAGATAAATAATAGATGAATATATTGTACAAAATTTATAGAAACAACATAAAACATTAAAAATGTGTGCTTATTTTCCAACGTAAGCTTTGATAAACATAAGTACATATGTATATATGTTGTGTTGAACAAACATTTGACCCGATGTTTATTGGAATGATTAAAGTATAATGTCAAGAATTGAATTATAAACTAAGAATTTAATGATAAACAAAAAAAAACAAATTTTGAAACGGTAATAAAAGTCGAACTCCATTTTCCAAATACAGTACCATTTTACATTTTGGGTATTTTTTTTTTTTCAATAAGGCCTTAGAGGTGGAAGACAGAAAGATATTTATATCGACATTTTTTTTTAAATCGTTTAGAGACCTTTACTAATGAAAAGAAAATAATATTCGAAATGACCGTTAAGAAAATTAAGAATTAATTTTTAATTCACTTGTTATTGTTGATTGGCAAGGAACAACCAAGTGGTTGGGGTGATGGGGAATATTTCTTTGCGGCATCATTATTTATATTCTCCTAACCGTCATTCAAGACACCCTCGCTACTGATGCATGCATCTTTTCCAGTTTTCGGAATTTCTTATGCCGATTTTCCAACAACTTGAAGATGGCTGCCATGCACCTTCCTTAGCATCTTATTTTCAAAAACCGATAAATTGTAAATTCTTTAATAATTTTTGTAAACAAGCAAAATTAGGAGCTTCAACAAATCCAAATGCCTTCCAACAATGCTCGAAATGCTAAAGCTTTTTCGAACCTTTCCCTGGTAGTGCACCACGTAGTCAACCAAATAGATCAAATACTAAACTTTCAAAAATTAATAGTGAAAACAAAATCAATCAAAAATTCTTCAATCCTATGAGCCTGCGTGTGGGCTGAGATTCTTTCCAATCATGTTTTTGACGCATTACAATGCGCATTTCATTTTTTAAAAGGCAAAAAAATAATGGTTTTCCACGAAATTCAATGTAATAATTACGCATTCTTGTATTTTGCATTGAATCTTTTTTTGAATTCTGATTGTTTGGGAAAAACCTAGATTTATATCGCCAGTGTTAAAAAACAACTTTACTATAGTTCCGAGAGAATATCGTTGCCAGATTGTTTTGTTCCCTTTTCTTCCTTAATTTTATAAGTATTTTTCAGGTTTTTGCTCTTTAATGGACAGTTCCTTCTCATTGCAAGGGAATACTCCTTTCGTGAACGGTTGTAAGTTGGTTCAAGAATAAATAAATCGGTATAAATTAGACGTAAATCGGTACAAATTGGCATAAAGTGAGTCTTAACAGAAATAAGACCGTTAAGTTTTAAAAACTCGGAAATAAATCTATAATACACTTATTGATGTTTTATTGTAATTCAGATTGATATTACAGTTTTTCGAAAGAAAGAAATTTATTTAAACCTCAATGCCAAAGTGCTGAGACTGCTCCTCCTTCTCAAACAGAAGAAGCGGCACCACATTCCTCCAGCCTGCCATTGTTCACATTCGGAAGCTGAACTCTTAAAAAAATTCGAACTTAACTTCTTTAACTATTATGATGACTGCTTTGTAAAGTACACCAAGTATAAACTAGTCAAGACGCACGCATTTTGGATTTTGGTCTCTTACCCCTGGAAGAAGCCACAACGGTACTGTGTGCTCATGAGTTTTCGAATACTTGATACACAAAATGAATCTTTTTCTTTAGAAAAGAAATCAATTAAATAGGTGGAATTAAAAAGGGAATCCGGATTGAAATAGGCCACGGCACCATCCATATTAATGCGCTTAATATGCCAGTTCCAAGTCCTGGAAACGAATTGTACCCAAAGGGCAGATCGCGGTTGATAAAAAATGTTATCCATTTAAATGCAATAAAATTTTTGTACATTTTTTAAATGAGCTTCTTATTACCAGTGTGGCCAGAGTGTAAATGAGCTTCTTATTATCAGTGTGGACAGAGTGTAAGTGCAGAGTGCAAAGTGACCAGAGAAATGCAAAAAAAAAAAATTAAAGTATAGAGAAGAGCGAAAAAGTAGGCGTCGGTCAATTGAAATTCGTCCGTCATCGTGCCAAGTATAGTTTTGCGAAGCTAGAAAAATTCATCTATTTCCATAAAAGGTAATAAATAATTCGTTTGCCAACGGGCGCAGTGTCTAGGTACTCTCTTTGTGTTCATTTAATATAAGCGCTCGTTGCGGTATTAAGAATTTTCGTGTCCTTTCGGAGGTTGGGCGGCTTTGTCTTTTTCAGTGAGATTTGCCCATCCTTTGTCCTGTCTGTGTCGGCGACATTTCGATTCGAGTATAGATAAAATTTTTATCATTTTCGCATTTCTCTTTTTATTTTCAATTGCAGAAAGTATTAATCAATCAGAATGTGTGACGAAGAGGTTGCTGCTTTAGTTGTTGACAATGGCTCCGGTATGTGCAAGGCCGGTTTTGCCGGTGATGACGCACCCCGTGCCGTCTTCCCATCGATTGTTGGCCGTCCACGTCACCAGGGTGTGATGGTCGGCATGGGACAGAAGGACTCGTATGTGGGTGATGAGGCTCAGAGCAAGCGTGGTATTCTCACCTTGAAATATCCCATTGAGCACGGCATTGTCACTAACTGGGACGATATGGAGAAGATCTGGCATCATACCTTTTACAATGAGTTGCGTGTAGCCCCCGAGGAGCACCCAGTTCTGTTGACTGAGGCCCCTCTTAATCCGAAGGCCAATCGTGAGAAGATGACTCAGATTATGTTTGAGACCTTCAACACTCCGGCCATGTATGTTGCCATCCAGGCTGTGTTGTCCCTGTACGCTTCCGGTCGTACCACTGGCATTGTATTGGATTCTGGTGACGGTGTTTCCCACACTGTACCTATTTATGAGGGTTACGCTTTGCCCCACGCTATTTTGCGTTTGGATTTGGCTGGTCGCGACTTGACCGATTATTTGATGAAGATCTTGACTGAGCGTGGCTATTCCTTCACCACCACAGCTGAACGTGAAATTGTTCGTGATATTAAGGAGAAATTATGCTATGTCGCTTTGGACTTTGAGCAGGAGATGGCCACTGCTGCTTCAAGCTCATCTTTGGAGAAATCGTATGAACTGCCCGATGGACAGGTTATTACCATTGGCAATGAGCGTTTCCGTTGCCCCGAATCACTGTTCCAGCCATCATTCTTGGGCATGGAGGCCTGCGGTATTCATGAGACTACTTATAATTCGATCATGAAGTGCGATGTGGATATCCGTAAGGATTTGTATGCCAATACCGTTCTATCTGGTGGCACCACCATGTACCCTGGCATCGCTGACCGTATGCAAAAGGAGATTACTGCCCTGGCCCCGTCCACCATGAAGATTAAGATTGTGGCTCCGCCAGAGCGTAAATACTCTGTATGGATTGGTGGTTCAATTCTGGCCTCTCTGTCCACATTCCAACAGATGTGGATCTCCAAGCAGGAGTATGATGAGTCCGGACCATCCATTGTCCATCGTAAATGCTTCTAAACAACTCAGTCGATGCGGCTGGATAACTGGGCGTGCCTCTTAACCACAGTAAAGCACACAGTTCTTTCGATTAATACCAAGAAGAGAGAGCGCACGCACGCAAAGCGAAATGTAACCGCATGATGATTGCATTCCGACAAACTACTTTTATACACAGTTTTATACAAAAGACCATAATGGATACGACCTAAAACATATACATATATATGAACGCATACAAGAAAAAACACACCTACACCCACACACACATACACCATCAAGGTACACACTCATACATACAATTTACACATTAAGGAAAAGCCCATTTTGTGTTCTAATATCGAAATTGATAAAGTTCATAACGCACATTGGCATTAATAAAATAATCATATTTGGCATTACAACAATATTACCACATTACGATACTTCCAATGCATTCCTATTACATACATACATTCCAAACATATACCTACCTACCATACCATTCTAATTGTAACCGCTTAGGCAAAGAATAAAAAGCGATGAAGAACTGAAAACAAACTGTCTTTATGTACAATAATATTAAATTGATAATTTTGAATATATCGTGGGTATGACTAAACTGTGGCTGTGATGATGATGCGGTCATTCGGCTGGTATGCCACTGGCGAGGGCGATAAACACGCGCTCTCTACGTATAAGGCAAACAAGTTTGATTTTCACCAATATGAAACAGCCAAAAGAACGAATCATTTAGCAGCTACTCCAGTTTGCAGGAAGTTGGCGATAAGCGCCATATGCGGGCGGTTGTGATTCAGTCTTTGGATTGTTTTGCTTGGCATGGCTTATCAGTGACCACGCCCCAAATATTAGCGGTATTTTCAAGTTGATCGATTACAAATCGTCCATATAGTGACCATATTACCTTATATGGTCAGGCATAATACAATTTTATATATACAGAGAAAAAGCGAGGAGAATCGGCAAATAGCAATAGCAGAGCGTAAAGCAAAACAAAGGCTGCTGACTCACCCATTAAATGCTTGGAGTTGCAACTGAGTCGAGTTGCTTGCTAGTCATTAAGTGGCATTGTTTTGCTAACCATTTTTGGGGGGATTCTCAAACAGACACACATGCACATACATACATATATACATATATATAGACAAACGCACCCCATAGCCATGGTCAATGGGAAGAGAGGCACATTTTTGGGCAGGGTTCAAATCAATCAAATGCAATTGTTCAAATTGTCTGGTTTTGGTCTAGAAACTCGCATTGACCAAAATCATTCAACCTCAACTATTGACATGGAATTAAAATTTTATTCTCGACGCCCATAAAAGTACATTTTTACATGGGTTTAGAGGGGATCTGATCGTCAAATATGGCCAAAAGGAAACCCAAGAGAATTTTAAGTATACATATAAGTGATTTCATATCTTAAGTAGTCGGCCTTATATTTGATAACAATTGCCTTGGCCTGAGATGTTTATAAACTATTTGATAAGATTCTATTAATGCCATTGATTCATTATTTTTGCCATGACAACAGCTGAGCTGCTGGGCACACTTTGGCTTACACCAACAGAGTCCAAAAAGATACTAAATTGTTCATCCCAAGTGTTCTTAATGGGAATTCTCCTATAATTTACTATTTGTAATCCATTTAAAAAGTAAATTTTATTTTTAAAAGAAAACATGGTATCAAAATGTTGAATGTATTATATCTATTTTGCAACATTTGATAGAAAAGATTTTTCAAACCCAACCCAAAAATAAATTTATCATTCAGCAAAGTCGTTTCAAACTTGGAATATTTTATTACTGTGTACGAAGTGGAACTGCGCTTTTTCATATTTATATATACATATATATAAATACACATATATTATCAATAAGAATGCTTTCTCAAAAAACCAGTGAAACATTGCCCACACCAAAATGTTCTTAAGATTAAGTCATTTAAATCTGTTGGTTTGGGTCAACCAATGAACCAAAGATATAATTAATGCTATAAATAAGAATTTCATGTATATGTAGAATGTTGCTGATTGCACATTTTGACTACATATATTTTTGGGGAAAAAAAACCCAATTTGGATTCCAGCAGATTACTGAATAGTCATTTTTAGATTTTTCAGTTTAAACGAAATATTTGACAAACAGGACGTGGCTACTTAGTCATGATTCATAAGTAGAATGAAACTTAATCAGTTAAACTTAATTTTGTAAAATGTACTTAAAATTGAACCCATTATAAAACATTTAGAATAATAATTATCAAACAATACAAATAATAATTATCGATCGATAACAAAATAGAAATATTTCATATAGTCGCAACTCACACAGTCTTATCAGCCAATGTTGCACTTGACTTTTCAGTACAAATCGTTTCTTCAAACGGACAGACGGGCATATCTTCGTCAACTCGACTGTTGACGCTGATCAAAAATACATATACATATATAATTTATGGGGTCGTAAGTCGTCCTGATCAGATGACTATACCATAGGAACGATCGGTCGAGAATAGGGTTTAACATCAATAACTTTCTAGTTTTTCAATTGAATGTCACGAAATTTGGTATTCTTGAGTTTTATATAATTCTTAACACATCTACCATGCTTTTTTGCAGAATCGGCTGACTATATCATATAGCTTCCATGGGAACGATTGATGTTTGATATCATAAACTCGTTAAAAGCGATTGTCACCAGATTTGGTAATCGTAAGTTTCATATAAGTATGTACAACATATGTGTGTAGATAGAAATATATCTACTAAGTTTTAACAGAATCGTTTGACTAGAAGAAAAGTTGAAACATGCAATTTTTTAAAAAATATTTACTTGTGCCTTTATTGGTTATTTTTCATATACATTTTTCGCTCTTTTCCCTTTTTTTTCTTTTATTTTTATTTGGTTTCATGTCTTATATAGCATACTCAGAATCGTTTGAATCGTTATACATGGATTAAATTGGCGAATTTGTTACATGAATTGTGAGTTGGTTTACAAAAGGGTTTTTTAATAATTCATTTTTTACGTTTGTGTTATGAAATGAGAAAGATAATGCTAATCATACTATTATATATATGAATTTGATTACATCTGCTATATATATATAAATCTATATATAAATACGAATACGCAATGTGTGTCTTTTTGGAAGCAAAATTGATAATTAAGGATATAAGCATATATAAAATCAGACTTCAATTCATTGTGTGAATACGTAGAATTGGCATTAAAATTAGTTGTAGATTTATATATATATATATACTAGATATAACAGAAAAATAAAGACAACAGATACTTACTCAAAAGAAAAAAGGGTTTGAAATAAAAACTGCAAAGCACTTGCCGATTCGGTTCATTAAAAAAATGTTTCGAAACCATATTCTTGTTCCAATTATATCAATTGGAAACGAAAGATATACGAATGAACCGAAACAAAGTTAAAAGTTGTTTTGCAGCCTTTATTATTATAATATATTTTATTATGTTAATAAATAAAAAAAGAAAATATTTTTATAAATTATATAAGATGATATTTTATTTTGTGGTTTTTTGTTTGTTCTAAATTTACATGTAGGCGTGTGTTCACGGTTGCGTGTGTGTGTATATTTGAATTGTATAATATAATTAAAAAATTTAAAAAATTACAATTAAAATGTATAACATTAATAATATGGAGTTTAATTTATTGCATTAGGGTATATAAGATGCTAGCACTTGTTTTCTCATAATGATTTTTCTTCTTGATTTTAACTTTTTTTCTATATATAAATATATATATATATATATATATAAATATACATATATAAATACGTATATATGCATCTATGATTCGTATTATAAATTTGTTTTGTCGTTGATAATGTTGAGTGTGTTTATGTGTGTGTATGTATGTAAGTATGTATAAATGTATGCAATTTATGTATAGATAAGATAAGACACATAATGTATTAACTAAAACAAAGCATAAATATGGATTCTTCTTCGCTATCGCTCTTGCTCTCTCTTACTTTCTCTCTGATTATATAGTAATGACTACCGAACTAAACAAGAAGGATTTATTGTAACAGATAAGGGTTACACAATTGCTGCGTTCTTAGCCGAGAATAATAATCGAATATATTATCTGTGACTGTATATGTGTCTGTGTATGCATGTTTGGATGTATATGTGTTTATATATGAATAATAATACATTGATATTGTATATACGCTTCGATATATTTATTTATGTATGTATGTATTTAACTTTTCCGACTTTCCAACACATAAAATCATTGGACATTGTTATAAAAAAACAAAAAATTGGACAACACAAAACACAAATAATGATTGCAGGATTTCCGATTGTGTGTGTGTATGTGTGTGCTTCTTCAAAATACATACAAAACATATAAGAAACGCGGGGGACTTGCTCATTTTACATGCACATGGACTTCACTTGCACTCACTTTTTCCACTTACACTATTTTGCTCGCTTAAATGCTAAATAACATGAATTCTATATAAGTAGAAATGGTATGGGAGGGGAAAGGAGGGGGGCGTTACAATTAATCATACATACATCCAATTCAGTTTTTTTTTTTTGGGGACTCTCTTAGCAATTTGTGTGCAAAAACTCAAGTAACTACCATAACTAGATAAGAATTGTCCGTTCATTACTATTCTCATGCTATAATTGCTGCCTGTTGTTTTTCCATTAGCTCCTTGATCTTTGTTCGCTTTGTGCCGGCCGTGGCCGCATAAAGCATTTATCAGTAAGCCTGCGCTTCCTTATAGTCACTCTGATCGGATGTGTAGAAATCCTCTAGTTTCCATTGGAGTGTCTCGAATGTGGGTCTGCGCATGGGATCTTTGTGCCAACATTCCAGCATTATCTCATACAATCGCTGTTCGCAATTTGGTGGCATTGGCATACGATAGCCGTGCTCAACCTGGGTTAATACTTCGGCATTGGTCATACCTTAACAAGCACAAATTAAATTAGTTAGTTATTGCGTTAATATGATTTTCATTAATCCAACTCACCTGGATATGGTATGCGTCCGTAGGTGACCAGCTCAGTGAGCAGAATGCCAAAGCTCCAGACATCAGACTTGATCGAGAATTTACTATAATTGGCTGCCTCTGGTGCTGTCCATTTAATGGGGAAGCGTGCACCAACTCTGGCCTCATATTCATCCTCTTTGATAAGTCTGCAATTGAATTTATATAGTTTATGAGATATTCATTCTGTATGTAATATGTAATGTACTAACCTGGCCAAGCCGAAATCGGCGATCTTTACTATATTGCCATCACCGACAAGGACATTGCGCGCCGCCAAATCTCTGTGGATATAGTTCTGTGATTCCAAATAGGCCATGCCGGCAGCTATTTGTGCGGCCATATCGATTAGCGTTTGCATTTTGAGGCTTCGACCTTTGCCTGCAATGGCTAAAAGATATTAAAGAAAAAGAACCAAAAAATACAAGAATAATATTGCAATTTGCCATGAGACATGAAAAAGCGATCGAGCGAGCGATTTAGCGAACGAACGAGCGAGCGAGTAGTAGTAGTAGTAGTAGTAGTGGACGAGCGGGCATGAGGGGGTTGCGTGAAAATGTACAGAGAAATGTTATGTTATTGTTGTAGTTGTTTGTTTTGGGTTTTAAAAAAATGCAAGCGTATTTTTTTTTTATCAATGGTAAATGTGTTCATGTCGAGGGATAATTATAGATTGCTCTCTCCACATACCTTGCAGATATTCCAATAAGGAACCGTGCTTCATCAGTTCGGTAATAATGTAGATTGGCTCCTCCACAGTGCATACGGCATACAGTTGAATGAGCTTGGTGTGGCGCAGTTTCTTCATGATTTGAGCTTCGGCTAAGAAGTCTTTTGGATCCATTGTGCCTAAAATAAGAGCAATCATTAGTTAGCAAAAGATAAGGAGCGAATTTCGTTTCACTTACCTGATTTCAGAGTCTTAATGGCCACCGGGGTTGTATTATTCCACAGACCCTCCCAAACGTCACCAAACTGACCAGAGCCCAATTTGCGTACAAACTTCAGGGAAGTTCTATCAATCTCCCATTGATCGCGGGTTCGATGCGAGAGGCCTTCAGTGACAGGCTTCTCAATCTATTTTTTTTTGTCGAATTAAAGAAAAAATGAATTAGTAAATTGATTGGCTGATTGTTTGATTGATTCATTTTAATTATTAATGATTAAAGTTTATGTGGATATCGGTGCCAATTGGTTAATGAGATTGTAGCATATATTCAGGCTTTATATACAAATCGTTTGAATGACTAGCAATTCGTTATATTGATTAAATTGGTTAGATTGGATTCCAAGCAGCCATTCGGTCAAAGTGCAAATGTTAAGATAAAGAAAATTAAATAAAATGCAGTCCAATTAAAAAGCAATGTTATCCAATTTAGCACAAAATGATGCACTTTTATTTTAATAACTAAAGACAGATGAAAATTGGTAAAGTATCCTTTCATTTTAAATCTATCTTGTTTACTTTTACAAATAAAATACTACAAAGACAGACCAACGAATCTGCATAAGGTTTGAGAACTCTATAGTAGAGTAATATCTCGTATATACATATTAAAGCTCCATTTGAACGGAATAAAAATAATTAATTGTCTTAAACATGCTTTAAGTGTTGGTCATAAAAACAAGTTTAGTACAGAGGGTCTTTAAGTTTTTGTTTTTTAAACTGAATTTCATTAGAATCGGGCGTTTCTGTAATCTATTATAAATCCTCTATATATAATATAAAAACTTTCACTATATTATAAACATAATTGTTTATTTTTATATTTATTTAGTAATTAAAACGATTTTTCCAATAATATTTCAACATCATGGGTCGTCTAGATAAGTTCTAACACGAATTTTCAGTTTACTTGGAGAAGCTTACAACTGGATGGATGTAAAGATTGTTTTAACAGGTAAAGCTTATACTTGTACTTAGTATTTTGATTTCTTCTACAAACAGTTTCAGCATTTCATTCTTTCGTACTTATGTATAAGATTTTTGAAACTTAATATAGAAATTATAATTTATAAATTTAGCATTTGCACTTTGAACTTGGACTGTAAATGGTAGTGAATGATATAATATTTGGAATGGAATATTATTATATATAATCATATATAGTATGTATATATGTATATTCGATTAGATTTGTGTTGACGTGAGAGTGGATTATTGTGTTGGTTCGTTCATTTGGATGGGCAATAAACACACACGCACACATTACAGAGAATCCTACCTCAAAAACACCCGAAAAAGAATTTGTCTTTTATTTGTTAGTTTTTTTGTTTTCGTATTTCATAATTTTGTTAGTAGTACAAGAAGTTAATCGATTTAAAGGAAAAACGTATGCCGTAAAAAAGAAAAAACACAATAGTAGTTTAGTATATAAAGTGTTAAACAATGCAACAATGGATTATTAGAAAATTATAAATGTTTGTATGTAATAACAATGTCAATGTGGATGTTAAATATCGAAATGTGAGTGAGAATGTTTCATATATGGAATGTTAATGTTAATGCATAACTTAAGTCAAAATACAATGAGCACTTGAGCCAATTTGTTGGCCAATTGTAGCTTACCTGTACACAGGGTTTGCATAAATTGACGCACAGGCCATCCGAATCCTTGGAATAATGCTCCACCAGCTCTTGCAGGGTTCTACGAGTGAACAAAAAGAGAGAAATTTACGTTAGTGAGAAAATGTTGTTGCATTTGATCATATGGGCAACTCACCTAAATGTTGTACGTCTGGCAATGAAGAAGCCGCCCTCATCCAATTGTCTGATGCGATAATGCTTAACCGTATCTCCATCGCGCACTGCAACAGCAGAAGCAGCAACAAAAACAAAATAAAATTTAATCACATTAACAAACATTCATTCATTCTATCTATGTATATGTATATATAATTCTTCTATATAGCATGGTCACGCACCTGATAGCGAGTAGTCATTGTGACGGCTCTCGGAATCACGAATTAAAAATGCACCATGTTCATTCTCTGGCAGTAGAAGTTTTTTCTCAGCCTCAATGCGTTTGATTTTGCGGAAGTACCAACTAAAAAGGAAATATAAATATGTAGATTAATTTTAACTTGAATAAAATTGCATAAATATAAAGTACAGATCAAGTCATAAATTTGACATAAATTTGTTTTTGTCTTCTGTTTTGGAATTTAATAGCAGGAAATTAGTTATGAAAATGATATAGGCCTACTCTCCTTGAGTAGATGACACACGTGGGTGGACAGGTGTAGGCAGGCAGTGCACACACCTTAAACGCAAATTTTATCAAGAACATGATCATGATTTATGTATTTTTCGTATGTAACGTTTTTAGGCTTCCTTTCTTTTAGATGCTTTTCGAATCAATGCTATATCATTTATACTTTACATGAAAATTATGATTTTGCTTTTAAAAATAATTTGTAAGCTGTTATTCAATTCTAAATTAATATGAACCACATAAAGTATTTCAAATTGTTTCCCATTTATAATTACACATTATCGTTTCGCTATATACCATTATTATGTACATACATATGTGGCTTAAGAGAAAGTGATTTAAATGCGAATCACTAAAATATATTTTTTAAGTTATCTTTTTCCTGTGTTTTAAAGTTAAATGCTTTAAAGTACTAAACTATACGAATTGCATTTAAGATAAAATAAAAATGATTAATTCCTTGTTTTTAGAGATCCAATCCAACTGAAATTTAAGATATAAATATCTTGACAACTGAAATATAAGATATAATATAAGTATCTTAAATTTCAGTTGGATTGGAACGATTTCTTATCTATTATTACTCAAAAGAAAATTTAAAAAAATATAAATGATTCACTCTTCTTTAAAATAATTTTTTACTCAAGTACTTAAATTATGTATATCTTAAATTTCATTTGGATTCGAACGATTTGTTATCTATTATCAGAAGAAAATAAAAAAAAATATGATTCAGCCTTTAAGGTTTGTAAGCCAAAATAAAAAATTTTACTATAGTATATTTTTGGTATTTCTATATATATTCTGACTGAATCACATTCAGATCACATCTCAAATTAAGTTTTCGCTATGTTACTCATTCCACTCCAATTTTTTTTGGTGATAACAACTTAAATTCGTATTTTGGGTGTGAAATTGAAATATTATTGCAATTAAGTACTCAAATCATCATTTACAAGATGAAAAGTAGTTAGAATATTGTTTTTTGAAACGGTTGACATGTTCTAAAATTGTTATAGTTTTTGTATTTCACAATTAATGGAAACTAATGGAAAGATAGAAAGATGGAAAGGTTTATAATGGTTACTATAAACTCAGTTGACTCAACTCACATGAGTTAATGATGAGGAGGAAGAGGAATTTGATGAATCAATCGCATTGAAGTTTGACGAAAGCACTTCAATCCAATTTGTTGCGGCATTAACATTGACCTTAATATCAGATGATAACTGATGAAATTGTTGAAAGGTTTTTTTCTTTCTTTTTACTCTCTTTTCAGGTGGTTTCTTTGTCTTGTGACTGTCAAATGTTTTTTATTTTTGTTATATAACAGGTTCAACAGTTCACATTAAGTTAACGGATGATGAATGGATGTGAATGATGGAATTTCTGTCAGTTTGTCAGTTTTCAGAGGAAAACGAGCAGACAACTTTTCATTTCAATGCACACAGATGAAAAGAACCAAGCAAACCAAATTCCTATCCGCAGAAGGGCAGTATTCTCTTTTTCCGCTTTTGGAAAAAAAAAAAGTGAAAACTACTTTTATGGAACATTTCTAGTGCAGTTGGTTCCTCTCTGGCACACAATTCCAAAAGCACCTCCAGCTAAATTTTGCATAAATTGAAAATCTTCCCTGGTGAAGCATCTGGTAGCAGCACATTCAAGGTAAGTGGTCGGCCGGCTGGTCGGTCGGTCAGTCAGTTATCTGTTTTCTTCTTATTCTTCCAGTTGGGCATCATAAACTGGCCTGGTCTGGCTGGCAGGCAGGCAACATGCTATCTCAGGTGACTATAACTATGGTTATGGCTCGGCTAAGATTGGTTTGGCTCTTTGGTCTGGCAGCATTCAGTTCTATTGAATTTCACTTTGGCTCTCTTGTGGCTGGCTTGTTTTTATGAGTTTTGCTGCTATTGCTCGCTCCTTTGGGCTAACATTTTAACAGGAATGCAGTGCCCAATGGCCAAAGCTGCAAAGTAATCTGATTGTGCAAAAGCCATTTAAAGGTATTATTAAAAGAACTTGTGTACGTATGTATGTGTGTATCTTGGACTCTTGACTGCATTTAATTGGCTGTCTGTTTGCCAGCCAAAGGAGCAAAGAAAAAAGAAGTGGTAAACTATTTGGCTTTTGGCTCCACATTTGCACATGTTGACGTTGTCGTTGCCATTGCCGTTGTCATCAACAACGGTTGTCTGCCATCGCCATCATCATCAGCATCAACAGCAGCTCTTGCAACAAAGTTATCCAGCAATTTGCCAGTCAACAGGATGCCAACTGCTTACCTACCTAGCTAGCTAGATGACTGCCAACCAGCCACTTCCTCCACATATCCACCTCCTACTTATGTATGTGTGTCTAGGCCTAGCATTTTACTCATGAATGGGAAACCAACCCACCAAGTGGTTTCGTGGTGCACACAATTTGATTGATTGGCGACCTGAAGCTGCCTCTTGCCAGCACGTGTCTATTACGCCAATAAACGTTTATTAGACGCCATTAAATCTGCTCTCAAACAAAAAAAAAAGAACATAAGCTCCAACCACGTTTACTGTGTTATAGAGGGAAGTGGGAGGGAGGAGGAGTCTATTTTAGTTTATTTTTAGATCCTGATCGTTCAGTCATGCATGTCTTTTATAAATATGCAATAGGTGGACTTTAATTACTCAGACAAGCATAGACATCCTGTGCAAAGAGTGAGCCTAATGGCTAACCAATCTGGCCAGCAAGCAAAAGGGGACAGACCAAAATAAAATATAACGTTTATTAAGCAGAAGGAATCGGAAATTATTCAATTATGTAACATACATATATCATTTGCAAAAAAAAAGTGTTGTTCAATTTACTAGCAAATCAAACTTAATCAACTTCTACCAGTTTCTTGATACTATTTTATTGTTTTCGAAACCTTTTTTAATTAAAAAAATGTTTCTTAAAAATCTTGACCATTATCTGATATGAGATATATGTAGGAGTATTATAAACTATTTGTCGGACTTGACTATGTTGATATTACTTAGTCTTGTTGAGAATTAAACTGATGTCTAACTGAACCCCTGTTAATAAGAAAGTTTTGTGTGTTTTTTTTAATAATATTAAGTAAAACTTTACTTAAAGTTTTTTGATTCTTGCAGTAATTCTTATTGATTATTTAGTTTTCTGTTTTAGTTTTTTTTCCAGTGTAAAGAAACATCGATATCTATGTTTTGCCATGGCCTGTCCATTCATTTTTCATGATTGCAGGTTACAAAAACACACAAGAAAAATTGGTCTAGAAAACTCGACATGTTTATTTATAGATATATAAACAGGCCAACCAAATACCAAAGTGAGAGAGAAGCTCACTTGTCTCGAAACCATAACCAAAACCGAAACCAAAATCAAATGCCTGGTCGTTTTGGCCAAAAGAGTTGTTGCACATGCTCTTCTATATGTTGTTGCATGCATTTCAACGGCCCGCGGGCGTCGTTCAAATGGCCATTTCGGGCTCGTCTTGCAGGCAACTTTAACTTTAACTATTTTTAAACAGCGCTTTAAGCAATGTAATGTGATTTTGTCTAAAAATATCCACATAACAACTGCAACAGCAACAACATCAGCAACCGCAACAAGATCGTCGTCTACAATTTTTCTACGTTCGGTTGCTTGATGGTGCATGGTGCATGGTGTCTGTCTGCCTGTTTTTGGCCATGGTTAGTGGAACGACAACAACTTTGGCTTGTACAAAACTTTGGCCTAACATGTTTGTCTTGTTTTTGGCTCGGATCTCGGCTGGTAACTTAATTGCAAAGGCACTGAAGAGTGTGTGTGAGTGTGTGTGTGTGTGGGGACCATGGACATGCACTTTAATGTTAAAATTAGATTAAGTGAGATCGATTGATCGATGAATCGATCGATCGACTGATATCTGTACTTATATGTATAACTACATCTAAATTCTTTCTGTGACTGTTCCAATTTTTACACTTGACGCACTGATGTCCCATTGCCTGTACCTGTGCCCGTGTGTACCTCTGACTGCTGTGATTGACACACGATTGTGGCTTGTGCCTAGTTTGGGCCTAGTTTTCACCGTGCCCAATTCTAACTACACGCTATATATGTATATATGTATGTGTATATATGTACATATAACAAATTACAAAAGTAGCAGCAGCCAAGAAGAAAAACTATTTCATACAACGGTTTTCTTTGGCTGGCTCGCCTTTTCCATTCTGGCTGGGGCAATTGTTCGATTCTAAAATGGGACAAAAGTTGAAGTTAAATGCTTCAACATTATTAAATTTATTGAAGCAGGTCAGGATGCCGACAATGACAATGATCATTGTCATGATATATCATTGAACGTAATGATGTTGCATTGTTTGTGCAATTAATTAGCAAATATCTTCGAAATGAAACGGAATCAAACGGGTTTTCCCTCCTCAGCAGGGGGCACCACTAATATCATCAACGGGGCATGATTCATAAAAGATAAACCGGCCAGCCAGACTTTATCATCATCATCATTATCATCAATTGCTGATCATCTTATCGCATCTCATTAAGTAATTGTTAATTTGTTATATAATATTTTCTTCGGAACATCGAACACGTTTTTCGAGGACAATTTGATTAATGTCTATTGAACCGATATTTCTAGCTAAATGCGTAATTCCATTTGATTTTGTTTTTCGATTATTGATTAACGAATTTCCACTTTTGCATATTAATTGGAGTATATTTTTTTCCTCTTTCGACGGTCACGACAAAAATGCAGTAATGGAAAATTGAAATATATATATGTACAAGTGTGTGTGTGTGATGTGTGTGTTGTGTGTAAGTGCACTGTCACTTTCTCTATATAATTGTCTTCTCTTGGATATGTGTGCTGCCTTCCAACATCCGTTGCCCTGCCTGTGTGCATTTATTTTAAAATATTTAATTAGAAACAAAACATTTTAAATAAACAAGTGAAACCAGTTTAAGTTTTTGAATACTCTGCACTTTAAATTGTATATCTATTTACGAACAATAGTGAAGCAGATTCTTCAACAAGATTCAGATTAAAATCAGAAAACTTGACTTTTTTTTTTGCCGAGAGCAAAAGAATTTTTGGACATTTAAATCTTTTCCCCTATTTATCATTTGTACACTTTGAACTATACATATATTCAATATTTATCGCTTAAACAAATCTAATTATAAAAAATAATATCAAATGATCGAGATTATTATTCAATTTAAAATTGGCCTATATATATTGGTTTCCCCGTGAAATCACTGTTAACGGGACAGAAAATTCTATATAAACGAATTAACTAGTTAACAGAGGGTTTAGCCAAGTCCAGACATAGACTTTAAGAGTATTCTACATTGATTATATATTCTAGAATAACTTAATATATGTATATATTATTCAATTTGCAATACTCAGCCAATAAATTTCAATTTTCATTCTGTTTGACTGGGTGAACTTACCTGAAAAGAGAAGTAGATAGAAAATATATTACATTAATATAATAATTCTATAAGCAAACATTTAATCAATGGGAAATAATCTGGAATTTACTTTTGACACGCGACACATGAAATTGCAAATGCAAAAATTATATATGAATTAAAAACGAATTTTTAATTACTTGCAAATTCCATGCAATTTCCCCTGGTACCTCAATTCTAATTAGTGCAAAGTGCTGACTGACGAGAGAAAAACACAAACATTCACACAAGTTCACACACCCAGCGAATTTATTCATTTATGATGTTGTCAAATTGCAATTGGCGGAATTAAACCGCAATTAAAGTATTAAATCCATTGTAAATACATATGTTATATAAAGTTTTTTTAAGGGCTTGAAACTTCCGAATTTAAAAGGTAATCAAGTAGTCCATGGTTCTATCGCTTCATCTTGGTATCTGGTTGCAATGCTATGAACATTTTTTTTATAAAAGTTATTAGAGTTTTAGAAAGAAATAACTTGTTTACATATTGATATAAACATACAGAAAGCATAAATTTTAATCATGATGAAAACAATTAGACAGATCAAAAGATATATCACATAATTCTCATACACTTTTCCGACTGCTATAAAACATATATTTCTATACATTCAACACATTACTTTGACCTTAATGTGTTTTATGGCCCCATAAAATTTATATTAATTTGTTTACTATTCCTAATAGTAATGAAATAAACGAATTTTAAATATAAAGAAATTTAGTCATTGTCTATATTTAAAAGTAAAGCCACTGCAATGGTGGTTACCCTTTCTGAATATTTCCTAGAAATTAAGATTAAAAAAAACCATTGACGACAATTTCTCTATACTAATTTATTCAACTTAAACGTGAATTTTAATATACTAATTATAAACAAAATATATATATGTACATATATTTCTTTTTCATGTTAAAGTGAGGTTATAAAAACTTTGACTTAAATCTTGGCTGAGTCACAACTAAATCAAAAATAGTTTTTAGCTTAAAATCTTAGAAAATTTGCATCTACATATATAAGGCTAATAATGTTAATAATTAAAAAAATCAATTTTATTAAACTGTGGCAATAATATTAGCGGAATGACGCAGCAAACTTTTAAAAAGACATCAACAAATTGTGTAAATGGCAGAACAAATTAGTCAACAAATGGAAACAAATAAACTATAATTGCATGAAAAATAGAGGAAGATAAATAGAACTTCAGATCTGTAATCAAATATTGGATAAGAAATATAAAGACTGATGAAATAAAGAAGAATAAATCAAACAATTTTATCAATAGCTTTCGTTTCAGACGTTAAAGACAAACTGTAATTGTGGCTTTAACTAAACGCAATGCATTTCCTGCATGTTTCCAGTTTTTACACACACATACATACATACACAGATAGACAATTGACAATTGTGGTGGAAAATTGGTTAGGTGGTTTGCTTGTTGTCTATTTATAAAACTAAAGCAAAGCAAAAGCCACTCCACAGATTGCCACACACAATTGTTGGATGGCGCCAATTGGTAGCTAAGCTCCAACATTCATACAGCAGAGAAGTTGGTTAAATAAGCAGAAAAAAAGAGATGCAGCAAGAAAGAGAGAGGGAGAGAGACAGAGAAAGAGAGAGGTAACAAATGAATGGGAATTGGTATTGAGTCGAATGCTGTTTTTCTAGTTATCTTGTTTATCCAACAATGCGCGTAAATTGGCTCCTTTAGTTAGTGCAGGATGCTGCCTAATATATAGATGTATTCAGTTAATTTGAGCCATATTAAATGGCATGGCACTCCATTAAACAGTTGCATCAATTGGATTTTTATGCAGAAATAATTTGTTAATTATTAGGCTTTCAGTTTTGTTTATCTGGCTAATAAGAATTTGCAGCTGGCAGCCGTTAACGAGACAACAGTTGCATTTCCTTTTGTTTTCAAGTGAAAATGTGCAAATAGAAAATGCTGTCATGACTATAGAAAAAACACACTCTCTCACACTCACACACACACATTAGCATTTAGAAGAAGAAAGAAATTATCAAGTTCCTGCAGCAACTTTCCACAAACATTAAATTTCTTCTCTTCATCTGTTAATTGTTCCTTTTTTTTTTTTGCTGTACATAAATTTAGTAGTTCAATGTCATTCCCATTATCTATTGTTATTGTTGGAAAAATTGTCGTGATTTGTTCGATAAGTAGATTTATATTTACGTTTATATGATACAAAAGCGCCATCAAGTTTATTGTTCTAGAAAAGTAGACTTAAAATAAACAATAATGGCTGGACACGATACGATACAACACTTTTTGGGTAGGTCCAAAACCCACTTGATAGTGTTGTTACGCTTCAGAGAACTTTACTTAATACCTAATATTTACTTGTCAAATTGAAAACTGATCACCACAGAAAGAGAAGGAGTGAGAGAGAGACCCAGGGAGATGAAGGTAGATAGACGAGAGACTTCCCCACGTGCTTACACTATTCTTTTTACTTATGTAAACCGATATGAAGACTAACTGCTAATGATCGTTATTTGCCGTTTACGATTCGTTTTTATTTTTATTTGGGGAAGGTTCTGTGTAAATTATATAGTAAACTGGGGCGTCGTCTAGTTCACATATGTATGTATATACATACATACATACATATACGTAAACCTGCACATTAAACAAACAACACTAACCGCACCCAGTTCATTTGTAGTTACTGTGGGTCATCAGCGTTTTTGCAAATTACTGGGGAGGAAGAAAACAGAGCCATAGAAACAGATATCTGTAACACAAATACGAAAAGTACTATGTATATATTTATTTTTTAGCTGCTGCCAAGCAAATTGCATTCTAACAAAATCAAATTAGTGGTATGCATTGGGAAATGAGTTTTTAATTTCTAACTATTAGTGGGTAAAAAGATAGGAGTCAATAATGGGTCTGTTTACTCTAAATTGAATAAGGATAAGCGCTAACATTCCAGAGAATATTATTGCACAATTGTAAATCAAAATAACAACCAAACATTTAAATTAAATGATTTTCCCTTTAGACAACATTATCTGTTCTACTTAGGGACTATGCCAAATCAATTAACAGCTGTTTTTTCAACGATAAGTCAACCAAAAGTTTATGTAAAAATTTGCACCTAGTTTTTTTTTTATCATTTTTTGCAACTTTCATTCTATAGAAAACTATAAAAACAAAAGGCTAGAGAGACGACGCCAACGACGACGACACGTCGTCTGACTAATGCAAAAGCTATTAGCAACAACAAGTCATAATTTAAATTCAACATCAGTTAACACAATCCACAGCCAAGTTAAAAGTCCCAGAGTCTGCTAATAAGATAGAGAGAGAAAGAGAGAATCTTTAAGCTTCTCTCGTTGGAATCTTTTTGCTTTGCTTTTTGGATTTGCTCATCTTTTCTTTCTTCAACTTGTTGGTTACTTTTTCTTCTTTCTGTTTCTTTTTTTTTATTATTTTTTTTTTTTATTTTTTTGAGTGTTGTAATCGCAGCGAATACTCGGACTCTTGAACAGAGACTCAGACACGTTCAGCAGACAGACACGTCGTCGTTGACGTTCAGTTGAACATTTATTAACCTGCAAAATATTTGACTATCAAATAAACGCACAAATTGCCTGCCACATGCCTATGTACATATGTATGTACGTTTGTACATATTGTATTTTACATAGAGTGGCAACAACCAGATGGGAGGTGGGGAGGCTCCTCCTAGGATCCAAAGAAGTTCATTAAGTGTTGGCGACGACGAAAGTCGTGACAATTTTTATGACACGGTGCTTTTAACAATTAAAACCGATAAACAAACATTGCTCGAAACATTTTTTTATAGTGTTTGAGGAGCTAAGCTGATGGTTTCGGTTGGTGTCCACCATCCCGTCCGAAATTTGTGTGCTTTTGAATGGCGCTTGTTATATTGTTTGAGTGGCGTTTGGGCCAGCACGTGTATGGAGTTATTTGTATTGGATATGCAAATTTTTACCAACTGAACCAATTTGAAACGTTTTGGCCTTGAAGTTTGTTGCATTTGTTTCACACAAATATGCCCATATTCGGGCTTCAAGTGGAAAATTTTGGCATAATAATGACACGACAAACAATTGCTACCAACAAAGCAAAAATGAAAAACAAAAAGAAACATTGTAAAACACACACAATTTAAACAAAATTTGACTAAATGTTTGTTATTAGGAACTCAATCAAAGCAGGTATGTACATACATATATTTAAAAAAAGGAACCCGAAGTGTAAAGTTCACATTGAATTGAATTTTATAATTAGTAACAAAAGTCGATTAAAAACATTTCTTCTTTTTCTTCTTTTTTTGTTCGAATAAATCTTAAAAAAAAAAAAATAAAAATCTGTAATAGTTCAAACAAATATAATAAAATATATTTTAATAATAAAACTGCATTGAACTAATAATTGAATTGTATAATAATAATATATGAAATTTTCTTTTTCTTCACACTAAATTGGAGTATTGGAAAAAAAAAGACTCTAAAAGTTAATTTTGGAGAATTATAGATGAGCCGTTCGATAAAGATTTCAACGTAATCTGTACAAAGATGTTATTTACACGTTTTCTTAAAGTTTTCTACATATTCAATCAGGGACTGAAAATAATTATTATTTTGTTTCGTTTGTATCCCAACAAATCATTCAGACTTGAGAGAACAAAAAGTATCAAAATTTAATTTTTTGCATATAATTTATGCATTTTATTAAGATTTCCAAATTAATGATATTTATTAATTTGCCCCGAATGTAAATTTTTAACTACAATTTAAAACAGACAAAAACACAGAGAAATTATAACACTCAAGTTTAAATACTAAATAAGTATTTGCATAATATAATTTTTTTTCTCTTGTTTCCAACTGAAAAATAAGTCTAATATATTAAATAATATTGGATGAATTCAACGTAAAAAAGCCAATACTAAAACTTGTGTAGTAGTTTGTAGGCAAATTCATTTTTTTAGGAAATGAAAAAAGTTCAAATATTTCTTCATTATTTGGCAATCTTTTAAAATAGATTGAAAATTATTATAGTTCTTTGCTAATTTCTGAATTTACATACTTTTTCCAAATGGTAAAAGTTAATGAATTTTCTTGATTGCTCGAAGATTCTTTCTTATCGAGAAAAAAAACCATATTTATATATATAAATACATATATGTATGTGTATAATTAGGTATATGAAATTTGGCCTTAAATATTACTGAATGAAAAAACCCCATTTGGTCGTGCTCTAAACATTCAAATAAACAAATTGCATTCAAATTGTTTTTAAGACTGAAACTTACGATTTTTCATTTAAAAATTCACCGCGCGTAAATTCCGAAAGTCGCCGCGATTTGCCTTTCTTGGTGGCTTTGCTATTGGGTTTTGTAGTTGCTGTTGGATGGCAATTTAGATGGGCACACGTATGCAGGGAGACGGATATGGGGGTGGAGCTGGAGCTGGGGGCGGGCAATGAGCGGCTTTTCTCAATGACAGATGTCAGAGCATTAATAGTAGGAGCAGGATGAGGAGGATGAGGTGGGGGACAACTACAATCCAGTTCATCCTGCTGTTGCTGCTGCTGCTTCATCTCTGGGCAGCTGCATTTAAGTGGCGTTTGATTCGACCATCGACGTAAAGGCTGTCTAGGTTTGGTTTCCAACGCCATTGTCAGGCAAGTGTCTAGCGAATGCTTCTTCTTTTGGATGACCTGCTGGTGACAGGTCTGA
The DNA here is from genome assembly GCA_037075365.1 of Drosophila emarginata. NCBI lineage: Eukaryota > Metazoa > Arthropoda > Insecta > Diptera > Drosophilidae > Drosophila > Drosophila emarginata. The sequence continues at coordinate 4,954,276 of JBAMCD010000324.1, forward strand.
TGTTGTTGTAGCTGATGCTGGAGCTGAAGGCATTGATGTTGCTTCAAGCTACGACGTGGTCGTGGCGGTGACGGTGTGGTTGGCGGAGAAATAACTACGGACATGGATATGGCATCCAGTGAATTGGATTTCATCAGCGAATGATGATGATTATTGCATTCTGGATCGTTGTTGTCATTTGCCTGCCTTTGCTGGGCTATAATGCGAGTGTAAAGCTCTTCGGAATCCAATGGTAGCAACAGATTGGTCACACCAATGCGTCTTTTTGCTTGGCTGCGCTTCTGTTTGGACTCGGATCTTCCATCATGGGCAGCATCTGTGGCATCGTCCGTTGCTGTTATTGTTGCTGATTTACTATAACTTAGGATATTGGACAGGCGACGCATTTTATGGGGCTTGGCTTGGGTTGGTTGTTTGCTATTGGCGTTGGTGCCTTCCACCTCAGCGGGCGTTGCCATTGCCGCCGGCTCATCCACTTGGCTGACCACAAAGCGCGTTGTCTTTGCAACTGGTTTTGCCTTCACTGATACACCGCAGCCATTTCCAACACCACCACCAGCATCTCCTCCACAAATGGTATCCAATTTCTCTTCTTGTAGAATATCATAAATTAGTCCCAAATTGGCACTGCTTTTTGCGTTTGAATTTTCTGCATCGCTAATAATAGTCACAGCACTTGATTGTCGTTGGAGCTGTTGCTTCTGACGTTCCTTTTTCTTTACAATGTCATAGATAACATCATTGGATATGCAGTTTTCCCGTTCTAAAATGGAACTAAGACTCTTACGTTGCCATTTGTCACAGGTAAATGTGGCCGATGCTGTTGAGGAGGATGACGATGAGTTTGTTTTGCGATACAATATCTCATAGATAGTGCCATAGGTCATATATTTATCATATTTCTGATATGTCAATTGATATATATCATTTTTACGCTGTATAATATCATAGATGGTGCCATAGACCAACTTATCATAGATTTTAAAATTGCGACGATACGAAGAGCCCGATGAAGATTGACAATTACTTTTCTGTGCCAATTTGACATAGGCCTGTAGTTGCTTCTCCTCAGATACATCCTCTTTCTCCAATTCAAGGTCTAGCTCCAACTCCATCTTTTTCTCCTTTTCCTTCTGCTTTGCGTTTTCATCGCTTACCTTCTCCTTCTCTTGTTCAGTCTTTCGTTCTTTGGTCGAGTTGCGTCGAGGCAAAAAGTAGCTGGCAAAACTTTTCCGTTGACGCGAATTCTGACGTTTCAATGGTGCGGTAGCACCACTACTGGTTATGGTGGGTGAGTCCATTTCACTGGGCTGAATTTCCTTAACCAGACGCTTAAATTCCTCATATGAGGTGCGACGCTTATGTGCCTTGGCTCTCTGCTCTTTGGCCGCAAATTGTTGATCAAGAATTTGTGATAGAAAATCGGAATTCTTACGCATAACCTCTGTGGTGGAGGTTGTTGGCGGTGGTGGAGCTGCTGTGGTTAATGTTAGATCGCCATCAGCAGCATTGTCAGCATCGCCGGTATCCATTTCATCTGCCTTAAACTTGTTTACGCAATCCGGTTTAACTCTCTTACCGTCGCCACTTTTGCCGCCTTCATCGCTTGTGGTTTCTTGTTCTGAAATTGAGGCAAGCCCTATAGTTGTTGCCGCTGCTGCTGTTGCTGTTGTTGTTACTACAGCTACAACAGTTGTTGTTGTTGTCGTTGGGATCACAGTATGGCTGTTGCTGCTTTTTGTTGCGTCATCATCCTCCACTTTGGCCATAGCTTCCGTTGCATTAAACATGGCTTTGAACTCTTCATAAGATTTACGACGATTTCGCGACTGAGTCAAACATTCCTTATAATTGAGACGAGCAATTTTCTCGCTAATATTTGATGTTGCTGCGGTTGCTGTAGTTGTTGTTGTAGTTGCGACTGCAGCTGTCGCAGCTGCCAATGCATCTAATTTATTTTGCATTTCCATAAAACCCGAATCCATGGAACTTAGAGTGCAGGTGGAATCAAAGCTTGTCTTTCGACTGGAATTCTGGCTACCAGGTGAATTTGGTTTTGGTGGCGTTGGTGGCGGTGTAACCAATTGAGCCAATACTAATAACTCTTCATCATCCTGATTAGGTAAACCCAATAGGTCAACATTTTGTTGTTGCTGTTCAATTCTATCACATTCATCATTTGTCAAATTACCTTCTGCCACCTCTTGATCATCATCGAAACTAATCAAATCACGGGGCTCTTCCGGAACAGCAGCCAGCATAGTTATAGGCATTTCCACCTCCTCCTCACCGACTGTTGACAACAGGTGCTGTTGTTGTTGTTGTTCCCTGTCTAGTATTAGTTCAGTCTTTGTTTGAATGTCGCGTTTTTCGCGTTTGCTCACCACAGCGTAAAGCGGGACCGATGATGATAATGATGTGGACAGAGCGGCTGTCGGCATTAAACTGAACGCCTCATTGCTATTGCTGTTCGCTCTAGTGAACGATTCCGAGACACCGACGCCGACAACGCCACCGCCGACAACACCACCACAACCCACTCTGGTCACATTGCATGCACTGGCACTACGATTATGAAAGATCTTCACACTGTGCATGGGTAATTTGTGATGACGATTGTTGGCCGATGGACGATTACGGGCTATGCCCATTGATATGGTGCCAGGCTGTTTGTGACGCTGTTGCCTTCGATTATATTTGCTGGCAATGCTGCACACAGGATCGTCCATAGTGGGTAGTGGGTCATTGACCACCAAATCGTAATCCGAATTGCATCTACTGCTATTTCTCAGATATCGTTTTAGTCGGCGTCCCGCACAGGAACCGTTATGTTGTCCCCCATGCTGTTCATTCATACATTTGGCACAGCAAAGGAACTCATATAAGACATCATCTCCATCCCCTTCGCCCACCTTGACCAAATCTGTATCCACAGATGGTGGCGGTGAGGAATATTTCGGTTCTAACAAAAATTCCAATTGAGCTGCTGCAGCGGCCACAGCTGCTGCTGAGGGTGTAGCGGCGGCAAACGATGAGGCAGATGATCCCTGCTTTATGTGGTTGCCATTGCCATTGCTACTGCTCACTGGCATCAGTATATATGTATTTTTGGCTGGAGGATTACTTGGCGGCGGCTGCTCCTTTTTGGCCATAATTGAGCTCTCAATGCTGACTCCACTATCGAGTAGCATAAATGTTCCATCCGATGGCAAGATAAGGCGTCCCTCAGCCGCCGCATTGACAAATTCTCGCAGGGCATGAACCTGCTTCTCGGTCACATTCCCCTGCAACTGAATGCCATGTAGAGCAAATGCTGTGGGCTTATTATTAACCGAATTGGGATCGGTACACCACACCACGGGTATGGCAGTCATTTTTCCAATCTGACGAACAAAAACAATACATTAGTCACATTTAAACGATTAAAGACCATAAGTGAATCCAAAGTGAGTTGGGTTTTTTTTAGTTTTAGTTTTTTCTATTTGGCTTTCATTTTCTTTCAAATTTATCTCTTCTTGGCTGGAATTCAATTCCGGTTATTCGCACAACAAAAATAGAGAGAAGAAGATTGCGTCAGTTATATTTTGAAATATTCATATATGTAAATTACATGGAGATCATATCTAATAAGAGTAAGAGATTCTATCAACCTTGAGTTCTTTACACATGTGCCAAATCACTAATTTAAATTCGTACCCAAATAATTTGAAATGATCGTTGCATGTCGTACATTTAAATTAAATTTTTGTTATCCATTATTTTTTGCTGATTTTATGCATTTGGCATGTGTAGGAATGATATTTAGATAAATCCAGAGCCAGTGATGGGAGGGGCAAGTCTTGTTCCCTACTAAAATTATAATCGTAATTTAGCGAATATTTTTAGCTTTTCCAGCATGTCAGTTTAGCAGATTAAATATAATAGATAAACACAATGCCAACGAAATGCTAATGAAACTAGTAACCTCTTTACAATCTAGCTTTAATATATATTTCTACAAGCAAAATGGTATTTACGATAGCAGATGTTAATTAAAGAATCACAGGTCCGGTCTAAAAAGACTTGTACCAAGAATCAAAGCTGGAAAATAAGTTCTAAATAATACTACATAATTATTTAACAATTCATTCTCAGATAAAGAAGAGATAAAGATGTTATAGAAGGTTCTTTTAAATAATGGGAAAAAAAGGATATCAAGTATAGTGACCTCCACTTGAACTATTGTTTTGTCTATTTTAGATGCAGATAAATTTCTACTCCCCAGTTTTATCAACACTTCATTTAAGTGAAGTTTACACTGTGTGGCGGCTAATAGATCCGGCCGTGTATCTCAATTAATGTGTATATGTATCATCTAACTAATCAACGGGAGGGCGGGCATTAAAACTCCCTTTTATTGTGGCATTATCATTGAGGGAAGCCCCTTTGCCCCCATGAGTGCCAGGTGTTAGTTATCTACACATAAAATATAAAACAGAAGCTACACAAGCAGCAAATTCGCTTTTTTTTGACAGCTGAATAAACAAGTTTTTTTTGTTGCCGCTTTTTATTGTTTTATTAAGAGACAAATTATGGAAAATTTCATTGTTAATTTGTTAGTTGTTTGACAGCAATTGGTAACAATTATGTCATACGTGTCTGGATATATACATTGACCCCTAGGTACAATACATTGAATATCTAGTTGAAGTTGAAGGTGGCTTCTAGGCAATTTGCTGACCGTTGAACAGACGCAACTACAACTTTGCTTTCAATGTAAAAGTCAACAAAACAAAAATTGGATTCAAGGCTTCGAATGCTGCCCATAAATGGCTGCCACAAGTTTGGCTTTAAAGTTATGGTCTATGGTTAAGCCGACAAAAGTGAGGGGAGGGTGAGGCATAAACCCCGCCGCCTTTGCCACCACAAAACACTTGAGACAAAATGCTTAGGTAGTAAACATCCTGTAGAGCAGACAAATCTTCTCGACGACCAGCGACAATGACTACTCACAGAAAAAAAAAGAAAGAGAGAGAAAGATGGAAAAGACAGAGACAAGAAATGGTTAACATCAGCAAATGTCAATGTCAGGCCATGGAAAAGCAACAATAATCTACATACATATCAGTAGTATATACAAATATAGTGGTATATATGTATACATATGTACATATATAATAAACTGAACGACAAAATGAACGCGAAATAAAAAACTGCATCAAGGCATCGCGTCACAGTTTCTTTCAAAAGCAATAAATATTATTGAAAATTGTTGTACAGCAAATCTTATGCAAACGTTTGTGACTCATCGATTGGTCGTGAAAAGTAAAAGTTCAAGATCAACCAACGGTGATTTTTTAAACTTGATCTAAACTTTTCAGTTTAAAGAAACTTCCGATATTGGAAATCGAAATGAATACGATGAAGTTTTTATATGATCAAAGCGATGTGAGCCATAGTCACAAAGTCTAATATAAATGTGCAACAGAGAGGAGTAAAAAAGTCAATAAAATTGTAAAAGAATGCCACAAAATTTCAATTTCATAACGATATTGGAAACACATTTAATTTATTTTTAGCCAGATATTTTTCTTTTGATTCTATATGCTACCTTTTATTGAGAATTCTATTACCTTCATTAAAATAAATCAATTATTTGAAATAAAATCGTTTACAAAGTTGTTTGTTTCTGAGAACACTTAAAAGTGTCAACGCAAATGTAAAATCAAATTATAAAACCCTAATCTTACAATCGCTTCTAATGCACAATAATGTGATAAGGTAACAAAAGATCCATAATATTTTAATGTGAAAAAAAACTTAATGTGACAAAGTCATAAAATAACACAGTATTTAAATCTTATTTAAGTTTATCTCAAAAACCCCACAAAATTGTTTTGCAATCTATACAAATAACTTATCTAGTTATATACAATCGAACTTCCCCATATGGATTTCTATATAATCATTTCTATATAAAGAAGTTATTTTTGTACCCATACGAATTCATTATAGGAAAGTTCTTCTGCATCTTTATTTTTACAACTGAAATATTATTATTATCGACACTATAAACACGGGTTTTCTTACTCGAAAGTGACAAATAGGTTTAATTTTCTTTGAATCTCAGACCTTAATTTATATTGGGATTTTTGGATAAAAATAATCGATAAAAATATAGATACTATGTATATTGCTTTGGTTTGAATGTTTTTTTTTCGGTATTGACCAAATCAATATTTGGATTTTCCATTATAACAATATTGCATTATTATCGATAGCTTCGATTATTTTGCATTACTATTTACTTAAATAAATTTAATAGAATTTTCATAAATTCATTTGGTATCTTGAAAATATTTCTTTTTTCTCTTTTAGTATCTAATTTCTAGACATTCATTTACATAAATTTTAAACAAAGAAAACAGCTGCTGCGAGAAACAATAACAAAACATAAAAATTAAAAAAAAAAAATAATGAAAACCTGTTGAACCAGATAGTAACACAAGCCTCCTCCACTCCTTCTCTCTCTCACCCTACCTCTCTCAGGTAAGACAAACAACAAATGTGATAAGATGCAGTCTTTAAAGAACTTGTCTGTGGGGTCTTGTGATCTCGAATTGGTCATTTATACATATATGTATGTACAATGGGTAATACCGTTAGCAAATTACTATAGTTCGGAAGCCTAAGGCTATATGAGTATGCAAAATTGAGTTAAAGCTGTCTAATCGTTGGTTGATAAACAATTTATTATTATTATTATGTTTCTTTGGTTTTTGTCCCCAGCAATGCGAATGCTAATGATGTTAATGTCAATGTTTGGCATTAGAACCAACAAGGTTAGCCAATGGAGGAAGGTCTTTGATTGGCTTTAAGGGTCTCCTCCACATAGCTGAGCTGACCTAAGGTAACAGCAATTCAATATGAAACAATTACAAAACAATTTATTGACCATTTCGATGAGATTGTTTTTTTTAGTTGTGTGTGTGTGTGTGTGTGTATGCCATGCATTTGCGTAGGTGTTGACTTTTTTGTCTTTTTAATTTTTTTTTTGTGTTTTTGCTTAGCGCGTGCCAAGAAAATTGAACAAGACCAACATAATAATCACGACCATAATGAGACGCGCTCTGCTTTTGGCTCTCAGGTAAGAGCCGTAGCAACATGAGCAACCGCAGCAGCAGCAGCGATTGGAGTAAAGGTAACAATTGCACTCAAAAGTACTACGACCCAATTTGAACCGGTTTTTTGTCTATATAGATATATGTATATATATATTGTAAACGTATATATCTATGTGCATGATGTTTGTATAAACTATTTTTTTTTTTTTTTTTTTTGTCTAGTTGTTTGAATGTTTGTTGCCAAGGCTCAAACTTTGACTCTATGCAACATTGTTGCCAAGCAAAAGTTGCTATTACTGTTGCTGCTGCTGATTTAACTTGGCATTATGAAACAACAAAAAGCATACAAAATAAACTCAAAAATAACCACGCCCCGCTCAAATCAATTATAATCAACTAATTAGTCAAAGTGAGACAAAGAGAGAGTGAAAAATACTGAGAGAGACTAAATGTCCAACTTGGTACTTTCTCCTCATACAAGAAATAAAAGCAAAGTTTTAACAAACGCAACATTAAATGAAAGCGCCGACTTAAAGATACCCTCTATTAATTAAGAAACCAAATTGATATTCAAATTTAAATTAAGTCTATAGTTTCTTCTCAATATTCCTTGCAAGACATGTTCTTAAATGTCATCATTATTCAGCAAATGTTTCCTTAAGTCCAACTCTATTAAGATTATATAAATTTTTAATAAATTTAACTACATTTAACTGTATTTAGATAGAAATTGAATAGAATATAACAAATGCTTCAAGGTTACATACATCTTAGATACCTAACGTTGGAAATTGGATCATCTTCTATTTTGCTACAAAGATTTTGTACATACATACATACATACAGACATATGTATGTATATACATACATAGGTAGTAGACTGTTAGTTTAGAGCACAGAAAAAAAATCATGTAGCAAATTTTAAGTACGTTGAACTGCTAGAACCATTAAAGCTTATCTATCTATTAGAGGCGATCTACTAGAAGATTACTCATCAACAATTACACCTATTTATCTAGCAAACATAACTGTAACTTAATTATCTAGGCTATGTACATATATAGAGAATACATACATACATTTTATAGGGTAGTGCTACTACTTCCTTTTATTTTGCTCACCCTGTTTAGAGAATCTCGATATACCCTCATTTTACATAGCCACAGGGCACATGTATACACTGACCACGAAACAGTATTTCTTATTTTATGCTGTGTTTTTTTTTTTTGTCCAAGCTAGCTCCATTTATGTGCAAATTGATAGTAAACCTTTAAACAAAAAACGCTCTCTAAATGAGTTTGGCTTTGATTTTGGTGTGTTTTGCCCATGATTTAGGTCATTGCACAATGGTAACCAGAGCACAAGACTGACTAAATTTAGTAGCTTGAAAACGACACACACACACAAAAAGAGAGCAGAAAAAACATTGTTTAATGAGCCTGAAACAACAAAAAATGATTATTTCGTTGTTGTTGTTTTTTTCTTTTTGTTTTTTAGCTAGTGGTATTCCACATTACAATGAGGAACTAAAAATCGAAAGCGACGGTTAAAAAGGAATTGTGAAAAATATACAACCTGTTTATATTTTTTTTCTTTTGTGGTAGTAGTTGGCATGAAATAAACGAAACGAATCGCAAAAAAAAAACAAAGCATACAAAAGATCAATTTTTATAAATCAAAAAAGTATGGAGGAGTTTTCCAAGAAGTGCAGTCATATCATTCCTTCGAGCTAGCCAAGGGAAATTCCCACAAGTTCGTGAACAGAAAAAACCCATCAATATTCTGAGAAATCTTTCAAGTACAAATTAAAGTTAGTTTAAATAATTTGGATTTTGGATTTAAGTAACTTGTTTGATTTGTAAAATATGAAAAATAAATAAATATAAAAGGATATAATATAGATAAATATAAAAAAAATATTAGAAAAGAAATAAAATAAAATTAGGGGTAAAAAAATCTACTATTTCTCTTGGATTTTAGCAATTTAATCTATTAAAACATATGTGTGAACTCATCGAAATTTCCGTACAAACAAATTTTTCACTTCGCGTTGTGATTTCGCTGGAATTTCTATATAAGGATCAAGAACAAAAGCAAAGAAACTATAAATTGAGAGCACTTCCTGTCTCTAAGCTGAAATTTGAATCCTAAGCCAGAAGACGTCTGTATCAAGACAATGGTCAGAATTCGGTGAGGATTGAGATGTAAAAATCAATTAATAAAGACTAATTCAACTTTTTCTACACGACGGTGATTTATAATTTTTGCAACGATGAAAATTAACTAAACAGGAAATTTTGGACAATTCATTTTATTTACCTGTAAAGAGTTTTTTATTCCATTTTTTATGCTTCTTCTAAACCAGAATTATTTGAAAAGATTGCATTATAATAAAAAGCTATGCGAAAAGTACAATGAGTTAAGAGCTGACTTGGTTATTTTTGCCCTCTCGGTTTTTTCTCTCTTGTTTTGAGTTTAAAAGTAATTTTCATGTGTTTTCGAGTGAATATATATATGTATATACATATACATACATTAATATATGCATATATAGCTGTATCTTTATCGTTTTTGCTGCTCACTACTACATGACTCATATGGGGCGTACAACAGGAAATTTACGGCCATGGGCAGAAACAACAAAAACAGAAAGAGAGGGCAAGACCGCAACCGAGTAATAACCATAACTATAGCCAAATCAAAGCAAGTTAAGTTAAAGTAAAGACCATTAAGAAAAGAAAAAAGTGAGTTTCAGCTGAAGGCATACAAGTGAGTCTGATTATTGATAAAGAGTACTTCTAGCTAGCTTAAGAAGAGTACTTTCAATTAAACAAAAAACAATTATTAATGCATAGATCATTTCGGAAAATGCGCTAAATAATGCAATGTTCGAGTCACGTATATATATATAAAATGTGATATGGTGGGGAGGTTTAAATGGTTTGAGAAACAGCTGAAACTAAAGAAGAAGGGGGAAAAAAACAAAAGTGGACTAAGTTAAGTTTGAAACAAATATGTATGTATATATAGAACAACTGTATGACTCTTATATACTCGTATATCGGTTAAAAGTCATTTTATTATTAGTAGTAGCACTTGTAGTAAATGCATTTAAGCACATAGCAAATGATAAAAAGAACAAATTAACAAAAAATCATTGAGTAGGACTTATATAAGGCCATTTGTTTATATGTATATATTCATATATACCACACTAAAACAACGGTAAATGTTGCAAAACGTGTTTTTAATATGCAATATAAGGAAAAGAGAATAAATTCCATTCCATCCCCTTCTTCTTTATCAAACCTCTTTTGCTACCTTATGAAATTTATGGATGTATTATGTATTCGAGCCAAGAATCTATTTGCTTTTATGAAATTCTCTCATTCGAATTCTATAAAGTCAACACGAAACAGTAAAGAAAATAGAAAGTTCTGCGCCAAGAAAACAAAAAAAAAAACCAAAACCTCACTTGGATAAGACAAAAGCGGCGGCAACACGATGGAGCTCAGAATGATGTTGCACATCTCTCTCTCTCTCTCTTTCACACAAATCCGCATCAATGTTGCCGCTGCTTTGGTCCAATAGAAAAGTTTAAAGAATTTTTTATGTACCTTTTCGTTGAATATGTTGGAATGAGCTAATGCTGATCCATATCACCTTTTAGATAGATATATTTTATATTACTTAAAACATGGAAAAAGACACTGAAAATCACCGTCACAATGCACTTTGATGGCTTATTTGAATAAAGAGAAACACTGTGTGATATTATTATAAACGCTGCGCGCATGCGTCTGATGAACTCGTTGTAGTGTCGTTTCGTCGTAGTTGTTTGTGGTGCCACACAAACGTTTGTAGCTTAGCCGAGTTTCAAGCTTTGGTTAAACAATTTGATTCCATTTGATTTCCTCTATCTCTATATACAACAATATGCATACATATATACATACATACATATAGTATACACACGCGCGTTACATACGAAACTGTTTCTGAGCCCGTTCCCGTCGTTTTAATATGTCGTCGTCGCCTTCGTCTTCCGTTTAGACGTCTGTTTAGTACACCGTTTCGCAGACAACTGATACGTTTATGAAATTTTTATAGAAAGGTTTTTAACGCTCACATTCAACACTTACACACAGCACACTCTTAGCCCAGTCTATGTGTGTGTGTGTCTGTGTGAGCCATTTGAGCCAAGCTTCGCTTCGTTTCGGGTCTTCGGTCTTCTGCAACAAGCGCAAGTAGTCAGTCAGTCAGTCTCTTATAATATTTGTTAACGTTTTTAAGAAACCACACTATACGAACAGCTGATCATCGAAGAGAGCCAAACAATTGGAATATGTTGCTCTTTATTGTCGCCACTCTCTTTGAAACGGTTTGTGAGATAAATAAGTTTACAACCGACAACTTTTGCAATTAGTCATATTTATAAAGTGCGTTAATTGCAAAGATCAAATCGGGTTGCAATATATATATATATATATACACATATAAAGAATCTGTATAATTAGCTGTTAACAAAATGTCAAAAGTTGTATTAATTTGTTTATAAATAAAAGCTTTAAATGCCATCAAAACAATCAACATCGTCGCTGGAATTGTCATCGCTTGACTTCTTCTGAACGCTATTGAACTTGCATATAATTGATAAAGGAATGGAATGATAATATATAGTATTCGTATATAAACATATCTGTCTGCTTGTCCGCGCTTAGCCAGTCTAAGGAATATTAATAAACTGCCGCGATCCAAACCCATGCTGACTGACTACACTTACGAAACGTTTCACCTGAAAATTTATGGTTTCTGTAAAAATTGTTTATAAATAGATGGATGGAGTACATAGAATTTATCCTGCAGATTGCTTAAAATAGCCATCCGGGAGGTATACACAGACACTTATTCGATCATATTACCCTTCAAAAGTAAATTCCAAGTGATAAGAAGTTTCCAGTATTTTTAGTGTTAACTTACCTGCAAGAAAAAGAAATAAATGATTAATAAGGGCAAATGAAAAACTTTTAAAGATGCAATAATTTACAATGAAAATAAAATAACCAGTGATAAATAAATAGTGAAAAATTAATATTTTTTTGTAAAAAAAAGACTAGAGAAGATTTTAAAAATGAGTTGCTTAACCAGAGGTTATCCTTAAATGGCAGTTAAATGTCTTAGGACCATTCAATGTGAAGCAATTAGTAAGATTTATAGTGCTATGAATTCATTATCTTTTTTTTTTAAGGAAGAGGGTGGAATGAGAAAAAGGAAAATATTATTGATCAAATCGCTCATGAAAACAATTTTATATCAATAAATGTTGAAATATTGTAAACTATCTGAGAATCACTATGAACGAAGACTTTCTTTCATAAAGACTACTTCACAATGACAAGAGAAATGAAATTATTAGAATACAATTTTGTAATTGTATAAAATTTGTAACTGTATTTTAATTTTTCCAATAAATATTAATCCTTCAATAATCTTCTGTTATAAAACTAGATAATGTTCAAAATGAATTTTTACATCGTAAATTCTAGCAGTTTATTTGCACCTAAATGAAAACATATTTAAAGGTCATCAGGAACGATAAGTAACTAAAAGCTAATGTAAATGAAATGAAAGCAAGTTCCAAATATCGTTAAATAAAATGCCTAAGCTACTTTCCGCCCCCCACTCTCTCCCATTCTAACTGTAATGACAATTTTCATATCTCAATTAGTTTAATGTAAAAAGCGGCGAATCCGGTGCCACCTTCCGCCTAATTGTAAAATTACTTACTTAAATTTGTTAATTAGTTGTTGTAAAATTGATGTCATAAAAATTCTGTATTATTTGCTTCCTGTGCAAAATTTTACGCGATTTAGTAACTAACTGTTAAATGTGTTTTGTTTTTCCAGTTTAGTGAAATAAATATTTATTATTAATGGTTAAATAATGCTCAATTTGTTGGCCTTCTGCAAGAGCAATGCTCTGGGTAGATATACGAGTTGTATCTTCTGCTGCTGCTGACAAATTATTTAAACAATTGTCTTCTATTGAATATTGAACACACACACATTTCGCTTGTTGTTGTCAATAACGTGTCACGACAACAACGCAACATGAATTGAAACGAATCGAAAACAAAAAGTTGAAAATAAAATACCACGCAGCAATATTTATGCATAACCCAATAAAACAATAAGTATATATCATATGATGATGATGGCAGTGATAACAACAATAAGAGAGTTCAATGACATTCTCTGCTGTCGACACTTAATGTTCAATAGCATTTTCAACAGACTGAATCTGACGACAACACCCAAAACCAATTTCAATTATTATTACTTACTTAATGCACTTGAAAAAAAAAAAAATTAAAAAGTACCGCAAAACAACATAATAAACAAAACTCGATTTGAATTGTTTTTAGAACCTACAAAATTAAACCGCAATTTCAATTTAATGAGAAACACAAATGTATAATTATAAAAATAAATTTTAAGTAAAATTAAGATTTTAGCAAGTGCCAAATGGTGTGTGTGATTTACAAGTTTCGTGTTGCAGCTTTCAGCGCGATATTCAAATTTATAGAATCAAATTAAAACGCATAGAACTAACAGATTCGAAAACTTCTTGTATAAAACATTTTCATCATTATTTTAACTAAAATATTAATATAACCTTGCAAGAAACAACCTTCAATAATAAGCTCAGCACAACTAAGGCTATACCAAAGAGTTTCAGTTTATTTAAGATAAAGTGAAAAATAAATATTCTTTAAGTAATTTTAATTTTTAAACTATTTCGATTATAATCCAGAACTCAATATGAATAATTTTCTAGTAAGCAGTAATCCTTGGATATAATTCCAATATGTACTAAAATTGCTTTTTCCTAAATTTTGTGTACAGAAAATTTTATTAAAATTCAATAATTGTATAACTTGGATTAATTTTGATTCTTCCTTTATCAAATAAATAATGATAAATTTTCATTTAAGTCGATAATGCTAATGGGACTTCTATTTTATAATTGGATTGCAAAGATAAGACTAATTTTGATAATTAAACAAAATATCAAAGGCGACTTTAGTTTCAAATTTTCATAATTTAGTCGTTTTGCACTATCTATCTACGATTAATTTATTAAATTTAACAAAAAAAAAAATTAAATTAATATTCATACAATGAATTAACTGCTCACTGACATTGAAATTTGGCAAACAAAAAATAAAAATCACAAACAAATTGGATGGAAACTCATTTCGCTGCGACAATTTCACAGCCGTCGGAGCTGTGTGTCTGGTGTCGTCTTCCGGATCGGAAGATGAAACTTTATAATGATATCAAACCGTACGAAATAGTTATATCAAGAAAACAAAATCAATAATCACAATAGAATCGCAATTGTTTCATTATTTCAATTTGCAATTTTAAATTGCATGAGCTCTGCATTTCAATTGAAAACGAACAAAAAAAATTACGTATAGCATTTGTATATTTGGGGTAACAACGACTTTGAGATACTCTGTCCAAACCAGAGTCTACGATATGAAAACTTTCTATTATTCCAGTTTTCAATTTCATACTTTTTTACAAATCACAAATATATTTCTTAAATATTACAAATCATGAAATACAGTAAATGTCCTTAAGAAACGTTCGGTTACTCGAATTATTGGATAGTTCCATCCTTGTCAAGTCGATAGTAGCTTGCATAATTGTCCGTTTATTACGAAGTGAACCGAGTTTATAAGTATATATAATAATACATATGTACTATTTGGCAAGTTTCTTTGACTTTTTTACGTGGAATAAATATATATTATCCATTTATTCGATCTTAAAGACTTAAAAATAAAGATAAAAGCACAGATCAACTGGTTTATTTTCGGTGCCGATCAGGAGAATATATCTTTCCCTGATCTTCATCGACTCTAGCTCATTATATGCCTTCTCACTCTATTTCTAAAGGGTATGATAAAAAACCATAACACTTTATTTGCTGTCAATTTAATTTTTTTCTTGACTGCTCGGTGATTTATTGGTTGATAAAAACGATGAAACTCTTTATGGATTTTGAGGTTTGTAGGTGGCATTTTCGATTTTACATATAGAATATCTTTTATTTTCGATTATTAAATGTTGGTCTGTCGGTTGATTTGCGAATTGGGTTCATTGTGCTACTGAAAAGAACTTCCGATCCTATGGAACTCATTGATAGTCCGTCTGTACAGTGAGACATCAAGGCATATTTATTAGCGATTTATGTGGCCAGATAATGGTCATTTGCGTATTTATGACGAAAACGTTTAGCACATTGGCAAATAGTTTTCAATTTAAATGTTATTATTTTTCCCACCATCAACGGAAGTTGACAAAAAAAAACCAAGAAAAAAAACAAAACAAAGGCAGAAACTGCTTTCCAGGTATTTCCCCCGCAAACAAAAAACTGAAATTCACTTGAATTAAAATCAACATTTAACCTCGTCTTCAGATTCAAATTCGCAGCCATTGACGTCATTGCGGTTCAATGCGCTGCAGCTGGAGCTGCGTCGCTCCCCTTCTCCCTTCTGACCTACATACATAGAGAGAAATTCAGGAGATTGGTCAATACACACCACACACATACATATACACAGACTTGCCTATGAACTCTGACCACTCCCGCCACTCCCTTTGGAAAAGCTGTCTGCATTTCGCAATACATTTCAAAACGAAAGCCATAAATAAGCATAAGAAATTTTTATTTTATTTTTTTTTTTTATGACAACCTCGGGAACTGCATATACGGAAATAGTTTTGTCAGTTGGACCTCAACAGATCATATAACAGATATTAACGTATGAAAACAAGTTTCAAATGCTCTAAGCTAAGGAAATTGAAAGCAAAGTTTAATTATTTTTAACATATATGTAACTACTTTCTCTAAAAGTCCTACAGGTTCCAAATTTAAAGTTCTTTTGATAATGAAAATGTATAAGGATTCTTTCAATAATGATAAAGAAATTTATTTCTGATACCTTATAATATAAGATCGTAGCCTTACTTTGCGGCCCTGGTTTTATTTGTGTATGTATAAATATGTACATACATATATCGCTGCTTTATTTTTAGAAGCACCGTTATATGCACGCATAGCCTTGATTTACCTTCTAAAATCTCTAATATTTAGATCTTTAAAGTTTATACAATGGAATTGAATCATGACAAAAGATATATAGGTACATAGCAAATCAATTCCCAATCGAATGAAAACTTTTACAAAATAATAACTCATTCCTTCCATAAGATCTAGCAGCCTAATTTTAAAACTTCAATAAAAATAATACAAATATAATTCAGATCACATATCGATTTCACATAAAATTGAGTAAAGAGAAATAAGACGATCATGACGGGACGTGAGGGTGGCAAAAAGAAACCATTGAAAGCACCAAAGAAGGACGTCAAGGATCTGGATGATGATGACCTCGCATTTAAGCTAAAGCAAAAGCAACAAGAGAAGGCTATGGAAGCTGCCAAGGCGAATGCGGGCAAAAAAGGGCCACTTGTCGGCGGCGGCATTAAGAAATCGGGCAAGAAATAATATCTTAAGAAATTCAGTTACATATATAAAATAGATCACTTTAATTATACAACGTATAATTGATTAAAATTCTATGGTTTAGCAACATAATAAAGTATTCTACTTGTGAATTTTGCAATAAAGTTTGTAATACATATATAATAAAAGTGAACTCATTGTTATTCCTGCAATCTTGTGAAACCATCTATAAAAAAATAGTTGCTTTAGTTTAAATTAAATAAAATATTTCACTGCTGTTGTGCTTAAACATAGTTCCCAAGAAGGTCATGGGTGTTGTATTTGCCTTTTATCCTCTTTTTCCTCAATCTAGATACGGTTTTTTTCTAAGAATTTCAGTCCTGAGAATTCTATTCCAAATATATTATTTGGCGATAAGTATATATGAAAGATATTAGTGACCGATGATTCTTTGGATCACGAACTCATCTCGAATGTCGTCTTGAGAAATTAAAACGTATATTGGGAAAAAAAAAAATAAAGGAATCAGTGTCGACGCGTTTTCAACTCGAGATTCAGCTTAAATTGTGCAATGACCAAAAGAGCAAAAACAACAAGTCAACTAAATAAGCAAAGATGCTTCTCAGAAAAATTAAAATTGTGGTATGAAGCATCCTTTTGAAAGAAAGCAGCATCGACTGGCCATTCCATGAACAGTTATTAAAGAAAAATGTGAAGAGGGAAATTGGGTGTAGAAAGGAGAAGTGGGTAAGGGAGTTGAAGGGAAGGCAATTTATTGTACTGCAAATAAATAAAAAGAAATTACACAGAGAGTCTGAGATTACTGCTTAATGCCAAATGATTTATGTAAACAATTAAGGGGGGCTAAGAGCAGAGAGTAGGGTAAGGGTAGTGGAAGCCAAGTCAAGTTATGACAATTGCCTGCAATTAGGTCACAATAATATGGCCTTGAAACAGTTTTGGGGCACTTGGGAAACGGCTAGATGAGATGCATTTTTCTATGCCCCAAAATCTCTTGATGGATGCACTTGACGAAAATGTCACAGATAAGTATTTATTCAAGTTGAAGTCGAGCAGAGTTAAAGTTAAAGCTGTTGGCCAGGCCCAAATTCAAGTGTCTGTGGCTGCCAATACTTTTACAGTTATACACAAACTCACAGACAGTGAATGTGTGAGCAAGAGAGAGAGAAGATAAATTTTATTAATGACTTCAATGATGATTTTAACTTTTTTTTATGCGATTTACCGGTTTTTGAACTTTTCCCTTATGTTGTTCACTCTTTCTCCCTCTCTCTGTCACTCTTGCTCTTTCTCTATCTCACTCTCTTTCTGTCTCAGTGCTTTGGGTTATCTCTTAATTTATGCAGTTTTTTTTTCGATTTGTTTTTTTTTTTTTGTTATAAAAATGCATTTCTCTTCGTGACAAGCCAGGGTGAGGTGACGGACAAGGGGTGGGGGACACATTGGAATGTGTGTCAAAGTATCTTAAAATAGCTTCCTGGTCCTCCCCCACCCCTCGCGAAGTGCTTTGATGGAAACAATTAAACAGTCTTACCTCGAAATTGGGTCAAGTCTAATGCACTTGACATTGACACGCACTCATGAAAAATTTGACGACTTTTCATCATGATCATGTCCGGGCAAAATAATAAAAACATAGCCTATTCAGAGAGAACATTTGTCTAAATAATTACACATGAAATACGTAATGATTTTGTATTGTAATAGAATTCAATTATTTATTTAAGCAAATCAAATGTAACTGTCGAATTGTTTACTTCTTTCTGTCTGTCTCACTCTATAGTAATACCCTGCAATCATAATCGAAATGCGAGGTATATTGAGATGTGTAGATACATGTAACAGACAGAAGAGAGAAAGTAAATCAAACAATGCGATCTGTCTACAGATTCTCTTTAAAAGCCTTCCCTCAATCTATTTTTATACATATCTCAACAGCAACCAATATTCAGTTTAACAGTTGCTAAGAAAAATTCTATTGCAGGAATACTCTTTAAAGGGTATCCGGAATTCAACACAGACACACACAATGCATACTTTTGTAAGGTTGGTCATAAAATCTTTAATTGTTTCAACGACAAGGGCCGGGCACACGTCATAAATTAGAAAATTATTGGCATTAGCGCCGTTTGCTGTTTTGACTACCTAATTGTTGACCCCGACAAGACTTTTGCTTTATTGACTTATTCTAAAACGTTTATTTTGTTAAATTGAGGAGCACCCTGTATAATTTGGCAGACGCATAATAAAATTTAAAGTGACATAGTTTTGGTTTTTTGTTGGTTGATTTTCTGCAAACAAAAAAAAAAAAGAAATCTCATCATTGAAATTCCGCAAAAAAGGCGAGAGAAAAATTCACAACAATAAAGTTGTCGATTTTGTATTCATCAATATGCAAATATATTGGCGCCATATGAACTAGCAATAAACGATAAATGAAGTGATGAGCCAATACCAATAATAATCAACTATTTATAGTTTGGACAAATCTGAACCCATTTAAGTAAGTGAGGTCGCCTCAGATGTTGGTTGAATATGAATTTGAATTAGAATTAGAATTTTTCTAAAGATTTAAAAAACATTGTCTGAAACAAACTTAAATTTTTATCTTTTCTCCTTGTAAACCCAAATCGCTAAATAAAAGCAAATATTATTTATGAAAATCGATTTTTATCCTTAAGCCGGCAAATTATATTGACTGTGTAGTTTCCGGATACTACCAAAATTCACAACTGCCAAAAACATATTTGCGATAAAATACAGAAAATTAGTTTATAGAAGATTCAAATAGAGAAATTTGGTAGTTGCCAAAAAGAAGGTTTGTCCTAAAATCGATGAAAGTCATAAACTAATACAAAATTTTCTCGTTTGTATTGAAGGCGAAATGATCAATAGAAAAGTGGATAATCATTTAATTTACTGCCCTATAAAACAGTGTATAAACATTTAAAAAAGTTGGCTTAAAGCCCAAGTGGGCATTTCTGGGTTAGGTAAAGGACTTTACGTCAAATTTAAGCTTGTAGTACAAGGTTTTTTAAGCTAAAGCTTCAAAATTTGAGTGTACGTTAGAAAAACACAAAATTTTTAAAATTGACCATGTTTTTATCCATCTGCCCCAAAATCATAGAATTGAAATTGTTTGCATTTGAGTTTTCTTTTTAATTGTTCGTTGCCCTTTGAATCTTTAATTATTATTAATATTCATGTAGAAGTTCAATAATTGATATTTTTGTGGATTTTATATATGGCTCAATCGGATCAGTTTGAAAATATAAAGAAATATTATTCAATGTATAGCCATTCTTATGGTTTTCTTTTAATTTCCAATGCTAAAACATTTAATTTATTGCATACTTTTTGGCATATGATGTTCCATATTCAACTGTAGCCTACTTTTGGGTTTTCAATTATTTACCAAATATATATTTCTTTATTTAAACAATTAACAATAAATGCATTCAGTTGAACAAGTTTACTTACGGTTCTGCTTCGATGGATTTCAATTTGGCCACATAATTGGATGGTATATAGCCCTCCTGTCGTGTTTTCTTGCTGCGTGCCAGCCACCAGTCACCCTGTTCAATGGAAACGATAAAAACATGTGAATAATTTAATAATTGCATTATGGGGAAATAATGTTGAATATCTGCCTAAAGCATTTGTCATTTGCACATAACACTATAAATACAGAAATTCGATTCGGGCCAAAGCCGTAGGCGCCATTTGAAAGCGAACAAAACTTTTGTTTTTTGGTTTGTGATAAATTAACTAACATGGGCAATGAGGAAATTCGGGAGGTGACCTAACAACAGAAATAACATTGCCAACATAAAACAAACTTATTTATACTCTGCTCAAAAAATGTGAAAAGATCATATATACAAATATTAAGGACACACTAAAAAAATATATATATATATAAAAAAAAAATGTAATCGTTGAAAGTAACTTCTAAGATCACCTAATCATATTTATATGTATCTCCCTAACCTTTATTATAATTAATATTTTTTATCGACATTACACACTGTTTTTTTAGTCTCTCAGGACATAGCAATTTGCTACACTTAAAGCTAAAAGTTAAATTAAAATATTCCTTTATTAAAATTGAATGCCACCTTCTTAGATTTATTTGTTCAAATTAACTTTATTTAAAAATGCTGGTTTCGACAAAAAAAGGTCATAAAGTAAAGATGTATTACATCAATATACAAAACATTTTAAGTTAATAAAAAAGAAAAACTAAGAAAAAGATTATAAATTGAATAGTGTATTGAATATTCGGTAAAGGTATAGTTTTTATCGGTCTTTGGTTTTTATTGTTATTGGTTGCGTTGCAGAAGAGGAAGAGCCAGACGTGAAGGCGCAAAGAAGAAAAACACGAAAGCAAAAAAAAAAAATTGGTAGAAGAAGTTGAACACAAAACAAAAAAACGCGAAAATTAAATTAAAACTTTATTCATTTGTGTTCAGTTGTTCAGTTTGATGTTGTATGTTATTTGGTGGTTAGTTACGCGCTTTCCAACCAACTACAACAATAATAGCTACCAACTACAACAATAATAGCTACAACTACAACAACAAGAGACATTAACTGGCTTTTGCCAAATTTGTGCAGGTGGCAAAGATAAAAATACACAATAATAGCAACAACAAAAAGTCTTTAACTGAATATTCATATGAAAATCAACAGTGGCCAAACTAGTTATACATATATGTATATGTATGTATGTATATTGTTTTTTTCTCCTTTTTTTATATTACTCATAAATTTGCAATGGTAGCCCATTATCGCTCGAACTCTCGAACACACACTCTCAATTGAACGTATTTCCCCTGTAAAGCAGACGCCCTAAGTGCCGTTGCTATCATTAGATTATGATTATATATACACCATATTTATTTGTATCTATCTAACCATACATCTGTCTGTCTGCAACAAAAAGGTCAATGAACAGACATTATTTTAGGGTTCATTGTTTATTTGTTGCTCTCTCTCTGATTTTCATTTCATGCTCCAAGACAACGTCAACGACTTGGAGCTCTACTTCCAGAAGGAGGAGTAGGCGGTGTCGGAGCAGCACCATCAGCTACTTGTACAATTGTAGAGAATTCGTGCCCTCTATCCAAATGCAAGTGCATTTCATAATCGCGTGATTTACTTTTGAAAAGCAATATATATATGTATGTATGTATGTATGTATGTATGTATGTACATACATACATATGCGTGTATGTATGTATCTATTAAGCTTTCAAATTTTAAGTGTTATCTATAATTTTTTATTCGATTTGCTTTCATTGTGTTTGTACATTCATACATACATATGCATTTCGTAGTGAAAGAGAGAATATGAAAAATAAGAATTGGATACAGATCAAGATTTCTTATTTAAGCTTGAACCATGACAATAGAAATATGAAGAAGTCAACTTTCAATTCGTATTATTTATATGTAAAATAAACCTATGTATGTATGTATATGTATTCCTAATCTGTCAAACATGATTTTGTTGGGTAGAAGCTTTTCTCGATAGAGTTATGTATTTGCACTTACTCACTATCTAAAACCGTTTTTGTTATAAAAACTTAAACTTTCGGTTTGTTGTTAATATATTTTTTCTGTTTTCTTTGCTTATGATTGTACTTCCCCTATCTTTAAAATTTTATCGCAACAAGTATACAAGTACGTAATTCCGTCACAAATTTTGTTTGCATCGAAGGGGAGGGTTGCTTTTCAAAAGTTATACAAAAGCAGCAACAGCAATTTTTCTGGGGCAACAACCAGGCAGCTCGGGTGAAGTCGAGTGAAGTGTAGATCCTTGAAGGGTTTCCCTTACAAAAGAGTAAGTGCAGCCTGCCTGCTTTTACAACTGCGGGCGTTTATAACACGAAAAAAGAAAAAGGGAGAAAAGAAAATAAAACCGAGTATACAAAAATTTGAAAAGCATTTCTTTTTCGTACATAAGATAAAGAATGCAGAGACAACAATAACCGAGAAACTACAGAAGGCAAGGCACACCCATAAATTGTGTGTGTGTTTCTACACCCTTGCAAAGGGTATAATATAACTGATCAGATATTTGTAACGCAGATAAGAAATCGGAAACAAATTTATATATTGTTGATCAGAATAGATAGACATGTCGATGTAGAAAAGTTTGTCTGTCTGCTTCTTTGTACATTTCACATATAAATTTTTTAGTTACATATGTGGATAATACGTACGATCAATAAAAAATAAAGCTATTGTTAGCAAACCTTTTCTGTTTTCAGTCTCGATCAGTTATCAGTTTTACACCTAATTTCGCTCAGATCGGCCTACTACATTATATACCTCCCATAAACAGTCAAAACTCCTATAAGGAAATCTTTTTAAAATAAACCAAATTAAATATTCAAATACTACTTACGTCTCCTAGATATATTCTTATACATATATCATACATATGTATGTATGTACCATATTATAGTAGAACAAATTGAAGTCCGTCGAACAGCTAAACCTCTAGGACTGTGTTAAAAGTGCAAAAAGATCTACGAGGTATCTTTCGGTTGATATTTTATTACATTGGTTGTATTATTAAATAATTAAATGATCAAGAGCTACAAGGGTATACAAAGTACATCTTGGAACTTGGCGTCTTTTTCCATTTTTTTACATACACTTTTTGATTTCTATGCATGGCGCATGGCTTAAATTGTTGTCGTTTCTCTTGTTGTAAAAAAAATGAAGCAAGCAAGTCGTCCCTGCCGACATTGAGTATACCCTGTACCAAGTAAAAGTACTCCATGAAGTCAAAAACGATCAAAATCGCCATCAATTTACAAAAATTCTCTTAGCATGCACTGCTTGCCATGCAGCAACAGCGAACGCATGCTATCTCGCTCACACTTAGCAGCCCATTTTGCATGGGGCGTTTCAGTACAAAACGGAAATACGTATATCTCCGATAATTATTGTCCGATTTTGACAAAATTTGGTCAAGTCGTGCATTTTGGCCATATAAATGTGCATGCCAAACAAGAATACGATATCTTTAATATTGCTCTAGTTATAGGTTTTTCCCGAATTGCGGGGGCGGAAGTGGGCGTGGCAAAAATTTAAAATAAACTTGAGTTGCTTATACAATAGACGGATGTTGACACCAAATTTGGTTGCTCTAGCTCTTATAGTCTCTGAGATCTCGGTGTTCATACGGACGGACGGACAGACGGACGGACGGACAGACGGACAGACGGACATGTCTCAATCGACTTCGCTATTGATACTGATCAAGAATATATATACTTTATGGGGTCGGAAAATTTTCCTTCTGCCTGTTACATACATTTTAGCGACTTTAATATACCCTTTTACCCTATGGGTACAGGGTATAAAAAGTTCACAAAAGGGAAGCCCCAGTACCGGATTGACTTTAGGTGGAGCGCCTTACTCTTGCGGTTACATACATACATACGTGTACATATATATTAATGTGAGTGTACATACTTTAATTAAACACTGCTACCGGAAACACACACACACACAACTACCATGTATGTACATACATCAAACCAACTGACAGCGGGCCATTTACAAGTGCGTCCATGGTACTGGGTAGTGAGAAAAAGGTCTCATCTTTATTTGCTGCTGCTGCAGCTATTTACTGATGGGACTTTAATTCAGTCTTCGAAATTACTGCAATTTTATGTCTCTATATACATACATACATACATGTGAATGTACATATGTACATATCCACTTATTTGAACTGAGAGAAACATTGTGCCATTGGCAAAGAGTAGGTGAAGCGGCGAGAGTACGCAATCTTCTGGCCCAAAGCCAAAGGTGGACGTCACGCCTTTAGGCGCCGTTGCCGCCACTTGTCTAGTACGTTCTGTCCGTGTTGTTCTTCTGTTCCGGACGATTCGTAAGGTGGTCATGGCTGTGCGGCGGCAATGTTGACGTCAGGTCTTTAAATTGTGAACATATTTTGGCATGTATGTCATAATAGCGTATTGGTCAGGATTATATTCTTGCCTGGTTAGATGACCTCCATGCAAGCTAATCATAGAACATTGTTGTAATATTTCAACTATTTTTATGTATAGCAGCGCGATTTTGTTTACTCAATGCCATCAAAAGACTAACACACACAACAACATACTCCGTCTGCTGCTGGTCTCAAGTGGAGTTGCTGCAGCAGTTCGGGTTAATTATGTTTGACTTGTGGCAAGCAGCAACAGCAATTGAAAGCATGTTGTATGGGAGACATCATTAATAGGCGAAGATTTAAATACTCTGCACCAACTTCCGAAATAAAAATGGCTAATAGGAATATACATATGTATATTGTATACATTCAAATTTATATGTATGCATACATATTCTTTTTGACTGTGACTGTAGTTTTCTTGTCTCTGTGTTAAACGTGCCGAAAAATTTAATATTATCTCAAAAATCGTATAAATAAGATCAGATAAACGTTATTAAAATGTTAGATCTGATCAATTCAGCCAAATACTTCTTTTAAATCCAATTATGAGTTTTCTTTATTGAAGCAAAAACATAAAAATCAAATATAACTATTAAAAGTGAGTTATTTTTTTTTTTTAATATTATCAAAAATTGGCTGATAACTTAATAATTATGGGATACATTGCAATGAATTTTGAATAATATTAGTAATTTTATACCATGTCCCAATTTAATATGACTAATAGACAACTCTCTTTGTGTCTGATTTTCTTATTCGGTTTTAGCCAATGTTTAAATGGCAAGGCAAATTGCCAGTCTATGCATCAAAATGCAGTCTGGGCTTTTAAGTTTTTGTTTCTTTTTTTCCTTTTTTCTCCTCTTTCTCTCCGTTTTTTTTACGGTGGAGTTTTAAGCTCAAGTGGCGACGCCGACCGCAATTATAGCGTCTGGCTCTGTGCCAAATTGCAAAAAAAACCACGAAACTAACAAGAAAATCAAAATAGTTGGCGACATTGAAAGCACACAAATTTTAAAAATTATAGTTTACTAATTTGCATGAAAAGCTAAAGAATAAATTGTTTCTTTTAGAATTATTACGAATATCAAGAAACTAGCTTTAAAGCTATATATTCATCACTGTTAAAGATTAACTGAATATTTTAAAGGCATTGCATGAGCAAAGTTTCGCCTTCAATGAATCGATTAATTAATGAGCGCGCCTACACGAGAAATATTAGCTAATTACTCTATTTTACTTGATTGTATTATTTCTTGTAAATTCAATGAAATTGGTAAAAAAAATATTTATTAATTAACGAGTTGCCAATTGGCGCTGCCGTTTGATAAGAGCAGTGTTGACAGTCTTCAAGAAGAATGTTATCAGTGGTTAACTCTCTCGCAGTTACTCCCACTCCCTCTCCATCTATCTCTCTCTGAGCTCTCGCTAACTGTATAAGTGTGTTGGTGTGATTCACTCACCTGTGTGTCATTCAATATCTCTAAATGTTCGCCCTTGCGAAAACTTAAATCCTCATCTGTTCGAGCATCATAATCGTAGAGGGCGACAAATATTTTTGCATTTGCATTGGCTGTATCATTCTCTGGGAGCTGTGGGACCGGACGTATCTGCTCCGGCGGCTGGCCAATGGGCATGGCAATCTGTGGTACTCCGCCAACGACTCCAATTGCCGTTGCCGGATCATCCAACTGGATGCGGGCATCGACATGGTTGTTGTCGTTATCCGACTGTTGAGTGCGTAGACAGTTGCCCATAGCCTTTTTGTTGAGTGGCGGGGTTTGGAAGGTAGGGATTAAATGCAATGAATGGAAGCCAAATTGTTGTTTATTGTTGTTGTCGTTGCGATTACACGAATACTGTTACTTTCACTCGATTACAATTACAACCGTTGCGATTGTTGTTTGTTTGTGTTGTTGTTTATACGCGATCAATTGGGTGTTGGCACTGCATTCCTCTCTTTCACACTCTCGCAAGCTTCTTTTTCTCGGCTTTTCTTTACCCCTTTGAAATGCAGATATCTTCTCTTCTCATTTGAGAAGTTTTTAACTTATTTAAAGCTTTAACTTTAGCAATATTAATTAAATGCGCCCGTATGTATTTGTGTGTGCGTATATATGTGTATCTTTTATCTACATATATCTGTATATACATATGTATTTGTATGTGTGTGTTTGTGTATATGTGATGCTGTTGTTGCTGGCTGCCAAACAACTTTCCGCTCCTCACTCAAAGCGACGACACGAAACAATTTAAAAACACGTATTAACTATTATTAGACATGCACGCACTAATATTTATTTATTCTAATATTTCCGTTCATATTTTTTCTTTAATTATTTGTTCCTTTTTCCTATCCATTTCGATTGCTTCTGCAGCGAAAATGCAGTGATGCCAGAAGCCACATTTTTTCTCGCGATACCAGACAGTACCAGCCGTCTATATCGATAGGAGAATTTATCGACTCAAACTGAGCTCGATTCCTAACGAAATATCAGAGAAGCAAATCGGATCCTAAAGTTGAAGCGAATTGGAGAAAAAGGGTGGCCCCGAGAAAGCAACTGCAAAACAAACCCATTTGAGCGCCTAGGAAAGAAATAATTACCAGTACGAAAGTAAACAACCATTTACCGTAATTTTTTCAATGCAATCTGCCGTTTATTTATACTGTTTTTCTCAATAGTTCGTTATTTAGCAACAGTAAAGTTGAGATTAACGAAACTACAGCATTTTATTTAGAAATGTCTCAACTTTTATTTAGAAATGTCTCAACACTATGAATTTTGTAGCATTTTTTCTAGCGACAAACCGCTAGATTTAGCTTTAAATCGATAGTTTTTTGATTAAAGTCATTTATATTTTCTCAATTGTGCAAAAACTAAACAATAAATCGCCAAGACGCAGCCGAGGTCTTGCTATGTTCATTCGCGGGGAGTCAAATAATTAGCAAAGTTGCGACTCGTCTTTCTTTCTGTGATCGTGATTTTGGAATACTGTGAGAAAAAAGTAGGCCTTGCCGAACATTAACAACTGACAAGGAAAGATTTTCATTCGGTTCGATAATTTACAACGAGTAGTACGTTCTTCTACGTAAAAAGAGAAAGAGAAAAAAGGATTAAAAAGAAATTAAGCATCAAGATGGACATTAAATCGTTTTTGTTCGAATATTGCTCAAAGAACCGCTCGGAGCCTAAGTTCGAAGTGCGGCCAACTGGTATGTGAATTTCAACCGGTAATCTATTCTCCCGGACTATTATTGATTTTCCTAACTGCAGGACCGAAGCATCGACAGCGATTCCTTTGCGAAGTACGCGTAGACCAGCATCCCTATGTGGCTGTAGGCAATTCCACAAACAGGAAGGATGCCGAAAAGAATGCATCCCGTGATTTTGTCAACTATTTGGTGCGTTTGGGTAAACTGAAAGCCAGCGATGTGCCCGGTGATCCGGGAGTTTCATCGTCAGCATCATCCAGTATGGCACCTTTAGCACAACGTGGTAATAATAGTGGTGGTGGCAATCGCTTCTTTGGCGGTCAATCTGGTCCCCAGGATCTGGGTGAGGCATATCGTCCATTAAATCATCAGAGCGGTGGCAAGGGCGAGGGTGGTCGTGATCGCTTCAATATAATCGATCACATCCAAGAGCAGAAAGACATGAATGAAGCCGAGTCCATTGATGTGAATGCAGCAATTCATGGTAATTGGACCATTGAGAATGCTAAAGATCGCTTGAATATATATAAACAGGCCAATAATATAAAGGATGATTATAAATACACGCCTGTGGGTCCGGATCATGCTAGGTATGTTCCCATATTTCTTTACTCTTACAGATGTTCCTTCAATTCTCTGGTTGGTTTTTTTTTTTAAATTTGTTTGAGAGCTGCGTTCTGGATTGAGTACACAATCAATCTGGCACGCAGCCCAATTGTTTAATTTCTGTGCGCAACTTTTAGTGGGTGGCAAATATTATATATTGGATATCGAAGCAAGCGAAGCCTCCAAAGCGACGTGGCGCCCAGACACAAGATCAAATGAATCATTAGATCCTTGCGTGTGTGAAAATGTACGCAAGGTGACAGAAATGCAGCAGAGAACTGGAATGTGTATGCAATGTTAGATCAGGACACAAATCATCTGGATCCCTATAATGAAAAGATTAGATTTTGATTAGAAATACTTAACATATTACGAGAGACTTAGAAAATTAATTAGAAGAGAAATTTAAAAAGATTTGAAAGGCTAAAATGCTAAATTACAAAAAAGAAGGAAAAGGAACTGCAGACATTTCCTTTTGCATTAGACATTAATTTGATCATTTAGAAGTATCTGACACCGCATTGATACACATTTCAGTTCCCTGCGATTTTTTGATTCGAACTACATCATCATTGACGCCTTTGTCCTCGCCTTCCACCGTATTTTGATGGGCGCCACGTGGCTCTGAAGGCTTCACCTTTAACTCTTTGGTCTGCCCACAGTTGCGCACATTTTACAACAATTCCAATAGTGGTAAGTAGTAACACTCTCTTTGGAGTAGCTCCAGAAATAATCTGAATTATCAACTATACACTCTCCTCCAACACATTGTTTATATTGTATGGATTTTAAAATACTTATGCCTTAACTTAGGAGCTTTATGGCCGAGCTATCGATATATGTGGCTGCGCTGAAGCGTAAGGTGACAGCGAGGGAGACGGGATCAAATAAGAAATCGGCCAGTAAGTCGTGTGCTTTATCTCTTGTGCGCCAGCTCTTTCATTTAAAGGTGATTGAGGCCTACAGTGGCACACTGAAGAAAAAGAAAGATGAAGAACTGAAGCCATATCCAGTGACATTGAATCCAGAACTGATCGGTAGGATTGATGAGGTTATTAAAGATTTAGATTTGCCAGTGGTTAATCCGCGTAATTTTAAAGTGGAGCCGGATGGTGTTCCATTACCATTGATCGTAAGTTAATAAAACAAAGACTTGATTGAGAAATCCTTAACCGTGGTTTCACCATTTGCAGGTTAATACCAATCGAGTGAATAACTCATCTCATTCATCAACTGATCGTCGCCAGGAAATTTCGGTTATTGCCTGGGCACCACCCAAACCCAACTGGAATGCCTGGCATGCCTGTAACATTGATGAAGGGGAGTTGGCCACTGCTTCTATTGAAGATCTTTCAAATGAATTTAGTCGCCAATTGGCCGATCGACGTGAAAACAATGCAGAATATCGCACGTTTATCGACTTTCGCAATAAATTGCCAATTGCCGCCATGCGTGCTGAGATTATGAAGAACATCAATGAGCATCCAGTGGTTATTATACGCGGCAACACGGGATGCGGCAAGACCACTCAGATAGCTCAATACATACTTGACGATTATATTGGATCTGGCCAAGGAGGCTATGCCAATATTTATGTGACACAACCACGTCGCATTTCGGCCATTTCAGTGGCGGAGCGTGTGGCACGCGAACGTTGCGAAGAACTGGGCGACTCTGTGGGTTACTCGGTGCGCTTTGAATCTGTATTTCCACGGCCCTACGGTGCCATTTTGTTCTGCACTGTTGGTGTAATGTTGCGGAAATTGGAAGCCGGTCTACGTGGCGTCTCCCACATTATTGTCGACGAGATTCATGAAAGAGATGTTAACAGTGACTTCTTGCTCGTCATATTGCGTGACATGGTGGCCACCTATCCGGATTTGCATGGTAACTAGAAGGAAAATAAATTTCGAATTTTAAAATTCTATTTAATAATTTTTATTTTCCAGTTATTCTCATGTCCGCCACAATTGATACGTCTCTCTTTGCCAAATACTTTGGTGGCTGTCCCGTATTGGAGGTACCTGGTCGCGCATTTCCTGTCGATCAGTATTTCCTTGAGGATGTTTTACAAATGACCGGATTTGTGCCTTCGGTTGAGTCGCGCCGCAAACGCAAGGAAACCGACGATGAAGAGCAAGTGGGTGATAAAGAGGATCGAGAAGAGCCCGAAGTGAATTATAATAAGATTTGTGAGGCAAAATATTCACAACAAACTCGGGATGCCATGGCCATGTTATCCGAATCGGATGTTAGTTTTGAGCTCCTAGAGGCTCTCCTGGTGCTTATTAAATCGAAGAATATACCAGGAGCCATACTTGTCTTTCTCCCCGGATGGAATTTAATATTTGCTTTGATGAAATTTTTACAAAATTCACAAACTTTTGGTAATTCGAACTATCGGATTTTACCATGTCATTCGCAGATACCACGCGATGATCAGCGCAAGGTATTCGAAGCAGTACCGGCTGGAGTGACCAAAATAATTCTGTCCACAAATATAGCAGAGACATCGATAACAATTGATGATATTGTCTTTGTTGTGGATATATGTAAGGCACGCATGAAGCTTTTCACCTCGCACAACAATCTCACCAGCTATGCCACTGTGTGGGCAAGTAAAACGAACTTGGAGCAGCGCAAAGGTCGTGCGGGTCGTGTTCGTCCTGGTTTCTGTTTCACACTCTGTTCGCGAGCTCGTTTTGAGGCGTTGGACGAGAATTTAACGCCGGAGATGTTCCGCACTCCGCTACATGAATTGGCCTTGACCGTGAAGCTGCTTCGTCTCGGAGCTATACATCATTTTCTGTCGAAGGCATTGGAGCCACCGCCAGTGGATGCTGTGATTGAGGCGGAGGTTTTGCTCCGTGACATGCGCTGCCTGGATGCCGAGGACGAGTTAACTCCCTTGGGTCGTTTGTTGGCCCGTTTGCCCATTGAACCGCGTTTGGGAAAAATGATGGTGCTGGGTGCCGTCTTTGGTTGTGCAGACTTAGCTGCCAGCATGGCCTCGTATTCAAGTACTTTTTCCGAGGTATTTGCCTTGGAAATTGGTCAACGACGTTTGGCCAATCATCAGAAGGCATTTAGTGGTAATAAGTGCTCGGATCATGTGGCCATGATTGTGGCTTCACAAATGTGGCTGCAGGCCAAGTTACGTGGGGATCAGAAAGAGGCGGAATTTTGTGACTGGAAGGGTCTACAAATGTCAACGATGAATGTGATGTATGATGCCAAGCAGCAATTATTGGATCTTCTAATACAAGCCGGGTTTCCGGAGGAGACCATGGCAACTCACAAAGTAGATGCCAATTCGGAGGATGATCTCTTGGATGTTGCCCTGGCTCTACTATGTATGGGCCTGTATCCCAATATTTGTGTTCACAAGGAGAAGCGTAAGGTCTTAACTACCGAATCCAAGGCAGCTCTCCTCCATAAGACTTCAGTCAATTGCAGCAATTTGGCAGTTACCTTCCCCTATCCATTTTTTGTGTTCGGGGAAAAGATTCGGACACGCGCTGTTTCGTGCAAACAACTGTCCATGGTGGCTCCTCTACAAGTGATGCTCTTTGGTTGCAGGAAAATCGATTTGGCCTCCAATGGGAATGTGCGTTTAGACAATTGGCTGACTTTTGACATGGACCCGGAGCATGCTGCCAAAATTGGTGCACTCAAACCAGCTCTGGAGGATTTAATTACTTTGGCATGTGATAATCCCGGAAATGTTCTTGGTCTGGATGGTCCCTATGCCAGTTTGGTGGAACTGGTCAAGCATTTGTGTATCCAAAATGCTGGTGACTTTGGCTTAAGACGTGGTAGAGGCCTTTTACCTCATCAGTCACGCCAGTCGGGATTCGGTGGGAAATCAGGAGGGACCGAAGGCGGTCCAGCCAAAAGGGCTCGCTATGATAGTCCTAGTAGAAACTATGGTAGTGGATACGGAGGAGGTGGTAGCGGAGGAGTGGGTGGTGGCTACGGTGGGGCTGGTGGCGGAGGAGGAAGTGGTGGCGGACGTTTTGGAGGGAGACGTTTCGGCGGACGAGGACGGTACGGCTCATTCGGGGGTGGAGGAAACCAAAACACTGGATATGGAAATGAGGAATACAGCAACAGTGACTATGGGAATGGAGGAAATAGCCACAGTGACTATGGGAATGGACGGAACACCAACAGTGGCTATGGGAACGGAGGAAACAGTAACAGTGGCTATGGAAATAGCAACAGTGGCTATGGTACTGGAGGAAATAGTGGCTATGGAAATAGCAACAGTGGATATGGTACTGCAGGAAAAAGTGGCTATGGAAATAGCAGCGGTGGCTATGGTACTGGAGGAAATAGTGGCTATGGAAATAGCAACAGTGGCTATGGTACTGGAGGAAATAATGGCTATGGTACTGGAGGAAATAGTGGCTATGGAAATAGCAAAAGTGGCTATGGGACTGGGGGAAATACCAAAAGCGCATTTGGAAATATTGATAGTGGCTACGGGACTGGAGGAAATGTCATCAGTGGCTTTGGCAATGTCAACAGTGGCTTTGGAAGTAGAGGAAATAGCAACACTGCCTTCGGGAGTGCAGGAAATGGAAACAGTGGCTATGGAGATGGTGGAAACAGTAGCTTTACCGGAGGCGGAGAAGATTTTATACCCACTAGCGACAATGAAAGGGGGAGTGGCAGTTGGAGCCGCTTCACCAATCGCAGAGGAAATTTTTCAAACTTTTAAATTCTACTTAACCTACTCTACAAACATAATTATAGAGAACAAATTAATATACTATTTGGATTTTTCATATATGATGTTGTTTTGATTTTGGGCTGGCAAGATTACAGTTAATGGCAGAAGCTGTCTTAGTTAATGAATGTCACATCAAATAATTTGTTCCAAAGAGGGAAAATAGAAATTTTCAATTTAAGCGTAACTAAATTTAAAACTAACGGGTTTTAACAAAAATCGATTAATTTTTCTGAAGTAGTTAAGGATTCAGCGCTTTCGAATTGGCTTTTAAAGACAGAAAGTATCGGACCATGAACGACAAGACCTCTAGGTAAAAATTATAAAATATATGTAAAACAGTAATACAATCGGTCAATTGACAAAAACTTAATTTCAGCGCTGCATAAATTTAAAAGATAGCTTCGTATTTGAAGCTTAAATTAGTTCTGTAATTTATATAATATACGACATGTTCAACTTACATATATTTAGCCGTTTTCTTGAATTTTGTTAAGTATTGAATACTCATCTCTAGAACAATTATATGTATGGTCACTATAGCTGGAGAACCATCAATGGTTTTCAAAGAACCCATCGGTTACTATTGATGATTTTATACAATATTTTAAAAACGTTTATTAATAATAAAAACAAAAAATTACAATTTTTATTGTAAAAAACATTTCATTTAAAAAAGAAAGGTACATTTTAGAAACATAATATGAGATCAAATTTCTCTTCTTGAGGAATTTCACATTTCAAATGATATCAAATATAAAAAGGCATCAAAAAATTAGAACTCTTTTGAATTCTTCTTCAAAAATAGGAGTTTGTCGACCATATTCGGCTTCAGAGAACAACGTCGACTCGATATAATTTGGCCCGCCTTGCTGAACATTCTTTCCGACTCAGTTGATGTCGCCGGAACGCAAAAATATTTTGCAGATATAGCAGCCAAAGGTGATAGCCCATTTCTCTGGAAACAGGAGTATGTTCTGTTCCAGCGCCGTACGACTGACCATCACCTTGAACATTTAATTTCTCTGTGGCTATTGTGCAATGTTTGAAAAATGCAACAATATGTTTGTACTTTAAGAGCAATGGCAATAAGACCATTTTAATATTTCTTGTACAAACAAGCTACGCATGGCAAATTTTTAATTTTCAAAAGCTCGCATGCCTTTTTCATAGTGGTGTCATTGTCAGTTACAATTGTGACCACTTAACTAAGTGAATCAGATATATTATTATGGTTAGTTGGATTTATCAATCTCTGCGTTGACAATACTGCAGCTTTCAGATCAAAATTTTCCGTTATAAAGTGGCATGTGCTTGCGAGGACAATCTTATCAAGAGCAAGTCTTTTTAAATTTGAGAGATTCATATTCTTTTGGCAAAAGCGAGTTTCGCAAATGAGTTTTGCTCGGCAATTTATATTTGGGATCTAATTTGCTTACCAACTCTTGAAACCCCTTATCTGTAACAATCCTGAAAGGCTGCACATCTACTGCTATCATTCTCATCAATGCATTGCCTAATTTTTTTGACGAGTCGTTGTCATAATGGATATTTCTAGATAGAAATTTGTCCATACTATTCTTTTGCAATTTTTGTTCCAACTGCAAGTATTCTGGGTGTATACGGCTTAGATGTTTCAACAAGCTGCAAGTGTTCCCCGATGTCTGGTAGTGCTTACCGCAGCGATTGCAAATAGCGCCCCGATTGCCCTTTGATTTTTTAAAGTGCTCCCACACCAACATTTCCCGCTTGCGTTTTAATGAAGTACTACCAGGATCAGCTACCAATGTTGAAGTATCTAAAACGATATAAACATGTTGGAAATCTAAATTATAAATGAACATTTATTCATGTAAGCGTTCTAGCGCCATTTTTTCGTTGCGGAGAGTCGCTTTTGATATGTATGCACTTTTATGTACATATATTCTAATGTCTGCCGCAAATAAATACTTACTTTTGAAATAATTGTCCATTATATCACCCACCGCTTCATTCCGCTGCCGCTTCTTTCTTTTCAATAAACAAATGTGATTGGGTAAAGTGATGGTAAGACCATCGATGTTTTCAAAAACTATCGATAGTTCTAAGAAATCGATATAGTCGATGGTCCCGTCGATGGTTTTCCAGCTCTAATGGTCACACTGCAAATTCTTGGCGTCTCCTGTTTGTAAGCGCGCGTTTTTGTTTAAAAATTAATTTTATTTGTATTCTATTGTATTGCAATCGTTTATAGTATTTTTATTTGTGATGGATTTCGACAAAGCCAAGGAAAACATTCAACCATTGGCTAGCGGCCGCAATGTTAGTCTTCTACAGGCGTCAGGAATCTGTCAAGATAGTGTTAATGGACAGGAATTGCTAAGTCAGCAACGCAAGCAAATGGAAGTGGAAATTGAGACATATGTTGGGGACGATCCATTGACACCTTGGTATGACTACATCTGTTGGATCGAACAGAGTTATCCGGCTGGAGGCACTGGCTCCGGTTTGCAAGCAGCCATGCATAAATGCTTGACTATATTCGAACAGGATGAACGCTACAAACAGGATAGGCGATTAATTAAACTGTTTATCAAATATGTAAGTTGATTTAACGAATTTTGGAGCAATTTAAAACTTTTTTTTTTTTTTTTGGTGTAGATGAAGAACCAAAAAGATCAGTTGGAGTGCTATCAGCAGATGTACAACAGTGGCATTGGTACCATGCTGGCCGACTTCTATATAGCCTGGGCATATAGCTACGATCTGAGTGGAAATATGAGTAAGGCGGATGACATTTTTCGCCTGGGTGTGGCTTGTCGGGCAGAACCTTTGGATGAATTACGTGAGGCACATCAGCACTTTGGCTATACAGTGGGCCAGCGTATGTTGCATACGGGTGAAAGGGCTGACGAAGCAGTCCAAGAGTTAAATGAAAGACGCCTGGCCCTGCAGTCGCTCCACGGTCAGAAGCTAAGAAATGTGAATACTATTACAGTGGGCAGTGTCAGGACAGGTGCAGCGGTTCGAAGCCAAATGCCTGGCGTGGTAGAGGTTTGTTGTCGATTCCTGTGCAGATTTCAAATCTAATCTTCTTTCCGTTATAGAGTCATCCGGTTCCCTCAACATCGAGTCGCGGAAGGCCCCATCTTGGACGTCAGGTGTGTGTATATCATGATGAAAATGCTGATAATAATATTCCGATTCCGCCTCCAACCGTGGTTGAGTCGTCTGCATCTGGTTCGGAGGTCAAATCGAGTTTGCGTTCAATCATTGATGCCACCCGTCAGCAAGAAAATTTAAAGGAGCCAGTGGGCTGGAATAAAGCACATTCCAAACCTTTTAAACCAGCCAAGATATTTGGTCGTCATGCAACGCCCTCGGACTTGGGCTTTGGCATTCATGTGGACGAGCAGCAGGTGTTGCCATTTAAGTATCCGCCCAATTGGGTTGATAAAAATAAACAGCAGGAGCCATGGCTGACACCTGTGACCATTGAAGATGAACCGAATTCCAAGGAATTGCCATGTTACAATAAATGCATGTGTTATCCTCGTCCCAATTTGGAATTCTCGCCAGAAGAGTATCTGGCCTATTATCGTCTAATGCGAATAAATCCCAAACACCCTTTTGTTCAAAAACATAACAAATGGTGGTCATCTCAGATGGAGTCGGGTGTACGTCGTTTTCCCAACTTTCCCTCGGCTTCTAGGCCACAATCATTAGATGAATTGGACAAGTTTTGGAAGCCACCAGAGTCTCCTGATTTTCAATTTAGTTTTGCTCAAATCTACAATGATGCAGAGCAGAAAGAATACCAAGTGGAGGAACTGCTAGCGATTAAGTGGAGGGAAAAAACCAATATGACAGTACTCGATGACATGGATATGGAAGAGACAGTCTGTTTGCCGGGTGAAAAGATGCCAAGGCGGAAAAGTTTCTTTCCCACATCGTCAAGGAAATCAATGATGCCACCCAAGTCAGCCACTTCAGTCATTGTAGAAGAGGAAGAGAAAGAATTCGATCTGTCTAAGAAGGATGAAAATGCTATTGCAAAGGAACCCGTACAGACGCCACTGCCTGTTCCAGCTGCTATTACAGTTGCTAATCCAACTGCTGCTACTGCTGCAACTTTCTCTCTAGTTTCCGATGATGTTCCAGTTCTGACTTCTTCCTTGGTTACCAAAAATGAAGATCATTTTATTGTGCCGGCTCCACCGCGGCCCAAAATAGAAATTTTTGTTGATCCAGAGGAACCAGTTTCTCAGCCAGCGACTAAACCCGTAGCCAGTGCCTTTTTCGATGCGGATGAAACGTGTTCCACGCAAATGTTTAATATATTCATTAAAAATCATGCGGTGAGCACTCCAAAAGCTCCACAAAAGCAAGCGCCAACACGTCAATTCGGCACTTTGCTCAAAGATCCAGGGATAGAGACTTCTGCCCCAATTGCAGACGCTCCTGCGACCACAGTAAATCTTGATACAAACACATCACCAGTGGAAACAAACTCTCCTGTTCTGCGAAAACAATTGTCGACCATTTTGGAAATCTCTGAGCATGGAACTCATAGCTCGGCAGCTACTAATGGAACCACTAAATCAACTATAACATCGGCATCGTCAAGTTCACCTGGTTCTGAATGTACACCAGGACCTATGAGATTTCAACGCATACCAACGATGAGCCTATCTATGGTCGGTGAGGAGCCAGAACATCAATCCCTACAACAAGCTGGAAATTTTACAAGACGGGAACTCTGGGAACCAAATGCCCCTAGTGGACCCCTGATGAAATCTTTGCGTTTCCAAGAGGACAAAACTGAAACTGTTCCCAGGCCTCAGCAACTTTTGCGCTACCAAGAGGATAAGACAGAAACTTTACCCAAAATGCCCATTACTGAAGCTGGAAATTCATCGAAATTGTTGAATGCTCCACCGCCACTAATGCTTCCCTCTGTGTCCGATAAATATGATGATTTCTGTGATCTGTTTTGCAAGAGTCCCGAGACAAATAAAACTTTTGGATCGCCTCTGCGACAGAGTATATCCAAAAAGAAATGTGACCAACCCACTCCTGATCTCTACAAAAATTCTCAAAAGACGCTGCCCATTCCAAATGAGGTAAGCAAATTGGCAGATTCCTTTATGGCTGACTTGTCCTTTGTGCCGGAAACACAA
This sequence comes from Drosophila emarginata, assembly GCA_037075365.1. Classification (NCBI taxonomy): domain Eukaryota; kingdom Metazoa; phylum Arthropoda; class Insecta; order Diptera; family Drosophilidae; genus Drosophila; species Drosophila emarginata. The sequence goes on from JBAMCD010000324.1 coordinate 4,992,626, forward strand.
GCTATGCCCCAGCCAAAGAAATTTGAGATTTTTCTGGATGAAACAGTGCCAGAGACGCAGCCAGAGTCACAACACAATCAGGTCAGTCCGATGAAGAATCATTCGATCAAAAAGGATGACTATCGATCGGCTCATCTGACTGATTCGTTTATGAAGAATTGTACAGAACTAAGCAGCTGTAAATCCCCCATACCAGCACCAGCATTGCCCGTTCAAAGGAATTCATCATCCACCAACTCTTCATCGGCTTCAACATTGAAATTTTTCAGTGGTCTGGATAAATCTACTGCAGGGAAATGTGAAAAATATGAATTGAACGCAGCCACTGAAATGTTTGCCACCAACATAAGCATGATAAAGAATTCCACTCTCCTGCCAGTGGCTCCCTCGAACCAGCCTCCTCCCTTGCAAAACGAGGAGCATGTGGATCTTAGCATATATTATAAAAAAACTCCAATTTCGCCCAAGCAATCGCAACACTCTTGGTCCTCACCGGATCAGGATCAAGAAAAGAATTATCTTCATCCAATAAAAGGACAACTTGAACATAGCGTACTTAATGAGACGTTAGCTGATCCAAATGTGAATCCTTTCAATGCCGATTTAATTGCCTCTCTATTAGAATCCATTGAGTTTACCTTGTACATTGAGAAGCTGCCAAATTGCCAAATGGTGCGTGAGGTTAAGAAGTTGCAGCCCAATGCTGAGATCCAAGTGAATGATGAGCAATTCAAGGTACTGAAATGTATTGGGAAAGGAGCCTATGGCTCTGTGTTTTCCGGCAAGCATATAAGGAGTGGCAAAAAGGTTGCCCTAAAGCAGGAACGTCCCACTAACTATTGGGAATACTATGTAGGCCTTGAAGTTCACAGCCGATTAACCAGTGAGGAAATGGTAAATATAACTCGAAAATATATATTATCTGTTCTAATTTGAATCTTAATTTGTATTTTATAGATTTCGGCTTATATGTCGATTGATTATGCCTTGGTGGGCAACAATTCAAGTATCTATATATCCGACCTATCGGCTTTTGGCTCTCTAATCGATGTCTGTAACAAGATCAAAAAGCACACAAATCGAAATGTGGATGAGTATGTGGTTATGCATCTCAGCTGTCAACTGCTGGATATTGTTGATCATATGCATGCTATTGGTATTATTCACGCCGATATTAAGCCCGATAACTTTCTATTAATGCGGCCGTAAGTTTAAATCATTAATCGATCAATCAAATTTTTTTTCACGTTATTATTTTTAGTTTAAGTGCGCAACCGAATGACTTGAGCCTTCAATTGATTGACTTTGGTGTGGCCATTGACACTAAACTCTTTCCGCCAAATCAGACCTTTAACTATATAAACAATGATGAAATCTTCAAGTGTGTCGAAATGCGTACGGGCCGTCCTTGGACCTATCAATTGGACTTGTTTGGCTTGGCGGGAGTTATGCATGTCATGCTTCTGGGTCGCTACATGGAGGTGGCCCAGCGAACTCCCAGTCTTGGCATTTGGTTGCCCAAGAACGCCTTGCCGCGATATTTCAACCCGACCTGGGAGTCCATCTTTCGCACGCTGCTTAATATACGCGATTGCCGGACTATGCCAAATTTGCAGCAATTAAAAACTGCACTTAAATCCGAAATGGCCGAAAAGGAGAAATATGTAAATGAGGCGGTAAACAAATTTAATGCCATTTTGTTGCAATCCTAAGCCACTGACTTATGTCGATGAAGATCATCATTAGAGATAACCGGGAAAATATTTTTTTTCTCAACTGCAAATCCATTCAAAAAATAATTATAAATCTTTAGATAAATATGCAGATAAAATTACTTAACACCGAATATATGGTTTTTTGTCGTCCGTTGTGAATTAACATTGCATTTTTGTCTTTTAATATTGTTAATAATATGTTTTGAAATTAATAATATTAATTGAAGGAAAGAATTGCGTTTAGATGTTGGTGTACAAACATTTGGTATTGGTTTATTTATAAAACATAAAAAACAATATCAATTGTGACAAAAATCGCTGCATATATTTTGTAGAATATTAACAAATCTATTTTTTAAAATTATTAAATTATTTTACACAATTTAAAGTTGTTTTTTTTTGTTTGGGTATCATTTCATAGGTTGTCCAGTTTAATGGCTAAACCTGCTTTATCTGGCCAATATGTTTATCTTGCCACGAATTGAAAACGAACCGACGAACCAGAAGCTTTTGTGTGCGCTATGGTCAAAATCGCTTGGGTTGTGGTTGGGTTAAAACTTTTCAATCGTTTTACGATGCCATGCGCGTATAAACACAAATAATTTCAACCCAATTAAGCGGTTTTACGTAAATTTTACAATGCGGCTGATGTACCCAATTTTCCCATCCCCCACCCATACGCCACCCTAAACCCCTCCATTTTCCTATACCCGCCTGCCTCCGTGCAATTCGACCTCAATTCGAGTGCAATGCAATTTTGAGGTTGATACAAATAATTTTTGGTTACAGCTCTGTGGCGTGTTGCAAGGGAGATGCTAAGGATCTTATAAAAGAAAGGTATGTTGACTTGGCCTAATAGTTTGCAACGAATAGCAAATTGCATTAATTAGGGATCAATTAATGGGTTTGAAAAGTTATCGGTAGATATTCTAGTTAAATGATAACTAAGCTGAAAAAAGATATACGAATGAATATATTATTTTTCTTTTGAAGAAGAATTAAATACATTTTTGATTTAGCTTAAATTGAATTTCCATGGATATCAAGTATTTTCAGTATGAAACGTAAAACAAATTAATTATACCTTTTCAAATATCTTCATTTGTAGCTACAGCTAAGAAATAATAAATTTCTTTTATTGCAAAACGAAATAGTTGATGTAAAAATAGTTTCCAAAAAAAGGATATATTATACACATAAAATTATGTCGTATTAATATGTTTAATTATTTAGTTTAATAAAATACTATATGTAAAAGAAAGTTTGAGCTCTCAAAGCCTTTCCCTATTCCTAATGTTATAACCGAAATAAAGTTACAGCAGCTAAAGTACACCGCCGGCTGAAAATACAACCAAATAAGCTTGCCAAGTCATTGACTTGAATGTTTAATAGAACTTGTCTTCAGCGAAATTGTTGTTTGTCTATCAGTATAAGAGATCCACAAATAAATAAACATAATAAATGAAGCAAGCAAGTCGTCCCTGCCGACATTGAGTATACCCTGAACCAAGTAAAAGTACTCCATAAAGTCAAAAACGATCAAAATCGCCATCAATTTACAAACAAAATTCTCTTAGCATGCACTGCATGCCATGCAGCAACAGCGAACGCATGCTATCTCGCTCACACCTAACAGCCCATTTTGCATGGGGCTTTTGAGTACAAAATGGAAATACGTATATCTCCGATAATTATTGTCCGATTTGGTTGCTCTAGCTCTTATAGTCTCTGAGATCTAGGTGTTCATACGGACGGACGGACGGACGGACATGTGTTAATCGACTCAGCTATTGATACTGATGAAGAATATATATATTTTAGGGGGTCGGAAAATTCTCCTTCTGCCTGTTACATACATTTTAGCGACTTTAATATATGTATGTACCCTTTTACCCTATATAAAAACAGCCCTGACTGTCAATGAGAAACTAAAAGAGCAGGTTTTACTTGATCAATATTTTTCGGGTTTTAGATTAAACTGAAAAATATTAATTAGTTATTATCTACGTTTTATGGGCTTTATGGGATTATGATATACATACATACATACATAAGTATGTATGTAGCGTACAGCTCAATAGATTGTATGGTTACATCAGTTAGATCATTTGAATTTGACTCATTTGTTAAAATCGCGAACGTTAAATCATTTTTATTATCGAAATTTTGTATCAAAATATAATAATTTTTTTCAAACTTTGTTCAAAATTAAAAGAAATTCAATTTTAATTGTTATTTTTAAATTAACTTGACAAGTTTTTTAACTTTTCAATCCTTTATTTTTTTATGTTCCAGTGGGATATATTACCGTTTTATTTTACTAGTTGAGAATTGCAAAGGACCTGAGTTCATCTTTTTGTGTGCTTACCTGTAGGCGCATTTTGTTTCAAATCTCAACTTGTCATCTGTTTATACTCATAATAGCTCTATACAGACAATCTGCTCACCTACTGTACACAAAAAAGGCTTTAAATCAAAGGATTGTAAATTTATGTTAACTATTGTTTACTTGAGACAAAAAAGTAAAAATATTAATATTTAATTCTGATGTCATTGATAAATTTGTTTTTATAAGGGTAGCAAAGGGTGTTAAAAGTTCGGCGTAACCGGACTTAAATTTATCCATGATTACTTCTTCTTTTTTTTCCTTTTTTGATTTTGGGGTGGGCGTGGTTCTGGCGCCATTTGCATTTTTGCATTTTATACAGGATTTGTCGTTGTGGTTGTTGTTGTTGCTGTTGTTACGTTTCCGGCCATGTTCGCTGTTTGCATTTGTGTGCGTCTGGTGTGTGAGTGTGTGTGTCACTACTGCCTGCATATGTAGATATGTGTGTATGTATGCACAGCATATAAATCAAAGTCCAAGCAGCTCGACATGATTCACAAATGATCAAAACAGACGACCAACGAAGCTCTGCTCCGCTGCCGCCATATGAAAGTCTTATAAATCAAAGTGCTGCTATAGGACATAGGACGCAGGACGCAGGACATGGTCATTGCATGCGGTTGACTTTGACTGCCAACTGACTGCCTTCCCCTTCCCCTCAATCTCTCCCCTCCACTAACACAGCTCGATGTCTGTATATGGAAATTTGCTGCCTGTTTGGTTTCTTGTAGTTTGTCATATAGCCAAGTAGGGGGTCGTTTTAGACACCACCTTGTAAGAGTAGTTAGAATACATATACAATTTCCCATGGACAAAGAAACGTGTTATTTTTGATTAGACTATATTTTTGGTCAAATTTTAAAAATGTGTGAAATTTGTTTTATTTTTAATCCCTTGAGTTACGCCTCTGGCTTAACATGATTGCATTGCGTATACGCAGAGTTGTCAGCGTTCAAATGAAAGCAGAGGCAATTTTGGGTTCATTTGATATTTTTGGGGTAATTTAAAGCAATCTTCTATGGTTCCTTTTCTATTTGCCAAGCAATTCTTGTGGTTTCATTTGATCGCACACACACTCTTAAAATACCAACACATATTTATATGTTATATATGTACATATATGTATGTATATACATATGTACATATACAAAAACCAAACGACGACAACGACAAGTACAAAAACTTGTGATGCAGCTGCAACAGAAACCAGCCGGCTGGACTCACATGATTTATGCAAATTGAAAACGACCTTAGAACCTGCCACACACTCTCTTTCAAACATACACAAACACTCACACACATGCATACACACACACATTTGTGTATACATGGACACTGACCATTTACCATGTTTGTGAGAGAATTTTTCGCCTCTTGTTGACTTGATTGTGGCAGCTGCTTGCCGCTTAGCTGCTACAGCTTTTACTCCTCCATCTCTATGCTTTTATTGTTGGTGGTGCTGCTGTTGCATGCATTTTGCATCATAAAGTATTTTTACCCCATTATTTCATGAAATTCACATTTATTTTGCAGCTGCTCAGGGCAAAAAGCAGTCGACCACTACTCATCCATCCATTCACCCACTTCCACATCGTCTCCTATTTACTCTTCTGCCACCTCATGCCACGAAAATAGTTAGAGCTTTTCATACCTACATACATACATACAAACATACATACATATGTATGTCTATACGAACATGCTTTCCCAGTGGGTTTAACACAAAAAAATAAAGGAAAGCAAATTGAAGCTTCGGCCTGCAGCTACCCTGTAGGTGTTAGAATTCCTAGTCAGCAAATTCTTGATGCCTGAGTCACTCTTAACATGAGAAGACCATTGCCAAATAATAATAAACGAATATGTTTCATTCCTGAAGTTCTTACAGTCATGTGTGGGACGATGGTCTTTGGACTATATGGCAACTCTAAGTCCGTTTAGATTGAGACCATAACCTAGATCGGCTTAGATAAAGCACAGTTTCAAGTTGATTAAGAATATATGTATGTACATATGTGTATGTTTCCCTCAAATATGTACACATAATTTCGTTAATTTATAACCCTTATTTCCCTTTTGTGTATAGGGTATCTAAATATTGATAAAAAAACACTGCATACATATGTACATAACTATCAAAACTAATGTTAATCTTTATTAAAGCATCATTGTAATTATGAAATTCTTTTATAAATTTATGATTTAGTTACATACATACATATATGCTTTTATGCTACATCTTAGTTAAGTATGCATAAACCAGATGAATGAATTTATAAAAACTATGCAACTTTTTAAATAGAGTTTCACATTTAAAAAAATCTAATTTTTAGATGTGGAAATCTATTGACAGGGCACGCAGACTTGAATAAATATTTCTAACCTAATGATCCCAGTACATATATATGCATATAGATTTGCCTTTGTTTACTCTTAATTCAAACAAATATCTTACAACAGAAAATTCCAGAAATTCTTTGTAAGGTTACTATTATAGTAACTGATACATTTCGTCAAATTCTTTTTATTATTGTTTTTAAATAATGTAATAGGAAAATATTGTTACAGTTTTTTCTCTAAGCAACTGTGTAATTACGGTAAGCGAAATTTCAGCTATCCATGTCTAATAATATGTAATTGATAAAAGAAGATTTTACCAAGTTAATAGTGATAGTAGAAGAGCTGACGCAGAATGTTTCAAAAACTTGTTTTCGGGTCATAAATCTTTACGGATACCTTTGTCGTTAAAACAATAGAACTCTATTTTAGTTTTAATATATGACTTTATGACGATTTTCTATGTTAAATATTATAAAACTACACTTGAAAGAAAGAACGAAGTTTTTTATTTAAATATGTTGTATAAATTACATAACCATTTCTTTGTGATTACTTTAGTTTTTAAGAAAACCTTCTTATCAAGCTGTTATAGATGGAATTTTTTCTTACACCTTATAAATAATGTCCATTACAATGTTTATTTTTTGGGTTTCATAGAAATAATACTTCGAATTATACAAAACGAGATATACCACCTTCTTTATATGTATGTATAAGTAATAATAATTATGGTGCCATACTTGGAGTGTTTACAATTTAATAATAAATATTTACTAATTTATTTATCTTATGATTGGTTTGATATTACAAATTGCCGTCAAATCAATTCAATTGGGTACAGCTTAATACTTATGTGTTTAAATAATTAAAAGTTTCGTTATGATTATAATAATTTTTTACTTGTATTTCGTTTTCAGGAGATTCTTTAGAGTATATAGCAATATAAGTTTGTTGTTTCAGTTCGGAACTTTTTAATTACACCAACTAATTTTAATAATTATTGTTAAAATTTTACACTATATGCTTGTAGATAAATCTAAGCTCTGGCTAGTTTTTAGTCAACTATTAACTACTTTTTACCAATTTCGGTTTTAGTTCTTTACATTATTCCTTTCATATTTTTGTGTGTTACCTGTTATTTCCAGTTTTCTGCAAAAATGATTAAAGTTAAATGATTTGTGTAATATATAATATGCATAATAATTGCATCAAAATTTCACACAGAAAAGTTAACATTGACTTAGAGCTTTTTGTTTTGTTTGAATATGTTATTTTTTATTATTCAGCTATTTATATTCAGATATTATCCCCATAAATAGCTGGATGTGCATACTATAGTAGTAGTTGATTTGAAAAACCCACAACTAGTGAGTAGCTTCAGGGGTTATCGTTCTGATAATCAGCAGCATGATAAAGCTTAATTGTAAAACATTTTATAAAAAGAGAATAAAAACAAAAAACGTCTAATTGCAGCTATAACTGCCTTATGATGACTTTGAGCTTTACTAACAAAATGTTCGGACGGCTCAGACGTATTTCAGTTATTGACACGCGTGGACGCGGGTGTTTGTCTGAGTTCTTTGAGACCCAGACGGTACGTGATTTGTAGTTTTAGTTTATGTTATTTTGTTATACGTCTGTATATAAATATATCCGTACATGTGTGAAGTGAAAGAATTTTGAATTCAGTTGCCAATTTTTGTACAAATTCAAAACAATGGGTTCCAGTGTGGAGGAAAAAGGTAAATTAAAAAAGTGAAAAAAAAACAACGTTAAACGTAGCCATACATAGATTAATCGAATTTAAAATGTGCCGAATATACATATATGCTTATACCACGTATAGGGAAATGAACCCGTTTAAAAATTCCACTGAATTGATTTAAATTATTAAAATCGCTTGGTCGATTGTGTGTGTGTGTTTTTTCAACCATTCAAGAATATTTTTGTTTTTATATTTAACTAATTCATTCAATAATAATGGAATTCTTTTGTAAGGCTACAGTTAAATCAGTTTACTTTACGCACGATTAGATTACCCACTTTATCTGATTAGTAGGTCACGTTAAAGCTTTAAACGCACTCTGACTCAACAGGCTTTAGATAAAATTTATCACCTAGCCACCAATTGGACCATTCGGCTGGCCAAACTGGTCAAACATGGGCCTGAAATCAATGACCGAAATCGAACTCCCCACGCAAACACATTGACACTAAAAAAGAATTTGTCAATTTCGTTCACCAATAAAAAAAATGTCGTTTTAGTACATCATAAAAATTATCAATTTAATCGCTGGGGGTTATCAATAAATCATTAACTAAGATTGACAAGCATATATTTTGAAATGCACAATGGGGTTAAAAAACTTGGAATGAAGAGTTGAGAATTATAAGCATATACGTAATGGTCCGAAACTAAGAATATTTGGCAGTGAGTGGAAATTTGAGCACAAAAAATTAAAAATTATTTGATTAATTATTTCTCAATTATTTCTTAAGCACAAATTGTATTTTTATGCAAACATTTGTGCTAATACTTTTCCTCACTATCTATTAAAATATTCGTGTTTTTAGGGATCCACTAATAAAATTGAAAGACAGTATTACAATATATTTTTAAAAGTTCTAAAAATATAATTATTGTATTATCGGATTATACTCGGAGGATATATTATTATACGGAGGATTGGATTGGTTTACAGTTTCTTTTCACAAAGATAGTATTTTTAAGCATGTTAAATTAATTATTTATACTTTAATACATTTCGTTAAATATAATAGGACCGTAAAAAATCCATTAAAACTCACGTGTTCCTATATATTATATATTAAATAGTTGTAAAAGACTTGTTAAGACAACGATAAACCATCGTGTAAACTAAATAATTTAACTATAATGTAATATTAATTGCACGTGCTTTGTTTTTTCGAGATATTTTAGTTATATATTTTTTTTGTTTCAGGGCCCTGTATTGGCATACGACACCTGCAAGCTCTGCTACTTTTTCTGGCCATAGCCGTTAATTACATAGCCCGACTCAATGTCAGTGTGGCCGTTGTGGCCATGACAGATGCAAACACCACAAATCCTGATTTTCCAGTATGTTGGCCAGTTCAAATTAAGTTTTCTTCTTTGATTAAATTTTTTACTTTTTCGTAGGAATATGATTGGTCTGAGGCACATCGATCATATATATTGTCAAGCTTCTATTGGGGCTACATTTTGACTCAATTCCCAGCGGGTTTTTTGGTTCGAAGATATGGAGCGAAAATCGTACTCTTTATACCGACTTTTGCCACTGCAGTTTTGAGTGCCATCACTCCCTACTGCATCAGTTGGGGCGGTTGGCAGGCCTTCGTTGTGATACGCATCATTGAGGGACTTTTCCAGGGTCTTATCTTCCCCTGCATTCACGAGCATCTGGCCAAATGGTCACCACCCAGCGAACGCAACCGTCTGGGTGTACTTGCCTATTCGGGAGCCGACTTTGGCTCTGTCATGGCCATGTTTAGCAGTGGACTTATTGCCAACAGTTCCATGGGCTGGCCAGGTATATCATATGTGTCAGCCGGAATCTGTGGCATTTGGAGTTTGCTGTGGCTAACACTGGGCTCGAATAATGCACCCAGTTCGCACTTGGTGGGTAAAGCGGAGCGAGATTATGTTGAGCGTTCAATGAAACGAGAAGACGGCTTCCACGGTCAAAAGATTCCTGTACCATGGCGTGCCATTTGGACTTCTGTACCATTTTATGCCTTGCTCATTGTGCGAAGTGCACAAGGCTGGGCGAACTCCACAATGCAGTTGCAGACGCCCGCTTATATGCACGGAGTATTGGAAATGAATATCAAATCTAATGCCTTCTACTCGGCCCTGCCCTTCCTGGCCATGTGGTGTATGTCGTATGTTTATTTGGTGTTCGCCGATGTGGCCATGTCGCGACAATGGATGTCATTGACAACTTTGCGTAAATCGATCAATACCGTGTCCTATTGGGGTCCAGCAGCGGCACTTATTGGCATTGGTTTTCTGGACAAGAGCCAGACAAATTTGGCCATTGCATTGATGACCATTAATGCTGGTCTAAATGCAGGCTCGGGCATTGGCAGTATACTAACCATCATCGATATGTCGCCCAACCATTCGGGCATGCTAATGGCTATTGTCAATGGCATTGGAAACATATTTCCCCTATTGACACCGCTGCTGGTGGGCGTAATTGTCACCGAACAGGTAACTATCCAAAAAGCCAAAGATTTAAGTGTGCATTATCTGGGAAAACAATTGTTTGCAATAGAATGTAACAGGTTAAGCTAAAGACAGATAAACTAATTTAGAAATGTTTCTATATTTATCTTATCTCATTCAACTTTTTGTGTATAATATAAAGGATAAAGCCATTAATCTTTTAATATTGACTAGCTTTTAAAAAAAGTTTTGATCGAATTTTTGGGTAATGCTCATTTATGTTTCTTTTTAATAGTAATTAAATAATTTATGTTTATAATTAGGCTAACTTTGTATGTATCCTAAACTGAATTTAAAATTTCTTATCGTTCTTTTTTATTTGTGTTTTCTTTTTTTCCAGAGTTCTCGCGTTCAATGGCAAATTGTCTTTGGCATGACGGCTGTTGTATTTTTCTTTGGTAATTTGGTTTATATCATATGGGGTACCACAGACTTGCAGCCGTGGGATGCTGACGATTACCTTAAGCCTGTAGATTCGGAGAGAGTTATGCAACAAAATGGAGAGGACAAACAACAAGGAAAAATTAAGGATACGGATAGAACGGCAACAACAGCAACGTGAATAGCTTTTGTAGAAAAAAGATTAGAGAACAAACTCAATTTGGCTATTTTTCATGGCTTATATTGATTGACAGTATGTTTTCAAGATGATATTTCGAATGGAATAAATCACGCGGCCATACAATTTTGTTTAAATGTTAAATTTAATCATTAAGATATGTATACCTTAATATGTACATCATAAAGATATGTATACGTTAATTAAACTGGGATTCGTTGCCATATAAAATGTGTTGTTGTAGTAAAATTTTCGTGAAACTATTTCTCAAAATTTCTTCTAAACTGGTGAGTAGCATTGAAGGTAATCGTTCTGATAAGCCTCATTGTAAAACATGCATTGTGTGAAAACAAAATTTAAAGTGTCTGATTGCAGTCATAAACTGCTTTATCATAACGAAATGTACGGAAGGCTCAGACGTTTTTTAGTTTTTGACACGCGTTGACGCGGAAGTTTGTGTCTTAGACATTTCGTCCGTGATTGGAAATCTTAGTTCGAGCTTTTTGATTCAGAATTTATTTGGTAATCCCAATTGTTCTCTGCGTAGAAAGCTTTAATCGATTATAAGTAATAAAAAGAATATTCTTGAAGTATCCGAACCAAATTTCATGTTTAGATAATATTTTTAATTTATAATTGGTGTTTTTTTGCATGTAGTTCAATCTGAAATTTGTGGCCTTATATCGGCAATAGCACAGCGAATGTTGTCTTCCAAATGGTCAAGCGTTTGTGGCTTATCCGCCTAGACTAATGACTTGACATAGCCCCACAGAAAATAGTCTAGAATTAAGTCACGAGATCGTGGAGGCCAATTCACAGGTCCAAAATGTGAAATTATTCGGTTACCAAACGTGTCTTTCAATAAATTGATTTTGCCATGAGCTGGACATCGTGATTGGACATCCGGATTGTTCAATTCAGGAATGAAAAAGTTATTAATCATGGTTGAATTGCCAAACCAATGTGAAAACAAATCACTTGACAGCTGTTAAACCGGTCGCCATCTTGAAAAGTAACGGCAACTTAAAGTTCTATACCTCGAAAAAACACCCTTTATATTTAGACATCATTTTCCTGATTCAATCCGATCTTCTAACTGCAACTTCTAATGCATGAAATAAATAAATAAAGAAAAACTTTAGAAAAGTAGCAACAAAAAGCAAATTGTTGTGGGCGAGCTAGATTTTAATTCTTTGGCAGAATCCACTTTGTTTTCTTCATGGTGTTTAAAGTTCTTCAGTGATTTCTTTGTTTGAAAGTAGTTATTCTTATTTGTATGACATTATGGTCCTTGAGTTCAAGAGGAGGGATAAAAGTATAATTTTATATGATAATCAACAAACTGCAAGGGAATATTTATGAATGTCGGCAACCCGACTTTCATTTGTAGAATGTCTTAAATTAAGACCCATCGAGCCATAAACTTATCTTAATCGGTTTTTTCTCTGAACCCTCAAGCCATTGCCGTTAATTATATGGCCGTTTTATATCTTTCTATTCGGCTTTGCCCTTCCTGGCCATCTGGTGCATGTCGGATGCTTATCCGGTGTCCGGTGTCCATGTCCCGACAATGAATGACATTGACAACATTGGGTAAATTGATCAATACAGGGTCATTTTCTGGTATAGCAGCCGCACTTATTGGCATTGGTTTTCGGGACAAGAGCTAGATAAATTTAGCCATTGCATTCATGACCATTAATGCAGGTTTAAAATTGGAAATATGATGACCAATTTAGCTCAATCATTCAGTCATGTTAATGGCCATTACCAACGGCATTGACAACAAGGTTCCTCTTCTAAAAGCGCTGCCAGTGGGCGTAATTGTTATTCGATAATCACAAAAAAAAACTAAAGATTTGATTAGACATTACTTGGAAAAGGATGTTTAAAAGTAGTGCTTGGGATAGGCTCCCTGCCGACATTGAGTATACCCTGTATCAAGTAGATATATTCATAAAGTCTAAAACTCTCAAAGTTGCCATTAATTTACAATAAAATTTTCTTAGCATGCAGCAAAAGTGAACGCATGCTATCTCTCTCACTCTTAACAGCCCATTTTGCAGTGGGCGTTTCCGATAATTATTATCCGATTTAGAAAATTTGGTCATATTGGCTATTTTGTTAAGTGTGCCAAATAAAAATGCAATATCTTTAATATAGCTCTAGCAAAAGTTTTTTCTAAATTGCGGGGGCGGAAGTGGGCGTGGCAAAAATTTGAAACAAACTTGACCTGCCTAGACACTAGACTAAGGCGAGAACGAGTTACAACTTAAGGAAGATAATTAATAAAGAGAGTAAAAAACAATAGTCCCAGATGACCACCCTGTGGCACCCCAGAGGTCGTTTCGATGGTCTTTACACTATCTGTGTACGGTCAGTTACCCTATGATGTGTTTATTTTGGGCTTAGATTTATTTGATTTCAATACGATTTTCTATTTCAATTTTCTATTTATAATCCTTTCATTATGATTTGGCTATGCGAAATCACAAACTGTCCTCCATTAAAGCCGTGCACGAAGGCCAAATACAGTCGGCAAAGCTCATATAACTACGAGCCGAAGATGAATACTTTATTCTCTTCTAAATTCGCTAGGTATTTTGTATAGAAATATATACATATAATATGTATTTTTATACATTTTATATTATTTGCGAGAAATATGAAAAATGTAAGCTGGTAGTTATATTTTATTGTTTATTTATTAAGTTTATTTCTATTTCAACATACAGTGAAATTATATAATTTTCTTTATTTGGCGTTTTATAAAGTAAAGTATAGATGGTATTACAAGTTAGAATTATGTATCTATATGGAATACGCTTTCCTTTGTCTAGGCATTGTCATAGGCCGTTGTATTCTTCTTTGTAAATTTGGTTTATATTATTTGGGGTACAACCGACTTGCAGCCTTGGGATGCTGAGGATTACTTTAAGCTTGTAGATTCACAGAGAATTGTGCGATAAAATGGTTGCCAGGCAAATGAGGAGGAGAAACAACAAGGAATAATAACGAATATGGAGGGAAGGGGAACAACAATAACCTGATTAGCTCTAACAGAGAAGAGATTAAGAGACAAACTCAATACACTGCGTATACGTAATATTTTCATTTCTTAGTCGTTGATTAAACCACATTTCGGACATTTTTCGTTTTAATTAAAAATTCTTGAAACGTTTTGGAGTATTTTTCTATTGTTGCTATTGTTGTTGTTGTAGTTGGTGCTTTGTATTTTTAATTTCTTGTGTTGTTGGTGGCTTACATTTGGAAGAGCCGCGGAAATTTAATAGAAAATTCTTACTATTTCTTTTGAATGAATTCATTTTCTATTCGCCGCTGATGCGGGCGGCACGCATTTGCATGCGCAAAGGCACCAGAGACTGATTCAGCCTCCTCTCGGTCATTCCAATCCTTGTCAGGCAACTCGTCCTCCACGTGCTCCTCCTCTTGCCCGTCAGTCAACAAGGAAAAGCAAAAAAACTTTGTACACAAATCAGAAAAATGGACACTTGGTGGAATTTATGCACGAACGCGTGCGCACAGTACGTCGCCTGGTCGGTCTTGTGGTGGAATGGAATTGTTTGCCAGAAGGCAGCAGCAGGCGGTGACAAGCAGGGGCAGGAACAGAAGGCAACCGGCCTCCTTCATTGAAGCCGCTTATGGCCGGGCAAGTGGCTGTGGCTCGTTTTCTTTTTTTTTTTTATTTTTTTGGCGCAGACGAAACCAAAAACCGAAACCAAAACGAAAATGTTTTTCAATTAAAAACGTTGCAGAGCAAGGAACAAAAATTCATTTGGGCTGACTCCCTGTCCCCTTCAAAACCACCAAGAACAAACCGTGGCCAGCAATGACAAGTCATAAATGGGCAGGACTCACACTCGCACACACACAGACATACTCATATAGATTCAGATCCAAATATTGGATGCGGGGTCTGTGTAGATACAGATACATATACACACAAAAATATAGTAAACTCACGCATTGCGTGGGATGGCTATAGGGAAAGATGCAAATGGTTAAAAGGAAAACTTAAACCAGGTTATGAAATTCCCTCAACATCAGATGACCCAATTGGATATATATTAAAAAGTCCAATGTCGGTATTCTGATTCACAATATTGAAATATCTTTCCAGTCTGTATTTTCTCCTTTGCATGCCAAAGATTATCGACAAGGAGAATCAAATAAAAGAAAACAGAAAAATGGAACGGCTTTAAGCTAATCTAAAAAAATATGTTTTCCATTTCTTAAAATGCGATCATAAATTTTCTCAAGATTTCTTCATGGCACCCTGTGTCAAACGGATGAAGGACTTCTTGGATGAAAGATGTCTCATTGATAAAAGAGCATGGAATCTGTCTAATTATGTTGATCAAATTTGTTGAGGAAAGCACTAAATTGTGTAATTTTCCCTATTAGCCCGTCTTTTTAGCACTGAACTTTCATCAATTTTTTATTTTATTGTGCTTCATAACATTTCCGAAACATTATTCGATATTTGTTTAATTGAAGTGTGATCATCTGCTTATTTGATGAAATTTTTTTGTATACCTACCAGTTGAGATATTTTCTAACACTATCAGAATATTAACAGTAATAATACAGTTAGATTATTGAGAAGTAATATAACACCTTTAAGACCTGGCTAACACACTCGACTGATTCTGATAAAATTTTGCAGAATCATTAAGAAGAATGTATATAAAATATACTACTTTTGTGTTGGTATACTAATAAGAAACAATTTTTCTATCAAAATTGTTTTACAGTCTAAAATTTAGACGAACGTTAAAATCTATTTATAAATATATACATTTGATCAAGAATATATGAACACCGTATAGTCAGAGAAACTCCTTTCTGAACTTGATTCTCGCTTTTATTTTCTTTGCTAGAATAAAATAAACTGAATTATATTATCTATAACATATTGATAATTTTTATTATATTCATGTTGCATTTATTTCTTATTAAATTTTTGTTTACCAGAAAATGTAACATTTAAACCAGATAGAAATTTTCTGGTGATCTGACAAAAAACTGATATGTATTGTATATACATATATCACATTGAAAACAATCTAAGACTGAATTCATACATATTTTTAAAATTATTTAAATTATTTCTAAATTACTTATTTCGTTGAAGTCTGAATTGCCTTTTTATAATTTTGACCAATCTTTGTGGTTTTAATATGACCCTGAATGATTATTATTAAACTCATATCTAAAGGATTTCAGCATTAAATTTTAATGTGAAAAACCGACTAACTTAACTTGGCTAACAGACGTCAATTTGGCACTTTTCCTTTAGTTGCAATTATTTGAAAGTCAATCTCTTTGGGTCTGTCTCTTGCCAGAGCTTCTCATTGTGTGGCAATTTTAATGAGTGTTCAGTATCTCGGATGCATTTTGTAATAACTTATGGCTGATGCCATGTCCTTTGGTTATTTTGTGTTGAACATTATATTAATGGCATGACCGCAAGAGTTGCAATTTGGTTGATGCACATTATCCACACTTCATTATGTTGGGCGACTGTGTGCAATGTGCATACAAATTTGCTTTGGCCAGCAAAACATTCTTAGACAGTTACATACATAGTTCTAGTTCAATTCAGTTTAGTCATCAATACAAAATTAATGATTATGTGGTGATCTGGTTACAGCCATCTACGTACTTGCCATATAGCCATAGTGATGCATCAATTAGATAGAAGGAAATGCATAAATTATGTGGCTTTCTATTGAAAGTACTAGAAAGTAATATGATACAGCTGGATAGAAAGCAAATTATAATTGAAGTACCCAACAATTGAGATAGTCTGTGAAGGATAATATATATATATGTATATGTATATACATATATATATGCATGTACAATGTATTGTCCAACCTCATTTGTGTGTGAATTTTTGTGTATGAGTGTGCACATCAAGTGAAGCAAGTGCCGTCAAGTACAGAAATTGCTTGAAATTAAATTTATGCTAGGCAGGCAGCAGTACACGAGAGTAAACGACAGGACAGGACATGGCAGGGCAGGGCAGGGGAGGGGAGTGCAGGATGGGATCCAACAATAGCTGGAAATTAACAGGCACAAAAGAGACATATTCACCCTAGAGTCTACTAGTAGTAGCAGCTGTTTACACACTCACTACTGGCTACTGTCTCCAGCTCCATCTCCTGCTCCTGCTTCTTCCTTCTGCGTTTGCTCCTTCCCAGCTTTTGCCATCGGGCACAATAAGTCAATGTCATGTGTTGCTCTCTCGCCTTTGGCGGTGGTCACTTGTTTCTGGGTTCATTTTTTTTCTTTTGCATGGGGGACCTTCGAAATTTTGGCAAAGTGCAGTATAAAAGTCCCCCTCTTCCCCCTACCAACAGAGCATGCTTAATTAATATTGCATAAGCGCAGGCGCAAGTCCTGTCTTCATAATTATGGTCAGTAGAACGTCTCTGGTAGTTCATCTTTCGGACCATTGTTGGAAGTGTGATTGTCTTGCAAAATGAAAGAAAATTTATGCATCGCGTTTTCTTTTGTGTCCGGTTGCAAAAGAAAGAGTGCATAAAACATACCCAAAGGTATATATATAATACATAAACATATACGTATATGTATATACATATATACATATATGTGCGTGCCTATAGAATGCCATAAGTGATGTGATGTGAATTTCTCTTGGAATTTCCGCAACGAGCATATTTTTATGCAAATTTCCGTTATGGAGTGGGTGGGTCAATAGCCAATTGTGGTCCGTCCATTGTAAATAACAGAAATTGACATTTCGCCCCATTTCGCCTTGTGAATAGCATTTTAAAGGACGCCACCAGTTTTCCTATAGCTAACATAATAATAGAATTTTCAAGAGTTATTCAAATTCAGTTTTCAAATATGTTATCGTATTGTTTAATGGTCTTTGTGCCATTGTGACTTCCTTTTATTAATAGCATTCAAGAATGAAGGACATTAAATTTTTTGTGATATATTTTCTATAGTTTAAAGTAATTAGTTATATTTAGGCGAGTGGGAATAAAAGACATATAAGATCTGCAACAGTTATCATTTCATATTTAAAATAAATAATAAGTTATATATAGGTATCTAGGAAAGGCAGATGGCATTAACTTTGTTGTTTTGTTTCTTGTTGACGTTGTTTCTATTCTCTCTCATAAACATGCTAAAATAAAATGGTATAAAAGTCAAAACAGGCAAAAAGGCATCAGGAAAAAGCAACAAAAAATGAAACAAGCAAATGCACATATTTTAATTAATATTTAACAAGAATATAACCTACATACATATGCACATACACAAACACACACACGTACAAACATAAGCGATGCTTATAATGAAATCTGAGCATTTGTTTGTGGGTGGCTTTATGGTTTATGGGTTTGGTTCAGGATTTCCCACTCTCTATGTGTGTGTGTGTGTGTCATGGGTGTGTTTTTTGAATGGGCGTGAGTCTGTTGCCTAGAACTTTTGTCAAACTTTTGCTGGCTTGCCAATGTTGTTGCTGGTGTTGTTCATGTTGTTGGTTGTAAGGCCCGACCGTTGTTGCTGTTGCCAATGTTGCTGTTGGCAACGTTGCCTGGGCGCTGCTCACTTGCCTTGTTTTGGTGAGTTTTATGCGGTTTTTGCAACAAGCACGTGCTCCTCCTATATATCCCTGTATGTTTCTATGTATATACATATATATGTGTGTGGATCTGTGTAAGCCATGCATGCATGCATGTATGTTCGCGTTTGTAAAAAAATCAGTGAAACCAAGTAGCTTACTTTTAGGCGGGCTCTACAAATGCCAAACAATTGCCAGCCAGCCAACTGTAGCAAAAAAAAAAAAAAAAAAAAAACACAGAGAGAGCGAGAGCGAAAAAAAATTGTACTAACAACTGCAACAGCTAACTGAAAATGCATATTGCAGTCGGTTTAGCTAACTGTTTTTGTGCGAAAGAAAAAAACACATACTGGCATTTCAATAGACACTCACACACCCAAACACACACACGCACACAAGCCTATAACCCTCTTAAACTGCTTCGCAACTTTATATCTCACTCTCTTTTTCTTTGCTGTCTCTCTCACTCTCTCATTCCCACACACTAACTCTTTCATTGTCAATCTTTCTCTTTCTTTTTTAAATATTTCTCTCTCACTCTATTGTACTGCTAATTTGTCATGTAGCTTTCTCTTGAATTCGCCATGCTTTATGCACTGAATAATACTAAAGTGCAGCTAATTTGCACAAAATAGTTGGTATTTGAATTTACACTGCGAGAAATGATTGTATTTTAAGGTAGTTTTAATTGGTATTGTTGCGGTAATTCTGATTTATGTGGTAATTATAACATAAGGGCTATGGAAATTTAAATTCTTCATGGAGGAAAAAGTTTCAAAAATTACATTTTGAATTGGAAAAAGTTTGTCTACTTGTAGAATTTCGTTGTTTTGACGTTCAAATCTGTAATAATCAACACAACAATTAACATGATTTGGTTGTTAAAATTAAGAATATCTTCTTGAAATATCATTGAAATAATTCACAAGTTTTGTTCCATGGAATATGAAAAGGCAATCTGATAATGAGAGCTTGTGGTACGAATGTTTTTAAAAAGTTCTAATAACTCAACATGCAAGAGAAAAAAGTAAATGTCTTTGACCTTTCATGAAACTTCTATAAGAAGAATGAAAAATTACACCGCAAACCAAATGTTGGTCTTATGAACCCAACCTCTATTAACCCCCTAACCCAGGCCTATTGTTAGGGGTTCTACTAAATGATTAAGCTGCGATGATGAAGAGTAACATCAACAAGAGGAGTGTTAACCACGGATTTCTAGATGATATTTCCAAGAGTTCAGACATTCAAGTCCTGCTGTTAGCTAAATTACTTTATAAGTTTTTTTTTCCTGTGCAGTTGTATTGCGGCTTCCGCTAAAGATGAAGCAACAAGAAGACGAATAACCGAAACAAGGGACAAGAAATCTGTCATTATTGTTATTATGATTGTATTGTGTAATGGTTTTTTTTTTGTTTTTTTTTTTTTCATTTTGCACACTTTTTCCCTTCCTTTTTGGACTGAACTTCTCATTGGAGTACAGTTTTTTGTTGTTGGCAGCTGTAGAGTGTCATCATGGCCAGCTGCTGTCCATCCTGCTTATTGTAATTGTTGTTCAACGAACTTTTCCTTTTCCTTGCTTTTGCTTGTTGTCGCCATGTTATTGTGCTCATCTTCTTGAACTCCGTTTCGGTTTCACTTTACCCTCAGTTTCAGTTCAGTGTTATTATTGTTGCTTTTGTTTTTCTTAACGCTTTTGTTGTTGAAAGTGTGTTGTGTTGTGTTTTGTGTGTGTGTGTGTTTTATTTTCCGTTATTTGCCACCTGCCGAAATAATGTAAGTGTCACTTAAGAAGAAAGGTAAAAGGAAGGCAAAAATCTTAACCCTTTCAAGTAGAATGAATAAGTTGTTGCTGTTGTTGCGGCATTGTTTGCATTTTTCTTTAATGGCAAACATTTTGCGTCAACACAGCGTATACTTAATAATATTTATATAGGATTACATATAAATATGTGTATACATATACATAGTTATGGCTGTGTTAATGGTTCAGTGTCCTTTCTGAACTCCTGCTAGTTGTGTGCTTTAGCCAGGAGCAACTGTACTCGAGAACAACAGAATTCCGTTACACAATTGCGATCTTGGGGAGCAGAGTTATCCAGTGACCTGAAAACGGAAACTTTCGTCCTGCTCTAATTGGATATGCCATCAATTGGTTGATACAATGGAAAGAGTTCCCTCATTGTTAAGCTACAGAAAGACAGGACTCAAGTGCTATTAATAATATTTACATAGGATTATACAAATGTATATATGTATACATACATACATATGTATATGTACATATGTATATAGTTATATGGATGTAAGTAGATTCAGTCATTTTCAGTTTGGCATAAATAACGCTAATGAGCACTCGTTTTTTATATAGGTAAAACTATTCAATATGCACAAAACTTTTTTTTCCATCAACCACAAACACACACAAATATTCACAGACACACACACACATACATAGAGTATGGTGTCCACAACTTTTTAGTTAGTATAAAAAAAAAAACTGAGAGAAACTTTTGCGCTTAATGAACTAGTCACCGCAGCAGTCAGGCGACGACTTTGGGGTTACAACTGCTAATTAATTTACATTAGCAAATTGCAAGCAATGTAATTGACTTTTATTGGCATATATATGGCCAAAAGCAGCAGCAACAAAATGTAATATTCCACATATACACACACCTATATATATTTTGTATATATATACATATATCTATTTATAAAGTTATGCGCTAATCACCCACAATGGAGATGCATTTTCAGGGCATGACTTAATTAGGGAGCCACCTAAGTGGCGGTAGAAGCAAAAATGAAGAGGGGAATGTAAATAAATACAACAGAATGTCATAACCAGACTTCAAGTTTTGTTATATAGAATTTGATGGACGTATATATTCACTGATGAATACATAATAAAACATTTACCTTTAATTTAATAAATTAAACCATTAAAGATAACTTCTTTAAATAAGAAAAATCAATTTTAATAGATATTATAAACTTTTTGTATTTGGAACTACCTTTATTTTCTAACAATATTTTAACAAATATTTACAAAATTTTTCCGTAGCTATAGAATGCTATTTGTAATTTCTTTTGGTATTTATTTAATTTAGATAAGAGAGATTAATTGTTTGAAAATGTATATATTTACTATATATATAAAAAAAGTGCGACATGATTTAGTAGTTTATTTATTGCAAAAGAGACATCGATTCTTTTACGATCTGATTGGTCAAAAATATTGAAGAAAATGTGTTTGTGGCACATGTATTATTTTAATAATTTAATTTAATTCACAAAAATTTTATTTTAGTATATGCTAAATGCATGCATTCTCTTTAAAATATTGAAATATCACTCATACGACGTGTGACTGAAAAGATTTTTTTCCAATATAATTAAAATCGTTAGTTTATACAAACATTAATTTTATGTTGCAAATTAAAGTTAGCTACAGTCAAGTGTACAAGGATACACATCGAAATTCAAGGCTTCTTTTTATATAAATATATGCATGAATTTGGTCTCACTGCTCTAGTTTCAATTGAGTTTATATTTTTGGTGCCATTGTGAAGTGCAATTGCATAGTACAGAAAATGTTGATGGCAAGCAAGTTTTTGGTTTAGAGACTTGGCACATTTGTCTATAAAACAACTTGGGAACGATAATTTGAGAAGGAGAAAGCAACGGCAACGGAGACCAGTACACAACTACATTTCCATTTTGCTAGAGCCAAAGGAAATGCTGGCAAACGCAACACTCTAAGGATTAATTTAAGCGAGCGAAAGTGAAAGCGCAGTTTCAGTTTTCCCACCCCAGTCGCCACCACAGTCAAGGCAAGTTTCGGAACGAGAGAGCAAAAAAGGAAAGAAATTTATGTTGGATATTTGAAGAATTATATACATATTTTTGGCTGGGGACCCATGGAAATTAGAACAAACCCAAACCCAAAAACGTAACCCAGCTACGGGGCTTAGAGAATTCAGTCAGTCAAGTGAAATGATGCCAGGCCTTTTTGGATTCCGTTTAAAACATAAAATCATTAGCAGCAAATAGCAGCGTCCGGTTGACGTGTGATAAATATATCGGAGACAGATGAAAACCAAGAGTGTAGGAAAAATTGAAGTAGGTAGAAAGGACACCATTCTACCCAGCTTGAAAAACATACGGCTGTGTCCATGGGGGTTTCCATGCATACAAATGTACAAACAGTTTTAAATGGGACGGCAGGCAGCCATCTCGGCATGACGCCGGGACAGAGTATCGGTCCCTCTATTCTGGTCCCGTATCCCTGCCGGCAGACTACCTCCTGTTTGCCAAAACGATAAAAACAGCAAAAAGAAACACCAATGGCAACAACAACGACAAGTATCCTGGCCATATACCACACCGAAAATGGTTGCTAAACAAGTTTTTGTTATCTGGGCTGATGCTGGGCGGTTGCGTTTTTCTATCGAGTGTTTATAAATGTTTTTCTATGTCCGTTGAATATGTGTGGTGGATGTGGTCCATAGATACATACATATTCACATGTACATATATACATATACACATATCTACACATATCTATACTTATTAGGGATGCCCCTAGTTTTAAAACAGTTTGAAGGTAAGTTTTTTCATTGTATCAAAACAAAAATCATTCAATTGTAAAAAGGATGGAGATTTCAATTAATTGGGAGAACAAAAGAGCTGTTTTTATAACTATCAGTTGTATTTACTTAACTACCTAACATAAAATAAGGCAAAAGCCATTACATAAATATTTTAGCCCACACTACTAATTTAAATAATGCACTATTTAATATCATTAGAGTTCTGGGAAATTTTTCTACAATTAAACAGGAATGTAACTGTAGAGATGCTTACTAACACTATTGCAGCAGGCGAGATTTGAATATGATGAGCGATCGAAGAGTTTACCAACACTATCATTGACATTACAGCATGAGTGGTGCTGTTAAAAGTTAACATTAAAGTAAACGGTATTATAAAAAAAAAGTAATTGAATAAGCTATCAAATTATTTACTTAATAATAATAGGAATTCAGAGATATTAGAGGACCTGGATCCATGAGATTCTCGTAAAAGATTCTTGTTGCAGCTTAAACTTGGAACTGTTGCATGCGGCAAGATTAAGAGATGGCAAACAAGGCTCACCCTAATGCAAGTATGTAAGTTTTTTGTGTGTCTGCTGGGTCTCTTGTATGTCTTGCGTCCCAGACCCTCTCACCACAAAACTCTCTGATTTAATTTTTGTGCAAAATTGTTAACTGCCTTCTTTTTAGGTTTTTGTTGTTATTGCTGTTCCTGCTGTAGTCCAACACTTGCATTTAAAATTAGTCGCTTGTACTCGCTGCGGTTGTCAGATTGCTGCTGTTGTTGTGTTGTTCGTGTTGCTCCCTTTGCTGTTGGCATTGCCGTTGTTCTTGGTCTACAACCAAACTGTTTTCATTTGGAAACTCTTTGGCAGCTTGTTTCATACATACTTATGTACTATATGCATATATGCAGCTTGTAATTAAATTTAACATGGCATCCCTGACAGGATGATCAACCGGATGACGCCAAATGTACATTTTGATTGTCATGTATGTATGTATGTACACACTCATATGTATGTATTATATTTATGTGTGTGAGTCTGTCATGAAATTTAATTAGATGCCCGTTTAAAAAGTTTTGTTGCCTTAAGCAGCGTTAATCGGTAATATTTGAATAATGCTCCAATTTCAATTAAATTAGCTCGTTTCAATAATGAAATGGGTATAATTTCATGTAACACGAGTACATATATTTTTGAAATCAAAAGTCGACTTTTGAACATCCTATACATAACTACTTTTTGTGTAATGGCAAAAATATCACAAAATTAAAATGAGGCTAAATAAATTCTGATTCAAGGAGCTTAAAATCGATGCACTTATTATTTATAATCTTAACTTTTTTGCAACAGTTTACTACAGTTTACAGTACTACTCCAAGTATCTTAAGTTATTATTCTTGCTAACTAAAACTTAACAAGATTTTGTTAAAATATTCAAGTTCTCTCATGTAATAGAGATAATTGCTTGATAAACTCAATACATTAAGCTTCCATATTAAAGGGACTAATATGCTTTATGCTTTTATTTTATAGTACGTTAAGGTTTTTGAATGGAATGCATAACCCATAACTCTGAGGGTTGTAATAAAAGGGTTCATTTATAGAAGAGATGGGGGGAGTGGGGTATCGTGTCATATATAGAGCATAATGTATGGTGCCAAATTACGGGCTATAAAACAAATACGAATTTAATCACACACACACATACACAAATAAATATGTATTTGTATGCACACATACAGGCACGAGCAAAAACACACATAGACAGTAAACTGAAATATGTAGAAAATAGCGGGCAAACGGGAACAAAAGTTCCATACATAAATATAAACTAACATACAAGTTTAATATAAATGAAAACGTAACTGCCAACGGTTTGTTCATGTTTATTCTGTATGTGCGTGGGTTTGGGTGTATGTATGTGTGTGTGTATGTGTGTGTGTGTGTGTGTGTGTGGTTGATGTGGCTTTGTGGAAACTCGTAGCAAGACCAGGGTCCGAGCGCTATTTTCATGCCAAATAAGCTTTCATAAATAATGAAAAGCGCCACTGCCACTACCAATGGTGGGCAATGTGTAATAAGCAAAAGTAGCAACAACAGCAACAGCAGCAATAACAGCAGCAACAACAGCAATAACAAGAACAACAACACTATCAGCAGCAACAACACTAGCAACAGCAGCACATCGGCAGTAACACATCGGCAGCAACGAAGCGTGCACAAATTAGTAACCAAGGATTACCGGCAATTATTTTCATTGTATGCATTTGCCGCCATTATTTTGATTGCTTCGTTGGCTTGACGTTTGTATTGCAAACTACAGCCCCATCTGCCCAACCCTCCCACCGCACACTCCCTTGTCTTTTTCTGTCCAACATCTGCACCCTGCCCCTTGCACCTTGACTGAGCTTAGTTTCGCCTGCCCGCCGCTGTACATCAGCCGGGTGCGGTTAACTGCCAACTGCCAGGTCATTTTTCAGAGACATACGCATGATTGCATATGGAATGAAAGGTTTATTTATATTTATGAATTCATTATGGAATGTGCGCAGGATAAATCAACAAAAGCCAGTGAAAACCTGTACGTTTCAGTTTTGACGTGGGGTCAACACAAAAACCAGAGGGCAGGTCTACTGTTGACTGTGCCGTAGTACTCACATAGAATCGTGATCATAAAATATCATAAAATATTTTTCAATTTTCTTATCATAATTTTTATTAGCATTATTGATTGTAAAATATTGTTAAGTAAATTACTCAATCTATCGGAAATAGTTGCCTTTTATTGAGGGGTAGGGAGTAGCCAAAGGCGGGAAAAAATTATAGTTTTATGTAAATACTTAAATTTTTTTTTTTATAATTAATTTTCTTTGTATTAAAGTAACAATATGGCATCATTACAAAACCTTTTAACTTAATTTTAAATGCATAGGCTGTTTGTACATCCACAATTAAATGGATAAAGAAAATGGGTTATATTTTTTGAATATTGTGCTTGATCGAAATTGTTTTTATTTTTTTCTGTTAAGAAATGACGGGCACAGGGGTTATTTCTTAAAGCTTATGGCTAAAATCCAACAATTAATTAAAAAAAATTATAAAACATCGAAATAATAAAACCTTTGATCAGACAATAGTTTTTCATGTTTTGCAAATTGAAATTCAGCTTTCAAGTTTTAGAAGTATCTTATTTATCGTTGAGTTACATCTCCAAAAACATCTATTGAATTTTCTTTAAATTCAATATTTTTAAGCGAAAGCCGGAATTTCTTTTATCTCATAGATTCTTAAAACTTGTGATTTTTCAACAGCATTTTATGATCCTAATTCATAGATCCTAAGAATAGATTTGGAACGTGAAAGAAAAGATGAACATGGAGGTACATAAAAGGATGCACGGAAGGTCGCAGGACAAGTCTTCACTGATCATCCTATTCACTTAGAGATTCCTAAAGGGAAACAGACAACTTAAGATTCCAGTATGGATGATAAGTATAGTTTCGCCATGAAATCGGTAATGAGTGTAGTTACAAATATCTGATAAACGTTAAAACATATTTTTTAAAGCATTTAAAAATGAAAAAGTAATTTATTAAACGTTTATTTATTAGGGTATTCCATATTAATCTAAAAGGGAAAAGAAAAGGAAACCTTTTAGAAACCGCAATTAAATGGCATTATTCCCTCTATATCTAAGTGAGTGATTCATCAGGATGCTTATCGAGGTGGAGAGAGAAAGAGGGATGACATGCTTAAAATAAAGCTGAACAAGTAAAACTAATTTGTAACTACTTTATAGTTAAAAAAAAAATAAAAAGGGAAAAAACTTTCACTTGATGGTGGCGACTTTGTCATGTGTATGTTTGTGCCTGAAATACATTCGTTTTTGGCCTAAGTCCTTTTTAGCCTTAAGCCAAATGGTTGCTTGTTATCTGCCAAAACCCGCCACACACTCAAACACACTCAAAGACATACACACACACGCACTAGGTACTTCTGTCTATCTAGCCAAAGGGGCCCACCAAACTAAAGCAGATTAAAAAAGTTTCAAATTTAAACCAGGCGGCGTATTAATTTATTTAAGACCCTTAAATTATATCCTTTGATGTAAACCATACACACACATTCCTTTGCCTTCTCTACTTTTTATTTTTTTTTTCTCGCTCTCTCTCGTTTTTGCTTAGCCGTTCGCCCCAGCAAGTGGGCGGCCGCTGCTACTTTTACCGTATGTAATTACATTTTTTTTGTGCCACAAAAGAAAATCAGAGAGAGAGAGAGGCAAAAAGAAAAAAAATTACTATGACTATAGCCCCCGCCTAGGACATAGACCAAAAAATGAGCGTAAAAATTACACATGCAGCAGTTTTTCGCAGCCTTTTTATACCCTCTAACTCAGAACAGGATAATCGGGTGCATTCAGATCATCAAAGTGTGTGTAACTAAAGCACAGTATATATCTGATTAGTTTCTGATTACTGTAAATGATCCATTCTATTTGAAAGAAAACCAATATGCCAATACAAACTTTATAATGTCCTGCAATAGTTAGGCCATCTTATTTACACACTCGCAAGTTTAAAGTTGTTTATCACTCAAATAAATTATGAATGAACTTGCGCCAAAGTGTTGATAGGTCAATAAAAATAAATGGGAAATGTTGTGAAAACATATTAATTGTACGTAAAACAGCTACAAAATAAGTGTAAAAGCAATAAAAATAAAGATTGATTGACATTTTAATTTAATTTAGGATACTCGCTAGAGAAAGAAGTCGCCAAATAGAGAGGAGACATTTAGCGATTGGCCTGTTATCGACAATTTTCCATTTGATATACCGCATTGGTAATTTACAGGAGAAGGTGGTTCACGTGGAGAGTATAAGTTGAAAAGGTTATTAAAGAGTAAATCGATAACCAAAATTTCTTGATAAACATATTATAAGTTTAATATGGCAAAAGTTAAAGAACAGGGTATTACTAGGTCGTTGACTGGACTTGCTCACAATAATTCTATACATTAAAACCCTCAAAGGAAAATAAGCATCATATTATATACTCTTTGATTTTATCCCTTTTTTTTGCTGAAAAAAAGGAAGGGTTAGAAAAATCTAATTGAAAAATTTTATATTTTATATGCAATTTAATAAAAATCTAATTGTATGTACAAAAAACTAAATTTTTTTTAAAGTTTTTTTATACGTTATCTAATTTGGTATCGAATTCGCATATACTAACTGAAAAGTAGTGGAAAATGGTCAACGTTCAAAGAGTCAGAAGAGTCAGAATGCCTGCCAGCCGCTTCCTGTAATGTGCTTACACATAGACACACAGACCACCACACATATGTGTGAATATGTGTTGGTGTGCAGCGTAACGGAAATAATGAAATTATTAACACTTGAGCAACTTCCGGCTAAAAAACAAAGGCACAGAAGCAGCAGCAGTAGCAGCACCAACAGCAGCGTCAGGCTGAAGCTGCAAGACAAAAGCATAAAAACAAAAAACCAAATACAAAAAAAGAAATAAAAAAAGGGAAATATAAAAAACAGAACTTGCGAAATACATTAAATGAGAGAAGAAGGCATATAAACGCTACGTACTGAGTCGTGTGAATGAGAGAGTCAGTCAGTGAGTGAGTGAGTAGGTGAATAGGGGAGTGGATGGGTGTCTGGGTGGTGCTTGGTGAGTGCAATCATAATTGCAGTAAAAACTTGACTTGGTTCTGGCCGCAAACCCGAAAAAAAGAAAGTACAGAGAAGGAAAAAAGTGACGGGAAAAATATAGACAAACAAAAAACTAAGAACTTAAACCAAGAGAGACGACCTTAAACTACCCTTTATTATATGGCCTTTAATTTTTAAAACTATAAAAAGTAAAATGGCGATCATGTTTACATTAACATATATGTATATATGTACATCATATATCATTAACATTTTCTTGGCTTTGTAAAACAGTATTGAAATTCGTTATAAAATGACACAATTTACCACTTATGGTATATAAATCTCGATCAATAACAGGATAAACACCTCAATTCAAATCAGTTTGCATTTTTTATAGCTATTTTTGATCTATTAAGTAAAGTATACTTTATTTTCTATCGTAAATTGTAACAGTTTTGAATCCTGAAGTGGACAACGATGTTAACATACAGCCACTCAACTTTTTGATCAAGCAACTTTACGAAAGTGCTCGACGGAACATCTCAAAATAACGCTCTTATTCAACATCTGGAATATCCTTAATTACATTTAAATTTAAAATATGACAGACAAATAATGTTCTTCTCCGATTGGTAAACTTTCTCTCAATATTAATATACCCCTTAACTGTTTTATGATACAGGGTGTGCTTGGAGAAAGAAGAAAACCCTTTACCATTTCATGCCAAGCAACAGACTGTAAATTTTTTGTGTATAAAAAAGTGAAGAGAGGGAGAGAGTCATAATGGAGAGCTGTTGGCATATTTTCTATAAACGAATTTGTGGCCTAGCCAAATGCAAACACTGCCACATTAAGTATACGTCTGGTTGTTCTGGTCATACATTTTATAAGCTTGCATGAATTCTAAAGTTAACTTGTTTGTAATTAAAAGACAGTTGACCCCACACTATTAAGTTATATGAGTGCGGTTGTGAGTGCTTCCTTGTACGTTTGAATGTGGCAGGAATGTGTGTGTTATGGTTCATCATTAGTTGGAAGAATCATCTTTTAACTAGTTGACTCACGTTTCTTTATTTGCCATTTAATTTTCCTAAAAGAAAAACAGTACTGACTGTACCAAAATGAAATCTGTTTAACTTCTTACATGTTTCCATACTCTTTATAAAGGCATTAAGGAAAATACAAGTGGGATATTATTTTATATTTTGTATTATAATATCGATTGTTTCTATTTTAATGCAAATTATTTTGTTCAATGTAATACTAGGTCTGTAAGAAATTAAATTAAATAGATTTTTATCAGTAAGGAAATAAATTAACTAGGCTTTCTTATAAAATCACGGAATTTAGTTCGTTTCACAACACTTTTGCCAAGTACAGACAAATAATTACCACATCAAACTAATAAATAAATAAATAAACGACTCAAAAACCTATAAGCAAAAGAAAATAAACTGGAAATTATTATCCTCAAATAAGTTTTTATGATTTAAACAAAAAACAATCTCAAATCTCTGTCAGATTACAGTCAATCTTTTTGTAGGTAAGAAAAAGAAAAAATTCATTCCAAGCTTTAACTCCAAGATTGCATAATTCCTTTGTATATATGTATGTATGTATGTATAAAATAAATATTGATTTAATTCAAATTTTTTTCTTTTTGGCGTGCAATACATGAATAAGTACGATGTTGTAATTGTAATTAAACGTCAAAAATGAGAGAAACAATGAAAAGTAACTATAATAAAAATAAATAAAAAGAATTCAATCCCAAAATAAAAAGAGATGTAAATAGAAAAAGGGTTTTCACCGAAAATCCTTGATTTAATAGTGATACATTATAAGTTGTACATATTAACTTGTGTTTCTTCAGATCTAGAAGAAAAGAAAGCCATACATAATGAAGATTTAAAGATTTCATTCTCTGATTATATTTGAAGTAAATGCTCAAACTTTTTTCTCTATTTTTGTGGAGTTATAGTTCCTGGACTTCCTTTTTCTCTGGCTTCATTATATTTCTTTTTTCTACATGTCGTGTTAAGTCATACGTGTGGACGACTTCATGCTAGTTTAGTCAAAGACAAGATTTTTCACTAGACAAAAAATGGGAGAAAAAGTGTTGCCTCATGGTTTTGTAATTTGAGTCAGATAGAAAGAGATAGGAAGTGAAAGGGAGAGAGATGGAAAGGAAAAGACAGAGCAAAGTTAAGAAAGAGATGGTGTTTTCTTTTGATTCTTTTCAATATGAACTTGCAAATTGCTGGAAATCTTTGCCCCTTTCAATGAGCAATCTATTATAAAGTGAAACAAAAAAAATGTTTAGCTCAATGATTTATAAATAACATTAACTTGCCGACACTTCGAAGGAGGAGTGGCACAACTTTTTGCCAAAAATTATTTCTGCACACTCATTTTTTTGTGCATAATGCAAGGAAAATTTTGTGGAACAAATTTTTACTTTTATTACCCCTCTGCATGTTGCAAGTTGACTGTTTTGTATATGTATGTATGTATATGTATGTATGTTTCAGTGCAAATATATATTTTGAGTGCATTTTCCCGTTGGACTAAAGTTTTTGACTTCCGTTAGCAAGCGCATAAAAATGTTGCTCCCCCACCACACCCCCCTGCCAAACAACTGCTTTTTGCATTTGTTTATCTTGCCTTTTTTCCCATATATAAGTATATATAGAACGACAATTTCGTAATGAATTTATTACTATGCCAGGCGGCAGAAGCAAGGGTTATGCATCAGCAGGAGCTAAAAAAAACCAAACAGTTGAAAATAAACTTAAATTAACTTGCAAGGACGAAGAAGGACGACCCTTATGAGTGTGTGTGAACGCATGTAGCCATAGTTTGCATTTCGCTCTCATATAAAGAGCACAGGCAAAACCTTATTAGTAAGCCAAATAAAATTTGTCAAGTTACAAACTATACAAAACTTTTTTTGTTTCGATATACTCTTTGTACCCTTTTATATATGTATATTTATATATATATATAAACATATATGTATATGGATAGTACACTTTGCAACAATCAATTGGGGCAAATGGTTTGGTCTCAATGGTTTCCCAATTGGGTTTGTTAACAGTACTAACCACAGAAGATGAAGAGTCGGCAATTCAAAGTTTTTGCAGTAGTTTATCTAATTCTTTTTCCATTTTATCAATCAAGTGAACTCTTTTACTGACTTAAAGGCTATCACATACCATATTGCTCATTTTTCTTTATTCACTTTGAAATTGCAACAAACTTCTAAGTTTGCAAAAAATAGTTTATTTACTGTAGTTAAAGTGAAAGTTGTTAAAACTCTTGGGTGACATGGGATAGCACAAATAAAATGCTTTCGCATGACAACTTTAAGACTAATTCAGAATTACATCTTTAAAAATTTATCTTTATCTACAAAGATAACGTCCATATAAGTTCTAATATTTTTACATAAGATGCATGATGAATATTTAAGGTGACGGTAATTGATTACCTCGGAGTGTATGCATTATAAACCGCCCTTTTTGGGTTATCTTTTTAATACATGTTTGTGTTTGTAGAAAAGAATAACAAATAGAAACTATGATAAAATAAGATATGGTAAAAATAAAGTATATGTCTAAATGAAATGTGAAAAATAATGATCAACAAGAGTTATAAAATAGAAATTTATTTTCAATAAAATCTGCATTTCCATTTTGTTGGCTAAAGTTAGGAGAAGCAATTACAAGGTAAATTTACAGATATCTTTGTAAATGTAAAACAATATTTCACAACATTTGGTTCAACTTTAACTTACTGCTAAATGCTAAGGCAAAATATTATTTGAAATTTTCGTTTTATTTTGGATTGTCTTGCATTCATGATACACTTATATTAAGCTTTTAATTCTAGACAACAAAACTGTTTTTTCGAACCCTATATATGTACATATATATGTATATATATTCTTGCTCAGCATCAATAGCCATGTTTATTTGGACCTGTCCCTCTGACCACCTGACTATTTCTTCGCAGATTTGAGGCATTAATCATTATGCTATGTTTATGAATTTGAAAGATAAGCCCATTTATCAGTTTAACTACTACTATAAGGTATCGATGTAATGCTTTGTTTTTGGCGTATAAATTCTAATTGTACCTTAACAACATACTTACGGATAATTTGGGCTAAGATAGCAACATTGGTATATATTATTACAATAAGTGAATAAATAGATGATTGTAAAAATATTTTACAATCTCCAAATTAATATCACATATTTAATATGAAGTTTGACTATAATAATCTGAAAAAAATAAAATTGGAATAAACTTTTACAACATTTAATTTTACACGAATCTGTAAAATTAAATTCAAGGCTACCATTTTTTTGGCAGTTTTATTACCATAAATGTAAAAGGCTTTAAGTCTGTAAATGTTAGAGAAAGGTTTTTCTGTAGCTTAAAAGCTTTAAAATCTCATCGAATCTATTTAACAGGGCTCATGAAAAAGTTGTTAATTCCACAACTATGTTAGTATTCTTTATAAATATGGCAAACACATGTTACATCTTAACTGTTGACTGGCAATAATTTTGGGTCAATTAATTTGTTCAATTTGTGGCAATTCGAACTCTGACATTGACTCCTAAAAGAATGCTATGCTTTGTTCTTTTGATTTGACTTTAATAACATGTCGTATACTTAATATTACTATCTTGTTTGTAACGATCTTGGACAGAGTCCGGTTAAAGCATTTTATAAAACATCACACAATTCGAGTACGCACCATTTGCTGCATTTTATTTCATTAGAGAATGTTCGTGCCATTTTCTTCTATGTGGGTGCGCCTCTATCTCTGTGTGTGTGTGTATGTGTTAGTGTCATTTGGTTTGTGTGTGTCAACGCTTTTACACTTAATTAATTAAACGTAATTGAAAATCAAATAAAATGGCCAACCAGCTGAGAGAGACAATAGAAATGCAAGACAATGGCGTAAAATAGCCATTGATATTGTCATTAAGAGGAAATGAGCAAAATAATGAAGTGCAAGTTGAATAAACCCAGTTCTCACACAAGCGAACTCTCCCATCCATTCTCTAGAAACACCATGCCAGCTAACCACTCACATACGCATCTGCTGCCAAAGAGGACAGGACCATGAGTAAAGACCAAGAAGAGGACCGGGACCAGAAGCAGGAGCAGAAGGAGCAAGAACGGCCAAGTGCACTTGTCTTTACTGTCTTGTTGCGCGGCTCGAGACCAAAACTCTTGTAAAGTGTCCTTGCTGTGGCATGTCCTGGCATTATATGCATTGCAGTTTCATTGTGCGCCATTTGTGTTAAATGATGACAATTTCAATTGCTGTTGTAAACAGCCAGTTCAACAAAGAGACAGAGATCCATAGACAGACAGAAAGGGAGAGAAAGAAAGTGTCGTAAGGCTCCAAAAGTTTGCCTATTCATCAGAATAATTAAAGGTGCTGATTGATTCACCTGCCCCAACAGGTGTTAGGCTTGCCACAACCAATTCACTTGATTAGCTTTAAGGCCATGGTCTTTAAAATGCAATCAGCCCAGGGAAAGAGCATGAAAAAAATAACACAAAAAAGAATCAGAAAAGGAGTTAAGGAGAAAAGAAAAACCGGCGACTAGAGAAAATGCAAAATTAATTACCAGAATGCAAATTAATTGCTGTCCGTTTGCTTGCTTGCAGCTTGGCAAGCGCATAAATCTTTTGTCTGCTTGCCTGACGATTGCCTCGAGTGAAGTAGCAGCCAAAGAGAAAATAGTAGAAAGAAACACAGAGAGGGTTAAAGAAAGAAAATGCCAACACACGTACACACACATACACGCATACTATCCCAACCCGTTCCACAATTTCTTTTTTTGCACATGCAATGCAATGACAAACAAATTGCCTAACGTCGAGCCAAACAGAAATCTAGTTGTGGCTTTGGGCTTGAGAGGCAAACGCACGAAAAGAATGGGTACGACATTGAAAGGGTGATACCGTGATGGAGCAGACACACCCCACCCCCTCTCTTACCCGACACCAAATGAATTGCCTTGCCAAGTGGAGAGGGGGCTGCTCTCTCCCCGACTATCATTGTCGTCGTCGCTAAAAGTGTCAGCTGTGTGAGGTTATTTGCCAAAAACTTGAAACGAATTAGCCAGACAAGTGTGATTTTTAATCGCACCGACTTAAGGATAAGGCTTTGTGGAACTGTTTAAATTTGAATTTAACAAATGGTGTAGCGATTACGTGACTTTCGATTTAAGGCGACATCCAATATAAAAGTTTTGTGAAATTTAAGTAGAAATAAAACAGGAAACTAATTTACAACAAACGATTCAAAAAACTGGTAATTTTTTGGGCTGGGGGAAGAAACAATTAATTAAATGTGGTTTGTCCAAGTTTATTATTTAATCTAAGCCAAGAAAAAGAAAATCTATAAATTGTTTAGTACATCAAATTCTACAAAATGTGATACCGAAAAAGAAAAGGATTTATACCAATTGTATTTCATAGTTTCCAAGTCAAAATTATAATCGATTTTGATTATTTGGTTTAAAATAAAATTATTTGGTTTAGATGAATTTATTTTAGACATTCATTTCATAAAAAGTTGCTTAGTGGAAAACCAGAAATTGGTATTTGAAACCCAATTGTCAAACAGATATTTTCCCGTGTCCCATTATTTCATAAAAATCGACCTAAAATCCGAATAATTTTGGAATTGTACTTTCACCTTCGAGTGAAATGTCAATTATTGAGTATTATGGTGAGATTATTTTTATTAATTTTCTTAAACAAATTCAGATTATTTTTCAATTAGTTGTTACCTCAATATAATTCATGATTGTTTCACCTGAATTTAAAAATTAATCAAATTCCTCTAGTCCATGAGTATATCTGAGATCTGAACGAAACTATTTAGACAATGTTAATTCTTTTTAATAATATTAGAAGAATTCTCATGAAATTTGAATAACGAATTAATAATAATTGAGGTTTTTCTTCAATCACTTAGTTTTCAGACATAACTGTGTTAAAGAAATGTGCAAATATTAATATTAATAACAAATATATTGAATATTGATATTTGCCGGCATATTTAACTTAGACTTAACACTGTTTGATAAATTTGTTATAATTTATAACATGAGGACTTTCTGACCCTTTTTCTACATTAAGAATTTTATCGGAAAATTATGATAGTTTTTACTATTAACTGGGATAAGAAGGTTGAATGGAATGATTTTAATCAGAAAAGGGAAGTTTTTGAAGACGCTTAGATAAGAAAAGTTAGCATAATGAGCAAATAATATGTACACACTGTTATATATGTATAGGCTTCTTTCTTTTCTGAGACAAACTTTAATGAAAGATATTTTTTTTATATTTTTTTGGCAAATCAAAACAGTTTTATCTAAAAGAATGGCAGACAGTTATTGTTTATAAACTGCAATTATTTTCGAAAACACACAAACTATAAAGGAGAAGATGTATATAAATGTTAGTGTCCTTCGACAAGGCTTAAATATGGAAAATGCGTTAGCAGTCCATGAGAGTTTTCCTGTCAAATTGGAAAGAAACATTTGGCTAAAAAATTGTGTAAGCTTATGTACTCTTTTAGCTGATTAATTATGCAGAAAATGGTTTTGATAAGGGTAATGATTGCCTTTGAATCAGAAAACTCAAGCAATATTTAGAGTTTTGAGCTAGAGAGCAACAGTAAGGCACAGAATTTGGCTGTGCTTGCTTATGATTTTTCCAATTTTCTGGTTATTGTGACTGTATCACGATTATTCTTGCAAGGACTTCATTTTGCATATCCTTCACATATTTGATTGTGGGGTACCGAATTCTCCTTATTTGATTGTGTGCTGATAATGGATCAGTTGTGTGTACTTTTACATCGTAAACCAAGACCACTTACTGGACTGATTGTTCAGTTAAGCTTTTTTAATGTTCAACTTTATCACTCAAATCCATTGAGCTTAAGGTGGCTAATGTGTGCGTGTCCATGCGTGTGTGTGTGTGTGTTTGCGTATGTTTATTATAAACTAAACCAAGATAAATATATGTATTTAAATGTACTTTGAAAAATAATCATTGAGGCTTATGGAATTATCCTTCTAAGAATTACCATATGTGGGATCATAAGTTTATGTGTGTATGTATGCGATGTTTGTTTTTAGTTAAATTATAACAACAATAATAACCAAAAGAACAATAACAACATAATGCAGAGTAAAGACAAATAACATAAGCCGCAGCAAATTTAAATACATATGTCGTTTTGGCATTGCAATTGTTGTTGCTGGTGTTTGTTATTGTTGCTGATGTTGTAGCCGCTGCTATTTATGTGGCTTGGTGCGGCATTTGCCGTTGCTGCTGCCGTTGCTGTTGCTACTGTACTGAGCGGAAATTGTATTGCGGCCAATATGGTAAATTGCCTTGAATCTACCTTAAAACCATATTTCAACACTAGATTACACAAACAAGCAGAGGCAGCAGCAACCAGAGCAGTTGGTTGCTGTTGTTGTTGCTGTTGTTGCTGCTGTTGCTGCTGTTGCTTGCTACACTGCGGTATGCCATTACACCAAAATACTATCATAAAATTTCGCGCAAGCGTGTGTCTCGGTATTTTAACCAACGTTTTTTGGCGCAAGCCAGGCAACGGTTGTTGCGAACAAGCCGCACACACACACACACACACACACACACACACACAGGCAGTACATTAAATGCACACATGCAACCAAAGAATAGTTGTTGTTGTTGCTGCGGTTGCGCTTAAATGTGTCATTAAAGTTACAACAAGGAAAACAAAGCAAAACTGAGCTTAGATTTGAGCAGTAAACCAGGAAAAACAAAAACAAACAACAACAGCAATAACCACAACTACAGTAGAGACATAGAAAAAAGAACGAACGAACACACATTGCGGCCATATAAATCATCCAAGAAAAAGTCGACTCGGAGTTATTTTTTGCTTTGTTTTTTTTTCCTGCAAATCATTCATAGGACAAAAGCAGCCGAAAATATGCTGCATAACAAATGCCTCATTACCATGGTGACTTCGTCTCCGTCTTTGTTCCCTTTACCCTTCGACTTCGACTTCTTTTTCCGTTTCGACTTTAACACTGACTCTGTCGCCTCCTCTTCTTCATTCTCTTTACATTCTTCACTCTCTTTCCCCTTGCCCTTGCTTTCTCTCACACTTACATTGCATATTTTCACTTGCAGAACTCACACAAAAGAAAATTTCTCTTTTCATTTGTTGGTGTTGCTGGTATGTGTGTGTGTGTGCGAGTGTGTTTTTTCAGTGTATTGTAATTCGTTTGCTTTTCTTTTTTGTTATTTTTTTTCTTTTTGTCATCACAGTTGAATTTTTCTATTTTTCTTTTTTGTTGCATAGAAAATTGAGCTTTTGCCAAACTAACGATGAACTAAAATATGCAAATTTATTTAACATGCACAAACATACACCAAAGAAGCGAACTGATAGAGAAAGAAAGAGAGAGATAGAAATAGAGAAACAGAGGGTTATTGGAATAAGAGAAACAGAGGGATATGTGGAGGGGTGGAAGCAACGGTACATGACAAACAAATGTATGCAGCTGCATATACATACATAAACAATCATCAGGGATCACACAATGTGCACTTGAGAAACGAAACGATAACTAAAATTCCCGTTAGCAAATTTTACTGTATCGAGAGATAAACTACAAAACGATTTAGCATTACATTTTTTAGGGCAATTAGTTGAGAAACATATGTGCTAAATTTCAAGATAAACGATTAAATACTTTTTGAGTTATCGAAGGACAGATTAAGCATCTGAACTCCTATCCTCCTATCCATTAATGAACTCTTATCATAGATGGGAACCTATCTTACAAAGCTGGGAAAGTTAACTGGTCATATGTATAAGTCAATAAAAAGCTTGAGTTCTTACTAAAATTATTACAACTTCACGAAGAAAAAAATTATTACTGCTTTTCTGAAATAGAGATTTTTAGTTAATTAATTTCTTATTTTAACTTGTTGTTGGCAAAGAGAGAGTTCAACAAAAAATAAATATAGTCTGAAGCAAGACGAATCGAAATATTGAAAAATTATGATATTTATTAAACCGATTTGGCCGCATTTAGAGTACACATTGTTACTTTTAAGAATTACCAATGACAGCCAAATGAACATTTGCCATTAGCTGCTATTTTACCAAAGATGTTAAAAAGTTCAAAAGCGATAAAAACTTGACTTCACCAAACTGGAAAATTCCGTGAATTCAATCGTTATTTAATTAGAAAAATTCCGTAAGAATTATTATACTTGTCTGTATATATATGTATATATATATATTTTTGCACTTTGAGTTTTTATGGTGTTGTTATTATTAATTATTATGTCAATTATGATTCGCCTTTAAGTGATTGATATTTTTTTAAAATGTTTTTTTATACATAAGAAATTTTTATTATCATTGTTTATTTTATAAAGGGAAACTTATGTGTAATTCCATAAAACGTATCTAAATACTTTATTATCATTAGTTCAGTCCGATGCCTTCTTTCAGTTCTTTTGCTTTCTAAGATGAAACTCGCTGAGATTTAACAACTACTTCACAAATAAGTCGTCCCAAAAGTAAGTCGTAATAAGAAAAACTTCTATTTCCCAATCTATTTCAGGCTGTTTGAATTGCTTCGCATTTTAAATAAAGTGTCTGAGTATAGATAGGGTATAATTATCGTCACAATTCTAAAAATAATCATAGAAAAGAATTTCCACCTTAACGAATATAATATAGCAGGTAATTTTATTTGTAAACCTGCTACAGTTGACTATACAGCTCGTGCCACTACTTCGATTACGATTACAAAATTATTGAATTATCCTCAAAACTGAATCAATTAAATATGTTTAAGATGCTAAATTATTTTAAGGTTCTCGTTAGATACTTTTGAAGGTCTATGTAAAGGAAACGCTTTAAAATTGAGAGATAGAGTAAAGTTTCTGCGTTGAGCTCTGTTAACTTTGAACATTTTTGGGCTGTATACTTTTTTGGCTCAGTGTGTAAAGGCATATGGAAAAGGGTGGGAGCAAAGCGAGCAAGAAATCTGCAAGAGTTCCAAGCCACATTTCATATTGTCGGCACCTGAGCAGCACAACACAGCAGAACAGAACAGAACACAAAAAAAGCCGTTAGTCGTTGTCATCACACACACATGCACACACAGACAGAGATGGGAATCTATGTGTGGTATGCATATATGGTTTGTTTGTTTGCTTGTGTTAGTCAACGCGCACATGCATATGAAAACCGCTTTCGTTTCCGTTTCAAGAAACAACTTGAAAATGGCGCACGACATGATGGCGGCTCCTCTTTTGCTCCGGCTCCTGCCAGATAACTATAGGTGAAAAAAAGCAGGAGCAACGAAAAGAGAAAAATGGACAGAGAAGGGCAAGGATATAAGAGAAGGCGAGATGACAATCAGCCAGGCAGTGTGACAGGCAGACATGCAGGGAAGTAAAAAAAGATACAGAAAAAAATAAAACGACTGAGAAATAAACAGGAGTCCAGGATTTTATTTGGTTTGCGCGTTGGCGTTGGCGTTGTCGTTGTCATTTCCATCTCGTTGCTGTTGCTGTTTTCTGTTAGTGTTGGTGCTGTCGCTGTTGGTATTGCAGGTAAAGTAAATTATGCTACGTGCAAAATCAATAAATCAACACTTTTATTGCTGTAAACGTACAACTTGCGACATGAACTGTGTTAATGCATTTTTCTGCTGATGCTTGAATTTAAATTTAAACAAATTGCAAACAGACGCTACTCATCCGCAACTTATCGACATCAGTACACACACACACACATAGAGGCACACAATTACACGCACACGCATACACCAATGAATTGCAAATCTGAGCAAAGCATTCCACAACACAGCAACTTCTTTTTTCTCTCTATTTTTATTTTTTGTAGTTGCTGCTGCTGATGGTTCTCATTCTGTTGCTGGAAAGTGTCTATGCAACAGCTGCAATTCATTACAAATGTGATTTTCCTTTTAGCAGCGAAAACGCGAGCAATTTTCAGGCTCGTTGCTCGTTCCTAGGAGCCAGAGTCAAACCCAGAGACCCACAAAGTATGCACACACACACACACACACAGAAACACACAGATGCACCTACAATCACGAATACACATATACACACATACCTTTTGGTTTGCTTTGCTAGAACATTTCACATCACATCTT
This sequence comes from Drosophila emarginata, assembly GCA_037075365.1. Classification (NCBI taxonomy): domain Eukaryota; kingdom Metazoa; phylum Arthropoda; class Insecta; order Diptera; family Drosophilidae; genus Drosophila; species Drosophila emarginata. The sequence goes on from JBAMCD010000324.1 coordinate 5,034,015, forward strand.
GAGTGCTTTATTGTTATGTTTTAAAATTCAATGAATTCTAAAAATTTTCCCTCTTCCTCTCTGTGCACTAGTAGCAGGATCTGCAATAGCCGCCATTGCACTTTGGTTTTCCAACGACAGACGACAGTCTATATAGGTATATATATATATTGTATTTGGCCATTGTTGGTAGTCGACAGTCGGCAGTCAGTAGTGCATTAACAACACCAGTAAAAGTGCTCTTGATCTGCTGGTGTTGTTGCTATTGTTATTTCTGTTGCTGCTGCAGCACTCATTTATTTATAGCGGGTTTTTGGTAGGGTTAAAAAGGTGGCCAAAACAAGGTCAGTTTGGATTCGCAATATACAAAGAATACGTATGGCATATGGACATAGCGCAGAGACAAAAAGAAAGAAAAGAGAAAACCTGGCACAGAAGCAGGATCTGAAAGTGAAAGAACAATGAAAGATGCAAATGCGATGCAAATAAAATGCAACATTGATTTAAATTCACAAGAAGAAAGTGAAAGAAAGAGAGATTGAAAAACATAATAAGAAAGAAAAGGCTATAACCGAAAATTGAGGCATGGGAAAAGTAAAAAATGTTAAAAGAAAATATATTTTTTATAATGCCTAAAAGTAGACAATGGAATAAACAATTTATGCTCATGGTATTAACTTGATATAAGAGATTAAAAAACAAATACATGTGTTTTTCACAAATGTAGATCTATTAGAGGTAAATTAATTACTTACTTTCTAAATTAAAAAAAGAAAATTTCTTGTTTTATTAATTAATGTGCCGCAAAAGAAATGTGAGGCTAAAATACAATATTTGTGACAAGGAAATTAAGACCAAAGAAGGTATATTGTGAAATTAAATGAAAATCCATACATTTTAAATTTGAAGTTTGCAGATAACATTAAAGATATAAAAATTTTAGAAAATATAAATAAGTCAATTTATTTATTTGTATATTTATTTAAAATGTTAGAGAGACTATTAAAATAACCTGAAGTTCATTTACTTTTAAATATCGTTATGAAATATAAAAAAATAAATTTAATGTCCGTGCCTTTAGGAAAAGTGCTACTTAAATTTTTCCTTGTGTTTGTTGTAGCTATAGAATATAGTCCGATTCTGCTGAATCTCATCGGAGATACTTTTATATAAACCAAACTTACAAATTCCAAATTTTGGAGCAACGATCTAAAAGCTATTACATCTATGGGAGCTATCTGACATCAACCGATTTCAATAAAAATTCAGAGAATTAATTACAAGTATCTAAAACCAATGAAAATTAAGTTTAGTGCTATTATCTTGAGAAACAGTTGATTTCTTTTTTTAATTGTAATAGCTATATGATGTACGTCTATCGATTCTGTTAAAACATTTTGGATATGTTTATAAGTGCATCAAACTCCCAAAACCCAAATTTCGTTATACTTAAGTCAAAATAATATAGTTTTTGATATTAAGCCCTATTTTTTTTCTATCAATTTTAGGACTTTTATAAATTTATATCTTACTGATGGACTTACATGTTGGCCATATCTCGCAGTATACTGAATATCTATAGAAACTTAAGCTTCAATTAACAATTCAAAACAATTCAACATTTTTTTTGTAATTTTTGTCTATTTATTTATTTCATAGTTGTTGTTTTTTGTTTTATTTTACTTTTATTATTATTTTGTAAAGCTTACAAAATAGCATATATAACGTTTAGTATTACGTATTGATATAGTTTATTTTACTAAATTACATTTGTTCTGGTTTCGCCCAAAAAAACATTTGACGCATTTTATATGATTGCATTTGCATTTGCATATATGTATATAAGTACATATATTTGTATATATACATATATTTGTGCAATTGCATTCGCAGCCTATTATTTGCTTAACTTTTTATTTGCAATGGAAAAATTAAAAATAATATAGAAAAACAGAAATAGCGCGGAATAAAAAAATCACCCAAAACTTGGTATAAGGCAAATTAAATGCAAGCCAAAGCAATTTAAAATAAATTTTCTGCAAACGGCATTTAAAAATATTTGATTTCATGCAATTGACAGAGTCTTCGGACGGACGAACACCCAGACGGGCAGGAAGATGGGCGAGGGGTGCGCGGTGCGGGTTGTGATACATAAAAAATGCATTTCAAATTTTTTATTTAAAACTGTTTTTGTTTGTTGTTATTTCCGTTTTGCTGCACATCAATCTCGCATCGTGGATTCTCGATGCGGGATTAAGGCATAGCAAATTAGGGGTATGGTATTAGGGGGTATGGAAAAGGGAAGGGACAAAAGTAGGGTAAATAATTAAAGATTAGTTTAACTTAATTGCTGGCAAATTTGTCTAAACTTTTCGCCATGATATCATATGTTGTTAATGATGATGGTAATCATGGCAGTAGGCGTGGATTGAAGCGTCCCATAAATAGAATCATGCCCGTTGGATTGTGACGCACAAAGTAAAGGAAGGGCTTGTCGAAACGCAACCGTGGTGCATCTGGTACTCGAGCCTGTCTGGGTCTTAATGGTAATGGTAATTCTAGATATTTTGGATCAAGCAAATCATCATAGAAGCCGCGTCCCAATTGTGTTTCCTCTTGGACTAGCGATCCGAAGTCCACAATGTCGTCATCATCATCGTCATCATCATCTTGAGTGTTTACATCTTTATTGCGTTTACGTAATGGTGGTGCTGGATACATTTCCACATGATGATGTTCGGAAATCTTCTCCTCCCCACAAGTGCTAAATGTATTGATCTGTATCATGTCGGAGAGGAATATATCCCGATTGCCGTTACCGGTAAGTCCACGCAAATCGGCAAAATCGGATTGGAAGAGGCCACGTAGACCCATTTTCTGCAGACCAAGTGAGGCGTTCACAAATGAGCGATGCGAAAAGCGTGGAAGCTGCACTTCCATACCAGGACGATCCATGAGAGAAGTTAGTAGTTTACTCCATGCCTGTTCACCACCAAAGGCCATTTCCACCAACTCACTTTCGAGGCGTTCCAGCTGATTTTCGATGAGGGAAATCGAACTCTGATGTCCAGGCATTACATAAATAGTGCTCACAGTATCTTGACTGTGACCAAAGGCCACCACTGTGGCATCCAGTTTGGGTTCGTAGCCAGCTGTGAAGCCAGAGCGATAAACCACGGCTGGTATTGGAACCAATCGACGCTGGCGAACTGTGGGATTCACCTGGAAGAACATTTCACCATCTCTGTCAATGGTGGAACCGCCACGAGAGCAGTCTGTCTGGAAGAGATTAGCCGATATGGTGGCCAATGGTCCATTCACCCAAACACTATTTGTGCGCAGATATTCCAAAACTTTGCCCATGGTGTGACGCTTCACCAACAGATTTGTGCGACGTCTGACTATATCATTGACCACATGGAAATTGACTTCCTCCACATGTCCCGCATAGAATTGCTGCGTTTTCTCCTTAAAGAAGGGCAAAATTTTACCATTCGCTCGGTCACTGAAAATCTCACGCACAAATGCTGCGGTGGCTATATCGCTATCGGTGGCCTGCTCCACTGAGTTAGTTATGTTGCGGAAAATCAGATGAGGGTTGAAGGTAACCATGTCATCCAGTTTAAGTATTTCGTTCATTTCACCCGATGTACTGCCCCTGGCTCCCAGGAACATCATCGACAACATAGATGTCAGAGCGAATGGCGAAATGACCAAACTGCGAGCCGAACTAATCCTCTCCGATGTAATGGCACGCCAGTAGCTAAAGGCAAGTTCATTGCATAATCGCGAAAAGGCTTGCAAATCTTCATCCAAATAGACAACAGATGCCTCTAAGCCGGGCGAGGAGAGCGGACTTGGCTCTAGTTTGACTGGTGGACGGGTAGCTTGGGTGGATGAGGCCATGAGATTGGTCAAGGAGGCGGGACGTGACTGAGTGGGGCGCTGCATGGGCTGCTCACGAATGGCATTATTGTTGGCACTATAAGGCAATGCCAGTTGATTGTGATTACCCAGGGACGACGGCTGCACATAGTAGGAAACGGGTCTCAGAGTGGGCAGACGTTTGGTAGTTGTTGTTATGGAAGGTGTAGGAGATGCGGAAGGAGATGGTGTTGGCGATGCAGTGGAGGTTGTTGTTCTAGCGGTAGTTGTAGTTGTTGTTGTAGAGCTGGAAGTAAATAGTGGGATTTGATAGCCAGCTGATTGATCCTCTTCGTCCTCTTCATCTGGCTGCTCCTCCTCTTTAGTTTTATTTTCCTGCACTTCTGTGGATTTTATGGAGCTGGCGTCATTGTCTGTTTGTACCTCTGGTTCTTGCTTTTGCAGTGGTCTTACCACACTGGCTGTTGTCTCACCCAGCTTTACGTATGGATCTTCATCGTCTAGTTGAAATTTCTGTGAACTTGTCACACTGGTCGCATCCTCATCTGTTATGGTGGCTGTCAGCTCATCGGATATTTCCTCTGTGGATTCATCGCCCAATTGCTGCGTTTTTACGGTATTCATTTCGAACTTTTCTGTGACTTGCTCTGAACTGAGCGACATATCCGATTCAGACGATACTATACTCATATCACCGGGTATTTCCGTTACCGGGAGTTCCTCCTTCTCTTCACTGATGGCTGCTACATATTGAGGCTGCAGTTGAGCCGCATTTGTGGCATTATCCTCCAATGTTTGCTCTTGCTCCGTGGATGTTTGCTCTGGCTCCTCTTCGATTGGGAATCGAGTTGTTGTTATTGGTATCTCGGGTTCCTCTATCTTTGGTACCTGGGTAATGCTGATTGTAGTCTCAGTTTTCTCTGTGGTGGACAAGGATTCCTCATCTTTAAGTGCTTCTTGTGCTCCATCTACTCCAACTTCTTCTTTTTCTGGTTCCTGGCTGTTACTGGCTTCCGTCTGCATTTGGTCGTTGTAACCATTTGTCAACATTTCGGGCATTTGCTGTTCCTCACTCTCCTGCTCTGTGGTAGTTGGCGATGCCATCGTTGACTCCTCTTGGCTGGCCTCGTTTGTTGCCTCCTTGCTTAACGCCAATTCCAATGACTGCTGGTTTTCGGTAGTTGCTTCCTCAACTGCTTCGTCGGTTGTGTCTATCTGCGATGTTGCTGTCGATGTCAGTTCGTCCTTTTCCACCTCAACCTCCTGGCTGATGGGTTTGACTTCCTGTTTGATGGCTGGCGTTTCACTTGGTTTTGCTTGCAGCTCGACTCTTTCATTTTCAAACATTTGCTGCTCATCATCCTCATCTTGCTGTTGTTGGGCATAAATTTGCGTTAACGATAAAATAGGTATGGGGTGCGTGCTCGTCTCTAGGTAAGCAGTTTCCTGTTTGATGAGCTCCTCATTGCTTGGTATTATGGTGGTGATTTCCTGCTTCTGCACCGTTGTAGTTCCCAGCTCGTCCTCAAGTTTGATCTCCTGCTGTGGTTTTCCAATCTTCACCGTTTGCTGAGGTTTCAATAAGAATGAGGAATTCAACTGGGCAAAGTTGCTCAAACGATGGCCATCATCGTCATTGTCATCTGCAAGTATTTCGCCTTGGGATTGGGTTATCTGTTGTATGACATCGGACATCAGGAACTCAAGTTCATCTTTCGTTTCATTCGAGTTCATGTGCAAATCAGAGGTGGTTAGGCTATTGGTACCATCGACCAATGTGGACGCAACTGTAGCCGCCTGAGTTTGGAAATTTGACATTGAAATTTGATCCGTTGGCCTCAGCACTTCCATATTGAGTTGTTGCACTAAATCAGCTATCATGGGTGTCACTTCGGTGCTGTCTTCGCTGCTGCTCTCTGAAACGGGCAAACGTATATACGATTCGGTAGTAGCTTCTGCCTCCGTCTCGTCATGGTAAGTCGATTGCTCTAAATTGGTTGTAACTGCTTCGGGTTCTTCGGCATAAAGCGTTTCCAATTTCGTTTCAATTTGTGGCTTAATTGTGGTGGCTTCAACATCCTCTTGACCATACATGGGAGTCGTTACCAAGAACTGAGTTTGTCCTGGTAACTCAGTGGTCTCTGGTTCCTCAACGACACGTTCTGTTTCTGGCTTTACACTGGGCTGTGGCGGTTTTGTCACAACAAAGTATTGTGGCCTGGCAGTAATAACAACCACTGGGGTCTGTTCCTCTGTTCCCATTTCTATGCTGCTTAGTGTGGTGTCTGGATGGTCTTTCTTTGATTCTAAAGATTCGTTAACTTCACTAGTGTCTTCATCGGAAAGCATTGTGGCCAAAGTACTGCCACCATAGTGAGCTGTTAGTGGTTTGGGTGTGCTTACTATAGATGTGGTTATAGTTGGAACAGTGGTAGTTGTGGTACTGGTGCTGCTGGTAATTGCTGTTGTTGTAGTGGTGCTTGTGGTAGTTGTCACTGGAATCTTTTTCTTGTTTGCCAAATTTTCAATTTGTTGACTGTTCTCAGCACTGTCATATTTGGTGGGTTCCAGCTCATCCTTCTTATCACTAGCCGTTGACAAATCCTGCGTCAGTGACTGCACAATCTGATCCATTGATAATATTTGATCGGGCGACAATTGTGGTGCTGGAGATGGTGAACTCTGTTGCAATTGCTGTTGGATTAAAGCCAACGATGGCAATGGCAACGGAGTCTTCTTCAGTGGCGATTGTTCAAAAACTGTGGGCAAACTTTCAGCCACATCAGCATCATAGCTGGGCACCGGATAAAGTAGAGAAGCATGCGTGGTGGTTGTTGTGGTTGTACTAGTGGCTGGCTTCTTAGTTACTATACTATTGATCAGTCCATAACTTTCTATGTGGTGCACTTCGGCTGGAGCCACTTTGCTAGCTTCAGTGGTTGAAGTGTGAACGGGTTTGACATGTATGCGATTGTGGTGCAAGGTGGTAGGTCGTTTTGTACTTGTTGGTTTTCCATGCAGTTTTTGATGATGAAGTGCGGGTGGTTTCGAAGTGGTTGTTGTTGTCGTTGTTGTTGGAGCTTCAGTAGTGGTTGTTGTTGTGGTTGTTGTTGGGGTTGTTGTTGGGGTTGTTGTTGGGGTTGTTGTTGGGGTTGTTTTTGGGGTTGTTGTTGGGATTGTGGTAGGCGCCTCAGTTGTCGTTGTTGTTGTCGTTGTGGGTGTTGTTGTCGGCGCCTCTGTCGTCGTCGTGGTGGTGGTGGTTGTTGTCGGCGCCTCTGTCGTCGTCGTGGTGGTGGTGGTTGTTGTCGGTGCTTCTGTTGTGGTTGGTTTTTCGGTTAACGGTTCAGTTGGAGCTGCCTCTGGTTCTTGTGTTGTTGTTGTTGTAGAAGGAGCTTCTGTAGTTGTTGTTGTTATTGGGGATGCTGTAGTTGTTGTTGTTGGTTTAGGCCTCTTGTGGGGTCTTTGAGGTCGCGGTGGTTTCAAATCGCCTTCTTCAATTTGCGGTGAAGGTTTCGGTTTTCCAGTTGGTTTACGTTTAGGCTTCGATGGTTTGCTACTGGTGGAAGATCCTGGCGTTCGTGTTGGCTTACGTTTCTTCTTTTTAGGCGTGGTCGACGGTGGTGGACGAATGGTTGTTGTGAACGATGGCTCAACAACTGGAGTGGTGGTCTCTGGCGCTGGTGTAGTTGGTATCGTTGTTGTCGTCGTTGGTGCTGTTGTTGTTGTGGTTGTAGTTGTTGTGGTTATTTTCTTCTTTTTCTGGGTGGTGCCTGTGTTGCCATTTGGTTTTTTAACACGATGTGGCACATTGCTTGGTTTCTTGGCTAATTGATGATTAAAGATAATCTTCTCCGTTGTAGTTGGGGCGCTGCTCGATGACGTCGGCGTGTGTATGATCTCTTGATTATTGTAGAATACACGTCGAGTGGTTGTCTCCGGTTTGATGGTGGTGGTGGAAAGTTTTTGATAAATTGGCTGCATATGCATTAAATCAAAGTCTTGTTGGAAATGCTGATGATATTGTTGCATGCCCGTATATACTGACTCCATGGGATCTAGCTCTTCCTGTACGACTTGCGGTGTCATTTGTGTTGTGCTTGTGGTGGTGGTTGGCTTACGCTTGCCTGGCTTACGTTTTGTTGGCTTTGGCTTTTTACTAGTGGTTGGTAAAGGCGGTGAAATTGTGGTACTAGTGTCGACTAGCTCTGATTCGGGTGTCATGACAATTTGTTGAGGTCTCTGTTGTGGGAAAATATCGCCACCGGTATTGCCGAAAATGGCGGGCAATATCAGAGACCAAGATGAAGATACATCAGGTGTATCTAGAATAGGTAATAACAGTTCTCCGGAGTTATTTTTGCTGGAGCTGGAGGCCACCTCCTTGTTCAGCACACTCTGTACACTGTTCACAATATCCTGGACATTTTTCTCCGGTTCACGTTCTGCAAGCGGGGCGGTGTGTATTATAGAGGGCCCTTCACCATCTCCATTAGCCACTATGCTTTGAATTTCTTGCATGGTCATCAGACGTTTGACCAATTCGCCATGCTCATCAAAAGTATAGAACTCATACCTATCCGGATTGAGCAGATCAATGGGGCTGGCCACCTGTAATGAAGGCTGAGGCTTGGGCACTTTGTGACCCAAGGCATCGGTGAAGTGCGGCTCGTTGCCATCCAAAACCACTGAAACGGAGGAAACCACACTGCAAAAAGAAAAGCGGTAGAAAGGGGAAAGCACATGTTAGTGACATCGAATCATGATTAATGGTAAAATTGCAATACGATTAAGTTGAGCTCAGCTCGGATGGCAAAGAAATGTAAAGTCATGCTTCTGCTGCATACTTTGCGGCGCATTCGTTGGTATTTTAATGGAAATTGAAATATGTTTGTATGCAGCAGTGGCAGAAAGTCATGCAGTAGTTTCTCACCCATTTCCTTCCCCCTCCGTCTCTCACCCCTTTTCACTTTTCCTCTTTTTTTCCTGCCTGTTTCTCCACTATTTTTGCATTCTGCACATTGCGCAGAAAAGTTTACATATGTAAATGCGTATGGATATGGGCATGGGTTTGGGACTGGGATTGGGCTTAGCGTATGCAAGTAATTCCGCGACTCGCAGAGTGGAGCACATCATTAACATTTAAGCACGTGAGTCGAAGCGTGCTTAGTCATATGCAGCTGCCAGGATATCTAAATGTAATGTCTGAATAGCGGAGCTAAACTTAGGTACAATCCAGTGGAAGGGTAAAGGGGAGGATAGCGGAACGTTAACGCCAACGGCAACGGTGGACGTTGTCTCATCAAAGCCACCAACGCTCCGTAGCAAAAAAATCAGTTCATGTGGAAATAGTAAAGTGCACACATGTGAAGGCATTCAAACGACTTTACTAAACTATTCCATGAGATAAGTAAATTAATTCTGCATTTAAAATTAATTTATTCAGCATTATTATTTTAAAAAACTGAAATAAAATAAAAGCTTTAAAAACTATTCTAAAATTTGCCATCTACAAGAAATAACTGAGCAGGATGACCATTTTTGAGAAAATTTAATTATAAACAAAGTGAGATTGACAATATTTTTAAAGCAAATAATTCACTTTTTATAGTATTAATATAAAAATGTAATTAAAAGAAACTATTTTGTAATTGGTTTTTTTTTAAACAATATTACAGCCTTTTTAACTCAACTTAGCAGAGACGGAAACTAAACAAAACGAAGTTTCAATACACTAGAAATAAATTAGATAAGTTATTAAAATATCTTTCAGATATTGATTGTGTAAAATTAAAATAAGGCCTCTAATTGGGCAACAAGTAAAACATCAACATTTTATCTTGGGTTTTTTTTTCTATATAAATTAACAATGTATTTCGGTTATGCAAAAGTGGAAGTTCGAGGAAATAGTAAAAAATGAAATCTTAAGACCAAAACTTCATCAATTCCATTGTTTTTTACTAAATTAAGTAATTTATCAATAAAAACCTTCTAATTAATTTTGGAGAAATTAGGCAGAACAAGTTAAATATATTATGGTCGTTTGATTCAAACAGTAACCAAAAGAGTTGGTCATACCCTCGAAGTGGTCCTGATAATTCCTGGTTTCTGAAAATGGAATACTTTCTTTTTGCTTTATACAAACGTTTTATGGTTGCAAATATTGGCATTTTTTTAAAGTGTATATACTAAGATAAAGAATAAATAAACAAGCGCTGATGGCATACCAAACAGATATTGATAGCTCTTACATATGAGTAAATATATTGTAAAAATGTTAAACTCAAAGAATTCGAATTGTTAAACTGATTGGGTTTTAATTGGAATTCACAATAAAAATATATATGTATATATAACTACATACATCTATATGTAAATAAAATTGTAATTCGACAACAATGCAACTGGGAAATGGAGATTGAGACTGATTTAATAGATTAAAGGCAGTAACGAATGAATGCAAGTGGAGAGTATAAAAATCATCAACAATATCATCATTCTCATCATTGCTTCGTTGCCATAATTATTGATATCATTATTGGCAGATGGTCCTGCTGGCTGTGAATTTGTTTATTGCCTTCAAGGCACACGAGTCCGGAAAGCCAGCCACAAATATATTAATTTTAATTTGAAATTTTTTTCTTTTCGGTTGCTGCCGCCATTTGAAATTTTGTTGGGGGGGGGGGGGGTGGGTTTGGGTCCAAAGCAGGCTCCAAAAAGAAGAAACAGTAACATAGAACCCAAACTCAAAGTTAAGGCCAAAACAGAACTGATTAGCATTGATTTAGAAGTTAATGAGCACTCAATTTGTTTTGCTCTCGGCCGCAAAGTATGCAACGGTTTTTCAATGCTGGCGCAAATTAATTAAAAATACTAAGGCAAAATGCCAACTGACCCACGCGCTTTAAACAACAGCAAGAACAACAACAAGAAGAACAAAGAGGAAATTCTATTTCAATTAGTGGCAAAAATTGCAAAAAGCTGTACAAACAAAAGATTTTTCGTAACAACAGCGACAACAACAACAATAACAATGAAGGCAAACAAAGGACTAGATGGCAAAAGAGAGAGAGAGAGAGGCACACACACAGAGGGGGAGAGAGACAACTGAAGGGGGGTGTGGGGTTGCTAAGAGGCAGTGTGGGCCAAGTAAAAAACAAAGCCTTAACTGATTCCTGTTAGCTGACCCCTCTTTTTCCTCTAACCAATGAAAGTTGAAATCGCGTATATCAGCAGAATACAAAAAAATAAAAGTAAAGTAAAAAAAAAATACAAAAAGGAGTGTGTACTCACCTGGAACCAATGACTTTCTTTGATGCCTCATCCTCAGTTTCAATTCCCGTTTGTGTATTGCCCAACGATTGCTCCTTATGGTCCTCCTGCTTTGCCAATGTTGCCCCATAGACAATGGCCGGCTGCATGGCAGGCTGTTGCTGCTGCGGAGATGGTGGTGGTGGAACATTTCTGTGACTCGTTGTCGTCGATGTGGTCAAATAGGTGACCAGTGAAGGCTGCTGTTGCGTATCCCTGTTCGCTATATCTGCTGCCCCCGCTGACACAGCCCACATCCCAAGAAGGGGCAGAATGAGCACGAAGCTCTGCATTGTTTGTCCAGGCCTAGGACCTGCTCCCTCTATCGTTTGTGCTTTGTTGACTTTCCGCTTCAGGGGAGGAGGGGTAGCAGTTATTTTTATTTTAGCTTCAGACTTATCTAAAAATTGTTTTTCTTCCTCTGTTTGCTGTTGCTGATGCTGTTGCTGCCGTTCCCGTTACGGACGCTGTTGCTGTCGTTGATGTTGCTGGTGACCTTTTGCTGTTTAGTGCTGTTTCTGTTGAGGCGTCTGTAAAATACGAAAAAAAGAAACGAAGAAAAAAAGGAAAAACTAATTAATGCCAATGTTAATGAAGAGCCAACGAAAAAGAAATTGCTAAAGAAAATTTACATTAAATTTACTTTAAAAAGCTGAGTGTATGTCTTCGTGTGCGTGAGTGGGAGTGTGTGGGGTATACATTTTCGGGGTGAGAGGGTAAGCTGCTGTCATTATCAAGGGGCTTTGGCGTTGAATAGAGTCTGGCAGGCAATTTGCCTTGCTTGCAAGCCGCAACGCTAATGCTCCTGTAATTATGCTAATAATAATAACGAGAGCTGCAAGCCGGCGAACTGCAGTAGAGCGATTTAATACCTTTCGGAGTTCTCGTCCTTAGAGTTAAGGATGCTTTCAATGCCTTGGACTAAGTGGTAGGCAATTTGTGCATAAGCAGAAGGGATATGCACACACTCGCACAAATACACACTCGCTTATGTTATGTATGTTGTATGTATTATTACGTTACACACAACTCATTGCAAAGGTACAGCTGCTGTTGCCCTGTTTCGCTTTACTCGTGTGAACCATAATTTCTTGTGATGGCTTTAATATCTACTTACAAATCGTGGCTTATATTTCTACTACATATGCTTAGGGAACATCGTGTAAGCTTGCTGACATAATGTGCAATAGTTTATGTTATCTTGCACAAACTACTTGGTTATTGTTGAAATGTTAATATTCAATCTTATTTAAAATCTTAAAAAAGAAATAATGGAAATTTTGGTAGATTTTCAGAAATGGAATATCGTGTGCGTTAGGTGTTATTAATTAGTTAATTTAAATATAAAACGTGTATTTGGTGTAGATTTGTAAATATTTATATTTTAGATTTGTCTTTTCTGTTATTAACAGATTAACATTAGAACTGCTCTGTTAAAATAAGTGTTGTAAAACATGTTTATCGAACATGGAAAAATATGTTTGTTACATTTCAAGTTCTTCAGTTGTATTGAATTCAGCTCCAACCAGATGTAAAAGTACTTCGCACTAGTTCACTTGAATCGTTTGAGTTTGTCCCTTTAAAAGTCAAGATAAACAATAACCTGCCTAGTAGTTAGTTTCATCTTAACTATACGCAGTTAACTAAATGCCGTTCAAAATGATAACCATAGGCATTTTTCTTTCACCCCAAACATACAAACTGGACGATTTCTCTCTCTTTCTTTCTGTGTCTGCCACAAATCTTCATAACTGTCCGCACATTTTGGCATCGTTGCTTTTTGACCGCTTTGCTCTAGTCCAACTTCGCAGCACACAAAATGAATCTGTGTCAGAGTAAAAATGGGAAGCAAAAGCAAAAGTTCCCCTTGGGTATTTGTCAACCAACACACACACACACTCAGACACACAAATAGGAGTGTCTCCATGCTACCAAATCCCAACAGAGAAGTGAAGTAAGATGAACTAGAGTAGAAAATGGAGGAGGGGGCAACAACGGCAGCGGCAATTGTGGCAGCAAATAGAATCTTATCTGTGGCCCAGGCGTTTAACTGCCATTGCCAACTCTAACTTAGCCAAGCGGCAGCAGCACCAGCTGGCACTAGGGCTGATGCTGGAGCAGGAGTAGCGGCGGCATCGACTCACATAGTTGGCGATAGTCATCCAAACAGATTCACATGAAAAATGTTCGCACATACATTTTTTGCCTTTGGCTCGGAAAGCTGCTGACTGTTCACACGCTTCCTTAGTTGGCCAAACCCAGCCTGGTCGGCAGCACAGGGCAGGCTCATGTTACCTGTTCTCCTTTGCATGAGGGTTTTGTTTGCAGTCTTGATAGCGGACCCAGTCCGTCTAACCGACCGCCCGCACATGCATCTGTCTGTTCGCATACACTCTTTCGTCTTATCTGGCTGAATCCAACTTACCTTAGCCTTTGGGCCAAATGTAGCATATTTAACTTTTACTTGTTGGCCTTTCGATTTAAAATGCAATTTAATCATAGCTTTTACTTAATAACAGTTCTTTTGCAATTTAAGTAGGATAGTTTAAGCTAATCATAGCATTAAGGTCTTGGGTTAATTACCATGATTAATGCACTAAAAATAACAGCTTAGTCATACTATTCTACTAACGAGCCAATTTTACTACGCCTACAATTCTATTAATGTTTTAAAGGTTGTACAATTACGCCCAAATGATAAAACCAAAGAGAGAAATACTGCCTGGTCATAACTCAAAAAAGAAAAAGGAAAATAAAGGACATATAGAAACAGGACGCGGATATCGCACAACAACCATCTCAGTAAAAAGAGAGAAGGTGTGTGGGGTGGTCAACTAAAAGTTCGCGCGTGTGTGGATATCATTCGAAAGAATGAGATGGCACAAATAAAAAAAAATAAAAGAAGAAGAAAAAGTTAAGGATAATCATAAAAAAGTAGGAGCATGGGCGTAATCCTTTCACACACATACACGCACACACATACGGCCACTAACTCTGACCAAAAGAAACGCATTTAAGCATGAAAGGATACGACGCCTTTTTTTGTGTCAGTGTGTGTGCATGCGCCTGTATGTGTGTGTGAGTGTTAGTTGCCTTCTTCGTTGCCCTGCGTAAAAGGATTTTGTGCACCTTTCAAGGTCCCTTTTTTTACAGTTTGTTGACTATAAAGTCCAAGAATGAATGAATGCATGAATGCATGATGATTGAATGAATGTGCCAAGCCAAGGGTACCGAAGAAGCAAAAAAAAAAAGCAAAAGAAAGGAAAGGAGAGAAAAACCAACGAACTTCTCTAAGGGTCATACTAATCAGCCACACACCAGGCATCCATCTCACTTGCGACACTCCCCTTTTTCATCTCTTTCTTCTTCCTTGCTCTCTCGCTCTTACTTGTTTTGATTATAAATTGAAAAATTTGCTGTTGTGCAAATTTCTGCAAAATCAAAGTGTTTGCCAAGAGATTTTTCCCTTTCTCTCTTTTTTTTTGTCACTTTTATGGCATCTCCATATGTCGTTTCCCAAAAAGATGAGGGGAGGGCTAGGGGATTAGGGTTCGGGGTGGTTTTGATGGGCGGGGAGTGAAAATTTCGGTCAAGCCCAAAAGGCTGTCCGTCCATGTGGAAGTCAAAGGCGTGGAGGCATAAAGGATATGCTTGTTAGTAACCAAATTTGCAGCAATGACAAGAGATGGAACAACAAATGATAGAGAGAGAGAGAGAGAGAGAGCGATTAGGCAAGTGAATGCCAAAGTTTTGTCACTTGTATGGGAAATTAAGTTATGAAAAGGTTAATTTCTCTATCATAATTTTCACTGAATGCATTTCATCTCAGTTCATCTAAGTTTCACATTTACAAATCCATTGCATACTTTAAGGGTAAGGTTTTGCATTTTATCCTAGTATTTAATATTAATGGATAATTTAAATAAGGTAATTGACATATATAGAAATCGGGAGCTCTTAAAACCGTTGTTTTCGTAATTTTGCTACTCTATACTAACAAAACAGAGTGTTTTACGACAACTGAAAATAAATAAGTAAATGTAACCTACATACATATATAACCCAATTCTGCAAGATTAGCACAACAATTTAAGTGTTCAATTCTAGGAATTTGGCCCCCTAACCATTTGCCAGAAGTGGTATTTAAACCGCCAAATGTCACTTATTTTTAAGCAATATATATTAATTGCCGTTTGGCAATCGTCTTCAGGCCAAAATGTTATACCTTTTGTCGTTTATTTGAACTAAATAATATTGTCATTGAATAGCGTAAAGACTACTACTTCTACAACCACTAAAAATATACAATATAACATAAAAATAACATATATGTAAAATGTAATCCAGTCTATTTTATAAGTTCAGCTTTGACTAAGTTCCAAGAACAATATCTTTATTAATGGATAATAATAAATTCATATAATATTCAAATATACTTATTAGTGAAGGAGCAAATACAAAACTTTTAAATTAGTTGAACTCATTTACTGTCGATGATAAAGCTTACATTAATGTAGAACAAGACCAAATTTCGTTAGTTGAAACATTGTAGTTAAATTTATCATATAGGATGCCTATTTGGTTGGTAACGAATACTGGTGACAGCTCATGCATTCGTTGACTAACACTATCAATTAACAGAACATAGACTCTTACAGAACTACATTAGATTTTAACATAACACTATGAACACAGAATCATGGGCAGTATAAAAGTAACTGTCAAATGAGAGACATACAATAAAACGGAATAGAGATGTCAACAGAAACTAAACCAAGAAAACCTATTGTACATATAAATATACAAATATTCTTAACTAAATATAAGTAATAGTAAGAACTTTTCTACTACTTGTCCCAAATTGTCCAGGACGAATTCTAGACCAGAAAGAAAAAAAGAATTGAAGCCACCTCTCTTTAAATTGTTAAAGAGAATAAATCATCACAAAATCTGTGATGGTTCTGTTCTAATTGGATATAAACAAATAATTTTTTTTATATTGCCACAAATACATAAGGACACAGGTATCTGTATTCTATTTAGAATGGAATAAAAAATAAATGGATTGGGTAGCTCTATTTCATATTTAAATAAATATTTATATATATGGAAAGTATAGAATATAAAAATTCAGTAATATATTTTTCGATATAAATAGAAGCATTAAATAATGAGAATGTGTAAATTTAAGTCCTCGAATTCTGATTTTATTGATGAACTATATATTTATTGCTTCGCATTAATATAAGTTTGGAATTGATGTAATGATCTTTGCTTTGTGGACCACAAAATCTCCTTATGAATTAATAAATGTTTTGTGGAGGAGGTAGAAGAAATACATATTTAATACATATGTACACATATTAATATATGTAAGTATATACATGTTTTTAAAAATAATAAATTTCATTATGCTTTACGGCCAGCAAATTTTAATTGTCAACACATGGATATTAAGTGTACTTTTGTTGCTGCATGTTTTCATTTTACAATAAATATATGGTAAAAGTGATAATGGCAACGATTGTATAATGGATTAAGCCTGACCCAATGCTGTTGGCCATGACATTTTGTTTGTTGCCATTTGGTTGGCTGTCTGAACGGCGTTGCATTTAAGCCTTTATCAATGCGAATGCGGCAAGAGAAGCTATCAAACCAACTCATTGCGGATTGTATGCATTTTTACTTAATTTCAAGCGATTTATTAACGCTTTTGTTGTTATTGCATTTTTAAATTTTCTGCAGCTGCTGCAGTGGTAATTAATTAAAACTCTTATTTCTATGGTTATGATTGAATTGTGATTCAATTGTGATAGAAAAGTTGATATCAAATCAAATCAAATCAACTGGAAATGAAATCCGTGCAACACTAGTAAGACAAATGCAAATGCGTTGCAAGGGCATTGAATATACGCTGCAAGCACGCGCCATTTGACAAATGAGGGCAATCAAAAAGTTGCATGCCGCTTAATGTGTCGTCATTGCAGCAAAGATGCTGAAAAGTTGCATTTACAAATCACGTAGACTACGAACTTTGGCAGTTGGCGCTAATTAATGTCAAAAGTGTAAGATATGTATTAAAGAAACGAACATTGCTGCATTGTCATGTGCCACATGGCCATAAGCCACGCGGAGGCACTAATCCCGCTCACGCCTTGGCCACATAACTTTCAGAGATGGCGACGTGTTCCGTGGCCGTGTAAAAGGAATCAATGCAATCTAACAACAACGATGACAATGGCCACGTGTTAGGCAATTTCAGTCAAGTCAAGCATTTATTGTTGAACAAAACTTGAAAAACTATAAGACCCCAAGGTGATATGAGATCTATATTATCTAACTGATGGGGGATTTTCTAATACCTTCCTATATGTGACTGTGTGGGTGTCCTTTTGGCAATCTGTGTGTGTGTTTTTTGTTGTGAGTGTCAGTTGCAGGACTAACCACTTGGCATCTCTGCCTTCTTCTGTATCCTTTGTCTACATAGCATAAATATGTACTTATAATAGACAAGCTTCATGTATTGATGGCCAAACATGCCCTCTCTCCCTCCCTCCCAAAAACAATATCAAAATAGACAGTCGATTTCGAATAGAGCAAAGAAAACGATGAAAGAAAGGAAAAAGTATGAAAGAATGGAGCAGCATTGAGAAAAGATGGGCCTAGAGATATGCACGTGATTCGAATGGAATGTTCAAATTAAATCGAACTCCTCCTCACAGACGAGAAAAATCTTTACCAAACAATATATGTCATATACATATACACTGAGAAAAATTACGACTATTAAATATATCCACTATTAATGATATCTAACCTACTCTTTAACCATTTTACTTAATGCTTCCTTTAATGTATGTCCCTTGTAGATTTGCAGAAACCCTTCATCCAAATGAAATGTTGCAACATTGACATAATTCATTTGGGCCATTACTTTAAACGTATTTGCGGACCTTGCTACTGTGAACGGCACTTAAAGAGTTTATTGCAACGATATGTTGCACGTATGTGTGTAGTTTTTGGTTTGTGCAACTTCTAGAATTCCTATAGTGCCCTAGTGTCCTTGGTTAGACATACTGGAATTTCGTTGCCATGGATACAAAGTCCAGTACATAGATTCCAAGGTTTTGTTAATAAAGAGTTAACATATTGCCTTCAAACACTTAGATGAACTTCGAACGTTCGATTGAAATTGTTGAATGTTTAAGAGCCAATTAAAGCAAATATGTGTAAATATCTAATAAAGCTTATTATTGAGTTTATTTTATATTAAATATATATGGTACACAGATAGTAGGTAATTCTTGATACAGTTTAAATATAATTTATTCTCGCTTATATCTGCCACAATTTTAGTTAATTTGATCTAAATTCATAACATTTAATCAAAGATTAGTGACTTGTTAAAGTTTATCTGAATCTTGTTTTCTTTGTATGTATTTTACTTGTTCGAAGTCATATCTAAATTCATTTTGCTGATCTTTTTTTTTCTTTAAGTGTACAAACTAGATAGAGCCAACGAAAAAAAAGTGGCCAACGAATTGAATGAGTGGCAATGGCAGTAAAAACGGAAAATAAAATGCACATTAGCCAAAGCCGAAGGCGCACAACCGCCGCAAGCGGCCAAAAAAGAATACGATAGAAAAAAAAAACTTGAAAAGGGAGAAAAAGAAAACCCAAAAGGAAGGAAATTGTTACGTCGCTTGCTGGGCTTCGTCTCACTGTGAATGGAGCAGTTGGTGATGCAGGAGGGAATGGAAGTAGGGTAAGATATTTTGTGGGTGTGTGTTTGTGTGTGTGGGGGTGCAGATGAGAAGCAAGAGCAAATCGAAATAAATAAATAAAATCAAATGTTCTGTGCACGAAAACTTTCAGGTTTCAGTAGTAGCTTGAAACTGAAGTTGGTTTAGGTAAACGGCGTCGCCATAGTCGTCGCCCTTCTTGGGAGCACTGAAATTACATCTTATGAGCGTCTGGAGGTTACGCTTTGGGAGCGTATACGTATAACGTAACGCAACGGGCGAACGGCGAACGGCAAACGGAAACGGAAACAAAGCGATAAACTTTTGTTAGTGCTGTATATGTATGAAGAAGTAAGAAGCTTGAAGCAAATCCACACTTTGGGACCCGCGAGAGCATAAAAGTGTAAAAGTGCGAGAGCGTGGCAGAGTGAGTCAGAAAGTGAAAGAAAGCGAAATAAGGAGGTGGCAGCTCCTGGAAGAGCTGTTGGCCAAGACAAAAGCAAAACATTTCCAAACGGAAGCAGCGTGTAAATGTCGGCTAACACTTGGCTGAGTTTCCTGGCCAAGAATCAAACACTCAAACAATTTACACACACAAGTACTAGTGTGCGATTGTGTGTGTGTGTGTGTGTGTGCATTGCCAAGTTCATTTTCCTTCCAACTGATTTATGAGATTTCGATAGTCGCCAAACTGTAATGCAATTTGCTTTAATTTTTTAGCCAAACCCAAACGAAGACTGATTGAGTTCAAATCCAATATAGAAAATCAATGGCTAACAAGCAAACGCAAAAGAAAATAAACCAAAAAAAGAAACGGAAAAAATAGAAGAACAAGAGAAGCGAAAAACTTTGTTGAAGAAGGGAACAACAACAAAAAAGAGAAGTACTCTTAATTTTCCACAACACAGAAAACGTGACACATTTTCGCGTGGTCAACAGAGCAGAGGAAAAACTCTTCTTCAACTTGATTTTTATAGGACAAGGACACGATGACCAAAATAGGAATCCATTCGTAATGTGAGTGACTCATTTGCTGACCATTTGTTTTCATTTCATGAGATTTTCCGCTTAAAAACCAATTTTACTTTTCCAATTTTCTATACACACAAAACATGTACAAATTGCAGGTAGATTAATTAGATTTGGCCAAACAAAGAACCTGGTCAAGGTTTTTATGTACATACATATATGTACATACATTATACTTACTAATAATAAATATATATTACTAATAGTGCATACTGTTTAATCATAATCTTTCCACATTTCAGCTACATTAACGCCAATGGGAAAATAAGTACTCCCAATAAGAAGAAATTAAACTGCTAAAACGTTTTCCAACTACAGGGAAATTTGATTATTAGATAATAAATACTATAATATAAATTATAAATGCGCATAATCATAAAACTGGTGGATAGGATAAAAACCTGAATTTTTCCCTTTATTTGTCTTCTGATCCTCATTGGATTGCTATAGAACATAACCCAATAAAAGATACATCGGTAATGGAAGTTTAGTAATGTAAAAACTATTTAAATATTGTGAGAAACTTATTTAGGGAAAACTTTTTTTTCTCGTTGTTAAATTTAAAAACTGTCAGTCACATGGCCAAACGAAAAAACAAGCACAAAAAAATGTCATTTTGACTAAATACACCTTTTGTTGTTTTTTGATTTATTGTTGTCCCAAAAGTATTTTGCATGTGCTACTGATTTGCCACCCGTGTTTTCCTCTCTCTCTCTCTCTTTCTGAGGGTCTGTCTCACTCCCTCCTTTTTTTTGTATGTGTCTGTTTGATTTGTTTAAACAAATGTCCAGTTGCTTCGGTTTCATTTGCCTGTCTGTCTCCTGCATCAGCTGGCAGGTTCAATTTCTGCCCTTTACCGAAAAACCGCCTCTTTGGCGTCTTCTAGTGTTTGCCCCCTCCCACGCCCACACTTCTTTTGTTACCTAGAGTATGTGTTTCTGTGTGTGTGTGTGTGTGTTTTTGTGTGTTTGTCGTCCACTTGTCATGTCACTCAGCATCATTGTCATGCCAGACAATGGCAACCCGGTCAACCAGTCGTCAATCTGCTACTCCTACGTCTCCTCCATTTTCCTCCTCCTACTCCACCTCGCTTGTTCACCTTTGCTTCTATTTCTATCTCCATTTTCTTTTTTCAACAATTTCATTTACATTTCAATGTCTTCTCTGCTGATTCCCATTTTCTCTCGCTTTTACTCTTTCGTTCTATCTCTTTCTATTTCGCTGACATTCTAAATTTACCGTTACAAATCAATTGTCAAGTTATGGCCGTGACAAGTCCTTTGGGTCTTAGACAAACTCCAGCTTCTCTTTCTTCTTTTCCTTCTCCCTTTCCCTCTCCAGCTCCTTTAGCTCTAGTTATTTCTCATCCTTCTGTGCGTGTCAATGTGTTGATATCCTTGAAGTGGAGCCCCGATTTGAAATCAACATTATGTTGAGATATTTTATGCCCAATTTATGTTAATTTTTTCTCTGCCATCTTTCGGTTGGCCACAGTTTAGCCATAAAAAAAAATAACGACCATAAGCTAGTTGGAGAGCCGACCTTGAGGTTTCCTCTACACATTCGCGTAACAGACTTAAGACGGTTTCAAATACAAATAAAATGCTAAACTAATATGCTAGTAAAAAACTATAAATAGTATTCCACGTGTCTAAGGCGAAAGCATGTCGCTAGCAGCTGTCATAAATGCTGACATCTTCAGCTTAACTGACCCCAAATCCCGTTGATTAGTGTAACTGCCCTTGGAATTGGGAACCCCATTTACAATGTATTTAGGTTGCCGATGGAATGCCACTATGTGGGACAACAACAAGTGAGCGTTGAGTGGGCCAATACCCGATCCCGATCGAGCAATCAATGTTCATATATTATATATTTCTCTTCCATTTCAGTTATTAGAAACCAATGAGGGTGACAGATCGAAAGGTTACTTAGATCAACAAGATGATAAAGATGATATATAATTTACAGATTTCTACCTGTTACATACATTTCAAGGGTATTAATATACTCGTTTTGGTCATTGATTACAGGGTATATAAAATCGAAATCAAGCATATATTTTATTATGGCCCAAGTTTTGGATATTTATGTGCGATTTTTTTCTCATTGAGCTTGAAATCGTTTAGCCATCGCATGGTTATATATATGTATGTATATAAACTATGTATGTATGTATGTGTGTACGTGCTGTGGCAAACTTTTTGGGGTTCATTACACACACACACACATACAGACACAAATACACAGAACGAGAGAGGAAAAAGAAGGGACGATTGTGTGTGTGGTTGTTAACATTTTGACAGCCAAAGCAAAAGGATTTAAGTTGTCAGCGCATACTTTTGGCCATTTTATTTGTATTTTATGTTGGGGAAAGGAGGGGGGTGAGTGGGCGGTGTTGTATGGGTTGGCATATTGGCCATGGCCTTGTTGGTGCTGCTGCTGCGGCTGCTTATTAACATATTGTTTGCTGTTTTTCCTCATGTCGCGCCATTGACAATTCATTTGTGTTATCACACACATACACAAGCTTAGCGGGCCCTAAAACAAAAGCCAAAACAAAAAAAAAAGAAAAGAAACAAGCCAAACTGTCAAAATTGGACAGGAAAATGTTTATGTTTAGGCCAGCGAAAAGTATTTTCAGAGATTTTCTCATGTTGATAGCAAAGTGACAAACGACAAACAACAATAGTTGGCAAATTTACCTAAACTAAGCCCAAAAGTGTCTTCCCCAAGTCAAATCAATTGAACCATAAAAAATTCCACATAAAATATTTGCTACACGCTTCAAAACTTGACACAAAATTTATGAAACTAATATTTGGTTTATGCATATGTAAATATAAATAAATCAATTCAGGGTGAAAATTTAATACACCGAGAAATCGGTGTGGAACCAAGTTAATTGAATCTAATACAAAATTGATGTAATGATTTGATTGATCCATGAAATAATGTAATAAAAGGTGAAATATGGAACCAGTGAAAATGTTTAAACGGTTCTTTAAGTTGTCTTTCGTTACTGCACTATAATGAAACCGAGTCAAAGTAAGATGGGGAAATTATAAAATTGTTTTATTTCGGTATTTTTTAGTGTTTGTGGTTAAAACTTAAAAATCTTGCCAAATTCTTGAGTGTTTGGTCGGTAAAATTTAAAATAAAACATGATTTAAGTTTTTATTCAAGAGTTTTCCCTCATTTCAATTTACTGAGTTTTTTTTCTACAAGTCAACTTTTTGAAATACTTGAACAGAATTCAGTTGAATTGCGGACAACTAGAGATAAAGTAAATAATTTTTGTTCTGCATATATACATAAAGTTATAGAATCGGTGGAAGTCAAACAAAGTGTTAGGCCATCGACTATGTCACAAATGAAACAAGTTTTCAGTGTGGTCTCTGCCTCAGAGTTCGTCAAGAAGAACAAAAGTTGCCAACTTGCTAACTTTGCACTTTGGTGGAAAATGCTTTAATTCTTATCTAAGATACCAAAGAAAAACTAAAGTATATTAGTATTATGGTATTGCAAACTCAACAATGACGATTCTAGAGTTTATCAGTATAACTAGTAGACAGCTAAATGCTTTAAATGATATTTTAACAATTTATTTACACGTTTATTTTACTCGTATTATTGTTTTTTCTATTTCTCTGTCAGTTGTCTGGATTTTATATGGAGAGTCCTGGAACTCTTTCTATACATAAATTGTGGCCCAGTTGCGTGCAACCTACTTATTTACCGTTTTCCCGTTTTCTGTTGCTGACCCGCATTGACATTGCATTTTAGTTGACTGCTTTTGCAGTTGCTGTTGCTGTTGCTGATGTTGAAGCACCTATAAAAATTACTCTTTTTCCCTGTGTTTCACTAAGCAGCGCCATCATCATCATCTACTTTAACATCACACAGATTCTAGCCATAATTTAGTGCTCTGTAGTTGAGTTTCAGTTTCGTAAAAGCTGCTTTACCTATTTAGCATAATTTCCGTTATTTTCTTTGCTGTTGCTGACGTCGCGTCGCCTAGCAACGTCAACAGCAACAGCAATGACAGCGGCGACAACAGCAACAGCAGCATGTCCTTTAGCCTGCGGTGCATTTTGGCCACTTTTGTGCATCTCAATTCCTTACTCTCAGTCTGTCTCTGTCTCTGTCTCTGGTTTTGTCTCTCTCCCTCTATCTTTCCTTTTATTTGGACATTAGCTTGCCGCTTAACATTTTTCGCTTCGCATACGTAGATCTGCAGCAGGTGGGCGGGCAGGTGAATGTAGCAGGTGGTTAGCTGGGTTGAGTGGTGGGGTGATGGTTTTTAGTTTTTACTTAAATTCACGTACAGTCTGCTGTTGACATAGTTAAATGCTTCTTCTGCTCATTTATTATGCGAATTTATTGTTGCATTCTGACCACAGTTTGCATAAACTTTTCAACCAGGCCGAAAAATGTCTTGGATAACTTAATTAAGACACTTTTTGGCCATGACCATGTATGTGTATCTGTGTGTGTGTGCCTGTTCCTATGTGTGTGTGTGTGCTCAGGTGTGTGTACAAGTTTATGAACTTTAGAGCGGAAAGTGCATACTGCTGCATAGGACATAGACATGCTGCATGTTAGGCAAACACGCAACGCATTTTCGCACTCACGCAAATTACCAAATAAGCGACGTGCGAATTTGCGTGTGTGTTTGCCTTTGCATACATACATACACCACTCAAACTCACACACGCACACACACCATATATACATCCATACATCTAATTGTATATGTGTCTGCGTGTCTGCCCAGTTTCGTTCAAAGTTTACCTTTCGGTTTTTGGTGCAAATTTGATTTGGTTACCCAAGCTCGTGAGTTGGAGGAACTTTAACTTGCATTTTCCATGATTTTCGGCGTTGTCGGTGCAATCTTGCATGTGTGTACCTCAGCACCCGCCGCGGCGGATGTTCAAATGAAGGTGGGCTGCATTGGAGGTGTGTGCTTGCTCAGGTACATAGTTAATTTGCACAACAATGCTGCTGCTCCTACTACTACAGGTACAACTGGTGTTGCTGTTGCTGGCTTTCAGCAGTTCATGCTGCTGCCATATTATACTCACATCTTTCGCCATTAAGTGCAGTAAAAGCGTCATGGTCGGGGACTGCTAACAGCTACTAAAAACTCAATTATCAGTTAACAGATTTTACGGCATACAGCAGGTAAACGGCCCTCGGCGATGGTTTAAAATGTAAAATGAAAATATCTAGAATATTATAAAGTTTTAAGTATTTCTTAGGAATAATAAAAAAAAGATAATCGAATTTAACATTTTGTTTTTCTTTATTAAGTTCTTTCTATTTCATGTTTGTTTTTATCTGATATTTTAGTTGAATCATATTTTATTTTAAGATATAATGATTCGTTTTATTTTTTTTGAATTATTCATTTTTTTATTATTGTATCTACATTTTCAGTATTTTTTTTAACACATTTTCTTAATTAAACTTTCTTCGCTTTTGTCTTCGTATTTAAATCTTTTCATTCCTAAACATATTTTTCTGTTGGTATTTCCTTTATTTTCTTTAATCTCTTATATGTCCTTATGTGAGGTATATTCTTATACATAGGTTATATATATAAATGGTTGGATTGGACCACTATAAAGTATAGAAATAATACGAATAGAAAATGTAAATAGACTTCAGCGAAGTCGAAGTTGGAGTCTATAATATTTTTGTTTCATTTTCCATTTATTTGCCACATTTCCTTTATTTTACTACATTTCTGAATATGTATTCTATATTTCTATTTTCTTCTGCTATGTCTTTATCTTACTTCTTATTTGACTTTCTCTTTCTTTTTCTTTTTTGTCTCAATACCTTTTTACTTTCCTTGCCTCTGTTAGATTTCCTTAGCCTGTTTTCTGCTTCACTTCTTTTTTATAAATAATATGTTTCGCTTTAATCCTAAAACATATTGCATATTTATAAGTACGTTCAGTTTTGCATTAACCTAAAGTAACTTTTCTATCATGCTTGGCTGAAGGTGCTTTTAATGAATTTTCGGGCTACATCAACTAGTCTCAGTTGCCACATCTGAGGGTTGCAGCTCAGACCTTTGCCCCATATATCCCGTATAATTGTGAATTAGCGTCCCCTGCCCCCAAGACAAGTAGTTAGCACTCAATCTCCGAGTCTCCATCCTCCACTTCCTCGTTTAATCCATCAAATTTATGCACATCAGAATAGACAAAGTTTTTGTGGGTGACTGGGAGCTGGGTTAACTAAGCTGAGTGCAGGGAAAAAATATGCGCTCGAGGCCGATATGCAATTTCATTTCAAATTCATATACCAAAAACTTTTCGCCTGCATGCTAAACTAAAATTCAAACAAAAGGCGCCTTTAAATCGCTATTAAAACTCACTCACATAGTCCTCAAAACTGACCCAAATGGCGCAGCGTCTAGAGTAAACCACCCAAAAACCCACCCACATGGCCAATATGTCTGTAAGTTGCTAGTAGAGCAACGGCAACACCAACAGCAACAACATTAGCAACGGCAGCGAGCATATTTTGGCAACATTTTGTTTGTTTGTGTGTGTGTGTGTGTGTGTGTGTGTGTGTGTGTTGGCATTAATTTATGCAAATAGTTGGAAAAATATTAATGGGCCGCCAGCAGCTGTGCTAGGGGACCGGGCATACAAATGGGTTAAGGAAGGGCTAAAGGAAGGATGCAGGACTTATGAAAGTTCAAACAGTAAATTGAACGGCAACAGCAGCAACAAAAGCAGTAGCAACTGTAAACAGCAGCAACAGTTTGGCAGTTTTGCGACATTTGAATTAAATATTTATGTCTTTAAAAAAGTTAAACAATTTCCGTTACATTATGGCACATAAAAGCCAATAAGCCGCCAAGGGCTAACTCTCCAATACCACCCACTAAACTAATGCCCCTACCAACACCCCCACTCCGACCCTCACCCCCTCACTCATGCAGTGGAGAAATATGTAAACAAAATGACGCACAAGAAATAAACTTGTTCAACTTCCAACTTATGGCGCACTTCCGCCCAACAAAATACATAGTCAAACACATTTTATTTCATTTCATTTCAGTTGAGATTGGTCTGGCCCGCTTTGGTCTGTTCTGTTTTGTTCTGGTCAAAGAGCAGTCCGAGAATTAAAATGAAACACAAACGGAAATGCTACAGAAATCAACCAACTGGCATAAACTTTTTGACCCTACCCCTCATCGTCATCCCCATCCCCATAGACCTCGCCGTTTTGTACCTTACCCCATTTCTCTTTTGTTATGATGTTGGCTCGACCAAATCAAGTAAAAAATTTTTATTGGCGAATCGGAACATCGACTTGAAAATACCCAGTGACGACAGACAAACTGAACCTGTCACAGAAGAGTCAATGTATATTCTCACAGTATCGTGAAACAGTCGCAGGGACTGGATTAATTTATTAATTAATGCTTACAATTTGATTAATAAGTTGCTAATTCTTTTTTCATTTGAGTTCACTTTTATAATTTATTTCTCTCTCTCTCTCTCTCTCTCTCTGTTATCGTTAACATTTCAAAAGCTGTTATGGTAATGCCAGTGTTGGTAAATCGCCTTTAGAGATAAAAGGCGTGCAAAAAAATAAACTTATATGAGATAAATGGACTCTAGAAATGTTAGTAACGCAGGGGATTATTGGTTAAAGATATGACTTTCAGATTCAAGGCAGGTGTCTTGGACTCCATATTCGGTCATTTGTTCTGATTTTGTTGTACATGTTTATTTTCTGATCGGCAATTATGATTATAATGTTAAATTCTTCGAAAATGTTCATTTAAGTTTCTTATTCAAAGAACAGGGATTGCTCTTTGATCCTGAAAAATCGGTACTGAATCTGTACCGATTCCTATTCAAACATAACTTAGTGCCATTTATCATTCCGATTCCTATTCAAACATAACTTAGTGTCATTTATCATATCTTTACTAATTGTCATCTGATGATCCAATAAGTATTACTCTATCTGTGTAATTAATTTTTAAAGTGGCCTGCCAATCCTGCTGCAATAATACAAACTTTAAAAATCTTATTTGCCAAACGTTTTAATACTTAATGGAGGCTTACAGGGTATAAAAATGTTTTACGTCGGAAAACAAAAATTTTCCATGTGCCTTGTTCGCCCCCTGAAAAGAATTTCAGAAACTATTGAGCATTTGATGACCAATAATCAAGGCCAACAGCCACTACGACTAATGGCTTCATTAAGCCATTCACTAAACTAGCCATGAGAAGTATTCTATATTTGGCTTTTCATTTTATGGGGCCAGATTTTGGTTTTATTTTACTACAAATATGAGAAAAATTCGTTGGATCTACCACAAGTGTTTAAATATGCATGGCATAGAAAATTCCATTGATTTGTTGAATTACTTTTACGAAAAACCAAAAACTGTACATTCAAATTGCAAATAAAGGAAATGTGCACAAATTTATATAGTTACATATAAGCAATATTGTATGTATATAGTTTTATTACACAAACAAAAAGTTACAGAAAGCTGAATGCAATTGACTAGGCACAAAACAATTTGTATATTTGGAATGCACAAAAAATCCAATATTTGGTTGACCCAAACGAAAAGTAATGAAAAAGAATTTGTTTCATTTCGTTTAAAATTCGTTTTTATTGATAGTTTGATGAGATTTAAATGAAGCATTGACATCAGTTTTAAATCAAGCAAATCGAACAATGCTAGCAGATAATTAAATACTAAACAATTTTAGACGTAAGTCGATTTAAGTCAGTAATTGCAATAGAAAGGTCTTTAAGAAGCATGTAAACTTGGTTAGCTGGAAATCACAATTTAATGGGAATGGCAAATACATTCGTTTGATCTGAATTTCTAGAGCAATACCAACTAAATAATATATCCAAGTCTTAGGTAAATAAATATATAAATTAGCATTTAAAGTAAACCTTCCTTAATTAAGTATTAGTATATCTATACTTGAAGATAAATAAAAGAATATCGATGAAGTCAAGATACATATTTATAAAAAAATTATTCGTGGCACGCTGAGTTTATCTGCCAACGTTTAAATTTAGCAAGGACTAATTGACGATTTATTTAATTGATTTTATATATTCTGGTCTAATTGTTCAGTGAAAAGCCGATTGAAGTATATTCCAATTATTATTGACAATTATGATGAATTTGAACATTTTCATTTGGTAGCCATCATTTTACCTACCGATGGTGAATATTGATTTCAAATTCGCTTTGTGCTTACCAAGCGAGTGGAAAATACAAAATGCCCACCATCAGCAGGGCCATTTGGTTTTTGGCTACTATATATTAAAATGATACTCGTTACATTTCATATGCACATATATATCAATTCACATTCAATGGACATGAATAGTGCGGTATCCAGTCATTCAGACGGTATTCCAGCCAGCATTTCATGTTTGTTTTGGTCTCTCCGCACATCAAAGTAACTGAAGAATGACATGTGCTCGAGAGTTCGAGAGTTTCGGCGGGTCTTAAAAGCTCAATGAGCAAAAATTGTTTGATTTTGTCTATCCAACAGTTTGTTTGGCAACTCGCCCTACGTATGCTATCCTGTAGTACACCAAACTCCTCCTTGTCTCTGGTGTTCTCATCCTCCTAAATATATTTGATTTTATTTGGCTTTTATGTGAACATAAGCCGTACGGCTCTATGGCTGGATGACAGCCCGTTTGTTTATATCGCCGTTGACATTCTAAAATAATTTCGTTTGGCAGGAGCCCATAAAAATGCTTCAACTTTTTGGCAACTAGAATTAGCAATAAAATCTACATATTTCCACACACATGGCCTCAAATGCTAAAATCGAAATAATTCTGCATTCCCGCATGTAGTATGTTTGTGTATTTCAATTGCAGATGAGTATTTAACTAAACAAATTTGATAAAACAACAACTAAAAATGTCATCAATGGTCCTACAAAAGGTAAACAAGAACTCTTTCAGTTTGAATTTTAACATTCATTTATTTATTTACTTTGAGATGTCCCAATGGACAAAGAATGGAAAACTTAAATTGGCTTCATTTACATTTTTTTGTGAAAATTGCTTTAATTTATTCAATACATTTATAAAACTTTTGTATAAATATGCTAAGAAAAACTGTATTTAATATAATTTTTCTGATTATATTTCAGTCAGAAGCTATATAGTTAGGAATGTGGCCAGAACAGCAACAAAATGGGCTATTACTTTTTTGCGCCCTTAATTAGGTCTAATCTTAATACTCTATTCAATATTGTGAATAAATACAAAAAAAAAAATTAATTTAATGATTTAATCTCCATTATATTAAAACGCATAAATTATTTCTTTTTGAAAACTTGGAGCAGTTCAATAGATAAGAAAATTTTGAATAAAAATATTTGAATTTGGACTTAATAAAGGTTCTTAAAATTCAATTCAAAACTTAACTTTATTGTTAATAAAAAATTTTCGTTACCGATTGTCAAATGATAATAGATTTATAAAAAGACATTTTTTATTTAACTTTCATTATAAAAGCCAAAAATTCTATTCAAAATTATGCAATCCTTATGTTTGAATAAACTGAATAGAATTTCGAAGCTTATTAATCAGTTAGTTATTGTGGATTCAAAGCAGATTTAAGAGAACTTCATTTTTCTAGAGTTTCATAATTTTTGCAATATACTATATTCATGATTTTATAATAGTGATATGTATGTATAACATTGTTAATCGATTAAGAAACTATAAAAGAAAAATTCTCTAAAAAAAGGTCACTGAACATTGGGTAAGAATTTGGATCTTTCTTAAATTGAGGAAGTTTTATGGTCAGTTGAGATTTATGTTTAATGGTTATCTCCCCCTGATGTACTTACCACATTTACACTCGTATGTCTAGCTAATTGGCAACGACATTTCAAAAACGTCTTGGCAGTTGGTACAACTTTAAAATCTACAAAGAAACAAAAATGAAGTATATGAAAGTTAACAAAATTTTGAGCTGAATGAATAACTAAATTAATTCTGTGGTAAGTCTTTTAATGTTGTACCTATATGTATATGTATGTATATATCGTATGAGTGCATGTGGCTAATTAAGAGTCTAAATATATCAATGAGTTTAAGCCAAGCACGTGCCAATCACAGACAGTGTTTCTTACTCGCTCGCCCACTCTCTCTCTCTCTCTTTCTCTCTGTGTCTGTTTCTTTCTATTTGGCAAGGCAATTAAATTTTAATTGAGACACTTTCAAGCAAATGATAAAATGCCTAAGGAAATGCGATTTAGCAGGCGTAGCTAATTTGAAGTGTGTTGAAAAAAGAAATGGTCAAAAGTTAATAATGACATTAACATTGCCTGCCAAATAACAAATGAAAAAAAAGAATATCGAATCGAAATGTCATGACTTCAAAATGAAAGCGTCAAATGTATTATTTAAAATTCCATCGAGGTACCAACAAAAAAAAAAAAAACGAAAAACCAAAAAAAAACCCCCAGTGACAAAATGCGCAAAAAAAAGAAAAGTTCAGTCCACAATTGAAATAATCGTGGCCCAAAGATTGATTTCAAGCAATAAAGAAAAAACGAAAGAAAGAAAAAAAGTGTACAATAAAATGCGAAGAGCAACGAAGAGAATTACAATAAAAAGAGACAGTCTGTCAGTTATTGTTGCTGTTTGGTGTTCTTGAACAGAAAACATATTCGGCCAAATGTTGAAAAAAATAAGAGAAAAAATAACCACAAACACACACACACACCAAATACCTGACAACACACCGAACAAGCATCTGGACAAGCTGTTTCTCGAATGTAGGTCACCCGTATAGGTAGCTTTCAATTTTTATAACGTTAACCAAAACCAAAAAAAAAAAAAAATAAATAAAATAAAAACCAAAAACCATCAGCAACATCATCATCTTCAAATCTGTTGCTGCTGGTTTACTTTGGATCTTTTCTTAAACTTGCTTACTCTGGATATTCTTGTTCCTGTTCTTTTAATACCCTAAAAACCTACGTAAGAAAAAGGTATATTAGTCACTTGAGAATGTTTACTGGTGACGTATGAAAATGTTTGCATTCTTCTAAAAATTTTATTCTACACTGGCAAATATAATTTATTTTGGTCTGTCTGAGAACATATATCCTAATATATATATATATAACATTATTTTGTTCTATTATTTGATTTTTGTACTATTTTTTGTTCATAGTTTTAAGTGCTCGTAAAACCTTGTAATAATGTATGTAACAAATAAATAAACAAACTGCCTTAGACTTGTTTTGGCCATCTTAACTTTTCTATCTGCACTGCAAGACTGCTTATGTATAAATATTTAGTATAATAATAAATAAAACATAAGCATATTGAAAAAAATAAGGAAAAATATCAAAGTCTTTTTGGTTTTTATTGTAAGTATTTAAATCGAAAATTTATGAGATAGCTCTAAACGCATTAATAAAAAAAATGATAGAAAATAATTATATTTGTATTAATTCTGAAAGTTTTAAAATGTAGCAAATTATGTATACTTTTAGTCTCTAAAGAATAATAACTATAAAAACTAAATAATCTTAGTTATCACTTATCCAGTAAATGCTATATTATAACAACCTTTATTTTATTTTGGATTTTAATATAGATATAACTTCAACGTGGAAACATTTTATATCTTTAACGTTTTTATTGTGTAGTATTTGTAGATAGAAACCAACCATTTAGTCTTTCTAGTTAAAAATTGTCTCTGATTAAATGTAACATAAAAGTTTATTAGATATTTTTATCAGTCCAAAAACAATATAATTTTTTACTGTGAAGACTAAAGTATTTGTGTTATTGTTCAAAACATAGAATAATTTTGAAATCCACATTTTTATCTTGTTCCTATAAGAATCAATTTTAAAGTGATGCTCTAACAAAAATATATACATACATACATATGTATATATATACATACAGTATTTCCTAGTCGATGCCAAATAAAAAAAGGCAAAAGAATGTTTTTTTTTGGATGCTTGCAACTGGTGCACCACCAAAAATTCTTTATTGAGTTGTGTCTTGTGGCTAATTGCCATACTTGGCCATATGTAAGTATGTGTTTATATATGTCTATTGGTGTGTGTGTGTGTGCGTGTGTGAGCTGGCTCTTAAGTGCCGGCACTCTAGTCTCTAAGCGCGTTAAAATACACTACAGATAACAACAGCAATAACAACAACAACAATAACAACAACATGCCATTGCTGCCCCGTTGTTGAACAATCACTCTTGAGTCTCGATGAATGACTGGAGGAGAGGAAGCAAACAAAAGCTTTATAAAAACACAAATATGCCAATAACCTATTGATGTGTTCGATACGCTTTTTATTATAACCATTGTGAGTGTGCGTGGTGGTGAGTGTGTGTTTGTTTATATTGATATTCTACAGCGGCAAAAATGAAAGTTGCTCGGTTAGATAGATAGGAAAGGAAACACCAAAAAAAAAAAAAAGAAGCTAACAAGAGATTTTCATGTCTCGGTCACGCACAAAGAAAGATACACTTGATACCCAAGTCCGACTTAGGTGAAAAGAAGTTAATGCCAAAAAAATTGCAATATCATGTTGTCTGTTGGTGTGTTAATGAAGGCGTCTGTGGACAACCTACTGACACTTTGACCGATTTTTAGTATACTAAATATAGTAATTTTGTCATTATAGTTTATTATGGTGAAGGCCTTTCGCCAGCTATTAAGCCACACAGAGCTACTAGCTGCCGTTGCTGCTCTTGGCCAAGTCACAAATCTATACAATTTGTGCTCATTTCTTGTCTTCATAAATTGCATTCTTCTAGTAGATCTTTGATAAGTAATATTAGTGGTAATAAATAAAGTATGGAAATATTCATTTTATATAGAGAAATATTTACTTATACTTTCATATGTGTTAATTAAATCAACGGAGGGGAAACTTTCTTGACCCATATTCTTTTGCTTTTATTTTCCTTTGTTAAGAGACAGATAATTCAACCAGAGATAAACTGGTTCTTGTGCTAAGTATATGCTAATAGGCATTAGTCATAGTCAGTTTGTCTTCTTTTTTGTTTGTATTTCGGTCAAAGTTATTAACTAAACCATCATCGATTTGTTTAACTATAAATTAAGTCCAACAATCAACTGCAATTGCAATTGCACATTACATGTACCAATCGTGGCTTTTGTCGAATTTTGTATAGACCAACATGGATACAATTTTGTATGTGTTCATTAGCCATAAAATTACCAAACATAAAAGAAAAGGCAAAGCACACGCTTTTATTAGTCATGCGTATAATTGAGATGACTCTGACGATGATGACGACCTTAAGCCATAAGGTCATAAATAGAGCATTAATTGCGGTCATATGCAAGTCTCAAATAAGTTAACTTAACTCCCAACTACTTACAACTTGACCAAACATCAATAGCTTCAGCTTAATGTGGCGCAACAAAAGTTTCGTCTGAACTTTACTTGCTTGTGTTTGCGGGGGTGAGGGGAAACATAAATAAGCAAGTAAAATATGAGAATTTTTCAACATTTTAGCTGGCTAAGTACACTTTGAAAAAGTTATAGAAATGAGTTTTAGAAGCACTTGAAATATACTGAGATCTAGATATATGTATATATAACCAAAACATTTAATGGAGCAAAAATTAACTAAATCGCTTTCGTGAAAAAAATTGTTGATGTAACTGAAGCCTAGAAAGAGATAGATCCCGAGCTACTAAATAGATTGTAAAAAAATAAAAAAGTAGTTTGAAAAACTACAAGTTTTCGAACTAAGAAGTACTTGAAATACACTAGGATACAAAAAATAAGAAAAAACCATTCAACACAAAAAAGAATTAGTTGTTGTAAAAAAAGAGAAGGAACGACCCAGTCATTATACAGCAGAATTGTAACAACAAAAACCATATTACATGTCTATGTTACATTTCTTTCAACTAAGCAACTGAAGTTTGAACTAAACAATATTTATTTATTGAATAAGATATATGTATAGTTATTTATCGTTAATCGATCGAATTACCCAATGCAATTGAATTATGAAAATAAATTGAAATATTTTTTTTATCAAGTAACTGTATTATTCATCTAGATTCAAATAACTTTGAACTGAATTCGAATCAAGTAACTGTATTATTCATCTAGATTCAAATAACTTTGAACTGAATTCGAATCTAGTCTAGTAACGGAAATATGATTTTCAATAACCCAGAGGAAACCAATTAATTTTTTTGTTGAGTGTAAATAAGTAGAAAGATGAGAGTTTTACATTTTCGCTCGGTACTTAAGAATGTTTTTTACCACCCAAACGCCCCTTCTAAGTGCCTTACACTTTGCGGCTTTCATGAATTCTTTTTCCCAACCACTTTCTTTTGCTTTCGCTTCTTCTTGACCAAGTCAGAGTGCAATAAATCATAATTTGCTACATTTTCTAATGGATTATAAGCTGAGAGAGAGAAGGAAAGTGTAACAATAGAAGTGGAATGGATACTTCCAGCATATTGTTCTTTCAAAGAAAAAGGATACTTAAGTGCTGTTGGTCAGTGGCAATAAATGCATCATCACAATGAATTAATCATGCCAACGTTTTCCCTATAACAGCAAATAAAATGGTTAATTAATGTTCAGTATACAATTTTTATTGATTAATTGCACATAACTATATAAATATACATACATATGTATGTATGTATATATACATATTATATTTGCTGGTCAATTGAACTTAAATGCAGCCGAGAGGCACTTGTGAAAGTGATTGCGTAAAACACAAAAAAATATAATAATAATAACAGTAATAATAACAATAATAAAAATTGTGAACATTCATAGCGAAATTTTTTTTATATTTTTTCATTTTTGATTATTTTTATTGTCGTATTACAAATAAATTAAATGTCAATTGTTTGGAAATGATCGAACCGAAATAAAGCAAACTCAACCATGATGAAATGTTTGTCATTGTTAGTTGAATAAACCGCTTAATTAGGCTTCAAAACTAATGCAATTGCTACCGAAATTCAAACTGAAATTGATAGTGCTTTTTGGTGAAGGTCAGGCCAAGTCATTTTAGCTGTGGGACAAGATTTATTAACCCAAACTCTAAAACCTCTCCAAATGTATCCATTCCTGTTATTTTTTATACCCTATAATTAGCAAACAGAGGTACATGACTAAGCACTTAACAACGGAACCAGTTAAAGCGATCTATCCAGTACTTTTCATCCTTTGAATCTATATGAAATAGGTGTAGAGTGTTTGGCAACCAAATTACTTAGCTATTTGGCCAGATTTAGTTTATTGCAAAATATCTATATCTAAATTTTAAGTGATGCTACTTAACATACAAGTTGTCCCCCCATTTTTATTTTTCACATAGGATATGGAAACCTTGTGTTTTAGTGTCTGGCCATACTTAAATTGGAGTGGCCAGATTAAGCGGGTAAAAAGTGTGGCCGAAGAATCAGTCGAGACAACGATAACAGAAAAGTAAAGCCGTTAAAACTACTCAGAAAAGTTAAGCTGTTAATTGGAATAGAGTGAAGGAATTTAAATATTGTTAAATATTGTTATTAGCACACTAATTCTTAGTTACAAATCCGAAATATAACAAATAACATGACACAAAAATCTAAGAAAATATATTAAATAATCAAACAAATAGGAGAGAACTTTCAATAATTTCCGAATACAGAGATTTTTGTGAAGTAAACCAATAGATAAGTATAGGGTATCCGGGAAGTCTACACATCGACACTCACAATCATTTTACCGTCTATTTGTATCCCTCTGAAGTGCTATCATGTTTCCTGTCTACAAAAAAGGGAAAATGCTAACCAAGCATGAATAAATTCCCCAATGACCTATTAGCCCCTACTGGACCTGCCAAATGTGTCAAAAGTTCAAAGTCATGAGCCTACAATTTCTCCAGCACCAAAACCAAGAAAATAACAAGAGAACAAAAAAAGGGTTAAACTGTCTTACAGAGAGACAGACAAGCCGAAAAAAAAATATTAACACAGATGCGCATGAATTATTCTAAACATATATATTTAATATATTCTAGTGAAATGAGAATATTAGACAAAGGCTAAGACACGAAACGACGCCAGATCAGACAGTAAGACAGACATTTGGACAGTCACTATTCATGTCTTGAAATACATTTGAAACTCGTTGCCATTTGCCAGACAAAGGCTAAAATGGAGAACATGGCCAACAGTGCACGCGAATTTGTCTAAGAACTCAACTGCAATTCCTTTAGTTTGCCCTTTTAGACAAATTCAATATATAAATTAAATTAAAAATTCCTGAGCAACTGAAAAGCTTCCAACAGACAACAACAACAGCAAAAATAAAAATAAAAAAAATGCTTATTAATAAATTTGCAATGAACAAAGTAAAATATTTCACTCCCATGATTTCACAAACTTTTGATTGGTGGCGGGCGGGATGCGGGTGGTGTTTGCCACTGCTGTTGCTGCTGGTGCACAGAGTCGTCTAAAAGTTCCCATGACATGTGGCACGTTGCCTCCGTATGGAACTATATGTGTATCTATGCGTGTGTGTGTGTGTGTGTGATGTTTGCCTGATGCCAGCAACATGGCCACAAGTCAACGTCAGTTGTCGTCGTCGTTGGCGTTGGCGTCACCGCCGTCGTCGTCGTCATCAAACTCGATGCTTCTTCTTCTTCATTTTTGCACTTTTGGTTGGTTTTGGTGATGAGCGACTTCAGCGCGTCAAAAACTTAGATGCTTTCAAATTAACCTGAGCCCCAAAAACTCATTCAGTGTGCAACCGACAACCAACAGTAACAACAACAAATAGCAGCAACAATAACAACAGCAACACGAATCAGGTAACCAGGCAACCGACTTTCATTGACTCTCTTCTGTTGCCACTCGAATATTGCCCCTTGCCCATACTACTCATGTCCTCCTCCTTCTCCTGTGCCCCTTCATGTGCGATGGCTAATGCAAATTTGTTAACGGTAAATTGTGCTGTAATAAGCCAAAAGAAGAGGCTGACAGTTTTGTTACTTTGATCAGAGCGTGTAAGTGCCGACAAAGCCAGGAAAATATTTACTCATAAATAAATAAACATAAAAAATATTGGCAACACAGCTCATGGCATAGTTTTAGGCCATCTAGACCAGGCTAACTGTTTTTTCTTTAGGACTAATCGTTATGATTGTGGAAAGCAACATTTAAGAGGACTATTAAAAGATACTTGAAAAAATAGAGAGATACGTTTTATTAAGTAAAAAATCCAAGGGATCCTTTTTGATTAGAGTTCAAATACCTTTCCGTTTATAAGATATATATATTTCTGTATAGTATTATATCTGAATGATTCTTTACAGATAATAATTTGGCAATCTTTGATTCCATTTAAAACAAAATTTGATAATAAATACAATTAGTTTGAAATTCAAGTGAAGAATTTGTGTTTCTTTTTATATATGGTAAGATAGTAATGGTTCTGTTAGCCATTTCGATGTCAAAGCAATTTCCATTATCTTTGAGCCAAGTTAAATATTATGTTGCAGTTGCAGCAGCTACTGGTTACTCATTGAAGTCGCTGTGGCAGTTGCAGCTGGATTTGCAGTTTGTCAGACAAAATAGAGCAACTTTTGCCTTGTGCTTAACTTCAACTTCGACTGCCACTGCCACTGCTACGAGACGTAGCTACAAATTTTCTTTTTTCTTAATTAAATGCAATTGTATTTATTAGATACAGCGCGGGGGGAAGGAATCAGAGAAACCGAGAAAGAAGACATAGTAAGAGAGAGATGCAGGAAGACCCATTTTTAGAAGCCAAGCAAAGACTCTGCTAGTGCCTGCCTCTCGGCAGTTGCCCGGCTATATAATTGGTGAAAATTTTGTATAATTATTATTAAGTGCTGCATTCTCGAAATGATAGAGAACCAGCAGCAGCGAAAGAACTAAGATGGCAACTTTTCGGATAAGTTTTGTTTGTATTCAAAGTTTGAAAAGTTGATGGATTCTTCCTTTGGTTTTGTTGTTTTTCCAATGCCATAATTAGACAGCCAAATCTAATTTGGTAATCGCATATTCTGCATATAAAACAATGATGCATCTGCATCATTTGGAGTGGCATGTAATTAATTTGTGGTGCGCATTGTTGTTGACAGATGTTGCTACGGTTGCTTCTTCTGCTGTTGCTAGTGTTGCTGATGTTGCTGCTGATGCTACTGACTCTATTTGTTAACGTGATTAATTAAAAATGCAACAGCTTTTAATGGCTCTGGCGTGTGAGAGATATCATTTGCCAAAAGTTTTGTTATGTTGCAAATATGATGTAATACAAATTCATGTTTCTGTCCCCCTCTTTCCTTATCTCCTCTCTTTATCTTTTGTTAAAAGAAAATACATAATCCTAATAACATATATTTTTTTTGTACATAAAGGGTTTTAACATTTTTGAAACATTTCTTTATGGATTAAGTTAACCTAATACCGTAATCAACATTCTATATGTATCGTAAGTTTTCACACACACACACACACACACACACACACACACACACAATCACAAACAATTCATTTGTGCAAGTCAGAGAAAAAAGAAGAAATCTCACCGTAGCAGCTAAGAAGTTTTCATGCCATGGCTCAAAAGCTAAAGCCAAAGTCTGGCTGCTGCCTTATTTATTTAACCGCAACAGCAACCGCAATAAGAAGAACAACGGCAACTGTAAATGCAACTGCAACTGCTGCTGCTACTGCTGCTGCTGCTGCTAATGCTGCTAGTGCTGCTAGTGCTGCTATTGTTGCTGCTGTTGTTGGTCTTGGTGAAGTCTAATCTGCCAGCCAGAGGCAAACGTAAAATGCTATTTAGAAAGTAACTCAAACTGTGCGGCTGCTAGGCTGTCAGCTTAAGTCAGTTGGCCAAGCTGAAACTGAAGCTACAACTAGGCAGAGAGTCAGTCTTGGTCTTGGGTTTGGGATTCTGGCTGAGAATGGGATTGGGCCTAATGCTTGCATAAATATTCTACAGATTGCCGCATTGTTTTATGGGGGATTCTACTAATGTGACTGTTGTTGTTGTTGCTGCTGTTGCATCAAGCAAGTTTATAACCATATAGTTACTTATAACTATTCATTTGTTCGGTTTGAGTTAAGTTTTTAGTAGTTCATTAAAATCTTATTGCTGCACGTTCCCCTGCCCCCTGCCTGTTGCTGCCGCCTTTGGTGTTGCTGCTGTTGCTGCTGGCTGTTTTCTTGGTTCTTGGTTTCATGTAAACTTGACCAAATGTAGCTAAGGCATTTCGACTTGTTTCCAGTTACATACACGTGTAGCTGTATGTGTGTGGTACTTGTTTTTTTGCTGTTGCATATGTTGGTATTGTTGTTCTTGTTGCTGTTGTTAACTTTTTATGCCTCTACTTTTGCCTCTCGACTTCTTGTTCTGCTTTGCTTTGACTCTTTGCTGCTGCTGCTCCTTTTCTTTAATTAAAGACAAGTTTTCATTTCATTCTTTCACTACCAATGTATGTATGTGTGTGAGTGTGTGTTTTGCCACTGATTTTTTATGGGCACTTTTTTATTGTTGTATTTAACTATTTACCTTACAATGTTGCCAATTGACAACAACAATCAACCGCAAAACCAAAATGCAAACAAAATTAACCAAAGTCATCTACCTTTGCACCCTTTAAATATAAACAAAACTTATCCAATAAAAAAACAAGGTTTTGTCAACAAGTTAGTCAGAATTGAAAAATGCCAAAAATAGGAGAAGAAAATAAGATTTGAATAAGCACTGAGAATTAGATGTTTAAAATGTTTCAAAGAACTAAAAATATTTAAGATTTATAATTTATTTTCGTTATTTTTACGAACAAATTCAGAATTCTCCAATTGAATAATTTAATTGACTTAACCGAAATTCAACTGCAGATCCCAAAAAGTTAAGTAAAGCTAAATCTCTTGTAATATTTTTAAATAATAATTACTTTTGTGAAATATTAATTCGTGTTTAAATAAATATTTAACTACAACTTCTGGAATTTTCTTAAAAATCAATTTTCTCTACACAGATTTCAATTTATTTTGATTTAAAGTTAATTTTAAGTCGATATATTTTATTGCTACCTTAACAGCAAATATGAAATATGCACAATTCAAAAAGGATATCACACTCACAGATAGACACAGACACATACATATGTATAGAAAAACGCAGAGTTACAAACACTTTAATGCTTGTAAATATTTTCATAGTAATCCGCTTTGTCGACACTTGGCGGACCACGGACCACGGACCATAGCCATAGACCATGGCCAGGCCATGCCCATAATGGTTGACGGTTTATGTGGCCCTGACATTGCAACAGCAGTTGCTGTTGCTGGATGCGATTGCAGGCTTTGGCTTTGGGTATTCAGTTGGTTTGTCCTTCTGCTGCCGTCTGTCGGATTGTGTTCATCGTATGTACTCAGTCGTCAGTAGTCTGTCGTTTTTAGTTTTGTTTTAACCGTTTTTAAGCAAAGTTAATCCCGGTTGAATTGCAAGGCTTACCTGTTGACGTTGTCGCTGCAACGTGTTAGACCAGAAATTCATAAAATGCAAACGAAACAAAAAAACGAACAATAACAACACGGTAAATCCATAAAAAACAACAAATACAATACTGAAAACGTACGACAGAATTTCCCGCGCGTGTTCATATATATGTATATAGATATATGTATATATATATATATAAATATTGATGTTTTTCTTATTTTTTAATTATTTATATAGATTGGTATATGTATGTATGTATATATTTTTTATTTCAATTTAATTAAAAACGTTTCACATTTCAATCATGGCTCATTGCACGGCCGTAATGCTTGGTTTTGGTTTATACATAATATCCTTTTCGATTGATATTATTTGACCATCTGTTTTGGGCACTTTGCGTTGATTTCGTTGTATCCGTTAAAACGCACCAAACGCTACTAGCTTACAAAGCAAACTGACGTACATTGACTTGGCGCTTCTAAAAGACTTTTAAACATGTTGCCAAGAAAGTCCAAGAAGAAGTTGGCCACAAAAGAAAAGTAGACGACGATCGACTGCGGCAGCAACGGCAACGACGACGCTTCGAACCAAAGAGCATACATAAATGGTCAAGATGAACCCAAGCAAAGAAAGAGTGAAGAGAGAGCGAGAGAACGATCATCAAAGAGAGAGCTAGTCAAAGTTTTGCCGGCTTTAAGTTGCGCATGCGCCACTACTTTGCCTTTTGGCTCTTTCTCTTAGCCCAGTTGGAAGAGCGCATTGTAGCTGGCAGATGAGTTGCAGTTGGATCAACATAACTAAGCTGATTGTAAGTGGATAGCGGTATGATGGTAAAGTTGGATAAACAGCGGGGGGTTTCCGGGTGTTCTGGGCCAAGTTAGTTCAAGTGTCAACGCTTGCCTAACAAGACGCTAACTAATGAGAATGAACAGACAAGGTGGCAAGATGTCATAGTACAAATTGCACAGTAGAGAAAAAAATTAACAATTTAAAAATTAGGGAAATATTATTAAATATTGTAGGAGATGAAATCACTTCTACTTATTTAAGTAAATGTTTGTGTTAATTGCTCGCTTTTCTTCATCGTGCAACAGTTTTCTTGGTGTTTGCTTTTGTAATGAATCAATTTCTATGTTATCAGTGTTATGTTAAATTCTAATGTTCTGTTAAAAATTAGTGTATGTTAAAAGATAGTGTTAGTCAACGATCCATGTAGGGTTTGTCTCCAATGATCGTTACAGTTTAAACTTTAAAGTAACCATCCTGCCAAAATATATGTACATATTTCTTTTATAGGTAAAATTTAAATAGAAAACTATTGTAGTGTTTCTATGTTTTTTTTTTTAAGTCATTTGTTAGATTCTTTAAGAAATTTGTCCAATATTTATTAGAAGTTTGTTTTTCCAAGTGTTGTCGTGCCATATCTATACATATTAATTAACAACAACGAACAAGCGTTTGGTGATGATGCAAATCGCGATTTCGAACTTTGACATCCAGCTGGACGGTTGCCCAGTTCAGCAGCAGCATTTGCACTTTGTGTGGCAACAACGGCAGCAGCAGCAACTTAAATATCAACAACATTATCAGGCAACATTGAGCAATGTGAACGAAGACAGAGACCAGACCCCACCGACCACCACCATCTGCAGCACCACGTCCACCACCCACCATCTGGTGGCTGGCCAATTGAGAAATGAAAGCACAAGCATATACTCATAGATACATACATGCTCACATTCTCGGACACTTTTATCAAGCATAATTGTGCCTGGGAGAAATCTAGAACCAAGTAACCACTCCAATTGAAGCAAC
Organism: Drosophila emarginata; assembly: GCA_037075365.1. Lineage (NCBI taxonomy): Eukaryota > Metazoa > Arthropoda > Insecta > Diptera > Drosophilidae > Drosophila > Drosophila emarginata. The sequence continues at coordinate 5,077,328 of JBAMCD010000324.1, forward strand.
AAACCAGGCAACCAACCAACTAACCAACTGCCAACTGGCGTCTATGGAGCACTTTCTTTTGCCGTTTTCAATTTAATGCATAGTTACAGGAAGAAGCAGCAAAAGCAGCAGCAACAACAACAGCAGTTCTCAGCATTTACGAGTATCTGTGTGTGTGTGTTGGTTACTTAGTTTGTGTAACTTATAGATACATTTCATTGCAACGCAACTGTGCCAATTCTCTTCATCCTTCTAAATTCATCCTTCTTCTTCTGTTGTTTTTGCTGCTCTATTTGTATAGCTACAACGAGGACGACGACGACGACAACAACGCTGACGACAATCAAGCCCATGTGCTGGAGAGTTTAGCACGTCTCTTAGATACAGATACAGAAATACATATACATAGATATATATATACAGGACAGATATATAGATATATGGATAGATACATGCATATTGCAGAGATACAGATAGAGAATACGAATGGCTTTGCTAAATTACTACCAACTTAAGCGCATCTGCGGTAAATTCAATTAAACAATTTAGCATTTCTGTTGATTTTATTTTACCCAGTTCTCCTGTAAATAAAGCAAAAACAACAACAACAGGCAATAGAAATAGCAACATCAGGTTGCTATCCTCTGCCAAATTAAGTGTGTGTGTGTCTGGGCGTGTGTGTGTATATCTGTGATGTGGCAAGTGTTGCTTCGGTGTTTTGTTGTTGTTACTTTTGCCATTTTACCAAAAACATCAAGTGTTATGCAAATATTTATATATACATACATACATATATCAACATTTTTATTTTGGCTTCTACACTTTACTTTTGCTTAGCTTTTATTTATTCGACATATATTTTTTTGTTGTTTTCTTTCTTCTCAAATATCTAAATGTAACGAAATTCATCATTTCTCTTTTTTTGTTTTTCTCATGAACACTTTCAATTTCCTTATTTTCACTTTTTTTACATTTTTTACTTGTTGTTAATTAATTACCGAGATATATAATAATAAGCACGACATACTTTTGACAAATTCATGAGTTTAACTAATTTTCAATACTAAAATTCTGCAACTTCACTAATTACCCGCCCTGAGGCAGACAGTCAGAGTCTGTCCCAGTGACAATCAAGAAACAAGTTGTAAACGTACCTAAAGACAACTTTTGTTAATAGGTGTTGGCAGTTTTGCTTTTCATTTTAGATTTAGATTGTAAAACGTCCTTGTGACCCACAGAGAAGCAGACAGTGCAACAGTCTAACACTAAAATCGGAAAACTTACGAAATCGACAATGTTTTTAAGCGATTTCCTCCTCCTCTGCGTTGTCAAAGTGCCAAAAATTGCATTTTTTTCCAAATTTTATCCAAGTAGCCTTATCTTACACAACGAATTTGGTATGCTTTACATTTTTTTCTTGGCAAATATTTACATGATTTTGAAAACAACATTTCTTTTTGATATTTCTCTTATATTATACATTAGGCAGTTTTTGTGAGCTAATTTTTTTGAGGGAATTATCATAGATTTTTCCATTTAATTAACTACAAATTTTTTTCATTTTAAAATAGAGGTTAATAAACATTGAATTTTAGATTTTCAATATAATTTTAAATTAATTTCAATTAAATTAAGTGATTTATAGCATCTGATTGTTTAAAGCTGTTAAAAAGACTATAAAGAAAAGCTTACAATAAAAAGGTAAGGGCATTTAAATAGAATACGATTTTGTCCATTTGGCAATACTCAATTAATTTATCATTTATCAAGTGGTCAACAACATGAAAAGTGGCAGCAAAGCGGCAGCAGTGGCAGTAACAGTCGTCAGTCGGCTGTTTTATTCAAATGTCGCTGCTGTTGTTGTTGTTGCTGGAGTGCCTTTTTCTGCTGCTGGCGTGTCAATTTGGCTGACTGGTGTGTTGACTGTTTTTCGCGCTTGCCTCTTGTAACATTGCATTTTTGGTGGCAACTTCAGCTCCATTAAGTTTGACCAGGCCTTTTTTTTTGTTGTGTTGTTCTGTTGTTGTTGTTTTTATGTTTGGTGTCTGTGATGACCTCTTTACCTCAGTTGTCGTCTCTATCCCTCCATTGGTCTCTTTCCTTCTTGCCGGCCATGCGAAATTTTGACATTTTCAATTGTCATTTGCATGTTGTTGCTGATGCCATTCGTTGTTTTAGCTGTTGATTTTGCAGTTAATTTTTCATTTTGACATTTCCATTTGTCAATACAAACATGTTGACTAGACCTCGTCCGCCCTCGATGGTTGATAATGGGATTCTATGGTGATTTAATATGCATATTCCGATTTGGTTATTTACTTTTCGTTTTTTTTTTCTTTCTCTTTTATTTTATTTGAGTTGGGTGAAAATTGGTTATGCCCACACCTAAATGACATTTCATTTGTGCATCGTTTACGCATCTTTGCCGCCTCCAACACCGTTATGACCCAGACATTTGGCAGAAACAATGCAATTGCTGACTGGAGGCGGCAACAGTTCTTAGAACCTACAAAAACGAGCTTGGTCATCATCATCAGCTGTCTCCATTTATATGCTATTTCTTTCGCACTATTTGATTCTCTCTCACTCTTCCTCTATCATTTCCAGCATAATCGACAACAGCCAGCACCCACATGCTAATGAGACAGACAAACAAGCAAAGAGACAGACAGACAGATAGACAGACAAGAATCAGACATCAACTCTCACATAAATCCGCTTAAGTTAAATGCTGGTTAAACAGCAGCAACAATCAGAAGTCATCTCCATCATATCCATTCACCAGCATCATCATCGTCATCATCATCATCATCATCATCATTATCAGCAGCAGCATCATTATCATCTGTATAATGATTGCGTTGCCTTTGGGGGGCAAAGCCGTTCAATGGATTTAATTTCCTGCAAGAATACGCGTTGAAGTAGAAATGAAATGCACTTGTATCGACGCTACACTTCAATCACCAAGACGACAGATAAACAGACAGTCAGACACAAATACAGATACACAGATAGATAGATAGATAGATAGAAAGATAGATGATGGTAAGAAACACCAAGATTCAGTCTTGAATCTCACGTTTATACGTGGCTTTAGTCTTCACTTTGCTTTGACTTTTAGTTAGGCCAAGAAATGTTGTAGCTCTTGTACGCATAAACCAGATCTTTTAATGATAATCGAGTTAAAAATCTCTATGGTTGCCTTTGGGGCCGAAAACACATTCAAACTGCCGTCTGTAGCTGTTGCACATGCGTTGCTGTTGCTGCTGCCGTTGTTGCTGTTGTTGCTTTTGCTACAGTAAACTGACTGCGCGTTCGTATCTGGTCTTAACGCTCTGACGCTGCCATTGACAGTTAAAAATGAATGTTGCTTTTGCTGTTTGTTGTTTTCAGCTTTATGTGCACAAAAAAGAAAATAACAGTTAAATAAGCAAAAGTTACCACTAACAACAACTCTGCCGCGTTGTTGCACTGACTCCAATTCTGGGCATGGTCAGGCATAGAAAGGGGACACGAGAACAACACAACAGAATCTGAAAAGACCAAACCAGAGACCCTGCGGCAAGAATCCAAAGTGAATACACGCATTTTACCGTTTGCTTGTTTAGCTTACTCTGGATGTGAAATATTCTCAGACAGAGAGAGAGTTCTTTGGAATGGTCGTTGTTGCAGTTGTAGTTGCTGTTGTTCTTGCTGTTGCCGTTGATGTTGCTGCTGCTGCTGCTGCTGTTGTTGTTGCATGTTTAACCGCAATCTCTTAAATGCAGCAGCAACAGAATGCCAAATGTAGGATACAAGAAAGAAATGTGCCAAATGTGAAACAATTTTCCAAATATTTGCAATTTCTCAGACACTTTTCAAAGCAACTTTTCAAACATGCGCATTCAATTAGACCAGTATTGTAGTAGGCACATCAAAATGGGTTTAATTTAAAGATTTATGGGACAAAACATAATTTTTGTTAAAATTCTTTTAGATAGAAGCCATATACATATAGAATAAATTCACTAAAATGTGTTACGCACAAAAATTTCAGTTTGATCTTTATAGAATTTGAAAAACATTCTTAAATCATTATTTATATATTTTTTGGAATAAAATCATAAAATTTGTTAAAATACTTTCTTTTAGTTCCCAAATCAAGCAGACAACTTTGCACTCTATTACTTTTAATAGGACTTATTTAAGTTAAAGTAAAAGATTATTCAATGCTGTGTAAACTGATGTTTCTTTCTTCCCAATAAGTTCAAGTGTTGGACAACATATCTTCTGATTGAACTTAGTAAGAAGTTCTCGAAACAGACAAAATTTTGAAATCGTGAGATAATAAAAGTTGTCGAGTAATACATTTTAATTAACTGTTCTAATTTAAGCCTATTTTATCGAATATGATAATAGGTAAAGCTAATCCAATCAAGTCTTATCCAATTGCAGAAAAATTTCTGATAATAAAATCATTTTTAGTATATTTTCCGTTCTACAGCGAGTATATAAAAGTAGAGTATTAACATTTAAGTTAATAAAATTGCTCTATATAAATTCTGCATGTAAATGGCAGAAGGCTTAGCTTAATTTGATTTATGGCAATAGAGCATGTTGGCTTTTGTAAACATTTCAGGCATTTAGTGCATAAATTTATTACATTTAGGATGCAGCAATTGTCGATGCATTTTGTCACTAATTGTAATGATTAAACAACTAACAACAACAACGAACAAGAGCAACAACAGCAAGCAAAGATTATTATTACAACATAATGGTCAATAACCTTTTAATCAATAAATCAAAATTTTCGGCGTTTTGCCTTTTCAACCATAAATTAAATACTACAAGAAGAGAAGCCTCTTTTAGCTAACGGCCAACCAACAGCAACGAACAACAGCGGCAACAGCAACATCAACAACAACTAAAATAATTGCTCGTAAATGCCTAGTGACAATAAAATTGATGATAAACCAAAATACATTTACATTTAGTAGTGAAAGAGACAACAAAAGAAGAACGAGAAGGAGAACAAAATAAAATAGAATCGAATAGAGAACGGAAAATTCTCGTAATGCAAAACGAATTTGCCGTTTGCTGCCCTCTTCATGGATTGTTGTTATTATACCCTGTATTCATGTTCAGACAGGTATATTAAATTCAATAGAAATCATCAAAATAACTGAACCACATAAATAAATTTGAAAATATTGAATAAGTTATATAATACTCGCAATTTATATGAGTACCTATACTAAAGATATATTTAAATTTCAGCAATTTGGAAAGCAAATCCTTCTACACGAATGATGTTATGTACTAGAATTATATCACTATAATAAGTTACCCAATATTGCCCGTGTACAAATAATAAACTTGACGCCTAGAATTGTATTTTTAAGATAAAATTTGGTTTAAATTCGGCCCTCTTATCATTTACATATCCTGTGAAATAGTCTCAATAGTATCATGCCTTGTGTCCACTTGGTATAGGGTATCTTAAAATCGATGCCTTGGAGTATTTGTAAGTTTTATTATTGTTCTTGTTGTTGATGTTGCTGTTGTTGATTATTGTTGTTGGAAGCTACTTGAACATTAAATGAAATTAAGCTGACGTTCAACTTGATTGGTTCTCTAGAGGCCAAAAGCAACGGTTGGACAGGCTGGCCTGTCCGCAATTGACTTTGTCTATTTCACTTTATCATTCCAAAAAAGCAAACAATTGAATTCTGTTGTCCCCCTCAGTCGCCGCTAAGTCCCCCTCCTGCCATCACCATTATCATCGGCAATCTAATGACACTGCATTTTGTTACCTCCCATCCGCCCTTTCTTGAAGAGAATCGATTGAAAATCATCTGCAATTATGCTGAAAAACTCAAAACTGTACTTAATTTCCAATTTTCATTGGTAATCAATTTTGTAATTGAGAATCTCGTTTAGGCTGCCGCACTGTCCCGCCCCCAAATTCCTCCGACAATGCCACTGCATCTTATTTACTATTACTCGCATTGTCCCTGGACAGCAATGTTAAAAGATCCGTTCAACATGGACAACAAATGGAATGAACAGTCCAATGGTTGGTTGGGTTGGTTTGTTGGTGGATAGAGTTCTGCTTCGTCCCTCTATCACCCTAGCCATCTTCTCTCCTCTCCGTTGTCTCTTTGTCGTTTGCTTTTCAGGGCATCTTCTTTTAACAGTTTTGTGCTTTTAATTCTTATTTAAAATTGCATGCTCATCTCTTAAGTGGGCATGCTGCATTTAATTTTATTTATTCATGTTTTTTTTCTCATTCTTTCTTTGCTCCCTATCAATTTCCCCTCCCTCTGTCTTTCTCTATCTCTCTGTTTCTGTCCGTCTTTATGTCTGGTTTTCTGTCGTTGTCGCTATGGTTCTTAAAAGCCAAGCGGCTTGGTTGTTGCTGCTGCTGACCGGCTTGTTGTTGCTGTTGTCCAAGAGGAAAATATGCTTCTTATTAGTTTTGTTTGCTATTGTTATTGTTGTTGCTGTTGATGTTGCTGGTGTTGCTGCCGTTGCCGCGACTGCAATGCTTGACTGCGCTCCGGGGCTATTATTTAATTATTTTGTCAATGTGTTTTTCCATTTTATTTTTTTTTCTTTTTTGTTTGTGTTCAGTTTGCTTTTAGCTGGCGACGACCTTAAAAAGAGCAAAAAGATAAAACGAGAGAGAAAAATATAAAGCGAGATGGAAGAAGCTGCTGTTGTAGCGTCAACATCAGTCCGCACGGAGGTCGAGTCAGAGCCATGGGCGTAGCCTGGAGGCGATATCATTTGCTACCAAATGAAAACTGACAGATACTTTTATGATCTTTTCGTTGACAGCGACTCAGCCGGCATAGATCATAACTAGCCAAATATATAAGTACATATATGCGATTTGATGTGGAAAAAATCTATTAGATATAGAGTTTATGTATGGCTATAGATCTAATAGCCATTTCAGTAAATTTTAATTAAGACTCGGTTTAGACATTCATTTATTTGAACCATAAAGTGCACCTGTCAGATATGTATATCTGACACATGTTCATTTATCGGACATTCATTAAAAAGTATTTAATTAAAAGGAAAGAAGTTCTGAGAAAATGTATAACATTTTACCATTTTGCAGATATTGAAATCAAAGTGTGCGAATCTAAGTCAAAAACAATTTTCATAAAATTTGATAAAGCTAAGCTATAACATAATAGCTTATAAATAAATAATTGAATAAATTTCTCTTTATTAAACAATCTGTACTTATGAAAATATATGATATATTTTAACCTTTATATGTTTGACTCGATCCTTGGTTCTGTCTGGCTTTGATTTTTTCGAACAAATCTGTTACTCTCTTGCTAGTGTTGCGATAAGTCCTAATCTTCCGTTAAATGTCAGTGTTAGTTAACGTGTGTTGTCACGTGGGATGTGACTAACGATCGTTAGATTTAAAACAATTTATCCTCCCACGTTCTCCCACTTCTTCTTAATTTTTTTGATGGCTGAAACCGTTTAGACTTTGTGTGGGGTAACACATTTTTTCTAAAGTTGGGATTGGAAATATATATAAAATTTTTTAAAGACATACCAAATTTTTGAGTCGTTTAAAAATAGCCTCAAACCGGCTGAGTACTAAAATATTTTCAAGCTTTTTAAAAGTCTCTTAGACAAGTCGACTATTAAAGACATTCCTACCTCCTCCAGAATGTAATTGAAACTGAGCCTCTGGCACAGCATTTTAATTCATATTGATTTTCCCCTCTTTATTTTTTTGTTAATTTTTTTTTTATTTTTCATTAAATTGGCATAAGTTTGGTTGGCATATCTATTATCTTTTGTAGGTAGAGTTTGGGGCTCTATCTTATTTACTTTTCGATTGTAACTTCTTTTGTAATTTCATTTCAATGATATTAAAAAAAAAGAAATGCGCATATTGAGTTAATTATACCAAAAAGCTTTGGCCCTTTTATGCCGATGTTTTCTTTTTGGCCAAAAACCCTATTCCGCCATTCACAAAGCAAACAAAAAATACATAGTTTGACAAAGAAAGTCCGCGAATATAATGAAAACATAATAAATAAAAGTGTTAAGAAAAGCCGCTAACAAAAGACCCACTAGATAATGCTCACCATGCTCTTGCTCTGACCATATCGGTATGTCTATATATTTATATATATGTATATATAAATAAGAGTATGTATATATATATGTTGGACTAACTGTCGTATGTCTTGACTGTCGTCTGTCTGTCTGTTGGTCTGTCCGCCTGTTTACTTGTAAGCACACAAAGCCAAGAGTTGGAAAAAGTTTATTCTAGTCAAACGGCTTCCGTCTGCGGAATTGACCTAGAAACCGACACAAAATTAATAAAAAATACCACAAAATAAAGAAAAAAACTAAATCGCGCTCCACAAAAAGCAGCAGCAAAAAAGTGGAAGAAAGAGCAACGGATAACAACAGAACCAAAACTCTCGGCCTGACCAACAGCAGCTTAAAGTGTCAGCAAGTAAATAACAATATAATCAGGAAGTAAGTGGATACCGAAACGAAATCGAAGATTAAACACTCTAATAATGTGCAAAATGAGAATGAACTACAATGTGAAAGTGACTGTGGGGGAAAGTGAAACGATAATGAAAAACTACCAGGGACAAAAGGGTAAAAATTACATACAACACTAAAATATTTCGTCAACATCTTGGTAAAACGAAAGAAGTCTAAAACCAAATAAAAATTAACATGTTTAGGAACATTTTCTTAAGTCAGGATTTCAAAAGCAGCAAATTTTCTTGTAAATAATATCATGTGTCATTGAAGGCTACTTAACCGTAGGGTATAATCAGAATCCTAAATATGAAATAATTTGATCTTAACCAAATATCTCGCAGATGAAACAGATTTTAAATGTATCAAATATAACTTTGGGATAGAATAATTTGTAATTACAAACAACAGGAAAAATTCCTAACCAAACACATGTTTAAAATTGATATGAATAAATAAAATGCATTTGATTTATATTTAGAAGAAAATGGAAGACGTATATTTTATTTGAGAATTGTATCAATTATTTACGATATTTCATTATTACAAAATATAGAAAACATCTAATTATTAATTCTTAGAAAGATTTTAAGGGTTCGTATGGCCGGAAAAATCTCAGAATTTTAAATTCTATAAGTTATTGTCTTTTCCTTATCTAAATTCATGTCATTCAAAATCTGTTTTGTAACTATAATATTTCTTCTTAACAAGTTTAATAATTTCCAAGTAGTATATTCATTCTCTGATTTTGCCCTGACGACCTGACGGTGGGAAGGGAAGGTTACTGGAACAGAAAAACGACATCGAAATTAAATACAAATAAAAAGCGTAAGAAATGTAGAAAAATAGAAAAATATTCTATGAACAATGACAGCAACAGCTGACGGGACAGGGAAAGAAAATATATATATATATATATATAAGTACACATATATAGAAAAGAAATGAACAAAATGGAAACCGCATGAAAGCTGCCGGCCAAAAAAAAAAAACGATAGAAAGAGATGATGATAGAGCGAGAAAGAGGGAGGTCGAATGGTATGGGAAGAAGGGAAGGCGTTTTTCTTCATTCTGCTATTCTGTCTGCGAATTTTAGCTACTGTTAAAAATAAATCTTCTTGAAGTTGAGTTTTATGTCTTCTTCATGTGGCCTTTAATGAAGCCAGCTGGCCGACGCCTCAGGCTCGTTTTTTGTTGTAGTTGCTGTTGTTCTTGTTGTTGTCGTGTTTGTTTTTTGGCACTAAGCGCGTTTTTCAATTTGGCATAATGAAAATGTTGGCCCCGCTCGATCTTGGGCCAAGTAATTATGTTTGTCAATTTGAACATCAAACTTAATAGAACGAAAAACGAACGAAACGAATAAAATGAATGGGCAAAAAACGTACTACTTTCGTTTTGTTGAATCGTCTGATTTTGATTTGATGGAGTGGCACTTATAAAGCACTTTTCTTCAACATGGACACACTAAAACTTACACTCCACTCCCACTTCCCTCCTCCCTTCACACAAATTATACTTTTGCACGTTGCGTGTAGGCGGGCAGACAAACGAACACCAACGACAATCACACTAAGGGCCAATACTAGTGGCCAAATTGTCTATGGACAGAGTGGGATTTTGGCCTTATATTGTTGTTTTCCACTTTGAGACTGTGATTTGGCTATGGGCCTGCCCTTCCGTTGACTTTTTCTCCAGTTAGTCGGACCTAACGTCCGTCCTCCTCGCATGGTTTATGTCTCCAGTAGCTTTTTTGGCCAAAATGTCACTTCTTCGTGTGCTTTTTTTTATTGTCTTTTTATGAGCGCAGCGTGTCGTTTCGTTTTGCTTTTGCCGTCGCCGTCGCCGTTGCCACTTCTGCCACGGTCACTGCCACTGCCAATGTTGTTAAACGTGCGTCGCAACTTTCGATTAACGAAAATTATTTCACTACATTAGTGTTAGAGGGCCCCCCACCTTAACCTGCCAAGCCCTGTCCACCCTGCTTCTGCTTCTTCGGCTGTCGTCCTGTTTCTCTCGCTGAAAGGAAATTGACTCTTGCGATTTAGTTTTTATTTTTTTTATGTTGTATATAGACGTTTTTATGCCATTTTATGACAGGCTTCTTCTTCTCCACTGCCTGTCAGCTACCACCTGAATTGGCCAAGTTAGTTGGTTCGTTTTTGAATGCTGCTGAGTGGCAAATTTCTAAGGTAAAATGTGCGTTGAGCATTTCAATTGCAGCCTTTTGATAAATGGCCAACCAACTGAGCGACGTCGTCGTCGCTTTCATTGCTTAAACTACATTTTTTCCCGGCTATTTTTTATTTTTTTCCATTTTTTTTTTCTTTTTTGTGGGTGAAAATAACTAAAATGGCATTCAGCTTTCGCCCATTTGGAAAAATCCACATACAAAAAGGGAAAAGACTTCAAAGAATTGCTGGTAGTGGTAATGTTGCTGCTGCCTGCCAAACAACCTCAAACAATTTTCTAGCGCAAGGTCAGAGCTTAGTTCTTTAAACATTACAACTTGACTGCATACTCGGCTGACACAAATTACGTGCCTGATGCATTTGTCATGCACCATGCCCCCGATGCACCATGCCCTGAGTCCGTAGCCCCCAAACCCCGAAGTCCCTAGATTCACGCCCAGTTTCAACTTGCCGCATGCAAATGTGTCGGGCGGGCAGAATGCTGCATTCATTTCTCACTCACTTACTCACTCCCAGAGCAATTTTCACGCCTCCAATTTTACTTTCGACTCCAAACTCCAACTCCAACTCCAACTCCAACTTTGATTCTACGAGTCAGCTCTTCCAGACATGCGCATGCGTCTCACGTAGTCAACGGTGTACGAGTTGTACTCGTACATACTGTTTGTTGTCTGTGAACTTTTGTGAAAGTTCTGCATAAATAAATCTGGCTACGACTGCGCATTGTTGTATGTTGCTGTTGCGACTGAAAGAAGATACAATCTTTCTTTTAGTTGTTGTCTTCCTTTTCCAGCGATCTTTTCTTTGACTACTTAGCGGCTGTGTAACAGATTTTCCCACATCAACAACGGTTGCGCTGCTATTGTTCTGAAAATGCTACATAATTATAAAATATATATTAAAAGTATACATATATATTCATAGGTATATACAGTTGGATCATTTTTAGCACAGTAATAACCTTAATTATAAGTAGTATGAATTATTAGCACACACACACACACATCTATTTTATATTTGTATATGCAAATGTAAAGGGTGTTCCAAAATTCACTACAGAATTGAATTTTAGGTCAACTAAGTGCTAGAGTTGCCATCTTAGATATTAGAACAAAAGTAACAGTAAGTTAATCTAAACTATGCTTAAGCTTCTTTCCATTATAAAAAGTCAAAGGCCTAATCTTTGCACATCACCGAAATATACATGCGATCCATGTATTTCTATGATTTGTTAGGAGCACCCTATATACCTACTTAATTTATGTATCGAATGCTACTGCTGGATTCTCATCAACATTTTTGACACTTGTTTGCGGTTCTATGGGCGTGGTCTGTTTATTTATAGCCATGTAAGGTATATCTTTATGGGTAATTTGTTTATTTTATAACATTCAAATGTTAACTACGCAGCTGCTGCAGCTGCCGATTTAGCTGCTGTTACTGCTGCTGTTGCCGTTGCCGTTGCCACTGTCTCACACATTATGAACGCGTTCTTTGCCACACACATTAAAAGCAAACATAACAACTACGTGACTAATTATGTTGATATCAAACGTGTTTTTATTTTGCCCTGCTATTAAAGTTACTTCTCTTCTCTGTCTTACATTTATACATATATATATACTTATTTGTATGTGTTTGTAAAGGAAAGTGAAATTAATGTTAAGTACGCGTACAACATGTAAGCGTTTCGTTAAGCAGCCACTTTTTTTCCCTTGGCATTAACTTATTGTTCTTCAATGGACAACATGGAATGAAACGTGTTTGCACTTAAATTAAAATAAATTTACAACCAACTATCAAACTGATAATAAACAGTTAACCAAAGAGAGTAACATTGAATCGCATTCATAGTTAAGTTGCTTCTTCCCTTTCGACTGAAATCTCTTTGAAATTCATAGAGGTAAATTCAGTTAAATATCATCAAGTCATTCACCTTTGCAGATCTTTGTATTGTTTATCAATTTTATGGTTAAAAAATTGGCAATTTAACTTTGCATAGTCGTATAAATTATATTAGAGCTTTCACAACCAAAAATTTGACCTAACTTTAACGACTTTAAGTGGCAACAGATCACTTCTTTGTTAATTATATTGCTTAGTCATTGGTTTTCAATTATTATTATTTTTACCGACGTTTCGGAGTAAATCTAATAAATATGGCAAAAAGAAACTTTTTCTGGAAAAAGAAATCATAAACAATGACCTAGGTATTAAAACTTACATATTGTATAAGTAAACAAATTTTGTCCGAGTGTAAAAAGTTCTTACCAACTTAAAATTGTCATAAAGTATCTACCGCAATTGCACTGTCCTTTCTATGTTCATCTAATTTAAGTTTTTCTAAATTTATTGCCGGATTGTAGCTAGGTTCGTTTCGGATTTTTGTTTTCTGGTTTTTTTATTTTTTGGAAGCCATTCAAATGAAAGTGATAAATTTTTTCTGTGCTCGGTCTGTGATACGCAGCCAGAATTTTCACCCAAGAAAATAAACAACAAACAACAACCGAAATTGCACATAAAAAATAGTTGCACGTAATTTAGTACAACGCAATAACAACAATAAGAATAACAACAAAGAAAATGGCAGTGGAAACAAAAACGAGAAAAAAAGGTACAACGAAATGGAAACTAAAACGCGACTAGACCATAAAAAAGAAGAAATGGAAAACTCGAATGCAAATGCCCAAACCCAAACCAAATCCCAACCCAACCTGACGCCTCTGAAATTGGACGGCAATGACAAAATTGTGGAAAAGCCTCTGTTGAATGAAAACTGAAAGTGCGTAATTAATTTCGCTTTTCATTTAGACATGAGACAAAGAGGACGGAGTGAGGCGCAATATAACCCCTGCTTTGGATGTATGGAATGTCCCAATAGTGTTTAGCCTAAAATTAACATAAATGAAACTTATCTGACTAAAATGAAGTTTAAATTCCCTTTAAGTTTGTGTTACTCGTTTGGTGGCCTTATTTCCTTATTTTAAATCGTTGAATAAAGTTGTAGCAATCAGGAATTTCACTGTTTATAATGTTTTTGAAGCTTAATTATATAATCTAACGCAGTTGAAATTACATTACATTAGAAGATATCGTTGAATAGAAGGAAATTTTTTAATCGGAACGATTACAACAACTGAAAACTATTGTCAAATTCTGGAATTTTGTTAAAATTATGCTGGTATTAATCAGAGTTATCTCTGAAAATCGAAAAGGTGTTTTATATTAAAATTATTTATATGGAATTATAAACTTAAAAGGAGCGCCATCTTTCTTTTACGATAATATAGTCAACCGATTTTAATAAAATTTAACAGAATCATAAAGATATATATAAAGTTAATGAAGTTTATCATACCAACGACCAATTGGAATGATGCTGAGATACATATATTGTTATCCTTAAAGCCATAAAAATTAAAATAGTTTGAGATACTTTGTATTTTATTTTACAAATTATTTATTTGATTTTATTCTTTAGGTTACTCTTTCTGACTAAACCGAGTGCCCTTTTTATTTATCGATCGCAGGATCGCCAAATTTTTTGGAATATTGGTACTAAATTAGTGTTGATGTGTTAGATGCTTGTACCCTGTTCTGTTACATTGTTAAAGGTATTCCTTTTCGAGTTATATCTGTACCACGCAGACTTTGTATAAAATATTTTAAACAGCTAAATTAAAATTGGTTTCATGTTTGGTGTCGATTTGGAAATACAATATATATATATATATATATATATATATATCTTTATACATATAGCAGAAGTGCTAAATTTTAATAAAAATCGTATATTTCAAAGGCTGTCAAAGGCAATTTAAGCCGAAAGGCAAATAAACACGCACACATACCACCTACCCATACGCACACACATACACACACACCCATATCGGCACACCCCTAAAACATACACACACACATACCCATATATACCCAAAACCAGAGTAAAACAACAACAACAAGAACACGAAGAACAAGTGATGTGCGGTTTTGGTTTCATGGCTTACGGTTTTGATTGCTGCCATCGCTCAATTGATTTTTCACTAATGCCATCGATTGGGAAACCAACAAAAAACCGCCAAAAAATAAAAGTGAAATGCAAAGTATTGGCAATTTATATGTATGTATTTATATACTATATAATCAAACAAAATAACATAAAACTTAAACGCCAAAATAAACAATTTGTCATGCGTGCCAATAAAACCTGTCACACAGAGAAAAGAGATAGAGAGACATGGGGAGGCAAAGAGATAGAGAGAGAGAATAAATGCTTATGTTCGACATTAAATGAAATCACATCGGAAATACGAAAATATATTTCTAGTCCAAACAATAAACCAAAAAAGAGAAAAAAAAATTAAATCGGATTAGTTAGGGGTTTGTGCTTAATTTCCGAATGGATTTTCTCTGCATTTCATTGAATTAAGACTAAAAATAAAACAGAGAAAGTGTCTAAGTGAAATGAAACAGAAATATTTGCGTAATATTCCACCTAAAATAGTTGAAATCCCTTTTCGTTTCCCAGTTTCCGATTTTTTCTTTGTTGCAGAGTTGCAGAGATTCCGCCCACATATTTGTTGTCACTTTGTGGGCGTTTTAGACTGTCCACCTTCATAAAAGCCATAAATGTCAAATGCAAGAACCACAATAATTCATTAGACAACCCCGGGCTGCATTTGATCTATGCAGTTGCAGAGGACGAGAGAACGAGGACGACAACTAGGAGGAGGATGAGGATGGGGAGATGCATGTGGAGTTGCCCCAAGTAAATGCTTGCGGGTTCATCATTGCCCACATTCTGTATCCACGGGATACTTTTGGTTTTAAAACTCAGGTAAAAAATATTTTTTATTATACATTGCTGATGGAAAAAAATGCCATTTAATGCTTAAACCTGTTAAACATTAAATCCATTTTGCTGAAAATCGTTAATTACTTTCAACGGAACTCTCTTTTAATGACTGGAGTTGTGAGTTAACAGTTAAATTAGAGTTGGCTAGAGTTGGATTGGCAGCTTCTTAAATAAGCTGATTTCAAGATAAGTATTTTTCCGACACCCATTAAAAGGCTACTCCAAAAAGTTTGGTTAATTGTGAAAATACGTGGAGGTTAGGAATACCACAAATCCAAATTATAGTTTATTAAATACAGTTCTCCCTGAATCTGCATTGCCGGAAACCAATCCATTGATCTGCATACATATATCCCGTGTACGACAATACTAGGAATATTTGATAAACGGAGTGCCGATTGATTTGCGGTACACGAATGTATCAATGCATTCTTTATTTATGTATAATGATTGTACCATGGAACGTACACCTCAAAGTGTTTAAGGCTTAGCGAAGCTTGAAATGGTCTCAGAGTGGTTTTCGCTATCTGCTTCTCCGGCAGTTGGAATAGATCTTAAAAGGATAAATATAACTTAGCCTGATGTACATAGGTACTTACACCTATAACCTATAAACTCATTAAAAAGTCACCAAAGAGACTGAGTGGGATTGAGGATGTCTTTGTTTCTTTTGATGTTACTGATGTGCTTATGCATCAGCTGTGTCGCCTAACAGGTTTCAGTAATGAATACTTGGAACTGGGAGATTACCATAACATGGGCGGTGATAGGTTAAATTACAACAGTGCACCATTTGGCAGATGGGGCTGAAATACCATACCGTATTATAATATAACGATAACGGTGTAAACATGTCTCGGTTGACTACATCCGACACACATATGTATCTATGCCTCCTTTTCACACGGTTTCAAGCTTTCAGCGAAATTCCAGTAGAATCGGCGAAATAACTTATTTCAACCTTTAATCATCAACCTTATTTATTTAATTAACCATGCGGAAATGTTACAATAATCTTGGTAAGAAGTTTGGAATATGTAAAATTAAGCAGAATGCTATTATATAAACTATATAAATTCTTGATCGGCACGAAGACCTGAGTTCATAAGGTCATCTCCCCCTGTCCCTGCTTGTTTCAAAGTTACTTCAACTTTGTACATAAGCTTATTTTTACTGTACTAAGTATTATACGGAGAGGAACTGTTTGTTGTGGAAATATTTTAAGATTAATTGATTGGTATAGAAACAACATTATTAGAGATCAAAGGTAAAAAATAAATCACCTCTCAATGATGTACGAAATTATTAATGTCAACGTTTTATAAAAAACTTATGACACTTATGAAATATAGTTATATGTTTTCTTTTTTTTTTTATCTTTTTAGATACAAATATTATTTTTTAAGTTTCTTACCAAAGATGCGCTTTTTGTAATTAACACTTGTCTTTCTTATTTTAATGTAAGTTTTTTAATATTTCTGGCAAAATTTCATTAATATCAGTGGCTTCTAGTTTTTTATTAATCAATCAATTCTGGATTAATCAATAGACAACGCTCTGGTTGCCCCTGTGTACATATTTATGTACTTTAAATCGTCATTCGTTCACAGTTATAAGATAAATTATTTTCCCTGTGGTGGTATGATGGTATTTCCAGTGGAAATAAGAAGAAAAGGTCCCTTAACCCTTCATATAAGCGAAGTGTACAAAATATATATAATTTTCAAAGTGGAATTTGTTTTTCTATTGCTAATTTGCAAAGCCATTGCCTACTTTTGGGATCGATTATATAATTTTCATATTCATTTCAACCTTGACCGAAATCATTAATTTTAATGAACAGGATATTATTGCAGGTGCATCATTGTCATTCTCATCAGCTGTATGGTATTCCGTTTCCGTTCCACTGGGACAAGCCTTGCATCAGGTGCAGCAACTGCGTCGTCGGTGGCAGTAGCAATGACAACTAATGAACGTCTCCTGGGTGCAAGCGACACATTTGCAGATTGCATGTCACCAAGTAGAACATAATTGACACACGCCAGTCCACCATTGCATCCAATGTCAGGTTATAATGAGCCTGACATTTGCAATGACCTTGTCCATTTAGTTAGGCATATTTAAAAGGCTTTCACAATCTGCGTCTGGCTGACCAATTTAAAGTCGTTGAACTTCTTTTCAACCCCTTATTCTAGTCGAGACTCTAATCCTTTGGGTTTGTTTTACTTTTTATTATTTTTTTTTTAGGTTGTTGTTCGCTTAATGTTTGTTATGCAAACAAGCAGCTCGCCAGGAAGCCTTCGACATGCTGGTACTTATAATTTGTTGCTGGGCAAATACAACGAGAGAGCAGCAGGTGGTAGAGCAGCAGCAGCAGCAGTAGCAGGAGGGGGAGGACGAGAAGTGGACAAACTTTAGGCTGGAGTCCAGTTTGTTGGCCGGGGGGTATTTATTTTGGCATGCATGCATGCAACTTTTATCAAATACTTTGTGACATGCAAAAGGGCTTTCTCTGTTTCTCTTGCTTATGAAATCAAATATGCAAGAGCACACACATACACACCCATACACACACATACAGACATGTGCATTGGCGTTTCGAATTTCCGCTTCCGGCTATTTTAATATTATAAGCAAAGGCATTTTATGCTGAACTCAGCAGCAGTAGCAGCAGCTGTTAGAGACTTGGGGCAAGGAGTGCCAAGAAGGAAATATAAGTAGCAGCTGACGGAGTTTTGTCGTATATAAAAGTATATATAGGTATAAATACCTACCATATATGTCGCCTGGTTTACCCGATAAATGCTTATGCCAGCAGAAAAGATTCCAACAAAAAAAAAAGAAGAAAATATGTTTTACAGTATTTGCGTTTTGTCGTTTTTCGTTTTCACATTTAAATTAATGGCCCGCTGGCCATTTGTGTTTCATTTTCGCATAAAATTTATATATGTATATGCTCCAACATCATCTTCTATCCTGCACCTTTAAACCTCCCAAAGTGAGCCTTCTTCTCCTCATTGCAGTTGAGCATGCAGTACCGAAAAGCGCTTTTCGTTTAATTGCCAGAGCGAACTTTGCTTTTATGTTTGACGGAAAAATCCACTTTGCCGTGATATCCGGGCAGTAAGGCTACGGCTTTAGCTACGTAAAAATTAAACCAAGTCGCCGCAGCACTTAAAAATTCGCCAACCAACCTACCAAGCAACCAACCAAGCAGCTAGCCAACGGACAGACATATACAAACATACAAAGTAGTTGAAATTCATTGCAGTTGGCCCCAAGGACACCAAGCAGGAGCAAGATTTATGGCCAACTGAAGTTGGAGTTGGACATGTTGAAGAGCTGCTACTGCTGCTGGTACTTTTCCTCTTCCTTCTGCTTGTTTCTTCAGCCTCGTATGTGGCCTAAGGTGTTAAATTTGCCATTTGCATAATTGATAAAGTTGATGGCAAGCGGAGAAAGACAAGCTCGGGAGGGGATATGAAAGGGCGGACCTTTAATAGTTACTGCAGAAGTAGTAACCAGAGTTTGAGTTGAAGCTTGAGTTGTAGTTGAAGTGCTTAGCATGCTGATTTTCTGATTTCTGACCTATGTCGGATGTCCGCATGTCATTCTCGTTGCCGCCACATTCGCCTGCCGCTTCACTTTGCCGCATAATTCAGATTTGGGGCGCCTCTATTATGGGCGACTAACTTCCGTTTTACCTGTTTCTTGTTTCTGCCATTGGTTATGGTCTTGGTTATGGCGGTAGTAGTGCATAAATTTTTCCACCACAAGTTTCTTACACACTGCTGCAGCAGCACTTCTAAGGCGGATCCCATGAAAATGGATGGAGAGTGGACGGGAAGGGATACGGGGATTTCCAAGTCACCGCCATGGACATTGAGCTGCTGGCCTTAACTTTTGATTTAGTGTCCTGGCTGGCACTTGAACTGGCAGTAACTCGTCATACACATATATACATATATATACATACATGTATGGAAGTTGCCTTTTGGACAAACTTTTATTAGTTTTTGCATTGTTCAGCAGAAGGAGCAAAAGGATATTCAAGTTTTCGAGTATTTCAAGTTTTGCGCAACTATTTGAAAAGGAAATCAAGCATTTTGGTTCATATTACAAAAGTGGCTTTGACACAAAAACTCCGCCCACTAAATAGAAAGATGGCCAAACAAAATGGCAAGGGGACATTGCAACTTGAGACGTTGCAAATATCACAAGCAAGAATTTTATTTTTTCCCTTCTTCTTCGATATTTGAATTGAAAGTTCAAATTAGCTGTGAAATGTTAACCCAAGCTAAGTTCATTTTGTAAACCTTTTTCTTTTCCTCCGTGTTTTATTTTTAAACTCCACGTTAATTAGACTAATTACCCAATAAACTGGCAAACAGCTGGCTCTAGAAAAATGCCAAAAGGCAGCCAAGAAAGCAAAAGCGAAAAAGGAAACTCGGAAGCAAAAATGGAAAAATGGAAAAGAGCGTAACAAATTAACAAGAAAACAACGAAAAATAAAGCGAAATTCTCCCCAAAGAGTCATCAACACAATTCATCATCTTGAGCTGAGAGCGAAGTTGAGTTTATTTATGAGCCTGTTTCTTATTGTAGCTGTGGCTGTGGCTGTGGCTGGTGTGGGCGTGGCCATTGAGGCCATTAGGCATAGTAAAAATAAGCTCTAAATATGATCTTCAACTGACAAAAGCTTTGATGGCATACATAAAAACAAAATAAAACAAAACTGAATTCCATATAAAGCGTTAGTTTAATTAGGTGACAGCAAACTCTTCAAAAAAGAAATATTTGTATATATATGGAAATTCCTAAAGTAATATTATCACTTCATTTGAGGCTAGGTTTATGGCAAGTTAACTTGATTTATTCATGCCTATATGCGAATTACCTAACTAGCAACCAAGATAAAGAGAGAGAAATGCAGAGGAAAAGAGATTTAGGATGCCTACACAGAAAGAAATAAGGATTACGTAAAGACAAGCCAAGAGTTTATATGCATATATTTGCCCTGATAGGCAAACATTTTCGAATTAGAATTAGAATTTGCTATATTTATGTATATACATATGTATATTTCCCTGTATGTATATATATATATATATATATATATCTATATATTTGTAAGTTGTGATATCATTTGCCATTTTTTCTGAGCTGTGTAGCGCGTGCCGTTGCCTAATAAACTACATGGCTCTAAGCAACAAAATGTCCGCAACATCCGCAAAAGTGAGAAATTACGCTGACTGCCGAAATGTATGCAATAAAAATTTTTCAGCTCACGCACACAAATTCAAACACAAACACACACACACACATGATGAGGCAACGTCTATGGGCAAAAGTGAGAAATGACAGTCAACTGCCACAAGGGAAAGAGCACAACAGAGAGAAAGGGAAAGAGAGAGAGAGAGAGAGTGAATGAGAGTGAGTGTGTGAAAGGGAAAGCTAGAGAGTGAAATGGAGAGGCCAGAGCCACGAGTTTAGATATTAATTTGAAGTTGGATTTGGAAACGCTAAATGAGGCGCACTCCACGGGCATTTAGATGTTCGTTTTGGGGCACAAATAGAGCATGCTAGATGACAGCCAAGGACCGGTCCTGGTCCTGGGTCCACCATGGACCCATATATGTACGTACGCACAGCAGCGTTCCTGGAAGTACGCTTGGGATTGGGACTAAAACTGGGCAACTGAAGTGAGTACGTAGCACAATTTCATACTTAATCGGCACTGGCGCTTGGAAATTTAATTTGCCACTGATTGATTACAAGCGATTTAGTGTAATGTCCCCAACGGCCCAAACGGAATTTTTGGTCCGGCTTCTAGCAGGATCAGAGCAGTTGCCATGGTCATGTTGGGAGTGGGATGGATGAATGGATGGATGGTTGTTTGGCTTGGATGGTAAAGGAATAGCGGGCTATGTTTCCCATTCTTATTGTTATGGGCTCTTGTGTGCGCCATTTGACTTTTAACTGCTCACTCGCTTGTCGTTTGTGTCCCTCTCTGACTGGTGACCCGCTCTGTCTCTCTCTCTCTCTCTCTCTCTCTGTAACCCTCTATCCGTCTCTCTTTTGGCTGATTGAATGGTTTTCTCTTTTTTTGGTGGCAAAATGTATGTATTTTCTACCAGTTTCTACTCTCCTCATTGAATATGCGGGAAAATTGTAAAAAGCAACCAACCAGCCAACATTGAACAACTGCCCCCCTCCGCCACTTTCCCATATCTGGTCCCCCCCCGCAAAAGATCTTCTACTCTTTGCCAAGGCTCCCGCATGACAGACGAAACTTGAATTGGAATGAAATGAAATTCCTTAGCTGCGCTTTTGCTGGCTCTGCCTTTTGCTTTTGTCTTGGCTTAATTTATTGTCTGGCTGAAAATCTATAAGCATTTATCCATATATTAAAGTTTTGCCAAGTTCTTGTCAATGTTCATTGAATGACCCCTTTTTTTAGTGTGTTTTTTATTGAGTTATTTCTTGGCTTGGCTTACAAATTTATCAGCATTTGTGCAGCTTGAACTTGCTTTTGCCGTTGCCGTTGTCGTTGTCGTTTTGCTAAGGAAATTAGCTTACATCTCATCTTCTTCCTAGTTTTCTCTCCCATTGCACGTTTTCTCATTTTTTTTCTTTTGGGGTAAAAAAAGGTTGAAAAACGGACAAAGTTTCGAAACAGTCCAAGTCCGATTTTTTGGCCATTATTAAGAAATGCCTGGCACAGCAAATTGGAATAATTGAGCTGTTGCCAAGCAGCATCAGTTGGAATTGCCAAAAACTAACTTTTCTTTATTTAATTTTTCATTCGAATATTTTGTTGTTGTATTTTTGCAATATTATAAGTCATAAAACGTGGCCAGGGCAATCAAATTTATATCTATTTTGCCTAGTTAATAAATTTGCTCAATGTCAAAGGGAACGAAATTTTATGGCCTAATTGGTTTTACCGAATTATCCATCAAGGCTAGGTTTTATTCATATTCAATCTCACTCCCTTTGTATGTATATCTTACTTTTAATTGCTCTGGCCAAAATGGAAACTTGTTTAAAGTGTGAGCCACAACTTTACTCAAAGGACCAAATTAATATTTTCTTTATTGCCTTTATTTCTCATGGCATTGATGGAAATGAAAGTGGGAAAACAGCATTCATTCATCGTTTTCTGCTTTGGCCACTTGCTGAATAATTCAATTCAATTGAAAAGTGGCAATATGCAATTTAAGGCTTCCGAAATGATAGTTCAGGGCAAATGCAATTTGATTTATGTTGCAACTGGAAGGCAAATACAACGATTGTCAAAAACAAAGACTTATCTATGGTTTAAACTTATCTCCAGCTAGTTGTAGGCCTCACCGACTTAATATTAACATTTATATGGTTTCAGTACTAATATTTCTTACCTTTGATAAGCAATAATTTGGCCAAATCCTAGGAGCATTAAGGCGCATCAAAAAACCAGAAGCAGACTAAGGTTAACTTTATCTTGGCCTTATTAGTGTGTAAATGCAAGTGTGTTGAATGTGCAACTAAAATAAACTGTGCGAGAAATGTTCGCTTTGTGCATTCAGTTTTTGTCTCTCTGGAGGGAATGTTCAGTCAATGCATTCAACAGAGCAAAAAGAAACCGATTGTAACAACTCGACAAATTGCTGCTAGTAGAAAATACTGGGGAAACGAATGATAGAAGGAGAAGGATTCACACACACTAACTCAGACTCAGACATTTGGACACAAATCGATAACTTGTGAGGCAGTCAGGCTGGCAAAAGGTTTCCTTAATTGACAGGCTGCATTGCACATAGCCGCATTGCGTATACGCCCTGGCATCATCATGGAAAAATGGGCATAGACTTGGCTTTACATTTACCTGCTGCACGTATTTGCCTGCGGTTTGGATAACTAAATAAAAAAAAGGACTAGCCTGAATACCAGCATAGCACAGTTGGCATCAATCTGAACAAACAACAAACACACACACACGAATAGAACCACCAAACACACATACACATAAATTGGATCTTCTTTCATTACAGATAGACAGAAGAAGAAAACCTCTGCTGGAGCCATCACGAGGTCATCTAATCAAAGGTTTATTACCAAACTCTTTACTTTGCAGTAAAATTCACTACAAATATCAAATATTTACAGAGGCCATATCTTTACATATATATCTTGAATTCATCATAAACTTGAATTTTATAAATGCAGCGACATGGTTAACAATGGCAACAAGAACTACCCAATGGCAGCAGCAAAAGGGCCAAAAAAAAAGAAACAGGAAAAAAGAGAAACGCCAGCTGAGTGCCAGGCTTTGTTGTCCATTTACGTCAACAATTTCATTCAACACACACACACACACACACAACGATTGAAAGGACGGGGGACACATGCTGAAAAATAGAGAAACCGAGGGAGAGGAGAGAGAGAGAGAGACAGTGAGCGACAGATGGATCTAGAGAGGAATGGAGATGGGAGCCAGCTATTTGCCAAGTAGTTTCAGATAGATACATAGATAAAATTGAACTGGGATTTGGGGATTGCACAAAAGTAACTGAGCAAATTTCCGCAGCTAGTTGAGCTTTGTGCGATGTTGCTGCTGCTTCAGTTGCTGTTGCTGTAGCTGCTGCTGGCGCTGTTAAAAACCAAGCAAATTGAATGCTGCTGATGCACAACATCGTCAAGTTTGGCCCAAAATGCTAGAGCGTTTCCATGGTCATGTTCAAAGTGCATTTGCTCTTTTAAAGTTCGAGCCATTCGATTTTCCTTTTTGGCAATTAAAGGCAGATGGGGAAAAGTTGTTGGGTGCTTGCTGCTGCTGCTGCTGCTAGTTGCTGGGTTTAACCTGCAATTTACAACAACAGGAAATTGCAGCGGGCACTCGACGCTAATTCACAGCGGAAAAGCAGCGACATCTTTAGCAGTGACTCCATTGAATCATTGCCTCCATGCACGAATTGTCCATGAACAGTGTATTCAACTCCTTGGGGACACACACACACACAAATGCATACACATATGTATGTATGTATGAACACACACACGTACGTACATACATACATGCATAAATTGCATTCTCTACACGCAGCACAGCAGCATTTTCATTTATTAATAATTCTGTTGCTTTCGTTTCCTTTGTTTTCCCATCCATGGCATTCAGCAGTTTTCCTTGTTTTCCTTCTTTTTTTTGGATCTTTGCCGCTTGTGCGTTTTCATTTCGTTTTGGTTTATTCTATGGCGTTTTTCTTTGTTCTCATTTGTGAGATTTGCAGCCACATTCATTTGCACCAGATGCAACTTAAATCTTCATTAGTTGTGATTTCATTTCGCATGGCTTTTTACTTGACTCTTATCTCTCCCTCTATCTCTTGTTCGTTCTCCTTCTTCCTTCTTCCTTCTTCCTTCTTCCTTTTTTCTCTAACTCATTCACATTTTAGCACAATTTGTGGCAATGTACTAAAGTTATCTGCGAATGTAATTAGACAGGTGAAATCCATGTAAAAAGGTAGCCAACATTTCGGTTTCTCTTGTTAAGGGTTTAAATCAGTTTTCTCACTTGCAACTCTAACTATGTCCTATCATAGATTAATGTATGTAATAATGAAAAGCTAGTTTACAATTACGATATAAAGTGCTTGCATTAATCAATCAATCTACATATATGTAGATGTTTAGCTGACATATGAATGAATAATATTTTGTCATTTATGCTGACACATAACGATATTATGCGAGTGATTTCCCAATCTTCTGCTGCTTTTGGGTTTTTTTGGCTTTTATGTGATAAGCCTCATCAGCCAAGTCGAACTATCTTTTTTAGCTTTTAAGCCGGAATCATCCAAATAAGTTAGTAATATATATTAGTCAAGGTAAACAGGTATGTATAAGGCACTTAGAAAAATCATTTTTAAGAAATGTTACTCTGCTTATTTAGCTATTTAACTATAAATACTTTTATTTAAAACATGAATCTAAATGGAACCGAAATCAGTTTACAAAAACCACAACCAAAATAATGCACCGCAAAAGTCTGCCTACACTCCAAATATTCTGCGTATGCTAATACTAATACTAATTTAGTAGGATAACCTTTACACTTTAAAACATCTGTGAGACCGGGTGTTATCCGCAGTTATTTTGTCCCATTCCCTCATTATGATATCCTTTAGCATGTTCTTCGACGTTATGGTATGCTGGCGAATCCTGTGATCGAGCAACTCCAATAAATGCTCAATGGTATTCAGGTCTGGAGATTTAGGAGGCGATCGAAGCACATTTTGTTCGTTGTACATTGTCGTGTTGGAAACAGTATTCAAATGAAGCAAGCAAGTCGTCCCTGCCGACATTGAGTATACCCTGTACCAAGTAAAAGTACTCCATAAAGTCAAAAACGATCAAAATCGCCATCAATTTACAAAAAAAATTCTCTTAGCATGCAGCAACATCGAACGCATGCTATCTCGCTCACACTTAACAGCCCATTTTGCATGGGGCGTTTCAGTACAAAACGGAAATACGTATATCTCCAAAAATTATTGTCCGATTTCGACAAAATTTGGTCAGCTGGTGCATATTGGCTATATTATTAAGTGTGCCAAATAAGAATGCGATATCTTTATTATAGCTCAAGTTATAGTTTTTTCTAATTTACGGGGGCGGAAGTGGGCGTGGCAAAAATTTAAAATAAACTTGATCTTCTTATACAATAGACGGATGTTGACACCAAATTTGGTCGCGCTAGCTCTTATAGTCTCTAAGATCTCGGTGTTCAACCGGACGGACGGACAGACAGACGGACGGACGGACAGACGGACATGTCTCAATCGACTTCGCTATTGATACTGATCAAGAATATATATACTTTATGGGGTCGGAAAATTTTCCTTCTGCCTGTTACATACATTTTAGCGACTTTAATATACCCTTTTACCCTATGGGTACAGGGTATAAAAAATTAGTTTCAAAACTTCGTACCTGTCCTATTTTTTTGTAAACTGAACTTTTATAGAACATTCTTTAGTCTGTAAGAAATATTCTAAATTTAATAACAAAATATTTCAACAAATTGATGAAAGGCCATTAAGAGATAGTTTTTTAGATGAAATAATAATATTAGGAAGTTTATTATAGATAAATACGATTGGTTATAATAATTATAATTAAATTAGAGATGTAGCGAGGAGTGTCCGATAAGCATCCATAGTAATGTCTGTGGTGCATCACAGTTTGGATTTGTAGAGCTTTTACCTCTTTTATGTATTGCAGATAGATCGAATAATTGAACAGCCATCACTCTCCGGTAGCACAAACAATCATCCTTTTGCATTTGCATTTTTTCCTTCCCTTTTGCCTTATATTTCCTTTTGTTGGTAGTTGAATAAAAGGTGTTTGGTGGTTGCATATTCAGTTTCAATTTAATTTATATTTGTAATTTTTATTGCAACCATTGGCCAAAGGACGTGATGATAGTCCGGAGAAGCTATTGATGTTTTTTTCCTTTTCCGCACAACAACTTGCACTCAATACACAAATGTGCTATAAAATATGTGAAAAAATATTTCTTCTTTCACTAGATACATTGGCAAAAAGGTAAACGGGGGAGTGGCGGGCAAAGGGTAAACGTAAATGGCTTTTGGCTTTATTTTATGGTGTGGCTGCTGCTGCCGGTAGTTGCTCTTGCAGTGTGTTGTTGCATCATCAATTATGCTTATCAAAACTTGTATGGGTTGAAGGAAAAGGGTAAACTTTTCACTGACCAGCCCTGACCCCAAAGCGATCCCCAGGACTACGGCCCTTACTCTGAACCCTAACAACAAAACAGCAAGTGATTTTGAGTGCACTCGACAGGTAATAAATATGAAGTGCTAAACACGAGATACGCGCATTTTTCTGCAATAGCAAACAAACTTTTTTTGTTTTTCTCTTTTTGCCACAACAATGTGAAGCCCCAACAATATGGCAAAAGCTTTTAAACAATTGCTGAGGGGCAGAAGCAGTAGCAGCAGGTTGGGGTTGCTTCTCGATGCTTTCCAATCAATTACCACAAAATGCAAAAAGGGGCAGGGGCAGAGCCAGAAGAATATGTAGCGAGAGCAGTGAAAATGACACGCCCACCTGGCATAGATTTACACAAATGCACAATAATTTCAAACATCAGGCAGGAGAAACATGACAGCTTAATGCCTTACCTCACGCCTGTGGATCCCCATTCGTGGTGCTCCACTGGTGCCTCTCATTCACCGCCTCTCATCAAACTGAACTTGCACTCTGTTATCCTGGTATCCTTCATGTAAATGCTGGCACCTTGTGACCACGGAGCGTATGCGCAATTTGAATGATTGTTTTGCGTTCTATTTGGTGCTGTTTTATTTGTTCGTTCTTTTGAATGGGTAACCCAAGGGCTGAAGGCTAGGGGAAGGGTTTCGGCAAGTGTGTTGATTACAGTTATTGCAAGTTATTTGCCATTTTGTTTTTGTATTTGTACACTTTTGGCCTTTACCACTGTGATTGTCGGTGCACTGGCATTTGGCAAGCGAATAGGGAATAAATTAGGCCAGACTGCCACTCCCACAATCATCAAGTAAGGTTTACTTAGTGCATATTTAATTAAATTGCAAATATTTTAATAAAAATCATGGCTTAAACAAAAAATATGTAATTAATGAGTAAAATTGCAAGTAGTCATAATGGAATTAAAGTAAATGTTAAATGCTATTTTTTACTTCAACTAATTAATATTAAATTAAAGATTTTAAACTAATATCATTAAATTTTTTATATCATTATATACAGATTTTGATATGCATAGAATAAATCATTAAAATTATTCGAATACTTCAGTTAATTGAGAACAACACTTACTTTTTCACCTAGAAGATCGATAGAAAAAGTTTTTAATATTTTTGCATAGATTGTGTTAGTTAATACGTCAATTATTATTTAATAATGCAACTTTGAAACAATATGTTCTTTAGTTTTCATTAAAAAATATTAAAAAATGAGCAAATGAACGTACACACGTTATTATTAATGTATGAGATTATATAATTCAATTTTTCATTCGATTACATATTTTTAACTGGCTTAAGCTTCAGTAACTTTTTAAGTAACAAATTTGTATTTCAAACGTTTATTTTTAGTTACCTAAAAAAAATAATAAACTAATTGGCTTTGCTTTTGTTTTAAATAATCCAGTGATAAGTTCTAATGTTCACCGAAGCGAACAATAAAAATTGCTATCACAGGGTCCTATTATTTTCTTCAATTTTATACAATATTCATGAAAATAAATATTAAGTGACTGTTTATTTTCATTTAAATAAAAGCACTTCCATAAACTAGTTCTTCAAAAGAAATTTTAAAAATTATTATATTTTTTGACCGAATTATATTTCTCAAATTGATGTCAAAATTTCTATTAATTATTGAAGGTTCCGTAAATCCTATTTTGTCCATTTTGTCCTGTTTTTGAGCAAATACCAATAATCGAATACCAAAATCTAAATTTAGTTCCGCTGAGAAAAGGAAGGATTGAAAGAAGTTTCCGTAAGTATCCTTAAGAATTTTAATATTTTTGTTCATTCGTTTATTCTTGCGACATTTATAAAATATCTAGGAATCATGTTTATAATAGATTTTTCCTTTAAGAAACGATCGACTAGAAACTTTTAAATCCAATTCCTGCGCGAAAAAGAAGTTTTAAAAATGATTAAAGAAATAGATAATGAATATTTCGTTGCCAAGTTTTTCCAAGTAATGGCTATGACAAATCACCAAATTTGCTGCTATAGCTACCTCATCCAACATTGTGACCTGAAATTAGTTATGGAAACCCAAAAGCCCATAGAAAAGTGTCTATATGTAGGTGTAGGAGTGTGTGTGTATGGTGCAGGGAAAATATTTATCTAATAATAAATTCTCGTAAAGAGGATGGAGAGCAGAGGAAGGGACGGCGAGCAGAGGAAGGGACGGCGAGCAGAGGAAGGGATGACTATCAGCCGCAATAGATAGAGCAAGAGGGGATGGCAAAAGGGCGTAGAGGCGGGGTTGGTGGGGTGCGTGTGTCATGTCATTAAAGTTAATGCATTGGAAAATTCGATTATTTACAATTTTTATAACTTCACCATAAATTGATGTCAACGGCTGAGCTTTTAAGCAAACAGGCAAACCAGAAAAACTTGGCTTAAACAGCTGTCAACAAATGGGCTGCGGTTATTTGGGTGACTCTGTGTGTGTTTGTATGGGCGTTGCTCTGGGTGTGTGTGTGTGTGTGTGCGAGTGTATTTGCTTAATTTCAATGTTGAATGTTGAATGCTGAATGGTGGCAAGTAAATGCTTAACTTGAATATGGCTAATATTAGGCCTGACAGCCTTCTTTGAGCTTAGCGTGCAAAAACTTTTTAATCAAAACAGCAAATCGAAAATACACCAAAACGATGAAAAAAGGCCAAAAAGAAAATCCCTACAAAATAAAGATAAACGACTTTACGTTACCCTGTAGTGCACGAAAATTAAGGACTTGCGTAATTACAATTTCTTTTCTACAAACTTATTAAAATTTGTAATGAATTGTTGGTCAAATAGAAACTGTTGGTAAAAGTGTTTTGTTCGTGACCTTCGGACACAATTCCACTCTGTCCCTTTCGAGGAGTCAATGTGTCAGTCATTCCTGTTTTATACTAAGCATTGATGTCCTTAATGTAAATCGATTCACTCAAATTTTAGAGTCCTTCAATCCGTCAATGGCTATCAGCAGATAGTTCTTCTTTTAGCTGATGGCTGATATTTGCTCATTCGAAAGGCCGGGATATACCTTTTAACTTTATAAATAGAGGGTATAGAAAAATGGCAAAGTTTTCAATCTCTCAAAATGTCGAAGCATTTCGACATACTCCAAACCCAAAGTCGACGAAGCTGTCAACAGCCAATTTTGCCAGTTTTGCTTGGCTCTGTGGAAATGTGGAAAAAAAAAATAAAATAAAGTTTTCAACTGCTACCTCGAAACCGTCTTTCACCCCCTCAACGTAACCCACACTTTCTCTATCTCTCCCACTCAATGAGTGTATGTGTGTGTGTACACTATAATTTCTTGTTGAAATTTCTCCATTACTTTTACAGTTCAATGTTTTACTTTTCTGCCGCTATGGACTCAGACTCAGACTCAGAACCAGACCCGAACCCAGAGTCGAACCCATATCCATACTCATACCCTAACCCCGACTGGCACTTGTGCATGGCAAATTTACTTGGTGCGGGGTTCATTTGATTTGCCGAAAAACTTTGGTGGCCACAAAAGTTTGCTTCTTGGCTCCGTCGTTCAATGCATTTGATTTCGTACATGATGAAAGTTTTTCCTGCTTCTACGTGGTGTGTGGGTGTGTGTGGGTCTGTGTGTGTATTTAAGTGCAACATGTTCTTGTTCCACGATGGCAAAATGAACGGCGAGGCCGCTGAATGAAATGTTGACAGAAAGCAAACTGCCAAAAGCTTAACTTAAGCAAAACGTCGAAATATAATTGGCAAAAGGCAAAAAGGAAAAATAAGGAAAATTCTACAAATAGGCAGCAAGTTTATATGTATGTCTGTACGTGTTCGTGTATGTGTTTGTGTATGTATTTGTATGCTCGACGCCCGACAATTGAGCCCAATTATGGGCCAGTCCGCCACTTGCACAATGCCTTTCGAATTGGCGTTTGTGTTGAAAAGTTTAATTGCCTGGCCTGGGCTAACGCTGATTGGCAATACAGTTGCCCACTTACATGGACGTAGTTAACAAAGGGGATGGTGAGGTGGGGTATCAGCAGCGAAAAGCGCACACAACCAAATTATTTATATTGGCAAATTCACTGAACTCGAAACACTTGAGACATTCTAAAGCCCTTTGTCCCTTCGAAATGAAAGTGTTCCTAGTATTTCATTATGCCAATCAATGCTAATTTACCGTTAAATTACTTACTTCTCAGGTGTACCTAAGCTGCACATTGTACACGGCATATACAATACATACATACATACATACATACATACATACATATATGTATATCTTGTTATAGGGATCTATCCATGAGTGGGTCGATGTTCGCATTGAATGACAGCAACAGTTTTCACGAATTGTGATTTGAATACATCTGAATCCCAAAGTTTTTGTTTATTTTATCATATCGCATATAAAAGACCATGTAATGGTGAGCAGGTCCCGTGAATTATGCTGCATATTCTTAATAGGAATAAACAATATATTATATATAATATATACTTGAATTGCCCAATAAACGATTTAAATCTGGTAGCAAGTCATATACAATAGATTTCGATCTGATGGTTCCCATACAAAATATTGTGATGAAATCAATTTGTTGTGCATTTCTTTCGTGCCATTTGTAGTTGGTTAACTGGTTTCAACTGACCGTTATAGTATATATGTATATAGTATGGATTCAACAAAATTTTTTTAAGACATTTTTTATAATGCTTTCAACAATATTCTGTATTTGTGGTGTTCACTGTATCTCAGTTGGAAAATCACACAAATCAAAAACTATTTAAATTTAATAAGTCCTTCCCTAATTATTCCTATCCTGATTGTAATTCTAGTTCTCCCCCTGATTGTTTTTCTTAATATAAAGAAAAATTTTAACTGAACGTTGTTGGGAGACGTTTTTAGAAAATGTGTGCTAAGTTTTAAATTTAACGGTCAAGTAATTTTCAAATAACACGGACTTTAAAAAAGGATTTTGAAGGACAGAAGACTATCTAGATAATGACTTCAAGACTGCAACACAGATCGACTCAAAATTTTGGGAATATGTATACAAATATTTTCGAATGTGCTTATACGGCAATAATATGTTTACATTGTTTTTATTGTATGTATATTTGGTCCAATACTCAAAATTCTTGATTAGAATAAGTCAACAGTAATGTGCTGCTTTAATGGCCAAATTGCACAAATTTGTTTTCAGTTAAAGTGAATCTAAATATCTGCGGTGTTTGGCAGGTATTGTATATTTTTTAATGGAATTTATGAAACGCGAAGTCTTTCTGTAAAAAGAATATTAAACTTACATACATATATCCCCAAGCCTTACTTACCTCTTCTATTTACGATATTTCATATATTAATTATATGAATCAATTTGTCAGAAGTTTGCTTTGCATTGAAGGAAGAATCTGCGACTATATTAATGAAATACATACATATATTCCAATTCAGGACGAGCTGAATTGATGCAGTCGATATCTAGTCTAGAAAAATCGGTTCAAAAAGTGTTCTGGTATAAAAACATTTTTTGTTTGTCAAGCTGGTATCACTTAACATCTTTAAGTTTTATATACTTGATGATTAATATAAATTATTCTGGCAACTATTATCAAAATACTATATCTACCATACAAACATCAGATAAAGGCGGTGTGAAATTCGAATTTTAGGATCTTGGTCAACTGAAAAACAGTTTTGACTTTTTACAAACTTCAGCTGGGCCGAAGTTAGCCTGAGCTCCAAATTATCCTATTTAAAATATATCAACCCCTTGAATTGTAATTTTACCATTTCTATTTTTTACCTTTTTTATGCTACTCACCTCTTCGGTTCCTCCGAATTCCCATTTTCAGAAAATAAAAATAACTATATATTTGTAGTTATTATTTAAATTACATTTATTTTCTCATGATAATCACTGGATTTTTTTTTGTTTTCTGTTTTTTTTTTTGTTTGTTTCAATGTTTTTATGCATTTCTGTGTTTTATCGCTTCTTTGACTTCAATGCAATCATTTGTTTTTATGGCATTCGTTTCTCTACTCCCTTTCCTCTACTTCCTCTTCTTTTTTTGAGTGTTTTTTTTTTAAACTTTTTCATTTTGTGTTTTATATATATTATATTAAATTCATATTCATCAAATTGTTTTGTAAATTGTAAATTTTACATTTATGCGTACGAGCATTTACATTGAAAACTTTTTTTTTCAAATACACATATACATATATGTATATATGCATATATTTCAATTTATATATACATATATGTTTATATATGTGTATAGCAATTTCTGTTTCTGTTCTGGAATATCTTATTATTATATTGTTGGTTTGTTTCTTTTTTTTCGAATGGTTTTTGAATGTGTTTGCCATATGTGAATTATATTAATTAGTTAATGGCCATTATCAGCCATTCAGATTCAGATTCATAGAGATTCGTATATATATATAGAGTTTAATTAAAAATATTTACAGTGGAAAATGTTTAACAGTGTGTGAGTGTGAATGTGTGTGTGCTTGTTGGGAAACCAAATAATAACTTCTTTGTTTATTGTAAAGGAGAAGGAGGATGAGGGGTTTAAACTATTTGGAGGGGATGGCATATATTTTACATACACACAACAAACACATCGAGGAAACGGTGAATCGTATTTTGAGTATATTTTCAAATGGTTTCTTTAGTTTCGAATGGTTATTCGATTATTCACTTGCTATGCTAATGTTAATCTAGGTAATGATTCATTCATTCAAAACTCTATTCAAACTTTCGAAACAGGGTTTCATTTTATTTATTTTATGGTAAATTACGTACTGGCAATGAACGAATTGTTGTAGTTGCTGCTGCATCATTTGATTTCGATTCGATTAAATCTTCTAACATTTACCAATTATTCGGTTTTTGCTTCAAATATATGAATATGTATATATAATATGTGATTAAAGTTGATACTCGAGAAGTTGTACATTTAGTATATTACGTAGATTCTTTTTCATTTTTTGTATTATTCAGAAATTGTCGAATATTATGTGGATAACCGTTTATATCTGGCTCTTTTTTTACGGTTAAAGAAGATTTGCTCAATGTATCAAAAGTTGGACGAGGGGTGGAGGGGAGTGAAAATGGAAAACTGTCGTTTTATTTGTTGTAGTACGCCTCTAAGATTCGTTTATCATATAAATTATACCTTTGCAATATGTTTCAGAAATTGGATGAGATACAATTGAATATATAAACAGCAATTGATGGGATTTATTTCCTTTTAATTTTATTCAATCTCTATGTTTTTAATTCCTTCTCTATAGCTATGTATTTTTGATCAATATAAAGTGTTTGATCAATGATGACTAACCAAATCAGACAAATATACCTTTGAAATCAACTGACCATAGTTTTCTCCAAAAAATTTGTCATAAGAACTCAAACATTTTTGAATGTTTCAATCCTATTCGGATTAATGACTTTAATGATACAGTGAAAACTCCAACAATGGACATCTCTATTCGACGGACAATTTCCTGATATTTTTTTCATATTTTTCGGAACAACTCTTCTCCCTTCGACGGACACCTCTCTTACCTGGACGTGGACACTGTTTGTATGTATGTTGCCCATTGAAGATCACAAAAAAGTTCTTCATTTTTTATATTTTGTATTGATTGCAAGAATCATAGTTATATCGATACTATATCATATGACACAAAAGAAAATCTAAACTGACATCGTTTTAAATAATTTTAAATAATTTCGTTATGCGAAATTCCCATTGAAACACAGGGCTATAGGGTAATTCAGTTTGAATCAAAAATATTCAAATATTCACTTTTCTCTTTTAAAATAGAACTAGTGTAACATAGAAATGATGGATTTCGAAATTTCTGATTTCATTTAATTTAGTTTGAGAACGCAATGTTGCAAGGGTATAGAAACTTCGGTGCACCAAAGTTCTTTAATTTTTTTTCTGCTACTTATTTTATGATTTTTGGCTAATGATTGCTGTAAATAATTATCCTATGGCTAAGACTTTGGGCTGCTGTTGCTGCTGCAATTAATTACCGCTTGATACTGTCAATGGCAGAGTTTAATTGTTAAGCAAACTAAAAACCCTTTTTTCATCTGTCCCCTTTTAACCCCCATTTTTGCCTACGAGTCCTCGAAACATTGCACATTTTTCAGTCAGTTTTATTTTTTTTGTATGCCTTGTTTATATATTTACACAATTTAATTTAATTTCTCTTTCTATATGGATGTGTGGCTTTCTGTGTGTGTGTTTGTGTGTGTGCCATGCCATTTGCAATAAAAATTTATTTACAAACTTAATAACATAATTAATTATTATGGGTTTATATGTATATTTGTTGGGTTCTCTTCTGTTTCAGTTTCTGCTCTGTTTGGACTTGCCTTTTTTTTCTGTGTTCGTTTGTTACTTTGTTGGTTTTGCTTAACATTTTTTATTTTTTATTTTTTTGTCATATATATATACTTATATATGTATCTCTGATCCTTTTAGTTATCAATTAGCAATTAGTAACAGTTTTATAATAGCATTTTAATGCATTTTTGTTTTTATATATTGGTTTTATGGACTGAAAATTGTCTACTTATTATGCAAAAATTGGTTTTCTGCAAGCAAAAGTTTGGTTAGATTTAATCAGTTCACACAAACTAATATATATAATATATATATTTATATATTGAATTGGTTGTTGCTCGGCAAATCAAAGTTAATAACAATTAAAGTTCAACACGATTTCGTTTTCTTTTGTTTTTTTTTTTTACACATTGTAAGTATCAAAATGAAACATATAGTACATATATATTTCTCACTGTACACATAATAATCAAGGGTTAGGAAGGCGGGACTGGGCGGAGAGGGGTTGGGTTCAGGGTTTTGGGGCTGAGGGAAAGATAGCTTCAATCTAAACTAATTGTATGACTTAAATATTAGAATTTGCTTTAGGTATAATTAGTTAATGTAAATGCCTTGCATACATACACACACATACTATATATTGGGTTTTCTGATTGATTTACTCAATTAACTTGATTTTTTTTACACTTGAACCGAGCTTAGCTTAAATTTTGTTCTTTCTTTCTTTTGTTTGTTTTAGTTTGGTATTTTTTAATTTATTTTTTTTTAATGAATTTTTATGATTTTTTTTCATTAGATTTTGCGTATTTTTTTTGTGATTTTTTCATATATATTTTTGGTTTGGTTTAAGGACTAACATTGAAATATAGCTTAGATAGGATTTCGTTTTTTCTTTCCTCATTTCTTCTCTTTCGTTTGCTTTGCACATTTTTCCATATATATATAACTATTTTTATATATATATCATAGATCGGTATTTAGGTTCTTAGGTAAGAAAAATGCGTCTGAGTTGGCCCAGGGGGGTTAAAATAAATAAAGTTGTTACATTTCCTGCTACATTTCTATAATTTGTCTCCAATTTCACTTACCTTACAACAACCGTGTTCAGCAAGAGGCAAGGTGCCAGCATTGACCTAAATATATGCGCCAGGCGATCGGCCGAAGATGTTTTGCGTCGCGATATAGCCGCCATATTGTCGCCTGCAAGTTATAATAATAATAACGGTTAAATTTATTTTTAGCAATTTGCATTTTACATTTTTGCTGTAACATTAACTTGATTGTCACTTGGCATTCCCCATTGCGTTTAATGCCCATTAAATGCAGTGAAGAAAAAGCACTTCGGACTTTACTATATACTTCTTGTTAAAATTATTTGCAGAATTTATTGACAGAATTTTTATTGAAATTATTGCTTATATCATACTATATATTAAAAGGGGGGGAGTCTTTTGAAAAAATTAAATTTTATTATATTTTACTTTATAGTTTCTAGTAAAAACTTCCAAGAGTTGAGCATGTGTTAGCACTAATTACATCTAATTTAGTATTCTAAATTTAATTGAACAATAAAGGATTATAATCCAATTAAAATTATTGCCTAGATCAACTAGTTACTTTCGATTAAAGCGATAAAAGTCGCTAAAAGAAAAGTGTTTCTTTTTTCTCAGGTCAATTTATTAGTTTAGTGTACTTTAATTAAATATTTCTAATTTAATATAAAATCTGAAATCTGAAAATTTGGAAAAAGAACTAAAATTTGTAATTCTCTCAGTTTCTCTCTTCTTTCTTTTATATTTAATAGGATATAGAAACTTCGGTCATGTATAAAGTTAGCCTTTGGCTCTTTGGTTCTAATTTTAATTTAAATAAGCTGACAGGTAGCAGAATTGCAGAAATTGCAGAAATTGCAAAAATTTGCATATTTCCATTTACACTTTCTTATCTATAATATTCTAGTTTGGTTGATGCAAATTGTCACTCCAGATAGATAGACGAGAAACTTACCTTTAGACACGAATACATAAATGCTGGCTGGTTCAGTGTTGCTGGCCGAGCAGGTGTAGTTGCCCGAATCGGTTATTTGTGGCTCACGTATGATCAACCGACTCTGGGTTCTTGGACCAGGTGTTGTCTCAATGGATATATCTCTTCTTGAATCGTAATAGTTGATCAGACGATCGTTTTTCTGCCAGTAAACATACTGCGGTGGTGTTGGACTCTATGGATTGATAAGATCTTTGCATTTTCTAAATTATTTTGGAATATTTGTTAAGCTTTACCTTTTCAATAATGCAAACCAAATTGATTGTTGAGCCCATGTCGACATGCAATTCACCGGAGCCAAGTATAAAGGCCTCTGGAACAACCACTTGCAGATTCACAAAGTGCGAAATGATTCCAGTTGGTGTGGAGACCTGTGTTTGTTTTTGTTTTTATTGATAGAAATACAGATATACATACATATATATATATATATAGATGGTTAGATAGATAGATAGATAGATGGAAGTGCGGCAATTGAGTGTGATTCGTATACGTAATCAACTTGAATGTTGAATGCATCAGTAAACTGAACTCTCTGCTTGCAACTCTAAGGCAAAAGTCGATGCCAAAAATGTTGCTCTGGTGCTCTTTCTCATTGAAATGCAAATCAAACAATTTCAATTTGGCACGCAAAAATGAAACAAAAACGTTATCCCACCCCAAAAGGGTAGGGTGAAAAAGGGTGCCCCCTTCCTTCTAGGATTTCTATATATATTTACGTATGTATCTGGTACTATATACATACATATATATTTAAGTGGAAAAGTGCTTCGAAGCTGCTCTTCCTACACGTTACCAAATATCCGGCAGGCACTAGCAATTGCTACTCCTGGTTCTGGTACTTTTGCAGCTACTTCTGCAGAGCAATGGCAAAGGAAAATAATCATTTTGGCATATTTGCATGCAGTGCTCGTTGCTCCGGAGATGGACGAAAGGACAAACGGACAGACGTGTGGATGGACGAACAGACTGATGGACGGACGGTCGAGTAAACTGACTGAGTGACTCACTGGTATGTGGGCTGGCTTCTTATATTGAAATTGCATGCAAACAATTTTGAAATTGAAGCTACGTTTTTTTTCTCTTATTTTTTTTGAGAGAGTGGTGAGTGGGTTAGGGTAGGGGACGGTGGCTTGATAAGGATAGCCCCTGAATTCTCAATGTTCTTCCACGATATGGCACTTGTGATGCAAACAGAGTTACAGTTACTGTCAAGTGTCCATTGCAGCCAAGTTCGAACTTTGTTGCTCCTCCTCTCATATGTATGTATGTGTGTATGTTTGTATGTTTGTATATACTGTCGTTTTGTCGTTCAAGTTTCCAGCAAGTCACTGGCTAAATTTGTCAATGTCCAGTTGATCTTCCAATGCCAATGCAATATGTTCTCTTAACCTCCATCTCTGTCGCCCAATGTTAAAAAAAAGAAAAATAATAAACTGTTAGACTTGATTTACATATTACAATTAAATCATGGAGAAAAATCCTCGTGTGACATAAAATCAGCGAAACCCAGCCAACAAAAAACTGTAAAAAAAAAATCACAAAAAAAGAAATAAAGCCCCAAAAACCTCAATATTGCGTAACCAAACGAGCGTACACATATATGCAAATGCACTTTAGTTTATTTCAACTGCGCACGCTGTATGCATAAAATATGCATGTGATGTATGTGGAACCATCACCCACTTGTCCACTCTTCCCTGCACCACCGTTGCATTGCAATACCCACCTGGCACTCGTACATTCCGTGATCCCGTCGCTGAACAAACTTTATCTGCAGCGTCCACATGTTGGAACCGGGCGTATGGAGTATCGCGAAACGCTCGTCATTCGTGTAAAGTTGGGCTCCCGATGATAATATGTGCCAGTCTCGACGGCGTATCCAAGATATCTGATTCTGTATAAGTAATACATATATATCAGTATACCAGTCAGTATAGTTCATTTCATTCATTTATTAAGCATAATTGCCAACTAACAGAAGAAAAGTATACAACGAAAAAATAAACACGAAGCGTGTATGAGACATGTCCATTCAATTAGCGAAACACATTGTGTATGCGTGTGAGTGTGCGTGTGTGTGTGTGTGTGTGTGTGAAAAAAGAAGGTGATTATAAAAAGCTCATCAACAACAGTCGCCATGGCCAACACCACCGCCACCACATTGTGGTTGCCATGCTGAGTTTATGGTTTATGTTGCTGTTGCCATTTCCCCTTTCCTCTGCAGTTGCTGGTGGTGTGGGTGTTGCTCCTGTTGCTACTGCTGCTGCTGGTGTTGTTAGCCGCAGTTTGTGTAAAAATAAATTATATCATGATGTTACTTATGGATAAAACTATTTTTAAAAACAAGACAAAAAGGATTACATTAAATTACAATTTCATTGTGTAAACGTCACGAGTAAATGGCGAGAAAAACTGAATGCCACCGAAACAACTAACTTTGCCTTATTACAACACATACCCATATCGCACTATTTGCAGCTAATTTATGAAATTATTTTTATTTGAAAGTTACTTATTATATAGTACATCATCAAACAAGATAAAACACTCTCATTTCTATTAGTAATGCATCCTAATCCCAAGTTTTAAATATGTTAATCTAGTCACTGTGGTATACATACGTTTATCGCTAAAAGGAATAATAGTTTTGAACCTATAATTTTAGTCCAATGGAACCTGTAATTCTTAAACTTAGTTTTTTCAACTTATATTTAAACGAGTGTTTTTTAAAAGAAATTATTGCAATTGTGACTGTAAATAATGTTTTTTTTCTTTTGTTGTATAATGATTGCATATTTGCCAGGATTAACGTATTTATGCGTTTTTTAATTTAATCAAAAAATAATGAATAACTTTGAGTCATCCAGTCATCTCTTTGTTTTGTGAGCAAATTCATTAAAACTAAAAAATAATAAATATGTATTTGGATTACGATGTTCTTGTTAATGTTAAGTTTTATGTATCTAACCTTGTTTATAAAATATATTTGATTACTTAGTGGTTGTAAATATAGTTCTGCCTCTGGACTTTAGATTACTGGGCTCTTTAACGACTGAATAACTTTTCTGCTGTTGCCACAAAGATTATCTTACTTCTCTCAGTGATGCCACCTCGATCGCAATTTAGAGTGACCCTCGTTACACGTATGTATTATAAATCGAATTCTACTGGATGTTACTCATTTTAAACGATTTAATTAAATATTTATAATATTTTTTATTATATTATGTTATAATTTTATTATTAAATATTTATAATATTTATTATAAATATTGAAGCAGGAAACTATTTATATTCTAAGTCTACTTGAAGCTACTTGATGTATTTCAATTATAGATTGGTAGATAAATAATCATAGTTCAACATTCGTATGAACAAGGCACATTATATGTATAATTATTAGATATGCATGTATGTATGTATGTAAATGGATAGATTTATGTTCATACATATGTATGTGTGTATGTATAGAATATGGCCATCTTTGGCAACAGCAAATAAGAACGTTTAGAAAACGATAAAGGAGCATTCGTTAACAAATTGATTCAATGTTCATTCAAGTTATGTGTTTCAAAATGTTAATAGACATTTCATCACATTTTCATTCCTTTTTTGCCTGTTGCGTGTGCCTCCATTGTGGTATTTAATTGCTTGTTAGCTACCCTCCCTTCCTCCTTTCCGCACACACACATACACCCTCATATTGTTAGAAATGTCATTCAGTCGAGGAAAAACGTTTGCTTTTCAACTGCAAATTAAGCGCTTGTTCAGTTTTGTTTTGTTGTTTTTATGTGTGTGTGTGGATGGGAGGGTGTGTGTGTATGTGTATTTCGTGATAGCTGCTTAACAAATTAGACTTTTGCGTGCCATGCAAAAAGAAATGAAAACAAGAATGAGAATGAAAATGGATGAAAAATCTGCATATAGCTAAAAATGCACAGAGATGGGAATGGAATCTGGAAATGAAATAGAATTCATTCTGAAGAGACACTAAACAAAAATGAGAAACTAAATATGCAACGAGGAGAAAGAAGCATAATAATAAGGATTGCAAAAATAAAAGAGAAAGCATAATTAAAACGAATAAGAGAAAGAAAGAGAGAGAGAGAGAGCGGGAGATAGAGACAGAGACAAAAGAGAAAAACAAACCCAATTTACACCCACTCTATCCACGCCGGAGACTTTGCAGACCAGAAAGGCGGTGCCACCAAGCTGGACGGTTGTATTGTGCGCCATCAGCTGTTTAAAGGAAATGAAATGAATAGAGAGAGACAGCACGACACAGAGAGAG
Organism: Drosophila emarginata; assembly: GCA_037075365.1. Lineage (NCBI taxonomy): Eukaryota > Metazoa > Arthropoda > Insecta > Diptera > Drosophilidae > Drosophila > Drosophila emarginata. The sequence goes on from JBAMCD010000324.1 coordinate 5,119,338, forward strand.
AGTGAGAGCGAAAAAGAGAGCGAAAGAGAAAGAAAAATACAAGACAAAAAGTTAAAAGTTCATTTTTTAAAGGAAGAAAAGCGCCAGCCCCCGCCATTGCCCGCTTTTGCCACGTCGCTCAATTAGTCAGTAAAACCAGAAAAAGCAAGGACCTACAAGGACCCAGAATGAACTAGGATCCCATCGTAAGTATGTGCTCGATAACAGGCTAGGGCAGAGGGGCAGTGACAAGTGACTGGCACGGTCTTGAGTTTGGGTTTGGGCTTGGTGTTTGGAGTTCAGTTTCGGGGGGAGGTCTTGGGGTATGGGGTATTGAGGTGGTCCTGTGGTGGTTGTGGCGTGCCTGCTATTTGGATAATTAGATTCGAAGCCAGGGCAGCGAATGAAATATAAATAAGCACTAAAGATTAATTAGTCCTGGCTCGCATTCACTTTGGCCTTCGCGTTCGCTTTGCGTTTCGTCTTCATGTTTCATGGTAATTAGCCTTTATCTGGCATTATCCTGTGCTGCACTTCTTTGCCTTCTTCTTCTTCGTTTTTTCCAGACTAATGCCTGGTGCATTTTTCGTGCCATCAAATTAACATATTGATGGACATGGGGACGTTCGGACATGATAGGGCATCTCTTTTTTAAGCTGACACTGCCGTCCTCCATCAATGGGGTAATGATTCAATGGATATACCAGTTGCAATGGCAGACTGTCAGAGTGTCAGTGGCAGCTGTCGCCTTCCAGTCAATTCAATTTGAATTTAAATTTAAATGGGACTTCATTTCGTTGGATTTTTGGTTTATAGTTTTCAGTTCTCAGCACGTTATTTGCTGTCATTTGGTCAACTTACCTCACTATCCTCAAACATTGGGCTGTCGCTCGAGTCGAGATTATTATCCAATTTTGAATCGGCATTTATACCGCCGCGCATCCATAGCTTCTTCCAATCGTTATCTGTGAGTATTGACTTTTGATCTGCAATCGAAAGGAAACAAAAAAGAAAAACCCCCAAAAGGGATTCACAGTTAGACAATAAGAAATGACAAGTGAACAGGGGAATCTGAAGTGAAAATGCGAATGAGAGCCAAGTGCAATTGCAAATTGTATTAACGTTGAGATTGGCCATTGCAATCAGCTCAATCCATTTGAATCCCCAAACGAATTGTCCAATTGCAACTAGCAAATAAATGCGACTCTTATTCAACCTGCTCCAACTTGCGTAACAGTAAAAATCTGGTTTAGAGGGAAAGGGACCCCCCATTATCTTTTATCATTTCCTGATTGTGTGCTCTCCTTTCTAACAAAAGGAAAATCTTAGCCTGTTGAAATAATAAAGTATTTGATTGACGTCCACCAAGCCCAGCGTGTTATTTATGATTATTGCCGCTTCATAGAATTTATTGATTTCAACGCTTGTTAAACACAAACACAAACACACACACCCACTCAACACACACACAGAGACAAAGAGACACACACATCTATACATCTATATACTATAACACCATTAACATTTTATATTTTGTGTCTATTTTTGTGTTTATTCTTGTCACACGCAATAGGAAATTGAATTGAAATTTAAATGTTTACGAGTTTCCGCCGCCATTGTCTCTCCTTCTTTATCTTTTCTGTTGGATAAATTCTTACAATCTTCTTGTATACCTTTTCATGGCCATCAAAGCAAAACAGACAATAGTTAAATAAACCAAACCATATATTTTTCACATATATTTATATATTATTCGAAAGTGGGAAACAATTTAATGAGATTAAAATAAAGAATACGCATAAAAAGGTTCTATTTTTATGTATGTATAATCTCATATAAGAAACTATTTCATGTTCTGAAGTTCATAAACATTAAGAAACACATTAAATAATCTTGTTTTGAAATATGAATATAAATTATGAATATATTACAAGATTAAAAAGCAGCTTAAAGGGTCTATTGTCTATTTAGCGTTCTTTTTATAGAGAAGGAGTCAATTTATTAGTTATCGAACGGTACAATCTATACCAAACAAAGGAAGTAATTTAATACACACTTAACTATAGTTTATAAAGCCAAACCAAACCGTTAATAGCACAAGGAACTTTTTTTGGCTTTATTTCGAGAATTTTCCAGTTTTATCTTTCAGGGCTTACACAGGTTGAGAATTACAACTACAATTAATGAAATAATGAAGCAAGCAAGTCGTCCCTGCCGACATTGAGTATACCCTGTACCAAGTAAAAGAACTCCATAAAGTCAAAAACGATCAAAATCGCCATCAATTTACAAAAAAAAATTCTCTTAGCTTGCACTGCTTGCCATGCAGCAACAGCGAACGCATGCTATCTCGCTCACACTTAACAGGCCATTTTGCATGGGGCGTTTCAGTACAAAACGGAAATACGTATATCTCCAAAAATTATTGTCCGATTTCGACAAAATTTGGTCAGCTGGTGCATATTGGGTATATTATTAAGTGTGCCAAATAAGAATTCGATATCTTCATTATAGCTCAAGTTATAGTTTTTTCTAAATTACGGGGGCGGAAGTCGGCGTGGCAAAAATTTAAAACAAACTTGACCCGCTTATACAATAGACGGATGTTGACACCAAATTTGGTTGCTCTAGCTCTTATAGTCTCTGAGATCTCGGTGTTCATACGGACGGACGGACGGACAGACGGACGGACGGACGGACGGACGGACAGACGGACATGTCTCAATCGACTTCGCTATTGATACTGATCAAGAATATATATACTTTATAGGGTCGGAAAATTTTCCTTCTGCCTGTTACATACATTTTAGCGACTTTAATATACCCTTTTACCCTATGGGTACAGGGTATAAAAACTTGACACAGCAGATTTTATCTTATAATGGCTTACAAAAAATGGTGAAAAGATTTAAACAATTTGAAAACTATAAATTAATATTCTACAACCAACAGACTGAAGATTATAGTATTAAAATTATGATTTTCTTCACATTAAATCGTATTTTCCAAATAACAAAGAATTGTACAAAAGACAACTAATCATAATCAAGTGATAAATATTAAATCTTGTTTGTAATGATTGAAAAGAAATTACTTTTGAACTCAAATCGGTACAATTTTCGGTAAATTATGTCTAATCAATACTTAGTTAAGCCCTTTAAATTTTGTTATAATTTATGAATTTATGTTTCGGTTATACAGAAATATTCCGATGTAATACATTTACTTTGTAAAGTAGAAAATTAGAGATGGCATCAAAAGTCACACACATATTCGTAATCTTTATGAACTTGTGCCAAAACATTACAAATCGAAATTGCACAACTTTTAGATGTCTATTCGAGGTGTTTGTAATTTGTTTTTGGACTTGGTAATTACACTCATTTTGTATCCACCTGTAAACTTCTCCAATTTTTCCGTTAATTTCCTAATATACTTTCAATCAGTTAGAAGGAAACTTTCACTGCTGAGGGCCAATTGGTATACGCGGCTCGGCTTCCTTTTTTTACCCATTAAACGAAGCTGCGCGTTTATGAGCTTAAGCTTCCTAAATTTAAGTAACTAACAAAGTAAGCTGAAGAAAAAATGTTCGAATACAAGTGAGGGGGGAGGGGGGAGTTGTAACCTGGCCTTACCTATACGGCGAAACAGCAATCAATCAGGCAAACTTTGAAGCGACTCACATGAGCAGCGGCAACAAAAATTTGCCAATTTGTTGTGCGGCAAAAAAAGAAAGAAATCCAAATAAAAAAAGGAAAAAAAAGGAAACACCAGAGAAGAAGAAACATACAAATGCGCAGTGTCGTTGTCTGCCGAGGCTCCTTTCTCCCTAGTTTACCCCCGTTCCCCTCCTTGTAAGCGCTATAAAACACAGCGAAGCGAGCTCACAGTTTTATTGCCTCGTAAATTTTTATAGTTCATACTTTAGGCATGTGCGTATATGCAATGTATGTATGTGTGCCAGTGTCTCTGTGTGTGAGCCAAACAAGATACAAATACAAGTGCACCACAACCACACACACACACAGACACAGAGCATATCTTCCTTTGTTAGCGCCAATGTAATTTATGTATATTGTATTTAGCTCGAGTTGGCTATGTGACGTCAAAAGTTCTCTTGGTCACGCTGCATTGATTTTAAAATATCTACATATATACATACATACGTACATAAGTGTCTGTATATAGTATGTGTATATAATAGATATTTGTATATTTCATTTGCCGCATATTAAAAACAGGCACACAATACTGTCAGCCTATTAATAATAAGACAAGGACAATGCCACTCAATTTGGATCGGCTCGAGTCGACTCGAGCCGACTTTATGAGGGGTCAGGTCGATTTTGTTGGTCGAAAAAACATATATAAATTGTTGATATATTTATATATTTATCTTTGCATTTGTATGCATGACAGGCTCACACACACACGCACATACATAGACTAGGACAAGCTAAAATATATTGCGCATGTTAAGAGGAATGTAAATGCTCTCTTCGACTTAGACACAAAAGCCAAACGAACGATGAACCAACGTCAGCGTTAGCGTCTAAGGTCAAGTGGTTACCCATCCCCCCACCTTATCCCTACCCATTCTCCTTCAATATGATCCCAGAGAGCAGTTAACAGTGGTTGGGATTTAGATGAGGGGGTTGTGGGTGCGAGTGTGGGTGTGGATACGCGATAATAGTGAAAAAACACGCACTGCTAATAAAATGGCTAAAGTCGCGCATCCTGTGCGTTTGCCTTTCTTTCTGCTGCTTTCCTTTCACCGACTTTGGCCTACTGCTACTCTACTACTTACATACGGTACGTGCGCATGTCAGCTGCCTGCGGCTTAGGCGTGTGAATTATATTATGCCTGAAAGTAGGCAACTGTAATAAAACTTGCGCAAAAAGCAATAGAAATGGGAAAAACAGAAGAAAAACAGAGAAAAAAAATAAAACCGAAGAAACGAAAAAAAAATTTCAGTATATACTTACACCACACTACACTTAGCCACCCATCCATCCAACCACCGGATGCCTAAACAAAAAAAAAAAAAAAGAAAAGAAAAAAAAGAAAGAAGAATAAAACGTAGCAAAAACGCCGGCTATAAGTTTTCCGTTTCGTTCATCGCATTTTTCATTCCACATTTGGAGCCCTGCCCTGCCCTGCCTTGCTGCCGCCATGCCCCGATCATTCAACTAACTTGCCACACTGAAAAGCGATAAATAATGAAGTCAGCAAGTGCGGCTGGCATGCTCGCATGTTTATTATTAATAATAAATATTTCTTGTCAATCTTCTCAGTCGGAGCGTTTAAGTTGTATGAGTCAAAGTCACGACATAAGAATTTTATTCCCCTGCCAACCAACCCCCCGTTTGCCATCTATATATTCCTCTGCCATCTTTATTCAAGTTGTTGTTGTTCTTGTTGTTGTGTGCACTTGTCATGTTTCAAATTATTATTTATCTATCTTTGACTCTCCCTCTCTCACTCTGTCTTCTCTCTCTCTTTTTTTTTTTTGCTTTTGCTGTCTCTGTCTCACTTACTCTGTTTTACTTTCACTCTTTGTCTTTGTCTCCATGTCGTCTGGCATTCTGTTAACCTCACCATTCCCCTCCATTCGGATGGGGCGTATGCGTAATATTTTAATGCCCTCTCAATATGTTGGCATTGTCTGGTTCTGGCTGCGAGTGTTAAGCCGGAAAGCTGCTTAAGTTGACGCCCTGTGCTTTGGCTCCCAGTGCTAAGCACTTTTTAAGCTCCCCTCTCTTGCACGGTCCACCACCCCTTCTCATATCCATAACCTGAGCCAAAAAGATCGCGCTTCTAACCTTACATATTCATAGACAAACTCATACTCATACTCATACTCACACACATACTCATACTCGTGTATGCCATGAGCTTAATTTTAAAACCACTAAGCAAATTTGCAAAATGGCTTAAACCAGCTAGCAAGAAACGCAAGAAAAATGAAGCAAAAAGGAACAGCAGCAGCTGTAGCAAGAGAGAAAAGAGTATAAAAGAAAGACATGGTAAATTGCGAAATTGTCACTTTGTGGCTGTGTGTGTGTGTGTGTGTGTGTGTGTGTGTGTGTGTGTGTGTGGCCTTGAGGCTTAAGGCAAATGTGAAACAGAAACAAGAACTGAAACTAGCAAAGCGTAACTTTGTTTAAATAAATTTAAGAATATTTTGCAGAAATCTTTGAAAGGAAATAGTAAGAAATTGGACACATCCTTTCAACAAGTTAAAAGGAGAGTGAGAGAGGAGAGAGTATTAACAGCTTTGTCATGTTACCTTTTGCTTTTTGTCTACTTTGCTTGGTAAATTCTTAAAATATTTACGTATTGCTATTTTCTTACAGCATTTCCCCTTTTGCCCTCCGCAAACATATAAGTATTAACCGAGACTTGCTTTCACTCATTCCCCGTCCCGCCTCGTCTAGCGCACGCACTTTAAAAGTCAATTTACAAAAACTTTTTTTTTTGTTTTGGCTTTCCTTTTTTTTGGAGTTTTTGTTCCTGACAAAAAGATTTGCCAGCCAGCCGACACAAGGTGGAGGCGTCGCAATAAATTTTCAATTTTTGCGCTGTCACGCGAGCTGCCATCCCCCCATATCTTATTCCACTACCCCACCCCCTTCTTTCGACGCTGCCTTTTTCATTTTTTCGCAGCGGCAGCAGGAGCGGAAGGAGGCTGCGAGGTAATGAGCGGACCGCGAGGACTCTTCGATAAGGTGTCGTCGTTGTTGGCGGCTTTTGTGGATAATTTATGCGTAACGCGTTTGGGCCAGCCCCAGAGCAGTGGAAGCAATAGGAAAAGGCGACTTTGACTCTCTGTGTGGTGGGTTCTTTTAGGTCAAAACCAAAGCCACAAGGGCAGCAGGAGGAGCACCAACAACAACAATAACAACAACAACAGCAAGAAGGTGGGTTTCGCCCTCTAACGCTAATCTCTCCCCTGTGTATTTTTCATTATCCTTATTATTTGTGAATGTTACGTGTTGGCCATAACTTAGACGGGCTAACGATGCGTATACGTGACGCGAACACACACACATACACACAAACTCATATTTAGCGAGAGAGGCGACAGCGAGTAGAGCTGGGTGTGGTCTGCTTTTAGGCGTGCAAATTAGCAAAAGGTCAAAAAACGTAAAGAAAAACAAAAAAAAAGACACACACACACACAAAAAGTAAAGGAAGGAAAGAGGACAACCCAACTCAGAAAACGCTGATGAAAAATTAATAAAAATTGTTTAACAAACAATTGGCCAAGCTTTAAATTGTTTACCTGTGCCTAGAGATAATTGCTGAAAGTTTGTTTACTTCTATTTCTCTCACTTTGTCCTGTAAACATTATTTCAAAGGGTATATAAAAAAGTCGCCAAAATGTATAGAAAAATTTATAATCTACCAAGAAGTTTGTACACATATATTGTTGATCTGCTGGGAGTTGTGTCGAACTGCATATTACTTTCTTTTCCATCTATTCTTTAAAGAAATCATAAAAATATTTCTAGGAGGCAAAGAAAAACATTCAAACACCTCAAAAGGTGTATACATATAAAATATATATTTTTAATCTAGATGCTAATTCTTTATAGATTTTGAATATGTTTATATTTTGGTTTTCCATAATTTGGGTATATTGTAGAAATCATAGTATAAAGTATGAAATTAGAAACTAATATTTAAACCGGAATAAAGCTAAAAGTCGTAATCATTGTAGCGTCTTAATGACTCCAATAATATAAGAAATTAAATTCTGTAAACTTATTTAGGATATGTTGAAAACAACTTGCCTTGAAATTTTTTTTACCTAGGTACGCTTTTGCACCATTTGTGTGTTTATTTTATTCCACTTGCTTAGTTTTTCTTTCCTTTTTTTATTTCGCTCTGCTTTTTTTTGTTGCTGTTGGTATTGTTTTGCATTCCATTTACAAAATGAATTGCAAACATTAAAATGTATTCGTATCTTAAACAATTTTTCAAAGTCTTCTCTGTTGCTCTTCGCTCATTCGCTGGTCGGTTGCTTTTCTTATTAATGAAAATATTTTCGGAGTGAAAGTTTTAGCCGCAGGTGCATAATTAGCAGGTCGCTTAGACATAGATTACAAGAGGGGTAGAAGAGAGGAGGGGTGGGTTGGGTGGTAGGGTGGAAAACTGGGGAATATTTAACGTTACTTTGATAATAAAATTTTCTAGCATAATAAATCCGTAAATTGGCAAAGTTTAGCATTAATTGTAGGCTAGAGCTTTCTCTCTATCTATCTATCTCTCTATTTTGTTCATTCCAACTTTTGTCTATCTTTCTATCTCTCATTCGAAACGATTTGTTAGCTTTATGCAAATATTAAAACAAAATAAACTGCTGCATACTTTCAGGTGGAGAGGCATAAATTTCGTTTTAATTTACTTAGCACTTGAAGTTAAGCCTCTCCTTTTGCACCCTGCAATGGCCTTAATTAAATTCGATGGCAAAGCATGGAGCAAAAGTAAATGAAAGAAGGAGAAAACAAAGACGACGAAGAAGGAAATAGTGTATACGCACCTGGCTCCAAAGTGGTGGCCAGCAGCAATGTTGGCAGGCAAAGCAGCAGGATCCGCAGTTCCATCAAATGCATGGGGGGCAGCAGTCGTGGCGGCATTATTTGTGTGCTCTCTCTCTCTCTCTCGCTGTCTCTCTACTGTCTACTATCTCTATCTAGCTCAATGGATCTTGTTGTGTTGTGCGGGGGAATGTTATATCTATTCGGTTTCTCCTACAATGGCAGACAATGGCAGCAACAGGAGCAACATCAGCGGCATCAGCATTAACATCAGCAACAGCAACAGCCGCAGCGGCTCATCGATGCACTTTTCCAAGATGCTGAAGACTGCTGCTGCTGGTGGAGTGGTTGCTATTATATGGGCTGTTGCTTATTAGGGTTAATGGCTTTTTGAATGAACGCGCTGGATCCTTTCAGCTTGGAGGGTACATATGTCTGCCTGACTGCCTTGCCTCTCAGCTATGATGCGCTGATAAATGATGCAGCGTTGCCTCTTTTTTTATTCCTTTTTCTTCTTCTTCTTTAGTCTGGTTGTTGCCTCAAGCTATTGTTATATAGCCGCCTGTCAATGCGTTTGGCCCCTCTCACCGAATAATTTTCACTCTCCTCGTGGTATTCTTGCCACAGCTGCTTTTCTTTTCCGTTCAGAACTTTTTTCTTTTCTTTTTTGTTTCCTTTTCTTTATTTTGTTCACAAGTTGGCTAGTTGGTTGCTGATGTTGTTCTTTTTGTTGTTTGTTTGTTGCGAAGGCAAAACTTCATGCATGTTTTCCATCATTTTTCATGTCACTGCGCGAAGCATTAGCACATTAAGCCACGTTCTTTCCTCGTGTTCTATATGCCAAGAAACAGTACAACAACAAAAAAATTAACACTCGCTTTTTATGAAATTACATTCAATTTGCTGTAGTGGCTATGTTTTGCGCTTTCTTGTTCTCTCTCCCTTTCACGGCGATGATGAATGGTCTCTAATCGTTAATGTCCTTTGAGAGATCTGCAAAGAAAAAAGGAAACCACATAAGTTCATAAATATTTAAATGTATATCGTAACATTTCAAATCAATTTGTTTGTAGTAAATTCTATTATTAAAAGTCTCTTATTTAATTCAGGGGTTTTTTCTTGTTATTTTTTATTTGTTTTCTCTTTTCTATTTCTTTTTTTTTTTTGTTTGTTTCGCTGTACTTCTGTTCGTTGTCTAATTCATTTGCATATAAAATGAAATTTATTTATTATACCAGCTAAATTTGCCACATTATTTATAGGTCAGCTTAGGAGGCAGGAGGGATGAGACGCTGGGAAGAAGAGGGGTCAAAGGGCGAGGAGATTATGCAAAATGCTCTCGTCATGGTCATCCCAATGAATACGAGTATGTCCAACAATTTCTAGCCAACTTAATTCTACTCTCTAGCGGTTGTTGTTCTTGTTGTTTTTCATAAATTTTCCCTTGCTTTTCATTTGGTTTATTTTCCTAAACGCGTGACTGACTTTATTTAGATTTTTATGTTACAAAAAACAAACGAAACAAAAAATAAAAAAAAAATGGAAAAATGGAAACCAACAACAAAAAATCTTACAATAATTCGGAGCGATGACTTGACAATACCCTGTAATTGAATGAACAATTAATGAGGGCCTTTGATCAGTTAATGGAAACCAAGTCAAACCCAGATCAAATATTAATCCCTTTTTGAATTATATATATGAATACTTATATAATATTTAGATAGTCACACATATTGACTTTGGTATACCCTTTTTTTGTCCTAGGGTTACAGGGTATTGGAAATTGGGAACTTGGTCAACAAAAGTTTTTATTGCAGCATCTCATAATTTTTTGTCTGTGTTTGTGGGTATTTTTGTTTTGACTTTCTTTTTTTTTATAGATATATTTTCTTTATCTAGCAAGTCTTTCTTTTAAGTATATACTTCATTTACTTTTTTATATGTATTTGGATATATTTGTTTGAATTTCGGCTGTGGACTTTTATGCGAAAAGTTCCAGCATGCCCATAACAAAAATAATGCTAATGAATATGCCACGCCCACTCCCCGAGCATATGCACATAAATTAAAATTGAAATTTAGCCACAAAAATTACCAAAGCGGTCGCTCATTTTAATTACAAAACAATGTGGCAAGAGAAGTTGCAAATTTTCCGCCATTGCGCAAAAAATATGGTATTTATTTATTTTTTTTTTGTACTATTTGCCATGGTATTTAATTAACACTGTTGTTGTTGTTAATATTACTATAGTTGTTGTTGTTGCTGCTGGTGTTGCTATTGCTGTTGGTAGTATTCATGCGGACAACAAACCAAACATTAGCAAACGTCAAGCGGCCTGAATTTATGACACACTCGTGTGCAATTCATTTAAATTGATAAAGCGAAGTGGGTGGAGGAGGTGGTTAAGGGGAGTGGTTAGTTGTATAGCCTTTTTGGGGGTGTGGCCACTGTGAGATTGTTCGGGAATAGTTGTTATTCTGCTACTTTGCTTCTTTCGCACTTTCTTTCCCCCCATTCTCGCACAAGTATCAAATGCAGCAGTTTAGAGTAATTCGCAGAGTAAATGTCATGCCAGAGGAATGCTTCTTTATGTTTCTCTCTCTCAATGGGTATGTGTGTGTGTTTGGGTGTTGGTGTGAACTATACAACACAACTATGCACTTAAATGCAGTCACGTACACACTTACAGTCACACATATACATACAGGAACGTACATATTATTATCTTGACACAATGGTGCCATAAAACTTAAAGACCCCCACAGCAGTTTTGCCATTGCCTTTGCCTTTGCCTGGGCAAGAACGACAATGAAGGACATCGCATTTTCCATCCCCACCTAGTTTTTTTTTGTTGTTTTTTATACATCCAGAGAAAAGTTGTACTAGGAAAATTGACTTGAAACGGAAAATGTTTGTAATTATGTACACCACCGTACAAGTAATTTACACTCTTTGGGTGAATGGGCTGAAAGTGAAACTCTAAAAAGAAAATTCAATAAAAATTCGAACATTGTTTCGTACATAAATGCTAATGGCTTACTTTAACATACTTCAAGTAAAGTACTTATATTATGCTCTAGAAACTTCATAAAATTAAATGGAGTCACCAAAGCGTTCTTTCAAATTCAGTAAAATAAAAAGAATTTAAACGGAAAATAATGAGATTTAAAAAATATGTAAATTAAAATTTTAATACAGACAATGAATTGAATTGACTCTTTTAATTGAATTCGGAGTAAAAATTCAATGGTTTAAATGCTACAGAAACAAACTTATAAGGTTGGAAGCCGAATTATCCTTTTTAAGTTCGAGTTGAAATTAACCTGTAAAGGCTTTGTTTTAATTTAAACAAATTAAAAGATTTAACTCAGACTTTAGCCCAAGAAATTTACATAGTAAGAACACAAAATAAAGTTTACCCAATATCCAAGATATCGTATGACTATATATAATGTTCTATAGAAACTCTGGCTATAGTAGAAGTTTTACCCAATTTTCTTCATTGGTTCTTTCTTTACTGCTTTCTTTTATATTCTTGTTTGCGAGAGAAATCTGTGACATTTCTTTTTACCGTGAACTTTTGCAATTGTTCCACTTTTCTTCAATTGCATGTAAGTTTCTGTCAGTTGGTATCTAGTTTTTTCTTCAAGTGTAATTCTGCAGCTTTCTTTTCATTCTGCTTGGGTCTGCATATGCGCATTTGTTTGCATTTTGCACAACCCTCAGCAGTTGCCCCCAACTTCCCCGGTATGCTCCGAATCGCCCACGCTTTACCGCTTTGGAGGTTATATGGAAATTGTAATAAGTTGAAAACCAAAAAGCTGATGTCATGAGGTTAGTTGCTGTGGCTCAAGTTTCAAGCGACAATCATGTGCTTTTCTTTTGTGTTTTGTTTTGCTGCCTCTGTTGCTGACCTCATACTTCATTTTGTAGCTTTTGTTTGGCATGTCATCCGACTCTGCCTTTCTCTCTGACTCTGACTATGACTACTGAATGCACGAGTGTGTCTGTGTCCGTGTGTGTGTGTGTGTATGTGTGAGCATTGCATTGGTGTGTTGGTCTTGCATAATGCACTGAGACTGGGACAGCTGAGGCTGTCGGAAATGTAACAGCATGGCCCATTCCCTGCTCCTTCAAAGCCTCGCACTCAGAACTAAACTAACACATGCATAAATATTTCATATGCCTTGTGTATGATTGTTGACAGTAATTGGTTTAGTAGTAGTAAATTATTTAAAGTTAGTTTAGCTGCAGATTAAGTCAAACCACATAAGTAAAGGGGCGTATACTCGATATATTTGTCTACTATAGAATTCAGGAGGCATCACTTTTGATTTTGAAAACTTTTGACCTCAAGTATAATTGAAATCAATTTCCCGTTTTTATAGTGCAATGGTGTTCAATATGGGTGTGACTACACACACACACACACACACACGATAACTTGCAATAATTTTAACTCTTCCAATTCCCTTCTCTTTCCCCTATCTCTCTTTCTGGGTGTGTGCTGATTATCAAGTTGTTGTTGCCCGCATTTTATATACCAGTTTTGGCTTTCCTAATTAGTTGGCATAATTAATGCAATTACAATTAAAAGAGGCGTGGCATCAATAGATGAGGGATATTTTAGATGGGTAATTTTTGAAGCTTTTTGTTCAATGCATTGCAATTGTTCTTGGTTGATTTTCAATTTATGGCGTAATATATGAACTGAACACTATACCCTTCTACCCAATTATCCCCCTTTATCTATCTCTCTCTCTCTGCCTCACTGTTGCTGTTAACAATGAGCATTTTGCGGCCAGTTGCCGGACACGTTCTAGCCACAAATTCAAATGGAAATTGCGCGTAACGCATTGCACTTGAGTGCCTGGCATAAAAATGCGAATTATATGCACATATATATAAATTTCTTTTAAAGTGCCGACAATGTAGTTACATATCGTTAATGGGCTCATATATATACATACATACATGTATGTATATAAATAAAAATATGTGTGTACATGTGTGTGTGTGCGTGGTTGCATTTTGCATCTCTCATGCATTTCCGTTTCCGCTGCATTGCACTTGAATGCCTTTAATTTGGGTTATTTTTATTTACAGTCTTGTGTGGCCTTTTTATGCTCTCTCTTTTGCAAGAGAGAGGGTATATAAAGATCATTTATATCTACATATATTTTTAGTCTAGATCTGGAACTTTATATATATGTATAAAGATCATTGATTTTCCAGATTAATATGACTATCCTTTAGCTAACATAAGATATATATTTTAAATTGTTTGTTCCATGAAACATTCAGAAAATATCATTGACGTACACAGAAATAAAGTTATATTCATTTGAAGCCAAACTTTATTGAACGACGGAAATCGAAAAATAAGCCTTACATTTGATCATTTCATAAAATCTTTTTTACTAAAGGGTATGAAATCGGCACTGTGATTTGCTTTCAGCATTTTTGTCACTGTAAATAATTGATCAATTGTGTGGCCAGTCAAATTGCCACATAAAATTTTGCATTTATTTTAACAAAACAAAAGTAAAACATTTACGCTTTAAGTCTCGCCTTAAGTCGATATAAATGAATGAGGTTGTACGAATTAAAAATGCAAAGGTTGTGTGTGCCAATGAAAAACGAGTAGCAAAAAGAAAATCTTTCGTTATTATGTTTTCATTATGGCCCCAGATGCCTGAAAACGATTGGATAAGTCTGGCCGGAATCAGAGGATCAAGTGGACCACAAGCAAGCACGTGCTTTGGCATATGCATTGCATGTTTGCTCTCTGTTTGCCAGCCTGCAATGAATCCTTGCTGCAAAAAGAAACTTGTTCTTTGGAGTAAAAGCGCAAGGAAAAAAAACAGAAAAAGCATACAAAACTAAGCGTAAAAAGAGTGGGAAGAGAGAAAAGTGGGTAGAGCAACTTGCAAGTTGCAAAAGTTTTTCAATTTAAGCCTTCCACCAGCGTCATGCCACCACTCAGTTAAGCCTCCCTCACAGCTAGTAGCTAGTACCCATAACTTGAAGTTTCTTTTGCTACTGCTGCTGCTGCTTGTTAATTTACCACTAAAAAGTACAATGGCCACGTTTACGTATTTTGTTTTGTTTTGTTTTGTTTGGAATATTTTTTGTATGTGTGCTATTCCATGTCGTGTTTTCATGCAGTTTGTTGAACTTTATTTTAAATCTCACTCATTAAGCTTTAATTAAAATAACCAAAAACGAAATGACAGCCAGCAAAGTTGTCGACAGCTCATTAAGTTGGCATTCGCTTAAGAGCCGAACGCGACCCCCAAAAGTATGCTACAAAAATGTTTAAGACGCCATTTTCCTCTTACCCGCTTTAACTGTATGTGTGTGTGTATGTCTGGGTGTGCGGCTGAGTTGTTTAAAGAAAAATTGGTGGCAGTAATAATAAAAATAAAACTATTTTCAGTGTTTATTTAAGTTTAGAAATTGTACAAATTTTCGTAAATTGTTTTGTGCTTTGCCACGCTTGTTACAGGCCAAAAGGGAAGAAAGTTTGGCCAACCCAAAAAAAAACACCTTATCCTCCTTCACTCTACCACTTGCACCCTCATCTAGGTATTACTTGAATATATGTGCTTTCCCAATCTGACCCACCCCCCTCTCCTATCTCTTGCTTGCTTTTTTCGTGACTGCAGCAAAGTTTTAGTTTGGCAATTTTGCTTTTCCGTTCGTTTCGTAGCGAAATTTTCTTTTTGTTTTTTCTTCATCCCCACCCCCTGTTTTTCTAATATTTATTTTTATTTTTGTTGGGGCAAATTTTTGTTTTTGCTTTTTTTGTTTTGTGCTTTGTTAGTTCCGTTTCCGCTCATAGCCAGCAACACCCGCGCTTCTCCCTGCCGTTCCTCTCTCATGTGGCCTCTGCGCTCCATTTTCATTGCTTTGGTTGCTTCGTTTTTATTTCATGTGGCGTTGTTGTCAACTCATTTCTACGTTCGGTGATTTATTTTCTAAACAATTAAAGAAAAACAACAAGACCAGCAACAGAAAAAGAATATTCTACACACACACACACACACACACACACACACACAGCAGCAGAAACGCAGTGGCAACTGAGCTGACGGTGTGGCAGATAGGCAAACACGTGTGGCAGAGCTTTATGAATTTTTCAGTTGAATTATTTACAGGAAAACGCAGGATAACAGTTTGTGCCGCGGCTCCAGGTGAATTGAAAAACGAACCACCAAAACTTCCAACCAACTGCCAACTGTTTCGTTTATGTTTTTCTTTATTTTCACATTTTTATTTCATTTTGATGTTATTTTTTTTGCTAAATGGCCCCAAACATTTATGCCACACACATTGCAGCAGCAACGCAAATGAAAGCAGACAAAAATATGCCATTTAAATGGCCAAAATACAAAATGGCAGCAAGCAATGCATGAGATTACATTTTTATTTAGGCCATGCAAAACGTAGTTGAACGTGGAGAATTGAAAAGGCGAATGATAACTAATTTTTGTAATTTTTTTTAGGCCAAACCCATAAATCAATCAAGGTGTCATATAAAAGGAAAAGTATTCAAATATGTTATGATGTACAACTAGAAGTTAACAACGACTATATTGAATTTGCAATTTATTTTTGAATAAAATCACATAAAAACTAATATTTCTAATGTATATTTCTATACTCACTTCATTTTATAAATTTAATCAAAACTTCTTGTCAATATTGAATCATTAAATGCAGTCAATCGATTAATTTATATACATATGTATATATGGAAAATAAATATATAAAATATATTTTCCAAATTGCTTGGAATATTTGGAGTGTTTCTTTTTTGACTTAGCTTTTTATTTTCTTAGCACCGCTAAAATATGATTTAAATTTACTTTTATTTTAATCAACAAAAAATATATAAATTCTCTTGGACTTATGGTTTAACAAATATTTTGATGATTTAACTAATATAATGAAAACATTATCGGAATAAAATCGTGCCGAAAAACGGATATAAATTGAGATCTGATAAATTCAAATATTTATGAATTACAGTTTCAAAGCCAACGGACAAAGTTATACTTCATGTATATATTGTGTATACTTTAAAGTATATATATTTATATGTATATAACTATCTTTTGTCATGCTGATCATGATAATTAACATACATACAATGGATTATTACAATATTTATTGCCATACAAATAAACTTTTACTTTGATTTTTAAAAAGATTTTCTTATCTTCTGTTGTCTCTTTTACCTTGCTTAATACACCGTAATCCAACTGCTTAAGCCAATTGGTTAAAAAGCAAAAAGAAAGGAATATCACGAGTTTCTTGAGCAAACTCATTCAGGATAGTTTCTTACGCTGACAGCGTTTGCCGCAGCATAACTAATACAACGTGACTGCAATGTTTTCATACAAAATTAATTTCGCTTTTTGCAAGTTTTTTCCACGTGTCTTTTATTTTTTGTTTTGCGCTTTACTCAACCGAAACATAAATCTTGGCAGGTATTTCATTAAACTTGCGTCAGGCAATGTCGCAGAGCGTCGCTGCTCATAAATAACTATACGTAGTATACAGCCTCGTGAAACCCCGCCCCCACCCACTAGATAGCCACCCACAGCCTGTGGGCTATGCTCGTTGATGTAACCAAGAACTATGCTTCACACCTATGTATGTATGAATGTTTGTATGTATGGATGTAGTCCCACCTATAAAGTCATGTAATCGTCTTCATAATTCGCGCCAAGACAACTCAACTCAGTTCAGTACTTTGCTGCTCAGCTGAAGCCCACTCTCTTCCCACCCATTCCCATTCCTATTCCCTTTCGACATAATGTTTAACGCGACGCTGTGAACAATAAAGCACCTAGAAACACACTGGGGAAGGCGGGAATAACAGGCGGAGTTACAGGAACAGGAACAAGCCATAAGTAGAACTTTTTCCCTGCTCCAGTTCAGCGAAAAACTACTGAAATTATGCGCATTTATCAAAGCAGCCGCAGCAGCAGGAACAGCAGGAACGGCGAACATCGTAGACGAAGACGAA
The DNA here is from genome assembly GCA_037075365.1 of Drosophila emarginata. Taxonomy (NCBI): domain Eukaryota; kingdom Metazoa; phylum Arthropoda; class Insecta; order Diptera; family Drosophilidae; genus Drosophila; species Drosophila emarginata. Next base: position 5,136,902 of record JBAMCD010000324.1, read on the forward strand.
GCCAAAATGAAACCCATCCAGAATGTTGCACAAACGTTCACATATACAAGCGCAATTACATGTAACACACTTACACACACGCATGGGGAAAAGTGCATGCAATTTTGTGTCAGAAATTATAAACTCGACTCACATACAAACACACACGCACAGCAACACACGTGAGCACACACACACAACAAACGAAGGAAAAAGGAGCTAAGGAAAGAAAATGCACAAAGCAAAACGCGCATCTTTAGTCACCTTCGCAGGGAAACTTTGGGAATAGGAACACCTTAGATAACATTGTTCTTTTTACTGGAATTAAACAGCTGAAGTTCTATAAAATATTTCTTGAAATAAAAGGAAACAAAAGGAAATAAAATAATTTTATGCGTTAGCCTAGTTGCATGTCTTAATAACAATTGTATCTTATACGCTATGGAGTACGAGAATATATATATATCTCATTTTAAAGAGAGGAAATATAGGAATATTCATTGCATTAATGTTTATAATTAAATTATTACAACTGTAGTTGTTATCGGTTTTCTAATAATGATATTTCTATGTAGTTTTTGTAATTCAAAACCAGTATTAGAGATTTAACTATAAAATCTATTATATTTTATTGTGTACTTTAATAAATTTGAAACTATATTCTGTAGAATGGCAAAAAACGATGCAAAATAGTAATATATATAAAATATATTTTGTTTAAAAATAGTGTGTCTAACGGGAAGCATTCAAAAAAAATAATAATATTAATAATACTCTCGTTAAACAGCATTTGAAATAATAAAATGTGAGTGCACGAATAAATGTTGGGGTGACTGTATATCCATATATCAAAAATATAATGAAAAATCTACATCAATATAATTGTGGATAATAATTATATGTTGAAAATAAATATTTTCACATAAAGCGTCAACTAGTCAACAACATCATTGAATTATGTATAAGAAAAATGAATTATATGTACATAGATTAGAATTCAAATCTAATAAAGTCTCGGAAACTGTGGGAATGAAACAACATGCTCTAATTTGAGCGGTTTATGATTCAAGTTGCGTCGTGATCTTGTCTGTAAACTCAATATACAAGTATGTTTTCTCTCTCTGAATTTCTCACTAATAGTCAATTATCTTATCTTTTTTTAGTACTTTGATTCCTTTTACTAAATCCTGTATGCCACCCTGTGAATTTTGTCTTATTTCTACTAAAAACTTATTTTCTACTTATTTGAGAAAATAATTATTTAATTTTATTTATTTGATATTAAATCTCACTAGCCCATATCTGAAACATAATTTAAATATTTTGTTTTAAGTCCATCTGATAAATATTAGGATAATCTCTTCGACTAGTTTTCTTTTACTTCTAACTAATTATTTGGTCAATCTTTAATATTCTCTTTAATTTTTATTAAATTTTTAAAGTTGTTCCTAGACAATTCTGGATACAAGCTTGTGTTGGCTACAATGTTTGGCCATCCTTAACCTTAATTCTTATCATCATTGTGGATTCGGTTTTTACTGTTTCTTATGCAAATTGTCGCCTCAGACATTGCCATCGTATTTCATAAATGCATGAAATTAATTTTCCACAACGGCAGCAAAAGCTTTTCCCTTATGTGTTTTTTTGATTGATTGTTTTCACTTTGCAGTGTTGTTGTTGTTGGTGCTATAGCTGGAGGAGAAGAGCTTTGGGCCAAGTTCTGCGTACGTTCTGGATTCTGGTTACAGGCTTCTTTTTTCTCTGAGTGTGTGAGAAATGCATTTGAATTTACAATGTGTCAGCCTCGGGCACCATTAATATAACCTTCTTTTTCTGTGCTCAACACAAAAAAAAGACGAGAAAAAAGAAAAAACCAAAAATATACCGCCCATATATTTATGATGGGCCGGGTCACAAGTTTGGCAATGCATAAATATTTTTCACACTCCTTGCTTAGCCCGAAACGAAAAGCAACGACCAGCATCAGAGCCATCATCTCGGCCAGATAATAACGACTTGAATTTACGATAAACGCTTGCCGTGGCGGATTTGGTTCTTTCTTTTTTTTATTTTTTGTTTATGCCGAGAGAATATCTTCAAGGACAATACGCAGGCGGCATAATGTGAACCGGTTGCCATTAAAAAGGGACCAAAGCGGGGGCATTGGGCACCAGGCATCGGACATTGGGCTTTGGGTTGCGGAAGAAGAAGGAATAAAGGTTATTTGTACCGAACGGCCGGCCGGTTGGCCGCAAATGTTTCTCTTTCGTTTTCGATTAAGCGGCGGAAGTCCGCGACGGAGCGGTTGGCCGTTGGAAGTTGGCGGTGGACATCATTGCCGCCATTAAGCCCTAATGACCGTAATAAATAATAATTTATTTTACCTGCAGGGCAGGCAAAACTTCAGTCGCCCCTCTCCGCCCTCATGTTGGCCACCTTATTCACTTGACATGCATGCGGATTTGAATTTGGTTTAGTTGTTTGGCCTAAAGTTGGTTTCTTTTCGAGTGGCAGCAGTAAAAACAAAAGGTTATTGTTCCATACGCCATATTAATTGTTTTCCTTTTGCTTAGCGGGATTCTTTGGGATTTAAGTGGCATTTTATAGCCGCGGTAAGTACGTGCCAGGATTTCTAAAGATAAACTACAAAGAGCCAAGAAGGGCTTCCTGCTGGTTGGCTTAGCCAATTGTCTGCTTCTTGCTTGTTGGTTCTTGGCTAATTACAAACACACACAACACCAAACCAATCTACGCCAAAACGAAACCCAACCAAACTTTTCTTGGGGTTGGCCTCTAATGCATGCTTATTAAAATTTTCTGTCATTAGAAACAAACGGAAATTGACTCCAGTCTAGGGAAAAATGGGGAAAAAAGGAAGAAGAGGGATGTGGGAGGGAGACCCGAAACAGCCATTGCGTGCAGGTGTCGGCGGCTCTTAATTGTACGCTTTGTCCTCGTCCTCGGTCAGGTCCTGGGGCAGGCCATGCCATGCCTTGCCTTGCCCTGCCTTTTTGGCAAATTAAATTTTATGGTTATTTGACATGAGGCAAATCATTTAATGAGCCGTATTATCGGCTCGGCTTTTTGGGCCATTTAAGTAGTCAGTCTGTCTCTGTCTCTGTCTGTGTGTGTGTGTGTGTGTGGGTCGAAATCAATATAACTAACTGAATGAAATGCGGGCTCACTCAATTGGATTTGTGGTGAGCTGTTGGCTTCAAGTGGAGTTCACCCAACTTGATCATCAACATTTGGTTTGTCTTTGATAGCGGATGGTAGGAAATTTAATTAAATTTCCGCAAAAATAAAAGTACAAAAAAAACTTGCACTAACATGACCGAAAATTTTTTCTTCATCCCAAGAAAAAAAAAAAGTAAGATGCGGAACGGAACGATGCGGGATAAAGAGAATAAAATCAATAGACGACAACGTTGCCCGGAATATGGCCGCCATATGGTGGCTGCACTGAGGCAATAAACATGGGCGTGAAAACCACAAAATTTTATGCAAACTCATAAAATCATTTTTACAGCTAAACAAAACCAAACACATAGCAAAGCAAAGCAAAATGGAGCCAAAATACCAACAAAAAGAATAGAAGGCCCATTGTGGCTACCATCCATAGATGGCCGCATAAAATTCCATAAACAAAAACAACCAGGACAATAACCAAATTTAATGGAAACCGAAGTTTGTACACTCTGGCAAATGTCAGATTTTCTCTCAAAGATATCCCTAAATTGAAATAACACACAAATATATATAATATATACAAATACATTTAATAATAAAACACCTATTAAGTTGTAAAAATGGCTAGCAGACTTGACGACATTAACTTGATACTGTATAATTCAGAACAAGAGGAAACTAAAGTCAAAACCGATTAAAATATGTAAGGCAAATGAGTTATTAAAGTCTGAAAGTGGTTAAAAATTAGCAACATTTTATTCCTTCCATTAAATCAAAGTGGAAAACAAATTTCAGCTACCCCATCCATAACCGAACTATAAATGATATTCAAAAAATTATTTAAGTTAAAGACAGAAAATTACTTTCATCGGAAGTTGTAAAATTGTAACGAAATAATGATTGCAGGAAGAGACTTGAGACATTGCAAGCAAATCTACAAATGGAAGATTTTCCTCTTACAAGATCAACAGCGAACCTAACTTAATCTTGGGTTTTTAATACTCAGCAGGGTATTAATACTTTTAATTATCGAAACTATTAATTTTTATAAGTCATAAACTAAACTAATCTATATAGTATCCCATTACCCATTACATTTGTCATAAACTTTTAAAACTGCCTAAAGCTGATAGGGTTTGTTTTGAATTTAAAATTATTTATTATGACTTGATACTTAAGAGGTAATGGAAAATAAAATCAGTTCAAGAAACTGCTTAATACAGCAGCAAATATATATCTAAGTGATAAAATATAAAATTAATCCAGCTAAATATGTAAGAAAAGTGCCTGCTCCGAAGAGCCTTATAATATAGACCAATCTGGCGGGTCCTCTGATCAACCTATTTGTAGGAGCAAGGAGCTCTTTCTCAATGTAGTTTCGAGTTATATCAGACTAGACTAGTCTATGCACTAGAGATAAAAAAAATCGAATATAGCTATGAAATTTATTGCACTTAAATCCTCATGTAACCATTTTTAATGGCGCCTTCTCAATTTAACAAACCCTTTGCTTTAATTCGAGCATAAAAATATAATAAACTATGCTTCTCTTTAGCGATAATAATAAGGATTTTCTATAAAAGTAATTGACAAACGTCTGCTAAAAATTGTAATACCCTGTCTTAGGGCCGAATAATAAAAACTGCACTAAACCACGATTTTGGTTGAGGATACTGGCCTGGTTCGTTAGTTCGTTGGCTCAATGGTTGGTTCGGCGTTAAAGCCGTATCAATATTTTCTCTAAGGCGATTTCCTAGCTGACCGCAAAATAGCCAATGGATATTTGTTTTCTCGTTCGAACGTTTCGTTTCGTTTTTGGGTTTTTTCAGCCGCTGAAAATGGAGGTCAGGCTAAAGCGAATCGAATAATAGAAATCGAAATCGAAACGAACCATAACTGCCACGCCCAGACTGCCTTAGGTGCCCTTTTTCATCTGTGCATATGTATGTAGTATGTGTGTGTGTGTGTGTGTGTGTGTAGGCCATTCTTTTTTTCTGGTTCTACAGCATTTTTTGGCTGACCTCACAAGGATTTACAAACAAAATAAAAACAGTCATGACTATTGAACTAATATCCTTGCTGGCAAAGGATTTGCCAAGTGCTCCCCAAGCGACACAAATTTGAGTATTTTATGACTAAGCATTATTCGAGGATTCCTTTCTTTTTTTCGCATTTTTCTCTTTGGTTTTTCACTTGTTCGGTTTGCTGCTATTCAAAATGCAGTCTAATTGGGTATGCATAAGGAGCTGTGTTCCTGTGCCGTCTAAATGGGCAAACAAAAGGCACATTCACATTGATGATGCCAGTGAGCTGGAGGGGCTATGAGACGAACATCATCAAACACAACTGTCGCCACATGCATACGTGAACGAAACTCCACTGTTTCCAGTTTCCAGCTTGGCTATTGGCAGTTGCCAGTTGCCAGTTGCCAGTTAGAGTCTATGCCACACCCACTTGGACGCAGCTGTTGCTGGCCTTTGAGTGCCGTTTGCCAACTGCCAGTTGCCGGTTTATTGAAGTTGTCATTGAATTTGGCTAAAGTGTTTACTCACAACTTCAAAGCCGAGCGGCAAGCACAAAACAATGCGACAAAAGCCATGAGAAATATTTACATTTTATTGATTAGCTGACAAGTCAGGCAGTCAGTCAGTTAGTCAGTCAGTCATTCGATGGCATCGGCAGAGGCAAAATTTGCATTTCAAGTAGAAATACTCTTAGAACATTTGCTATTTATTCGTATGTGAGTGACGCAATTCCCCAGTTGGCCATAAACAGCAGCAAGGAGGAGAGACTAGGGGGAGTGGAATAGGGACACACACACACACTCACACATGTTTGTGGCAGGTTAGAATTAAGCAAATCCCAGTTAAGCAATTCGTTCAAGCATGCAAGCATTTATGTTGTATCCAAAGGGTAACAGCGAGACATCAGGGATAAAACAGAGAGACTAAGTTCAAGTTAGAGCTGGAGAACGAGAAAGATGTAAGGAGGAAATCCTTGTAACTTGGCTAGCCGGCATAAGGGGTTCATTAAACTTCCAATGCAGCAGCCCCTATCATATATGTATGTATATGAATACATAAATACATACGTCTATGTATGTATATGTAGTTTCCTAGACATTTTCAATTACCTTCACCTGCAGTCAGCTATAATGCCAAGTGGCTAAAATGACATTTAGTACAGTCAATGCAATGTTTTTCAAAGTTTTCCCTATTTTGTAATTTATAATTATTGCCCGACAATACGAACACAGCAACTGAGGAGCAAACTAAGCAGAGAGCAAAGACTGCATATATGCAATTGGCATACAAAAGCGAATCTCCAATTTTCATTTACAAACTCATTACAAATGCAACATGGCCCAGGGAAGAGACAAGGACCAGGCCCAGCCTTAGCCCATGTTCACTTTAGAGAAATGAAAAGAGAAAAAAAACAAAAATGTTGAAGAGAAAGAGGCGAAAATATTACATTTTGTGCTCGTCATTGCGGCAACATTATTTCTTGAGTTAATTGCGACTGGGATCTTCATCATCATCACCATCGTCATCATCAACATCATCATCGGAGAATGGGGAGCAAGAGACAAACATGTCAGCAGGGAGCAAAAGCAAAATGAGGGGGAGCAGGAGTAAGAGCAATAGGGTGTTACTAGAGGGGACGAGGCTAGTCACAAAGCAAGAGTTTCATTTAAAAAAATAATGAGTTTTCCGGCCAGAGAGAGTGAGAGAGAGAGAGCACTCTCTCATGCAAAACAACAAACAGCAGCAGCAAAAAATTAACTTTCTGCTTTAATTATAAAGCTGACAAAACGCTTGGGAACGCTCTACAAAATATGTAGAGTCAACTCAGGCAAATGAAAGAAGAATTTAAGATAAGGGCAACACCAGGACAACAGTAACACCATCTCACCATCATCATCATCATGGCCATTATCATCATTACCACCAACAGCATCAGCAGCTCCCATTCTTACCGTTTCTCTTCTATCTCCTTTTATTTGGGCAAATGGGTCAGTCGCAGACCCGGAATCCCCAAGAGGACACAATTCCCTAATGCCAACCAAAAAGCAAGGTCGCTTCACGCATACGCCCTGCTGGGCATTGAATATTTTAATTAATTACCTAGCAATCGCAATGGCAAATCAGAAATAAACCAAATAAAAATGATAATGAAAGTTAAAGTGAAAGCAACAAAATATATGTGCAATTATTCAAATGCAAATGAAAGTGGGAAAGTGTAAAAAGTGAAAGTAAATTATTTGCTTTGCCCAAATACTGAGAATAGCTACCACAATTATGTACTTAGGACAAGAATCTGTCTAGAAAAAAAGAATTCTATCTATTCTTTCTTTTTCTTGCATTCTTCAAACAAATGTTATAATGTTATATATATATATATATATATATATATGTATAAATAAATATATTTGTTTCTATTTCAAACTTTTTAAGACGAAAATTTAATTTGCAAAACTTTATTTGCTTAGTCTTCCAAAAATTGCAACTATATTTTAATATTTTAATTATTATTTACAGATTTCAAAGAGGAGCATTTGCTTGTACAAATTATCTCCAACGTTCAAAAAAATACATTTGATATAATCTAAACAAAATCCTTGCCACACAAAGAAGTTTACAGAGAGTTTCTTTTGCAGTTCGAAAATAAAGATTCATGGAAAATCTTTAGCTCTGAAACAAAAAGTTACATAAAAAGTTTTCAGCTTCGATTTAGGCAAAAATTTTCCTAGAAAAAATATTTTGAAAACTTAGGAAAAATTTGTTTTTGGCAGAACAACAGATTTAAGATAAAATATTAAAAAGTTCTTATATTTATAATGAGAATTATACTCAGCTTCATAAAATATTTTGAAATATAAATACGAATATGGGAAAAAATTGGTAAATTGATTTCTTTTTGATTTCAAAAATGTAACTTTAAATTAAATTTATATACTTTATTAAACTTTACTTAACTTTAAATCTGATTTTAAATACAATTACTAGATTGAGAAAATTGTTTTTTAAAATTAGTTTTTTAAGAGAAAAACCTTAAGTTTTATTTAGTGGTCTTGGTTTAGTGTCGATATCTCATCGATGATTTATCGCAGTAAAAATCGGATGGTGTTTATAGATTTATTTATATTATTTTTTAAAACTTTCAGTGAAATTTAAATTTAATTTAAGTCAATTAAATCAGCAATTTGGGTTTGCTTTAGTGACTCATTAAACAATCATGTAAATAGAAAATTATACAAGCATTATCCATGGGGAATATAATATTTCCATTCTAAGCTACTTGTCTTTACAATGTTAACACTTGAATAACCTATATTTTGGCATTGTTTGTAATGCATTTTCCAGCCCAGTTATTGTTGTAGCTTTTGCACAGCATCCGCCATGGAATCTGGCTTAAATATAATAAATAATAAGAAATAATGTAAAGCCAAAATGTCATTCCATTCCAAAATTTTAGTTGGCAACAGTTCTTAACTGTCCGTGTGTGTGTGTGTGTGTATGAGCGATGCTTTTGTTTGGTGAGCATGACAATATCCTTGCCAGGATATGCGAGTACGAACCAAACGATGCAACCCAAAATGAGGCGGCAGAAACGGAAATCATCACAAGTCAACTTTGTGTTTGTATTGCGGAAATTATGCTCGTATTATTTTGTTGTTGGTTGACTTTTCTTCTCTTTTTTTTGGACTTATTCCCTTTCAATTTTTTTTATTATTTTTTTTTTTTTTGCTGTTGGTTGTTTTTATATATTTTTTGTATTGCCTCATTTCGAATGTTTAGTTATTGTTTGGGTTTTGGCTTACACAATCTAAATTCGAATTGCCTTTTGTGGTCTGAGCCAAAGTTGTATATTATCTGTAGGAAACCAACGAAAAGCTTTACCATTACTACCAATGGAATGTTTTTTTATGATCTTTTAAATGTAATTGCCCCACATTATGCAGATGTGTGCTGAATATGTATGGGTTTTAGTTATTTGCTTGCCATAAATACTGACGGGGCAATAAATGAATTGCCATTTCATTTGCAGTTTTCTCAGTCCCCATTCACCGCTCTCATGTGTGTCTCTACATGTGTGTGTGTGTGTGTGTGTGTGTGTGTGGTGTGTTTCTGTGTGTATCGGTGTGTGTGTTAGATTTTCTAACGCGTGTGTTAAAGCATTTGTAAAATTTATCTTTTGTGCATCGTAAATCTTGTTGCCTTTTCAGCATTTTCGTTAAATTTATTTCCTTATTAAAACTTTTTTCTTTTTATTTCATTTGATTTAATTCAACTTGGGATTCCAGGAAAAAGGCTTCGTTTTATATACCCTATACCCAAAGGACAAAATGGGCATGTTAAAGATCGCAAAAGAGTATAAAAGGATGCGTTTACGGTAAATAAAGTAAACATATAACAGCTGAATAAAACTGAATATGTTAGCCGGTTGGTCCATATACATTTATCAATTCTGATTGACTACAAGGTTGGAATATATGCAGGTATACCTATCAAGCAGTAACATTCCCAAATATCGGTTTTGACAAAGTTCTCCTAAGACTAGATTACAAAAACCAAGTTCACAGCTAAATGGCGCCAAGATATTAATACTATATAGGAATGGTAATAAAAAATAGAAGCGAAATAACAAAAGGGCATAAAACTAACAAGATAAGTGGACAACTGCTGGTTTTTTTTTATGAACCGCACATAAACGGAATTTTGTTCGGCAAGGGTCTAAATAAGAAGATGTACAAGAAGAGGGAACCAACCAACTTTAGAGAGTCCAATTTAAAAGTTATGAGAATGGGTTCTACAAGTGCTAAAGGGTATTTCGGAGTCGTTGCTTTGCCCTAGGGTAGGGGCTTGCTTTTTTTTTTTGTTTCTTTGAAAAGGAGACTTGCATATGCTTTAGGTAAATGTGATAAATGTAACGACTATTTGGCTGTGTATTTGGGTGGCTCTCTCTCTCCCTCTCTGTCTTTCTCTCCCTATCTCTATCTGTCTGTTTTCTCTCTTTTCCTTTTATTTTTCTCCCTGTGTCCTTTCTCTCTGTGTATTTTGCCGAGAGTCGAAATAACTAGTTTTGTCGAAAAAGCATTCAACTTTATCGTGCGTTTCCTGGGAAATTAACATGCTGCCTCTGTAAACGTATCCTTGTGTATCCTATTTGGCTCGTTTATTTCACACACACACACACACACACACAGTAATAAAAATAACCTGCTTGTGTTTGTGTGTGTGGCTCAACACTAAACTTTTATTTTAGATTAAGTCAATTTGCCCCGAAAACGTATTTTTCATTTGCCTTTGCTTGGCTGCCCTTTTTATGAACAGCGGCAGCAACAACAACAAAACAAAGAAACACGTTTTCCCAGTACTATATGCGAAAAGCCAAGCATCAAAAACTATTCACATGACGGTTGTCTGCCTGCTGCTGCTTCTGCGATACTCGAAAAAAAATTGAGCCGATGCCATTATTACGTATACGCAACGTGGTCTCGACGGTGTAATCGAGAAAGTTAAATTTCGCACATTTGCCAACCAACTTTGACTTGCCTTTCCCCATGTGTGTGAATATTTGCTTTGATTTCGCAGTATTCACCATACTTTCTCTTGACTTTCCTTTACCTCCCTTAACTGTCCTTTCGTTTCGTTTTGTGTTTTCCATTCAATTTTTGTTTCTCTTCATTTATTTTTTTCTGTTCTGTATATGCGCCAGAGAGTCATTTTGGCCAGCAAGTTTAAAGCACTTGCTATAAATAATGTTTTGTTGAAGCAGCGGCAACAGCCCTTTATTTTACTCTGCTTTTTCCTCTGGTTTTTTAGCCTGATTGCTGGCTGATTTATCCGCTGTCTTTAGGCTAAAGACTTTATTGGAAAAGTTTGATTGGAGCAGTGGATGAAGCCTCTGATGCCGATGCTGTAGCTGAAACTGAAACTCTGCTGCTGCCATTGATTGCTTCATTTTGTGGCTACAATGAGGCTCAATGCCAATGGATGCCAAGGCAGGCACGGGGTAAGGTAGGATTGTTAAAAAAATACAAAAAAAAGAAGCGAAAAAGAAAAAAACGTTGTATGTAACTTGATTGACGTCAACTCGCTGGTCCCATAAATCATGAATGGCTGTGCGCCAATAAGGCACAATTTTGAAATGTTTAAAAATTAATGGCAATGGTACCGAGCAAGTGAAGTCAATCAATAAATGATATGCGTTCGCAAAAAAATATTAAAAAAAAGGCAAAAAGTACTTTAAAAAAAAATTGATATTAAAAATGCATAGAGACACCCGCACAGTGAAGTGAAGCGACAGAAATTTGTTAGGGTGTATTGGGAAAAGCGGAAAATGCCAAATTACATTCCAATTGCAATTGCTAATTGCATTTGTAATAGCTTTTTTACTACCACGCTGAATGGCACCAAGAACTTCGAAACAACAAATTTTAGATAAAACGAGTTAAAAACCTTTAAAAATAAATGGTATTTAAGTTCATTTTGCCTTTTATTTTTATTCCAGTTTTTAATCCTGTTATTATATGTAACTAAAAATATTCCTTTGTACAGCATAACAAATAGTAAAATACGAATTAATTCGATGAGGATAAATTTGAATAAAAATAAAGTTAAGCAAAAATTTCACTACGCTTTAAAATACTAGAACTTTTGCCAAACTGTTTTTTTAAAGCGTTTTTTTTTTATAAAAAACAGTTTATTTAAAAAACTAATAAAACATTTGTAGATTTACTCCCCCAAAGCACAGGTTTGAATGAGCTTCACAAAATATTTTTTATGATTTTCAAAGTTTTAATCAGAGAACAGTTAAGTTTTTAGATATAAGAAGCATAAACAAATTAATAATTAATTTAAAAGATTTTTTTGTGTTAACTCTTTGTAATTGTTTTTGCGCAATATAACAAATACATATAATAAAAATATAATTCTATTTAAAAAGTCCATGATATACTATCTATACAAGCAACTGACTTAGTCAACTAATAAGCCCAGATTAAAATCTCTCTTATATTATTTGTTCATATTTTAGATATATAAATAAATATGGCATAGTAAAATTTCTTTATGACCAATTTTGATATTCTCCCATGGTTTTTAAGTCTTCCAGAAACTGCAAAGGCATAAAAAATTTGTCCCGACAGAATATTTTTTTTATTATATGAGCTGAAAAATTTATGCAGGGTAGCCGTGTTTCATTGTTTTACTATAAATATACAAAAACCTCTTTTTTTGGCAGGAGGAGACGGTCCCACTGCGCCAATTTTTTGTACGTAAAAATTTGATCTGTCGAAAAAAACAATCTGCAATTGGTTTATTAAAAATTCGTTTAACTATTGTTATCGATAAAAAAAACTTATCGATATACGAGTTTAACAAATAATAAAAACATAAAGTATCAGAGTGTCAATATGGTTATAGACCGAATTGGTTGAATTTATTACGCAATATATAAATCAAGTGTTTCATTATGTGGCAACTCTCAGGCTTTCTCTTCTCTCTACCTTAATGAAAAAGTACATAAAAATGCATTACCTGCAGAGTGAGAGAGAGAGAGAGAGCCAGGCAGTCAGTCAAAGAGCCAGACACCCAGCCGGAGGGATTAGTTCTTTCTCTAAAAAATAACAAACGCCCCGAGACTTGTCTTTTAATTACCGTAAGCAAAACACAAAGAAAAAAAAACAAAAACAAATCCCGGGTTAAACAGCTGCCAACAGCAGCAAGTAAGGATAACGAGAACCTGGCTAAAATCCGTTTTAATTCTGCCACAATTATCAACGCGTCTGGCATATGCAATTGAATCCTGCCCCCTCAAACCTGCCGCAGACCAAATTTACCTCTGCTCCTGCTTTGTCTATGGAATGACAACAACAACAACAACAACAGTCTAACACCAAGGTGGAAATTCTTATTGTGCCTCTGCAGCTGCTGCTCTTACTGATGATACTGTTAAGATGGAAACCGAGTTTGGCCAAGATGTAGATGAGAACTGAGTCCTGTTGGCAATGGCATTTTGGCTTACACTTTGTGGTTGACCCCGGCTTTTCTTCACCTCTCGTTCGCACATTCTATTTACTTGTTACGGCTGTTGTTTTGCTGTTGTTTTGCTCATTGTTTGTTTGTTTATGGCCTTTTGTTGCTAATGATTGCCGGCAGGCGCCCAAGTGCCTTTGCGCCTTCATTGTGGTTTTTCCATATGAGATTTGCAAATTGCCTTTTATAATATTTAATATGCCGTAGCAGGCCAACACCAACAGCAATAACAACAACAGCAACAACAACAACAACAACAGCTTGTGCCAGGCCGTTTTCTACTTTCATTTTATGTCTTTTACAACACTTTTATTACTTAATATGGCAAAAAAAAAAGAAAAAGAAACCAAGCAAATTGTCGCCTTGTTGTGTTCTCTTACCAAGCTGTTGGGCCTTTTCAATTTGGTTGCCTCTTTAAATGGCCGGAAACTGTTGATGCCATTATGTGGAAAAGAGGCTAAAACTTGAAAAGATACTCATAGTGGATGTTCCTAATGTTTCCTCAAGAGATTTTAATATGCAATTAATGTGCTCGGGCATATGACAGCTATGGAAAGAGGGAGCGGCCAGAGGGTGTCCTTATTTATTTGTTTTAATAAATATATTTATATGTACAGTGTATACAGTTACATAAATCATATATGGTACATGCATATGGCTCGTTTCGGTTTTGCCAGCCTCACGGCCAATGTAAATAAATCAGCATGAATGTCAAACTTGGTGCCTGCAGTGCCAACGCCATAGTCCCCACCCCCTCCATATCTCACTGACACCCTTTTACCATCCCCCTATAGTACCTCTATCCCTCAGCCAGATCCTTATGCCACTCTTGACTTCACTCTATCCATACATATGAGGCTATGTCCCAGTTTCATTTACCCCAGCCGCAGACTGCTTCAAGTGGCTCTGTGGCTGATTGAAACGCCTTCACTCAATCCACCCACCATCTCATACCACCACCACCACTTTCCCTTCACCCATCTCCTTCTGCTTCTACTCAAGTGGTGCGAGTTGGCTTTTATGCTTTAACTCTTCTTAAGTTGACGTTTTTACACTTGGGCCATGGCAGATAGTGCCAGATCCACTTAGCATCAGTTGGTTTTTGGACCGAAGATAACAGAAAAACTTCACCAATTACAATCGCCTTAAAAACTAAACCAACTTGAACAAACTTATTAGAAATTTGACAAGTTTATTCTAACCGAAATCTCAACTGGGTCAAGGAAAACCTTAAATACTTTTCCCAATTACAAATACATACTATAATAATTGAAAATTGTTGTAAGAGAAACATGGAAGCAAAATTTCTCGTAATTTATCAGTGGAATATCTACTTAGTTTGGTGTAAATATGGAATCATTATATGGATTTGAGTCATAGTGTATTACGGAGAGAATTATAAGACAGGATATTTTGATTAGAATTCATTTACATGGAGAATCCATCATTAAAAAACTACTATTGGTATTATTTTGAAAAAACCGACCTGGATGCTTGACCTGGAAAGAAATATTCTGGAAAAAAGTACAAACAGTGAAGACAAGAATTCTATCCCGATAAAGTATATGAAATAAAATGTTTCCTGAGCAGGAAATTAATTATAAAATAATCAAGGGAAAAAGAAAGAATTATTCGAGCACTTCTAAATTTTCAAAGATTTTTTAGTATATTTTATCTTTAGTTTATAATAAGCTCCGATCGCAAAATCGGTTCATTAATTTATTAATTTAAAAATTGGATAACGCTTAACGGAATTGGAAAATTGTCGAATAGATCGATAGAGAGGGAGAGTGGGGATTACTAATAAAAGGGGACAATTTGTATTAGCAATAGAATGGAATAGAATAGAAATTCTAATTACCATACAATAGATAAAATTTTTAAAAATCTGGAAAACTGCATCGGCACATGCAATAGAATGATAGAGATTTTAACCTTATTAACTATAAAATGCCGTTAATGTTAAACTAATATTTATATGAAGAACTATTCTAGATTTATGTCACTGCAAGAAGATAGGAGAATAAGAATGAAATTTATTGTTAAAAACAAATAAAATAAATTGCTGAATAAAATGTTTATGCAAATTTTTGTTGATAATATAATCTTCTGGTAAGTCCTTGGCCAAACTGATGGCAAATGTTTAGTTGGTATTTTTCCATGGACAAACTTTTTTTTCCCTGCCACAGCACCAACCCCTCCCCATTTCCCTCGACTTAGCCAGTGGTTTGCTATCGAAGCATGCCACTAGTTCTAACAAACTGACGAGTTGTGTATTAATAACAGTAGCAACAACAAACAAGATTTATTATGCCTGCATGGAGAAAGTTTCGTGTTGCCAACAGCAGCGGCAACGGCAGCAGCAGGAGAAGGAGAAGGAGTAGTAGGAATAGAAACAATCGTTGGAGCTGGGGACTGGACACAATAGCAGCTGTTGTCCCTGGACCTATCAATACCAAATTGCAGTCACTTAAAATATGCTTAAAGTTGTCCAAAATAAAACAGAGAGAAACAAAAATGCTGCCAGCTTGATTATATTCACCAAATTAGGCTTGTTGTTGTTGGTGTCGGAGTTGCTTTTCGGTTTGGGGTTCGGCTAATGTGCAGTCATTAGGGCTCAGGGGTTTCCATTTTTTCCCATTTTCCCTTTTTCGTTGTTGTTGTGTTTACCAGCAAATAAAAATAAATTTAAACAAAATAAAAGAGGAGAGAGCATGGGAATGAAGGCAAGACGAGAAAAAAAGGCGAAGCAGACAGCAGCCAACGCAAATTATGCAGCCATGCGTATAATTAATCTGTTAGCATTAATTGCGGCAAAGGCTGCAAAACCGCAACGCTAGCGGAAACCAGGAACAGGAAGAAGAGGGCAGGAGACAGAGGCGGCGGGGGCGAGAGGTATAGCAAGTAAAAAGAAATCCTGAAATTATTTTAACGCTCAGCGCGGCGAGATAAACTAATGCGATCTACCATCCTGACACAAACTCCTCTGTCTCCTTATGCCACTCCTCCGACACTTCCTTCATGGCGGCGATGAGAGAGAAAGAGAGAGAGAGAGACCGAGAGGATGACGCTCCATTGCCGATGTCATGGCCTGTTTCTGTTTTTGTGCACGCTTAAATGTCATTGGTAGCCAGTCAAGCGTGGCAGCCAAATATAAATCCTAGCAAGGACGACAACAAAACAGTTTATTGAGCGATCAACAGAATGGAGGAAAGATGCGTTCTATTTGTGGTGTATTGGGCGTGGCCATTTAAAGCTGATTGGCCCAACTAAATGTGCTTTAAATGGCTTTGAAACTTGTCAAGCAGCAGATGAGATGAGAGCCAGCCAGACGGCCGGGTCTATAGAGTCTGAGACGCAGGCGTAATTAATTGCTGACCAAGTTGAGCACACGCCAACACATTCTCACCTGGCCTGGACAGGCAAAGGTGAGGCGTGGGGCAAGGTGCATAAAAGAAAAACGACTGCACAATTTATAAAAGTCAACACTTGAACACGTTTCAGCATTTCAGAGAACCTACGTTGCCGGCGCCTGCTTCTTCTACTTTTCCCACTTTTCCTTCTGCCAGCACTTCATTTTATTATCAAGCGTATTTCTGCACGTAATTGTTTTGACGTCACTTTTTTTTTTTGTTTGCAAATTGTCCTTTTCTCTGCACCTACTACTGACTATCCGACTATACGGTCGGCCTCCTCCCACATCCTTGTTGACAACGACCCCAGAGTTGACTTTATCGAGCATTTGCAACTGGTTCATTAACAAAACAATAAAAAGAAAAACTATTGCAATTAATTTCCATGTGTCAGCTCGAGTCAGTCAACGGGAAATTGCTGACAAACATGCACCGAACACATGGCGTATGGGTGATATTAGTAGAACACAACAATTTGTCTAAATTTATATTACCTTCGGTTGCTAAAGGAAAAGGATCAACCTATGCAAATAGACTACATGGGTTTAACAATAATTATATCTTCCACTATGAGATCAGAGATACGAGATAAGAATGGCTGGAACTATCGAAGTATGGCTTCTGCCGTATTCATATCAAAGATTTTATCTGTTTTCTTTAGAACAACAAATGATGAGTCATTGTTATTGTTGTTAGTTTACAGAGGATACCAATTCTTAAAAAAATTAAATAATTTAATCCAGTCATAATGTTGTATAATAGTATTTTTGTGTCTAATCCTTCAGTTTTAAGACATTTTCATTTTCTTTACACCATAAGCTATGATATGGTTAAATTTTAATGCTTTTCTCTGGAAAATTTATTTACTTCAGGAACTTTAAAAAATATAATAATAAATACTTAAAAACATTTATAGAAAGAGGAAAATCTAAATGAAAAACAAAAGATTTAATCTGCAAATAGCTTACAAACAGAGCTTTAGCTTTTCTCAAATCGATAAATTGATATCGATAAAAGGTAATTATTCTATTGTAATCGATGATTTCTCCACCTCTTGTACAAATTATTCCAAATTCGACTCTTTTATATAACTTTTTGTTAAATTGTTTTCAATAAATTTTGTTAAACTTTGTTTTTGCCAAGTGTATGCAATTACTCCGGTCATGATTCATAATTTAGGCCACTGTGTTGATTATGGTCATTACGCCAAATGGTTTGTAAATCATGGCCTAATTGATGGGTTGGTGTTCATGTTTCTTTTTTATTTTGTTATTGTTGTTCTTGTTGTACTTACTTGTCCGCTAACCAATCATCAATATGATTAACTGGAAATAGATGAAATCAACATTTGTTTTAGATATCATATCGCAAAATTATAACCAAATTGGGTAGAAGAAGGCAAACAAGAGTTTAATTTACAGACAGGATCAAAGTGCAGGCCTAAAGCTTAAATAAATATGTTGCCAAAAGGGGCAAAGGGCCATAAGAGGGAGCCAAACTGCGTATGCAAAACAAACATTCACCCATAGTCCCCTCAAACACACTCACATGTGGGTGTGCGTGTGTGTGTGTGTGTGTGTGTGTATGTGGGTCCATTGACATTGAACTGCGCTGATTGCCGCCTGCTGAGTCAGCTCTGTTAGCGATTCGCATGAGTGACATTAGAGTCTCGGCTGGGTGGAGGCTTAGAGGGTTTAGAGAGAGGGGTATATTTGAAACTGAATCTGAATCTGGGTCTTTTTTTTTTGTTGTCTGGTGCTTTTGGCAGAGCTTAAGTGCAATCAACGCTGGCTAAAGTCCTCGTTCTGGTTGAGTCCCTCACATCTCGTCAGCAACATCATCATTCTCAGCGCCGCTTTGACTTCAATGGAGTTTGTCATGTCATTCAGTTGGCCCAGGCCTATTGCCACTCCCACATTTTGGCATCAATGGATGCCAGGATTCCTCTCACTCTCTCTCTCTCGCACTCTATCTAATCCTCTTCACTTGCTGCGTGTTTGCCCATAATTAAATGTTACAACTCTTCTCTTCAATTAATTATTGGCAATGGTCTAGGCTCCTTGCAACAGCAATTACAACAACAACAACAACAACAACAACAGAAACAACAACCAAAAACACAAAAACAAAAAAAAATGAAATAAATTAATTATGCTCGCCTGGCTAAGCGACAAGCCTTTTGCAAAATAATTAAAAAAGGACATGCTGGCCCAATCTGAAAAAGTAATTATTTGCCTGCCTTCTCATCGAGTCGCGAGTCGAGTTGAGCCGAGTTAGGCCAAAACTTTTCCAGCGAATTAAAATTAATGAAAATAAATTTTCAAAATTGTTGCCAACCCTTTCATTTCGTTATTCTTTTGCCAATCCCCCAACCCTTAAAAAACCCCTTCGTTCAAGTTGACTCTTGAAAATGATTTGAGTGTAATAAAGCAAGGCAAAAAAAAAAAAAAACAAAAAAAGAGAAACAGAAAAGGGAGTAGCAAAAGGACGAAGAAGGGTTCAACCCAGGCACTTTCTGTGCCAGCCTATGCCCTGAACTGACTTGGCACATGAAAGCACTTAAGAAATTTTCCTTCTTGTTCTCAATCTTGTATTTTGCGAGGTCATTTCGCAAGGGTCAGCAAGAAAAAAGGGTGAAGATTGAGGGGCTGGGCGGAGTACTCGCCTTTTCAACTTTGTCCGATCGGACAAAATCTTTGCCATCCTTGTGCAAATGGGAAAACAAAACAATGCCCAATGCTAATCTTCAACTTGAATCGGGGTTTTCGTATTAAACTAATTAAATATTCGATTAGCGCCACCAGCTGACAAATTAATATCCATTAACCTTTGGGGTCAGCCCGAAAACCCAATACAAAGAAAAATTGTTTTTCTTTTTTTTGTTTTCCCTTATTTTTCTTTTGTGATTTTTTAACAGTTTTTGTGATTCGTTTTAGTGTGCAATTGCATAATTTATAAGGAATGCTTTTCCTATTCATGTAACCAGATTGTAACTGTCCGTAGCCGTGTCCTGTTCATGTCCGTATGCATGTTCTTGTTAGGGGATCGGCAGGTCATTATGCGTACTAATGCTAAATCTAATCCTCGCATGTCCTTTCTACCATGTATCGTTTTATTTTTGCATGAACTTTTAATGCGTTGGCCAACACAAACTCTCAGCCATTTGTTTATTTAATTAAGCTCATTACATGGTCGAGGATTTGCTGCCACATTTCCAACTCCAACTTCATTCCCTGCTCCCCTCTCTCTCTCTCCCTCTCTCTCTTTTCACTTTCTCTCGTCCTGCCTAACATCCTTCCATATGTTTTTTTCTCCACACTCACCCATGCATAATTAATGGGCTAACACTGCTCCTGCTCTGATTATGAGCATATTGAGCCTGATGTGTGTGTGTATCCTTCTATCTATCTGTGTGTGTCTGTGTGTGTAAGGGTCCTTTTAGTAACACAAATCCTTGGCAGTGCCTTTGACATATGTTTTGTAAAAGATTCTCTCTCTTTTTTCTGTTTTTGTTTTTGTTTGCTTGACATTTAAAACGCCTAATTAGCTGCGAGCTGCGAGCAGTTGTCCTGCTCCTGTCGTTGATCCTGATCCTATTTCTCGTTCTCATTCTAATGAAATTATTGGAGCATAAGTGTAGCAGGGTGCTTATTATAGTCAATGGCAGACAAATTTAATTTATTCAAAATAATACACATTGTTTGTGTATGTGTGTCCTTGCCAAAACTTTGACCACACACACAGACGCACACTCACACACACATGCATGTAAAATGTTTGGGCCCCTAAAATTACACCAATCTAAACCCGCCCCCCTTCACCCATTTTGTCATGGTAATTTTCACGCATGAGCACACCTTTTGGTCAGCATGTTATTTTTGAGCTAAAGGAATGGCCAAACAGCCACAGATCCTTGACCACTTGCAGTCGCCCAATTTCATTTGAATTGTCCCTTATTTGATTCTTCTTCTTCGTTTTTTTTTTATTTATCTTCTCAACAAAAAGGTCAGCCATAAATTAGTGCACTTCCTGCAAGAATTATTTTGGAGTTGTGGTAGGGACTAATCCTCTCAAGTTTATTGAACTTTATGAGCTTGGATTACATGTGCTGCAGCCTTAACTTAGCCTCAAATGCCAGGATGAATACCGGGAGTAACTGGCAATTTATGAGCCTACGTGTGTGACTGACTGACAAGTTTATGTTTTCATTTTTACTTGGGCCTCATAAATTTTCCCACCAATACTTGAAGATTTACTTACGAGTTAAAAATGTTTGCCACTGTGAACTGGGTCATAAATTTCGTGACTGGGCGAGTGGCGAGCGGCTAGCGACGAGTGGCGAGTGACGAATGAAACGACTGATAAATGGCAATTTGAGCTAAATTATGTTGGGGTCTATTGAAATGCGAGAGGCAAATTAAAACCAGAGCTGCTATTTTTACCTTGTTTAATATAATAAACATTAGACACACTTGGCTGAGGCTAACTTCGATTTTAGTCCTCTCGCCTCAGTTCCTTACCCATATAAAGGATGGTGGCGGGAGAAGTGCTGTGTTAGATGATGCTGCTTTAATTTTTATTTATTTTACTCGGGAAACTGGGTGTTTACTTTGTGTTTCTGTTTTACAGCCATTAAATGAATTAATGTGTGTATATGGATGTGGATCTGTAAGCGAGAGTAGACCGGAACGTGGCGAAACGGCCGCCTTCTCGCAGTGAGTTGGATATTTTTTTCTTTTTTGTTTCCTTGTTGTTGGTATGGATTGTGGGTTAGGGTGGGGAGGGGGTTACGGAATAGGGATATAGCAGAAAGGCAAACTTTTTGCTGTCTAAACATGCAGACAGCCGGAAAAAACAGACCAAAGATGGAATGGAATGGAATGATATTAAAGGGGTATAAAAGGGGGAAGAATGGGAGAATCGAGATGTTGTGTAAAGTGAAAATGGGCTAACACACACAAACACTCACTCACACACACACACACAGTGTGTTTTGCTTAGCACAAAACTTTACTTTAGCTCCACTTTATTTTACTTAACTGTAAGCAAAGAGAGAGAGAGAGAGAGAGAGAGAGAGGGAAAGGGAGAGGGAGAGGGAGCAGAAAATAAAAGGAGAAGCCTTTTTTCCACTGACCACTCCACGGATCAACTCAACTGAATTTATACTGAGAATTGTGCCTGAGTCCTGAGCCTTTAAAGTACTGAAATTGAATTTGCCATTTTTAGTTGTTGTTTTGGCCATATTTGTTGTTGTTGCTGATGCTTTCTTTTTGTAGTTGCTAGCCTTTTGCACTTTGGCTGCATTTATTCCCGCTACTGGCCACTGTTGCGATGGCTGCCAAGTTGCTTTGCTCATTGTAACGGAATGACCAATTTTTGTGATTTTCAATTAAGTTAACTATAACGGAGAGAGAGAGAGAGAGAGAGAGAGGATGGACACAAGTTGCAATTCTCGCTGCCTGCTTGTATTTTTGTAGCAGTTTAAACAGCTGCCGGGTTGCATTTGTTCAACCAATCACAGTCAGGAACAGCAACAGCTTCAGTTCCTGCTCCACTTGCACGTTTTCTTTGCGGCTAGCCGGAGCTCTCGGCACCATTAGCTTGGAAAATTTATCTACATGCACTTGACAGGTGGTAGTTGTAATGGGGTGGGGGGAGGGGAGGAGGTTTGGAATAGCCGTGTCCATTCTACTACAACTTGATTTAGTTGGCTTGGGCAACTTGGGTCCAGTAGCTACAGCTGCCACATTAAATTGGACCGCCACTTGACGTGGCATGCAGTTTACACATGCTCCCTCTCCTCCCACTTCCCACTCTTCCTCCATCTGTCTCTCTCTCTTTCTGTTAGTCACTGTAGGATTGCTCACGGGCAATTGATGTTGATGCTGTGTGGTCTCTGCTAAAAGCTCACTGCCAAATTGGCTAAAATTCAATAAGTTAATGGGCAGGCACTTTCCACTCATCTATACGCCCCTCCTTCCCGCTGATTGACAGCTGCAGGCTGTCAGCATTACTCGATGCCAGGCAAACTAATTTCATTTTGCATGTGGCAAATGTTTAGTCTACAAAATTTCACTCTCTCTCTCTCCCTCTGATTGTTAGTGGCTGTGTGTGTGTGTGGGTGTTAATTTCTGACTGACTGTGGCTTTAACTTGTTGCCAGTTATCACTTACATTGGTTACACTTCATTTACCGAAAAACCAAAACCAACTTCAAATGTCATTTGTACTTGTCATTTCGACAATTGACAAAATGACAAACGGAGTTTGAGTTTAGTTTGAAAATATAGTAAAATTCAATGCCAATAAGAAGATTGACAACAATGTAAATTATAAAAATGTCACAAGGTATTCCCTTTCCATACATAATTCATGAACGTATGGATGGATGCCACCATGGAGTCCTAGAAACGGCAGCAATTCATCACACGTGAATCGTCAGCAGCAGCAGCAGCAGCGGCGGTGGCAAATGAAAACCCTTTTAAGATGTCAAGTTGCGTTTTTGTTTCGATTCACCATCAGCTACCCCTGCCCACTTTCAGATAGCTCCATAGATGCGTCTCTAATGAATGCTGACACTGATTCGTATGCGAAGAATTTTATGCTCCTCCCATTTCTCTCCCCCTCCCTCTCCCTCTCCCTCTACCAATAGTGTTGCAGCCTCTGACATTTTCTTTCCGCCTTTGGCTTTGCTGCTGCTGCTTCTTCTGTTTTCATACTCAATTAGCCTTGACAGTGATTAATATTGACCGTAATTTCATTAAATCGCCTTTTGATATGACCTCACACAGAGACACACACACACACACACGCATCTCGGAGTCATGTGACCACGCCCATGGGTCCAGGCTATGTGACATAATTTCGTTACAATTTCGTGTCTTTTGTGAGTATTTGGGCCCAGTGTCTTTTTTTGCAGTTAAAAACAATGTGTGTGTGTGTGTGTGTGTGCGTGTGTATGGCTTGAAACCACTTGGCCATCATCATTAATTCGTCCTGCCATGCCTTGCATATTTTCGAGCATCCTTTAAAGCCATATTAATGATGCGGCTTAATTGTTTTTAACACAAACGCCATTAAATCACCCAAAAGAACAATAAAAAATTATACAAACTGCCGCTTATACTATCAAAAAGACCAATTTAGTCAATTTTAATTGCCAAAAAATTTATTAAAACCGAATGACAATAATTTTGTCTTTTTTTTGCTGTGAATAAATTACAAATATATCATTTGTGTTACCGGGAATTTTCACCTTGTTGCCAAGGGCCAAACTAATTGATTCATTTAAATATTAATAAGTCAAAATGTTAGTTTTTCCATTTAGTTGGCAAGTGTTGGTATTATCTTGTGTTATAGTCATGGCAATAATAATTTGGCCAAGATGGTGAATGGCATCTTTTTCTGCTGCTTTGATGTTGTTGCTTTAGCTATTGTTATTTGTTTTATGGCCATGACACGTGCTGCTGCTGCTGCTGCTGCTGCTGTTGCTGCTGTTGCTGGTGTTACTATTTGCCAGCTTTCCTGTTAAATTGTGATATAATATTGTGTTGTCGACCTGGCTGCATATTTACCGCTTGTTAGCTGTCAAAATAATTGACATAAAGTGGCATGTGTCTTCGTCGTTTGTTATTTACGAGCCAAAGTGGAACACGCCCACTACAACATACCACCAACAATACACGGCATACAATATATATACTGAATACTATAAATAAATGACAAAGGTGTTGCTATAGCGAAAGGAGAAGGGGGGGGAAGTACGATTATATGGTCACCCTACTACTACCTACATACATACATTACGAGATGTGCGAGTTCTTTACGCAAACCCACAACCAAAATGTGTTGCATAATAAAATAATATAGCACCAATTTGTTAGATATTTCACACTATCTCATATAGGTACATACGTACCTATGAGATATGAGATTTAACTTTAATTTCGCTTAAAGTGTTGCTTCACTGAAATATTCATTAATGAAATTGCTCAACGCTATTAAATATTTAGCATATATAAACAACAACTCCACAAAAAATATTATCTATATACATATATACGATATATAGAATGTGTGTGTTTGCCATCTTCCTCGCAGTCCCTTAATGTTCCTTATGTATATAGCCTTGTCCTTGTCAAAAGTCGCACAGTTGAATGTCATCGGCAATTTCGAGTTCATCAAAAATTTAGCGTCAGCAGCAGCGAGGCAAAAGAAAAAAAAACAGAAAAAGGCAGGAAAAAATGAGCGTGGCAGCTCAGATGCCAAAAATTCCAGTTCTCAAAGTTGGATAATGGCCATAAATGTATGTGTGCGTGAGTGTGTGTGTGTGTGTGTGTGTGTGTGTGTATGGTAACAGACGTTGACAATGACTGAAGAATGAACTTTAAATGCCAGCACAAGCGAGAGAGGGAAAAGTATTTCACACCAAGAAACCAACACTCCGGGTTAACTGAATAGGGTTTAGCGTTTTCTTTCATTTTTTTTTTCTGTTTTTGTGCTGACAGGAATAAGACAAAAAGGTTATGCCCCAAAAATTTAACTACTTAGTTCTTCTCATACACTTGAACAGTTCCTTTTTACACCTTTTTTTAATGTGCCAGTTTTTTATATTTTTCCTACTTTTCTTCTAATCTCTGTTGTTTTTGTTGTTGCTCTTGCTCGAGCTTTGAGCATTATTAATAAGTACGTATGTACAACATTTCGTATACGTGACATTTACGGAAATTTGATTGAAAAATATTGTACATTATTATCGACCCTTTCTTGGGAATCAGCATTGGCAACAGTAACGAAAAGCGACATACATACATACATACATACATATATATATACATACATATATAGGTATATAATATTTCCATTTGATGCCTTGAGTCGATATATGCCAATTTCAGCCACAAGAAAATACAGGAAAACTGAAGACAGACACTGAGAGAGGCACGTAGCACTTTTAAAGACGGCCAGGAAAGCGATGTTGCTGCTGTGGTTGTTGCTGATGTGGCGGTGGTTGCTGCTGCTGCTGCTGCTGCTATGTTATGTCATATTTCACGGCATATCTTTTGTCGTTGTATTAACAAATGTCAATGATATGCGTGCGTGCCAAAAGTAGGCGACACGAATCGAAAAAAGAGAGGAAAGGGGTGTAGTGAGCCGTTTACATGGCAGTTGCCGAATGGCTGGCTGGCTGAATGAGTGGCTTTGTCTGTTGGCGCCCAGCATCACCGCTGACAGCTCACAGATTTACAGCAACAACAGCAGTAGTTGACATTTATTCATCAAAAATTAATCGAATTCCACCTGTGATGCAATGTGTGTGTGCGTCAAACTGTCATCTGTCACTATAGTCAGAACTGGGAGATGGGGACACACACACGGACACACACACACACACACACACACACACTGGAGCGGCATGGGCCTGTTTCATAATCCGTTTAAAACAACAATTTGGAATGGAGTTGACAGGAATTGAATGGTGCTCCTACCGCTGGTATTGGCAGCCACATCAGAAGCTGACTGTGGTTAGTTGCTGTGGTGTCTGCTTTGCATTCTGAGCATATTATGATGGGGTATCAGTTGAGGTCAGCTCGGTTAAGGTGGTGATTGTGAGTCGCCCTCAAAGGACATTTATAATTGAAACTCAATTCGAACATACTTATGGCTGATCACCATTCTGGGTACCTTTTTGGTCCCTGTGGGCTAACTCTCTGTGGCTTGCTTTGATTTCAAACTACGCATGCCAAATGCAATTAATTGCATGTCCTTTGGCCATAAGATGCAAGAGTAGAAAATTGTTGCCATTTCCTTTGCTTTTGCTGTTGCTTTGGCCATGTGCCTTTGGCCTAAAACTGACAGCTGGCAATGTGACAGCTGCTTTTATTTTATATGCCAAGTTTAAGTTGCGGCTTTGTAATTTCACTTTTATCAAGGCCCTGGCCCTGTCTCGTGCTGGCCAACTGCCAAATGATGGAAAATCCAGCAACAGTGGCAACATTGAAAAGGATTTTCCTCCAACCATCTAAGAAGGAGCAAAAACAAAATGAGAGACAGGCAACTTAATCAGTTATTCATTATATCTATAAAATCCCTACAGAATGCTGCAATGTATTGTACCTATCACACGAGTTGTTGCTGAATAATCCCAACCAATATATACGTTCGATATAGATGCAATATAATTGGATTTTTCCTCAAGTCAACTAAATAAAATAAATATATATGTATGTATATATAAAAAAAGGAAACCTTATTTGACAGTTGGTTGGAATCCCAGGAATTAGCTTGCTCTAGTTATGGCTAAATTGCTAAAGTTTTCAACAAACAATAATCCAAAAAAAAAAAGAAAAACTAAAAAGGAAGCAGAGAAAGAGTGCGTGTGCGTGTGTGTGTGTGTGGCCTTTTGATAAGGCGTGTCCTTGAGCTCATAAATATTTGTCAGGCTCATTCGCTGAGTTGTTGTTGGTGGGGCTCGTAAATTTTTTCCTTGTGACATAAATCCCTCTCACACCTTGTGGCCTGCAGATCCGCAAATGAGCTGTCAGAACTGTAAGGCTCCTCCATTGCCTGTCTCCCCTGTGTCAGATTTGTGGCGAAGCATGCAAAACTTTTGACCAAAAAAAAACACAAAAACTGAAACCCAAAACCAACGGACCTAAAGTCGGAAACAGAGTCGCAGTGGTATTCGCATTCGCAGTCGACTTCGATGTCGATGTTGGCCAAATGGCCCATCCTTTTGTGCGTGTCAATAAATGAAGCGTGATTGATTACGTGGAAAAGTTTTTCGGCCTTCGAGAAGGAAAAAAGCATTAGGCCATTTCGGTTTTGGACAGGTGTATGGCCATGGTACAACATAGGAGGAGTGAGGAATGGGAACCTGAGGGGCATTTGTTAGCCTTTATTGTTTGAATTTTGTATATCTTTATTCAGCTGCTCCTGTCGGTCTGTCCCCCATCCCTTCCCTCTTTGCTGTCCATCCCCTGTATGGCGCACACGCTGCCAGGCAAAATATTTTGTCAGCCATTTTTATGCAAATGAAATAAATTTTGCATAAAAAGTCAAACATCAACAGAGATTTATGACTTGTTGAAACTTTAGCATAATTTCATAAATATTTAAACATTTTCATTTGCCGCCGAAAAGCAACCCAAAATTATGCACACAGCGCAAATACAACAACCAAACACACACACAAAAAAAAAAAAAAAAATAGGAGGGCCAAAATAAGAAAAAAAGGATGATAATGATGATTATGAGCAAATATTTGTACTCATTATGCACAGAGGTGCTTGGAGGCATGCCCAAAATGATAATCATTGATCCAAGTACTGACCAGCACAAGCGAGATGGAGAAATGGGGAAAGAAGAGGGAAAAAGTATGATGAGTAAGTTGATATCCGGCTAATTAGTATGAGTTGCAAGTGACTTGTTGATACACGAATTCCCTTTCATCGCCCGTTACAGTGCAAAGTCTATCAATGTCAATTAGAACATGCCACTAATCGAATATGTTATCCCCCTGTACCACTTACTCCCTCCCCTACACGTCTATTCTTTGCCAGTGGAAAGCTGAAAAGTTTTACCATTAAAAGGAAACCTTACAAATTCTTAAGCATCTTTCTATAATTATGGTCAAATTAAAAGTGATGCATGAATTTGCTTTAACGTTAAACTTTACGTTTTCGAGTGGAATAGAAAATGATAAAATAAACGAAGATGGAATAGGGAAAACCCAGAAAAAAGGAAAGACAAAATAAGGAAGCATAGAAGAAAAAGATTTAATAAGGAAAGACAAAATAATTACAGGCAAAATAGAAATATCAAAGATGAAAAGCAAACACATAAATAAGCCAGCGAATTAAATAAAAAGGAAAATTAGAATAAAGATAAAAAGAAATAAATACATTTTAGAAAAAGTATACAAAAATTTCGGAACGACGGAATAAAAAACAGCAAAGAGGAACGATTGGATTTGGTACACACAAAGAAAAGGAGAAATAAATATTTTACAAAAGGAAATATTTAAATGATATAAACAAAGGATACAGAATAGTCTCACATATTTTATTCAAATTTTACTATATATATTGGTTCATATTTATTATATTTTTCAATAAGAAAACCAACAAATATTAATCACTGCCCAAATAGTTATATATAATAATGTAATTTATTAATTTGTAGACTTAATCTATGCAAGTTCTAGGATAAATATAAACATTTATTTGCCACAGCGTAAAATGTAACTTTTCTATCACAAACTATGTGTCCGGCTTATTTGGTATGTTGCTCTCCTACAGTACAGTGGTCGCATTATATTTTGGCACAAATAATGAAACTTTTTTTATATATGTAATTTCGTTTTGTTTTTCTATTGTTTCTCTTTTTGAAGATTTGGGTTAGTCATACCATAGAGATTAGCTGGCAAATGGTAAGTGACCATATCAAATTTCAAGTTTCGGGATTTGTGTCAAACAATGAGAAATGCCACAAGGACCACTGTGCGCTGCTTATCTCAATGACGTGTGTCAAGCTTTGACTTTCTTTCAGTTCTGGCGGTTGCTGCTGCCGCTGTTGCTGTTGCTGTTGCCGTTGGCGTTGGTGTTGCTGCTGGGCGAATGCCTGCAATGCTGTGGCACGCGCTTTTGCCGCTTCTCCAGTTACAAAAGCAACTTTTTCTTATTGTTGTTATTGTTGCTGCCCTAGCTGCTGCTGCCATCATTGTTGTCGTTGTTGCTTTGTTGTTGCCATGGACCTCAACATCAACAACAATTGTGTAATCACTTGTCATGCAGCTAAGCTCTGGCCTGGTCTCTGGGCTCTGAGCTCGGCTGTGTGTCCTTTCACTCTTCCTCCCTTACACTTTCGCCACCCCATCCCCGTTGCCATGTTTGTTTATTTGTAAACACTCTGTGCAGTTATTGCCTTGTTGCTTACACACACCCAACACACACTCACACAGACATAACAACCCACACATACATTGAAACTCAAAGGAAAAGTTATTCTCTATGAAAACCTAGTCAAGTGCTGAGTTCTATTTTCTCTTCGCTTTTGCTTTTGAGGTGAAAATATTTTTTTTTTCGGTATTACAACTTTTCCAAAATTTATTGACTAGATAAATTTCTATGTCCTGTTTCCGTTTGCCTTTTTGTTTTGTTGTTGTCGCTCAAAATGTGAAATTTATATGAAAACTTATTTGCCTGCTTTTGTTGTGCCACCAACTGCTGCTCCTTGGCCCTTGTACCCCCTCCTGTTTGGTGCTGATGCTTCTGCTGGTGATTGTGGAGGACTTCTTGTAAGATCAAAGTAGCAAAATAAATTAACTTGAAATGTTGCAAGCGATAAAAATTGTTAGAACGATAAAGCACAAACCATGGCAGCAATGGCATGGTTTCATGCCTCTTATCGCACTTTGTTTGTTTGTTCTCCCGTTGGGATGGGGTTCGTTTGGGTAAGGCTGTTTGTTCCCAAATGCGTGTCGGTTTGTGTTAATATGGCTAAGAGGCAAAGCCTCCAAATGTCCAAATAGTCCCTTTCTCTACCTCTCTCTTTCACTGATTCGTGCAATTGAATTATTGCATGCCGCTGCTAATTCTGCATGTTCAGGCATCGTTTGTAATTACCGGGCCGGCTCATTAATTGAAGTGACTGTCACAGGCAGAAGTCCTTACGGCACACACACGCACACATCCAGATGCACACAGACATGCACTAATACATCTTTGCCCATTCACATGCATATTCGCACGCATTGAGCTATGCAAATTCATATGAGTACTCAGAAAAAGATTTCATAAATCGTGCAAATATGCACAACAATTGCCTTGAGAATTAGCATTAAGAAATAACAATTGGTAGCACCACTGTGCAATTATAGAAAGTGTTCCCAATGTGTATTTAAAAAGGTCAATTTATAACTTTACCCAAAAAATATTGCTAATAATAACCTCTATTGTCAGTTGACATTCTAAGAAATAATGGTTATATAAATATACATACATCTATAGAAATACATAAACATTCATTATGTAGAAATGTTAAATACATAACTAACAGAATGACAGTTTTTCTGTCTGTTCCTTTAATCAATTGTATGAATGTTGATTTAGTTATTGCCAAAAAATAGTTGATTAGGAAACTAATTAATGTAGTGGGTGATTAAATAATGGATTTTTGTTGTAATTTTTGTTATTGTCTCGACTCCGTTTCATTGTATGTTTGCTTTTATAAAGCCAATGTTTCTCTGTTTACGGCGTTATGTTAAAAACTAATGGTATCTTAACGGCTTATGTTATGTTAAATGCTAGTGTTAGTCAACGATTAAATGGGCTGTTACCAATGATTGTTATCATTTAAAAAAATCATTCGACAACAATAGGAACTAGGGAGTACGGATCCGGACTTATGTATTTTGTGCTTGAATTAATACTTAAAAAGAAATTGAAAATTAAAAAGAATTGAAAGGGAAAAAAGATTCATTTCAAAGTTATCATGCTTTGTTTGGCATAATTAAATATAACCATCCATTTAAAAGAAAAACTGCAGCAGAAATTGATTCCTCCTATTGTACATGCTCAATATATATACATATGTATATGTACATTCATATGTAAACACACTCTCGTAAATATATACATATACATTTATATTCCGTCACAGAAGTTGTAGATTTCCTATATCAATATCACAAATTGTGACCATTAAAGTTTTCCTTTCAATGCATTTTCTAATTTCACGCAGCGCCAAGAGTTTTTCCAACCAAGCCAAGCGATGTGAAATTGTTTGCACAGATTACCGTTTTGAATCTGTATGTGAGTTAGTAAGACTGTGTGTGTAAATGTGCGACTGCGAATGTATTTGTCCCATTTGCCATTGGCAGCCATTTCTTTCACTCTCCATTCCACTCATTCTGCCAGTTTCTCTTTGCCTCCGCCTTTTGCTTATTCTCTTGTTCCGCTTATGCTACAAATACAAATAAGCAGAACTCTTGCCGTCAACCTTTAACCCCTTTCCACTTCTCCTTCAAACCACCGACGTCCTTTTTCTGGCAGTGTTGATGCTGGGTGCTGCCGCTGTTGCTGGTGGTGCGCTTTGCTGTTGTTGAGATTTTATAGCTTGCATTTGTTTCACGCTCTCTCAACGTCAACGGCATTGACACACATACAAACAAACAAACAAACAAACTAGCAAACACAAATGCCAACACTCACTCACACACACTCTCACAAATACCCGCATACACACACACACACACTTGCACTTATGCTCATATGTACATTCAATTTACGATGCGCTGCAAATGAAATTTTGTTGTTTGTTCGTTTGTCCAAAATGTGAACTTTCGCTTTTGGCCGTTGTTGTTGCTGTTGTTTGTGCAAATTGTGCTACAGTCCTGTACACTACAATATCATTATGATGGCAAAAACTATATAATGCTAATGCTATTTTATACGAGCAAAGCAAAAATGGAAACTTAAATCTCAGCATTAAATTCATATTGAATTGCATGACCGAGAAAGTGTAATGGATATTTCTCATATTCCAAACCAAAAATTCCTTCCTACTTTTGGTGAGTGGGGGAAAAAATTCGAGAAGTTCCATACATATTTAAAGACATTTTTAATAAATTTCATTTCATCTTTAGTTATGAATAAAATTTCTCCTAAATTTATTTATTGATGACAGTTTTTTTTTGCTGCTTATTTTGAGACGTTGCATTTATGGTTGCACATCTTAACTCACATTTGCCAACATGTGGCAAATGCCTCGGCAAAGTCAGCATAATTGATGCCTGTCGCAGACATCTAAACCGCCTCCGTGCCCGCCTCTTTATACCATCCCCTCTGCTTTACAAATGCTTTCTAATGGAGACAAGGCCTCGGTGATCAACTTAACTCGGTCCTCGTGGTCCTCGTTTTCGTGCTCATGTCCTGGCATATGCATTAATCGCATAATTTACGACAAGGACAAGCGTTTGTAGCACTTTAACCCGCCAACAGCCAAAAGAGGCAAATTGAATGGCCACAGTTTGCCTTGCTGTTGTTGTTCTTGTTGGCTCTTGTCACTGTCAACCGCAAAAAGGATAATGATAAATTAAGTGAGCCGACATTTTGAGGCACGAGACGTAAGTTCTGTGAGGGCAAAGAAAGCCATTAACAAATGTTAAACTGCTCGGCTGCCAATGGCAACGACTTTCCTTACACCTGACATGAGTTATTTTCATACTTTTCGTTTTATTTGGCAAAACTGAATCAAAAAGAAATATATATACATATATATATAAAACAGATTCATATAATTGCCTGACCGAGCGACCGGCTTATCCTTGATATGTCAGCACACATCTAAACAATGACAATTATAATTATCATGAAACATTTGTCAACTTTTATTATTGTTCTTCTTGTGTTGTCTTTCTCTCTTCTCATTTTTAGAAAACAAAAGTTTTAATTTTGCTGTTAAACGCACAATTTATTTATTTATGCTTTATCAAATATGCAAATGGCCCGCCAAGGGAATCGGTGACAGAAATTAAGCATCATGAAAAAACAAGACCGAGTTGGGAAAGTAAAGCAGAGCAAGCCAAAGTAAAATGAAGTAAAATAAAGTAAAATGGAGAAAACGTAAAGTAAAGAATGAAAGGCAAGCGGAAAAATTAAACGGAAAAGTTGACAAAGGCACACACAGGCACGCCATTTCAGGAAGGGGGGGGGCGGTGGGCGAGTGTAACGAAAAATGTCTGAAATGCTGACATGCTTACGGGTAGGGGGTTGGGGTATGTGTAATGGTATGGGTTAGAGTTGGGGAATAGGGTTTTTTTTTGGGGAATTGGGGTACCACGCACATGCATAATTGCCGTCAGTCTCTAGATTTCTGTGGCACACGAAGCATTGGAGCAAATTGATCAAAGGAATGCGTGCCAAACTTGGGCTCACTTCCCTTCTTTTAACTTTTAGAATATTCTCTTGGCATACTCTCAGCTTTCTTGTGGCTAAACTGTGGGCATTTAAATTAGTTATCATCATCATCATCATTTCCCTATGCTTGACTTACGGGTCTCTCCTTAGCCCTTGCCTGTATCTTTAAAGCATTTGGGTTGAAATGCTTTTGGCCATATTCAATAGCTTTGGGCCACACAGGTGTGGATAAATACATGCATGCAAGTAGTATTATCACTGCTTTCCTTTCATACAAATATATAATTTCCGACTCAGTTCAAACGCATAGCCGGAAATTCCCAAATCACAACAAAAACACGTAGTTCATGGATTTGCAGATGGAGCAGGGTTTGGTTAGGCTTGCGGCTATTTTTCAATTTTTCTTATTCTTTATTTTCCTTTTATATTGAATATTTTTTGGGTATTAAATGCCGACGTACAGGTGAAATTTGCTGGAATTTAATATCGACTTTCAATATACATATATCCAGGAATATAACCCCAATTTGGGTAAAGTCTCTCTCGCTCTCTCTATCTCTTTCGTTCCCTTGTTCTTTTTGTGGAATATTTTCAATATATATTTTAGCTGTCAAAGCCATCCAGACAAGTATAACCAGAAAACCCACAAACTTGAAAGCCAAGTCACAAATGTTTTCTCTTTCTCTGTATTTCACTCTTGGTCTCTACTGTTCCACACCCACACACACGTATACACACACACACACACAGTACTGTGTGTATTTGGCAGCATTAAGAATTAAAATCTGATTTCATGTAAGTGCAGTACTCGAATGTCCCCATAAAAAATGAAGTCAGCCACAAAATGTTCCATTAAATCAAAGTCCATTTCATTTTGGGTTTCTTTTTTTTTTGTGTTTTTCGCTTTTTGTTTTATGTTTGGAAATATCCATAAATAATACTTTATTGTTGAGGTGTGCTCGTTTTTTCTTTCTTTCAGATTGAACAGCAGATAAATAAAAACGATCCCCAAATATAAATTGTATGAACACACTGAATACCCTCTAAAAGTGGAACCACTTATGTAATTAAAATCAAAAACTTCTAAAGGAAATAAATGTAATATGTATTATGTTTACAGAGGAAAGGAAAGGAAATTAGCGAAACTCTTAAGAATACCTTATTGAAAAATTTCAATTGTCTAAATTTTTTGAATTGGTGAGTGAATAATAATGTTTTTCATTATTTCTAAAAATAGCTATTCTTAAAGAAAGTCAATTAAAAGACTTAATTAAAATACCAATAAGAGTAGGAACAGAAAGCTGTATTAAATATCTAAATAAATCTGATAAAAGTCTTATGTATTGGTCATAGGTGGCCAAAAAAAGAAAGAAAACATAGAAATTTATAGATACATATGTTTTTAAAATTCCCTATTTAAATTTGAAAACAACCCATTCAGGATAATAAATCTTTAGAAAATTAAATTGGGAAAATAGTTAAGAGTAAAAGAAGAGTAAATATGACTTAAGAAAGCGATAAAACCCTTAGAAAGGCATCATAAGGACATAAACTGAATGCACTTTAATAAAAAAACCAATAAAGAAATAATCTTTGTTGTTGTATTTTTTTTTTTTGCAATAAATAAAATTGTATTAGCCCTGCTGAAAGTTTTCATCATCTTTGTTCTGTCATCTCTTGTTGCTTGTCATTTACGCTGCATAGTAGCAAAATTTCCAACTAAATTCCTTCTTGATTACATTCCTGATGGAAACCCTATACAGCCAACTAAGGATTTGGTATGGTACAGGGTAAAGAGGAGCAAACTGCTTAATAAGCAGCGCAGCTGTCAACATTTTGGTATCAATTTCGTTGCTAAATTTGTTCTTTTATTTTTTTCGCCCACACAGACACACACACATACACACACACACACACCAAATGTTTGGCAGTCATCAAAAGTTATTGCATCGTTTTGATGCGCTATCAATTTCTAGTTCAGTGATCTCTCTCTCTCTCTCTCTCTCTTTCTACCGATTTATCTGTCTTTCTTTCTGTCTATCTCTTTCATTTGCTGGTCGGAAGTGCTTAAAGCAATTGACAAAGTGGTTGGCCGCTATAAAAAATGAAAATGGCCTAAAAATAAAACGCAGCTGTAGCTTAAAAATGAGAAATCCCAAGAAAAATGAGAAAAAAGATGCCAAAACGAAAAGAAAAGTAAATGAAAATGACTGCGTGTTGATAGAAAGAAGTACAACATGGAACAGGTAGAATTTATTTTTGAGCTAGAGGCGAACGGGCAGCAAATTAATTTCAAGCCAAAACTTGATGGCTATCGTCAACGCAATTTGCGCCTCATGGAAATTGAATGGCAGCAGCAGCACCAACAGCAACAGCAACAACGACAACCACAAGCAACACACTGAAGTTTTGTGGAAAGTCTCCGGCTCGTTTATGTGCCGCAAATTGCAGCTGCTGCCCAAGGTTTTGACAATAATCAAAACACAAACAGCAGCAGGCGGCAGGCAGCCAGCAGAATGTTGAAGCTAGCTTGGGGCATTGCCTGGCCAGCCGCACTCTTGTCTCTCTCAGTCTCATACTAATTGCTTTCAATTTAATGAAAATTTTAATAGAAAAGCGCTTTGGCTGCCAAAAATTGTCGTTGTCGCCTTACCAACTTCTCTTTTTGCCTGTTACCCGAACCGTCCCGTTGCGTTCCGTTCCGTTCCGTCTCGTCCCATTTCGTTCCATCCTCAAGCAATCGCCATAGCGTGCATAAACTACATAAGGGACCCAAAGGCAAAGCGAGATGCCAATAGAGTAGAAAGGGCGTGAGGGAATAAAAGGGAGAGAGATAGAGCTAAAGCTGGAAAATTGCTACAAAACAATTTGCACTTAATATTGTGCAAGGAATTTATTTGGCGCAAACACACTTACACGAAGACAGAGTGAAAGACACAGAGAGAGAGAGAGAGTGAGATAGAGCAAAACTTGATAATCAAAAGTTTACATTTTCAAAAAGCGTGTGAGCGTGCATTTCATTTAAGTTTTGTATTTGCATTTTGCCTGCATGGCATTCACACACGCCCCTCTCCCTTTAAGCTCCCCCCGCCTCTTTCTGCCATCCACACCGATGGCAAAGTTTTTTTTTTTTCTTCTGGGCTTAAGCCAGTCGACGAGGACGATTGCAAGTTGAATTCCTTGTGTCGCCTGCGGGCTTATGGTGCGCAAGTGTCAGCTTTTAGGCGCTTATGCGACAGCAAAGTTCTTACACTACTTTTACGTTTCTGCGATTTGCACAGAAGGGGGTGGGAATGGCGGAACAAGGTCTCCGTTTGTCTCCATTTTTCGGATTGATTTCCATTCAAAAAAAAAAAACTGCAGAGACTCAGTTGTCAGTCAGAGACACTATTTAACGAAAGAACAAATTTTCAGTAAAAAAATTTAATTAATTTAACTAGGCGTACCTTTGAAGAGATTATTTAGCATAGATATTAATACTCAGGATTAATAGCCAAGACAATTTTTATCTGCTATTTCTCTGGAAAAAGTTTTTATAGAATCGTATTGGATATAGCCTTCAAAATATAGTTTATCTGAGACCTCGAAAACTGAGTCAATGGAAGACAGAATTTGAATATGAAATACAAGTTGAAGTGCAAAATAAGATTAGAGACAGAATTTCACAATTTTTAACATTATCTATCGCAACTAAC
The DNA here is from genome assembly GCA_037075365.1 of Drosophila emarginata. NCBI lineage: Eukaryota > Metazoa > Arthropoda > Insecta > Diptera > Drosophilidae > Drosophila > Drosophila emarginata. The sequence continues at coordinate 5,174,136 of JBAMCD010000324.1, forward strand.
TTGTTTTTAATTTAATGTGTCCCATTTCTTATATTGTATTACTAAGCCTTAAGTCTTAGAGATAAGAAACAGCTAAAATCTTTGAATTTATTGGATTGAAGAATAGCTATAAGGTGTTAAGGCGATTTCAGTCAGTTGTATATCACGATTGTATTTATGTGGCATATAATTTATGACATAAAGCGAAAAGCTAATGGTTAATGAAGACACAAAATCAAAGTGTCACACCTTAACGCTTTGATGCCATTATTATTTTATTTTTTGTTCTTTTTGGTCTTTGTGCTTTTCATTCGTTGCTTTTTACGGTGGTTTCTTGTTGTCGATTTTTTCGATTATGGCGGCCAAATTGCTAGCCATAATTCTTTTGGCACGGCTCGATGAAGCCAATAAACAATGACGAATCACTTATAAATTGTTGCAATATTTCCTTGAGACTTGCTCGCAAAATATTGACAACTTCTCGATAGTCCCCGCTTTCTCCCTCTCCCACTCCTACTCCACCACCCCATTCACTAGGGCGCTAGCGATTTGTGTCTTTCCCTTTTTTGTTGCTAGGAGTGAAAATTGAAATTGATGACGATGTTGCCGCTAAATGCCGCATTTCTTCCTACCTCCCTCTCCCACTCTCTCTCCCACTTTCTTTGTCTATGCTTTTTCAGTCTCTCTAAGTCCACCTCCTTCATTTTGGCAATTTCTTCTTCTTGGCATTCGCATTTTCCTTCTCATTGTGGTTGTTTATTTACGAACATTAACAAAATAAATGACATGCAAATAAAAACGCGAAAGCAAGGCGCAACAGCAGCAACAAAAAAAGTTTAAATAGACAAATTATTGTGCTGGTTGCGGGGGATGAGGGCGTGGGGCAGGAAGGATGCCTGTCCAGCACTCTGACAATTGACAAAACGTTAAACGCAATTCATTTTCCTCCATTCGGGACGAGACGGATAAAATGGAAGAATTTGAAATTGAAGTTCGTGCAGATGGCCAAAAACAAATTGGCTTTGGCGTGGCATTTTTAATTTTTAACAGTCAACCCAAAAATTGTGTCTGTGATTGGTTCGATTCGATTGTTTTGTCAGTCACGTAATTAACGGCAAACTTATTAATCAGTGGCCAAAGCAGACAGACAGTTTACTTAATTAAGTCAAATTGTGTGCAAATAGAAATTGAATTGAATTTAACCTACATTTCTATTGCCTAAGCCAAGCCAAATGTTTTTACCTTTTTTTCTCTGTTGCCATTGAGCAGGGGGTGGGAGGACGGGTGTTGAGGTGAGAAGTGGTTGAAGTTAAAGGAATAGGCAACGGGCTGAAGGAGGGTGATGGCGGATGGAGATGTGTTTTAGCAGGTTGGCATTTGACTTTGTGTTGGCAAAAGTGTTGAAAGCCTGTCGGCACTGTCGTTGACAGCATTAGCAATGTGGCTAAGGCGTTTTTGGGGCACCCCCCACCCCTAACCCTCCATAAACCCTCTTTTACCATTTACCCGAAAATTTTATAATAATTATAATTTTGCGTGTATTTTGCATATTTTTAGCCAGGGCCAAAAGGTTGAGGTTGATGGTTGTTGGTTACTGGTTACTAGCTGTTTGTTTGGTTGTGGCAGCTGTGCGTTTAACTTGGCCAAAGTTCATGCCTTCAGAAGTTGTAAGCTTTATGAAATATTTGTGGCAAACAGACAACAATCAACTGAACTGCTTACAGGTTACACAGGGCCTTTCTCTCTGTTCAACGTTTTGTTTCATCATTAAGCTGCATGTTTACAATTTCCATTAAAATGAAGATAATACGAGTTTCCATTTTCCCTACAAGCGTAATAATTGTAGAAAAGTTTTTTGGCACACGCTTACAAAATTTAATACATTTCCCATTGACTATTGAAAATTTGACTTTACAGTTGATGTTACTTAAGCCTTTCTCTCTCTCTCTCTCTCTCCCTCTGTCTCTTTCCTAGACTTTCTTTCTAATTGATTTTCTAGGTCAAAATTGAAATCATTTAAGCAATGAACAAGTTTAATTTTCTTATATTTGACTTAAATTTAGAATTAAATTGTTATCATTATATGCTGAGCTAAAACTATGTGCAATTTAAGACATAATTATACACACACGCACACACACACACACACACATAGACAGAAACAAAAACCCCATTAAAATGGCCTTGTTCTACTGATTGTATTCTTCTTTCGAATCGTTTAATGCATACACGAATGAGTGTGAGTCTAAGTGCATATGTATGCATCAGTGTGTGTGTGTGTGTGTGTGTGTGTGTTGTATCGATGTTACGATCTGGCAAATCGCTCTCCATTCTCCATTTGCCATGTACATACATCCATACATATGTAACCCTTAATACTTTGTCACTGCAATTGACATTTTGTCAAATGGCAATACAATGAGATTTTGCCTCTGGTCCCTTTGTCTGAATTTCTCTCTTATACACACACACACACACCAAGAAGGAACAATTGTATCTCGGTTTCATGTATTTGTATCTGAAAATCAGAAGAGAATGAGGGGGGGGCAAAGCAGCTTTTAATGTTGCGTAATAAATTGAAAAGTAAGCAAGCGTGTAAAATCCATTGACGGGTAACAGAAATTATCCTTGAAAAGGGGTAAGATATAATTTAAATCCATCATGAAACCTTTAAGAAGGACTTATCATTCAAAATGAATAAAAATTGCAGGATCAAGGCCCAACCGAAAGCCTGCAATAAATTTACTACTATAAAAAGAGAGAAAAACTCAATAAAAATCGTTCAAAAATTATAAAAAATTTCATCAAACTAAACCCTTAAATTAATATTTTCTGTTTGATATATTGAAAATGTTTTTCAATAAAGAGGATTTCAAAGTGCTGGTGGTTTTTCAAAGTTCAATTAGCAAAATTTTAAGATTTAACTGTTTATTGTGGCAATATTAAAATACGTTTTTCTGATCAAATATTTTTTTGCAAAAAAGCATTGAACTAAAGAAAAGTAAACTAAAAATTTCAATATTTTTCACTTTATATCTTTAACATATCTCAATAATCGTAAAGATCAAAAAGACGAATGAATTTCTAAGAATGTGAAAAGTATTTTGTCTAAATACAATGCATTAAAATTGGATATTCTTTACGAAATCCATTTCCAAAAGATCAAAGACTGACTTAGAGTAACATTTGGGTTTAAGATTATTTGTAAATCAATATTTTCTATTTTTGGCTACGCCCATGGGAAATAGCCATACAAAGGCAGCTCAGCATTGTAGTCGACTATCAGTTTCAGACAGTCATAAAAGTAAACTTTGAAATACAATACCAAAATCACACACACATACGCATACACCCACAGACATTCACAGCTGAGCTTTATGTATGTCTGTGTGTGTGTGTGTGTGGGTGTTTGAGTGTGAGTGTGTTTTGAGGGCAGCTGTGATTGAAAAATTCGTTCGCTTTTGTTTCGTTTCATTTCAAGTCAGTTTATATTTTTTTTGTGTACTTTCATTCAATTTTGAGCATCTTTACGATTTGTTAGTTGCCAAAACCCAACCGCTTGCTAAGACCACTCCCCCCCCCCCCCTTTTAGCAGCACCCACACCCACACCCACCATCCCCTTGTCTTCTGGTTGTATCCATATACTTAATGTCACGTATTTGATCAGAAAATTAAGGATCAAAAAAGCATTTGTGTAAGCATCTGAAAATGTTGTGATTTATTGCACGAAAGCGTTTGGCCAAGGCGGCCAGGATTTGCTCTGTCCCCCCCCCCCACACACACTCTCTCTCTCTCTCTCTCTTTATTTGCTACTGAGTATTTGTATGTGTGTGTCCTTATGATGCACGACAACAGGACAACAGCAGTTGAGCAGCTGCCAGCAGAGCTTTGAGTCCTCTCCCTGTCTGCCCGGTTTAGTTTAAAACTGGGACGTGTACAATTTAATTTAATCTTTTGGATTTTCCTACCATGCATGCTGCTACTGCTGCTTTTCCTTTTCCTCCGTTTGCTCGACACATAAATTTTAGCAAATCACTGAGCCAGAACTAAGGCATAGAACCCGAAACTGAGACATGGAGACAGTCAAAGAGTCAAAGAGGAAGGAAGGAGTGAGAGAAAAACTTATAGCATTCGTAGAGGCAATTGCATTAGCCACAAGGCTAACAAACTTACCTGTAAATAAATTTAATATGGGGAAAAAGAAAACGGGCAAACAAATGTCCAAGCAATTAGCAAAGTGTGTCCTAGAGGACTTGAAACGAAACATTAATTAAATTTACAAAATCTACAATAAATACACGATCATAATCTAAAACAAAATCCCCTCCCAATGGCAATACCATCGATGTTTTGCTGCTGCTGTTGCTGGTTGTCAATTTAATTTGCTGAAAGCTATTACTTTCCCTCGGCACGTACTACAGCTATTTGAAATGAGCAACTGACGGATAAATTTATTAAATTTTTCACGTGCGTGTGGGTGGACGGTGAATTTTCCGAGGAATTGGAAAGGAAGCGTATCGTGTGGGATGACAAACTCGATGAAATTGATAGGCCAACATGTTGTATTTAATAAATATGTATTGTGTATCTGATATTTGTTAATGATTCTTGCATTCTGTATGCAATTACAGTCAGTTTTATGCTAATTGAAATCCAATATGGACATAAAAATGTGTAATTGCTGACCTTGTTAATTGGCCAACCGATTCACACGGCCATAATGGAACTAACTGCATAATTATTCCAGTAAAAACCATAAAAAAATTTCATAGCAACAATTCACAGTGACAACCAACTAAATATTCTAAAAAAAAGGAAAACAAAATGGGGCCAAAAACTTAAAGCATAATTTTATTTTTTTGTGTGTATGTTGTTGTTACCCGGCGGCATTAATAAATACAAAACAAATACTGGGCGTATACTTAATCTGCGGCCATTCCGGGCCATTCCGTGGCGGACTGGACCCAGATCGCACACAAATCGCCGTTGGTTATTTTTGCTCTTTATGTCAAATGAAGCGTGCAAATGCCACAAACGCCCCCCAAAGCCTTAACATTAAATGCGCAGCCCCCCTAAAAGAGAAAACCAAAAAAAAAAATAAGAAAGAAAGAGCAGAGAAGAGAAGAGAAGTAAAACCAACAACAACACAGCGGCAACATGCGCTGCAGGCTCTGACCAAGGACGCCACAGGAGTTGGAGTGCGTGTGTGAGTGTGTGTGTGTGTGTATGTATGCGTGTGTAAGTTTGCCTAACAAGTGACCAAGGCAGGCAAAGACGACGCCGCTTGTTGATAAAGTCATCAGCTCCACCAACAACACCAACACAAAAAATAAATCGATAAACAAAATAAAAGCGAAGCAATAAAAAAAAATTTTATTTAATTTGGTCCGAGCAAAAATACAAAAGGAAAACAAGAAACGAAAAACTGTGTGGAAAATCGTTTGGAATGCGATTTCAGTTCTGTTCGTCTTCTTCTCCAGTTTCCGTCCCATTTGCTCTACAACCCAAAATGTTCAAATAATTTATGCCTTTAAGCATACACTTAGCGAAATCAAGGAACCAACTATATGTAACATAGATATATATGTATATCGGGAAGCGGAAAAGAAATTCATTTTTGACTATTAAGTTTCATAATTTCATAATCGAATTCAATTCACAATTGTTTATTTATAGCCAAAGGCCTCATTAAAATAATCAATTGAAAAGCAGTTCATTCAGAATATAAAGCTATAAAGAGAACAAATTATTAGTGAAAAATACTATATAATATAAATATATAGAATCCAATAAACTAACTTTAAACGACGAACGAGAAGAAACAATTACAATGAATCAATATCAGTAAATTATTTAGTTTTATCCCCAAAAGAAATATTAAGAAGATATAATAGAAAATAGAAACATAAAAGTATTTTAGTTAAATAGTTTCAAAATTAAAAAAATATCTATTTCTAAAATTCAATAAATAATGTTGATCTTAAAAACTTTTCTTTTCTAAACAAGTAACATTTGCTATATGTTTTTTTTATGAGTCTTTAAGTTTTTTATATACATATATGTATAATAATATATTTTTATATTTTGCCCTTTGACAACTAAAGGGATTAACTAAATTCCATCAGCTGTTATTTGTGTAGCCCACAGATATTTAATTCATTTAATTAGAAATGTTTCCAAAATTAGTTTTGTTGATTATAAAAAGAGAGAGATAGAGAGCGAGAGAGGGAAAGTCACAGCTGCTTGTTCATCTTTTAATTAGTTGGAAGCACGTGATGTCAATTGTAAATTCAATTGAAATTCCATTAGGCCTAACCAAAATTCATCAAGTGTGTGTGTGGAATGTGTGTGTAAAATTTATGATGCGCAGAAAAAAGAAATAAATATAATGTGACCATAAATTAAATTAGTGCGCGATGTTTAATAACAAATAATTCACTGACTTAACAGAAAAAAATAAATAAATAACAGCAGAATTTATAAAAAATACACTGCAATTGTAGCTACACTTTCCATAAGAACAACAACAAGGAACCAATATGAATTATGCATGGCCATAATAAACGTGAGGGCAATTGTGCACACACACACATGTTATTATATATTATTATTGTTTATGGGGATGAAAAGGACAGGCGGGTGGGCGGTTTAAGGATGGTGGTGAGGGTGTTTGTTCATAATCGAATTAGTTGCAATAAAGCACAAAATTAATTTCCGCTCTGCAGGCCGCAAGCCACAAAAACATAAGCATGAAAATGTAATGGAAATAATGAGAAGCCTGTGATGAAAAGTAGCCAAATGATTCGTTTGACCACGCTTCTATCCTAGAGGGACTCACTGTTTCCCCCACTCTATTTGTGTCTCTCTCAGCTTTTGTTGGATTTCTTCCAGAACATAAAACCTACATAGATGGCTGGCACTTTAATGGTCATCAGTTTGCATTGAAAGTGAAAAAGAAAATCATCATAAAGAATGCAGCATAAAGGGATAACGACATAAGCGGGCGTTATGCTCTCGCATGTAAAAAGAGAATATACAAATGTACATATAGAAAACGAATACAAATGGACTAAAGGGAAATTGCCAGAACGGGCCATTCAACGGCTACCAGCAAACCAAAACCACACACAGTACAGATAAAACCGATTGCCTGCGATACGAGCTGTAAATAAACAGGCCGAGAATGTGTGAGGGATATGGAAATGAAAATGAAAATGGGATTGGCACTGGCACTGGCAGTGGTAGTGGTACGGGAACAGGGAATGGTTTGAGTATGGGATATACATAGATGGAAGCGAAACAATGCTGAATGCTGGCATCTATGCACACACACACACACACACACACACACACACACACACACATATACTAACAGGCAGGCACATACACTAAAACACACATACAAAATTCAATTTTACTCAGAGACGCTTTTGTCTGTGCATTATGTGGCAGTGGCAGAGGCAACATCAGCAGCATATTTATGCCAAAAAGCTTTGGCATGCCTAGCATAGATCTTACACACAAACACACACAAAAGAACCAAGTCTTGCCATATTTGTGAAATTCTATGCCATACTTTACAGCGCATAGGAACTGTGCGAGTTTTGTTGAAAAGTTTGAAGTGTGTGTCGATTGGATGAAAAATGCCTTTACCTAACTTGGAACTTGGATCTTGGAGAAGTCGAAAATGTATTGACTGTTTCTCGTCAGCTCTTCACCTCTCTCATTCTCTCTCTCTCTCTCTCTCTTAATATCTCTATTTCGTTCTTTATCTCCTATGAGTTAATGGGCAAATCTCTAAGGGTAACATATGCAATATTTCTTAAGTCTCTCTTTGTGACTGGCTGTTGTTGCTACTGCATGCTTCATCAGTCGATAGCCTGGCTTTAAAATTCACCAGGCAGCAGTTAAAACTTTTGGCCAAGCCAACAACCAAATCTCCCTTTGCACATGTGTGTGTGTGTGTGTGTCTTAGTCCCTTATGCCCCAAAGTGCTATTACTGAAATTGAAGACATCTATAAGTTGCCCTTTTTTTTCTCCTACTTTGCCATTGACGGCTGCTCTTCTTCATTTTCATCTATATCTACATACATATGTATGTGGCATACATGCATACATACATATGTACATATGTGCGTGGGATTGTTGGTGTTGTTGGCAACGCTTTTATGGTAATGAGCTCACATTACAAGCAGCAGCAGCAGTGGCAGTGGCAGCATCAGTGGCATCAACATCAGTAACGCAAAAGCAAAATATTTTGACGCGTCGCCCATTTGTAGCCAAAAAAAAGAAAAAGAGAAAAAGTATGGAGTAAGAGCAAAGTTGCTTACCAACTTTCACAGGGCTTATCACTTGGCAAAAAGGAATGAGTGTGTGAGTGAAAGAGGTTCGCATTCCATATTAAAGTATCTGCAGCATGCAAAATGTTTATTTCCGTCATTTGACTCGGGCTGATGCTGGAGGCAGCCTTTTTCCTGGGCCAAAATGCTTGAAAGCAACTCGCTAAGCGTAGTGGGGCAGGGCCAGGAGCAAGAGCAGGATATGGGCATGGGCATGGGCATAAGCAGGGGAAGGGGCAAGTCTTTTCATGTTTTGTCTCGGGTTTTGTTATGCTTTTGCATTGTGAGACCAGTCAGAGTCGCAGTCTGGTCTGGTCTGAGCCACGCCCATCCCGCCTCCTCGCACCTCTATAGTTAAAGGACTGCGCGTTTCATTTGCGCCTCCTTTTTAAAAATCTTGATGTCGTGTGCTCATTTCTTTTTTTTTTTTTTGTTTGCCCTGCTTTTTTCTGTTACTGCTGTCTTGCCATTGTTTTTATTATTGTTGTTGCCACTTACATACTTTCTTTTTTTCCTTTTTCTCTCCCTGCCTCAGACCTCAGCTACGTCTTTGTTATGTTTTGTATATTTCCTACGCCCCCAACTTGATCCCAAGGACCTTGAACTCAACTTGCCAACGGCGCTAACGAGTACCAGCAGCAGCAGCAGCAGCAGCGGGGGAAAAATAAAGAAAAAACAGAAATAATTCAAAGAGCGGGCTGGGCGAATATTTCATATTTATTTTTATGTACTCGACCAGGCCAAGTGCTCGTAAGCCATAAAGAATTCTGAGAGGGCAGAAAAGTTGTGCACACGCATAACGCATGATTTACTTTAGACTTTTAATTGAATTTAATGAAAATATACATCTACACACACCTCTATGATTGGATGTATGTAAAACCTATAACAAAGAGCCGAAACTAACCTTGCCACAAGGCAAAAGTTTCATTTTCATTTGTTGTATTCTTCTTGTTATTATTGTTTGCAGTTATGTGTATGTAAATCAGTATTATAAATTCCTAAAACTAGTATAATAAAAATATGCACGACTGAACAGAGAAAGGAAAAAGTCGATACGACAAGCAGAAGATAAAGATAACGAGCGAAGCATTTGTATCTATATGTACATAGATATATACGCTTGGCAGGATAAATTTAAAAATTTTTGCAAACAAAAACACACCAAATGCGATTCATACATAATTATATATATAAACATATATACATCTATATGTATGTATGTGTTTGTGTCTGAGTTTTGTATGCGGGTGTGTGTGTGTGTTGGTATTGGGTCATTGAAGCAGAAGCAAGAAGCAATTTAACAAACAGCCACAGACAACAAAAGAAACATTTTATTTTCACTTGGAGAAATTTGCGTAAGTAGAAGAAAATTCTAAAGACAATATAACTTCAAGGCAAGTCAGTGACATTGTCGTTCTCTATCTTTATCCCACTTATTTTATACCCGTCTCTCTCTCTCTCTCTCTCTCAATTTATCCCTCTCTGCCTGTCCTTATCTTGCTGTCTAGTTTGTGTTTTTTGTCAGACTTTTAGTTATGATTTCGAAAGAAAAATTAGCATAAGAGCTTTGAAATTAAAACTTTATAGAGAAAAAGGATTAAATTAAAGATCACATTTATTCTTTGTGTAAATTAATCATTATACCAGTAGAATCGTGTATATTTATCTATTGTTGAGTTTCTTTCTTTATCGTAAGTAAATAAAAATAAGTTTGCTTACGAGAACAGAAAAACATTTGTTCAACCGATCATTCGTTAAGGCAAAATGAATTATATTAATATTAGCTTTAATAAAATATTTTCAAATTTTTATATTTCGGAATCCAATTAGAATTCTATTTTATTTGTGGTTAAACCAAAATATATCCAAAACATTCCATAAAAGAATGTCTTGAAATTTTGAATGGAAGCAAAACGAACTGGAACTAACTAAATAAAGGACAATTTTATATAATAACCCCATCCCATTGATAGATAAACATGGGACTATCTTAAAGATACATGATTCCAGTTGGGATAAATTCAGTGTGAAAAATGTTTTCTATGGGTATTCAAATATTTTGAATAAGACAAATTTTCTTGTTGTTTATTTCATAGTTTTTGGAGAATGGATTCAATAAAAAAAAGGAAAAATGAAAAGAAGGCAAGCAAAACAAATTCAAAGCAGAGAAAAAAGGAATAAGGCACAACATATCACACACACACACACACACAGAGACACAATAACAAAGAAAGAGATAGAGGGTAATTCTTAGTTAACGAGCAAGCAAAACGTATTCACGCTTTGCTTAATCCCCCTAGGGACCCACAATAGCATCCCAGGCCAGGCCATGCCATGCCAGGATCCAGGTTCTATTTGTTGTCCTGATTCACTCTAAGTGTATGCGTGTGTTGGTGTTAGTGTAGGAATTGGTCTCTGTATGTATATGTGTACTTAGGATCCAGGCAATGCAGTTAGCTAACGCCTCTCTCTCTCTCGCTTTACGGTCATACTCATTTCGGGCCTAATTGTGGGCAATTACTTTGTGCTCGGCTAATAAAAACGTTAGAGATATTTGCGTATTTTAACTAATGATTTTCTGCTTAGACCTAAATACACAACATAGTCAACATTTAAGTGGCCCAGTTAAGAAGCCTTCTCCTTTTACTACTCTTTCTATATCTATCTCTTTCTTTAAGACCTGTCACACCCACCCACACACACACACACTCACATACATGCATACACATATACAATATGGAGGAACTTGTCGAACATTTTTGTTGTTAATAATTCATTTTTTATTGCTAATACAATGTACTTTTGCTGTGTGTTTTGTGTAAGGTAAAACACAAATCTTTGGACACAAATGTCTGGCTTTTAGCTTAATTAGTTGCCCATATTAAATAAATAAAGACCATTGCCAAGGAAAAATATATCATATATGTACATATATATCTGTATCAGCTAAGGGAACATCGTGTTATATATGTATACATATATGCAGTTATTCCCTGTAGGTGGAGGAACTTACACAAGACCAATCAATCATAATTGACTGCGTATTGGCAATCGAAGCACTTGGCCAACAATTAAGTCTGTCATCATTATGCAAAATACTCACCCCGCCCTCTCTCCATTAGCAGTTTCCCCTCCCCTCCCTTTTCGTGGTCTTAATTTGTTAAAAGGCGTTGTAATTTTAATTGCCTATTTAACATTTTGCAGAGAAACAGAAAGCATTGTATATAATGTTTATGATCTAGTTTAATTGGATTTACTCCGCAAGTCATAAAATGTCTTTAACTAGGCTAAGTCAATGGGTATTACAATTTATAAGCCAATTTGCTCTTTTCTCTTCTATTTTCTATTTTTAGATTTGAAATAATTGAAGATGTTGCAAAATCAAAAAAAAAAAGAAAAAATAAGAGAAATGCTTTTATACGCAGAATGTAAGTCAAATAATTTAAAAAAAAGAAAACGATTGAATATATAGACGCAACTTTTTGCATTTTATGCTCAATAAGTTTGCCAACCAATCACAACGAATGCGGGCCAAAAAAGTACTCATATAGATAAGACCTAACCCCCTCCCGACCAGTAAAAAAAAAAAAGAGAAACGAAATTGGAAAATTAAAAGTTGGCCAAAAACTCGGAAAATGCAATAAGAAATCGACAAAGCAGAGAAAAAATAAAATAACATTGAAATTATGCCAAGCTCAGCAGCTAAACGAGAGTTGAGATTGAATAAAATATTAAAATTGCTTCAACTCAAAATTCATGACTATGCTGATTTTTTTTTTTCATATTCCCTTTGTTCCTTGTTATTTTTTGGGTGTGTGTGAGTGTGTTGCAAGTGGCTTATGCCTCAGATTACTGGTCACATATGGTTGAATGAAAATAGAACTCTCAGAATTTGGGGTAAACGTGACATCATCGAGCTATATACAAAATTCTAATGAATAAAAACTGAATTTAAAAAACAAACAGCCTCGGAAAAGAAAAGCAAAAAACAAAGAACCTAAAAAAATATATAAATTTTAATGCACCAAATTTTATATACACTTACCATGCAGAATTACAAAATTGCAAATAATCAATGCAAATGATTGATATATAATTTTCTTGGAAAATCCAATGCAAGTTGAAGGATTTAAGAGACTTCTAAGTTCGATTTTCGCATAGCTCAAAAACTATATGATTATATATAGACTCCAGAACTTACGAAAAAGAACTTCAATTGATATAATAATCTACCCTGTTATGGGCAAATATTTCACCATCAATAGCTTAAAAGATTCTTCAAGTAATCAAATTTGATATAAGAAGTTTATTAAAATGTAGTTCAAAACTTAAAAAATGACTTATCTCTCTCCAATGCAAAAGCCTCTTCAAATTGTTTAATAACTCTGGGATAGGGTATAAGAAGACCTAATAAAATATCTAGAAAAAGAGTCAAATTCTCAGTGAGCAGGCTGCCAGCCAGTCTACGCCAGTCAACCAAACTCATAACTAAATGGCAAACTTACATATTCTCGTCCTACCAATTCAGTTTCTTTATATATTTTTTCTTCTGTCTCCTGCAGCAGCTTTTTACTTTCTAGTAATCCTTTATTTAAATATTTTTTCTTTGTTTTTATGTGTCTTTTTTTTCTGAGTGTGTGTGTGTTGTTTTATTTGCTAATGCTTGAAGATATTTTTGCATAAATAACTATGTGAACATGACAGAGAAGCAGATGGTATATAGATATAGTCAGGGCGAACATTGGGGCAAAAACCTCTTGAATTGCCAGACACAATCAAATCAAGAGAACAAATTTGGCCTAGCAGAAATAAAAAACAAAAAATGAGTAGAAAAACAAGTAATTTTTATTTTGGAATAACTTTTTCTGTTGTTTGTTTCATGTTGTTTGAATTTAAATATTCTGTTGACTTTTTGTCTTCAAGTGAACTGAATTTGGATCAATTTCAGTTCTGATTTCAGCTATGATTAATGTTTATTGCAATAATGCTGCTCATTAGTAATTACATGAAGGCGTCAAATTGAGCCAGCCATAATGAATACCCTCATGGGGCACTGTGAGTGTCGCCTCAAATTTGTGTCAACGTCCAGACAGGACAGCGGCAGCAGACACATCAGCAACATCAGCAACAGTGACGGCGGCAACAACTGAATCTGAGAGTCAGCCGCGACATTTTGCATGTTAAATCCTCAAGGTGATGAAATGCTTTTTACAAGTTCGAGCCTGTTGCTAAATAAATGGCGTTGACATAGGCCCTAAACAGCCACGCCCAACTGTGCGTGTTGTTTTGTGCGCCTCTTATACCTAAATATATATATAGGAATATATATATATATGTGTGTGCATGTGTGTGTGTGCCTGTGTGTGTGTGTGTGGTGCGTGTGCAGGCTTTCAAATATCAAATTCACATTAATTTTGACATCGAAGCGGAAATACATTTAATTGCTTTCTGTGCTAAAGCAGTCAGGACACTATGACACATGGCTGACTCTAGATGACTGAATGACTGGGTGACTGAGTGACAGAGTGACTGACTGTGTGTCCTAGTCCCAAAACGAGTCACAGTGCCATGTCGGTCTTGTCCTTTCTACTTGTCTCACGTTGACGACGACGACGCTAACGACGACTTTTACCATTAGCGCCGCCGTTGCCTCTCCAAGGGGAATTCACATACAAATATTTGACAATGGCTTTTCTTAGCAATTTTCATGTGTTTCCATTCTGTCATTTTCATTAACAAGCACCAAAATTAGAGGAGAAGACAGCCAAAAAGGGAGTGATATGTACATACATACAAGCATATAGTAGGAGTTTTTCTTATCTGTTGGTGCGAGTGAGTGTGTGTGTGTGTGTGTGTGTGTGTGTGTGTGTGTGTGTGTGTGTACAGGGATGTATGCAAAGCTCACTTGTGCGGTTCCTTAGCCATAATCACATTGGTTTTGTTTATGGCACGTAACCAGGCAAAATAATTAAACAGCCCAAAGCAAACCTTGCGGATTTTTGATTAACTCTCACAAAATGGAACCAGTTAATTCTAGGTAAACATTTTACTTCCTAAATAATTGATAAAGCCATATTAATAAAAAAGAAACAGAACAAAACATAAAATCAAAGATCTTCAAAAAGCAAACAATATGGATCCTCTTCTTTAATTTTTTATAATAATTAGTAATTATGTAATTGATACTCTTTTTTATATTAGTTAACAGCTGACAGCTGCTATGCATTACATAATTCTTTTTTAGACTAAATAAATAATAATTTGAAATTCTAAATGAACAATTTTAAAATAGTTTTTATTCTGGGGAAAGATAACATAATCTTTTAGGATAATTAAGATGGACAGTTGAACAAGAACCATTTTCATTGAAAATTATATATGTATGGGGGATAATTTTTAAAATAAACTGAATTTGGTGTTTTTATCACTAAAACAATTCATAGCTGTAGATAATTATATAGAAAAGACATAATAGGGTCCCATACAAAATATTTTCAAGTAATAGGAAAAGTGTAAATAAATAGAATATGCTAGAACAAGATGCTATATGTATCGATTAGTATTGAACTTTCATAGTTTTATGTAATTCTGAAACAGTTTGTATACCCATTGGTTCCCATATAAAAATCAATTACAGGTAGTAAAAGCTTAAAAATCTATTTTGATTGTTATTTGCCATAAATAAATTACTTTAAAAGAGATAGTAAAAACAAACATGTAATTTGTAATTTATTTATGCACACTAAATATATTATTATGTATATGTATATACTAAAACATTATATAGAATAATCCATTATGGTACAATTTAAATAGATTTGAATTAGTTTAAAATTCTTCTGATTTGAAGGCTTCATTGTATTTCTTAAAAAATTCTGGTCTGAGGATTGTGGAACCAATAGAAATATGTTTTAGTTGAGTTCATTAGCCGATGCAATCGCTTGCAGCTGCACAAATTATTCAAATTGAGAGCAAACAATTAATTAATCGGAAGCGGAACTTAATTAAAAACGGATTAAAGCCAAACCACAAGTTTGTTTTAGCCTGATGCTTTGAACCTGTTGAACAAGCTAAGTATTTCATTAAAATTGCTAATCAAATTCAAACCAAAGATAAGAGATAATAGATATTAGCTAAAGCTGTTTGTGAAGGAAATTCAAGTTCACTAAATAGATAAAATCAAATAGATTATATACAAAATATGGATAATGTTCCGTTTAAACCAAGAGAATTACAAATGCTTATCTCGATTGTGGCTGACTATGACAGCCGACAACAAACTGAAGTAAACTCATGTCAAGATACAGCTTGCCGCTGGGTTATAACTTTAACCAGAACCCAAAGAAAAACCGAAAGGAAAACTTTGAAATCCCACATAAATAAGCAAAAAGGTAAGTTAAATGGCCAGAAGGAGAAGTCGAAAGTAAAAGTCACATTATACACGTGTCATACTCACATGCGAGATAGCTTCAGGTTCAGCTTCAGCATCAGCTTAAATGCATCCAAGTCCGTCCGCCTGGATGAGGAGACAGAGACAGACAACCCGAAAGGCAGGATATATGACTGCTTTACCTCAGTTTACCTAGATACTGGTTTTCTTGGGTTATTTGTTGTTGCTTGTTGGATGGAAAGTAATGGGTAAAAGTCTAACAGATTTGGATTGTTGCCGGGTTTTCCATTTCTAGCCGTTTCGTTGTTAGAGGAACTTTGTCACGCCAATGACACCTGGGCTTATCAGTCATGCACTATACACACGCGCGCACATACTCACGTAAGACACTTGTATAAACGCACACAGACACACGCACACACACACACACACACACCAGATGATGGTGTGGCGGTAGATGATACGATTTGGGTCAAAGTGCTAACAAAACAGCAATGCAATGGCACATGGCACAATTGTTGTAGTTCTTTTGACGCTCCACTTGCTCGCTCGATCTCCCGGTTGGTCTTTCTGTCGTCGTTTCCGTTTCCGCTTTCACTTTCCCTTTTTGCTCTTGTTGCTGTTGTTGTGGTTGTCACCGACTTTTTGCCACGTTACCTTAACGCTTTTACACACAGAATACGTTCACAGGGATAAATTCTGAAGCCGCAATTTGACTGACTTGGACTATAAAAAAACTCACCCACACACTCACGCACTTAATGTTGGCTTTAACTCTTCTTCTTTTTGTAATATTTTGGACTTTTGTTTTGGGGTTTGATTATCAAAAAATTTCCAACGCACTTTCTGCCGCCGGCAACTCGTCACTTATCATATTGTATTATCCTTTTTTTTTGGGTTTTTTTTTATATGTTTTGCCTTTTTGACGACCTTGTGTTATTGTTGTGATTATTTTGTTGTTGTTGTTGTTGTTGCTGCTGCTATTATTATTGTTAGTGAGTAAAGTGTCTGACTGCAACGTTTATAGTTTCCGTAGTGAACAGTTTTCAACGAGTAGACGAAGTGAACTGAAAGGCAAACCAAACATCCTGCTGCCAGAACTTCGTCCTCGTGTTTCGTCATTTAACTGGAAACGAAAAATGTTGCCAAGCGTCTGCGCATTCTCACAGTGAGAGAAAGCTTTTTTTTGTGGCCAAAAGAAAAAGCTTTTAGGTCAGTTACACGAAGAGAAATCCTGAAAAACCAAATGAAAAGTGCGCCAAAAATTTAAGAGAAAATATATACAAGAAGAGAAATTTTGGCATTCAAATTCGTTTAGCCCTCAGGATTTAGCGTATTTGTGTCACTTGGCTAAAGACTTTCCACATGCAGCAAAACCATAAAAAAAAGAAGAAACAACAACAACAAAAAGAAACCGACCAAAAGAAATAGAAATGCTAATGACAGATTTCAAATCACAAGGAATTGAACCTGTAATGGGATGGATGAAGACAGGGAAGATGACAATAAGGGGGCAAATGGCCGAAACTTTTGCGGTAACCACACACACAGACACAGTCACTGACACATATAGTCATACATCTACATACATACATACATACATACATACATACATACAAAGCTGGCATGGAGACAATCCAGAAGTAAACTCTGACCGCAGAGCTGACAGGGACAACTATTGCTCTGGCAGCATCCGGCAGATGGAGGGTAAAATGTTTGCCTTTGCCCACATGCCACATGCCGCATGCCGCTTGTCGTTTTCCATTAGACGACCAACCTCAATGATTTCTTACTTACAACTCGCGCGCTTGCACAGAGACATGAACTCAATCTCCCCCTGTTCCTCCCGCCGCCATCTACAGACCAAACCGACCACAGGACGCATAATCGCATTCGTATTGCTGGTCGCTCCTTCTCTCTCTCTTTCGCTATGAAGTGTGTGTGTGTGTGGGTGTGAGTGTGTGGGGAGGGGTGAAAAAGTTCAGGAAATTGCTTTTGCATGAGCAGGTCGTAAAGCGGAAGCCGCGGCGATTGCAAAAGAATTGAGCCAAAGTGTAGCAAAATGTCTACAAACTACTCAATTGCTAGTTAATCTTGAAGAACAACTAATTAGTTAGTTAAGCAAGCAAAAATGCAAAAAATTTGAATTTACTTCCAAAAGAAAGAAAACAAAACCGAATTTAAGTAAATTTCATTTATTTGCTATGAGTTTTCTTTTCCATTTTGCATGTTTTTTAGTCATTCAGTCAACGGTCAATATGCTCAATTCATGGCACTTTGACCTCGTTCAGCATTTGTCGTTATTCGAAATGATTTCGTGTCTGACACGCCCACCTCTTTCACGCCACCAATACCAATACCAATACCATCCAGCCCAATGCCTAACAAACTCTGCCATTTCAACACTATCAGTGTAATGTTTTGTTATTTGTTGTTGTTACTGTTGTTGTTTATGTTTTTGTTGTTGTTGTTATGTTTGCTTGTTCACTCCTGCTTCTGCTCCTCCTCTGTCACAATTCAATTGAAAAATGTTGCCTACTTTTTTTTTTTTGTGCTGTCAGAGCCAAAGGACATAGGGCAAACAAAACGTAATAAAACAACAGCAACAACAACAACAAAAGAAAAAAACACACACAAATGGGCAGGAAACAAAACTGTTAACCCTAAAGCTAGGATAGGTCATACAAAAAAAGAGTATATGTATTTATAGAGATATATTAAATGAGTTAGCATTATATTTGTTTGGTAATTGGAATTGTATACATTTAACCTGAGGTTACTGTTAAAAGACAGTAGTTCCCAAACAAATGTTGGAAAAACATCAAAGAACCTCTCTTTGTCAGATGCCAATGCCAAATAAAAAACGAGAAAAAAAGTAAGCTAACTGGCATAAATGTCATTAACAATCTGACAAAGCAACATGACTTGCTCGTATCCAACTAACTTTGTACTTGGTTAACATTTGGATCAAGTTAACCCGAAAATGTAGATTCCTAATTGTAAGCTAATTAAAAGACAAAAATATAATATCAGAGAATAAAGTAAGGTATAATTCTTTTGTAATGTAGTGTGAAACTGATTTAGAAATATGTATGTACATATGATTCTCATGTCTCTTGGGACTATATATATTTATTCAAGAATAAGAAAAAGAAACTTAATACATACATATGTATATCTAAGATATTTAATTAAATGAAGTTTATTTAATAGCTAATAAATGTGTGTGTGAATAAACGCTTTATACGATTTAAAAGCAACATCCATTCGCCTACACAAAATTGACTCCAGAAAACTTCTTAAGGTTGCCAGAGGTTGCATGTCACATATATATGTATGTATGCCGTTACTACTGCGAGATAACCCAATAAACAAAACCAATGCAAATTGATCGGTACCTTGACTGGGTGGCATCTTCACCCCTTACACATGTAAATGAAAAACTTATTTGTTTATTAAAATTTATTAAAATGTTTCAGATCATTTATTCTATATCAAAGAACAATTACATTTTAACAATCTAAGCAAAGCCAAAAATAAAAAGTAAAATGTCTATCATTTAAGTTCACCTTAAGTCTTCTCTTTTTATATTACATTAATAATTTTGATTCGTTTGTGTACATATGTATGTATGTATGTACTTACATACATATATATACATATGTACATATATATGTATAGTTTCTTATAGAAGGTACTTACTATTTGTTTGCATTCCGTAGATTCAAAGTTGCAAGTATCAGTAGACGACGAGCCAATTATAGAAACTTAAAGGGCATTCAAAATTTCTTTATGCCACATTTGTATGTATGTACATAGGTATGTATGTACATATGTATGTATGTATGTATGAGCTTTGTGTTATGTTTTCTAATTTGATTTGTTTGTTGAAGTATTCATAACTGGCAATTAATGCAAAATTAACCGGCAATTTTGCTATAGAAACTGCAATTGCAGTCAATTGGCATGCCAAAAAGTGAGTGCTTCTGCTCCAGGGATATTGCTGCTGAACAATGAAATCAATTCAATTGCAACATGCAGGCACACAAAGAGACAGACAAACGGACGGACAAACAGACAGACATGCAAATATACCGTACAATTGCATACGTATATACATATGTATGTATGTACATATATACCTATATTTACCATAGAGTTACATACCCCGTTGCTTCTTCCCCTTCTATTATGGCCAGCTTTCATGCCACACATAATGTAGGTCTATTAAATCAATTTCGGTTGTTGCTCTTTTGTACTACTTTCACTGCCATACAAAGGCTGTCTTATTCATATATACATACATACACACATACATATACACATAGCTGACAGGCAACATGGGGCCTATGTCTGGGGAAAGTTTATATCTAACTCACTGACGTAATGACTGACTGAATGACTGACTAGGCATGCAATATTTAAACAGTAGGGGCAAAGGGAAGAGAAGAGGGAACACCCTTTACTCGACTCGGTGTGGATTCACAAAATTGTTATGAACTTCAAATATTGACAGTGCAAAACAAATTACCTGATTACATTTAGGTCAAGCCATTATTTTTTTGGTGCCCTTTTTACCATTTCTTGTTGCTGCTGTTTTGTTGTTGCCAGGACCAAAGCGACACTAAATGTTGATGTGTTGTATCTTCTTTCTGCATGTTGTCTCTGGGGCCACACAGACAGAAAATAATTAAAAGTTTGTTGTATGAATGTCTAGCTAGTTGTTGTTTATTTGTATATATATACACACATATGTATATAAACACATATGTATGAATAACCTTCCAAATGTGTGTGTGTGAATGTATGTTTTATGCGCGCTTTTTTTAACTTTTTGTTTTTTACTTGCCCCTTTCAACATTTTGAACGACCTTGTAAGTTAACAATTCGGGGCACTCGCTTGCTCGCTCGCACTCTGTCGCAATGTTTACAAAATAATAATGGCATTTACGACCCTGGTCCTGTTGCCCTCTCATACACACACACACACTGAAACACACACACACATGTGTTGTGTGTGTGTGCCTGAGGGTTGTCGCCTGCTGTCACTGTTTTGGGAATTCTTTTTATTATAATTTTTATTTGCCGCATTTACAGAGCACAAGTAAAAGTAACTCATCAAAATGCATTTAAATGACACACGGGACAAAAACGGGAAATTATACAAAGAAAAAAAAACAAAATAAAAATATAATGGAAACCATCTGAAATTAAAATTATTTCAAGAGTTTTAAAGCAAAAACAAAACTCAAACATTTGAAACAAAAACAATTTAATATTCGATTATAACTTAAGCAAACTTTACAGACGTACATACATAAATAAGTAATACAAAAATTGTCAATGCAAAAGATACTTTTGATTAAAATCAATACAAATTTAAGTTCAAAGGTTATTTTGATGAGACAAGCAATTGAACTCTCCTAAAGATTATTATGTTAAAGGATTAATTACTACGAATGATATTTTCCTTAACTTTGAGATTTTAAGAAAAATAATGATAAACCATCTTAATACCCTACTATGAAAATATCAAATTTATTATTCAAACAAAATATAGCAGATTTTAATTATTAGTTTTAGCCATTTCGAATTTGGTATATCCTTGAAGTCCTCTATTTGAGTTTAGATCGTTTAGATGCAAATAAATTACTCTTTTTCTCTTGTTTTTATAACATTTATCAGTATCATAAAAAGTATATAAAACTAATTTAAACTTAGTTTAGTGTCAGTAGCTTAAGAAACAAAAAGTAGCAGCTCTATATATATATGTATATTATATATATATACATCTCTCGGAGATGCTTTCTTCTATGCGCTGTAATCTTCTCAAATAAAAAATTTTGTAGTATTTTTGCAAGGGTATGAAAATTATTAATGAATGCATATTTTTACACCTCTAAAAGTAAGATTATTACAATTGCAAAAAAAAATACCTAAATAATGTTTCAACAACTCTTACTTCAAGACTGCAAGCTTCACATTTAATAAACAAACGTAAAAAATCTTCACTAACAATAATCCTCTTACATTACTTTCAAGTCAATCTAAATTAAAAATAGGCAAAATAAAATAATCTAAGCGAAGCCAATGAAACTGACTCAATTTATTTATATTTATTGTAATTACTCGTGAGATTAATATTAATCATGTTAGTTTTATTTATATTTATTATTGTTATATTTATATTTATTATTGACTATTATGTTATGGCATTGGGGAAAGAATAAAAGTTATTCATGAGAATTATGGTAAAAATCAAAAATAATTATTTTTAGATCAAAGGAATATTAAACATAAATTAATATTTATTATTAATTTCTTTTAAGTAAAAGTTGTAACTGCTGCGGAATAATAACAATGCTAATAAATAAATAAATAATATAAGCACTGAACGTGAAATGAATGAAAATCATTGAAACGAATGAAGAATCGTTGTTATTTAATTTCTTGTTTTCAAAATAAACAGATTTTTTATTTAAATGAAAAGGGGAGCCCTTTTGCCCCCAAGTAAAATTACAGCACACAACTTGTTTTGGGTTACATAATTCATCTTGAATTGATAATTTTGAAGACGTTGTCCAATCTTGATTGTCTTTAATAAAATGTATTCTACAAAGCCTTATATACTAAAGAACAATTGGAGAAAACATTTCGATTACTTAGACCAATCAAAATTTATATGTATGTATATCCTGCTGCTATGGCTTTAATTTAACGAGCACTAAACAAAAAAGGACAGACTGACTATAGAAATATGCGAATGCACGTGCAGCTTTAGGCCTAACAGCATTGCCCACTTGACGTTAACTCCATTAATTTGCGACATATCAAAAACAGATTGACACTCACTACATATATATACATATATGTATATATGTATGTATATTTGGAATGTGTAAGTGTTTGTGTGATGACATCCTTCTCAAAAGGTTGCGTTGTCGTCGTCATCGTCGTGTGCGGTCATGTGTGAGTGCTTCGTCAGGTGTTTTCCACCTCCTCCTTCCATGGCTGAACCAACCGAAATGTGTGTAAGCAACTGCAAACCATGTTCTTTTTCACTCATACGCACACACACACACACACACACACACATACAGCTTGGCATTAATTTCCGTTAATTAAAATAAATACGTCAAGCGATAATAAATGACACAGCGTTTGCTTGCTTGCCAGTTGGTAGTTGCCAACTGAAAGTATTAAATGCAAACCAAACCAAACCAATGCGAAACGTAAAAGGCTAACACACACACACAGACACACATACACACACACAGGTGCTGCCAACTGCAATTAGTTGACATCCTCCAAGACCCAAACCCAAACCCGAAACGCAAACCAAACTACAGAGAGACAGAAAGCAAAGTTGTTGCTCATTTTGGTGTTGCAATTAATGACATAATTGATCTGCCTTGGAGCCAAAATTAATTTCTGTCGTAGACAGCTCATAGATTGGTGGACACCGTGGCTCTAGCATAAATTCTATTCAAAATTTCCCTAACATATCAGCACGTAAGCTAGAGCTGTCAAGTTTAATATGTACAGTCTGGCCTGAGGTGAGAGATGAGACAGACAAGCAAGTGCGGAGAAAGAGCAGAAGTGGAGGAACAAAGCGAGAAGATGGCCAGGCCATGTGCAAATAGCTGAGGCAAACACACAAATGTGTTTCGGCACATGCTCATCTGCCAAAGGTGGACCAGCAACAGCGGGGCAAGAGCAAGAGCAAGAGCAAAAGCAAAAAAAAAAAGACATACACAGAGCTAACGTACTCAAGTGTGAGAGCCCGTGTACAATGGCAAACAAAAGATTATCCTTGCCCTTACTTCACACGCCAGAAACTTGCCTTGGACCAGCCAGCAGCAGGCAGAAGGCACCAAGTACCAGCACCAAGACCAACACCAAGACCAGCTGCTGGGCAGGGTTCTCTTCTTTGCTGCTATTGAAACGGTTGCAGTAATGAAAAAAAATGTCAGCTTGTAAGTAGAGACAGCATCCAGAAAGGAACAGGAGCAGTAGCACCAGCAGCACCAACTAGCGGTAGCAGGCACTAGAGGTACGTACAACAAAAGCGACAGCGACAACAAAACATGTGTCAAACGCCAGACATTCTGAGGAATATTAATAACACTCGGCGAAACATATTTTTCATTAAAGCTGCAAAGAGATGTCAAGCGAGCGATCCAAACAGATATATATATATGTGTGTGTGTGTGTGTGTGAGTGTATATGTTGTGTGTGTGTATACACAATATGTTGTGGAATCCATGACTGAAACGGTAGCTTGAGCCAGGCCAAGCCACTGCCCTTGCCTTCCTGTGGTATTGCTTTAAGCTTTGGCTTATGCCAAATCCACAACATGGAATTAATGTAGTTCTAGTGTGATAAGGTCATGTCGAGGGTTGCCTTGAAAACTGCTCTCACAGATAAGGCAAAACAATTGCTGCTGGTACTGCTGTCGCTGCCCACACTGCGTATGAGCAATATGGCTAATTGCTTTGCAATTTTCGTCAACTTTTAACTTTACGTTTCATCATTTATGCAAACCGGAAATTTGACATGTGGAAATATGCATCACAAAATGCTACACTCGACGAAAATCACACATTTAATTAAAATTAATGGATATTCATTTTCCTTTCCGTAAAGAAAAGCAAACATTTTCCTGGGAGCAAGATAATTTACAAATCTTCTCTCCATTTATCAAGTATCTAAAACTATTTTTTACTGTTTCTTCTGTCAAATGACTTTTAGAGAGAGATTATATATAGGAACTTTAAAGTTTATAACTTCTCCTACCAAATTCAATCTTCTTCATTTAAGGAAACGAAATACAATAAAACCAATTCCGATAAAAAGACTTATAGCCTGTATTGACTCAAATGCGGCTTTATTACTAGTATAAACTATAAAAGAATGAAAGTCTTTTAAGTAAAAATCACATCTACACATAATGTATCATAAGTTGATCTATTTGGAATGACATTACTAAAAAAGTAAAATTTAAACGAATATTTATCGCAGTTTAACGGTAGACACCTTATGGTGGCATTTCCATGAATAAACACTACAAATCTGAATGGAATATTTTCTATAATTAAGTTTAATTTAACAATAACAATAATATAAGATCTTTAAAGGCGAGTAAATAGAAAATACATTACTAATTTGAAGAGAAACGATGAACGCAGAAACTTCATTAAATTTTTCAAACCATTTGCTATGACTGGTATTAAAAATGAAACTAAAATCGTCCTTTCATAATGACATCATTTCTTTATTTGACTATCAAAAGAAATTATGTATATTTGTTTTACATATAAAAAACAAACATATTTACTTATTATATCCTTGCAAAAAGAGTAAATTAATTTTGCTCAGAAGTTCTCCGACGATGGCTGAGTGGAAATAGTCCTATCCGTATGTCCGTCTAACCGTCTGTCCGTATGTCCGTCTGTCTGGATCAATACGATTTACCATATATCATATATCTGTCATAGGAACGGTCGGTCGAGAATATAATTTAACATCAACAACTTTTTTGTTCATATTCACCAAGTTTTACCAGAATTGGTTGACTCTATCAAATAGGAACAATCGGTCAGAAAGATTAAAAAATTTATTATTTTAAAAGCAATTATTACGAAACTTTTTTCATTTGCAAGTTTGATATCTACTGAGTTTCAGCAGAATCGGTGGACTATAAGTAGCTGCGATTGGAATAATAAATTTATTTAGAAATAAAATTATAAATTATTATCAAAAATATAAATTTCAAGGGTATACGAGCTTCGCCATGGCCAAAACTATAGAGCACTATAAAAACACAAAACATTCTACCTTGAAAGGTCACCAATGTGTCTCCAAATCCCATAAATTTATGATTCCAGATGCTCTGGCTAGACCAATAAGAAAGCCAAAGGAAGTGCCAAACGAATTTAAAATAATAATATTAGAGTATTCATTTCATCTAGAAAATTTAATAAATGAGAAAGAGAAAACTACAGTTTCGAAAGACATAACAGAAAGTTACTTCCATCCTTTTAGACAAAGTGTTTTAAGGGAACTTGCTTAATTTAGTTTTCTCTTACATTATCTAATTACAAATTTTTACAGTGTGGTGCAAAGTTGTTAAATATATGTACATATATGAAAATATATGTATTTTCAATAGGTATTTCGAAGAATGTCTGCCTGCACTTGCTGACTTTTGTCCTTTGTTTAATTAAACATAACATCCTGACATACACAAAAATTCTCAAGTGAATAATTAAACAACAGCAAGAAGTAAACCAAGGAAAAGGCATTAAAAATAAAAGAAAACTTAATGAAAACTTTTTGAATTAATTGAAAACTTCATCAACGAAAAATGCTTGGAGACGGTCCAAGTCGTATAAAACCGAGTGTTGTCCACAATGTTCAGACAAAACCTTCACTGATACTCTCCTCGAAGATGGTGTTCGATTTAATTCGACCAGCTCCATTGACAGAGCAAAAGCACTCCCGAGATGGCTGTATTTATTTATATCGGGCCATGAAGTTTATAGGCTGGATACCGCCAAAGGAGGGAATTCTACGTTATGTCTATCTCACCTGGACAGCGATGACTTTGATTTGGTTTACAACCTATTTACCATTGGGTTTCCTCGGTAGCTATATGACACAGATTAAACTGTTCTCGCCCGGTGAGTTCCTCACCTCGCTGCAGGTGTGCATCAATGCATATGGATCATCTGTTAAAGTGGCCATCACGTATTCCCAGTTGTGGCGTTTGATCAAGGCCAAAGAATTGTTGGACAAAATGGATTTACGTTGCACCACCATGCAGGAGAGGGAGAAAATTCACCTTGTAGTGGCCCGGAGCAATCATGCCTTTCTAATCTTCACATTTGTGTACTGCGGCTATGCGGGCTCCACTTATCTCAGCTCAGTGTTAAGTGGTCGTCCTCCGTGGCAGTTATTCAATCCGTTTATCGATTGGCACGACGGCACATTGAAGCTTTGGATAGCTTCGACTCTGGAGTATATTGTTATGTCTGGGGCTGTGTTGCAGGATCAGCTATCGGATACATATCCCTTGGTCTACACACTTATTTTGAGAGCTCATCTCGATATGCTGAAGGAACGCATTTTACGCATGCGCACGGATACCACAATGACTGAGGATGAGAACTATGAGGAGCTGGTCAAATGTGTTATGGATCACAAGACAATATTGGAGTGAGTACTACAATATTATCTGCTTATATGTACAATTTTTATCTAAATATCTTTCCATAGGTTTTGTGCTTTAATTAAACCCGTCATTTCGGGAACTATTTTCACTCAGTTTCTATTGATCGGCCTGGTCTTGGGCCTAACACTTATCAATGTGTTCTTCTTTTCTGACATTTGGACTGGCATTGCATCCTTTATGTTTGTCATCACAATTCTACTGCAGACTTTCCCCTTCTGCTACACCTGCAATCTCATTATGGAGGACTGCGAGGCACTCACCCATGCCATATTCCAATCGAATTGGGTGGATGCCAGCAGCAGCTACAAGTCAACTCTATTGTATTTCCTCCACAATGTGCAGCAGCCCATCGTTTTTATTGCCGGCGGCATCTTTCAGATATCCATGAGCAGTAATATAAGCGTAAGTAATGGGCCAAAAGGGGGTGGGAGGTGGCAGTGTGATAAAATCTCAGTTGAGTTGTCTTTTGTGTCTGACTTGCAGGTAGCCAAGTTTGCCTTTTCGGTCATAACCATCACCAAGCAAATGAATATAGCCGATAAATTCAAAACGGAGTAAACAAATCGGAGACATGAAGAACTCATTTATCTACATATTTATACAGAAACTAATGGATATAATCCAAATTTCAATAATTTCGTAAATACGTTGATAAATTAATAAATAGTGCCAAGAAAATATTACGTTCTGATATGTGGTTCAAAACTGTTGTTTGCTGGGTTCTCAATTTAAGAAGGATTTCCCATATGTTTCAACAATTAGTAATTATCAAATCAGTGAAACGGGATGATTAAATAAACGGACAAAGTATTCATAGAGTTTTTTTACAAAGTTACAATTATCCGACATTGGAAAATAAAATTCATCCAATACAAATATTCGTAAACATTAAAAAAACTGTTTTTTCGAACATTTTTACCTTTCCCAATTAAAAGTATAATTCAAAAAGTTCTTTTCAAATTTGCATTTCTCGGCTGCATTTCAGCTGCATTTCAGCTGCATTTTCAGTTTAGTTAATTTTTAGATAGATTAGAAATAAAATAAAAACGATTCCACTTCTTTCAATTCTGAAATTTTTTGTCGACTTTTTATATCGTTCATAAGAATTATTAATGTCAATTCTGTGTTGTCGGTTGTTAAACTAAACAAAGTATCCGGAACCTAGGGCTGGAATTCAATTTTTATTAATTTTTATCAAATATTTTTACCAAATTAAAAAAAAAACACTTGGGACCAACTCTTTAAAAGTTTTTGCCCATAGACATTTATTATCCAATTGAATCCAATTTTTTTTTATAATTTTTAAAAGTCAAAAAGTGTTAACTGAATTAGAGGCAAGGTATAATTGTTCCTTTAAGTTAATGTCTATTGCTATTAAAATCGATTCTAAATTCGGGTAGCAAAAGAGAGTAGCGGGAAGAGGATTTTATTCATTTTATTCACAATATTTAATGGCATTATTAATGACTTATTCACTGGATTTCAGTTTCAGATTTAACCTTTACAAAACCCTTAGGTAAAAGAACTACTTTCTGACTGAACTCGAATCAAATGCAATCCTCTTCTACTCTTCTTCTCTTTTGAATATTCAAGGATGTAAATCATATGAAAAGACATTTTGCAAATAAGCTTCAAGTGAGCTGTGAATATAGGACATACTATATATATAATATTAGAGTGATGTCATGGTAACAATTCGTTATATAAATTCTGCATATATAAATGTACATTTTTTATGTATTTTTTGCATTTTTTATTTGTCAATTGCCCCGTTACCGTTACCTATACGAATTTATATGTGTATGTATATAGGTTGCACCTCTTTTTGTTGCATGGCTAGAGAAATCCTTTTGGTGCTAGCCTCAACAAACGATACGAAAAGGAACTGTACAAATATATACACATATAGTAAACATAAATATATATATTTGTAAATATATGTTTATATACATATCTGTATTTTTATGGTGAATTCTTTGCGCTCAGTTATCATTTATTGCATTTTGAGCTCAGCATATGATATTTTTACTTTTATTATAAAGCTCGTTACATACTAAAAATATCCTTACCATTTCTCTATACCCTTTAATCATAACTTAAAATGGTATCTTCAAATAGTTGAAATGTTTGAGATGACAGAATTAAGCCTAAAAAGTATATACACTCCATATCAGCGCAATTTCTGTAAGTATCAGTTAGAGTGAGATATATATATGTACATTTCTGGATATGGGAATGAACTAATGATATATACAGGATATTTTTTAGGTCGACTGCTCTAATTGTTTTTTCTTTTTACCAATTTTTTTGTTGCCCAATATAGAGAGCGGACGCACCTGCAACTGGGGCAACTATTTGAGCAAATAATGTAAATATTTTCAGCATCATGAATAAGCAAATATTCTATTTAAATACATTTTTTTTCGGGGGTTTTGCTTTTCCCTGTGGCATAAACCTATCAATCAGATGCCACCGAATTGAAATAAAATTGTTTAGCAGGATTGTCTGGTTAACACCACTTAACCAAGTAGCTTAACCACTTTGATAAATTCTTTGCAAATTAAAAACTAATTAAGCCTGCAATCCACAAAAACGAAACACGCACAAAAACAAAACCAGACAAAAAAAAACTCACTAAACTCACATGTCTGAACTAAACTAAATTAACCAAGTAGATGAACTAAAGAAAATGGCTCTATATGAAGAGAATAAAAAAAAAGAAAGATGGTGATGGTGACTGTGGAGAAAAGTGAAAGTGTAAGGCAAAGAGGAAAAGGGAATGGGAGAGAGGACTCAACTAAACTTAACTCAACTTTTCGCATTAAGACGAGGCGGGCCTCCATTTAAATGCCAGCCACGTTTCAAATGATGTGAAAACTGGGCCTACAGTCAGGATGACGATGTCAGGATGTGTAACAGCTGAGAGACACTCACTCACTGGGCGGCTCCCTTGCTCTGCTGTGATCTGTTCTATCTGTTCTTGGAATGGTTTGCTTTGGCTGGTTGGTTGGTTGTTCTGAAGCCACAAAGTATATGTAGGCATAATGCTAAATACCAGACACACACACACACACACACACGTAAGACAAAAAATATTGTATGTTTATGTATTTATATGTACGTATGTATGGGTATATTTGCAGCACGTGGCATAAATCTCACCCAAAGAGCAAAAGTGAAGCTCAAAACGTTGCTTAATAAAATTATGAAGCACTTGAGGGCAAAAAGTTGATGATTTTGAAAAAAATCATGGACGAAGAAAAATCTCAACACGCAAAACGCTTAAAGTTTAAGTGTAATTGAAAACGACAAACTCAGAAGAAGGTACTGAAAGCAGGAGCAGGACAAGATGATGAGGAGAGCAAAAGAGATGGTTTGTATGACAGTGCATACGCCTCTTAGACCTGGGCATTAATTTAACTTTATGCGGTCTTGTCTGAAATAAACTTTGCAAATTAGATATTAAGAGTGAGTTTGTTTCGTTGTTTCCGATCTGGCACAAAGTTTTCTTTGAATTTAATGCCAGGTCACATGCTGTGAGGCATTTGATATAGAAGAGAATTACTTTTAATCCGTATCTCCACACTACCAAAGGAAATTCATCCAAAATTTTAGATTTTTGCAAATACTGTTTTGTCTTTGTGGGATTTATTATTCCTTCTTTTATTTTGGATTGAATGACTAACTCCACCGATGTCACTATTTAGTGATACTTGGCGACTGTTTAACTCACGGAATATCTATGACGTGTTAAATGTTTCGCCAGAGTCCACCACCAGGCAAATACGTGAGGCTGCCTATCAACTGATTATGAATGAGCATCCGGAGGTGAAGACATCGAATCAACGCAAAGAGTCCCTTGAGAAATGCCGCCTGGTTTACCAAATCCTACACATCCTTATGGATACCAAACGACGGGCTGACTATGATCAGCGGGGACGCCTCAGTAAACCGCAATCTTCTATGGAAACGAGTAAGGGTCTTAGCAATCTTCTTCACCATTGCTTGGAATTGATGAAATCGCCCGCGACCATGGCCTCTTCTCGTGAAAATTTTCGACGACATTACAAGGGTTCACAATTAGAATTAGCCGATGTTAAAGTGGCCTATATTTTAGGCAGAGGTTCACTGAATCGTCTTTATAAGGATATACCTCTAATGACAGTGAGTGATGAGCCGCGCATGGTAAAGACCATTAAACAATTGATCAAGGTCAAGGATCTGCCGGCATATCAAAAATTCCTTAAGGATACACCCGAGCAGCGTCGTCGACGACATTCCCAATTTGCCCCCCTCACTGCGGATGAAGAGCAGTTCGATGCTATTAATCAAATAATGGTAAAATACAGTAATGATACAGACATGGACCCATTCGAAGATTTCGATGATCAACAACTCATTCCTTACACACCTACGCTACCTAATGATATTTTATCAACCAAATACAATGGTGATATGAATCTGATCATGAGAAATTTGTCCCTGAAATATGAAGGTGAAGCGAACTACGACGATGACTATGAGCAACAATTACAGATGGTGGATTCGCGGGTTACATTGTCCAAACTTGATGGCAGCTCTTTCTTAAGTAAAGGCAAACGATTAAGTAACACAAAAAATTCCACGTTTTCACCAATTTTCAAACCAAAGCAAAGCTTGAAACGAAAATGCCAAACAATCCGCCCTTCCAAGTCACAAAAGAAATAATTAAAAGTTGTCGTAATTACTTTATTTTTAGCGGCGCTTTCGCTTATTCAACATTTTGTCAAATTTCAGTTAGTGTTTAAAAAACATAAATTAAAAAAAAAAATAGTACAGTCCGAAATTTAGTCAAATCATTTTATTTCAAACAATTTTGATTTTCAAGAAATATTTTACTAGTTAATAATTTATTAATTATAAATCATTTTAAAAAAAATCAGTAGTTAATAACTTTTTTGTTGATTTAAACTGATTGCAATTAATTAAATAATTTATACGATAGGAAAGCAATTAAATATTCTCTGTTTAACTTCCAATTTAAATTTTAATGATTTAATGCCTTTTTTCCAGGAAACAATACTCCTTTGGATTTCGAAATGTAATTTGATATAACCTCCGAATTTTTCGGGTTAGCAAAGGTAAACATTAATGGCTGAAATAAACTTTCCAATAGACATCAAAACAATTACATAATAAAAAAATGACATATTTGAATATCCGAGTAAAAACTGCCTGTTAATTTAGTATTTATATGAAAGGCTCATTTGGAGTATTAATTATATTCATGTCAACTTTTAATATTTAGTAACACTGGTATTAACATAACATCACACGTAATGTTAAAAGAGAGAGAGGGAGAGAGAGAGAGAGAGAGTAACACTAACAGAGTAAAAACAAGAATATGAAATAATCATACTAAATTAATTGGATTATTTACTTACATAGTTGTATAATATATTTTATTTTTAATAAATTACAGTAATACCGATACTAATATGATAATTCAATATATAGGAAACCTTTACGGATTCTATCACATATAACGTAATAAAGTAATAAATTTTATGCCCAAAATTTGTAAAGTTATTTGCAGAAATCAAAAGTAAAAACATTTTTGCTTCATTTCCTACCATAGACGGAACTGCCTTTTTTTTGTGTCTTTAAACTTTTTGTATTGTTGTATAATTCAAATTTTACAACATTTAACGCTTCACTTGTCACATACATTTGCAACGCGTTTCTTTCTTTACTTTTTTAATATTCTAAAAAAGGGCACAAGGAAAATAAAAGCATTTCAATAAAAAATGCACATTTCATGAACTTCTATGTTGCTAGCCTTCCACGACGACTGCCTTTTCGTTTAAGGCAAATAGTTTTTGGTAGCAAGTTGCTTTGTCATTTCGTTTTCACTTCGTCGTCGGTTTGCCTCAGTTGGCTGAGTTGGGTTTCGTTTGCGTCTCCGTCTCGGTCTCCTTCTCCGTCTGAATAGTGTGCACGGCTGTGCATCCGTTGCGGTTTGTCTAAAGGAAGCGTTGCCCGAAAAATAAACATCCAAAAAGGATGCGAAATGTAACGGAAGTGCGCGAAATTTTTGCACATTTTAGCAAGCAGTAGTCAGACGGTCTGTCGGTCGGTTGGTCGGTCGTACTTACACAGTAGTTGCTGAGGAGGACGAGGTTTTGTCACTGGATGGGTCGAATAGTTGCAACTTTATGACATTTTAATGATGTCGACATTTATGACAGTTGGCTTGAAGGTTTCGCCATGCTTTGACAGTTGACAGTACCATTTAAAGCCACAAAAATTCAACAAAATACCAAAGGCAATAAATGAAAACAAAAATTGATTAGAAATATTGAAAAAGAAAATGGATTTGGGACTTACAAAAAAATTATTAATCCTTGACAAAAAAGAAAAACACCAAAAATTGTAAATTATTGGAAATTTGCCACACACGAGTCTGGCCTGTTGATTTGTTTGTCGACTCGTTTTGGATGTCGGTTTTCAAACTCCTAACTGCGGTTCCGGATGCTCCTGCCTGCTCCTCCCACTGGTAGAGGAATGTATGTATGTTTGGCATGCTTTATGATGCCCAGTCCGCTGGTAAATGTTGTGACATAAATCAATCACTTTTCCTACAAACAACACCACAAACACAATGTAAAATGCTGACATTTATTAAAATTCGTGTGAATTTGTGTGGCAATCTGTGCGGCAAGTTGTGCATGTATTTTATGACTCTCTCACTCCACTTAAACCGCCCGCCCCGCACAGAATACCTCTTACTGGTTGGCTTTTGATTTAGCAATTTTATGAAATTTTCGTGGTCCCGTTCAATTTACCCACTCACACCCTACAGAGCTCCCTTAGATCCAATTTTTGGCTGGCTGCCACTCATATCCACATTACTTTGGTAACTGACATCAAACAGAAACTCCCAAAGTTAATAGAAATATTTCCAAAAATTTTGAAAATTTAATTAAATACAAAATAAATCTTAGCACATCAAAAGTAAATACAAATGTTTTAGAACTGTTTGTTTGAGTATAACATTAAGTCAAAAGTAAATGCTCAATGCAGAGTTCAAACTTGTTTAAGAATATGAACAACAACTAAGTTTCTACATATTCAACTTCGAGTACAGTTATAACAAAAAGTATGCAACTGACAACTGACAACAAGCAAGAAAAACAGAAGAAAAGGATTTTTTTAAGTTTTAACTTTCTTGTCAATAACTTTAACTTGACTTATTTCCTTTAATTATGTAGGCTTTGTCTATGAAAATTAGACAACTTGCAGCAGGCAAGAAAAAGTTGTAATGCCATTTGCATTTCTGTTTTCTTTCTGGTGGCTTTTCTTCTTTTATTCATTTTTTTTTTTTTGACACACACAAAGCCATAATTATTGCTTTCACAACACAGCAATTTCCCTTTCTCAAATACCCTGTATCTTAGAGGGTAAAAGGGTACATTAAGGTTGCAAAAATTTATGTAGAAATAGGCAAAAGAAGTTACTTGTCATCCTTTAAACCAAAACAAAACCGTTTTAGTCCTCCCCAAAATTAATGATTTTGCCTTCTGGATGGTAATTAATAAAATTACATTCTACTGCTACTGGAGGACACGTAGGTTTATTAATTTTACAACTTTTAATTTCTTACATGGTATTGTTATGGTCGACATTTCCACCTGTTCTTATTTTATGTAAACTTTAATTATTGAAACTTTTTACCATAAATAAACCAGAAAATACAGACAAAGGTCATCAGCAGTGTGGGGAAAGAAAAAAGGTAACTTGAAACACTTTGGGGCAAAAAGGTTGCAGTTCAGTGCCAGTTTCATCTCACCTGTTATGATTCTTTTGTGCGAGGAACATGAAAGTTGAGATAAATGTATTTACATTTATAACATTTTCATTTGCAATTTTCCACAAAATGTTGACAAGTTTCACTGGATTGAGCGGAGAGTGTATACACATATATATATATTATAATGGAAACCAGTCCACAAAGTGAAGTAAAGAACGAAAAGAAGATATGCTAAATACAGGCGAAACTCGGAACGGTTTTTGAGGTGAAAGCAAAGTTTAAGCACTGTTTCGACTTAAGTGGATTATATCGAAGGATTTGCATCTCTGATATTGACAGGCACTGTATTATGTATATATTGCAATACAACAAAAAAAAAGAGAAAAGGATATTGGGTCGGCTAACTACGAATTGAAACGTTTTGTGCAACTATTGAAAAGAATCTTCAACATTTTTGGAGTCAGAAGAACAAGAAGCAGAAGTTTTAGAGCAGAATTGTATTTAAATATTTATATATGTACATACATACAATAGAAAGATGGTAAATTATAATTACAAACTTATAACAAAACATCATTATAACACCAACTAGATTCTAGTATTAATGATCAGTGGAAACGGAATAATCGAAAATATATATTTATATATTTCTTAAAAGAAATAGTGTTGAAAACTTCACATATTACATTTGTCAAGTGTGACCGTATAGGGTATACAAAGATCGTTGTGATATATTTAGCTTATGGAAAGTTTTTTTTATTAAATCAAATGTAATAATTTATGGCACATTATTTTATTTTACTTAACTCATTTTACATGTTGTCTTATTGGATTGGCAATTTAATTAAATCAAGGCTTAAGGCTTAAAAATCATAAATAACATTTAAAGCAATTATTCATACGACAACAAGAAGAGGAACAAGATGAATATGGGCCAACATTGTTGCCCACATCGTTGGTAGGGGATGCGACAGAATTCAATTATGGCCCTCTGGGAATACGTTCTCGGTTCAATGTGTTCGAATGGAAAATAATGTTTGAAACTTTTCAACCATTTTCCTCGCCTCGTAAATCATTGACTAAATTGAGCCATCAAAATTGACTAGTCTCTGTAGGTTGAAAAACGAGAAACAGGTGTTCCAGTGTGTCATTGGCAATCCTGTTTTCGCAGCGTTTCTTGATTGGTTGGCCCAAACTCTGATTGGCAATGTTTCGAATTGTCTCAATTGACGCAGCTACCCATTTGTTGTTTAATTAACAAGCTGTGACATTACTTCTGACCAGGCCAATGTGATACCAATTCAAAGTCTAGTCAGTGACACTGTTTCTAATTAAAACGCTAAAAAAAATATAATTTCAAGTCCCCACATTAAATTAGCTCCATTAGCCGGGACCAAAAGCTGCTTTTTGCCAGTGACTACAAAGTAAAAAGCTAATTTTTTGCGCACATCAAGTAATAAGCATTTTTTGCAAAAAATTTTCCAGCAAATAAGCCGGAGACAAAAAAGAAAACTAAAGAGAAAAGAAAGGAAAAGCACCGCACTGACACTTCCTTTAACAGTGAAACTGGTGCACAACACACAGATGAAGGGTAGGGGCAAAGGAAGAACAAACAATGGGCGTCAGAGCGGAAACAGCGTCAAGTCACTGCATTGAAATTAAATGCCATAAGATACGAACAGTGAGTACTACAAATATATGTACACCCGCCCACACAGACACACACACAGTGACAAAACAATTCCCTCACCCTGATGAATAAAGTGGGCCACCCTGTGAATAAATGGAATGACGTTTTTATTCAGGTCGTCTTCCATTTAAACACAAAAATATTTCTTATTTTAAATCATTCATAAATTAGTGAATTACTTTACTTCGTAACTATAGCTATTTTTATAAACAAATAATAATCGGTAATTACATTGATACTTACCGATTATTTGCAATTAAAATACTAAATTTTTTGTAAATTACTATAATAATTATTATTGTACTAGTCACCCAAAGGTTTCCCTGTTATTTTGAACTTTTCTTGTGTATTTAGTGTTGCATTTTTGTATTGAAATCGACATATAATGACATTGAGTCGTTAAAACGCATAAAGTTAATTATAGACGACATAATCGAATCTATAGACGACGGTGGTTCAGAACACGACTTGAGCGTGCATCATTCTAAGTGTTTTGATTTTATCAGGTTAGTATTTCTATATACAGTGACCAACAAAATTTTTGGCACATCAATCAGTTTTAGTTATATGGTTACCTTTTGACCCTTTTAAAAGCGGGAAACTTAAAACCAAAAATTAACCAATTAGATAAGTATTTATTCAATACTAATACTTTTTGCCAATGAAAAGACATACTTAGCTTTTTATGTGTTCTTTATAAGTATTTGACGAATTGGGCAACTCTAAATTGCCAATTTTACATCTTGGAATATTCCATTATTTGCTTTTTGAAGAATTTGTGTAAGTTTGACTTCCCTTGTACCTTGATTTTAAAATGGCATCTAACCATAGTTCAGGGGAAAATTATCCTGCACGAAATAATAGAGAGTAGTCGATTAACAATTTAAGGGAACTTCAAATTTGGAAAGTTTCAAGGATTCAGGCCCCCCAAAAGTGTTGAGCAGCCGCAACCGCAGCCAATTTCTCCAGAAAAAAAAAAGTGAACCCCAAAATCTCTTCAACGCAGATTGCTACTGAAGCGTAAAAAGAAAAGATGTTCACCCGATTACCGTACTAAACGTGGCCAACTACAAAACGCGAGTAGCTACAATGAAACCCTTAATATGAGAGGATAATAAAAAAAGCATTCGGACTATGTCAAGGAGTTTGCACGCAAACCCTAAGATTATTGGCATCAGGTGTTGTTCTCCGATGAAAGTGAATTCAATATCTTTCAATCTGATGGCCGTTAAATTCTTAGGAAAAAGCCAAATACGAAATTCGACAAAATGAATACAGCACCAACAGTCAAACATGGTTGATGGGTGTGGGGCTGCATATCTGCTGCAGGTGTGGGCGAGTTGGTTTATAATAATGTTTACCTGTACATATTGAAGCAAAGTGCCGATAAAGGATTCTGGCCATGTCGTCAATATGTGGCTTACCTACAATTCCGCCATGTGCTGCGACACCCACCACAGTCCCCAGATAAGAAAGCGAGCGACAACAACAAAAACTGTTAATATTAATTAAGTTAATATTTATTTTCATGGTTTTTCGTAATAATATTGAATAATTAGATCTCTTTAGTTAATTTTGGTTTTGCCCTTTTTTGCTTTCAAAAGGGTCAGAAGGTAGTATAAAGTTAAAAAATCAAATGAACCCACAACGAGTTTATCTCATACACAGACCATAGAACCACCAACTGCGGTAAAACAGCGTTTGAAACGTAAAAGTTTTCCTTTACCTGAATTTGATGGAATCTCGGATATTTATTTTATTTTGGTTTTGTTGGATGGACATCAATTTAATAATAGCTGAATTTAAGAAATAAAGAAATTTGGAACTGCATTGGAATTAAGTGGCCTTTCACAGTGACAAAAACTAAACAAACTTAATTACAACTTTTTCGTCTTGTAACAACTTACAGCTTAAATGAACTGAAAACAACGTTCCAATACTATACATACATATGTGCCCATTTATCGAACAGCTTTTTGGGAAATTGTCCACAAAAGAATGAAATATGCATTTCAGTTAGACATCGAAACCAGTTTGAAGCATTCTATTGGCACATGCCTGGAAATATCCATTTTTTCACATACTGAAAGCCATTGCTCAAAACGTCCATTTCAACCATAAAATCCAGAATGCCGATGACATATTGAAATACAAAATATCCGTCATTGATATGATATGATATAATCAGCTATTTAAAATAATATTGTGCAAATATCCACTAATAAAAGGATGACTATTTTACGACAATATATGCCAGCAAAAGCACATAAATATGGAATAAAATTGTTTGTTTCTCTCCGATTTTTAGGAGTTGGTGCTTACGTTTCACCTGATGATTGGTGTTTGCAATTTGGCAATTTGTTTCCTTGCATTTCTTAGGGTGCTCCAATTGCATACAGAGTAGCGCAAAGTGTTTAAATCTAAAGTACTGAAATCATTGGACAAAAGCCAAATATTCCTTCACTATAACTTTTGATTGTAAAAAGTAAATTGCTTTATTTTCATTTTTCCTCCTAACTTTTACTATCTCCTGTATTTCACCTGAAGAAGTGATAAATTCACTTACTTAAGCCTTCGAAAATCGTGTTGGAATGTTAAATGTTATTCCAGTTTTATTTATGAAATGCTTTAGAATTTTGGCTTACAGCTCTCCGTCACCTCATCTGGACCAAGTAGGTAATTGCTGACATTAGCCATATAATCATATTAAAGAAATTCATATCCTGAAATTAGTTTTTTTCATTGCTTGGAGACCGTTTTTTTTAATCTGTCTGTTTTTTACTCGAGAATTCCAACGGGATCGGTAATCGCCCACGCCTCTATGCAAAGATCGGAACACACCGATTAAAGTCAACTATAACAATCGGTTTTATCTTTTTTAAATACTAGAACAGTGTTGACTAACATCAACACTGTTTAATTTTAGTTAATCGATAGTTTTTACGGTCGAAGTAATGGTTTAACATTTCTACCCAATAATTATCGAATGAAGAGTGCAGAAAACATTAACTTAAATTTAGATTCTAAATGATAGAAGAGATATTCCTTAACAACATCGAAAATCAATCAAAGTCACCTTATCATTTTTTTTTAATTTATGTTTTTTTTTTCAATATTTGTTATTTAATCGATGTACTAAATGCTATCAAGTTTCATTGAAATGTAAGAACTACTTGAAGAAGCTTAAGCAAAAAGTTAATTACCAAAAATACCTAAAATGTAGTATTACCCGCTAGGCAGGTTCTAAGTGAATCGGTGTTAAGAAATTAGTTTGTTATTATAAAATTTAACTACCACTCCTTTACACAGAAAATACCAACCCCGAGCATATTTTCCAAAGAAAAACATTAGCAGGAAATTTCCCTAGGCCTGAATACGATACATGAATGATTGAGAGACTATAAAAAATAAAGTAGAAATTAAGGCAATGTTTCAAACGGTTTGCTTAAATATCAAATTTCATTCGAATGGCCCAAAGTGCTATATGTCTAAGATATCTTAAGAGTCGATTTTTTTTCTTATTTCATTTTGCGTCTTTGGGTTTTTTCCACTTTGCGTGTTGCTATGTATGAGCAATCAGCGTAATGTTGATAGTACCTGCCACACAAATATTTAATTTCATCTGGCTTTTACAATGGCACTTCCCCCACAAGCCGACTCTCTTCCCTCTCTCACTCCTGTCTTTTTACCACCCGCAACAGGTGAGATATTTCAGGTAAACTCATTTGCACTTGAATCCCTGGCAATATGTCGGTCGGAAGTGTGGGGCCGGCGGGAAAGGAGACGGCCGCGTGTGCCAGCTATTCAAATGTTGATATTAGCCGCCAGCATGACTGCCAGTCAACGCAACTGACTGACTCGGGTTCAAAATCAACAGTTGGCCTTGAGGGCAACTTCAAAATGTCTAGCCTTGTCGTGCCTGGGTCTGGGCCTGTGTTACATTTCAAAGTATATAAACAAAAGTATTTAAACAGTTCTAGGAGGATAACGCAAAGTCAAAGAGATGTTGCCAAGATGGTTTCGTGTCTCCTATGTTCTTGTCCTGGAGATCAATGTGATTTTGATAATGGCTGGCATTATCTTTCTCCTAGATGTATATTATCACATCAATGTGACATTTAATGCTCTTTCGAATTTCTATATGGACAACTTCACAGTGGCCTTGAGCTCCTGGATGAATTGGGTGCGCATCCTAACCCTTTTGGGATATATATTGCAAGCCATTTTAGGCATACGAATGGCCAAAAATCCAAGCGTGTTTAAATTTGCTGGCTATATACTAATCGGATTCATTTTGCTGCTTTACTTCGGCAGTATAGCCATCTCCTGTTATGCGTATTATTCAGATTTCAAGATCTCCGTCGAAATGTTGCTGCAAGAGCTATGGATGAGCGATAAATTTGATATGGTGGAACTACAATTAGATTGTTGCGGCAAGACGGGTGTTATCGATTACGTAGAGACAAACGTTAATCGCACCTGGTCCCGTGGATCGTGTTGTGGCATGGACATTTGTCCCGGATGTTATCAAATGGTATGCGAATACCTATGGGACATTCAAATAGAAATAGCTAGAGATAATATTATACTATTTATTACATTGTGCGTTGCCATGTTGATAATGTTGCTGCACTATGGGGATGCTGAGTTCGTTGAAGATCCATATGAGTCTGAGTCCACGGATGAGGATGAGGAACCGAGTAATCTAAGAAAGCAGCAGTAGCAGGACAAAGAAGTACGAAGGGTGATTACCAGCTAAATTAACGACCAACAATTTCGTTTTGGTCAATTGAACTTTAATTCAATGTTATGCCCCGGGCTCAGGGCTTGTTGCGCCTCATTAATTGATTGGCTAAGCCAACTCACATTACGTGGCTGCGGGCCCATTCCTTCGTCCTTGTGCCACTTAATTAGCTTACAAAATAAAATGTTCTCAAAATATATATGTATGTATACTTTGTATGTTTTAATGGCTTCGATTTGGAGGCAAAACAAACGATTATGGCCTTTTATGGATTTGTTAACAAGATTTATAACAAAATTACCGGAATGGTGCGAATTGTGCAATTGCGCTCTTCAACCTTGACAATTTTAACTGACATTTAATTGTGATTTTGATGTAATCAAAAACCTGTGCACTTTAATGCCATTTAAATTGATGTGTTTGGCTCTGTGAACGAGTGCAGCCTGCTACATTTTTGGTTCAGAATGAAGAGCCATCAATTATTTATAAGAAAAAGGGTAAACTTTTTACGCTTCTCCTTTAGAATGTAACGTGCCAAGCGTAAATGGTGTAAGTGTAGCGCTTATGGCAAGGCATTTCAATTAGTTAAGCTCACAGAGAGGACATTGTGGATAGCGTATATCTGGAACCCTGCAGCTGTATATATATATATATATATATAAATACCCCAAACTGTAATTGATTTCAATGAAAGTGTCAGCTCATGAATTTTTGACTACTGATGAGCTTATAATCACGCTATATCTCTATATAAAATGCCTCGGACTCTGTGACTTAATAGACACATCAGTTTTGCCCTCAGGATTAGCAGCAAGCGAACAGTATCAGCAGCAGGACTATGGGATTTCGTAGTATGTTTCCAGCCATGTATACGGCCAAAAATGGTGAACCGGCACACTCAAGGAATGCCACGCTTTATCTCTTACGTTGCGTCTTTTGGATGGGTGTGAGGAAGCCACCGAAACATTTTTTTCTCGCCTATTGCCTCTGGTCGTTTGCTTTAAATCTTTGTTCGACATTCTATCAACCGATTGCCTTCATGACCGGCTATATAAGCCATTTCTGGGAATATTCGCCGGGTGAATTTCTCACATCGCTGCAGGTGGCCTTCAATGCCTGTTCCTGTTCCACAAAAGTTCTGATTGTTTGGGCTTTTGTGTCTCATTTTGATGATGCCAATGCCATTCTGGATGAAATGGACAAACGTATCACACTGGATAGTGAGCGTAAGAAAATACACGAGGCATGCTCCCTCAGTAATCGAATATTTTTCTTCTTCATGTCCGTCTATATGATGTATGCGACAATTACATTTCTGAGTGCCATTTATATAGGGCGGCCGCCCTATCAGAATTACTATCCATTTCTGGATTGGCGTAGCAGTTATTGGC
The DNA here is from genome assembly GCA_037075365.1 of Drosophila emarginata. Taxonomy (NCBI): domain Eukaryota; kingdom Metazoa; phylum Arthropoda; class Insecta; order Diptera; family Drosophilidae; genus Drosophila; species Drosophila emarginata. Next base: position 5,216,696 of record JBAMCD010000324.1, read on the forward strand.
ACTTGGGCCTGCAGGCAGGACTCGAATATTTTGGAATGTCTTGTGCTTGTTTTCAGGATGTTTGTGTCGATTGTTATCCTGTCAATTACATACTGGTCCTACGAGCTCATATGGAAATCTTTGCCGACAGGATACGTCGACTGGGCAGTGATCCGCATGAAAGTGAGAGAGAGCGCTATGAGAAGCTAGTGCAATGTGTACAGGATCATATGACTATATTGCGGTAAGTGTAGATAGCAAATTATTTAAATATAAAATTTGTTTCGTTTATAGCTTCTGCGATAGTTTGCGTCCTGTCATCTCGGGTACTATTTTTGTTCAGTTTATGGTTGTGGGACTAGTTTTGGGGTTCACACTGATCAATATTGTTATGTTTGCCAATTTGGCATCGGCCATTGCCGCCTTATCCTTTATGTCGGCTGTTTTACTGGAGACAACGCCATTCTGCATACTCTGCAATTATCTGACCGAGGATTGCTATCGATTGGCGGATGCTCTATTTCAATCAAATTGGATTGATTGTGGCCAGCGTTATAAGAAGACTTTGCTACATTTTTTGCATAATTTGCAGCGGCCAATTACATTTATGGCCATGAATGTTTTCACCATTTCAGTTGGCACTAATATTAACGTAAGTAACTCAACTAAAGCAAAGGACGAAAAAGGGAAATTAAGTTGATTTTATGGCCCACAGGTTACCAAGTTCTCCTTTTCGGTATTTACTTTAGTAAAGCAAATGAATATTGCAGAAAAATTGTCACAAACAAATGTTGAAGATGAAGATTTATATTGATTATATATTTTGTGTTATTTTATGTTAAAATTTGTAATAAGATAAAGATCTTTACTTCAAAGTTGGTCCCCAGTCACACATGTTATTAAACCTGCTAAACAAATGGTCCAAACAAATCGGCAAACAATTTCAAGTGTTCAACAAAACCAAATGCTTAACTTGACCAATAAAAAGTAAACGGCACACACACACACAGGCCACAAGCTGGCCGCAAGTTAAACACTCGTACACACACACAAACCCAATTGCCAATAGCCCGAAATCGAAATCTGAATGAATGTGTCAGTTGGCTTTGGCTAAAAGCGGTTGTCACAAAAAAAAAAAGAGAGAAAAAGAATGAAGGAAAGAATAAACGAAAGAATGAAAGGAAGAACAGAATACAAGGCGAAATCAGTTGAAAGCAAGCTCTATTCCTTGGCCAAAAAGCTATTTGCATAGCACTTAAAAATGAAAAGGACACAAACAACAGCAGCAGAAAAGAAAAAGGGAAGGAACTAAAAAAAATAGCAGGTGAAAGGCAAAGGCAGAAGGCGATAATTCGACATGAGGCTCGTTGTTGTAATTGACATTGTTAGAGGGAAATGCGAAGAGCACACCCACACACACAGACATACACTCACTTACATACATCCAAGCAAAATGGATGTTGTTGGTGAAATGCATGTAAAATGCCCTAGCAAGGACTTTCTTTCTCTCTCTCTAATAACGTGCATATATTCTCCCTATCTCCGGTTTAAGTCGACTCCCTTTCACTTTGTATCCCCCTCCAGGTGTGTGCAGGACAAGAGTGACAACGACATATGCAGCATAAGTGTTAGTAGGGCTCGTCAGTAGGTTAGATAAATGAACGAATAGAACACACACATGGCCCAAGGTGATGGACAAATAGGCCTTAAAGTAGATAGTTCGTCACAAGACGAATGCGTAATGTCAAAAATGATACCACACAGAATCTGATGGTATAAATGTCGTAATGCACGAATTTAATCTTAAATCCCAAATTTAAATTAATTGATTTCAATTAACTTTTATTAGTTGAATGTTGGCAACTAACTAAATGAAGGCTAAAAACCTTTTCAACAAAACCAAAGGCAACGACTGCAACAGAAAATATCAAACAATATGCAAAACTCAAATGCAAATTTACATTGGTCCAAAAATGTAAAATTGAAATACGTTTATTTCCCCCTCTCTCTCTGTCTCTCTATCTCTATTTCTCTCACGTTCTCTCTTGGCAAAAATATTTCACTTTGCAGTTTATTTTTTGTTGTTTTACGCGACTATGTTTTCGCAACGCGTTGCATACTTTTAAGCGCTCATATTTATTTTTACAATACGCATACGCCGCGTATGCCACACTCACATTGTGTTTTGTGTTATTTTTGCTTGCTTTTTTTCTGTTTTGCTGTTTCGTGTTGTATTTATTTCATTTTGCGTAAAATACGCGGCAAAGAAGATGAGCGAAACATGCCACGCCTCTTGATGTAGTACAGCTTGGGCAATATCAGCATTTTATACTGGGTGGCGGCCATCCACAGATCCACCAGCCATCCGGCATCAGCGTCATCATCATCATCATCATAGCTGGCTGGCATTCTGTGCTCGCTGACCCGCTTTGCCGCTTCTCTTCTTTTTCTTCTCTTTTTTGTTTGTTTTCGCTTTCTTTTTTTTCGTTTTTTTGGTGCTTTTTCCCCCATTACATTTCGGTTTGCAATTTCTTCCTTCTTTCCCTTTATTTTATCCCTCTGCACTCTTCTTCTCTCCCTTCCCATCGGTCTTTCGCTTGCTTACTTATTTATAGTATAACCGTTTCATTGTTGGCTCGCGGGCATGAACTATCTGCCACGAAGAGTCGTCTACATACCCATGTATAAGTATGTATACATATATATGTATGTGTATCTATATCTATGTATGTATGGGTGTGTGTGTTTTTGCTGGTTGCACCAAATCAGTTTTGCCATGTAGTTTTCATGTTAAACGCGCTCAAAATTAATGGCCACATACACATATAGACAAACACACATAGTTGAGTTTTTGAAATAGAAACGAAACGAACGTTATCGTTACAAATGTCCTTTCCGCTGCCTGTCAGCAGGGCTACAATTCGCTGTCTCTTCTCTTCTCTCCGCCCTCCTTTTCTTTCGACCAACGTGTTGTTGTCCGCTGTGGGGTTCACTGTCGTTGCCATTTGCCGCAATTCTCGTCGTTGATTTTGATGTTGCCCCGTTGTCCGGACTCCATGCCCCATACAATTCGTACACACAGCATGCATTTAATATTTGCTTGCAGCTAAATCAAATTGTTTTTTTCTTCATTTTCTCTACTTCACTCGCATTGAAGATAAATGTGGGCAAATGTAATTTGAAAAAGCTCTAATATCCTGGCATACATTTTACAAATCTTCTTTTAGTCATTTCAAATTTTTTCAAATTAGCACCAAAATCCTTACAAAACACAAAAGTCTTAACACATATGTAGATATATATCCGTTTCCCTTTGTCCTTTGTTTTGTGTGTTTGTGTTATATAACAAGTTGTTTAACCGATCGTTCACATAATAGCTTAATATACTAAAAATATATTAAATATACTAAAAATCCACCAAATAGTTGTAAATTAATCGACTCTTCAGAAATTTCAAAGTTACGCAATAAAGAATTTTAACGAGTAAATGTTAATATATCTTTAATATTCCTAATTAACATTTCTTTTCTAAAAAGACCATCATAAAAAGGGAAATACTAAAAATATGTCAAATTAATAAACTGTAACCTCTTGTCATTTGACTTTTAGTCGGTCAATGATTTCAAAATTTGGAAAACAATTTAACAGATAGCTTTAAGTGTAACAGAAGTTAAACTTTTTATAGAACATTAGGACATTAATAAAGAAACATGAGCTTTAGAAAACCAGCTATCAAAAGACAAACTTACAATTTATCGTAGTCTAAACATTAACAAAAATAGAATAAATATAAGTGGATTTATCTATCACAAAAGAATAGGGTATAATAAAAAATTGACTTTAAGATCAATTTATTCGTTATTATCTATGTGATTATTATTATTAATTTTACTTCTATTGGTGACACAGCCATTAACCCGTGACGAATTAAAAAGTATTTAGGGCATTTACATTTTTAACATAATTCAATTCAAAGACTTTAATTGATAGTTAAGCTGAATTCAGATAATTTCGTATGAACTAAAACGATAATTTGAACTTTCGCACAAGTTGTTACAACCACAAATTTTTTATTAATTAGAGAATAAATGACAATAAATAAATCAGCCAAATTCCAATAGAATTCGATTTAGATTTTAAACTGATCACAGTGGAGATGGTAAGTCCACAGAAGAATCCATTGTTCAAGTTGAATAATCGATCGAAAATGTCTCAGATAAATGTCTGACAAGACTAATAGGAATACGTGTTCGAATTAGCGGAATAATCCCTATGGGTTGCTGATGAAATTCCATTGTTATTAATAAAACAATCGAGAATAAAAATGAACTTGAGCTGAACTCTTACATTTGAATGAAAGACATATGATGTGGATAATGATGATTAGGCCGCGAGACCTAGCTCGACCAATTCCTTACTGACATGAGATACTGAGAACGGCGACCGCATTACTCCTGACATCCCCCACATGGCATTAATATTTAAAAGTCAGCTTTTTGAAACTTGTTTGACAGGCTGTCAGGACATGTTTACCAGCAACATCAGCAGTAAAAGCAGGAGCTGGAGAAGGATATGGGAGAAGTCGCAAAGGGTAACACTGGCAGCAATATTAACCAACTGACGTCAAATTGAAAACATGTGCTAAAGAGTGTTCACACACACTTCCAGACACACAGACAAACACCCACACAAGGACCCACATGAAGACTCAGACAGTTTCCTTGGAAGTTTTCATAAAAAAATATAAAAAAACAGATATATAAAAACTAACTAGGGTTATCCTTCTGCTCAACTTTACCTGTCATTTAAAGAGCTTAAAGATAATATTGAACGTACTGAAAGTCAACTCTCAGCTGCTGGCAATGTCAAATGAAGCACAATCGTCAAAAAAACGTCTACTAAAACTGGGTCTATGCCATGGCCCAAACAATTCCAACAGCCAAAGAACAATTCCCATTGCTTCTTTCATGTGGCGGTTTTTTCTTTTTATTTTTATTTTGATATTTTGCATAAAAATGAACAAGAAGCTGCCTTTCCTGGTGCTGGTGCTGCTGCTGCTGCTGCTGCTTCTGTCTTGCCTTTTGTCAGCAATTTTAAATTAATTTTTTTTTATACCGCACACTCAGTTGCATGCCCCTCAACCGCAGCCGCAGCCTCAGTCCCATACTCATCATTTCGTTATATGCTCGGCTCTTGTATTGTACACGTGATTTTTGATGTGACTTGTGATTCTTTTTCCTTCCCTTCCTTTATGTAGATGTCCTCGGGAAACACAATATACACACATGCACGCATACGCATATATGTATATGGAAAAGCAGAAGGAGCTGGGCAATCCACACACACATACACACACATCCCACAACACATGCTAAATCATAATCTTTTTGCAAGAAGAGCATATGAAAATTGCGTTTTGTGTAATAAAAAGAGGTCTGAGTTTATCTGCTGTTAGAGAGAAAACTGATTTACTTTGCAATTTTATGACTTTATTAAGAATTATGCGATGTTTTGAATATATTTACCATATACACAATATGCACACACAAGTGATGGGCGGGGAAGGGGAGAAGGCAAGTCGGAAGTTAAAGCAGGAAACTCAACTTTATTCTAAGTCCGTCCTATCCCCCCAACCCCAACCCCAACCCCCCTTTCCACATACCACTACTCCAACTCTATTTGTCTAACATAAAGCTCATATACAGTGTGTGCTATGGTTTTGGTTCTGGTAATGGCAATGGTAGCAGTATTTGTAGTTGTGTTAGTGCTTCAGTCACTTGACCTCTAGTAAATAACATGAAAATCCTTTGATAAAGTTGCATATACACACATGCATACACACACACGCACGCACACTCACATCTACATTCACATTTATTCATATCAACTCTAGCCAGGGACGACGGCAAGTTATGAGTGCATATTTTTATGCAACAAAATTGTACATCGACTTTCCACCAGTAAGAGCATATCCTTCCGTATCCGTGTGCAGCTGCAGCAGTACCAGCTCCAGCTCCAGCTCCTGCTCCTGCTTCTGTTGCCAGTTCCAGTTTGTATTTGCCTTTTAGATTACATTTCCCACTCTTGGATTCACAGCCCGCACAAAATTTGCTCGTGTGATGAGCACAAATAAGCGCATTCCATTGTTGTCCATCTGTATGGGGTGAGAGGGTCGGTAGAAGGGAGAGTGTAACTATATCTGACAAATGATAATGCTATGCTATATATCCATGAGTTGTTTACTGTTTAATGCTTGCCCTCTCAATATTCATATATGACAAATCAAAGGTTTAAGTGCTTGCAGTCAAGAGAAAATTTTTATAAATTGGAAAATTCACTTGAAATTTCATTTTCTTATGCTGCTTCAATCACCTTTTTCTCCATGAGATTCATCTGTATGTTTGTTTGTCTTTTTTTTTCTTTTGCTTTTGCTGCGTTTGTCATTTACTCTAATCGACTTTTATCTGAAGAGACCCATCTGTTCAGACCTTTTGTACTGAAAATTTAATTAACTTCTGCTCTCTCAGGCGTGAGTTATGCCTCTCTCTCTGTCTCTCAAGGACATTTTTAGGCTCTTTTTCTGACCACAGAAATATCCTGTTCTGTTTTGTTGTGTTCTATTGTCATTGGTTGATTAGGGTCAGCAGGTGAGAAAGGGAACTATTGAACAGTCAAGTGGATGAAAATGTTTATACACATTGCATTTCATTGCACTCATTTTGTCCTTCCGAAAAATAAGAGTCCTTTAGCTATTTATACTTGTATATAATCTCAATGTCGTTTTAATTTTTAAATTAATAATCTCAAATTGTTTGTTGTCGCAGAAAATTCATTTTACAACTTGGCGTTGATGTGGAGAGCCAGGACACCATCCTCAGCAGAGCTGCCAATGGCAATGGTGGCACGTCCATCAGAGCCAACGGTAACCGACTTGCCGGTGCAAGAGGAGCCGCTCTTCATGCCAGAGATGACATCGCAATAGGTGCCAGCGGGTAGACCAGTCTGAAGGGAGCTGTTCAGATCATAGTTGTCATTGTTGAAGGCCACGAAACCCTTGTTGCCACGGCTGAAAGAGATTTGGTTTTTGCCATTGTCCCACCAGTTCTGTAACTCGGCTCCATCGACGGCATTGCGGAAGGCCACCATGTTGTAGATCTGGCGCCAACGGTGCTCGCACACCCATCCGCCGCTGCAGGACAAGTCGCTGTTGAATGAGGGAGAGGCAATGTTGTTGCCATCGGTGGTGGGTGGTCCCTGATCGGTGTCGTCGAAGGCGAAGGAGGACATCACACGTGGAACACCGAATGGATGGGCCAACATGAAGGCGGAGGCCATCTTGTATTGCTTGGGCACCTTGTAGGTCAGCACGTCAGCACCGCCAGCTCCATGTCCACGCTGGTTGTCATGATTGTCCACAAAGACAAGGGAGCGATCGGAGGCGGCAAAGCCCCAGGCGGTGCCCCAGTTGACCAGATACTGCAGTTGATTCTTGCCGCGGAAAACTTTGCCAATAGAGTCAGAGTGACGGAATTCGGTAACGGAACCCAAACCAGTGTATTCCGACTTGCTGATAGCCTCACCGCCCATATCGATAACCTCCTGGAAAATGTAGGGCTTGGCACCCGAGCTGAAGCCATGGGCAGTGTTCAAGTTGTTTAGACGTCCGTAGATCACACCCAAGTCGGCGGGCCACATGTGTTTGGCAGCATCCACACGGAATCCAGCCACACCCAATTCAGTCAAGTGGTTTAGGAAATCAACTATCTTATCCTGAACCCAAGAATTGCCCTGATTCAGATCGCGCAAGCCAACCAGCTCACAGTTGCGCACTTGATTGGCATCGTTGTAGTTGGAGATGGAGCACGTTGGGTTGAAGTCTAGCGAGGAGAAGGGTACACCGGGAAAGCTCTTGGTGCTGGGATCGGCAGTACTGCCAGCTGTGCCATAGGTACTACCATCGGCGGCCATGTGATTGAACACCACATCGACATAGGTGCGGACACCGACAGCATTGCAACGCTTGACCATGCTGGCGAATTGATCCTCATTACCGGAACGAGTGGTCAATTTGTAGGAAATGGGCTGGTAACGCTCCCACCATGGACGGCCATTCTTCACGGCATTCTCGTTGGGTGGAGACACCTGGGGAAGAGACAGCAGATAAGCTTCTCATTGACCCCAAGTTGTGTAATAATAACTTACCTGCAGACCAGCATAACCATAGGGACCCAGGAAGTTCTCACATTCGGCTGCAATGTCGTCCCATTTCCATTCAAACAAATGGACCATACCATTGCGACCCGATGCATAGTTGGGTGAGAACTGGGCATTGGCCAAGGCGACAAAGGCCAAAGCCAAAAGACTTTTGGTCAAAAACATGTTGCTCGATTGAAACAAAATTTCACTCTGAATTCGGAATGCCAATGGCTCTGGCTTATATGGGGGATCCGCGTGAAAGCTGGAAAAGATTCAATTGACATTTGTTGTTAAATGATTTGTGATGCTAATGGCCAGCTTATCAGAGCCACTGGTGGTGGTTACCCCAGCCCAGACCGATAAGATATGGCAATCGGTTGGTTGACTTATCATCTATTAGGGGGGGATGACGTCTAAATTCTGATTTAATACTCAGTAGCTCAAGTGCATTCGGACTCTCGAACATATTGGAACTGTTGTTATGACTAAATAATTAGTTTTAATCAAATCTATAAGCCGATCAGCTGCATAACTGCTTTGGCAGACGTAATACTTCATCTGCACGGTTGCAAGTCACGCATTTGTCGAGTGTTTGAAGCATGGCAAGGCGATTCGTGGAATGTGATTTTTTGAATTGGTCAACAATGGATTAGAGATTATTATTTCGTTTTAGATTTAAGTGGCGATTAAATTACTCACTAATCAAGAGCTGTATAAATTATCATAAAGTGAAACAAAATCTTTGTGACAACGCTATTTAAATTTTAAAAAAATATATTGGTTATTTTGTTACGAAATTCTCTTGATTAAATATAGATTTTGTTTATGGACAATTCCACAGAAAAGTAAACCGCAGCCAACCAAGTTGAAATCTGTATACTATATATTATTTTAACACATTTTTATTAAAAATTTGTCCATTTGAAAATATTCAAAGGCAAAGTTAAACAAGTGGAAAATTTCTTTTTACACATTTCTACTCCACTTTTTGGATTAATTGTTCTAAATGAGAGACAATTTGCGACAAATAACTAAATTTAAGAAATTTGATATACATCAATGGAATGAAAATATTTTTTTTGCCTTCTGATAAAAATTATCTTTACACTACGAGAAGGCCGGAATATGTAAGAAGCTAAGACCGCTTTTTTTGATGCTAATTAGTTTCTGTTCTCTTTTTCTCTATATAATAATCTGTTTTGTTTTTCCTTATTGAATATATTTTCTTTTATCTTATTCATCTCTAATTAAACAAAAAGTTAAACAATAACATGAAAAATATGATGGAAAAAAATTACGCCTGCGGCAGTTATTAAATAAAAAAGTACTTAATATTTTTAAATCCAATAAAAAACATTATTAACAAAGATAAATGCATAACATTCTATAATTATTCGCATTAAAATAATCATACAGGTTTCACTAAAATTTAAAGAGTTCGCTTTAAAAGTGAGTTCTGTGAGAATTGATATATCTCAGTTAAACTCAAGAAAACTTTGATGATTGCTTAAGTATAAAAAAAATAGAAATTCTTTAATTTGTTAAACTATCGATATGGAATTTAATAAGCGAAGTAGAGCTAAGGGGAATTTCGGGCATTCTAATACTAAATATTTTAGACTGAATATTAAAGTAAAAGTATTCTTTGCCGACATTGAGTTTACCGTGTACTAAGCAGATGAAATTTAAAAAGTCAAACTCCGTCGAAGTTAATTTAAAATAAAATTCTGTTAACATTCCGCTACAACAAGCGCATGCTATCTCACTCACTCTCCTCTACGAACGGACAGCCATGTCTTAATCGATTGATCAATCGGCTGATCGAGAATTTATGGTGTCGGAAATCCTTCTTTGTAGCTACTTTAATATATCTTTTACCGTTTGGTAAAGGTAAAATAAAAATCAATGAGAAATCTAAATTTGTCATTATACCAATTTACAAATCTACTGATCGAAACCTTTAAAAAGAGCACAGTGTATATCGAGTGAAGAAATATGACGGTTATTTAACTTAACATAGTCTGTAAAGGCCACATCTAACATAGACCTTTCTGCATTTACTTTGAAATTTAAAAAATTACCGAATTGTGAATTCACTTTGAAAACAAGGCTAAAATAATAAGAATAGAATATGCATTAAATTTATGAGTTTTAATAATTAGAGCTAAACATGACATCCAAATATTTATTAGAATCTGTCGTTTTGAACGGATGTGATTTCTTGTTATTGCGTTTATGTAAAACTGTTGAAATTAAAAAAGACTTTTAGATTGAAACATTGTAGAGAAAAAAAGTTTATTAAAGTTGATATGAAATCAAAGTAAATTAATAGTGTGAGTATGTGTGTGTGTGTGTTTGTGCATTACAAATATCACGTCCACTCGAAGAACAATCTTGTCAATTACTTAAAGACTTTTTTGTTGGCCTTCTGTAAAGCGACAATTTGTTTTTTTCATTTTTGCTATTGCATTTTATCTTTGATGTGAATGAAACAGTTTTGCAATTTTATGACTTTATTAAGAATTATGCGTGTTTTGAATATATTTACCATGAGAGGGTCGGTAGAAGGGAGAGTGTAGCTATATTTGACAAACGATAATGCTATGCTATATATCCATGAGTTGTTTACTGTTTAATGCTTGCCCTCTCAATATTCATATATGACAAATCAAAGGTTTAAGTGCTTGCAGTCAAGAGAAAATTTTTATAAATTGGAAAATTCACTTGAAATTTCATTTTCTTATGCTGCTTCAATCACCTTTTTCTCCATGAGATTCATCTGTATGTTTGTTTGTCTTTTTTTTTCTTTTGCTTTTGCTGCGTTTGTCATTTACTCTAATCGACTGAAGAGACCCATCTGTTCAGACCTTTTGTACTGAAAATTTAATTAACATCTGCTCTCTCAGGCGTGAGTTATTCCTCTCTCTCGCTTTCTCTGTCTCTCTGTCTCTCAAGGACATTTTCAGGCTCTTTTTCTGACCACAGAAATATCCTGTTCTGTTTTGTTGTGTTCTATTGTCATTGGTTGATTAGGGTCAGCAGGTGAGAAAGGGAACTATTGAACAGTCAAGTGGATGAAAATGTTTATACACATTGCATTTCATTGCACTCATTTTGTCCTTCCGAAAAATAAGAGTCCTTTAGCTATTTATACTTGTATATAATCTCAATGTCGTTTTAATTTTTAAATTAATAATCTCAAATTGTTTGTTGTCGCAGAAAATTCATTTTACAACTTGGCGTTGATGTGGAGAGCCAGGACACCATCCTCAGCAGAGCTGCCAATGGCAATGGTGGCACGTCCATCAGAGCCAACGGTAACCGACTTGCCGGTGCAAGAGGAGCCGCTCTTCATGCCAGAGATGACATCGCAATAGGTGCCAGCGGGTAGACCAGTCTGAAGGGAGCTGTTCAGATCATAGTTGTCATTGTTGAAGGCCACGAAACCCTTGTTGCCACGGCTGAAAGAGATTTGGTTTTTGCCATTGTCCCACCAGTTCTGTAACTCGGCTCCATCGACGGCATTGCGGAAGGCCACCATGTTGTAGATCTGGCGCCAACGGTGCTCGCACACCCATCCGCCGCTGCAGGACAAGTCGCTGTTGAATGAGGGAGAGGCAATGTTGTTGCCATCGGTGGTGGGTGGTCCCTGATCGGTGTCGTCGAAGGCGAAGGAGGACATCACACGTGGAACACCGAATGGATGGGCCAACATGAAGGCGGAGGCCATCTTGTATTGCTTGGGCACCTTGTAGGTCAGCACGTCAGCACCGCCAGCTCCATGTCCACGCTGGTTGTCATGATTGTCCACAAAGACAAGGGAGCGATCGGAGGCGGCAAAGCCCCAGGCGGTGCCCCAGTTGACCAGATACTGCAGTTGATTCTTGCCGCGGAAAACTTTGCCAATAGAGTCAGAGTGACGGAATTCGGTAACGGAACCCAAACCAGTGTATTCCGACTTGCTGATAGCCTCACCGCCCATATCGATAACCTCCTGGAAAATGTAGGGCTTGGCACCCGAGCTGAAGCCATGGGCAGTGTTCAAGTTGTTTAGACGTCCGTAGATCACACCCAAGTCGGCGGGCCACATGTGTTTGGCAGCATCCACACGGAATCCAGCCACACCCAATTCAGTCAAGTGGTTTAGGAAATCAACTATCTTATCCTGAACCCAAGAATTGCCCTGATTCAGATCGCGCAAGCCAACCAGCTCACAGTTGCGCACTTGATTGGCATCGTTGTAGTTGGAGATGGAGCACGTTGGGTTGAAGTCTAGCGAGGAGAAGGGTACACCGGGAAAGCTCTTGGTGCTGGGATCGGCAGTACTGCCAGCTGTGCCATAGGTACTACCATCGGCGGCCATGTGATTGAACACCACATCGACATAGGTGCGGACACCGACAGCATTGCAACGCTTGACCATGCTGGCGAATTGATCCTCATTACCGGAACGAGTGGTCAATTTGTAGGAAATGGGCTGGTAACGCTCCCACCATGGACGGCCATTCTTCACGGCATTCTCGTTGGGTGGAGACACCTGGGGAAGAGACAGCAGATAAGCTTCTCATTGACCCCAAGTTGTGTAATAATAACTTACCTGCAGACCAGCATAACCATAGGGACCCAGGAAGTTCTCACATTCGGCTGCAATGTCGTCCCATTTCCATTCAAACAAATGGACCATACCATTGCGACCCGATGCATAGTTGGGTGAGAACTGGGCATTGGCCAAGGCGACAAAGGCCAAAGCCAAAAGACTTTTGGTCAAAAACATGTTGCTCGATTGAAACAAAATTTCACTCTGAATTCGGAATGCCAATGGCTCTGGCTTATATGGGGGATCCGCGTGAAAGCTGGAAAAGATTCAATTGACATTTGTTGTTAAATGATTTGTGATGCTAATGGCCAGCTTATCAGAGCCACTGGTGGTGGTTACCCCAGCCCAGACCGATAAGATATGGCAATCGGTTGGTTGACTTATCATCTATTAGGGGGGGATGACGTCTAAATTCTGATTTAATACTCAGTAGCTCAAGTGCATTCGGACTCTCGAACATATTGGAACTGTTGTTATGACTAAATAATTAGTTTTAATCAAATCTATAAGCCGATCAGCTGCATAACTGCTTTGGCAGACGTAATACTTCATCTGCACGGTTGCAAGTCACGCATTTGTCGAGTGTTTGAAGCATGGCAAGGCGATTCGTGGAATGTGATTTTTTGAATTGGTCAACAATGGATTAGAGATTATTATTTCGTTTTAGATTTAAGTGGCGATTAAATTACTCACTAATCAAGAGCTGTATAAATTATCATAAAGTGAAACAAAATCTTTGTGACAACGCTATTTAAATTTTAAAAAAATATATTGGTTATTTTGTTACGAAATTCTCTTGATTAAATATAGATTTTGTTTATGGACAATTCCACAGAAAAGTAAACCGCAGCCAACCAAGTTGAAATCTGTATACTATATATTATTTTAACACATTTTTATTAAAAATTTGTCCATTTGAAAATATTCAAAGGCAAAGTTAAACAAGTGGAAAATTTCTTTTTACACATTTCTACTCCACTTTTTGGATTAATTGTTCTAAATGAGAGACAATTTGCGACAAATAACTAAATTTAAGAAATTTGATATACATCAATGGAATGAAAATATTTTTTTTGCCTTCTGATAAAAATTATCTTTACACTACGAGAAGGCCGGAATATGTAAGAAGCTAAGACCGCTTTTTTTATGCTAATTAGTTTCTGTTCTCTTTTTCTCTATATAATAATCTGTTTTGTTTTTCCTTATTGAATATATTTTCTTTTATCTTATTCATCTCTAATTAAACAAAAAGTTAAACAATAACATGAAAAATATGATGGAAAAAAATTACGCCTGTGGCAGTTATTAAATAAAAAAGTACTTAATATTTTTAAATCCAATAAAAAACATTATTAACAAAGATAAATGCATAACATTCTATAATTATTCGCATTAAAATAATCATACAGGTTTCACTAAAATTTAAAGAGTTCGCTTTAAAAGTGAGTTCTGTGAGAATTGATATATCTCAGTTAAACTCAAGAAAACTTTGATGATTGCTTAAGTATAAAAAAAATAGAAATTCTTTAATTTGTTAAACTATCGATATGGAATTTAATAAGCGAAGTAGAGCTAAGGGGAATTTCGGGCATTCTAATACTAAATATTTTAGACTGAATATTAAAGTAAAAGTATTCTTTGCCGACATTGAGTTTACCGTGTACTAAGCAGATGAAATTTAAAAAGTCAAACTCCGTCGAAGTTAATTTAAAATAAAATTCTGTTAACATTCCGCTACAACAAGCGCATGCTATCTCACTCACTCTCCTCTACGAACGGACAGCCATGTCTTAATCGATTGATCAATCGGCTGATCGAGAATTTATGGTGTCGGAAATCCTTCTTTGTAGCTACTTTAATATATCTTTTACCGTTTGGTAAAGGTAAAATAAAAATCAATGAGAAATCTAAATTTGTCATTATACCAATTTACAAATCTACTGATCGAAACCTTTAAAAAGAGCACAGTGTATATCGAGTGAAGAAATATGACGGTTATTTAACTTAACATAGTCTGTAAAGGCCACATCTAACATAGACCTTTCTGCATTTACTTTGAAATTTAAAAAATTACCGAATTGTGAATTCACTTTGAAAACAAGGCTAAAATAATAAGAATAGAATATGCATTAAATTTATGAGTTTTAATAATTAGAGCTAAACATGACATCCAAATATTTATTAGAATCTGTCGTTTTGAACGGATGTGATTTCTTGTTATTGCGTTTATGTAAAACTGTTGAAATTAAAAAAGACTTTTAGATTGAAACATTGTAGAGAAAAAAAGTTTATTAAAGTTGATATGAAATCAAAGTAAATTAATAGTGTGAGTATGTGTGTGTGTGTGTTTGTGCATTACAAATATCACGTCCACTCGAAGAACAATCTTGTCAATTACTTAAAGACTTTTTTGTTGGCCTTCTGTAAAGCGACAATTTGTTTTTTTCATTTTTGCTATTGCATTTTATCTTTGATGTGAATGAAACAGTTTTGCAATTTTATGACTTTATTAAGAATTATGCGTGTTTTGAATATATTTACCATGAGAGGGTCGGTAGAAGGGAGAGTGTAGCTATATTTGACAAACGATAATGCTATGCTATATATCCATGAGTTGTTTACTGTTTAATGCTTGCCCTCTCAATATTCATATATGACAAATCAAAGGTTTAAGTGCTTGCAGTCAAGAGAAAATTTTTATAAATTGGAAAATTCACTTGAAATTTCATTTTCTTATGCTGCTTCAATCACCTTTTTCTCCATGAGATTCATCTGTATGTTTGTTTGTCTTTTTTTTTCTTTTGCTTTTGCTGCGTTTGTCATTTACTCTAATCGACTGAAGAGACCCATCTGTTCAGACCTTTTGTACTGAAAATTTAATTAACATCTGCTCTCTCAGGCGTGAGTTATTCCTCTCTCTCGCTTTCTCTGTCTCTCTGTCTCTCAAGGACATTTTCAGGCTCTTTTTCTGACCACAGAAATATCCTGTTCTGTTTTGTTGTGTTCTATTGTCATTGGTTGATTAGGGTCAGCAGGTGAGAAAGGGAACTATTGAACAGTCAAGTGGATGAAAATGTTTATACACATTGCATTTCATTGCACTCATTTTGTCCTTCCGAAAAATAAGAGTCCTTTAGCTATTTATACTTGTATATAATCTCAATGTCGTTTTAATTTTTAAATTAATAATCTCAAATTGTTTGTTGTCGCAGAAAATTCATTTTACAACTTGGCGTTGATGTGGAGAGCCAGGACACCATCCTCAGCAGAGCTGCCAATGGCAATGGTGGCACGTCCATCAGAGCCAACGGTAACCGACTTGCCGGTGCAAGAGGAGCCGCTCTTCATGCCAGAGATGACATCGCAATAGGTGCCAGCGGGTAGACCAGTCTGAAGGGAGCTGTTCAGATCATAGTTGTCATTGTTGAAGGCCACGAAACCCTTGTTGCCACGGCTGAAAGAGATTTGGTTTTTGCCATTGTCCCACCAGTTCTGTAACTCGGCTCCATCGACGGCATTGCGGAAGGCCACCATGTTGTAGATCTGGCGCCAACGGTGCTCGCACACCCATCCGCCGCTGCAGGACAAGTCGCTGTTGAATGAGGGAGAGGCAATGTTGTTGCCATCGGTGGTGGGTGGTCCCTGATCGGTGTCGTCGAAGGCGAAGGAGGACATCACACGTGGAACACCGAATGGATGGGCCAACATGAAGGCGGAGGCCATCTTGTATTGCTTGGGCACCTTGTAGGTCAGCACGTCAGCACCGCCAGCTCCATGTCCACGCTGGTTGTCATGATTGTCCACAAAGACAAGGGAGCGATCGGAGGCGGCAAAGCCCCAGGCGGTGCCCCAGTTGACCAGATACTGCAGTTGATTCTTGCCGCGGAAAACTTTGCCAATAGAGTCAGAGTGACGGAATTCGGTAACGGAACCCAAACCAGTGTATTCCGACTTGCTGATAGCCTCACCGCCCATATCGATAACCTCCTGGAAAATGTAGGGCTTGGCACCCGAGCTGAAGCCATGGGCAGTGTTCAAGTTGTTTAGACGTCCGTAGATCACACCCAAGTCGGCGGGCCACATGTGTTTGGCAGCATCCACACGGAATCCAGCCACACCCAATTCGGTCAAGTGGTTTAGGAAATCAACTATCTTATCCTGAACCCAAGAATTGCCCTGATTCAGATCGCGCAAGCCAACCAGCTCACAGTTGCGCACTTGATTGGCATCGTTGTAGTTGGAGATGGAGCACGTTGGGTTGAAGTCTAGCGAGGAGAAGGGTACACCGGGAAAGCTCTTGGTGCTGGGATCGGCAGTACTGCCAGCTGTGCCATAGGTACTACCATCGGCGGCCATGTGATTGAACACCACATCGACATAGGTGCGGACACCGACAGCATTGCAACGCTTGACCATGCTGGCGAATTGATCCTCATTACCGGAACGAGTGGTCAATTTGTAGGAAATGGGCTGGTAACGCTCCCACCATGGACGGCCATTCTTCACGGCATTCTCGTTGGGTGGAGACACCTGGGGAAGAGACAGCAGTTAAACTTCTCATTGACCCCAAGTTGTGTAATAATAACTTACCTGCAGACCAGCATAACCATAGGGACCCAGGAAGTTCTCACATTCGGCTGCAATGTCGTCCCATTTCCATTCAAACAAATGGACCATACCATTGCGACCCGATGCATAGTTGGGTGAGAACTGGGCATTGGCCAAGGCGACAAAGGCCAAAGCCAAAAGACTTTTGGTCAAAAACATGTTGCTCGATTGAAACAAAATTTCACTCTGAATTCGGAATGCCAATGGCTCTGGCTTATATGGGGGATCCGCGTGAAAGCTGGAAAAGATTCAATTGACATTTGTTGTTAAATGATTTGTGATGCTAATGGCCAGCTTATCAGAGCCACTGGTGGTGGTTACCCCAGCCCAGACCGATAAGATATGGCAATCGGTTGGTTGACTTATCATCTATTAGGGGGGGATGACGTCTAAATTCTGATTTAATACTCAGTAGCTCAAGTGCATTCGGACTCTCGAACATATTGGAACTGTTGTTATGACTAAATAATTAGTTTTAATCAAATCTATAAGCCGATCAGCTGCATAACTGCTTTGGCAGACGTCATACTTCATCTGGCCCCACCTCCCCCGCCCAGCACCCAACCTACAATCGTCGTACATAATTATCAATGAATTCCATCAACTGATTGGGCTAATACCCACTTGACACCTGCTCTGTTCGTTTATTTCGCTTTGGTTTACAACTACTGACATCTTCCATCGGTTTATGTTGTATATCTTTGGCTTTCATTTAATAGTAATGATGATTAAAAACGAATGAATATAGTGTTTGCATTTATACTTATCATTGCGAACTTTGCTCGTCTATAATAAAGCCAATTTAATCAAGAAAAAACTGTGCACATAATATATACAAATAAATCCATTTTAATTAAATTTTTTTCTTGCCCACTTCTTTTTAGGTTTTCGCTTTTTGGACTTCTTTTGTGGGTTAGCTAAATGCGCATTTGCATCATTCGGTTGCAAGTCACGCATTTGTCGAGTGTTTGAAGCGTGGCAAGGCGTTTCGTGGAATGCGATTTTTTGAATTGGTCAACAATGGATTAGAGATTATTATTTCGTTTTAGATTTAAGTGGCGATTAAATTACTCACTAATCAAGAGCTGTATAAAATATCATAAAGTGAAACAAACTCTTTGTGACAACGCTATTTAAATTTAAAAAAAATATATTGGTTATTTTGTTACGAAATTCTCTTGATTAAATATAGATTTTGTTTATGGACAATTCCACAGAAAAGTAAACCGCAGCCAACCAAGTTGAAATCTGTATACTATATATTATTTTAACACATTTTTATTAAAAATTTGTCCATTTGAAAATATTCAAAGGCAAAGTTAAACATGTGGAAAATCTCTTTTTACACATTTCTACTCCACTTTTTGGATTAATTGTTCTAAATGAGAGACAATTTGCGACAAATAACTAAATTTAAGAATTTTGATATACATCAATGGAATGAAAATATTTTTTTTGCCTTCTGATAAAAATTATCTTTACACTACGAGAAGGCCGGAATATGTAAGAAGCTAAGACCGCTTTTTTTGATGCTAATTAGTTTCTGTTCTCTTTTTCTCTATATAATAATCTGTTTTGTTTTTCCTTATTGAATATATTTTCTTTTATCTTATTCATCTCTAATTAAACAAAAAGTTAAACAATAACATGAAAAATATGATGGAAAAAAATTACGCCTGCGGCAGTTATTAAATAAAAAAGTACTTAATATTTTTAAATCCAATAAAAAACATTATTAACAAAGATAAATGCATAACATTCTATAATTATTCGCATTAAAATAATCATACAGGTTTCACTAAAATTTAAAGAGTTCGCTTTAAAAGTGAGTTCTGTGAGAATTGATATATCTCAGTTAAACTCAATAAAAGTTTGATGATTGCTTAAATATTTTAGACTGAATATTAAAGTAAAAGTATTCTTTGCCGACATTGAGTTTACCGTGTACTAAGCAGATGAAATTTAAAAAGTCAAACTCCCTCGAAGTTAATTTAAAATAAAATTCTGTTAACATTCCGCTACAACAAGCGCATGCTATCTCACTCACTCTCCTCTACGAACGGACAGCCATGTCTTAATCGATTGATCAATCGGCTGATCGAGAATTTATGGTGTCGGAAATCCTTCTTTGTAGCTACTTTAATATATCTTTTACCGTTTGGTAAAGGTAAAATAAAAATCAATGAGAAATCTACATTTGTCATTATACCAATTTACAAATCTACTGATCGAAACCTTTAAAAAGAGCACAGTGTATATCGAGTGAAGAAATATGACGGTTACTTAACTTAACATAGTCTGTAAAGGCCACATCTAACATAGACCTTTCTGCATTTACTTTGAAATTTAAAAAATGACCGAATTGTGAATTCACTTTGAAAACAAGGCTAAAATAATAAGAATAGAATATGCATTAAATTCATGAGTTTTAATAATTAGAGCTAAACATGACATCCAAATATTTATTAGAATCTTTCGTTTTGAACGGATGTGATTTCTTGTTATTGCGTTTATGTAAAACTGTTGAAATTAAAAAAGACTTTTAGATTGAAACATTGTAGAGAAAAAAGTTTATTAAAGTTGATATGAAATCAAAGTAAATTAATAGTGTGAGTATGTGTGTGTGTGTTTGCGCATTACAAATATCATGTATACTCGAAGAACAATCTTGTCAATTACTTAAAGACTTTTTTGTTGGCCTTCTCTAAAGCGACAATTTGTTTTTTTTCTTTTTATACCCTGTACCCATAGGGTAAAAGGGTATATTAAAGTCGCTAAAATGTATGTAACAGGCAGAAGGAAAATTTTCCGACCCCATAAAGTATATATATTCTTGATCAGTATCAATAGCGAAGTCGATTGAGACATGTCCGTCTGTCCGTCCGTCCGTCCGTCCGTATGAACACCGAGATCTCAGAGACTATAAGAGCTAGAGCAACCAAATTTGGTGTCAACATCCGTATATTGTATAAGCGGGTCAAGTTTATTTTAAATTTTTGCCACGCCCACTTCCGCCCCCGTAATTTAGAAAAAACTATAACTTGAGCTGTAATAAAGATATCGCATTCTTATTTGGCACACTTAATAATATAGCCAATATGCACCAGCTGAAATTTTGTCGAAATCGGACAATAATTATCGGAGATATACGTATTTCCGTTTTGTACTGAAACGCCCCATGCAAAATGGGCAGTTAAGTGTGAGCGAGATGGCATGCGTTCGCTGTTACTGCATGGCAAGCAGTGCATGCTAAGAGAATTTTTTTTGTAAATTGATGGCGATTTTGATCGTTTTTGACTTTATGGAGTACTTTTACTTGGTACAGGGTATACATGCTTGCTTCATTTTCTTTTGCTTTTGCTGCGTTTGTCATTTACTCTAATCGACTTTTATCTGAAGAGACCCATCTGTTCAGACCTTTTGTACTGAAAATTTAATTAACTTCTGCTCTCTCAGGCGTGAGTTATGCCTCTCTCTCTGTCTCTCAAGGACATTTTTAGGCTCTTTTTCTGACCACAGAAATATCCTGTTCTGTTTTGTTGTGTTCTATTGTCATTGGTTGATTAGGGTCAGCAGGTGAGAAAGGGAACAGTCAAGTGGATGAAAATGTTTATGCACATTGCATTTCATTGCACTCATTTTGTCCTTCCGAAAAATAAGAGTCCTTTAGCTATTTATACTTGTATATAATCTCAATGTCGTTTTAATTTTTAAATTAATAATCTCAAATTGTTTGTTGTCGCAGAAAATTCATTTTACAACTTGGCGTTGATGTGGAGAGCCAGGACACCATCCTCAGCAGAGCTGCCAATGGCAATGGTGGCACGTCCATCAGAGCCAACGGTAACCGACTTGCCGGTGCAAGAGGAGCCGCTCTTCACGCCAGAGATGACATCGCAATAGGTGCCAGCGGGTAGACCAGTCTGGAGGGAGCTGTTCAGATCATAGTTGTCATTGTTGAAGGCCACGAAACCCTTGTTGCCACGGCTGAAAGAGATTTGGTTTTTGCCATTGTCCCACCAGTTCTGTAACTCGGCTCCATCGACGGCATTGCGGAAGGCCACCATGTTGTAGATCTGGCGCCAACGGTGCTCGCACACCCATCCGCCGCTGCAGGACAAGTCGCTGTTGAATGAGGGAGAGGCAATGTTGTTGCCATCGGTGGTGGGTGGTCCCTGATCGGTGTCGTCGAAGGCGAAGGAGGACATCACACGTGGAACACCGAATGGATGGGCCAACATGAAGGCGGAGGCCATCTTGTATTGCTTGGGCACCTTGTAGGTCAGAACGTCAGCACCGCCAGCTCCATGTCCACGCTGGTTGTCATGATTGTCCACAAAGACAAGCGAGCGATCGGAGGCGGCAAAGCCCCAGGCGGTGCCCCAGTTGACCAGATACTGCAGTTGATTCTTGCCGCGGAAAACTTTGCCAATGGAGTCAGAGTGACGGAATTCGGTAACGGAACCCAGACCAGTGTATTCCGACTTGCTGATAGCCTCACCGCCCATATCGATAACCTCCTGGAAAATGTAGGGCTTGGCACCCGAGCTGAAGCCATGGGCAGTGTTCAAGTTGTTTAGACGTCCGTAGATCACACCCAAGTCGGCGGGCCACATGTGTTTGGCAGCATCCACACGGAATCCAGCCACACCCAATTCAGTCAAGTGGTTAAGGAAATCAACTATCTTATCCTGAACCCAAGAGTTGCCCTGATTCAGATCGCGCAAGCCAACCAGCTCACAGTTGCGCACTTGCTTGGCATCGTTGTAGTTGGAGATGGAGCACGTTGGGTTGAAGTCTAGCGAGGAGAAGGGTACACCGGGAAAGCTCTTGGTGCTGGGATCGGCAGTACTGCCAGCTGTGCCATAGGTACTACCATCGGCGGCCATGTGATTGAACACCACATCGACATAGGTGCGGACACCGACAGCATTGCAACGCTTGACCATGCTGGCGAATTGATCCTCATTACCGGAACGAGTGGTCAATTTGTAGGAAATGGGCTGGTAACGCTCCCACCATGGACGGCCATTCTTCACGGCATTCTCGTTGGGTGGAGACACCTGGGGAAGAGACAGCAGTTAAACTTCTCATTGACCCCAAGTTGTGTAATAATAACTTACCTGCAGACCAGCATAACCATAGGGACCCAGGAAGTTCTCACATTCGGCTGCAATGTCGTCCCATTTCCATTCAAACAAATGGACCATACCATTGCGACCCGATGCATAGTTGGGTGAGAACTGGGCATTGGCCAAGGCGACAAAGGCCAAAGCCAAAAGACTTTTGGTCAAAAACATGTTGCTCGATTGAAACAAAATTTCACTCTGAATTCGGAATGCCAATGGCTCTGGCTTATATGGGGGATCCGCGTGAAAGCTGGAAAAGATTCAATTGACATTTGTTGTTAAATGATTTGTGATGCTAATGGCCAGCTTATCAGAGCCACTGGTGGTGGTTACCCCAGCCCAGACCGATAAGATATGGCAATCGGTTGGTTGACTTATCATCTATTAGGGGGGGATGACGTCTAAATTCTGATTTAATACTCAGTAGCTCAAGTGCATTCGGACTCTCGAACATATTGGAACTGTTGTTATGACTAAATAATTAGTTTTAATCAAATCTATAAGCCGATCAGCTGCATAACTGCTTTGGCAGACGTCATACTTCATCTGGCCCCACCTCCCC
This sequence comes from Drosophila emarginata, assembly GCA_037075365.1. Taxonomy (NCBI): domain Eukaryota; kingdom Metazoa; phylum Arthropoda; class Insecta; order Diptera; family Drosophilidae; genus Drosophila; species Drosophila emarginata. The sequence goes on from JBAMCD010000324.1 coordinate 5,239,767, forward strand.
CGCCCAGCACCCAACCTACAATCGTCGTACATAATTATCAATGAATTCCATCAACTGATTGGGCTAATACCCACTTGACACCTGCTCTGTTCGTTTATTTCGCTTTGGTTTACAACTACTGACATCTTCCATCGGTTTATGTTGTATATCTTTGGCTTTCATTTAATAGTAATGATGATTAAAAACGAATGAATATAGTGTTTGCATTTATACTTATCATTGCGAACTTTGCTCGTCTATAATAAAGCCAATTTAATCAAGAAAAAACTGTGCACATAATATATACAAATAAATCCATTTTAATTAAATTTTTTTCTTGCCCACTCCTTTTTAGGTTTTCGCTTTTTGGACTTCTTTTGTGGGTTAGCTAAATGCGCATTTGCATCATTCGGTTGCAAGTCACGCATTTGTCGAGTGTTTGAAGCGTGGCAAGGCGATTCGTGGAATGCGATTTTTTGAATTGGTCAACAATGGATTAGAGATTATTATTTCGTTTTAGATTTAAGTGGCGATTAAATTACTCACTAATCAAGAGCTGTATAAATTATCATAAAGTGAAACAAAATCTTTGTGACAACGCTATTTAAATTTTAAAAAAATATATTGGTTATTTTGTTACGAAATTCTCTTGATTAAATATAGATTTTGTTTATGGACAATTCCACAGAAAAGTAAACCGCAGCCAACAAAGTTGAAATCTGTATACTATATATTATTTTAACACATTTTTATTAAAAATTTGTCCATTTGAAAATATTCAAAGGCAAAGTTAAACAAGTGGAAAATTTCTTTTTACACATTTCTACTCCACTTTTTGGATTAATTGTTCTAAATGAGAGACAATTTGCGACAAATAACTAAATTTAAGAAATTTGATATACATCAATGGAATGAAAATATTTTTTTTGCCTTCTGATAAAAATTATCTTTACACTACGAGAAGGCCGGAATATGTAAGAAGCTAAGACCGCTTTTTTTGATGCTAATTAGTTTCTGTTCTCTTTTTCTCTATATAATAATCTGTTTTGTTTTTCCTTATTGAATATATTTTCTTTTATCTTATTCATCTCTAATTAAACAAAAAGTTAAACAATAACATGAAAAATATGATGGAAAAAAATTACGCCTGCGGCAGTTATTAAATAAAAAAGTACTTAATATTTTTAAATCCAATAAAAAACATTATTAACAAAGATAAATGCATAACATTCTATAATTATTCGCATTAAAATAATCATACAGGTTTCACTAAAATTTAAAGAGTTCGCTTTAAAAGTGAGTTCTGTGAGAATTGATATATCTCAGTTAAACTCAAGAAAACTTTGATGATTGCTTAAGTATAAAAAAAATAGAAATTCTTTAATTTGTTAAACTATCGATATGGAATTTAATAAGCGAAGTAGAGCTAAGGGGAATTTCGGGCATTCTAATACTAAATATTTTAGACTGAATATTAAAGTAAAAGTATTCTTTGCCGACATTGAGTTTACCGTGTACTAAGCAGATGAAATTTAAAAAGTCAAACTCCGTCGAAGTTAATTTAAAATAAAATTCTGTTAACATTCCGCTACAACAAGCGCATGCTATCTCACTCACTCTCCTCTACGAACGGACAGCCATGTCTTAATCGATTGATCAATCGGCTGATCGAGAATTTATGGTGTCGGAAATCCTTCTTTGTAGCTACTTTAATATATCGAGTGAAGAAATATGACGGTTATTTAACTTAACATAGTCTGTAAAGGCCACATCTAACATAGACCTTTCTGCATTTACTTTGAAATTTAAAAAATGACCGAATTGTGAATTCACTTTGAAAACAAGGCTAAAATAATAAGAATAGAATATGCATTAAATTTATGAGTTTTAATAATTAGAGCTAAACATGACATCCAAATATTTATTAGAATCTGTCGTTTTGAACGGATGTGATTTCTTGTTATTGCGTTTATGTAAAACTGTTGAAATTAAAAAAGACTTTTAGATTGAAACATTGTAGAGAAAAAAAGTTTATTAAAGTTGATATGAAATCAAAGTAAATTAATAGTGTGAGTATGTGTGTGTGTGTTTGTGCATTACAAATATCACGTCCACTCGAAGAACAATCTTGTCAATTACTTAAAGACTTTTTTGTTGGCCTTCTGTAAAGCGACAATTTGTTTTTTTCATTTTTGCTATTGCATTTTATCTTTGATGCGAATGAAACAGTTTTGCACACTCCACTGATTCGTGTGGCAGCAACAAAAATTTAATTGAAATTTCATCAAAATGAATTGCGTATGCAGCCACTTGAATTGAGTTGGACTCGAACAATACACATTTGATATGATAAGTTTTCAATTAAACTATACACAAATACAATTAAAGTTTTCTTTTATTTCATTTGATTTTATTTATATTGTAAATTCTAGTTGGGTATTTTTAGTATTCTGTTTATGTAGAGATAAGGGACACGTGTATTTGCTAGCTGTAAGCTCGCAACAAGATTGATAAGTCATTTACTAAATGATTTACAAAACCGACAATTTCTACTGTTTTCATTAGTGAAAATATTTTCAGTTTCCCCTCACCGTCATATCTGTTCTGACACACAATCAAATTATAGAAAACATTTTAGCAAACGGTGCAAACTGTGACACTTGTGCATATTGATTTGCATACTAAGCAAATTTGAAGTTGGTTAAAGGAGAAAGTACAGAAAAGTGATTGAGGGGGAGGGCAGGGGAATGACATATAGACAAGCTGTCTAGCAAGTCAAGTCAGTGTACAAATATTTACCTTAAAGTACACACATAAACGAAGAAGACGACCAAAGAACTGAATGTGAGCATTTCCGCACATTACACCTGAAGTTGAGGAAACTTTCCTGCCATGGACAGAAGGGCTGAAACAACTTGCCATCCTTTTACCCCTTCTCACTTGCCAGTCTCGCTTCGAAGCCAATTTGAATTGTAAGCAAAATCCGGATATGGCAAAGTTCAAAGCGGAAACGTTTGCTGCACTTTCAATGCCAAAAAGGCAGCAGCAGCAGTTGCAGTAACAACTTTCGACCCCAAGAGTACCTGGAAAAACTTGAGTAGAGGTAGGTTGGAAAATCATCTAACATAAACCAAAAACTTGCAATCTATAAATGCAGACGGACTTGCCACGAAATGTAGTTAGATAAGTAAGCTTAAGAACTTTTTGCACTCATACTTCGAGACGGAAAGAGAAATTCATTTACATTTAAATTAAATTTATGGCATTTAGTTTAAAAACTTTATTAAAGATGACAAAACAATTGCCAACAAAAGTGACTTTGTTATAAGAAATTGAAATGATGATAAAATTAAAATGGAAGCAACAGCCAACAATTTTATGTATTATGTACAAGAAAATGCAAAATATTCCAGTTATGCATGTGGCATGAAGTAAATAGACGAGGAAAACGGCAAGTACGTTGCAGTGAGTTGTTGTCTTGTGGTAAGAGTCTATTATGCATAAAATATGTAGTTGCAACTTCATTAGCGACCATCACAGCTAATGGCGGTTAACCGCTCCTTAGGCGAAAAAGACACAAACTCGAGCAAGGTTTAACTTTTCAATCAAGTTTTAGGTTAGTTAAATAATTATTGATTATTTAACTTGAAACGTTCTTAAAGTGAATGAATATATTATGTGAAATTTTATTTCTTTTTAAATTAAAGAAAAAAGCAAAGCTATAAAAGCAAACAATTGTTCCTTGTACAAATAAAAAATTAAATTAACATAAGTAACACTTTTTGTGATTTTAAACTTTAATAAAATAGTGTAGACAAGGTTTCCAAAAAGTTATCTGTTATTAACAGACCAGTTAACGATAAATTTGTTTTCTAACACTGGTGTGTTAGAATTGGTGGAATAAACAATTGAGATGTTCGCTAACACTAAATGACAATTACATAACAGCACCCAAAAGGTTAACGTTAAAAAAATGTAATCGTAAAGTAAAAATGAATTAACTGCAATTTTATTATGCTGAAATTTTATATGCCAAAATCATTCTGTGCATACATAGAGCTCAAAGTCGCTGATAACTTAAAATCGCAAAAGACTTTTTCTTTAAAAGAAAAACAATTCTAAGTTTTCCCATTTTAAACGGAATATGAAAAAACAGTTTCGATTTTCCATACATATTTATGGCACTTTAAGACTGGTATAAAAAGTGTGTTACGTACATGCAACTCGGAGTCATCAACGTGTTCACATGCAAAGCACTTAACAGCATTGACACAGGACAGAAGACAGAGGAGACAATACGATGTACACCCACACACACCCTCGCACACCCTCCCACGCACACCCACTCATACATACAGAAAGCTAACGAGAGCAACATCAGCGTGTGTTACACGTATATTACTTTGTCACATTATCATTTTGATTGCAAATATGCTAAGCATTTTACATTTAGCACACGGTAGCACAAATTCATGTCCCTCACACACTGGCAGAGGGAAAAGAGAAATTTGTTGCACTTAGTTTGGGTGAATGAGATTTAAGTTGGATTTTGAGAGCATATATTTTTTATATATTCTCTTCTTTCATTCTTTCGGTTTTTTTTTTTTTTTGTTTTCTTTTTACCCAGGAATAGCTAATAAAATATAATACACTGCCATGACCAGACTACAACAAAATGACCAAAATGAAATGCCAAGTCCCACTCTAATAAAAAAGTAGACAAAAAAAAATAAAAGAGAAAACGAAAGAACCAACTTTGCCGCTTTGACTTTTGTCCGCTTCCTTTTTAGTGTCACACGAAAATAAAACTGAGAATAACGAGCCAGTTGAAAGAGCCAGCGAATTGCAGTCGCACCAGCAGCAGCAACAGCGGCCACGCCTCCGCCCACACAGAGACACAATGAAATGTAGTTGAAAATTATGAAAATTATCTGCCACGCCATTTTTATGCCAGAAACTTTGCATCTAAATGTCCATAAAAGCGGAAGCGTCGCGACGCCAAATGGCACAAAGGAAAAAAGAAAACTACCAAAAGAAAGAAGTAAAAGAATTGAAGGGAAAGGATAGAGATAACTGCATGGTGGAAAGGGCGAAAGGGCGAAAGCCCAAGTAAAAAGAAATGGAAAATAATATGGGCTGACTACGTGTGGGCGTGTCAACTGCTGCTGGGCAACTGCTGCCTGCCAGACGACGGGCATGTCATCATTATAATAGAAATTAAGTGCAGTTCCAGTTCCAGTTGCAGCACCAGGTCCAGCTCCAGCAGCAACTAGCCCAACTCCAACTCCCAGTTCTTCTTCTGCATCACACTATGCTCTGGGTAATGGGTAATAGAATTAAAAATTACTTGGACGCATGCCACACAGTCCAATGGCAATTGCAATGGCAACGACAAAATGGCAAACAATGGCCAAAGGCACTGCCAACTCTATTGCTTGTGGCTATGACTTTAAGCCTTAAAGTTCAGTAAATTAGCAAAACGAAAAATAGTTAACCAACAACAAAAATATCAATAGAAAAAAATAGTTTAATTTAAATGAACTTTGGCCTCGTGACAATTGCAATCTGTTTGCATTTACTCTGCCCGCTCAAAAGTATGCAACATGTCCGAGATTGCAAATTCTGCACACTGCAACAGTAGTAAAGGCAAAAAAAAAAAAAATGCAAACCCTTTTGACAGATGGTTTTCCACATTTCAGCAGGATAAATTTTTTTTGTTGGTCCAGGAATCCAAATTGTACGTGCAATTTATGTGAATAAATATTTTCAACAAAAAGAAAAACCATTTTGTTTATATAGCATTAAAATGTTAAAATTATAAAAGAGAAAAAATGATGATGTAGGGAATAAAATAATTGTGACATCGTTTAAATACCCTGAACAAGAAATTGTACTAGAAATTGAAAAATAATTAAATGGTAGAATTTATGATATATATATATGTATATATATTAATCTGGATTTTAGAAAGCTTATTTTTTAAACTAGTATCACATAAAGCATATAAGTTGGATAGTGTATATTAGTTCTTTTAATGCATAAAATGTATATTTTAAATGAGTTTTATATCAATCCAACGAAATCCCACAACTTGACAAACTGAAATTTCATTTAATTTATAAATTTTATGGTTTCATCAGTAACAAAATCACTGCCGATTCTTCAGAAGTCAGAATTAAATAACACAAAAAACAACACTGAAATAAAACCTTAAATTGGCAATCAATTTGTAATTTTATTGCCATTTGAACTATCTGAAATGCTGCTAACTACAATAGGAGTGTTTCATTGCTACACAAATGCGATAAAAGGATTAAACAATTAAATAAATAATCATTGATTAAATATTTAGCATATTGGAGGAATATAACATGTCACCTGGGGGCTTCATCTATTTGGACGAAAAGAAACTAATACATGGCGAAAAGGGAATGTCTGCTTTTTCATTTTATATATAGGGAGTAACAGACAAAGTAATTAAAGCAACAAAATCAGAAATTCATGAATTCCAAATGAACGAAATAGTTTCAGTTAAAGGTTTTTTAAAAAATTAAGGCTAAAAGCAACCGTGGCAACAGGACTAATCCCACCTGTTATCATTGGTTATACAGTGATGACTTCTTTCTTAATTGATTTTTCTATATTTCTCATTCTTTTTTAATATTGCTTTGTTTGTATTCTGACATTAAGAGAAATATTAATTTTTTTCTTAAAAGAAAATGCTAAGTATATTCATCGATGCTAAGATCTCTACCACGGTCAGGTTAATCATTTTAAAGTGTTTTTGCTTAAGAAATCGATTTTAGCTCTCGGATAATCATTTTGAAAAATATGTACATTTCCACATATGTACATATATGTATGTACATGATCTGGTTTGCAAAACAGCTATAATGGATTGTATTCCTTCCATTAAACAGGGGGCAATGGCAATTTATAGTTTGTTCATACGTAAGCCTCATACCTACCGAAATAAAGCGAATAAAGAACCAAGCCGCAACCGCAGCAATGAAAGGTTGGTTAGCCACACACGCGCACAGGCATCAGAAGCAGGACAGGACCTATGAGACACACAACACAACTGAACAGTTCCCATTCCCTTCCATTTCCGCTCTTTCAGAGCATTTCTATAAAAATGTTTCATCACCTGCCACCCACAAGCCAATGCGATTCACTCATTTTCCGCTACCAATGCGAAAATAACTGCGAAAAATTGCATTTTCGTACAGAGAGAGAGAGAGAGGGAGAAGGACAGCGAGAGTGAGCGGTAGAGGAGAGTAAAATTGAAATTTGAGGTGAACCAATTCAGTTTGCCTTTCTGCATTTTGGTTGCATTCATTTCTGCTAAAATACAATCATGTAATTGAAAATATGACCCGATAGGAGACAAACACAAATAAAAAGAGAATAAAGTTATATATAGATTCTTGGACAAACTAATAATAAACGATAAAATTAAATAGACAGCCATTTATATATTTAGTAATACATATATACATACATACATATATACTGATACATGTCTCTTTTTTTATACAGATAAACGATTTCTTTGCCACGTAAGCATTTAATTTGTCTTAATGTGAAAGCGAATTGCATGTCATAAGTTAAATCACAGGCCACCACTGCAAGGCCAGGACTAAATGACAGAGAAAGGGAGAACCGAGAGAAAACAAAGAATATCGCCAAAAGGAAAAAACTGGGGGAAAAAGCCAAAAGTCAAATCAAGAGACAGCGACAAGCGACAATCAATTTTATGACCTCATCGTTGCCCGACCAGAACTTAGACCTCGGCACCCGTCACAAGGCAGCCGTCAGCGTTATGAGCATCAAATAAACATAGAGCCAGCCAGCTAGCTGGAATTGCCTGGATTTGACCGATATCTGTGCATATAGGTTTATGGGTCACATCAAATAGTTACGACCATTGTTTTCTCGCGTCACCATTTTCAATTTATGGCACACTATTTTAGTATCTCTTTCTCTCCCTTGTCTATTGGATTTCTCTGTCTCTCTCACTCTTTTTGAGTTGGTATCTCGATTGTTTGAGCCATAATGTCAGTCGTGCATATCGGTGAAAGTAAATCAAACTTAAGTCAAATGAATTTGATTTGCGTTCAGGAAATTGTCACTAAAAATAAGATGTCATAAATGTAATTTCCTGATTGACACCGCCCCACAAAAAATTCTAAGTAAGAATCACCTTGTATTTCATCTATTTTCTAAGTATAATTCATTTCCGTTTATTGGCATGCCGTTTCAATAAGAAAGTCAAAAATATTAAAGCATTTTAAATTTTCAACATTAATTCATACATGAATAATAAATGAATGGAGGGAGATATTCTCTATCAATACTCTCATCTCGGGCAACACTTTAATACGCAAGCCGGCCAGTTAAAATCTTTACCTACATATATGCAAATATACACTGAGAGAAAGCTTATTGTATACGCAAAAAATTGTATATAATGTTAGGAAATATTTCCTGCTAATTATAGTTGTTATCGAGATTTAAAACAAAGTGCCTCATCTGGTAATAAGTAAAACTAAGCCCATAAGCCCATATTGTCCAGATATAATAGTGTTAAATATTAAGTTTTTCAGATCAGATAACTAAAGAAGTTAAGTTGCATTAACTGATATAATTTCTTAAGGAATCCACTATTTCATTTTGTGGGAATTTATCTTTCTTTACAAAGAATAAAAAATTTTACTTTCCCGACAGTAATTATATTACTTACAATTATATAAAACATTGAGTATCAATTCAAGTCCACAAAAAAAACTAAATAACATTGTGTATTAGTAGGTAGTAGTATTATATTTTTTAAGTATATTTTTATTTATGTACAATGTGTTTGTATTTTTATGTGTCAGCGTGTTTCAGTCCTTTTTGTGGCTGCTTTTCGCTGAATCTGTTTCTCTGTTAATATTGTTATGTTAAGTCCTCATGTTCTGTTAAACGTTTGTTAAAGTTAGATACTAGTGTTGGTCAATGAGTACATAATTTTCCATTAATCGTTATTTTTCAACCTAACCATCCTGCCACAGTTGTATAGATACACATGTATACAATGTTTTTCCAATGTCAAATGAATTTATTCGCAGTACCCTCGTAATAAAACTTAAAAGGTGAGTTCTAGTTCTAAGCACAATCTTTAAATTAACATGAGTTGATTTGAAATTTTCTTACAAGAAACGTTAAAAATTTTAATGTTAATATTTTATAAATTTTGTATATTATTGTATATTATCATTATAAAGATGAGGCGAGAGAGCAGTAAACAAGAAATAAAAATCAAACTTCATTAAACAACTAAGATAATAAATGATATAAATAAATTGAGATATGTATAAACCCAAACAATATATTTATTGTATTGAAACAAGTTTTGGACTTGTGTTTCATATTTCTTTAAGTGTATATGGTGCTTTCCATCTCTCTTTCTGCTGGCCGACTGCATGCAAATCACCGAAAATTCTCAAAACTGTGCAAAACGAATTATCAAAGCGGCTCAGAGACTATGAATGTGGCACACAGACACATACTCACTCACACAATCTCACGCCTACACTAACACACACATACTATCACATACATACTCATACACACAAGCTAACTAGCAATCACTAACCGCCGACTCATTTTTAAACGCAATTGGTCAACACTCAACCATAGAGTTAGATCCTGGCAGTTGGATGAAGGGGGAGAGATGGAGTCGAGAACGGGCCAGACGCTTCATGAATAAAGCATGAGCGTCAACACCAGTTAGCAAAAACAACAGCAACAAAGACAAGCTGAGCCACATGGCCACTGCCACCATCATCATCCTCATCATGATCATCTGTGTGGTAGGTAGGCAATGTCTGAGCCTACAGGCCAACTGCAACAGCCTGGAATAGGTCCCCATTCAGGACTGGGCCCTCCTGCAGCATCTCTCCTTCATCTCCCCCATCCCCTACTCTGTTTGGCACTCAAAGTGCTTAGCATATTTTGCACTGATGGCGGTTTTGGCACGTAATGGCCGAGGCACAGTTGCACAGGATGCTGCTGCTTCTGCTGGGATGCTGCAGCACTAAAAGTCTTAATTATTTCAAAGGTATTTGCGCCCTGATGCAGGCACACACACATACGCATACACACATACACATGGCACAATGGCATCACATTATGGACCAGCATTAGGCGAAATTTTCTACTACAATATCCAAAAATTTGCAAATTTTCGAATAAGTTTTTATCTCTCTCTTTCTCTCTATTTAAACTAGGTCATTCAACTTGCTTAAATGGATGGGAAATAGACGTTACCTGAGAACGAAAGTGGAAAATTCTAAAATAACATAGTGCTCTTTTATGCACTCGAAAAAGTATCTTTCAGATACATACTATTAAAAAATGGATTGCATTCCAGGCTGTGAATCAGCGTGCGATTTCTTGACAATTTAAATATTGACAATAGTCATAAATAATTCAATCATCCCCTAAATTGGGAATTGCTTCTACTTTTCCTTAACCAGATCAACACAAAACAAACAGCTACCAAATGCGCCTAAGTAAATATTACCTCATTGTCAAATTAAGCCCAAGTTTTTAAAAAAAATTTAAAAAGTATTATTTTTTAAAAGAAATACCGAAACGAAATATCGGGTTGCCAGATATTGCCATTGTGGAGATACAAACAGATATACGACCTAAAATCAGAGAACCCATTTCTTTTTCTACAATATTTTTCCAACAATATTATTAAATTTATCGATCAAACTAACTTTAAGCTTTTTGAAATTAAAGCCTTTTCTTAATTAACATATTCATTGTAGTCTTTAATAGCTTTTGATTCCAAAAAAAAATGTTTCCTCAAAAATGTTTTGGTTCAATTTTAAATTTTGTTTGTTTTTATTTATTCAATTGTTTAATGCATTTCGATATTAATATATACAAAATTTAAATATTTATAATTTGTAAACCTATTGTTCTCTTAAGAAAAATTTAATTTCAATTTAATTTCAAATAAAGTTTACATTTCAAAATTATCAAATGATAACACTGACACAAGTTTTTTTTGCACATTTAGTTAATGTCTCTAATGGTTTATAATTCACTATTAGCAAAAATAATGAAAACTAATTAAATGATTAACTATGTATATTAAATAGTTCAATATTCAATAAACATTGCACTTATTGAATTGAAATAAGGTTGATAGAAATATCTAAAATTCCTTAAAGTGTATGTCGAAATTTTAGCTGAAACATGGCAAACATGTTCAAAAAGTTAGTTTCGCTTGTATTTCTTGCTGAAGTTTTAAACAGCTCAAGATGGCCAGAACATGTCAGTTCAAACTATCATAACAATTGCACGCATGGCCGGAGCAGCAAAATTAAAATTATGTATCTCATATTTTGGATTGCATTTTAAGCAGCTGCTGCTATTGCAGCTGCAGTTGCAACTGCAACTGCATCTTTTAGCTTATCAGCAAGAGTGCAGCATGGCAACACACACACACACACAGAGAGAAATACTCACAGATACACAGAAAACTAACCGAAAGCGTCTGGTTGAAGGGAAAACCAAAAGAGCAAACAAGAATTTTGGCTTACTTTTGGGACAAGTATTCTTGGCCAACTCAACAACCAAGCAACATTCTATGAAATTTGCACACAAATTAATATTAAATGGACAAAAACTCGCCACGTCGGAACCCAATAATATCGACAGGCAATGGCACACACAAATACAGCCAATTTTCCAGTCGTGCCACAAGCAAATATATATTAAAAAAAGGGAAAAAAGAAAGAAAAAGTTGATCGTTAGCAGGAAATTTCTGCTTTTACTAAAAGTTGCGCTTCAAACTTTTGCTGTTGCTGTTGCTGCCTCTTTTATGCTGGCTCTTATATAGTTTATCGTTAAAAAGTTGAACAAAAGTTCTATTTGGGATTTACGCAACAGCAAAAAGGTGAAAACCTGACGATGACGATGCTTCACATTTTTATATACCCTGGATGAAACAAGTAGATTACATGAAGCAAGCAATTGTGGCCTTCTAAAAAGTTATAAGCTTATATCCATCAGCAATACCTGAAGCGTTAAAGCCAAGTGCTCGCCTGTCTTTGCGAACATTTGATTTCGACTCGAAAAATCTAAAGAACCAAGGCTGGTCTTGAAGTTGGATAGGTATCTATTTATCTTGTATGTAATTTGATAGAGTCCTATTAATTAATTAGTTATTTGTATTATTTTATATAAGTTACGATTTTCGAAATAGTATATTTATATATTCCAATAATATTAGTTTCTCTACCTCTATTCCCTTATATAGAAACTATTTAAGCAAGTTTTTGCTTTACTAGTTAATTAATTAAATTTTTCAAAAGTTCTTTACTTATTAAAGAGTATGAGGCAGTCGTTGCCCTATTAGAATTTATTAAAGTTTTATCGTTTTGGTTGTTGGCAAAAGTTCTGTGTGTGTGTGTCTATTATATAAAAATGAAATCTAGCCTAGTGCCACAACTGTTAATAATAATGCACTTTCTGGTTAGATTGCGGATATTGGAATGGGTTAACATCTCTTAAATAAAATATAAACTCAATCGACCTAAAAGCGACCTTGAGTTTGGTTGGCGGCAAGCATTAATTTGGAATAGATTGAAGTACCGTCTAAATGCGTTCGTGTGCAATTTATAGGAACGTGCTTCATCACCCAAATACATACATACCTACATACGTACATATCTATGTATGTATGTGTATATATACATACATAGATATTCCTGGTTCATCCTTCGGTTATCATCTTATCATTCATTGCTGACGAGTTCCACCTTCATTTCCTACTAGTGTATGCCACGCCTTTAACCAATCCCCACTTGGCATTTATCTGTGCCAGGAAGACGTTTAATTAAGTCACTTGAATGCGTAGCCAGTTGCCTTGGCATTTATTCTCACTCGCTCTTTCTCTTTCTTTCATGTATGTATGTATATCCCTCTCTTTCACTCACTGACTGACAACGATAATGATGTTGTTTAATGCTGATGACAATGATAATGATGTTAATGACAATAATGAGGACGATGCCTGCCAATGATGAAGGAGTTGCCATTGTGTTGCTGTTGTCCCCAGTTGGTGTGGCTGTTGCGAATGTGCTGCATGTTACCTGGTGACCTTGTCAAGTGTAGCAGCTAGCATACCTCTCTCTCTCTCTCTCTCTCTCTCCGTAACCCCCTTCCCCATAACCCCCCACAACCCAGTAAACAGCCAGTAGCTCTGACATTTCACTTTAACCATTTCAAAGTGCGCATTGTGCTTCTTTTTTATATATATGTACATATATGTATAAGTGAGTGTGTATGTGTGTGTGTGTGTGTGTGTGTATGCGTGTGTGTTTGGTGGCGTCCTCTGTCAACTCATTTAGATGGAGCATGAAATCGGTTTAGTGTTCCTTTTCAAAAGGAAATATACTTACGCCATGTACTCCCTCCATTCCTCCTCCCACCCAGCTACAAAGCTGGAATTGAAAGTCTTATCAGAATTCCAATAACATGGCGAAAAGCTGATTAACTCATGTTTTAACAAGAAAAAGGGTTCTTCAATTGAACCAAAATTTGTTCCTTCCAGAATTATAATTTAAAAATGAATGACTGAGGATATGCTCTTCGCTAATCTGTTGCTTTTTGTAGGAGCCACTCTCAAACCACACTCGTAAAAATATATAATTGAATTAGATTGAACTCAATTAACTGATCTATTTTTGGCCAATTTTACATCCGCCTGATTACTGACATTGATGGTTGAGATTATATGAAGCGATCGGCGAAAAATACTTGTGGTCTAGATCAAATTGTTAAATTTTTCTCAACTCTATAAAAATATAATAAGTAAAATTGGATTTTACAAAAATTTGGAACAAACTTGACCTGCGTATGCTGACTTTAAAAGATGATTAAAAATTAATATCTTTATTTCATACCTTTCTCTTTATTTTTATCTTATCGGGGCGACCACTATGCTCCTCTCCATTGTCAACAAAACGATATGCAATTGTAGGGTGATTAGCAACCCAGTTTAAAAGGTAACGATCAAGATATTTACCAATACTAAAAACCTATATAGAATGTGAGCATTAGTTCGTGTGTTTACTAACACTAGCATTAATATAACAGCAACCAAATGATAAACGTTAACAGAGGAGGAGAATATTTAAAAAAAAACTATGCTAATACACTATCCCCACGTTTATGTGTGCAAAAAGCGTGGGGGAGCGGCTTTTGAGCCATTTCTATCTTTAATTATAAGAAAAAGATTCAAGCCGGTTTTCTGTTTGGCTTCGGACCGACTTTGATGCAGGTTCAATGTGTTATCAAAAGCATTTTGCTGGATGCTTTGATTCGCCTGCCCCAAAAGCTGCACCTCTTTACCGCTTATATATGTGGATCTGTAATTATCTATTTTCTACTCTAGATTCAAGTGCTTTAATCTATACATAGAAAATAAAATTCATCTTTTCTTAATAGAAGAACTTTTTAAATAATTAAACGACGTAAACAGGGTCTTATACAATAAAGCATTTGAAAAGTCAGCAAATTGACAAATTTAGTTCAACATATTTAAAAAAAATAAAAACTTATATAAATGAAATTATAAACTTTATTCGTAGTAACTGGGTTAAGTTACCCCTAAATCTACTGAAATAGTAATACGGTCATAGGAGCTTAGATGAAAAAATAAAATAAATAGTTTTTCTGTGTTTCGAGTAAGAAGGAACTGCTTTTATTCAAAGTAATCAATGCATTCACCGTAAAAGACAGAATATATGTATATGTATGTATACTGTACATAGATATATACATATATGTATGTACATACATATATATTGATATTAATTAGTCGTCTGTATGATACATTGTGAAACAATGGAGAAGCAATCGGATTTTTACAAAATTTACAATTTTTTTTCGATCCCCATTCAGGAAATGGTTCAGTTGGTCGAATCTTGGCTCGCTTACCAACACTGCTGGTGGTTGCTTCCACGTTTTCGCAAAACAGTGGACGACCAACTGATCGCTTTGAAACCGAAGCATGGTCATGTTTTTTTGTATTTATTTTTTTATCGTTATTGTTTTCCTCGTTCTCAGCATTTCGTTTTTTCTCAGCGTTCAGTCGTCGATTCAAAATAAATGCGTTGGTTGTAGCCATATTAAGGAGATGGTAGAAAATCCTGATTGCCATATCTTGTGTTTCGATCTGTATTCCATTGCGGTCCAAATAAAAGTCCATCAGATCCACACCGCCCATGTGCGCGTTATACTCACGGATAATTTGTGGACAATTCATTTTAATTTATTCCTTTTCCTTTCGATTGTGGCGTGCAATTTTCGATGGCTGAGTGCCTGGATTTCAATACCACAAGCCTCTCCAACAAATACCGTTCATTAACTTCGATCAGCTTTTTTAATTCTTCTCTTTTATCAGCTGGTAATTTGCAGTTGGTTTTGTAATCCTCATCTACAACATGGTCTGGATTTCTTTATCAATCATTGATGAAAAATTGAACTTTTTTGTTTATTGAATACACAAATACACTTTTGGTATCGAATAAATCACAAATAATGCACACAAGAAAGGGGAAGCCCATAAATGTATACTATATTTTGGCGGTAATTTTTACCCGCTAAGTCACAAAGAACGTCTGCACAAATTCTCGATTCGATTGAGCCACTGGAAAACCTTTTTTTTTCAATTTGAACTTACACAATTTTCACGTGTCTGTTCTGGTCACACAGTAAAGGAAATGACTAGATCTGTAAACGTTATACTATCAAACGTACATCAGTTGACATCGAATTTCATTATCCGGGAAATGCTTTTCCCATTTTTCTGTATATATATATATACATATGTACATATGTATATAACTTGACAGTTGGAGATAAGACTTCCCAGAAAATAACTTAAGTGATGTTGAAATTTGCTCGTGTTTGACAAAATTAAATTAGACAATTTTAATTTTTGTGTTAATGAGACTTTTTATCTTTTTGAAATTAAATTCAAAACTATTAAAGCTGCTCAAAACGAATAAAAGTAATCAATAATTTTTGTGGTTTTATGTTAAAACTATTTCAAATAGTGAAAATTTCAATTAATGATTAATTTCAATAAGAGTCATTTGTCAAAATTTAATTGATTTATAGTTAAGTGAAAATCTTATAGATATTGCAACATTTACATATATGTTGTGTGTCCAAATGAAATGGTACAGTAAGTGGAAATAGGGCAAAAGAAAAGTAAGCACATTAACAGCTCCCAAATGGCAGTCTCCATGGCTGTTTTGACTTGTATTTGAACGAATGTTGGCCAGCAAATGTTTAATTATGTAACAGTATCTAAACATAATGTGTTTGTGTTTGCATTCCCTTGCCACCTCTTCACCCACTTACACACACACACACACACACATTCTTTCTCTATCTCTCTCTTTCTAACAGTCTGTGTGTGCTATTTGCTTAAGCATATTTGAGTGTCGTCCAGTGTTGAATCTGTAGAAGCAGTAAGACAGTAAATAAATGGCCCATGACAAAAAATAAATAAACCACACACACATGTATGTACATACATGCAAACGTATATATATATATACGTATATATATATATATGTATATACATATATTATAAATGTAAGAAACACACTAGCTACACTCAGTGGCCTGTGCATCTACATACGTATGTGTGTGTGTGTGTGTGTGTGTGTGTATCTAATGCAAGTAAACATTTGCCTGCACTAATTACATGAGCAGATAGAGAGAGAGAGACACAGAGAAAAAGAGCCACAGAGGATGACAAGAAAAGGTGAACGAGAGTGGGAGTGGTAAAGGGGGTGTGGTGTCAGGTGGCGCTTGTAAAGTTAACATTGTTGCACATTAATCATGGAATTATCAATGCTAACATAAATAATATTAAAGCTTACCTTAAAAAAACTAAGCAAAAAACAACACAAAAAGCAACAATTATTTATGATCTTGGCCAAAAACAAGAAAAAGGTTAACCACAAAAAGCATTTTACTTACTCTACATGTTTTCTTGATATTTCTTGTGGTTTGTGGTTAATATATATTATTTTGATCTGATAATAAAATGTAAGTAAATGGAAATTTTCAAAGATTTTTCCGCCCCAGCCAATTTTATGCAATTAGATTTGAATTGCAAATCATTTAAACTGTGTTTTCTTCTTTTCTGCTCTCTCTTTTTAGAAGGGATTAAAGTACTTAATAAATTCACTTTTCAACTAACAACAACAACAATCACTAGGGACAGAGGCGGGGTCGTCACTTTTGGTGGCAGTAAGTCAATTTGTCAATTTTAAAACAAACTACAACCGACCAACCAAAGTACCCTTTGCCCCGGCCATCGGCCCTTGGCACCAGTCACACGCTGTGAGAGTTGTTGACAAAAAAATGAAACAAAATGGAAAAAAAATGTGAGGTGTAAAAATACATCGAGAGAGAAAAAAGGATATATGTATACACACAAGCACACACACACATACATACACATACATATGTATGTATGTGTTTATATACAGTCAGATACATATATAAAATATCAGAGTGCCAAAAGCCGCACACAAACAATCAAGCAGGAAGAGGCCGTAGACAGAATAAACCAGCCATTCACTCCCTCCATTCATTCATCCCTCCCTCAGTCAGTCAGTCAGTCAACCATGGAGAAGGAGCAGCAATGGCAGTCGTTGGCAACTGGAGTCGAAGTTCGAGTGGCGCTTCCGCCGCCGAAAACAAAATCAAAGTTAAGCACTCAATTTTCAATTAAGCTCACAAAATGCACACCAAACACATACATCGAGAATCGATAGAGACGCCACCGGGAGGTGAAAATACCCAAAAATACAAAATAATATGAAAAAAAAAACGAGAAGAATGGTTCAGGAAAAGGCATGGGAATGATGGTGTCAATGGAAGCCCCAGCTAGCTGAAGCTGTATCAAAATTGTTTTCTTGGTTTTTTTATTTTTGGAGGGGGAAAGAAACAGAATAAAAGCTGCCCTACATAAGGTTCGAAGCATATCATATCAAAAAGAAAGGGTAAAAGAAGTTTATTTTTTTATCTAAAAATACAAAGTCAAATTTTCATTATATTGAGAATTCTGGGAATCATCGCAATGGATTTACTTTTTGCCTAAAGATGGGAAATTATTGAAAAAAGTTCAAAGAATTTGAAAATCGTTGACATTGGGATTATTTTTAGGATTCCTCAATTCTTAAGAAAATTCGTAAGCATTAAGAACATAAGATTTTTCCCTTAAAATTTGTATATGTATATGTACATATATATAAACAATATATACAATATATTACAAATGTAATATAATGGTACCGTGAAATCCAAATTTCCTGTTTCCCAAATTAGTTCAACAAACCGTAGTTTTTTAATATGTGTTGGTTATTAAATTGAGATGATTTACAGATTTTTTATAATTATCACCAGTTCTTTTACGGTGCACAATTTGGAGAAATTTCCTTATCAAAGCTTATGTAGGTATGAGAAAAACTATAAATAAATAAACCAAAATATCCTTGTAGAGTCAAAATTCAAATGGGATAAAAATTTATCAAATTTCATATATATAGTTCTTTTTGCAAGATTATTTAGAAATTGTGCTTTATGTTACGCAAGAAAAACCGAAGTGGACTTTACTTGTGGGCACCACTGTATGCTTAAAATAAATTGTGGTTACTCATGAAATTCGAATTTCTCATGGTAGTGGCAAAATCATCCCAAAATTTCATAGAAATTTATTATCAATTTGATCACAGAAAAAAAATTAAGTTTATGATTATACTTAAATTTATTTATTGTCTTAATAAAAATTTTTAAGTATTTGTTGTGTGAAACTAGTTACTAGCTAGCTTTCAATCCTAAAAACCAGATCATTACATAAAAGTTAAAAAAAAAAACAAAATTTAAACGATTTTTTTTCAATTATGTACAAGAATGATCTGGCAAATTATGACTCTAAAACTATTTATCTTAAATATGTTATTTAAATGATATATATTTAGGATAATCTTATTTAAAATACAAATAAGAAAGTGGATTTTTAAATTTAGTAAGTCCTGAAAACTTTGCATGCTAACAAATCGAATTTTACCACCATAAAATGTGTTTAGTTTAGCTAATATTGTTTAATATTATTGACCCATTCAAAAATGTAAACGATACGAAAAATTATTTCAAACAATATATTTTGAATTCTAATCATGTCTGCAGCATTAAGGGTATTCCCATAAGTGGGATAATATTGGAAGGGTGACTCAAATTCGTTTTCATTGACGTTGCTGGTCAACGTAAAGTCCTTAAAGAACAACAACAAGAACGCATTATGTCTTCTGGCACCTTCTCTTTATTCTCTCTTATTTTCAGTCTCCCCCTTTCAGCTCGTCCTCTCTTATTTTCAGTCGCCCCCTTCTTCTCAGACATTGAAATGCTCAAGGCACTTTGTATTAAATTCACTTTGCTTGTCACCTGCCCCAACAACAACTGCCTTTTGCATCCTTCCCAATCCGCACAGATACCCCTCCATTATATCCCTTCCATATCTCCATTCGTTACCTGTCTGACATGATGTGATATTTTGCTACTTTTCGTTTCGTATCTTTTTATTTTTTTCTTTTGCTTCTCCCTGCTGAAGTAGCTTCTTGATTTCGTTCGTTACGCGGCTCGATGATGTTTCCGTTTGTGCGAGTGTGTGGAAACCATTTCCACTTAACTCTCCGACTGGCTGGTGCTAGGCAGAGCTAGTTACTCCGTTGCTGACGTCTCAGGTAGCACAGGTAGTCAGTGTAATCTGTTTGCGTTCCTAATTACGTATATATGTGTGTGTCTAGGAGAAGGGGACAGAGGATGGGCTGTGAAATAGAGTTGGCTGGGGATGGGTTACGCCAAAATGTGTCTGCTGGCATTTTCTCATGCGATTAGGTTCAGAAGTTAAATGTTTAATGTTTAATCTGTGCTTCATGTTTGTCAGTTATCGTTAACCTGTCGCTGTCGAAAATCTTACACACAAATTGTTGCTTAGCAATCGAAAGAATACGCCCACAGTGGAAAAAGTTGAGACAGCCTACAAACAAACGCAATCAACAACATCATCAATGCCAGAGAGAGCGTCAATAGTTCCACGAAGCAACGCTAGAGGAACGTTTGCATAAAATATATTTAGCTTGGCTAGAATGGAAGGCCATGAAGGCGGGAGAAAAGGCAACTACAGACACAAACACACAACACAACTACATAGAAACCCATCCTTACACAGACACACACACACACACACAGAGACACACAAGTTGTGTCAAATGGGGCGTATACGCAACGGCGAAGGACTCTTGTTTACAGCCAAGATTTTGTGGGGCGGATCCTTCATTTTCCATTTAAAGAAATTCCTAGAAAATTAAATTTACTTTTTTTGCTTATTTTTTTCCTATTTGTGGTTTTATCTTTAAGTAGAGACGCAAACACACATAGACACTCAGCCAACTGAGAGACAAACAAACCTCGGCGGCACCTGAAGATGGTTCTCCCTCACTTCGTGTTATTTGTTGAAACAATTTTTGGTAAGTAGCAATTTTCAAGTTATTGCGATTCGAAGCTTCTTTTTTTTCTCCCCCTGTTACCTGATACATAAGTGTTTTTTTACCTACTCAGATATTAATTGAAATCTTATCGTTTTATGAGAGGAAGAACTCGAAATTGTAGACAAGCATTTGTCGTAAATAGAGCCACTTTGAGGTAAAGTAAAACGTTTAAGATGAAAATATTAAATATCAAATATTATTCTATGGAGACAGAATCATGAGAATCATTGGGTATCTGTTTTCAAAAAGGTATTTTAAATACATATGAAAAGCTGTTTCCTACCTGTATAAAGACGGGCCAACTCTTACAACTGACACTTTTAATGGATGAAATAATAAAAACAATTATTAATTTTTAAGAATTTTAAAAGGAGTAGCAATTAGAACAATTATAACTTTTCTTAATTAAGATCGTTCGTTTAAGCTCAAGCTTATTTAATGAATATAAGTTGCCTTTCATTTTTCGCAATTGTTTTCTGCGACTTTTTCAATAATTAATACGTTGCCAATACCAACTGTCCTAAAATCGAACGATTGAACAAAGAACTACATATATATAGAACAGACTGGTGTTGCGTAATAAATTGGCTGTATAATCAGCCTTTTTTACGAAATCCAGCTGTGTCAAGCCGGAACACCTTTTTTGATCAAAAGATAACGATCGAATTAAACATTTGACCATGAAAATCATCACACTGATTGCCTCTACAAGGACTGAAAAACCTTGGTAAATGAAGTAGAAGATTGCCTACCAGATCCAGTTTAAGGAACATTTCAATCGACTGGTAAACAAAATTAACGATCGCAGTAAAATTTATTCAACGAAACAAACTTTTTCACGGTTACAATATTAAGCTCCAACTGTTTCGTTTCGATGAATGGAACATGTAACAACATTAACGTCAATAAGTTTAAAATAAATTTTACAAATATAAATGTACATATATATGTATGTATGTATGTACGTATTCTCATTGCTTCAAATATATAAAGCAGAACAAAGAATGCTATATGTACCTATGATATTTTTAATAAATCAGTTGATCCGATGCAAACAGTCACGCAAATATAAGAGTGCGAATTAACTCAATTAACCGATTAAATAAACTACGACGTATGTATATCGTATTACTATATAAAGTACAATATAACACAAAAGACTTTTGTTTACAAATGTCCGTTGCAAACTGACCCGATCATCAGCGATGGACCAAGAGAGATGCCCCAACTGATGATTGCAGAGTAAAAGAGAGTGAGTGAGTGAGTAAGATGAAAAGCACTCAAAGAGAGAGAGTGAGTTTAAGTTAACTAGGCTCCCGCACGTTTTACACGTTCACTGATTAACACTTTGAAGTGCTTTAATCAAGACTAGCCCTCTCACTCTCTTTTTCTCTATTTCTTACTCTCTCCTGCCCACTCTCTTTCTGGCTGGCAGAGCAGCTGGTGCTGCTGCTGCTTCTGTTAGTTGAACTTCATGCGTCGCTGGCGATGTGCGCGTTCTTTTACACTAAGATACATACATACGTATATTAATGCTAATGATCGTGTAAATTACACAAAGTGTTCCAGTTTCAAAAAAAACAAAAGAGAAGCCTTCTTCAATCTAGAACCGCTAATTCGTAGGCGTTGTTTTTGGTGACATAAAAGGTGATTTTGGATGTGCGATGACGAATTTTTTTGTTTCTGCTGGGTGTAAATCAAACAAAAATGTGAAAAATAAATACATATGTAAAAAATAATTTAAAATTATAAAAAATAGTGTCAATTACAGTGCGGTGTGTTATCACATGGTTTCGTATATATAACCTTTAGATATATAATATATAAAATATTTTGTACATGCCGTTTGGCCCCCCTAATATTGATGATAACGGTTCTTATACCCTGTGAAAAGGTAAAAGGGTATATAAACAACATACATTTACAAGGGAACATTTGTGAAACTTTAAAGTATAAAATTCACGAGTTCAGTAGACAAGTCCATGTGTTCCCACTCTTTAATACCCTGATCTTAAAGAAAATTCGAGCTAGAGTTTAAAATATAAAATAATAATACTTTTGTGCGAGAAAGATAATGACCATAAATTCAAGGTAGCTACCCTACCTGCTACAGGGTATATTGAAGTCGAGGGAGCGTCTTAAAGTACGCAAATTGTGCTCTTACGCTCTGAATGAAACACAGTCACACCACTCTCTTTGTTTCTCTGTCTCTCTCACGCTGGACCGGCTAGTCGCCTGACTTATTTACATTCACATGTTACTCAAGTTCATCTTGATCTCCCAACGTTAATAATGAAGCTCATTACCACGTAAACCTGTTGATAAGGTCAATGCACGTGCAACTTTTAAATTGTTGATGATTTTATTATTGCTATTGCATTTCACTTAAAGTAAACAAATTCTCCGAAATGCAAAACCAGTATCTGTACATATTGGAAAAGCCCTTAGAATCAAACGGAATTACGCAAAATTAATTGAAATGTCCAAAGAGCGGGAATACAGCAAAAGTGAACGAAGTTGAATAGACAAGTCACCTGGAAGTGCCGTATCTACACGATGGTTGCATCACAGCAATGCAATGCGCAATGTATGCGCTGTATCTCCCCATAATCTAATATACAATGTAAACGATAGTCATTGTTCCATTTCCTTTGAAATAATTTCTTGAAAATGCAAAAACTGAAAAAAATTCTGTGCATTGGACATGCTTCTCAATTTTCTATAGTAGTTCTAATTTTTCACTTAGCAGCAATATCTAAAAATAAACTCCAACAAAAGACGTCAAAAGAAGCCCCTTGGCCATAAATAAACAAGACTCAATGGAATAGGGAAATGTGTTGAGGGGAGATGAAGAGAGCACAGCGACTAGAAACAGATATATACTACATATGTATATGTATATATGTACATACATACATACATACATACACACACTTTTACATATACAAAGCCAGGAACTGTCAACAATAAATTAAATGGTATTTTTTTTTAAATCAGATTCCTAACGGCACGAGAACACGTACATTTTATCAATAATCGAACGGAATTACTCAATATATGTATATATATATGCAGATACCTACTATATACATACATATGTATGTATGTATTTATATGTACATAATTGCAAATTGAATGTCAGGCCAGAGAGCCTAGTGTTATCACCTTCACTTTCAGCTGAAAATGTATTTCAACTGTTTTTCAATACAAAAATTTGAAATTTCTCCTTTCTGTTTTACTCTATATAATGCCATAAAAACATTATTCAGCCGGCTATCAAAATTTTATCTAATCGTTTCTGTTTATCACAAGACACGTTCAAATTGTTACAAACAGCCTTTAAGAGCTCTGTCAGAAAACAACAGCTACAACAACAATATGCGTTTCGATCTAGGAATCGAAAGCTGGAAATGTTCTCTCCAATTGAGAGTCAAGTGCCAAAGCATAAGAATATGGTGTTGACTGTGTCCACATCATACATACATATATACATATGTATATGTATGTATATAAACAAGCGGATATACACACAAACAAACATATACTTGTGTATATAGAGGGTCTGTTTGTGGGTCTGGCTGGGTCTGACAAGTTAATCAAAGTCCGCAAAGTAGTTGACAAACCCCAATGGGTTTGTGGTGTGAGTGCAGCCATGGGAATGAGAATGGGAAAAATGTGTAGCTCGAGCTTATCGCAAACTCAAGTGCTTGAAGGCAACAAAACAATAAGTGCGTATGGTTGACATAAAACACAAAAACCCAAACGATAAAAAAATAAAGAACATAAGTCACAAACAGTCAAAAAGCAAAAAAGAAAAGCACATTCATATTTAATTATCAAATGATAATTACCAATTATGATTACCATCGAAATGAATACAGAGGCCCAGACTGCCCAAGGTTAAATCCTGCATAATAAGGAAGTTAAGCAAATAACTTCAAAGGCAACAAACGTGTATAAAGCCATATAAATAATCAAATGAAAGGAAGTTTCATTGACGTTCAATATTTCCGAGCATTATATTACAAACAAAATAGTGGGTTAGATCAAAAATTAAAAAATCACCAAAGATTTTATTATTAGTAGTTGTAGTTTGGTCTGCATTCACATTTTTATTTAGTAAAACTATTGAAGTTATTAAAATTAATTAAATAAATAATGAAGAAGATGAGAGAAAGACTACCAAATGAAAAAAAAACTATTATATAGTAATATTTATTTCACAAAATAAATAAAATAATATTTTATAAATGAGTGTTTCCATAAATAAAATTATTGTATTTAAAATTTGTTTAAGTTCTCATCAATCAATACTTAAAAAACAATTGTAAGTTGTTTGAATTTATTTATTATTATAATTATAATACTGTCAAACTTCCCTATAGAAAACTTCTTTCTGAAGCAATTTTTTGTTTATGAATTATTTTAAACACACAGCTTTCTTATATCTTTTTTCTCAGTGTATAGATCATAAATTCTTTACAATGAAGATTCTATAAAATTTAGTTTTCAACCATAAATTATCTTAGCCAGATGACTAACTTAAGGTCCCTGATGATTGACGTTAAATTGATTGTTTCTATGCCGGTTTTTTGATACAACTGATACCAAGATGTCAAATTATAAGAAATTGTACGTTGTTTTCACTGCAAACAATTCATAATTGAGGCATATCTTTATGGCTAATAAAACACCATAATTAAAGAGGTTTATTACTAACCAAATCTGCTGATAAGATCAAACACACGTCCAAAAAGAGGTATATGATAAAGTCGTCTGGTTTTCTGCAAGAGCAATCTAATACACGCCAGTAAAGTGTTTAAAAACAACAAAAGTATTCAAAAATGTTTTAGCCAATGCAATTAGTATAAAAGTTTAAACAGACTATTAAAACTTTAAACAATCGATTATTTTGTTTATAGATTTGTGTTTAAAAACAATGTAAAATATTGTAAGTAAAAGTGTTAAAAGATGTGTTTATTCTAAATACTATAGTATTACTAGATAAATAAATAAGTAGGCAATGGAATTGTGGATACAGTAAATATATATATACCCTTATACATACATATGTACTTATTCAATACATAATCCCTTTTATATTCTTTTCGTACACACACAAAAAAGCAGCATGGATTCCCGTTATGAGGTTCTTTAAAAGATTCTCTATATAACTGCAATTCAGCTCAGCATAAAGACATGATGTGGCAGTTGCACTAATTATGATAAATGCGGTGATGGATTTTTGGTGCTGTATCTGCCTTAATCTTCCTTCTCCAACTCTTCAATACACTACTCCGCCACCTCGTCTGTCCCGTTCCCGCCACATCACGTAAATAAGCATCATTAAAACCGAAAATAACAAAAGCTCAAATCAGTATAAAACATAAACACCAAACAAAGAACAACAAAGACTAACCGCAAAACCAAAAAAAAAAAAAAAATAGGAAGAAAGGGGGAATAATATACAATAAAACCGAGGAAAAAACGCCAAACAAACAATGTCAAAATATCAGAAGCTTGACAGCGCTCTGGCACCCACAAGCCATGATGATGATTATGATGAGAGTTTTTCACTTTACTCTGATGATAATCAACAACAGCAACATCACCCCCTCCAGTACCATCGGCAACTGCAGGATGATGAGGAGCAGGATAACAGCAGCCATATGAGACTGAATATGGTGGATGGCAATCGGACTACTCACATGCCAAATGCTAATCCCAAATACAACTACTACAACATTAATAACAACAACAACAATATCAGCAATAACATCGACAGCAACTGCCACGCATCACAAATTGTGCGAACAAATAATCTAGACCAAGATCTAGATGAGCATAGTACATGGGAAATACCACTGTTGGGTGACAGTGAAGACATGGATATAGATCACCTAGTAAGTATCACTCTCTTATATACTTAGATATCTATTTGATTTGGTTACTGATTTCTCTTGCAATTATTTACCAAATACTCTTCTTATTTCTAAATAAATATCTCAGTTTACCAGATAAAGACCTACATATGTACATATGTGGTTCCAAAGAAAATTGATCCATGATTTATATTTATATTTTTAATGTTTGCTTGCTTTCACAAATGTTTTAAAAAAAATTAATTTAATTTTGAAACCTCCGACATACTTCTCGTTAATAAAATCAAAAACTTGAATTCTCTAAATTTTAAGAAATAAATCCCTTTTTCAGGATTAATAGTATAAGATACCGTGACTTATTAATTTAGTATTTAATATTACCTTATATACTTATGTATAAACAATATTTAAAATATTTCCGATGATGGACAGGCTTTAATGTTCGACAAAATAATCTTACAAAACTGATCCAAAACATTCTCCTTCTCATATTTACTGAATTTAATGAACTTTTGAAAATACAGCAAACGGTACAAAACCCAAATACTTCAACTAAAATTATTACTTAGTCAAACTATCCAAAACTTTCAAAATCTAACTCCATTGTATCTGGATTGAAATCCGAAACAATTGAAATGAATTTAATAAATTTTCAATGCCTTTTAAATTGTCATAACCAAAAAAAATGCCATAGAATGAGTAAAATAAATAAAAGTTGAATAGATTCTATAAACGGAAATAAAATGTGGAAGCATAGGCCCAAAGAACCTTAATTTTTTTTTTAAATTTGTTATTAACATGTATTTATAAGGAAAAAAAGCAATAATTTTTTGGCCATTGCAGTTTGTATCTGAATTTTACAATGGAATTCCAAAATATAAATAAAATAATATCAAACTGACGTTTATTGAACTATTATATTCTTTTTATAATAGTTTTAGAACTTCATTACATTATTTGTAATTATATAAATTTGAATTTGATTTTATTTTGATTAAACCAATAGAAGATTTAAAAATTAACAGATGAAACGACAAAAGCAAACACGAATAAGGTGAAATGTCAGTTTTTTGTGTTTTTTTTAAATTTTGGAATAATTTTATTCAAATT
This sequence comes from Drosophila emarginata, assembly GCA_037075365.1. Classification (NCBI taxonomy): domain Eukaryota; kingdom Metazoa; phylum Arthropoda; class Insecta; order Diptera; family Drosophilidae; genus Drosophila; species Drosophila emarginata. The sequence continues at coordinate 5,267,377 of JBAMCD010000324.1, forward strand.
ATTTAAAATTGTAAATTTGTTAATTTTTAAAATTTGATTGGGCTGTTCAGAAAATGTTCTTAAATTTTTAAAAGGTTAAATATTTAAACTCCTTTTAGTCGAAATCCATGTGTCATCTTTTATTGTATGTTACTCTCGGTCTTCCTGTGTTTAAGTTTAATCTCAATCATTTAACTGTTTGAATGGATAATTCTCATTCGTTTTAGAGCTCTTTAGTTTTGTAGGTGTAAATTCTGTCGCCCCTTGTGGTATGCAATGAAATTTGGCCAAGCTATTTATATGCAGACACACACAAGCACAACAACAACAAACACAATCACATATATTTATAAGCAATTTACTCTTTTTTTTTTTGCTTTTCAGCACTCCGAACATGAGCTTGGCAATACACTGCGAACTGGTGAAGGTGGCGATAGGGGTACGGGTGTGGGTAAAGGAAGGGGCAATAGTGGATGTCGCAGCTCTCAGCCAGGTTTTGGTGCGAACCTCAAAAGCAAATCGTCGCAGGAGGCCAAATTAAAAATTCTCCTCGCAATTTCCCTCTGTTGCATATTCATGGTGAGTAACACAGATACAAGGACACGCACACTCACACATAAACACACAGACACACACACACAAATAGCGAGACACAGAGTCGCGAAATTGCCTTGCATGCTTGATTTAATTATGATAAATTTCATCCCGACACCAAACCAACATCATCTCGGCCAACAACACCAACAACAACGACGACAACGACAACAATTTATGGTAACCGCAGATCATTGAATTCCTTGGCGGTTACATGGCCGGAAGCTTAGCCATTATGACAGATGCCGCACATTTAGCCTCGGATTGTATTAGTTTCGTCATCGGTCTGGTTGCAATTTGGTTGGGCGGCCGACCGCCGGATGGACGCATGTCCTTTGGTTACAAACGCTTTGGTAAGTATCCCCAATTACAGTTGACACTATGCTAATGACTCTCTCTGTGGGTAACTGCGGTGGGTAACCAATGTGAGTAGGTGGGCTTTCATGCAAGTAGCTTACTTCCTCTGACTTACGCACTAATTGCATTTATATCAAACACTCATCATTTAACCTCAGTCTATTATTTCATCACTGCAATCCTTTTTAACTTCTGTAGAGGTCCTTGGTGCCTTGGCCTCTATACTAGGCGTTTGGCTATTAACTGCCATGCTCGTTGTGGTTGCCATTGAAAGACTTTACTCCAACGATTTTGAATTGGATGCCAATGTGATGATGTCCATATCAGGAATCGGAATAATCATAAATGTTATGTAAGTTTCCAAAATATTAAGAAATAATCTTCTAAATAAATAACAATAATTTTTTGTTTCAATCGCTTTAAATACATTTTTAAACTGAAACTTTTCTTAAATTTATTTAAGAATATATACATATGTATGTACATATAAATATTTATGTGTTTTTGTTGTTTTATTTTTATACCCTGTACCCATAGGGTAAAAGGATATATTAAAGTCGCTAAAATGTATGTACAAGCAGAAGGAAAATATTCCGACCCTATAAAGTATATATATTCTTGATCAGTATCAATAGCGAAGTCGATTGAGACATGTCCGTCTGTCTGTCCGTCCTTCCGTATGAACACCGAGATCTCAGAGACTATAAAAGCTTGAGCAACCAAATTTGGTGTCAACATCCGTGTATTGTATAAGCAGGTCAAGTTTGTTCTAAATTTTTGTAAATTGATGGCGATTTTGATCGTATTTGACTTTATGGAGTACTTTTACTTGGTACAGGGTATACTCAATGTCGGCAGGGACGACATGCTTGCTTAATTTTTTTAACATCTCCCCTCTGTTTTATGGTTGCTTTTATTTCTCTGTTCATGATGTTATGTTAAAAACTATTGTTCTGTTAAAAGCTTTAATTCTGTTAAGTGCTAGTGTTAGTCAACGAATACAAAATCAGTCACCAATGATCTTTACCGTTTTAGTTAATCATTATTCCGTCTTGTAAAGACCAATACATAGTACCGAAGAGATATTATCCCAATTTAGAGTTATATGTATATATAGATATTTTTCGCATGTTCGTTGTTTTATTTAGTTAAAAGTTCTCTGACATTTTTCTTAATTTTCTATTAAATAGTCACATAATAATTTTTGGAGATTATTCTACTACGTTTCCCTTCAACCCTTTTAGACCCAGTTCTTTTCAATAAAAATTGACACTGTTAGGGTAATAAACTAAAATGTTTTTTACTAAAAGTATTAAAACATTTTCGATATTTAATGTATCAAAAAAGCCGTAATATGAAAATTTTTGGACATTTAATGTCTATCAATATTTTTTCTCGATTTTTCTTTCTAGCATGATGTTTGTTTTGCATGGCTCCTGGTTTATAGGCGGCCACGGTCATGGGCACAGTCATAATCATAGTCATGGTGGACATGGACACGGGCATAGTCACGCCCATTCCAACGACCACACCTATACGCTTCCAATTGAGAATGCTGCTGCAGATGGTGATGCTGGCGGCACTTTGTCAACACCACCAACAACAATGCCAAATGGCCATTATGTTGCCATAACAAATGACTCAAAGCCATTTCAACAAATCGGGTAGGTGTGCAAGTTACAGAAATCAATTGTGTATATATAAATATATATATTTATATATAGATACATATGCACTCTCAGTATATATTATATTGATTCAAATAGTTTGGTTGCAGTTTTATGGCCTGCGGTTAACGCTCTTTTAAATTTCAAATTAACAGAAATAATAACAAATTTTTGCACTATATGGCTTTATGAACATTAGGACAATTGTTTTGTTTCGTATTGTTTCAATACATTCGACTTCAATTTAATTTCGTTGAATTGATTAAAACTATATAAGGGATTCAAATGCTAATAATAGTTTTGCTAATTAATGATTTTGTGACTTCTTGTGCACCCAAAGGCATACGCAGCAACAATCAACGAAGCTGGACAGGGAACCAGAGCGGAATTTGAATCTGAGAGCAGCCATGATTCATGTGATTGGAGATCTAGTCCAGAGCATTGGCGTCTTTCTGGCCGCTGTTCTAATCAAATTTTCTGTAAGTTCTTTTCACCTCTCACCCCAACAATTACTCTCTTTCGTCATAGGGTCTGTGGCTCTGGGTTCAGTGTCCAGACAAGTCAATTAAATGAAATTTTCTCTTTACTAATTCAATTGACTGACTCTCTTGCAGCCAAGTGCAAAATTTGCCGATCCATTGTGCACGCTCCTCTTCTCGATAATTGTGATTATGACCACAGTACAGCTGTTCCGAGAATCAATATCAATATTGCTTGATGCTGTCCCCCGCAATGTTTGCATTAAAAGTCTCGAAAGGGAATTGAAGTCCATTGAGGGTGTTCGATCAGTTCATCATTTAAATGTTTGGCAACATACCAGCGAATTTAATGTGCTAATGGCGCATTTGGTTATTGGTAGCTATATTGATAATTATTCATTTAAATTACTTCTTAACTTTTAAATAAAATCGTTTACAGATGAAACATGCACTCAAGGCTCAAAAATACTGAATCAGGCCACAAAACTGGTCTGCGGCGATCGATTTAATATCAAACATGCTACTATACAAATCGAACATCTAACTCCATTTTAGTGTACTAAGTTTATAACCAAAATTCTAAACAACCAAAGTCTGTATGTATAGCAATTGTATTTTAGGCATTTTTGTGATTGTACGTATTAATTTTATGACACTCTCTACATAAATTAGCAATAAATTTAATTTTTTAATAAATTTAGTTTGCAGTCCAAGACAAAAATTGTTTTCAAAAAATTACCTCAAAATATAGAAATATATCCATTTTTATATACGTAATATTGCAATTATTTTAATTGTTTAATTTGCAACTAATTAAAATCAAGCAAAAAATAACGAAACAACATATTTAAGGCATCCCTTATGAGATACGTAATACATGCTCGATTTTAGCAATTTCGTAAGAGATACCTATTTGCCAATCACTAAGTACACACATATATGCCGAAATTTATAATAGGTAATGGAATTACGAATCCAAGCCACATAATTATTTTTAAATTATAACTATAAAGGATAATTGGCAGTGATAATTTAACTTTTACTCAGAAAATAAAAATTAAAATTACACAAGCAAATATTCAGAAGCAAATATTCAGAAGTATGATCAAGGGACAGAGGAACAACTGAAATCGGAGCTAAATAATAAAATAAGAGTTAGAAGAGACAGATCGAAGTTGAAAATCCTTTTGCCTCGTTTCCTTTCCATGTGTCTCAAGTGATCGGCTTGCGTTGGCGTTCTATTTGTGCTCCATGCCTAAATATAAGAAATGTTCACTTGAACGAAGAAGAGGACTTGCGGCATAATTTCCTGCTCAATTCGCGCAAATAGTCTGTAGCTCAGCTAAAAACAATTTTTGTTCAAAAATAATTAGAATTTCAATTAGCCGAAAAAGAAAATGTAAACATTGGCGTTTATTAAAATGAGGAAAATGGAATGTAAACCGCACATCTTACATACACGGGCAAAAACCAAAAGTTGTACTACTACTGATGGAGTGCAGTGGAGAGGGAGGGATGTGGTGGGTTAGTGGTGGTAGTAAGTCATATGACTGTGTAATTAATTAGAATTTGCAACATCAGCAAGAAAATCTTCTCCTGCTGCTAATGCTGCTGCTGTTGCTTCTCGCTGTAATTGATGTCTTTATCTTTTCTTTTTTTTTTTTTTGATTCTGCTTTTAATTAGAAAGCAACATTAAGAGAAGGCTGCAGGTGTAAATTTTGTGTATGTGTGCGTGTGTATATGTCTCTGTGTATGTTTGTGTGAATGTGTGCGTGCCCAAAGGCAAAACTTTCATTAAATTTGCAATTTTCGTGTTTTTGATTTGTTTGCCAAAGCGTTTACTTAATATTTGCGGCCAGCAAAACTAATGTTAATTTACTGCGACTAAAACCCAAAACGATTAAGGTCATCAAGTCAATAACTGAAACAGTTACAGTTACATTAACAGCTATATTTACAAATATAAATATGCAGATTATATGCAGATATACATATATTTATATCTACATATGAATGTGGGTACATAAATATATACATACATAAATACGTATATACAGGGTGATTCCATTCTTTTGTTGAACAAAGTTTTAATAAATGAAATAATAAGACAATTTTGCTGATTTACGATAATGTTACTTGATCATGAAGATCATTTTATGATGAATGATGATGAAGAAGGATTATTTTATGAAGGCAAACTATCAAAGATTAATTTGTATTACCAATTCTCGATTGTTTTTTTTTTTAATTAAAACTTTTGTGTAAGAAACACATTTGAAGTAAGAACTCTTCTCTTTTTTACACACACTTAACCTGAAGCCTAAAAGATCTCTATTTATGGAAGAATTTCATAGCTAATTGTTGAAACATTGGAACAAATAAAAATAGCTCAAGGTAATCAGTGTTGAAAAGTCAGGAATAATGGGTTGAGCGCCATCTTTTTTCAAGAAATAATGGCTCAATTATAGTTAATATATATCATCATATTAGACAATTTCTAGGATTGTTGAGCAAATTAATTCTATAGCGCACTTTAATAGTAATTCTGTTGTTTAGCTCTTAATGATTGTCTTTATATTTATATTTTGGTACCTCTTAATGAAACACCCTTTGTGTTGTGTACATACATTTATAGTACACATAAGCAATTTAGGACATAATATTTGCTAACTCAAATTACACACAAACTGGATATTCAGTTATACATATATGAATTTATACATGATTTGATATATGTATTGGTTAGTCTATGTATATATAATTACCTGAACTGCTAATTGTTGTTTTAATAATTCATTTGGCCCATACAAAGAGAAAGTAATCGACAGGGAGAGATAGAAAGAGGGGAACGAGGACGAGACAGTTTGAGAGAGAGAGAGAGAGTCTGATTGGCAGTAGAAGCCTTGACCATAATTCATCTATTCGTACATATAGGACAAACATACAAATCCGATTAGAATATCGCTTGCCAACACACACACAAACTTAACATACACTCCAACTCCTGTTCTGGCCTGCTCGCAGGATTTCAATGAACCGGAAATGAGCAAATCAAGCATGCCACACACACATACACACACACACACATGCACAACAAATATCGCTAACACATGAGTGAAGTCAATTTTAAGCATCTTAATCAACCTTAAGGGGACACAGAGAAAATGGGTGGGCGGTGGGGCAATGTACATATATGCCCCATATGTAAGGAGGGTTGCCTGTGCATTTGTCAGCTGGTCGGCAACGGCAACTCAAGCAATCCTCTCGAGATGTGGCCACAGTTCAATACACTCGGACACGATTAAGTTTATTTATAATTTATGAGAGCAACAGCGGCAAAAAAAAAACACCCCCACAACCCCCCCTTCCAAAGAGAGAACTTAACGAAAGAAATTTCCATTTCAGTGCCAAGGATATTGCGTTAAAATGATGAAGCGAGAACCTTATCCTTAACCCATATGTAAAATTACCACATCGCCTGACTGCACCCAGTGGCCAGTCCCTGGCTTAAGCATAAATGGTTAATATTAATAAATCAAGATGAGACCCACTAAAAAAAAGATATATATACACATACATACATATACATATATGTTCACACAAACTTTACTTTGCTCAAGCTAAGTTTAAATCATCCGAAACTAACCAATTGGCCTAGTGCTCTAATTAAGAAAGCTTTAAAACTAATTAATAATGGCAAAAAAATATATATATATATTTGTATATATAGCAGCGAGTATACTGGCAGACACTTCAAATGTAAGGCCATTTTTCAAATCCTTTCGGGCGTGGCACATACTTGAAATGCGCAAATGTAAAATTAATGGCATACTTGACTTGATGCTGATTCTAATTAGAAATGCATACAACAAAAATTGCAGCTAAAGCAACCGGCAGCAACTGCTTAAAAATCAGCACTCCGAGTACTCGGATTGCACTTAACACTTTTACAGAGACACACGCCACGAGAGAAACGAAGAGAGGCGAGGTAAAGTGGAAGCTGGCAAAAAAAAAAAAGAAAGGAACGAGTAAATTGAAGTGGCTTCTGCACGTGCCTGGCAGACAGTCCACTCCACACTCAGCATCCATACTCCACCCTTCTGTTTGGCTGATTGGGAAACAAAACAAAAAAAAAGGGAAAGTATAACCTTATACAAATCAAATATGTTTTTTTATTTCCCTTCGCTTTTACAATTAACAAATATAGATTAACAATCATTAAGTTTAAAGAAATGGTATCAAAGTTTTGTACTTAATAATATCTTCTTCTTTCTAAACACCGTCTATAAATTACAACCTGAGTCATTATCAATCCGTGTCTATGATATTATAAATATTATTAACTTAAACGTGTTCAGTCCAGTGTAAAAAGTCCCGATTAGGATCTAGCTAATTATAATTAGGATTGCTCAAAAGTTAGATCGCCGTACATTGGTGGTTCTGTAGGGTGAGCCCAATTGCGGATTTCCATAGACAAAGTTCTCCTCCGAGTCGGATACTTGTGACATTTGACGACCCGAAAGATTTGGTGAATCTGTAAAAAGTGCTATAGAATAAATAAACATATACAAGCAATTGCATATATTAATTGATTTGTTTCCCTTACCATTATATATTTTCCTGGAAGTATTGAAGCTGTCACCAATGGAGTTGTTTGGAGTATTGTTCTTCTGGAAAACTAAAAAAACGAGACAAAGGAAATTAGTTGAAGATTCCACAATGAGATCTCATTCCAGCTTTAAGAACTACGCCAATTGGCACGCGCAAACGTTTGAGTGGGAGAAATGAAAAATGTGCGAACAAACAAAAAACAGGCAAACATTTCCTTGAATTTTCCTACGTTTCTTTTTCTGGTTTCTTTTCTTTTATATTCTTTTTTTTCTGTTGGCAGCAGTAGCAGAGCAACAAATAATTTAGCTATTAAAATTAGTGTGAAAATTACGTGTGGGCAGAGGGCAAAATGCTGACCTTGCAGCAAACTTCTCATTAGCCAGAAATCTTAAGTAATTAGACTAATTTGGTAATTAAGGTAATTTGAGTATGCGCAGAGGCAGTTTGCTGATAAAATGCAAAACACTCCTCGGCCACGTGCAGGCAGTGGACTTTTTAACGTGTGGACAGCGCACAAAATATATACATACCTACAATATATATGTATATATTATATACAACTACAAGGAAATCGAAATATATATACTTTCAGAGTTATTTAGCTTTTAATTTGTAGATGTTTCTTTTAAAGCTCTACGAGAACTTGACCAAAATTGGATTACCCCACGTTTAAAAGGGTACAAGAAACGTTTTGGCCCAATCAACATTTTGTAACGCATTCAAGTCGAGGTTAGGCAAGCAGTGGCTATAAGTTTTGGTTTCTTTGACTAAATTCAATTTACTTTGCATTGCATTTTCCCCTTTTTCCAGTTTCCATTTTATTGATGTGCTAGGCGGCCTTGATGCCAGATGCTACTACCATTCGTACTGTGCCACTCGTGGACCTGCCCTCTGGTGCCGGCTACAGCTGGTGAAAGTTTATGGGCATTGATTGCATTTGAATTACAATTTACACACTGGCATAAAGCCAATGGACCTGTGACACTTTTTTTTTCTATTTTTTGCCCTGATGATTATTTATTATTCAGGCTGATTAGCATAGTTTTTTGAAATCCGGCAAGCAAAAAAGAGAAGAGGACAGGAATGAGGGGAAATAAAAATGTGGAAACCTATTTCGCTTACTGCCATTAATTCTATAGTTGAACCGCGAATAGCTAAAGCAAAGCATGAAAAATCAAAGTTGAAGTCATAAATAAGAAATTCAGTAAACGCTGCTGCCAACGCGACTGCCAAACAACTGATGATGATAGTGCAAAGACTGAGCCTGTTATCGCTATGGTTGCCCGAAACTTTTTGGTATTCATGCACGAAATGACTAAAAACTTAAAACTAATAGAGAAGTGTAGGAAAAGTTGTGCGTGGATGGTTTGGAAGATGCTGCCCGGCTCCGTTTTTAGATATCCCTTCCTGTCATCCCCTCTCCGGACTCCTACTACGACTCTTGCTGCTACTGCCTGCTCATCCTCGGTTTGGTGTGCGCTTTCAAAATTATTAATTAAACTTACCCTCAGAGTTGACTTGCGTGACGTCTTGCGTTTGGAAGAAGGCCATGTAGACTGCAAAAAACAGAAAGAGAGAGAGAGAGAAAAAGAGTGAGATAGAAAAAACGAGAATGAATAACAAAAGTTCGTTTATATATATGTATTTATATATATATATATATATATGTATATATGTATGTGCATCATTCTATGGGCCATGCATGTGAAATGCAATTAATCAAGATGCAATACTCTGTCGTTGCTGTTGCTCTTGGCGTTTGGGGATACAATTGGGGATGTGTGTGTAAGGAAAGGGTTGGGGGACAACGCATTTGGGGTTACTGTTGGGCTTGGAGTTGGGTTCTAGGGTTGAGGTTGCTGGCACGTAGCAAAACAAAACTTCTTATCAGTTTGCGGTTGGCCAAGTGAACAAGGTAAACAACGTTTCCAGTGTTCGCTGGCCACTTTTCTTAGCCTTCATTTTTTATTGGGTGTAAAGTGTTTTCTCCCTTATTCTGTTCTGGATTGTTGTTTTTTTTTTCTACCAAAAAACCGATAACACAACAGCAATACCTACGGCAAGAACACCAACAACCGAAACCAACTAACTACATTGAGTCGAAAAAAAAGAAAAGAAAAACTGGAAACGAAAACGACGAAAACTTTTCCACAACTATGGCAAAAGCAAGTTTCAGCGAGAGAGAGAACTCAACTGAGTTGTTGGCTGCTGCGTGTAAAAATGCAAGAAAATGGCTCGAAAGTTTAACGAAGCAGCGTTGTCCTTACTAAAACGCAGGTCGCATGAAGCGTTACTAAAAAGGTCGTCTTGCTGATGCTGCCTGTGTGTCAAAGGATAACGCACCAAGGATGCCAAACGAAAGGGGTTGCTGATTAAAAATTCATGGAATTTGCGATTAACTGCAAAACAGGAACAGCAACAGCAAGAAAAAAAAAAACAACAACAGCAACTCTCCGGTTGTAAGGGTTGTCTCTGTATGATTTATGTCCTTGGATTTGTGTTTAAACTATTTAAATTATTATTATTGCATAACTATAGAAATGGATTTTTGTCACTACTTACGCCATATTGAAATGATCACTATCACAAGTGTGGTTAAAATAAAACCAATATTTTCCAACATACGATAGAAAAATTCTCCGCCAAAAGGACTTCTTCCAGAGCACTTTTGAACCAGCATTGTGCTGCCCACAATGGGTATCTGAAATAAGCATTTTAAAAGAGAGAATGAGAAATTTAAAATGAATTTGGTATATTCTAAACAGAGCTGTGTGATATATATTTAGTTTAAAATTTAAGTTGATATTTAACTAATAATTTTGATTGATTTAAAAGAAATAATAATGAATAAGTTGTTTCGTTGTACCATATCCTATTGAATGTGCAGAATGCCTCTATCTACTAAGAGTGTTATATTAAACAGTTTGTGATTTCCACATATTAATACAGTGCTGCCCATTAATTATTATTTTGGGGGTCACACCAAATTACAGTGTTGAATAACGAGAATTACTCACTTAAAACTAACTTAATTAAAGGGCAACATTTAGGTGGAATTTCAGAGTGCCAAACATAGCCTAAATCAGCCGCCTGACCAAATGGTTTCCAAGAAGAAAAGAACAAGGAAGATCGACTTAAGGATGAGAATTTATTGAAGTGATGCATTCAAATACGTGTGTGGGTGTGGGTGTGTGTGTGTCTGTGTGTATATGGCTAGCATATGAAACAATAGTCAAATAGCCACACGTATATGGGACAGTCACAGACTCACATACTTAACGACTTTTGGACTTGTTTATGTGAAACCCTAAAACTGGGCAGGACCTCCACCTCCCAAAATTTCCCACATCCCCCCTTCCATCGAAGGGAAGATCTCTTTTGATAGCGAAATTTATGCAATTTGGGCAGACAACTTGGACTTGGGGAAAAGGTTAAGCAAGATATACGGCAACAATTGCAACTACAACTACAGCAGCAAGTGCAACAGCAACTACAATTGCAACTGCAACTGCAACAGCAACAATTTCGTTGACCATACTGCTATGGGAAGGGCGTAGATGGGTACATAAACGAAACTCAATTTATACGATTCCGTTGGCTGCAATTTTTATTCCAGTTGCCCGCTTTTAATGCTGCGGCGAACAAGACGAAGCGGCAGCACAGGAAGTTTGAGTGCAGCAGCAACAGCAACAGCAACAAATGCAACAGCAGGAAACGTGCCGGGTGAAACTTTTTGTGGAAAACAACAAATTGATACGAACAGAGGCAACTGCTATCAGTATGTGTATGTTTGCTTTATCTAATGGCATCAGGTAACCCCAACCAAACAACAACTACTAAATGAAAAATGGCAAACGTTCCCACCACCAATATATATACTTACATATACACATATGTATATGTACATATATATGTATTTACATTTGCTCTTTTTGTTGCTGTTGCAACTGTAACACAAATTGAAATTGAACAACAAAAACAACAGAAATTGTGGAAAAGGAATTTGCAACAAATGTTTAACTAGTTGGTTAAATCTATCGTCTTACCTCAATATGTTGCTCCGTTTCTGTGGATTCCACCAAGACAAAGAATTGCTCATCCAGCGGAAAATCGGCAAGGATACGTAAGCGATATTTGCTAAGACCATGACCATGCTCAATAAATTCCACATCAAAGTATTTTGGATCCGATGGTTTGACCTAGAACAGAATAATAGACACCATAAAATGTATACTATAAGTATTATAAATCAAAGTTATATATGTACATACATACATATGTGTGTGTGAATATATAGGAATATAATTATTTTCTCATTTTGCAAAAGAAAATTGAATAAGCGCTCATTAGCATTAAATTGCAGTTGACTGAGATCGCTGAAAGTAGCAAGAGACAAAGAGAGGGTGAAAGAGGTGAAAAAGGGGAGCTGGTTATGGTATTGGGTTTGGGTGTTTGACAGTTCCGTTCGTATTGTACTTATTTCATTTTCCAACTGTGTGGCAACATTTGCATTCTTGCATAACCAAATGTATTTTCATATTTGTGTGCGTGCGGCAAAGTCTCAACAATTTGCAAGCTGCAAATTCAATTTAATTAAAATATGTGCATATGTATGTATGTTTGTATGATTTGTATTGTATTGTTTGTATGTATCTATGTACACACACACAAAATGTCAAACAAATGAAAAACCAAACATCATCATGATATTATCAAGTACTTGACAAATATTTCAATTTGCACTGTGGCATGTTTTTCCGCATTTGATTTTAAGAAGCTTTTTCTCCAACAATTTTCATCAAATTGTCAAATTTTCTATTTTGCATTTGTCACCTTTTTTATTATGCTCTTAAAGTTTTGTGGCAAATGAGGTTTAAATCTATCAAAAACCTAAAGAAAATTCAATTTCAATATAAAACTCTCATATAAAATATTAAACTTCAAAAAAGAAGCCATTTCCGTTAATTTTTCAATTGGCAAATTAATACAAAACAAATAAAAATATAAGTATTTAATGTGCTCGACCAATTGATACCCTGCATTCAGAGAAAAGCATACCAATATACTGATGTTTCCAATGAATTTAAACAGTGCTCGCTTTTATTCATAATATAACAAAGTAAGTGAAAACAGTTCGGATCATTCAAATTTGACATAAATATATTCATATATATTATTGATCAGCCTGACATGCAGTACCATAGCTTTTAGTCAAAACATATTATAGTATTTTTTTGTCGTCTCATTAAATTTAAAAAACAAAGTTTAATTAAAAGCTTTTTGAATAGTGAGGTAATATTCACAAATGCATAAAAATTTAATTTATTTTTTGAGTATAAATCTATCCTCTCAATTTGAAAAACATATGTTTTTATTTAATCAAATCAACTGAGCTTCTTTTATTTTGTCGATTAATTTTTTATAGTTGTAAACAAGAAAAAAAAGATAATCATTATTTGCAAGTTCCAATAAACTTCATAAAAAAGTACCTGCAATTCCTGTCTCTAGTAAAGGGAACTAATAAAGGGGGTCTAATTTAGACACATATTGCTCAAATTCTCTTTAGATTGATTTAAAAGTATGTTGTACTGATTCAGAAGTTATGGTAACTAATTTCATTGAAACAAATTTTGTTTTATTAACATTTCGTAAATATTTGCAGCGCAGATGTGTTGAAATATTATAAAAAAGTTGTAGAAAAACTTCTTGGATTGTGACAGAACCTGTCAAAGTAGTAAAAAAGTTTTTAGAAGCAAAAAATTCAGTTTAAAGGGAAATCGCTAAATCAGAGGGAGTGCCTCAACAAGTCGCATAATCACGAAGAAGGAATATGTTGCGGATACTTTTCATTTGTAACATCGTCGAAAATGGAAAATAGTTTTATTTTCAAAAGTTTGAAATTTATTGTTTACTTTGAATATACCCCAATTTGTTACCCTACTCATCATAGAATTATAAAAAATGAAAACTGAAAAATAAGTTATTATTGTAGCGGAAGTGACCAGGGAGCAACTTTGCTGACATCCGAACAAGTTTACGGACACACACATACACATTCGTATGTATCGAATATAATTATTAATATGTAATAATAAATACTTGAAAAAATATCAACATTATTAATAAACGGAAGTGCCAGCATATCAATACAATAAGAACAATAGCGGTAGCAACAAAAAAAAATTAAAAACAATACTTATTAGTCCATTGATAATACACATGCACACACACACAGAGTGAAGCAATATTTAATAATTAATTTAAAAATTATGCAGACCAATGCATTTTTATATTAATTTTGCACACAAACACACAAAAAGAATATGCTTATAGAGCAATATATACTATATACAATAATATATATGCATACATATATCTGACATGCGGTTGCTGGACTTGTTGTCAGTTGTGGAAATTGTTTAATTGAAGTACAAGTGAAACTGACAGCCAGAATTTTTACCAGCAAGCTTTTAAATGAACTGAAAAATAAAAATAGGCTAGAGTTTCTATGCCCTTGTAAGTTCGAGCACCGATTTTCTTTACATTAACGCCGATTTCATTGATATTTTTAGTGCATTTTTACAAGTCCTGTAGTCCTGTAGAATTTTGTTTCAAAACTATTGAACTTTCATTAACCTGTATGCAGTTGCGAGGCTCAAAGAAGAAGTGCTTCTTTTTAAAATGCAATAGAGCATCGATCATATAAAAATAATAAATTGGTCCGCTCTTGAATATGTTGTCCCAAAGAACATTAAAATCAAATTTGGCGGCGGTGATCTCCATGTCGGTGATTTGGATTATCAGAAATCAAAAACTGTGGTGGATTCTTTTACGCAGGAATAATAACATTTCTGATTTTTACCAAAAAATTGTGTCGATTTGAAAAATAATTTGAATACTTGGTTGAAATTTTCATTTCAAATAGTCAAATTTTTTACAAATTAAACAATTTTGAAAATCTTTATCCTTCGTTCAAATTCTGAAGAATATATCCAAGAAGATTGTGTAACATTGTTTTGATATACAAATATTATATATTAGTATTTTCCATCTTGTACCCATAACGTATATATATTCTTGATCATTATCAATAGCCGAGATACACCGAGATTCAGAGACTAGACAAGCTGGAGCAACCAAATATTCTACATTTTTTTAACCAGGTTTAAAGTATTCTTCTTTTTTTTGTTTTAAGTATTTTTTACTGGTTTGACTGTGGATTTTTATCATTATATTTTTAAATTTCACACAATAATTGTGAAATGTCACCAAACAAATTAATAAAAATATGCTATGTTTTGACCGAATTAACCTCAAGCTCACTTTAAAAGTTCTTACTATTGCAGTGACATTCTCCATGCTACAGCAAAGCTATACGACTTAATCGCCCTATATAATATTCTCGTCCGATTTAAAAAAGCTGGCTAATAATGTTGCAATTGCTTTGTTTTGTGTGTGTATTGTTTAACAGATAGCAATAGAGTATATATGTGGTTTTAAAGAGTATTCGCTAATTTATTATTTCATTGCTTTATATGACAAGTCTTCCGATTTATCCAATAGTGGGAGCATTTAATGAAGTCATTCTATTATTTCTGTAAATCTAATTGATAGCATCCGACATGAACTCATTTCACCACATTAATTAGTAATATATTTTGTATGAATTAAATTGCAACATTTTGGTTTTGGCATTGGCAAAATAAATATACCCTTTTGGAAAAGGTGTAGTAATCATCTTTCAGAACAGAATTTACAATTTTATATAAATTTCAAACAGAAATCTAGAAAACTGCACTTAAAGGATTACGACGAACAGCCAATTTACGGCTTATGTGCGCCGACTCTATCCGATATATCCACTCACTCACTCTCTATCTATCTGTCTCTCTCTACATCTGGTTGCTTCTATGTTCAGTCGTTTGCTGCCTCGGCAATAAAACGCTCAATTGAACAAATAACAATCATCATTGACAGCTTTTGGCATGAAGGAAAACAATAAGACCGACGTGGCACAGTAGACTTCGGATGGGAATGATTCACTTGGGCTATATGTATGTAAGTTAAAGCCAAAATAAAATTTTGAAGAGTAAAGCAATCTAAATTAACAGTCATATTTCAAATGGCCACTTAACTGTAATTAGAGTTGCAAAAATGCGGCTAATATTTTTACCAACAAAGAATGAAAAAGAAAGCAAATAAAGCCTCTGGCTAACCGGAAGTTGAAGGGGAAGTCAAGCAAAATTGCTGTCATTTTGCATTTTTCAAGAACTAGAACTTCTTGCCTCGCTTATCCACTCTTTGTCTCTGCCTCTGCCACTGCTACTGTCTCTTTCTCTCTTTCTTAAGCTGCAATATCTTGGGGCAGCATTGACATTGCAAGGCTGCTTGTTACTGGTTGCGGCTGCGGTTGCCTCAGCTACTACTTGCGGCATTTCTTGCGGCAACAACAATGGAAACAATGAATGGCTCACTGGCTGGCTGTCTGACTGGTTGAATGTCTGACTGGCACGAACTTTTGAATTCATGGACTATCACTGCTTGCTGTAGCTGCTATTGCAACTGCTACTGCTGATGTTTCTTTCCGTCCCAATGTCCTTGTGTCCATCTGGTTGACAGAAGAGCACTCTCATCGCTTGTGTTGTACATAATATTGTACTTTGGGTGAAGAAGCCGCCAGTGGCAGTACTGTAGAAGCGAACATTGTAAAGCAATTTCCTGTATTTTATTACCACATAAAATGCAAGTTCTTCTTCGGCTTGTCCTAGAGCTTCTTCTTCGCATGATTGTTCATCAAATAAGTGGCAGACAAATGTGAGGATTTAAATGAAATTCCCACATTTTATATACGTATGTATGTATGTATATATATATATGTATGTAGATAATGGCGACTTACCTGCAATTTGATTAAAGCCTTGTCCAATCCACTAATATGCAATTCCTGCGGCTTCATATCATTCACTTGCACTGCCTCTGGTTTAACTTTAACGCCTGGTACCAATTTCAACGACATTTTATCTAAAATGCCATTGGGCATTATAGCCTCCAGCTCCAGGTAGACATCATTGGTTTTAACAACGCCCAGCAGCTCATTGAAAGCGGCTAATAGCTCCAATTTGCACACGTAACGGCTGGTATGGCTATCAAAGCCAGCCAGAACCTTGTACAGTTTCAGTAATTGACGGCCCAATGGATCCTTAGCCGTCAAACGGCAGGTGAAGACATCAACGGGTAGAATATTATCCAATTGATTTAAGCACTTGGAAATGTTATGGGAAACCTTAATGAAAGAAAGAAAAATAAAGCGAAAGAGCAGTTCGCATCACTAAGTTAGTAGCAAGTAATTGTGCCTTACCAGATTAGTATGCTTGTCGGTTTGTATGTGATTACGCAACACCAATTGGGCATTATAATCCATGCCACTAAATATGTCCAGAGATTTGAGGAAGATAATCTACAATTGCAATACAGACAATTAATAATGTATACACTGATTTTGTGTCTGTATCAGTAACTTACTGCATCTGATTCTCGCACTTCAACATCATATTTAATATAGGCACCCGGATGACTCTCAACGCCGCTGGTGATGATAATCTTCTCGCCAGGCTTATGGCGATGGTTTAAAACGCGAGCAATTCCTGTAAAAGACGTCAGAGATTTGCCAGGTGAATGTTAAACAGTTCCAATTAGGTGGTTCGTGGCGAAGAAAGTTATAAATATTTAATGCCATTTAGTATGCTTTACTGATTTGTTTTCTTTTTTTTTTTTTGGTCCTTCGAGTGTCGCTTTGAATAGTTAATTACAAGAATCGAAACATTTTTGGCAAGAAGCTTGCTCTAAGCGCTCATTTAAAAAAAAAAAATTAATTTATATTGCCGGAGTATTATTACATACAATTATTTAATTAATTTATTCCAGAACAACATGACATGGCACTCGAGGGCAGAGAAAATAATAATGATTGGATGCCTCTCAATTATTATTCATTGTTCAAAATGAATTAATTTTAAAACAACAATATCAAATGCAACAGCAGCAGCAACAGTAGCATAAGCCAGCTAATTGTTTTGGGAATTTTCTTGTTTAGGTTGACACACACAAAACGACTTTGATTTTCCACTTTTGCTTTGCTTTCTCCAATAATAACAACAATAACTAAAATAACTGAAACTTGAATCTAAAACTAATCTTCCAGCTGTGCGAAGGACATTGGCTGCTGTTGCGTATAAATTGCTTGGGGACTTCATCTTGCCTCGTGCAACATCAACAGTAGCAACAGCAGCAGCAGCATAGACTGAGACGACAAATCAATAATCTGTATATTTATAACAGTTTTGAACAAACATTTAAAATAGAACTTTGACGAACAAAGAAATATAACTTTATTACTTGAAAAGGCAACAATGATGTAATGATTTCCATCTGAGTAAGGTTATCTTAGAGATTCCATCTCAAATCACAAACTATTCCACTTTGACAATTTTTTTCTTCTACGGTTAAAGCTGAATTCAAAACCAAAAGGAACTGAAATAACAAACGCAACGATATAGCAAACAAAAATCGTATAAAACATGGCATAATGGCATGTTACTCTTTGGTGTCGCTGTTTGCCGTTTGTCGTACTGTGTGTCTTCTCGGATGTTTATTTGCCTTACGTGCAGCGACGTGAAAAGTGTGAAAAATTGTTTTCTTTTCTCCGCTTTTTTTTACTTCTTCTTCTTTTTTGGTGGAAGGATTTTTCCTTGTGCTTTTTATGAATAATGTATTACGCTTAGCTGCCGTTACGTTCTGAATTTTTCTCTTCTGTTTTTCTCCCTATCTCTTTTTTTTGTTTGTTTGTTGGGTTTATTTTGCAATTGCTCAACTTGCAAATATGAAACGTTTTTTCGTACAAAGCGGCGCAAATAAGAATGCTATAAATGCTCAACTTGTTAACAGTAAATAAATCTCTTACAGTGGATATTCACTAAAAAGCATTTATATTAAAAGAAATGTTTTCCACTTAGCTCTTTTAAATAACCTACATATAACCCTTTCTTTTAAATATAAAACATTTCCAGGATTTATTCGGTTTTGCTACGTTTTCTTTTTTATTCACAGGGGTGGATTAAGGATTGTGGAGGAAGCGGAAGACAAAGAGCCGTCTGCCTTGGGTCAGGAATGGTGCACAGGTTAGCTAAATGAAATGATCTCACTCGTATAGAAACTATAATATACAAAGTCTCGAGGTTCAAGAACAATTTTTATGTAGTTTAAAAATATCTTAAAATGATTCCGAAATATCATGTGATATATTTCTTAAATGCACCACATTTCTTCGTTTATCAGTATTTTATGTCTTTCTGTTTTTATTTTCTTTTTTTTTTTATTTCAAAAATCAATTTTTCAGACTATTTTTATGCCAAACGATATATGTATTTCATACTTAAAATATTAAATCGGAGTTTAAAATTATTCTCACACTTGTTTTCACTTTATTTCCATGAGTATAACGCAATTCGTTTAAATTTAAACGTATTTCATATATGTATACGGAATGACAATTTAACAGAATTATCCGACTTAAAATCAATTATTTCTTGCCATTGTCCGGCGTCAATCAACTTTTCCACCCACCTTACGAATTATTCCGGCCCTGCCTTAACCTCATCAACCCCCCAGTGAGTATTTCCCACAGAATTGAATTGAAAGGTAATTAATGCAAAATTATGACCAGAGAATGGACTCTATAAACACAGTAGCCGTTATTGCCTTTATTGTTGTTTGTACAGCTTCCAAAAATCAGCCTAATTGGGTTATCAATAAATCGCATGTAAAATTATATATGTATATACATATATAGACCTATTTACGCGATTTGTATGCATGAAATGTGCAAACAACACTCCTCTGCTTGGAAAATATTATTCAGTGGAACGTAACGGATTTGAATGAAGGAAAGCGCATAAATTTGCATGCGTAAAATTGGCAAAACAAAAAAAAAAGTGCACTAAGTTTCCACGAAAACATTATTTGCTCATAATATTAGCAATCCACAAATCTACTCTAATCAAATTAATCATTCAATCGATATACGGAAAGAGTAAGAGATAGATAGATATATAAAGAGACTGAAAGGAGAAGGACGAAGTAACCTTGCTGAAAAACTACTCACCTGTGTTTTTATTAATCGTCACAATCAGCTCATTGGAGCTGCTCCAAATCGATGATAATGTTAGCGGTGAATCGAAGCAAATGATGTCACCCACAGAGAAAATTGTCTATAGAAAAATAAATTAGAAGGAGTAGAAGTAAAAGTAGAATGGGTGGAGAAGGTCGAATGCAATCGAACATTGTAGAATCTAAGTTTTCATATTTTGCATAAAATAACACAGTACTACAAAGCAAAAAGTTGGAAAATTAAATCACATTTATCAATGGTTAAGAATAAATTAGCACTTTGACATTGTTACATTTAGTTTTAAAAAAAAAAAGTATTTTAAAATCTTCATTTTTTAATTCTAAATGTATGTTCCAATAAATATTTAATTTTTTAGTTTTCGCATTGAAGTAGAACTAGTTGGTAATTTCAATTAATTATTAAAAGGCATATCAACCTGCTTAAAAAATTAGTAAAACCAAAAATCTGAAATTTAGTATCCTAGAACTTTAAAAATGTTTAAACCCAAGCTGGATATATTTCTATGTAGCGCTGTCTTATTTATACGGCCAACATGTTTCAACAAAATCCATCCCATCATCAGCGGGTCATATTAAACATGACGGAGACAAGTGTCAATGCTGGTGATATTGGTTTGGGTTCAGTTGAGTTGAGTTGAGATGAGTTGAGATGGGTTTGGGTTAAGTTTGGGATGCAATCTGCTGACAGTTTGGACATAGAAGATACACACACACACACACACACACATATATCTACATGCATGCTTTCCCACATGCATGTTTTGGTTGCTGCCTGAGTGCTCAGCAACAACAATAACAACTACAACAAATACAAAAACAAGAACTCACCTTAGTGGGGTAAATATGCTGTGACTCAGACACTGACAGTTTGATATAATCCTCAGCATATTTAACTCCAGTTGTATCCTTTAAACTGATGGCAATCATATTGTTCGTCTCACGTTGCAAATTCAACTAGATGAGCAAATAATAGAATGAGATAGAAAATTTTCACTTTGGACAAATAAAGATGGAAGTACTTATATCTATTGTGGGGAGAGAGATGCCATGTTTAGCTGCTATTGAAATTTATTTAATTATATTTTGGAATTATTTCCTGCTTAAACGTATAGAATAGCAAAAGTATGATGGAAACATCTTATCCTCCTCTTAATCTATTTCCCACTTTTAAGTCTTGGTTAATGGATATGATAGACCACACACACACATACACACATACACACACACACACTTACACATAAACACACACATAACTGTTTCTCCTTGAACAAGGTGAAGCCACTTTAACTAGTTGCAAGTGTTTCGGTTTTTAGTTAGTTCTCTGTTTTGTGGTCTGCGGTGTGGTCATTGGACAGCTGCAGCTTTTAAGAGAAAGCCCCCAAAAAAAAAAAGAAATCAGCTGCTACTATTGCTGCTTCCTGTTTCCGTCTTGCCCATGTGCAACATAGCATTTTTATGCGGGGGCTGCATCAACGTGCCAGAGATTTAGCAACACACAACAAAAAATGGAAAGAATGAAAGGCAAGTGGCCAAGCCAGCAGGTAGACAGACAGACAGACAATGTGAAACTGAGATTCTTTTTTCTTCCTTTTTGCCTGTTTTTTGATTTTGTTAACAACAGGAGTCTCAGGTGCTTGAGTCAGTGCATTAAAATGCAGCTGCTCTCATTGTTAGCAGCATAAAATTGAAATAAGTTTGAAGCCAAAGAAAAAAATAGAAAAAAGGAAAACTAAGCTTAAACTTAAACTTGGCATTTGAATGTATGTACATATGTGCATATGTACATATAAATGAAAAATAGGAAAAACCAAAATAAACCACATAAACTCTTTTGCAAATATGACAAGATGAAAGTTTTTCAACATGGTCAATGCCATATATGTACATATATACAATATTTGACAACTGGGCAGAATGACAGTCAAAAGGACGACAACTCACCGCAATTGTCAGATTATTGCCAATCTGAGCATCGACCACATCTTTGGTAGCCAAATCGTAGCGCAATCCATTTACATCCTCAATATAGTGAGAAAACTCATTGCCCAAATTGTCATGGAGTGAAACTTTTAATGCCACATTCATGCCGCGTGGTATTTTATGTTCAAGCTTTTTCAATTTAATGTTCGGCAATAGGGTTACCAAAATATATTGTACATTCTTCACTTCAATGCCAATGAGCAGGGTTTGGTCAATGGTTCTGGCCTAGATAAACGCACAACAAGAGACAACAAAAAAAAAATGGAGGGAAAAAAATTGAAAAGTGAAATGCAATTTCAAACTAAGCCGCTTTTGGCACACTCACAATTATCAGATCACGGCCGAGGGAATCCTTTGTGTGGACAATGCCATCTGGCGTGACGTTCACAATGCCACTACTCTGGCCATCTAGCTTATAGACCGCATCATCCATATTACATTTCAACTGGAGTGTGCTACGCGGTGCGGCCAAAATCGAGTCCATTTTTGTGTGCTTGGGTGACACCAATTCCAATGTTTTGATTACTACCGAATGATAAAAGTTTTCAATTTGCCATTTCATTCCCATTCAATGTATAGTCCAATCTACTCACCAATTAGCTCCACACTGGCTGTTGGCAATTTTGTGCCATCAGCCAAACGTACCGAGGCTGTTATGGTAACCTTGCCGGGATTTAGGGCACGTATACGTACAGAAATCAAATCGCTATTTTTGTACTCGATCCCTGTAATTCATTCGTTATTATAGAATCCATGATTAATACATATATATTGAAACTTTACTAATACTATGAATTAATAAATTAGTGTAGGGCGAGTTTTGTTTCGCCTTATTTACATTCTCGATCCAAATTTCTTAGATCTTATTTAATAATAAATTACAGACTGTTAAAAATGTAAAAAAAAATCGCCAAACTAACCCAAATGCAATTAAAGGGTTTGTTAGATATCTATTTAAAAAGGTTTAAAGTGTGCAAAGATATTTTTCAACATTTAATTAAATGAACCAAACAAGTCGTCCCTGCCTACATTGAGTATACCCTGTACCAAGTAAAAGAACTCCATAAAGTCAAAAACGATCAAAATCGTCATCAATTTACAAAAAATATTCTCTTAGCATGCAATGCTTGCCATGCAGCAACACTACACTGCTTGCCATGCAGAAACACTGCACTGCTTGCCATGCAGCTACAGCGAACGCATGCTATCTCGCTCACACTTAACAAAATACGTATATCTCCGATAATTATTGTCCGATTTTGGTCAAATTTGGTCAGCTGGTGCATTTTGGCCATATTGAATACGATATCTTTAATATTGCTCTAGTTATAGTATTTTCTAAATTGCGGGGGCGGAAGTGGGCGTGGCAAAAATTTGAAACAAACTTGACCTTTCTATTTAATAGACGGATGTTGACACCAAATTTGTTTACTCTAGCTTTTATAGTCTCTGAGATCTAGGTGTTCATACGGACGGACGGACAGACAGACGGCAAACGAACATGTCTCAATCGACTTCGCTATTGATACTGATCAAGAATATATATACTTTATAGGGTCGGAAAATTTTCCTTCTGCCTGTTACATACATTATAGCGACTTTAATATATCCCTTTTACCCTATAAAAAGAAACGAAAAAATGGCACCTTATTAAGTTTTGAACGACAACTGTTTCGTAATTAAATATTTTGTATGTGGTGCAATTAAGGTAAAATTAAGTTTGATTTACAAAGAGTTTAAGAAATAACGCTAAATGAGAATATGTAGTGAAATATTGAAAAAATTGAAACGATGGTATCTCTGTTTTCAACTCAAAATGTTATATAACTATTATACAGTTGACTTGATAATCGGTTGCTCCAGGTCCAAATTTTAGTCTGAAAATGTAATGTCAGAGATCGAAAGAACCAAATTGTCTGGAGATTTTTATCTCCATCTGCACTTCTAATCTTCTATACTGTTAAAAAATTGCTTCTAATTAATTTGTATATAAATTTCCAGAAAACTCTCAATTAAAACTTAACATATAAACATTATATCTTTGTACATTCCGTATCTGTTCCTGCACTGGAACTCAACCGTGCAAGCTCATCGAAGAACATTTTTATTTTGCGTGTCTTTTGGTGGGCTTTGTGCTAAATAAAACTGAAAGCTACAATGCCGTATCGAAGCACGGTTCTACCAGACCCACATCACAAGAAATTTTGTCCTTACCTGCTTCTGTAAAGACATTGAAAATCTCTACCAATTCGGGCTGGCTAACAGACCAAATGATTTCCATATTCTGCAGAGTACCCAATACCATGGGTGACAGATCAGGTAATCCCCAAAGAGTGGCGGGCATTACTGCCCCTCTACGTATGCGGACCAAAGGAGTGCGAATTTGAACAGCTTTTAGAGCAACAACCCGAACTTCCACCGTATCCTGGGATACAACCTCATCCTGATTAGTTATGGGATTCCGCAACAGACAATTGCCTGTAATTTTGGTTGATCCCAATCGATGAGCGGTTACAATTGCTGAACTCATGGCTATAAAAAAATAAGGGGACTGATTAATAATCGATTATAGATGATGCTTATCTAAGGTCACTTACTTGCTACTTTCTCCTTATCCACCGTGTAAACCATATTTGTATTGGGCATCGGACCTCCTTGGTAATAGATTTGTACGCTGGATCCGACCACCAGAGTTGAATCTCTGGGGTAGAGACGTAATGGAGCAAAGACTTGTACATTAAGCGCTTCACTGGATACTTGTCGATCTCCCACACCCGCTTGGAATACAATTTTGGTATCGCCAATATTATTGCCTGTTATCAAGTATCGTAGTTCCCCAGGTCCGAGATTCTTATTCGATCGTTGATCATCTAACCGAACACCCAATATTGTGGGATCGAGAATCAACTGAGTCAGCTCATAGACATCCAACTGATTATGATTAATCTCCAACAGATTGTCATTGGTATCAAACAATTTAACAATCGCCTCTATAGAATTAGTGCGCTCGACACGATCCATAGCCAGAACACTAATGGCTCCAATGCCCACCACAGAGATGGATAAATGAGATGGTTCATTCATCAGGCACCGATCGGTTAGCTCCAATCGGACATGACCCAATCGAATAGGTGTTAGTTGTAACTGCTGCGACTGCTCATCATGCTCCACCTTTACAATGCCCGTCTCGGATAGCTCAAGTTGAAGAAAACCACTGCCCTGGGCAATGGGCATACGATGAATATTTAAAGGAGCCAAATAGATGCTAACATGCTGTGGCAACAAGGTATTATTCACCGTATGGAAACGTATCTCATTCTCAATTAAAGGTGTGCTGACCGCTCCAGTTTTAGCCTAAAAATAAAATTTGATTAAATTATTTAAAATTTTAAGTTTTTGTCATTTTAGAAACTTGCATTTTTCACACCGAATGGAGGACGCTCTGCATAGATGCCCTCTTGGGCCAGTTGTTTATCATTGTAGCGGGAAACTGTTCCTTTAATCCGAAAATTGCTAGCCACCTCGTTCATTGTGAGAAGGAGTAGGTCTCGTGCTGGCAAACTAATGCCTTGATAATGCTCCACCTCGGCCACCTGGCGATGTGGTATATTGTTGACATGGTAACGCTCTTCCCCAGCAGCGAATTCCCATTCAAGCCACAGTGAACTGATGTTCATCAATTTTCGATTTTTTGCGTCCTGGACTTCAATCTCAATCTCAAACTGATTCTTCTGCTGCTCATTGAGATAGAGCAGCGAATGGGATGCTGAATGTGAAGCCAGATCCAGAGGACAAGATTGTCTCAACTGCTGGCGAGCATAGAGTTTAAGGAATCGTGGTCGAACACAATAGACCTTTGTTGTCACATGGCTTTTGAAGGCGACAAAATTGGCAGTGGACAGAGAGTTGTAAACCCGATAGGTAAACTCAGTATCGCCCAATTCTTGACAAAGGATATTGAAGGCTGTAATCTCATTTTGTGTATCGAATTCAATTTCGGAAACTTTGATCAGTTTGCTATTGAAATTTATGGACTTGGTTAGTTCAGCTTCCAGAGTAAATATGCGTTGCGGTCCATTGGCATAGATGACATGACAGGAGGAGCCCACGGGCAAAACAAGTTCATTCTCTACAGGATTGAGGACAGTTAAGGGCTCATAGACATGTATGTCCACAGAGTCGTGAAGTAGTTTATCCTGATAGGTATACGAGATGCGCAATTGGGTAGTGCCCACACCGTTTGCCCTCAATCGCAGCACATGACAGGCATCTGGGGCCAAATCTGTTATATTTTCTCCCTCACTATTCTCCAGCTGGAGTATGGGATGACTGATGTCCAATTGAAAATTAAGATTATCACATTTTGTATATGGTACATCCAAATCTTTCACAGAGGTATAGAGGGCTATGTGCACCCAAACATAGTCCCGGAGAGCCGTCTCAAAGTTATATTCCTTAATGACCAGACGATGTGGAGGCAAAAAATATACATGAGCCAAACGGGCTATGTTCTGGTTTCTGGCCAAAGTCACTTTAACTGTCGTGTGGGAATGACCGCGCTCATCTAGACGTCCTTTGATTTCTGTTGTGGCTAATCCTTGGCCATCAATTTTCAACACTTGAGGATTACCGGAGAACCAAGCATAGTTATTATCTCCACCTGTTGCCTGGAATTGCACTTTTTGGGGTTTCATTGAATTTGGATCGTTGGGTAATATGACCTGGGCGGGTTTAAGTTTTAGTTCTGCATAGATTTGGATCTCAGCTTGAACAGAAAGATCGTTGTAGGAACCAAAAATCTGACTAATGCCCTCATTGATCGCCTGCCCATAGATGCGACTACCATTCCGGGTCTGCTTGATGATGCTAAACAGGGAGCTGTCCACTTCTGACTTGATTTCGAAACGGGGTCCCAAGGTTATTTTTTGGCCAGCCAAGGTATACAAATCCAGGGCAATCTCATGCCGCTCACCCACTACAGTTACCCAGTTATTGTGGGGCATCAAATTAATGCCAAGCTTTAATGGCTCAGCTACAGTAACTAGGGCACTTGGACCCTTCAGTGAATCCTTGTCTTTATCCTGATCAGGTACGTTACGATCCCTAAGAAACACTTGAGTCCGTCCCAGATATGAGCCAACGACTGTCGCGCCGCTTAAATAGACCACTTTAGGGTCCTCCACTTCCAGATAATACTGATTACTATCCTTAATTTCATGTAACTTGTCCATTTTCAATTGAAGTATGCGTAAGTTGATGGAATCGCCCGGAATTATTGTCACTTCCGATGGGTCAATGATGATATTGGCCAAAACACTGATATATACCTCAATGTGGGGCACATGGCTGTATTCCGGTTGAGGCATACTCACGGTTACTTTAGAAGTGCCCGTATTAATGCCCTCCAGCAGGATCATATAGCCCTTCATTCCTTTGGCCTCAAATTTCTCCAGTGCAGGAGGCACTGTATGATAAGGACTGTCTGAGAAGGTTAGGAAACGCATTGCCGGGGGTATATTGCTATTCGGTTCCGATACCTCCCAATTGAATTCAATCCCTTCCAAGGTGAAGAACTCATTTTCTTCCGCGTCGAACGCATGAAGCTCGAAAACAGCTGGCGCTTCCTCCAGATACAACCTACGGGTGGCTGTGTGCACATTTAGCCTTGCTATGGCATCCACAATAACATCACAACGCAGAGTCGACCCCGAATGAAGGTCCTCGGCAAAAACTATGGCTGTGTTACGGCGACGCTCACGAGTTTGCACTGTGACAATTGCCTGATTGGAGCACTCGCTGAAGTCATCATACACTGGGGTTACCGAGATGTATTCCTGGCGCGACGAAGTCCTAAAAATACAATTTTAGGTTAGAAAGATGCCGGCATTAGCTCACCAGAGTTCCCGCCGACCGGCACACTCACCATTTGTAGCAATTGGACTCGTCCACTTCCAGGGTAAAGTTTACCGACTTGTCATGGAAAATTGGTAGCAGGACACGGGGATGATTCAATTTGGCTGCATTAACCGCATTGTAATTCAAAAATATTACAAAAAACAAATAAATTACTCTATAATTGCCCATTTTGGACGCCGCCAAATCACGCTTTTTCTATTAGTGATGGGCACAGAATCAGCAAGCGAACGAAAATTTAGTGATGTGTCTATCGTTGAATTGTGACTTTCCAATGTGACTAGGTAACTGTGACACATTACCAAAAATAAGCATAAGTATATTCGTTTAAAGAAATTCCCGTTTTTTTAAGTTATCTTATTATCTTCTTCTGACAATTTTTTCTAAATTATTCTATTTTTATACATATTCTAGACGATTCGAGCAGCGTAATATATAAAATTTTCGCTCATCTCTAAGGCACCTGCACAGCTGGGAATTGTTTTCATTTTGTAGAAAGATAAGGTTTTCGATAAGACCTACAAGAGTTTTCCCCTGAAGGCGCTGGCAGTTAAGCGCCTTACAAGCTGATTTCTAGTAACCAATATGAAGAACACAGGGTAAGTTGTGTTTTTATGTTCGAAACCAGATTGCGATTATATTTTACCATTATCTTTAGCAAACTAAAGGGCAAAACGCTGTTTATAACTGGCGCATCCCGTGGAATTGGCAAGGCTATAGCCCTAAAGGCGGCTCAAGATGGAGCCAATATTGTGATAGCAGCCAAAACCGCAGAACCACATCCAAAACTACCGGGAACCATTTACACAGCCGCCGAAGAAAGTAAGTTCGACCTTTAACCCTCATATTGGACTTGGATATTGATCTTTGCTCGCATGTGGATTTTTTCTTTAGTCGAACGAGCTGGGGGCAAAGCTCTGGCCTGCATTGTGGACGTACGTGATGAGAAACAAGTGCAGCAAGCTGTGGAAGCAGCTGTGGCCAAATTCGGTGGCATTGATATTGTGGTAAATAATGCCAGTGCCATTTCTATAACACCGACACTTGATACGGAAATGAAGAGATATGATTTGATGCAGAACATTAATACAAGGGGCACATTTTTGGTGTAAGTTTTAACCGTACATTGAACGAAATATATCTAATTTGTTTCAAATTCCATAGATCAAAATTGTGTTTGCCTTATCTGCTGGAGAGTGATAATCCACACATATTGAACCTTTCGCCACCGTTGAACATGAAGCCCCATTGGTTTGCCAATCACACGGCATACACAATAGCAAAATATGGCATGTCTATGTGCGTTTTGGGAATGTCAGAGGAGTTCCGTGATCAAGGAGTGGCAGTGAATGCACTCTGGCCCCGAACCACAATCCATACGGCGGCAGTCGATATGCTGCATGGATCGTCGGGGGCCCTTTTTTCGCGAAAACCGGAGATAATGGCAGATGCTGCCTATGCGATTTTCTGTCGTGATTCCAGGGAATATACAGGACATTTCTTTGTCGATGAGGATGTATTACTAGATATGGGCGCTAAAGATTTCACAAAATATGCCTGCCATCCGGAAAATATGGACAAACTGGCGATCGATATATTTTTGGATGATGCAGGAACTTTAGCTAAATTGTAAGAAATAAAACTTATTTTTTGTATTTTATAACAATAATGCAAAACAATAAATGGAAAATTCCTAAATATTAACTTTTTTGAATAGCCTGCCAACCTTTTTTATACCATCTGTCGGTAGATGTCTCCACATAAATTTACAACTAGAAATGAGCAATTTATTTAACAGACTCAAAACGAGCAATGTTATTTAACAGACACTTTTAGTGTATCAAAAAAAAATAAATAAACAAACGTAAAAACTTAAGAAAATGACAATTTTGTATAAAGTTGAGAGCAAAGAGTTCAGTAGGGGCAGTGTTTTTCCACACAAGGTTGTCCTCTGCTCGGTATCGCCCAGGAATATTGTAGCTTTCAGCGTCCTCCAAAGTGTGTCTGTGGCTGGAACAGAAACAACAGCATTGGGAGATTCTCAGGACTCGGCGACCGGTACTTCCACTGGTAATAGCCATGTTTATGTCTGCGACATAGTCACACCATGGGAACACTTCAAGGTTTGCTCCTCCAAGTCGCTGATCTCTGTACTGGAATGGAGTCCCAATGGAGAGCAATTGCTGCTGGGATTTATGGGAGGACGGGTGGAGATTTGGCAGCCACGCAATCAAAGCATAAACCTCTGGCAAATGCAATGCTATGCCATTCTGCCCAGCGAAGATATCATCGAGGCGAAATTCTTTCACAACGGCAAGGAATTTCTCTTTAATCCACAAAAGAAGGATCACACGTATTATACTGACAAGTTTGAGCGCCTGGAGCAGAGGCCAACGCTTAGTGGCTTTGGAGGAGTGGCCGGCGAAGGCTGCATTATGCTAACATCGTCTGGTTTATTAGCTGCCTTTACCTTGCCAATAATTCAATCAGGAAATGATAGTACGACGGTGCCGACGCCAGCTGAAAAGTTGCCACTGATCACTCACAGCTTGGGAATCTCAAGAAGCTATATAGAACACTGCACCATGCAGCATAGGATAGGTGGTGGTCTTCATGTGGCCTTTAGTTGTGGCTGGCAGCAACAATTGGTTCAATGTTACCACATTTCATTATCCCTGGAAGGTGATCTTGGTCTGGAACAACATTTAGCACTTAAATCCGAATCGCAAGCTTGCATTTTCCTTAATCCCCTTGAAGGCAAGAGGATTAGAAGTCTCAAATGGTCACGAATAGCCCAAGATGAAATCATATTTATCGTATATGATTGCCCAGAGGGAGGAGGACTGATTGAACAATGGTCTTTGGCGCACCGCCAACTCACGGTCCATGCCCTTCTGCAACAGGGTGGTGGGCCAGGAAAACCGAATGATTTCATCCATTCCGAAGGCTGGGAGCAAAAAGCTAAACTGCACTTTAAAGCCCGTGTGTCAGATCTCTGTGTTAGTCGTCTCCTAACGAATTCCCCAGAGTGTTCCCAGATCTATGCCATTCTCCATGATAGCACTGTTCACATCATGGAGCCGAATACATTGAAGCAACTTAATGTGACCCAATTTGAGAGGCCTATAGAATCATCAAGTGAAATGAGATTTACTTGTGGCGCCCTTACTCCCACCAGCCAAATGCTCCTGATATTTGATAGCCATGCCCAGTTGCATGCCATGCAGACGCCTCTCCTGAAGCAGGGTGGAGCTAGCCTCTTGTTGCTTCTCTTAGAATACTGCATTATCTCGGGCTTGGATGCGAGCGATGTTCTACTTCTGAATCAATTGGCCGGAGGCAACCTTGTGGACAATCTTGTCGAGAAATTAACAGACAATTTTACACGTCAACCCTCTTATGTGAGAAACTTTTACTACGCTAATTTTCTAGCTCTTAAGAGTCATTTGTGTCGAGTGCAGCAGCAACTCCAGCAAGCGCAACAACCTGGCCAGGAGCAGGAGTTTAATAACCTCATTATACTACATGCCATATCCACCACATTCAAGAGCCTATTACGACCCTCCGATTTAGGTTGCCAGGACAAGGGGCCAGCTGATAACTTGGCCATGAAATTGGCCGAATCCATACCAGATGTGGATACGGTCATGCTGAATCTCGATGCCAAGGATTTCACCGTGGAGCCCATGATGTTGCAGAGCCTTCAACAACTTATACAGTGGGTCACAGATCTAGCCCTTAACATGCTCCACCGTCTGCCTGAGGAAGTAATGAAAAGCAAACTCTCGGGTAAACGTCCCAGTTACGACGTCAGCCGGGATTGTGTGGCTATTGGCAGCTTAAGGGAGCTCCTGGTCATGATACGCATCTGGGGACTGCTCAACACTCAATGCCTGCCTGTGTATACGAAAACCATGGACAACATTGACGTCTTGGTTATCCTCTTTCGCTTGCTTACCCGCTTGGCACAAAACACCGCCGAACCTGATGATCTCTTACTGGATGAGTGCAGTATGCTATCCAAGCAGCTGCTCATTCCGCAACCCACGAAATTTACACCCACCACTCTGCTAAGTGCCCATGGATTAGCTGCACTCAGAGCTTCCAGTCATCCTTTAATGTTCTCATCTTTGGTGGAGCCCGCCAGTCTTCAGGAAATTGAAATGGAGGAAGTCGTCTTTGCCAGGTCCATCAAAGATGGTATCAGCAACCTACAATTGGGCTCCCATCCCAGTACCATTCGACGCTGTGCTCGATGCGGTTTCGTCTTTGTCAACAGCACCAGCAAAGTGGCCAAAACATCAGCCTTGAAAGCCTGGTTTAATAAGTGGCTCCATTGCCATTGCGGAGGCTTTTGGAAACAAATTAATTAGCCTTATTCAGTATTCCTAAGGTTTTAGATAGTAAGGAAAATTAAATATTACTGGATCCCTAAATTAAAATATCGTGTTTTTCTTTCTTCAAAATTATAATGATTCTTATTTAAGAATATTTGGTATGATTAAAAACAGCCTTAAAGGTGATAAGTATTGACATTATTCATCAAAAGTAATAATCGCTGAGCACAATTTCTGGAGTTTCAGTTCATAATATAAAACATAGCATACTTACATATGTATGTACATATGTATAATAGGAAAAAGAAAATGAATTGGATGAATACAAGTATTCAAACGAAACTACTGGGTTCTATCACAAATGTATTTTGTTTATCTTTTTGCATTGTTTGTCAAATCTATAATTTTACTTTTTCAATTACAAGAATTATCATTAGTTCTATAAGCGTACATGGCCCATTTCATCAAATTAACAAAATGATTGTTGCATTATATACTTAGCATTGCTATACACTCTTGAATCATGATCTCATCTGATCTTAATATTGTATATTGTAATAAGATAAGAAATATCTCTACGGCTACAAATCTGGCATGTGAAACAGAATGAATCTCATAATTCAGGGAAAGAAAAAATATTTTTACATTGTCATTCGAGCAGTGCGGTCACGTAAGTTCTTCCCATTGAAGTCGGAAAACTGTTTGTCGCGATATTCAAAAGCAAACTGATAACTACTGCAACAAATGTTAGAGAAATTGCCAATGTCTGTTGTCATTCGCATAGTTTAGGGAATCCCAGACCTACAATTTATATTTCTCCGTTTAAAAAAATACTTGCCGCTGCCTTCCGGAAAATGATTTGCATAAATTCGTTATATGGAGATGGAAAACGCTTTAACTTACAAGTTGCTGCACCAAAAACTTTTCGTAATAAAAAAATATTCGTCATACGGAAATTCGTTATATTTATTTATTTAAACTATGATTAAAGGGAATTACAAATTTCCTCCAATCAGTATCGTTATAAAGAGATTAAAATACACTCAAAATAGATCCAAATTACAAAGCCGTTAATATTGATGGATAAAAAAAGGTGGGTGGATTGGCTTTAAGAATTTTATAAATATGGTTAAGATAAAGAGAAAGTGTTATCCAATCAAATAAAGATAAGATAATAAAGATAAAGATTTTTAAGTAAATATACTAGTAGACAATGAAAATGACGCACTTGGTATTTAAGTAAGAAGCAATCCACTTTCTGGGACTTATGCTAGTATTTCCGTTTTGTACTAAAACGCCCAGTGCTAAATGGGCTGTTAAGAGTGAGATAGCATGCGTTCGCTGTTGCTGCATGAGATAAGAGAAGAGAATTTTGTTGTATTGATGATATTGATATTGATGGCGATTTTTATAGTTTTTGACTTTATGAAGAACCTCTACTTGGTATAGGGTATACTCAATGTCGGCAGGGACGACTTACTTGCTTCATTATTATTATTATTTATTTTATTCTCCATTTTCGTACTCCTTATCATGGATTTGATCACTCATAGCTTCGAACTTTTATTATTTTATTATTTCTTTTATTATTATTCTATATATTATTTTTAGCTTTCATTTATAAAATAAAAAACAATTTGTTCTAGTATCTATAGCAAATTAATGTCCTCTATGTGGAACCGCTGCCTTCCGACCAAGCAATGATCCTGCCGTATCTATATATGTATGCATGTATATCTGGCACCACCCACAGAAAATTATCTTCTGGATCCGCCAATGTTTAGGCACTTCTCAAGTGGCGTGTGTTAACGTTTGTATAATAAATCAAATAAAAAAATAAGACACAGATTTTGTAAAAAGTTTTCTTATATTCTGAGATAACCATAAACCATAAAGTATATTGATTAAAACTATACCCAAAAATATGCTTGGGATGGACGTTACACATGCGAAAAGTGATTTTTCTGCGAATTATGCTAAATTCTATTTTGTTTACATTTTCGTTTACATTTAATTGTGAAATTGGAAAAAGTGTATATTTATCCAACGCATCGAAGAAACCATATTTAAATACATGAATATATAGACATATAGACATACATAAGGATATTTTTTATCAGCACAATAAGCTAGGTTGATTAAGCCCCGTCTGTCTGTCCGTCTGTATGAACACCGAGATCTCGGAGACTATAAAAGCTAGAGCTACGAAATTTGGTGTCCACGCCCACTTCCGCCTCCGCAATTTGAGAAAAACGTATAACTAGAGCTACATATGTATATGGAAGACATCGCATTCTTATTTGGTACACTCAATAATAATGGCTATTATCCTCCAGCTGACCAACTTTCGTCGAAATCGGACAATAATTATTGGAGATATAAGTATTTCCGTTTTCTACTGAAACGCCCAGTGAAAAATGGGCTGTTACAACGAAGAAAGTTGTCGAAAGAGTTTATTAAATTTCCTTTACGATTTTTAGGTCTCTGTAGGTTGACTTTCTTTTCCCAATAATTTTCTTATCTCACATTTTTAATTTTTTCTAAAACTCTGTATAAAGAATGTTATCTTTTTCCTTTTTTTTTAATTTTATTTTCTTTTGTCTGTATAAATGTTTATACAAGAATGTTGGCAAACTAGTTCTAGCAGCATTAACGAATAAATATGGCGTGAGTACACTATCTGTCTCTTTTACTTCATTCGACTGCTTTATTGGGTAATCAATGATTGGCAGTGAGTATTCGGCATGGAGTCTATAGTGTGTGTGTGTGTCTGGTTAAGGAATAAGAGCGAGAGAGAGACGATATGCAGCTAGCCGCAGTTAGCCCACCCTTCTGTCCTGGGCTGTTAAGAGAGAGCGAGATAGCATCCGTCCGCCGTTGCTGCATGCTAAGGGAATTTTGTTGTAAATTGATGGCAGCTTTAATCGTTTGTGACTTTATGAAGTACTTTTACTTCGTACAGGGTATATTCAATTTCGGCAGGGACGACTTGCTTGCTTCATTTTTATATTGATTTGTCGTCGTCGTTGTGGTTTTGATTTTTATTTCAGTTTTCTGGGGCCTTAGTGTGTTATATATATTTTTAGATCTGTTTTAACGATCGTCGTGCGTTATTTTTGCTTTTTTTGTTGTTTAGATATGCGTAAAGGGGTCGCGATTTGGACAATACGTTTTGCCTCTATCGGTGTTAAAGGGACACTGTAACTTTCCCATAAATGAGATGAAATTATCTGTAAATAATATATATATTATATAGTATATGTACGATCGAAGTCCAAATCCATTATAACGAGTTTGTTACATACTTGATTTGAATCACATAGTTCGGTCTTGGAAGAATCATCATTTGAAAGAGTGCACAGTCATTATGGAAAAATGATGATAAACTATCCATTGGTCTTCCCAAGAAATCGCTAGAAATCTCCAGTGAGCTTTCGCAATGTCCCATGGATAAAATTTGAAATTGCTTGCTTTCGTCAGAAATTAAAAAGTCATCAAATTTAGCATGTGCAATTCTTTTATCGGGATGCACCATGTGAATGTAAAGAGAATGCCGTTGGCCTTTTGTAAGATCATACAAAGTCCTTAAGTTCATCTTATAATTCTCTTCTCCGCTTTTCTGCCGACAAAATTGATCAGTTTTAGTCATTACTAAGAGACTAAGGCCATTTCGTGTTATTACCTTTACTATCTTGTCAACTATCATATTTTCAATCTAAAATGAAAATAAATAACTATTATATTTTTTTATTAATTTTTATATATATATTTACCTCCAAAACATAGATTCCTTTTGTATTGTTATCATAACTAATTTCCTCAAAGATATTTATTAGGTTATAATAACCCTAAAAGAAATAAATAAAACAAATCATATTTATTCTAATTCAAATAAATTATATTTATGTATATTTACCTCAAACACTTTATTCCTTTTTGAAATGGAAAGTGCTGTCAGTTTTCGAAATAATTTCAAAAACTCAAGATACTGCAAGAAAGTTCCTAGCTATTATAATAGAACTAAGTATATTTTATTTAAGCATGTATATTTACCACTTTAAGATTCGTTCTAAAAAAAAATTGAAAATTAAAGAAAAGGATAATGGGTTACATATTTACCTGGTCATCGAAGTATTCTTCTACCGAATTGGCAAGTGCCTTTATAGCATCTGGTGGTAAATTGGAATCTGCAATTGTCAAATGAAAAAATTATTATAGGAAACATGTTGGTACCAACAAGAGATCAGGAACGGATCCTATCACATTAATTAATATCCGAATTGGGATAGTGATTTGTGTAATAATGAAGCAAGTAAGTCGACAGTGTACCAAGTAGAGGTACTTCCTAAAGGCAAAAGCGTCATAAAAATGACCTATCTACTAGGCTTTTCAGGCTATGGATTTTTTACCTTTTTTTAAGGAGCGGAATGATAAAAGATATCTTCCAAATAGGCAAATAACTTAAGAATACACAACCAGGTATCCCATCAGGTTCTGGTGAGTACGCAAAGAAGCGAACTTTCATCGATCACAGGATCAAAGATACAATTAGACCTTTTCAACTGACAACAAAACAAAGAACTAGCTTGATAATCTGTGGAGGGGTAAGTTGCATTGTAATACAGGGTATAAAAATCAGAAAACATATCGGCAACGGCTAATAATGATAAGCTTTATTATCTTCAAAACATGAGTAGGACGGAAGCCCTACTGCCTTAAGATTGGCGTTGACGAAGTTATAAAATCGCTTAAGACCACGGGATAACTCAATTATCTTTGGGGACAAATAATGGATCAATCCTCGAAACGGCCCAGTCGGGATTTGTTTAATAGTTTGTAACTACTAAACTGAGAGAGAGAGATGGTCATACCGAAGCTAAAGAAAACCAGCCGAAAAAGTTTTAAATCCCATCCTCGTCCGCCGCAAAAATAGACGCATATCCATTTCCACGTCTTGGCACACTTCACAACTCCAGGCCATTATTAAACTTTTAAAACCCTAAAAAATGTTTAAAATAAAGGGCAAATTTAAATAAAAAGCAAAAATGGTTACACAAGGGTTAAAGTTGCAATATGCACTTGAAAAAATAAGAGAAAGATTTAAGAGTTGAGGTATACACACAACAACAAAAACCGATACAAACAAGGGAGTAACGGGTGCGATAGCGAGCATTGCGCGAGAGCAAACACTACAAGCAAAAAAGAAACGCAAACTCAAACTCAAAACTGTAACTTTTGTGGTTGAGTAAAACAAAATTTATTGATAGCTTTGATTAAATGTTTAAGAATCAATAAAACAAAAATAAATTAGTGGACGCCGAATAAATTTTTCCGGTAACTCAACCGTGAATTTTAAAAGTACACAAGAAATTTTCACTGTTGCAGGATGTCGCAGAGGAGACTTGTGATCTCTGTGACCTGTTGGAAAGCACTCGATTAAGTGTAGAGCCATGCGTCCAGTTGGTGCAAGCTATTAGAGATAGTAGTAAACCGTGTGAACTTTTGACTTTACGAAATACCTTTACTTGATACAGGGTATGCTCAAAGTCGGGAGGGACGACTTACTTGATTCATTTTTAAATAATTATTTTAGCACGTGTTTTTATTCTCCATTTTCGTACTGCTTATCTTATCACTCATAGCTTCGAACTTTGATTATTCTATTTATTCTAGCTTTCAATTATAAAATCAAAAACAATTTTTTTTGGTATCTACAGCTGCCTTCTGAGCGAGCATTGAAAGCGATAATCGTTTCGTATCTACTTACTATATCTGCCGCCACCCACAGAAAATAATCTTCTGGATCCGCCACTGTTTAGGCACTTCTCAAGTGGCGTGTTTTAACGTTTTATAATAAATGTTTTAACGTTTTATAATAAATCAAATAAAAAATAAAACAGACAGATTTCGTCAAAACTTTGCTTATATATTCAGAGATAACCATAAACGAATCAAGTATTGATTTAAAGTATACCCAAAAATATGCCTGGGATGGAGGAAATACATGCATATACATGCGAAAAGCGATTTTTCTGCGAATTGTAGGTAAATGATATGAATCTTTTATATTATCTTATTTATTTTTTTTTTTTTGTTTATCAAATCGCAAAACAGAATGAATTCTAATTACAATGAGTATGTAAGAGCGACAGTCTTTATGCCAAATTGTATTTTGTTTACATTTTTCTTTACATTTAACTCTGAAATTGGAAAAAGGGTATATTTATGTCTGTATGTCCGACCCGATCGGATGATATAGAAAAGACCATAGAAGTTCTAGGAGTGCTACGTACTTGGCTAAGTTAATTTTGCTGAAAATAAAACATATTGGATTCATTCCACCAAAACCGATTCCAGCCCTAAAACTGCTTGAAAATTCCTTGCCATTTTTGGCTGCTTTACGGTTCTTTTGTCCCGAAATAAAATTGGTATCCATCTGGATTATCAAGATAAAATTTTCTTCATCACTAAATATGATGTTTCGCCATTCCTTGTCCCAAAATTAATGTATCTCAGCCTTAGCCTCAGATATAGCCTTGCCCGTCTGCCCATCCGTCAGTCTGGATCAACGCAATCTCCTCCGAGACCCTTGGAACTACAGTGCTGAAATTTCGCACGTGGGCTTCATTTTACTGCAGGCATTGTATATTGGGCGACTCGACATCCCCATTTCATGATACGCTACATCACAACTATATTATTATTGTTTTACAAAAAATAAATAATTGTTACGAAATATTGGAAACAAGAACCAATAACCAATTACTTATTTCACGTACCTTACAATTTAGCGACTTTATTATACCCTTTTACCCCATGGGAACAGGGTATAAAAATACACAATTTATTTTTGATAGTAATTAAAATTACTTTTCTTTGAAATGTTTTAGATCAGGTTAAATAAAAGAAAGTTGGTACGCATAGTACATACCACGAATTTTAAATAGTCTATAATTTTGTATATATGTATGTATGTATATATACTATATTTAAAATGTTATTAAAAAAGTTGTTAGCTTGTTAGTTTGATCATAAATGATCCACATCGAGGACATCCTCTTCGTCACCTCCAAGGTGAAGGCACTATCCATATTCGTAGCAAATATGTAAAAAAGTTACTTAAGTTCTTAAAGTCGTTAAGGTGTTTTGTCAAAGATTTTTTTACCACAGGAAACTAACTCTAACCAATCTATTTTATTTCTCTCAGTTTTAGATCTTTTCTGCCCGAAGGTATTTTTTTTGCCGGCATGGATAATTATAGAACGCGGAGATGTGATATTTTTACCCTGCCTACCCTAATAGAATTTCAATTGCTATAGATTCTGCTCTTATTATCATTATTATTATTAGATTATGGATTCTCAAGCTAGTGCAAACAAAAGCATATGTGTATGTATGTATGTATGTACATATGTATGGCTCTTTGAAAGATACATAAACAAATAATCGTTACAATCCTTCGTTTGGGCATAAAATAAAAAATCTGCACTTTCTCTTTCTATGTTCTTTAATTTCATAAAAGCTGTTCTCTTAAATCAGTTTGACCTAATTATGTAGTTATATATCTGCTGAAATCCACAAATTACCGATAAAAGTAATTAAAATAGTGAGTTTCACTGGCAAGACAAGCGTCTCGGCCATAACACTTTTGTTTTTTGTTTGGCTGTGTAATTAATTTAATTTGTTTTACCAATTCCGTCAGCCGATATCGCCTCTCCCTCTTTCTCTCTCTTTTATTCCAAAATAAAACCCGACACACACATACACACACTGCCATACATTGAAAACCTACCTTATGGAGCGGTCAGTGGAGTAAAAGAGACAAATAGCTTAACTCACGCCATATTCATACTTCTGTGCATGTATACGTATGTATGTACATATAAGTTAACTGATACATACGTTTGTATGAGTTAACTGCAAATATTGATTTATTTCTTTACAAAATTAGATATTGTATTAATAATAAACCTAAACTAAAGGTATGAGTACTAGCTACAAGGCCTTCGACTCGAGATTATTTAAATAGGTATTTTACATTGTTTAATATATTTGCATACTGTGATTATGTTTTCTGGGGAGAGGATTTTTAGAAGGGAAGAAATGGAATGCGTGTTAGAAATGGCAGCCCTAATTCTTTCCAAAGGTTGACAAGAGTCTAAGAGGTGGCCAATTTCAACCCAACCTAAAATACTCAGAGACCTAAGGGCGTTTCTTAGCCTAGCAGAGTACTACAGACGGTTTATAAGAGATTTCGCTAAGTTAGCAAAACCACTTAGCTCTCTTTTAAGATGGGAAGACGGACGAGTGTCAAAAAAAAGTCGAATAAAAAATTAATCGACATGAACCAAGAAGCAATTGAAGCATTTAACAAAATTAAAAACACTCTAGTGTCAGTAGAAGTTATTCTAAAGTTCTCCAATTTTAACAAAGAATTCCAGTTGACTACAGATGCTTCTGATTTCGCCATAGGCGCCGTACGATCACAAACTGATAGACTAATTTCGTTTCTCTCCAGAAAACTTTGTAAAGCTGAAGAGAACTATGCCACTAATGAAAAGGAGATGCTAGCCATAATTTGGGCCTTAAAAGCCCTCAAAAACTACCTATACGGTAGAGCAAAAGTTAAGATCTATACAGACCTTTAAATGCATTCAAAAACCAAATTTTCATTAAAAAAGATAACCCGATAGAATAGAAATTTAAAATTTATTAATTAAACAATAAAACAACCAAATTACAATATTAATGACTTACTAACCATATTAAAAAAATACATCATTATGGGAAAAATACAAACCATTTATACAGACCACTTCAGGAACTACAAAATACGATTCACATCTCTACAAGTAAGAGGAAAAAATAACAAACCTAATCCAACAATGTAGAGTATTAAAAACAACAAAAATACGATAGACACCCCCAAATCCGGAGTTACAAAAAACACTCATACCTCAGTTTCCAGGGCCTACAATTCACATAGATATCTATTCAACAGAAAAAAACTAGTGTTCACAGCGATAGACCAGTTCTCAGAATTGGCACAAGGGAGAATTATAAAGTCAAAGGCAATCCAAGAAATAAAAAAAGCCCTTCATGACATTTTGATCTCTTATGGCGTACCAAAATGCGTTGTATTGGACAGCGAGAAGTCACTAAATTCCGAATGAATAACCTTTATGCTCCGAGATCAATTAGACATAGAAATCTACATATGGGGCACCTCCATATAAGAGACACTTTCAGGAACTATTAGACCAAGCCATTTACGAATACAATTGCTCAATACATTCAGTAACAAACAAAAGTCCTCTAGACGTATTTTTTGGCAGAAACATAACCACCAACCCTGAACTTTCGAGAAGACTAGACAAGGAAATATTAAAAAAATTAAGGACAAACAAGCCATAGACTTAGAAAATCATAGCAAAAATAGGAAACCAATACAGAACTACACGATTAGGATCTAAACTAACAGCTAGATTTAAGAAAGATACTGACAGCAATACTGAAGACTCTTTCGTGGAAATCGTTAATTACACGAACGCACAAACCATATCTATCAACAGAGGAATAGGAAAACTGCAAACCTCCACCACCACCATCGCTCATATAATAGATCTAAATCAAATTGAGGAAGTTTACATCCAGATTACACCAGAAGAAGTTAAAAGAGTAAAGGTGTTGTCTCTGCAATCCCTAGAAGCACTTCA
Organism: Drosophila emarginata; assembly: GCA_037075365.1. Taxonomy (NCBI): domain Eukaryota; kingdom Metazoa; phylum Arthropoda; class Insecta; order Diptera; family Drosophilidae; genus Drosophila; species Drosophila emarginata. The sequence continues at coordinate 5,309,197 of JBAMCD010000324.1, forward strand.
CCTCAACAACATTGGACAACTCCGAAATATCTTCACTCAATCAAACATAAACAGAGTTTCATTGGTCGGCTTGTTCCTCTTCACTATCCTTATCAGCATCATCTTCTACAGGTTACGAAAGAGACAGAACAACGTTACACCACAAGTAAGGCAGCTCCCGTCAGAGGTCATCCTAAGCGCAACGAAACCTATAGTAATACACACAATTCCAACGTTCGCTCAACGATGTCCCATACTTTTAAGATCTGCTTGAGGACAAGCAGAAAAATTGATTTAAGCTTATTCAGTCTAAAAAAACCCATCATAAAAATAAAGTATAGTTTGTTCCAACAAATCGTTGGCTTTTCATTTAATAAAATATAAAAAGTTAACTTATACAAACATGAGTGCAAATGTGAGTGCATTGCTGGCATAGTACTGGTTCAGCAACATTTTTTTGCTCTTTTGTCGGGACCTACGGACCTTCGTGCCAAGGTACGGGCGACGTCTTGCCCATTTCAGTGGGCATATAGCAGAGTATTATTTAAAAAAAAAATAATTTCTTCTCCGGGGTGGAAACGACCTCTGAAAAGTTATCTTCGCCATTTCCATCAGTGCCACAAAGGCTTTCCTAACGCTTCGGAAACAAGTTCATCGGCTTCGGCACAATGGCGGATCTAGAGATCAATTTTGGGGGGGGAAATTGGTCTAAAATTTTTTTTAGCATTTATACATACATATGTACACATAGATGCGTATATTCAGTAAATATAGTAATTTTTAGTTTGTTTGGGTATTTTTTATTCTTAAAAATTAACTTTAAAGTTTATAAGTTGGCACAAAATTCATAAAACGATGTGCTCCTAAATTTTCGAGCCGTTGAACGATGACTTCCGGCCTTATATCAATATCATCAAGTAGGGCGCAAATCGTTGGATACCCATCTATGTTACAACTTTGAAGAATTTCTAATGGACTGCTTGGTAGCACAGAATTTCTGCGTGAAATCTGCGGTGTCTTGAAATTCAAAAACTGATGCCAGTGAATCATTTCTCCCTTCAATTTTAAATAATTGAGTTTCTTAGATCTCCAAATCGATCAATAATTCTAATAATGAAATTAGTTATCCTGAGAGAAGCGAATCTTCATATCTTCTTTGATGTTATCTAATAAAGGGATGTACATTGAGACTTTAAAATATTCTTTACAATTAATTGTTTACCACAAATTCTTGGTTTTTTGATTTCTATATTTAACTCATCTGCTAAATTTGAAGAATCTGTATAGATTTCATTATATTATATTTTTCCTTTGCGTTAACGTTCGATCCATCTTGTTTCGCACAAATGCTTTTGTTTATGGCTGAGAAACTTAGCAAGGGGAGTATTACATTTAGGATGTGCATTGTGGAAGAATCTCGTCACTTCTTGTATGACTTCAGAAATTTTTTTTATTGACTGAACAGTTTTTCAGTTTTAAATTCAGATTATTCACAGCATTTAAAACGATCCTTCCTAAAGCAATCCCAGTTAATGATAATTCAACGTCATCCTCTGCTTCTTCATTAGATAGCTCACAAAAAGTATCAATAAAATCCAAAAAATCTTGTGTAAGGTTTTCCGGAAACAAAAACGACGTATCGAAGTCTGACATTTATTTGTGCTTTTCCTGATATATCTGAAGTTTGATCAAAGGCGATGGAGTTAAATCCTGCATCAATCACGAGTTGCACAAATTTCTTCTGTATTTCAACTCTGCAGCAATCAATGAGTTTATCTTGAGTTGTTTTACTGATATAGGTTGCCACTGATGAAGCGGTTTTTTATATTCTTTTTAAGTGCTGTGTCTCCTGATTCAATTAAAAATTTAAGTAGTGCCCTAAAGTCTCCTTCATTTCTGTCAGAGCCTGATTCCAATGACAACTGTCCATCTTCTCTATGGCCACGAAATGCTAGAAAAATTATCGCTCTCGTTATAGACTTGAAAAATATTTTGTTCCCTTGATGTTCTTGATTCAAGTTGTTATTGATGACATTCGGTGGATTATAATAGTCGTATAAAAAATCTTTTTCTGCACCAACAGCATTTTTGTGGTATCGATTTTATGAGTGTACATCTAAGTCTACTTTCTTTCCTGTTAGGTTTTTGAAGTTGACCAAAGCATGATTGACTAGAGCGCCCAGGTGTACGTTTTTTTGGTATCCGCCTACATTGTTGACAGTAAACGTGCAACAACTCTTCTTCCCTGAGACTCTCCTTGTAGAGAATGGGAACTTGTAATCTTTTTGAGGTTTCCAGGGGTTTTCCAATAATTCTCTCTTTCTTTTATCGCTGATTTTATGAACAATGAAATGGTCTACTTAATTAGAAAAATCTGATACGACTGGGTCAACTTGATTGTTACTTTTGTCTTTAACAGATGATGAACACACTTCAAGTATGTTGATGCTCGATTTATTCGAATCATTATCCATTTGAAAATCTTCTTGATCCAAAAAATCCTCTTCTACATTTTTTAAGAGGTTGAAAAAATGTTGAATTGCTGGCAAGACTGTAAAAATTTTTAATGATGTTTTATGTACAACTAGTTATGAAATCAGTAGCATAAAGATATTCTTATGTTTATACAAGTATTAATATACATACATACATATTCTAGATACTAAATGTATATGTGTATGTATATAAACACATACACTTATGAACATACATATGTATATCATGTACGTATATAATTCGCATTACGTATGAAAGGTGCACAAATTTGACATTTGATCGCTTTTTTGTCATTGGATTGAATTAAATATAATTAAAAAGGGTTTATAATACATCCTTTGTTTCATCAGGGTTGAGCAGATTTTATAAGATCGAGTTTTTTCCAATTTCTCAAAACTACTGATGTTTAAAGAGTAGTTAATATAACACACTGTTGTCGAATGCATCCATACGATTGCAAAAGTAACCGTTGCCATGCACAATATGTAAGCATATATGTATATTTACCATAGTTCAAACACCTCAGGAACAATAAACAATGATTATTTTTAACACGATTGATAGGCACCTTTAGATTCCGTGATTCGTATATACGATTTCCCGAAAAATATATATCTTATTTTCTTTGTACTTTTATCGTTCACACTTCATTATTCGTTTCATTTACATTTCAAGAATCCTAGGCCTAGGCGTCGACAATTAAATACATACATATGTATGTATATATGTATGTATGTAAAGTGTCTCGTATCTTATTCCGTGTAGCGGTACAGTAAAACTTAAGGCACGTTTACTCGCTAAACTAATGAAGATATCCAAAAAATTTGAACGCAGTTTATCAGTTTTTTATAATTTATTATGGCATTTCTTTTCGGTATTTTTGTCACGATTTTCAGTGCTATCTTTTGGAACACGAAATATTATTTCTATCTAATAAGAATAATCACATCAAAATTTATATCTCTATTGGGAACAATAGAACAAAGAAGTCGGGTGGCAGATAGTGGCCGAAATGCGCCGAGAAAAATATTTACTGAAGCCGAGGAAAGATTTATTCTCCAAAAAAATAAAGGCCAATCCAAAGTTATCAGCACCAAAACTGCCATCGGATTTTCACATTGGGAAACAATTTTCCGCAGAGACAGTTCGTCGAGTACTACGGGATCACGACTTTAATGGCCGAGTAGCACGGAAGCAGCCTTTCATAAACGCAAAAAATCAGCAGTGTAGGTTTATATTTGCAAAGGAACATGTATGTCGCCCAATTTCCTTTTGGAATGACGTAAAGTTGGAAACCTGATTTTTATAGAAGGAACAATTGACAAAAATATGTAGCTAACACTATTGCTGCAAAGTGCCGATTAATTGGGTCTAGGGGGAAAATTCCGAAAAATCTGGTATTGTCCAGTCCTGGTTAATATGGAACATGTGGTCAATCCACCAGTCCAGTCTCCTGACCTTAATATCATAGAAAACTTGTGGGCGATATTGGACCTGGCCATTCGTAAAAGACAAATTTCTAACAAAAATGACCTTAAATGAAGCAAGCAAGTCGTCCCTGCCGAAATTGAGTATACCCTGTATACCCTGTACCAGTGATTAAGTCAAAAACGATCAATTTTTATTATTGACTATTGAGTGTGCCGAATAAGAATGCGATATTTAATGTAAATCAAATGTAAAAATTTGACCTGCCTAGACAAAAGACGGATGTTGACACCAAATTTGGTTGCTCCTGCTCTTATAATCGGAGATCTAAGCGTACATAAGGAAATATCATTCAGTTAAGAGCGGAAGCAAACATAAAACGATCGATTGTACAAAGACCCGCGATTTACCACCAAAATGTGTGCATTTTAGCGGCGCCCACACTGCTAACTATAAAGGTCACTACCAAAATCAAAATCTACTCGGCTCAAAAAGCACGATTATTATTATTAAAAATTCAAGGCTGGTAGCACTATAATATAATATATAAAGAATAGGAGCCAAGAAAGGAGGAGTGTCAATATTTATAAAAAATAACCTCCAACATTATTAGTTACCATCCGTCAATTCGGGTCTATTTGATATCCACCCACGAAGGAAACTTAGAAGTTGCGTCGCTATACAAGGGGTACCTTTCATATTTCGGAGTTAGAGAACAAAAACAAATTTTAATCATTAAAAATCACTTTATTGTTTTTCAAATTATTCTCCACGAAGATCTCTACACTTTTGTGTGCGTTTGAACCAATTGTCGCAATGCACTGTAATTCAGATTATGCTCCTCATAGTCATAAGTAATTCCACAAAGTTTCATTAAAATCGTTAGACCAGTTTTGAGAAAATCGCTATTCAGTGGGCCAACATATGGTTTTCCCCATACAAAATAGGCAAAATCAGTCACAATCATATTCATGGCTAAATAACGAGATTATAAGGAAATTGCCTATTAGTGAACCAACCAATGGTTTAGTTCATTTTGTTTAGTTCATTTTGCTTGTCAAATAACAGATTCAGACACTGAGAACGCGGCTCTCAATGCAAGGTATACCAGATTAAGTTCCATTCAATTATTAATGTCTCCACAAAGTTTAATCAATTTTGTTAGACCAGTTTTTGAGAAAACTGGAAAAATGTGTGGGCGTCTTGGGTGAAAAAAATTAAATTGTAGGGTGCAGAAACGCGCGCAAGCAGTGTTGGAAAGCAATTGCATACAATTAAGGTAGGAAAAAAAATAGAGCAACGAACAAGCCTTGCTCACACCAAATCAACATGCACGGTATCTTATTAGATTAAGCATAATTTAATATGTATTCCCTATAAATTTCACCCAAATCGTTAAACCAGTTTTCGAGTTATTCGCATTTTTATATTTTGATGTGGGTATCGGAAGAAAGTGGCATCGCCAATTAATGCGATCTTGGAAAAAAAATTTATCTGGCATGCCTTTGAAATTGTACTTCACATGGGCTAATATAAGGGGGGTCTTGGGCTAGCACTACCCCCACAATCAAAATATATAAAACAAAATTTATGTTACATCTTTAGCATAAAGTATTTAGTGCCTGTACTATGCATACTGTGCATATATATGTATATATAAATGTGCTGTAATATTCTTTATGTATAAAAATCATAGCTCGCAAATAACAACTGAGTGTTTTTTTCTTTACACTCAATCTCTGAGCAGAAGCGAAACAACTGAAAAAATTTGCTCCGTCCGTCCGTCCGTCCGTCCGTCCGTATGAACACCGAGATCTCAGAGACTATAAGAGCTAGAGCAACCAAATTTGGTGTCAACATCTAGACGGATGTATAAGCGGGTCAAGTTTGTTTTAAATTTTTGCCACGCCCACTTCCGCCCCCGTAATTTAGGAAAAACTATAACTTGAGCTATAATAAAGATATCGCATTCTCATTTGGCACACTTAATAATATAGCCAATATGCACCAGCTGACCAAATTTTGTCGAAATCGGACAATAATTATCGGAGATATACGTATTTCCGTTTTGTACTGAAACGCCCCATGCAAAATGGGCTGTTAAGTGTGAGCGAGATAGCATGCGTTCGCTGTTGCTGCATGGCAAGCAGTGCAGTGTTGCTGCATGGCAAGCAGTGCAGTGTTGCTGCATGGCAAGCAGTGCATGCTAAGAGAATTTTTTTTATAAATTGATGGCGATTTTGATCGTTTTTGACTTCATGGATTACTTTTACTTGGTACAGGGTATACTCAATGTCGGCAGGGACGACTTGCTTGCTTCATTTTATTTCTATTTTGCTTCCGTCTTCGCTTGAGCGTTGTTGTTAAGTTCTTCGTTTTGAACTCTTTTAACGATTCTCTTTTCGGGAGTAATATAATTGTCACTCGCGAGTTGATACTCAGTGAGTGAGTGAATGACTGAATAAGTTAATTCAAAAAGTCTTGCAAACACTCTTTAAGGATTTTTTTAATAAATAATATTTACTTTATTTTTATTTTCCGTTTTTTTTTTTGTTTATTTTTCTTAATGTAAGTAATAAGTGAAAAATATTAAATTTTTCTCCGATTATTCTTTTCTTTCTAGCTTCAATCGAATACTTGATTAACAATAGAAAAAATATTTGTTTGTTTTATTTAGTTTAGGATATACATAGTTGTCAACTATCAACCTAACAATTTTTACAAGCACTAGCTACTACGGCCATCGGCTTATACGATAACAACATCCATACACTAGCCTGGGATTCGAACCCGGATTCCCGTTGTTCAGTTGCCTTTATGACAGGGCCACTTAGACAAAATAGAAAAAATAAAAACAAAACAATATAAATGAATTCAATGAATATTTATTATTTATTTTGATTAATTGTTTAGCTTAATTAATAACAGAGAGTTTAAATTGTCTGCTCCTATTGAGCTCCGACGTTCACTCAGTATGAAATGTAGGGCTGAAAATGCCCGTTCTACTAAAACTTGCGTTGCTGGTGTAGCTAGCACTTGTGCGAGCGCAGTTAAATGTGGCAATTTGAGCTTCACTTCATTGAAGAAATACAAAATATTTGCATTCAATGGCAAGCGACCAAACATGACATCGAAGGCTTCAATGTCACCATAAATCTTTGTCAGTGTTTCCGATACAGGCTCTTTGGATTCTGACACTGTCTGAACTTCGTCCAAATAGGCCGAAAACAGCGAACTCTCTCCAGCTGAGGATAAATTAAGTGAATTTGAAGATAGTGAGGCGTCAAAAATATCTTCATATTCATGAGTAACAGTCTCTGGAACATTTTCTGTTGAATGTGCCTGAAATAATAAAGCGATAATATTTAACATATTTCCTTGATATTAGTTTAAAACATGTATTAGTATTTGACAAACACACTTTCATTAAGGTTTTCAGAATTAAGAGTACTAAACATAAAAGAAACAGGACAACAATTTGCGTCACACTACATTATTAAGCTTACTTGTTTCAACTCGATTAAACGATAAGCAATTTTCTTTAAATTTTGTTTTGCTAACGCTTTTTGATTATTAAAAATCATTCATTTGCTATCGACTCCTTCAAAACATTTTTAAGAAGCCTTTGTGATTCGTGGGAATTTTTTCCGTTACTTAGAATTCGAATCATTTGCATTCACTTTAGAAGTACATACATATGTACACGATGTTGGACAATTGCAAATTTTCTAATTCTGTAAGTACAAATGTACATATGTACATATATATGTACATATACGTTATATTTCAGTGTAGCCGCTTCCGAAACGAGAGGCTGCGACTTGAGATCGTAGCAAACTGCCGGCTAACACTGGATAACATAATCAGCTGTATGTTGGCGGACGTCAACATGTGGGATGCGGTCAGCAAATTTGTAGGTGCCGTAACATTAGAACTGAGGAGGGCAGAGCGAGTGAGAGCGATATAAGAAATGCGTCGGATCCTGCGATGCAATTTTGCAGTAAATAAAAAAAGCTTATGTAATTAAAATAATTAGACAAAGTGCGAATTTAAGCATACCACAGTCCAACCTTAAATTTAATAATAGGTTCACTGTACCGATTGGAGCAAGAAAAAGAATGAAAAAGAACCAGAAACAGGGCTAGGAATCATTTTAATAAATACCGGAAATAAATTACTATTCAAAAAGACCAAAGCTCTCTTCGGAATATTAATGTGGCACGAATTTCCGCCTTTTTTTATTTCTGTTAATTTTCTTTCTAAATTTAAAATAAATATTGTGATGCTGTACCTCAATGAATAAATCCACCTATAATTTACCATTTTTATTTTTTTTAGTTTACCTAATTTTAATAGAATTACTTGGGTTAAAAGTTGAAAAAAGAAAAACATGAATATTACATACATATTTATTCGTACATTCATATGTTTTTATTTAAAATGCTGTTTAAGGGCAGAAGTATTAATATGTTTTTTTGAATGCATTCCGTTAGACATACTAGTTATAAATAAAGTTATTGAAAAAAAATTATCAATTTTTTTATAAGAAAAATGAAGCAAGCAAGTCGTCCCTGCCGACATTGAGTATACCCTGTACCAAGTAAAAGTACTCCATAAAGTCAAAAACGATCAAAATCGCCATCAATTTACAAAAAAAATTCTCTTAGCATGCACTGCTTGCCATGCAGCAACAGCGAACGCATGCTATCTCGCTCACACTTAACAGCCCATTTTGCATGGGGCGTTTCAGTACAAAATGGAAATACGTATATCTCCGATAATTATTGTCCGATTTCGACAAAATTTCAGCTGGTGCATATAGGCTATATTAATGTGCATGCCAAATAAGAATACGATATCTTTAATATTGCTCTAGTTATAGGTTTTTCCCGAATTGCGGGGGCGGAAGTGGGCGTGGCAAAAATTTAAAATAAACTTGATCTGCTTATACAATAGACGGATGTTGACACCAAATTTGGTCGCTCTAGCTCTTATAGTCTCTGAGATCTCGGTGTTCATACGGACGGACGGACAGACGGACATGTCTCAATCGACTTCGCTATTGATACTGATCAAGAATATATATACTTTATAGGGTCGGAAAATTTTCCTTCTGCCTGTTACATACATTTTAGCGACTTTAATATACCCTTTTACCCTATGGGTCCAGGGTATAAAAAGAGGCTGCAGTTCGCTAAACTTTATTTAAACGAGTCAAACTTTGGGAAAATGTCATATTTAATGACGAATCAAAATTTTTTATTTTTGGACACGACGAACCAAAAGTATGGGGAAAAGTTTATGAAGCCATGAAGAAAAAAAAACTTAATACCCACTGTAAAGCATGGCAGGGGGAAACGTGATGGTTTGGGGCTGTATATCCGCAGCTGGAGCTGGTCAAATGATCTTTATTGATCAGAAAATGGATCAACACGTGTACAAGAGCATTTTGGAAGAGAACTTACACGCAAGTGCTACAAAACTTGGTCTGGATCCGAAAACTTTCATTTTCCAGCAAGATAATGATCCCAAGCACACTGCTTATAGTGTTCAGGAGTGGCTTATTTACCACTGAAAACAGTTGAAGTCTCCACCACAGTCTCCTGACCTTAATCCCATTGAGCACGTGTGGAAGTTGCTTGAGTAAAGAATTTGGGAACATGAGATAACATCCAAGGATTCTCTTAAAATGGCTTCAAGCACGATGAGCGAGAAAAAGATAAAAACAAACATTTGCATTGTGTGCTTGTGTTGCTGCTGTAATTATGTACGTATTTTGTTGGAACATGGCCCAATTTGAATATTAATAAAAAAAAAATTAAGTTTTTCATTTTTCTTAATCCTTGAACTTGGATTATGGATGTGAAGAAATTTGTGCTCCAATCTTTTAAAACCGGCGGTAATTTAATTATTCAATGTACCATGACGTAGACCTCTGAGTACAATTTTATGCGGCTTTTCTGTTTTTATTTGATATGAGTGGACTTCCAATAGAATCCATGCGGTCTATATAAGTGTCACTGTCTTTGGCAAATATTCTAACCGATTCCCCTTGGTTCGCTTGGACGATACCGTTATACAAACTTGTAACTTTGAGCTCAAAGAGGTCATTTAGTTGCTAATATCGACAACTACATATTTGCGATCGTTTTGGGGTACCTTTTAAGTGTTTGGACAGTATTAACATCTTCATGGTGGTCAGCGCCCACACTCACATTAATTAAAGCTGCCTCTTCCCCACTACCGCTAAAGCAGTCCGCGTCAACAACATCAAATTTATTGCTAAAGTTGGCTCTGTTGGCTTGAAATGGGGGGCAAGCGCGGAGCCAAGTCTCCGCTTTCCCGTTTCGTGTTAGAAAAAGCTATTGTGGCTTGACATTTTTCCTTTTTCCCAATCTCTGCTTTTGAGCAACCAGGAATCTCTCTGCAACAGCGCTTTAAGATTTTGTAGAGTGTCATTAGAGCGTATTAACATAAGACCTTCCTGGCATTTCATGACTGATCCCGTGCACATTGTCGGGGCAGCTGCCAAGATGTAGGCGGAAATACAGGAGATAGTATTAAATGTTACTGTTATTTTACTTCCACTAAAGCACCTTTTCAGGTCTATGATTGTCTCAAGCTGCCAACTATTATTATAAATTTTATAACAATATTTTTGCGGCGAAAACCAAATGCCGAATTCGATCCCAAAAACAGAAAAGCAACCGTAAAGCATGGCGGAGGTTACCTTAGGGTTTGGGGCTGAAATTTGCATTTTATCGATGTAATTATGAATAAATATTTGTATCCAGATATTTTAAAAAATAATGTCAGTGCTGAGAAATTTGATATTTTAGAAGACTTTGCCTTTTATCTGGACAATGACCCGAAGCATACCTCGTCCGTAGCAAAGCTTTGGTTGGTCTACAACTGCCCAAAACTCATCCAAACGCCTACTCAGAGTCCCGACATAAATGTTATTGAACATCTCTGGGAAGAATTTGTCGTAAGAGTGTACAAAAATACGTATAATACTCCAGACCAGTTAAAAGATGCTTTACGGCTGGAATGGAGCTCTATACAGCCTGAAGAGTGTCGGAATTTGGTTGAATCCATTCCGAATCGCTTACAGGCTGTTATTAAATCAAAGGGATACGCCAAAAAGTACTAATTTTCGATTTGGCTGTTTTTTTTTTAATTATTTTTTATGTCCGATTATTCGTTGAGCATTCGAAACAGACTTTATTTTGGTTTTTCCGTTTAAAAACGGATTTTCAGTTGGATTGTTTCATTTTTTCGTTATTTTTCAGAGATATAAGACTATGAAGTGTAAATAAAGTGAAAAATTGACATCATTAGCTTATTTTTTACTTAGATAACAAGCTATTTATACTAAGAAAAATCTTGTCCGATTATTCGTTGGAGTCACTGTATGTATGTAGTATGTCGAAAAAGCTTAATACGGCCCAACGCAACTATAGCGTTACGGTGAGAAAATTTTTAGCTGCCTTAGAAGCAATTGAATAGATTCGATGTCATATTGAAAGGCAGGAATTCGAAGTAATCACTGATCATTCATGTTTGGTCTGGCTAATGAAGCAACCCAATCTAAAAGGGAGATTGATTCGCTCGGCCATGAAATTACGGGTTTAAAAAAATTCAATTAGTCATACACGTGGTCAAGATAACAGTGTGCCAGATGCATTGTCTCGGATGTTTTTGGAAGAAATTACTTCGGAAATCGACTTGGACTCGGGGGATTTTTTCAAATCTGAATATCTACATTTAAAAGAAAAAGAACTCGCTAATGAAGACGATTATCCAAAAGTCAAAGTGCTCGATAAGCTTACATATATACACCGAGCATGATGATCGTACACAGATTGGGGGAAAATTCTGTTGGAAACTTTGAGTACCCTCAGGATTAGGAATAGACATCATAAAGAGAGCTCATGACAGCGTAATAGCTGCACATGGTGGACTGGCAAAAATCTGATAAGAAGAAAATTCTTTTGACCAGACTTGGTGGCCCTGCATCAAAGCTTTAAACTATAGCCTGGAACCACCTTTGGGAAAAGCAACAGTCACCATTCGCCCATTTTATGCATAAAGCAATTTCGGCAAAAAATGTCAATGCCAAATTTAATCTGCAATGGCTCAAATCTAGAATATAAGAGAAGCTTCGTAATTGTTACTATGTTTTGGAAGATTTACATGGTCGAGCTCAAGGAACCTATCATGCAAAAGACATTAGGCAATCACAGTTCTCTTTAATTTTTTTCATTCCCCGTAAAAATGAAACTTAATTTTTTGAAATTTAACTGTGGTTGTGAGAGTCAATTATTGCCTGAATATACATACATATGTATGTATGTATGTATATTTCTTAGATACTACTGTAATTAAACTCAGAATTAAGGTTAGAGTTACATAAACTCAGCTTTAAGCTCAAAATGAGGGGAACCTGGAATTTTGCTAAGGAAGCTAAGCTTTAAGATAAGTTCGACTCCACCGTAATTGAGTGCATTGGCTGTAAGCGACTTTTCAGTGCACTAAAGACTAAGAGACCGATCAATAGTGCGTTTAACACTAATAATTAAAACTAAAAGCGACCACGTGCAAGCAATATGTTCTCAGACCACGATTTCTTCATCCTAATCTAAAGTTTATCGATATTGAATAACACCATCAGGCCATAATGTTTAGTGAATATTTAGTCTGAATGCACCAGACTCTGGTTGGCAAAATTATTTTTAACGAATTGCGACATTTCGTCAAATTTTCCCATTGAGGTTATGCACCAAAAAAGGAATTTTACTATGAAATAATTAAGTTGTCTTACTATAGTCATACTATTTTACCTCCCTCTAGTTAAACGTATATTAAAATCAGTCAATAAAAACAAACTGTCGTCTTCGTGTGGTGACACAGCAATGACGTCACCAACCAACGTGTGTACTATATGGGCGACGCGTCGCGCCCTAATGGTTTGCGCGGTCCATTGGTCAATTAAAAGTCATTGAAAGACAACATAAACTCGAAGGAACTATCAAGTTTCATAACAAATTTAACTTGAATCGTATAATGCTTGATGCAGGATACCGATTTCCTAAGTAGTGAGGATATCTCACCTTCATCTTTATAATGCAACTCAATTTTTCGATCTTTACTGGATAGTAATGTCACCGGGAAACCCTATTTCATCAACTCATCAGGAAACAATCGCTGATTTGCTTCAAAGAAATCTTACAATTGTGGAAGAGTTTAGTTCTAATAATTCCAACCAGGAACAACCACGTATTTAATCGATTTAAATTAGCAGAGACGTTAAAGATCATATCAAGAAGTTCATTTTTTATATTTTACCAAAATCTAATTTTGGAGTTTTTCAATTTAGTATATAGGGATACAATCCTTTGTAGAATTTTTATTTTCAATTTACTGCGAAACATTAATTCTACCTTTCCATAATATAAATTTAACATGAAAATCATTTATACAGGGAATCCTAAAGCTCATCAACCGTCATCACGCTGACTGAATTGAACAAGGTAACAATGTACCCTCAAATGGTGATAAATGTTCTCAATTAATGCATATTTAATGATGTGCATTTTTTGAAAATGTAAACCAAATAACTAATTATGGTAATTGAAAGTTATAGTAAAAGTAAATTGAATATCAAATATTCCATATTTCTTTAAAAGATATAACCGGCTAGGTCTATTCCAATGTTATTATTATTATTGAATTTTTCCTGTATTGAATTCAATTTTGGAATAGTAAGTCACTATTTGTAACATATGTATGTAGTTATCTAAGGATTTAATTCTCTTTTTTTGTTTAAGATTGTTTAGTATCTGGTTCGCCTAATATTAATTATACTTTAAGCGAAAATTAATTTTTTTATCATAAAGATAAATTATTGAGATTTTGTATGAATAAATTACATAAATAGCGTAAATTTTGTTTGGGATTTTCCAGTTTTTTTAAGCGCTGCAGGGAAAATCGTGGTAAGGCGGGTAGAAAGTCGTTCTGCAGCCTCCGCCCAGTTTGCGTTGGTTCTGGACACACACAAGTCGATTGCCCTGCAAAGTGAAGTTGAAATCACCATGCGACAAGAAATTGCTTCCGCCATTTTGTGAATAACGATTGACGATTTATTGCTTAGTTTTTGCTCAATTCTTCCGCCGAATTTTTTTATTTGGCCACTGTGTTCTGCAAAATAAATTTCTTTTCACTTCTCTGCAGGAATAGATCCTCTTTGAAAGGCTGTAGGACTTATAAATTTGATTTAAAAAAAATCAAATTTGGGTTTGTAAAAAATCCCAAGTAAAGTTCAACTTTCTGGCAACGCTATATTTTGCCGGTGTACCTAAAGTTGACGTTTTCCAACACTGGTGTTTAAATCTAGCCTTTTCACTCAATTTTGAACTTTCCAACACTAAAAATCCGAGGAGTCAAAGTAAATAATTACCATAAATTTGGATCCCGTCGAACTTTATTTTTTTTTTTCAAATTTCAGCAACATAAAAGTTTGGTGGGTCCCAACTAAAATATTTGGAGGGTCCCAACTAAAATGTTTGTGAGGTAGCAAAATTTTCTGTGAAAATGGTATAAAAATTACAGTCTTTTTCTTATTAAACCTTAAAAAATATTTTTTGGGTAAAATCGAGATTAGATTTTCCACCTATGTATTGTATACATATGTATATATGAGTGTACTTTTCTGACCCGAATTTCATTGTTTCTTTAGTTTTTGAGATGTACAAAAATAACTGTATGTATACTTTTATTGTAGTCTCTGTAAATTTTCTTTCAAAACTATGTAACAGAAATAATATTTGAATGGTCAAGAGCAGCATACAAGAGTACTTTTGTTGCGGAAGAATTTTGTCAATCTGGGTGGTAATTTTGTATTAATGGCTGTAAATCATTATTTTTATCAAACTTTTTTAAACAATATATTGTACATATAACAAAAAATAATAAACCAAGTACATACATTTGTATAGGGTATCGAAACCTGTCACACTTTTTAAAAGTTGAATATGTTAACAAACTGTTACTCCCATAAAATCATTTGTTATCGTTATGTTAGGAAATAAAAATATGTTATCGATACGTTGAAAAAATGTTATTATTCTGTTAACAAAGCGAGTACGGTCTCACCGTCTGTTATTTAGCAGACTAAAACGGGAACGGTCACGCTGTCTGACGCAAATTGTAAAATCGAATTTTTCATAGTGATGCATTTAACCAGACAAAACCAATATTAATTCCCATAAAATAGTCAATAAATATATAAAAATAATTGAATTAATAACCCTGGAATTAAGTGTACGCGTGTGCATAATTAGAATACCGAAAAATATATTATAAAAAAGGTAAAACTAAAATGGGCGTGCAAGAAAAATGGCGTAATCACGCACAAAAAAAATGAAAAAAAAAAAAATAAAACCAACAAACGCAACGCAAACGGAATCTAAACTCTGTGTCAGCAATACTTGAAAAAATCGGGAAAAAAATTTAAAAATGAAATTGTGAAGCAAATGACAAAAATATATGCATATAAGCATTTTAATTCATATATAAAATATATATATATATATATATATATATATGTATATATATGCATATACTTTCAATATCGACGATGGCATCAGACACACACACACATACACAAATATATATGTACATACAAAGGCAGACACATACGCACGCACGTTCGTATCATCGGACTGACTGACTGGTTGGGTTGTATATAACTTCGAGAGTTGAACACATAAGGGCTCTGGCTCGGCTCAATTTATAAATATGTATATACATATACATTTATATGTATATGTGTGTACATAAGAAAAAAAGCATGTGGCGCTGCTGCTAGCGTCAACGTTTCAGTTGACGTCGCTGCTTTTTCGCTGCAAGGGATTTTATTACGTCGAAACATACGTTTGGTTTGGGTTCGTTCGTTTTATATTTTTGGATATTTTACACATGTATCAGGTTTGTATGTATGTATGTACAATGCATGTGTGTGTATATATGTGTATACAAACACATATACATTTCTCTTATATCCCCCATATGCAGTCTATTGCTCTCTCGCTTTCTCTCTCTTTCTCATTTACTCTCCGTCTGTTCGCCTCCTTTTTTCGAAAATGCAACGTAACGGGAAACTTAAGCGAGTGCAGCACTGCAGCAAGAACAACACCAATGCAAAGTGAAACGGGAACGGTACGTGAATGGGGAGCATATTTTCGATTTTCAACTAAATGGCGGCGGCAGCCTTGCAATCCTTAATCAATGCAAAATAGATTCATATATAAGAAGTGCCAATGCAATTTGTTTTAAGGACAATGAAATCATTATTTAAAATCTTTTACAATACTTCAAAGTGTGTTGCTTATACATAAGTATATTGTGTGTGTTTCCTCTGTGATTCACTTGAAGAAAGCAACAAAATTGTTTTTGTTCCTGATGGCAAGGGCAAGGAATCTGGTGGAATGATGTATCCATGACTCAGTTAATTTGTTTTATGTTTTTCTGATTAGTCACCTGTTTTACAGATTTTGCAAATTTAATTAGTTGAAATCCCCCAAGGGTAAATAAATACATTTTGTATAACAGATAAGATTGTTTTGAATTGTTTTTTTTCTCTCCTTTTCTCAGTTATAGCGCCATGTAACGTCAGAAAAATAAAAGTCCAAAAATTTTAAGAAGTTATGTCGACTTTGTAATTCTCTTTCCCAATTAGAGGGTTGCTGTTTGGTTTATTATTTTTCCTTTTTTCCACATAAACGCATTTCAGTTATTCGATATATAGACAAGTGTTTACATCAAGTACTTAAATTATATTGTTTAACGATATCGATAAGCAGAACAACTGTTTTATTCCAATAAATTAATTGCAGTTTTCTATGGAAACATTAAATAAATTAATTGCAATTAACTGTCAATGTATAGTAGGTTTGTTCCTCGTCTTGTTAATTCTTAAATATTACGGGGAAATTTTTTTATTTTTATCTATTTTCCTTAAAAAGCTGACAACTTCCAAGAATGAAAAATTTGTTCAAGGTGTGATTCAGAAAATCGTCTGTTTTTGATCAAGAGCTATATTTATTTCACAGAATTTGGCTAAACAGAAAGAAAGTTTTTTTTCTTTCGTCGGAAACCTTTTCATTTATCTGGTTTATTAAAAAGTGCCGAATATACAATTAAAGAATATGGAAATGTAATTTTGTCTTAAGTTTAGTTTAATGTTTTCATCAGATGTTTAGGCACTTTACTTTTTGTGCTGCGTCATTTGCTTCCCCTGTTTCCCTACTACTATCAGTGCCAAATCGAAGGTCTTCTACCCAAAGTGAACTTTCGACCCGGTATTAGGCGAGCGAGTAGTGAGAGAAACTTTTGGCCCCAACCAGGCAGCAACAACAACGACAACAGCAAAAGCATCGGCAGTGCTCTGCAGTAATTTTGATCAACCGCCGACCGAGTTGAATGCAGTCAGTAGGAAGAGTCCTTCAGTTGACATCCGCACAGCAGCAGCAAGAGCAACCCTATACAGATACACACATACATACACAGCAGCAGCAGCTTTTCTTCCCTTCTCTTTATAGCTGAAAAACTGGAATTTTCATCCCTGTCGTCATTTTAATTTTATTATTATCAGCTGGGGGAGGGGTGAAAATAGAAAATTTACAAAGTTTTCTGAAATTTATTATTATTTGTGCTTGGATTAGGAATGGAATCGACTGCCGTGGAGATTGGTGGGGCATGTGCGTGCGCGTGGCTAGCAAAGCGTCCGTCAGATGATAAAGACAAATACATACATATGTACAATCTTTATATACATAACATATGTATATGTATGTAACTCGAATGCGAATGTATGTATGTGTATAGTAGTAGTACGTACAATCTACGTGTTTGGGGCCTAGCGCGAATGTTATCGCTCTATTTGTGTGAACAGAAATCATCAGCAACATCAGCAAAATAAAATGAACTACGTCAAAAAGAAAAAAAAATGAAGCAAAGAGGAACAGTATTTTTGGCGTAGATATATGACCCTTGCACTTTGCATTTTTCTTTCTGAAACCACTTGTTTGTCACTGTAATAAGGGAAGCAAGTACCCAAGGATTCATACCTTGACTGTAACTTAGTTTCGATAGTTTGTAAATAGTTTCCCAATAAGAGCTACGCTATTAAAAAAAAAAAGGATAATGTCGTTGAAAACTATAATAACTTAAAAACAAAAGCCATTTCAAAAAATTGCATGTACTCTAAAGCTTTATAGAATAAATCTATGAAATCCGATCGAGGGACTAAATCGGAAATTTAACTTTATGTATCTTTACAAACGACTGGGCATAGAAATGTGCAAAGAGAGAGGCATCTAGGTATTGCTTTGTTAATTAATCAACATTTTTTAAACCCTTGCATAAGTAAAACCTGTGGAGCATCTCTCAGATTTTTAAAATTAAGTTCATTGAAGCTCTTTGCGTCCGTTCACTTAAGTGTCTTCTATTGATCTAAGGACGATGTCTAATAATTAAGTTCAGTTATTGAATTCTCTGAGATATGTATGTACCCTAGCAATAATGGTATACAATATATGAACCGGACCTGTCCAAAAATCACAAATTGCCAAAATAAAAAAATTGCACTTGTATGTATGTACATATATACACGTATATGTATATATGTACATATGTACTTTTGTATACGTTTACATCTGTGTGCTCTCATTTCTGTCGAACCAAAAACCAGATGAAGATGGACGACCGACCGACTGAAGCAACCTTTTATTTACTTTTTGTGTTGTTAGCCAAGGGAAGATATAGGGAGCTGACCTGAAATCTGAAACCTCTGAACAGATGTTCCAAAATTTCACCAAAGCATTTGGTTTTTTTTTTGTTTTTTCGAACATTGCACATGCTTTATTGATGTATCTGTGTGTGTGTGTGAGTGTGTGTTCGACAATGCAAAGTGTGAAACAAGAGTCGTTTTTTTTTTCGTTTCACATACTTATACCTGCCTTATTTTATTCCAGGTAAAATCGACATCGACGACGACAGCGGAATACCTAAAAGCAACAACAGAAAAGCCATCGGCGGAACGCAGAATAAAGAAACAAGGAAACATTTGCCAAGCCAAGCAACAGCAGCAACAAGAAAAACCACTTCAACAAAAGAGGATAACATATTGGAAGAGCTCACACACACACACTACACCACACACTCTAACACTCTACACTCGCGCACACATACACTGAAGAAAAAGTTGAAAGAGAGACCAGACATTGTGTGAGTGTTTGTGTGTGTGTGAGTGTGTGTGTTGTACGTGCCCGGTTGAACGGTGGGAAAGTAAACCGACATCTTTTTTGTACGAGAGTTTTGCAATCAGAAAAACGACAACCAACAACCAAAACTAACCAGTCAGACAGACATAGCCAGTCAAGGCAGCCCTTTGATAACACGCACGCACAAAGCGATCGGAACGCAAGAGACAGAGCAGAGCAAGAGAGAGTGGAGAGAGAGAGCCATCGACCGAGAGATCGGTCTCAATATTAAGCTGCATTTATTCAATATTTAAAGGTAAACGAAAAACAACCGAAAATCAAAACCTAAAAGTAAACTTAGTTTTATATAGTTATTCATACCGGTTCGGAATGTTTTGTTTTGATTTTCAACTTCATGTGTTGCTGGAATATAATTCATTTACAACGATACCTAAGGTTACTTTTAGGATCTACATAGCGATTTGACCCGTGTTTATATCCCAGAAGTTTCACTAAAAAGTTTCTCTTTTCAAAATGAAGACATTTAAAATATAGATCAAGAATGTATATATGTATGTATTACATACGTAGAAATGCATGTAAATTCGAACTATGGTTTTTATGGACGATATTTCTCTGACTATAATAAATGTGTCCTTTTGCTGACTTTCTATTCTGTGCAAGATTCCATATATTTCTTTCTTACTATATGCGCCTATATTACATATATGTATGTACATATATTACAGTGGATTTTAGTTAATAATTTTGAAAAATTATATATTTTCCAGTTGTTTTGGCATCCAAATGAAAACGCTTGTTTTGAGTCCAGATGATTTGCAGAACTTTAATAAGTTCATTTATGATCCCAAATCGGCTGCTCAGCTGGCGGCCAGTGCAGGGGCCATTGGGGCTGCGGCTGCGGCAGCAGCGGCTGTGCAACAACAACCAGCCGGAGCAGTGCAATTAGTCACAGGTGGTGTGGGCGTTGCAGCTAATGGTGTAGGAGTTGGTGTAATGCCCACAGCAGTGTCCACAACAACAACATCAGCAGCAACGACAGCAAACAATAATCTAATGGCATTGCATTATTATTTAAAGCATCCAGGAGCACCACAGCCGCAGATGTTAGCCACCACATCCTCACAGCAACAGCATCAACAACAACAGCTCCATCATCATCATCATCAGCAGCAGCAACAGCAATTGCTGGCCCAATCCCAGACACAGTTGAAGCAATTGCAATTGAAGCAGCCAACAATCCATCAGCATCAGCAGCATATAAGCTATCATCATCCCTACTATCAGCAGCAGCAACAACAGCAGCAACAGACCCAAATCCAACTGGCCAGCAATCCGCATCTTCCGAAGACACAATCACAGACACAGCACCAGCAGCAGCAGTCGCATCATCATCTGCCAGTGCATGCTTTGAATCAAAATTCCAATTTCTCTGCGGCGAGTTCAAGTACTGGCGGCACCGCCTCAAGTCATGCCCCCACGTTGCAATCGAATGGTTCCAGTGTGTCGCCAAATATTATATCACGGGTCACGCCACAAGTGGCGACTTCGGCTATTCCCCACTCTAGCACGACCAGCAATACAACAAATATAGCTGCTGCGGCTAATGCCCTGCTGAGAGCAGCTAATCCTGCCACCTGCTCATCATCATCATCGTCATCGAGCTCCTCGTCAGCCGCCTCCAATTCATCAGCAACGTCCACAAGTTCGGCCGGCTCATCGAACGCTTCCAGTTCCACGAACTGTGCCAAGAAACTAAAAACGGAGCCTGTCCTCTCGCAATACAATCAAACGGAACGTCTGAATTTCGCAAACACTTATATAGTGTGGAGCGAGGAGCATTGGCGTCGCGTTATTTTCCATGATGAGCGTCGCTTTAATTTAGATGGGCCCGATGGTTTCTCCTATTACTTTCATGATCTAAGAAATTATGAGCGCACTCTGTCTCAGCGTCCGCGTGGCAATTCGGTCTACATTTACCTGATGATCTGTGTGGGAGGAGCCTTGCATTTGGAGGTATCATCAGCCAAACAGCGTCCCGAATCCTGCATTGAAGCCATATTACGTGAGCGTCCCAATATCGTTACCAAATTGGGAGGCAGTACAGAGTTTGTGCTCCAGGATCACAATTGGATGTCACATGCACTGCCTACCGCTCAGGATCTGCTCAATGCCGAAGGACTCAAGACACAAAAATGGCCAACAATTGCCCATGATCTGAACATAATGGAGAACATCTGGGGTTGGCTAATACGCGAAGTATTCGACGGTGGACGCAAATTTTCACGGAAGGATGATTTGATTTTTCGCATCAAGGAGGCATGGTCGCGTCTACCGCTCGATTTGATCACGAATCTATATAGCACACTGCCGGAAAGGATTACAGAGTTGTATTACACACAAGGCGTCTATACGAATTGTTGACAACCGACCACCGCCTGGTCCTGGCAGTACTGCACAAGGATAATGTTCTAAAAAGGACGAACGGAAAAAGAGAAACCCAACAACAGCAACAGAAGAGAGAAGAAATCTTTATATACAATTTAACTTAACAATTTTTTTGTGTATAGCTTTAAGATATGTGCAAAAGGAAGAAGATGCCGCCAACGCTGGTGATGATCCTGATGACGATGATAATGATTATAGATGTTGAGAGGATTAAGGATATAATTTTTCCTTTTTTTTATTAGTTATTAAACCAATTTTGTAATTAGTGTTTTTATTATATACCGTGAACCCCATCCAATTCCTTTCTCCCCCCTCTCTATGAATGTAAGCAATAATTTAAGTTATCTTCCCCACCTCACCCCTGATCCTGCTAATGTAACCTAACCTTCACCAAGCCCAAAAACCCAAATTAGTTACAACAAATTTCATTTAATTGCAACTCTTTAACTCCTTTTGTTGATTGTTTTTAGTTATCCAAACAAAAAAAAAGATAAGAATGAAAGAAAAAACCAAGAAAAATATATGCGAACAAAATTAAGGCAAACCAAGCAAACGTATAAAAAAAAACTTGTAACTGAGGGGGAGTTGATTTGATACGTACATATATATATGAATTTATATGTATATGTTTAGGCTAAATCTACTCCCCCAAGCCCCTTACTTTGTAACTAAAGTATTATTTTAAGGCATAGTTTTTGTTGTAGCAAATTACATAAACTCACTTTAAAGAAAAAGTAAATGAAAAATGAGACAGAGAAAATCCTATCATGTATGTAAAATTGTTTACGAACAGAAATTATAATTAAACTAATTATCAATGTAATTAATACATATTAATTAAACAACAACAAAAAAGGCAACAAAAAGAAAAAAACAACTTTAGTGTTAATTTAAGATCAAAACGAAATTCAAACTAGAAATCATGCTGAAGAAATCATCCATAATCCTCCCGCTCGAACAAGTTTCCTATTCAATATAGAACAAAATACAATGGCAGCTACTGGTGAGCTCCATTCCTCAAACAGAAGAACGAACGAACTCTACCAATACTTAATATACATACATACCTATCTATATATACATAGCATACGGATGAACTGAACAAATTGAAAACTCGTTAATAAATATGATGAAGAAGAAACTATCAAATCAAATAAACACCTACCATAACATGAATATGAAACTCTCAATTCGGCTGGATGAGAATAATGGAGAGAGGAAAACTAATGAAAAACCAATGTGATTTTCTTTTGTTTCGCTTCATGGGGAAAAATCAACCACAAACAAATCTTTATACATGCATATATAAATACATATAGAAAACAACGGGAATTACTATGATAAATTAATTAATAAAACAAACAACAAAAAGAAAAAAAAATGAAAAATGCAATTACCAATAAAAACTACCAGCAAATACGTAAAAAATTAACAAATAAAACGTGTTTCTCTTTGTATCATAAAATAATCATCCTTCTAATAGGATTTCTTATGTTTACATATATGTTCTTGAACAGTATATACTGTTTAAAGAATTATGTTCGATGCTATTTTGTGCGGTCAGATCGTACAACCAACTTTTTTTTGAACTTGATGAATGAACAGTTTATAGAATATACATACATATAAGTATATATGTATATATATATACATATATATTGTCTCCCAACAATTTGTGATTGAACTTGTCTTACCTTCTTATCTTATATCCGAATAACTGTCTGATTCTACCCTAAAGAAATTTGTCTCTTTACTAATTGAATGACATTGATATAATTCAGTTTCATAAACTTAGTTTATATTAGTGGTTTGAAGAATCTGTTGAAACATTATCAGAAAATCTAATTTTACACTTATTTTAAACAATATCCTTGCATTGCTATTAAGAGCTGGTGCAAAATAAAACATTTAAAGGACATGTGTGAAAAGTCATGGTCTCAACAAAAGGAAATGCAAGGAAAGACCCAATTGCCCCAATGACATGACTTAGAAAACGGTGCAGGAGAAATGGATGTTAAAGTTATGGGCACCACCATAAACCTTTCAGGTAGTGTAGGCATATAGCATTAGATGGACTAGTCCAGTAAACTTAGAAAACTTACAAAAATATGGTTTAATATAATTGTAATTACATATTCCTAAATTTCGCAAATTTTGTAGTTTAATTTTAGATGAAAGTGCTCTCTCGTATGTTTCATAAAACTAAAATTAAATATAGATATAATAAAAAAAGAAAGTTGTATCTATCAAATTTCCTGTATAAAATATGAATTCGAAATACCTTTCTGGACCTTATGGATTATAAATTAAATTACTAAACAAGGATTAGTTCCTTACCAAATTGATTAATAATTCACAATATTAGATAAGTTTTTCCTAAAGGTAGTAAAATTTTATTTGTAAAATAGATATAAAGTATGTGCGTTTGTATATAAAAATCCTTGTATATAATACTTTTTTAGTATTTTATATAAATTTAAAATTTTAATACAGATAAATATTTAGTAAATATGGATTGCTATTGGCACGACTAAAATCGTCTTTATAGGAAGCTAAGAGGCACTTGTAATAAGATCCATGCAGGAATCACTATTTTTGTGATAATCATTAGATTAGTCATTCCATATTCGAATTGGGATCCAGTCGAACTGACAATTGACCCTCTGTAAATATGTTAGATACATACATATCTGCCGGAATATTTGATCTGATTTTAATTAAAAATGTATTATCTTCTAAAAATATTTACTTTGCTAGGCTAACTTTATTAAGCAACCTTTAAACTGTGGACCTCCAAAAAAAAACCTATTTGATTTGAGGTGCTTTTGTTTTTTCAAAATATTTTTTTTCTTACGTTGTTATGCTTCTTACACAAGCGGGACTACAAAAGGGCATTTCCTCTTTGACACAAAAACGACCTCCAATAAGCGACTTGGAGCACTCTCTGCCGGCACACACAAAACATGGTCCATGCCAGTGTATATCGCCCCAGGCTACACCCTGATCGGAAGGTCCAATTGGTAATTGGCAGCGTTTGCAATTAACTGCGAAATATTTGTCATAGCATTGGAGGCATAAAGGCATATTGGATTTCTCGTCGGGAATGTATTGTTGACCGGCCAGCGGTTCATCGCATTGGTAGCAACAGAAATGCTTAATGTGGAAAGTAGAGCCTTCGGCGGCAGTGTATTCCTTGGTGAAGATCAATTCATCACAGGCCTTGCAGCGTGGAATTTTCAATTTGATAGCCAAATCTCGGCCACAATATACCTGTCCATGATGGAAGAAGTAAACCAAATCGGCAAGAAGCTCACGACACGTCTGACACTTGAAGCAGGCTGGATGCCAGGCAATCTCCTTGCCAGCTCGTTCAGCCTTAACTGCCACTTCACCAAAGTTAATGGGTAAATTACAATCACGGCAATTAACCAAAGGTGGCGGCACGGCAGTGGGACTGGGCTGCACCTGCAGTTGTTGGAACTGTTCGGCAATGCCCTGACAATTGGGATACATGTTCATGTCCTCAATGCCTGGAATCGAAGAGAATTTCCCTAATGCAGCATTAAGTTCCGGCGTTGAGGGTTTGGAATGAAACCCGGAATCATTGCTCAAGGATGAAGGAAGATCGGCATACGGTTTGCCATAAGCAATGTCCCTGGTTGTTCCAGCTGCTGCCATATCAGCAAATACCTTTTCAATATCGTCCAGCAGTTGTTCATCATTGAGTAGCCAATTGTTAATATCCTTCAAGGGTTTCAACAACTGGCATTGGTCATGTTGAATTTTCTTAGCGTCAAGAATCCCAAACAGTTGATCATAATAGTTTCTATTTGCCACTGCCGATTGTAGCATGTCCTTATCAACTCCAACGTTCTGCAATTGGGATCTAGTGACTGGCGACAGCCCCTGCAGATGACTGAGATTTCCAATGTCAGCCGGTTTGCTAGCCAAAATAAGAGTTGGTTGTGGATTACCGGATCGTGCAGCTTGCAAGGCCTGTTTCAAGGGTTCTGCCTGAACAATTTTGGCAAAAACCGGATCTCGTTCATAGTCTATATGAGCTGGCAAACCACAATCGTAAATTATAGTCGAGACATTACCAAATTTAACACGTCGCATCGGTGTATCCTGTCGCATTTGGGAGCCAAATCGAGCCTGGACTGGATTCTTAAGTGACAATGGCGAGTTAAAGGGAGTGCCTGGTAATGATTTTATAGGAGTCATCGATTGCTGCGGACAAATATTATTAATCTCGGCTTGAAATTGTGGATTCGCAATAAATTCCTTGCGAAATTCAGAAATCGGTCCCAATTTGGGGTCCCTAGAAATGTTGTAATTCTTCTCCTGTAAATGAAATGTGAAAATATTAAAAAAATCTGAAAAATGGATCAATTATTTATTTGTTATTTTACCTGAAGTATACCCAACACCTTGTCATAGATCACACCGTGACTGACCAAACTTCTAAGAGCCGGTTGGCTAATACCCAAGAGTTTCTCTTTAGTCTGAGCACAAAGACCACTGAACTGTTCCATAGAATCAGACAAGGGCTCGGAAAAGGCCACCAGCAGTTTGGGCTGAGCATTTGCAGGAGCTTCCATAGCTTGAGCCACTTTTGGATTGGATAGCACATTATTCAAGGTGGGATCGTGAATGGGTGCAACGCCCAAGATTTGCCAAGTCTTTTCTACGGGTGCAGACACCACCTGTTCAACCTGACCATGAATCAGGCGACTGCCCACTCTCACAACTATGCCCTGACCCACGCATTGCTCACGTAGCTTCTGGACATATTGCTGCAACTGCTGAGCCTCTGTCTCTGTGAGGCTGTCACAGAGCGAAGCGTCCAGATCATGGGCAGGCACTTGAAATTGTAGTTGTTGCTTTCGCCTATGGGCAGCATCACTACCAGCTACAGGAATCTGTGAGGCTCCCAGTTTCTCCATATAATCTGTGACCACATCCGGTGAAGCATTCGGTGGCACCCACTCCAACTGGACGGGCTGGCTTGCCAAGGCTTTGATTTTGATATAAGCAGGCTTAGCACGAATCTGGCCCAAAATCTCGAACTGAGCCCATCCTGAAGCTTCATCATCCTGGCACATATGCTGATCTTTACGACATTTGCAGTTCCGACATACCTTTCGCCAGAAATGCAGATCAAGACCTGGGCATTTATCCAGACACTCCGTACACGGAGCTCCCGCACCAGATTCATGTCCAAGTTTAGATATTTTCAGTTGTTCGCGACGCTTCTCCAATTGCGATAGCCATTCTGGTGCCAAGGGAGTTTCCACACAAGAGTTGGAGTTAATGGTGGCCGCCATGGCTAATGATTCATATATGCAGTATTCGGAAAATTTTGGGAATGGGTTGGTTGCCCACAGCTTAGTTGATGCAATGACTCACGATTCCAAGGTTTGTAAACTTAGGATTTTCATGTGATAAGTATGAAAACAATAACAATAATAATAATGTTAAAACATACATACCATAACTTAACATACGTAGACTCATTTCGCTCTGTTAAACTCAGATTTCAGTGTTGGGAAGAACATTTCCAAACATCGAACGGGAGTACCCTACACATAAACGGTTGGTGTTGGGATAACGAAAGTTATTTGCCGAAGAGGAAGTATGTAACAGTTTTATTTCTTTTATTGCTTAGGATATACATGTTATGTATATGTTAATCCCAGGTTTCCGTTGAGATATTGGAAATGCAAGCCACAGAGTATTTATTGTATAATGCAGTATTTATTACAATGTCGATTACTTAAAATTAATTAACGATGTATTAATTAATAGGTAAATATGGGTAATGTGGATATGGTCAGTCAACACTACAAACTCATCTCTTATTAAAAATATTTTATGGTCGTGAGCGCATCTCTAATGCGATCAATGTTCGATAAATTTATGCTACGATGTTTCGCGGCCTATTTAAATCTACTAGGCTAGAAGAATAAAATTAATCCAGAGATGTCATAAAACTGTGTAAATTTAAAGCCAATTTCAACAAACGACAAATTCATTTTGGGTTATCATATACAAAATGTTGAATCCATATCAGTATCTGAGTTCAAATTTTAATAGGACTTCTAGTCCAATCCAAAATTTAGTGGTATTGGAGTGAAAAACTAAAAAATTAGTAGTTATAAATATTAAGTTTTCCCTTTGATACAAGAATTAAAATTAATTTCCCCTCTATACAAAAATGCAATTTTGCATATGTAGATCTATTCCAAAGGGGGCTTAAGATATAATGTTTTGATCCGTTTTGTTCTAAAACATAGATTACTAGTTTATATGGAAACTGTGTTTTATCTACATATGTATGTAAAACCTCATAAATCTAAAAAACACACAAAAACAGACTTAGGGACAAACGGACAAGGCCAACTTGTCTCGGCTGTTGATGCTGATCAACACAAAATGTGGTGATGGGTAAATGTAGACCAACAAAATGAGAAATTCGCTTGACATTTAATTTGTAAAATAAACGGTTACTTATATAATATATAATTTAAATTCGCGTCATTTTGAAACGAAGTGGCCCTTCTGGAGCATACATAAATGTTACGGCATAATTCAAAGGCTTATGATTGTACTCCAATCTATAACTGCGCAACAGTTTGGCTAACAAGATTTGCATTTCCAGGTCAGCAAACCGCCGGCCCAAGCACATGCGAGCTCCATACCCATATGGTAGAGAGGCAAAGGGATGCAATTTACTTGGTTCACCACCATGTTGGGGCTTTAACCAGCGCTCGGGTTTAAATGTGGCTGCATCTGTTACATATTCTTCCATATTGCCTGTGACAATGGTGGGGAAGACAGCTTGAATTCCCTTGGGAACTTGATAGCCACATATAACGCTATCTTCCTGCAAGGTACGTCCGTTGCCAATCACCGTGCTGTACATGCGGAATACTTCCTTAATAAAAGCCTTCAAATAATGCATTTGCTCAAGTAATGGAATGGATAGAGGTGTTTTATCATCCGGCAGTAAACGTTTCAGTTCCTGGTGAACTTTCTCTTGCTCTACCGGACGTGTAGCCAATTGATAGAGCATCGAACAAACAGCCATGGAAATCTATGTGAGAAATTCACTAAGTTAATTTCTTATCAGTATGAATTTAAGGCCTTACAGTGTCTATTCCGACGAGAATCAAATCAAGGGCCATTATCGTGGCTATTTTTTCATCCTTTTCCGACATAATCACCTTCTCCACCAATGAAGGTTCGCCCTCACGCTGGGTAGAATCTTGATTCTTTAAACGGTTCGTTGCACTTTCGATATACTTCATACATACGCTGAAAGAAATATGTTTGTAATAAATGACTTTAAATATTTATTTATGCTTTGGAGCTAAAATTTACTTTACCCAACAAAAAAGTCCATGTTCTTAACATAGCGTGTCCAGATGGGTGTCGGAAAGTATCTCCAAAACGGAGCTTTTAACTCTAATGTAGCAACATTGCGTAATGCAAATTTGGCAGCATCGATTATTTGTTGTGGTTCTGAATCTGGCCTCAGATTGGACTCTAGACAACCCAAGCGGGTGTCTAAGGCTACTCGACCGATACCTAAAAATTGAATTAAGTATGAAATTGGATACTTTTTTAATAAATCGAAACTCACATTCCAAAGACCATTTGTGAATTTCATTATCAAAATCTTCTGGTAACTCTTGCCGCTCATCCAGCAACTGTTCACAACGACTCAGGAAATCCTCGGTAATAACCTCCAAAGGTTGTAAATAACGTCTGACAGTCGATAGCTGAAGCACTGGTTTCTGCACACGTGACCGGAACTGGCGCCAAGGTTCACCATGACTGCAAAAAGTATTTGTACATACGTCATAATATCGATACGGATAAATGCGGATGTCTGGCACTTACACTCCCACAACACCGCCTAACTCGCCGAAGAAGTCCTTGCGCACATCACTCTTGTACTTCACCAGACTTGGCATCGATGGTCGGAAAGGTGTGGGACCTTCACTTCGATAGCACTGAAAATTTAAAACATGGTAATTGCAGTAATTTTAGATGAGTTGCTGCGTTGTGAACGCACTCATCCAAGCGTTAAGGTTATAAATTTTGCTCACCTTTTCAATTTCATCGGCGTCATAGATAAACAAAAGATCCGGTCGTCCAATTAAGCCACCAAAACGCACAATTCTTCCATAACGTTCATGGAGTAGAGATGAAATTTTGGCCACATCAGATATGGTATATTGTCCGATGATTGGCATCAATCTAGTGAAAAAAGAAGCAAATGTTTTAATTTAAACACAACAACAGAAATTAAATAAATAAACTCAATGTGCAAAAACTGTTTTATTCGGCCTGCGACGAAAAGTCACACATTATGTCTAAATAGATGACCTTGAAAATAGTCAGTTAATTGAACGCTAATGAACAAGATGACGTGCCTTACGTTTTGGTCATCGTTGTGGAAGATGTAGGAAAACAAAAATGTATGTGATTATGAAAACTAATAGGAGGAGGTGTAAATTGTGATTAAAGATATAACAAGAATTAGTAAACTATTAAAGAGGACCCACAAAAACCTGTTTCGTTTCGGTTAGTGAAATGATGGAATCTATTTTTTCTGTCACTGTCATCAATCGCGATTCCAATGACCATTCAATCATAAGTGGGTCAAATAATGATCATAAATGTGTTGAGGGAATTTGCCAGTTTGTTGCTTAAGTCTTTTGTGTACTTACCGCCAGGTGTTCCCCAAAATTGGTAAAGGTTTTGGTCCTGGTATTTCATTATAGGGTAATGCGTTTTGCCACTCCCTAGAGTTTGATAGTCCTTCCCCTTGTGGCCCTACCAAATGCGGACAAGCTGTTGCTGCTGTTGCTTCTGTTGAGTTTTTCCTAGCTATGGCTACTTTTTGACGGATTTTGGGCGAGGTTGAACTTGAGGTTGTAACCTGCCAAACCTTGGATGTAATTTTGTTCATTTCTTTATGTGGATTCACAAATGCCAAACTGATTAAAATTCAAATCTGATTTCACTGATTTTCGATTTCCAATTGTCTTTATGTTTTCTTTGGCGTTGACAGAGAGAGAAAGAAACAGAGTGCGCAATATAGCAAGACTTTTAATGACTGCATTAAAAGAAATCTTAAAGAAAATAAAACTGGCTTCCTCTTGCCCCCAAATTGATGTCCACTCTCTTTGACTGCCAGATGGAAACTAGCTGAAGCTCAAGTTTCAAACGCCTCGTCTCTACGCTGGGAATTGAGTCGAGTGAGTTGAAGCTTTCCAACGAGCTTTCACAACTGGTTCTTTCTCTAATAAATGCTTTTTTGACGTTTCTGTAGCATTAAAAACATTGATGTCCTAAAAACTGTAATAATAAATCATCTAAGGAGTTGACTCGTAATTCATTTAATAAATTAACTAAGTAAATAATTCATTAGGGCTTTAGTTAGGGCTAAAGTTTTTGCATTTTTTGTCAACTCAATATCTAACATCCAACATAAAAAACTCGCAACCACCAGTATCCGCACTATTCGATTAAAAAAGACGAAAGTTATTGATGTTAAACTTTATTCTCGAAGGATCGATCCTATTGGAGCTATATAGCCATCGATCAGGATGATTTCGAGATTTAGAATGCCTGCAAAGAAAAGAAGCCCATGTGCAAAATTTCAGCTCTGTAGCTCCAAGGGTCGGGGATGCATTCTTCTAAGGCGTTGCAAACTTTTGACCAAAATATTTAAGACGTTGTATTCCTATTTTGCACACTCCAAATTTTGCATGTTTACTTGTCTTAGCAGTCGTGAATTAGAGAAGACATAACACAATTAGCGCAGTACTAAAGATATCCCACCCTTCCTAGGGTGAAAAGTATATTAAAGTCGCTGAACCGATCCCATAAAGTATACATATGTATATGTAAATTCATATAATACTTTTAGAAAGCTGAGTCCATTAAGATTTGTCAGTCTATACGAATGTCTGCATTTATAGATAGAAAAAACGCGTATCTAGAGCTATATTGAAGTTATCGCATTCTTATACAGTCAATATGTACCAGCTGACTAAATTACATATGTCGAAATCGGACAACAAATATGGGATATATACGTATGCAATCTTTGAATGAACAACATTGTTCGCTGATGCGGCATGTTAAGAGAATCCTTTTGTAAAATGGCGATTTCGAGCGAATTCAGGGTAAATTCGAAGTTGGGATGGACGACTTATTTGAAAATATATTCGGATGAGTTTTCTTCTAATTGTTCCCAACTGTAGACTAACTTTTGTAGACATTTTGAACTAAGCAATAAGAATACTTATTGAGTGGAAAGCAACATTTGTCATCTGTCTTGTATCAACAACAATGATTCCTATTTGTCATAATTCTAAGAACTAAATTACCTAGTAATCCATACCTCGATTTACGCCCTAGACACGTTCCACGAAACTTGACCCTGTAAGTATTATTAAAAGTATTACAAGCCTTATCTGGGTTTGCATTAAATTCGAAAAAAGTGACCATCGTTGTCCAGGCAGTGTTTGACAGATTCTGAACGAAAAAGGTGCATACCTTAAACTTAGTGTGCGAAACCGGCTTAAACGAGTCAAAGGGCAGATATTTTGTTACTCTAATTTGCAAAACGGCATATGAAGCAGTGAACAGCCACAGGACGACTAGCAGCTGCAAATGGATGCTGGATTCCCGGAAGGAGACAGTCTAAAATTAATAAGGGACAATAAAGACAAGATGAAAATCATCCTACTACATGAGCCACTGACCAATATGCTCGGGTACGTCAGCCAAGTAGTACTAAATTTCCTTGCGATAAAGAAGAAATCGCCGATAATCATTAAGGTGCTAAGGCCACTGGAGGTGACGACGAGAAAAAATTTTTTATGTCTTGTTGGGGGCTCAGAAGTTCCTTGTGTATAAGAATAATAAGAAAAGCAACGAATCATTTAGCTTTGACGACACTTTTTACGAAGCTTTGGTATAAAACAAGATGTGTTTAATTCTTGGAAGGATATCAAGGCAGTTTATCCGAAACTCTACAAATTGTCACTAAAATACTGCCACCTGATCGGAACGACCGTCCCTGAGGAAAGGTTATTTCAAAAGCAGGAGCACCTACAACACTTTCTCGGAACAGGCGTATGTTTGTAACATATGTATGTATGTAATTATGTATTTTATTTCATATTTTTTTCTTGTAATAAAATTAAAAAGTACAATGCAAATTGTCAACTATTCATTTATGGGATATTTTACCCATTTAAATTTTTTTTCGGATTTGTTAATTTTTTTCTATTATCTAGTTTCCTTCGACTTCGAAAAGTTCGACGAGTCGACTATTTTTAAATGCCTCCTCGCAACGCTAAAATAGACCTTGGTCTATTTGTTAAATTTAACTCAAGATGGCTACGATAAGTGGAGCGAAATCATGGAAACGCAAATTCACATTTGAACAGCGAATTCAGCTAAACAATTTTAGAAATAGTCCTCTTATTTTCCTTTCTTAACACGCTCTACTTTGTTAACTTTGATTTTTATTTTGAACAGAGCTTTTGCGCCGGGCGTCGATACATCTTCCTTTTTTTCTTCTATTTTTCTATTGTTGATTTTTGCTATTATAAAAAATTATATTCATGTTTTATTCAATACGTTTATAGTTATTCAGTATAAATGAATAGTCGGCCATAGTTTACCGTCCATTATCGGGTTGGGTGTGTTTTGGCAAGGTCGTTATTTATTAATTATAAGGAACGATTAACATACTTTTCTCAAAGCCTTTGTCGTCGAGAATATTTAAATTTGAAGGTTTAAATTAAAAGTTTCGGATTTTCTGCAGTAATAGTAATACATGAGTCATATATTACTACCTCAGATGAACTTGTAATTCATATATTGTGCAGAAACGCATGACGCATTTAAATTAAATCTTTGTGGGGAAATTGAATCATTTTTATCGAGGATGGATTTGAAATAAATCCTTTTATAGGAATCTGAATAACTTCATGAACCGAAAATTTATTTTAAATTATGTAAAAACCAAAGAAAGATTTGAAATAATTTTGCAGAAACCGAATACGTATAGAATAGCAATTTGTGAAACAGTTATTTTATCTTTTAAGGTCCCAACTAAATTTAAAAATGTATTTACAATTGTGTTAACAGTAAAGAGGAAATAAATAGACTCTAGTCTGCCGAACAGCAGAAATAAAAATAACTTTTAACGAGGATACATTTAAAATAACTCCTTGTCCAGAACTAATTTCTTGACTATCGATCGATCAAGTTTGTTTGGTTATTTTAACTCAATTTTTTAAACTTTATTTAATTTCGCCCTTTTCAATTTCAACCAGCTAATTTAGTTTTCATCTTTCTTTTTGGCTTTCTTCTTTTCTCCACTGCCGGTAATAGACCGTTGCTAGACTAACATTATTTTATAATTTAATAATACTTCGAAAAAAAGAAAAAGTTCTAATATTATTAAAAAAATGTTCAGTGGGTTTATGGTTTCTACCGCATTGTTCGCTGGGTTACTCCCTCTAAGAGCGGCGAAGTTCTTCAATTGGTTGTTCGAGTGGGGTCGGAAAAAGAGAACGATTAAGAGTAAGATGCAATGAAGAGCGGGTTTTTTCAGTGTTGTTTTCTGTATTGAAATCGCAAGGTTTGTACAAACAAGAAAAAGATGAGATACAAAATAAAGAAATGAAACGAACTTTTGGAAAACAAAATTCAATTGCCATCAACTGAAAATAATTAGGAACAAGCAGAAGGAGTAAAACAGCTGATATTATAACGTGGCAAAGGCTTAAAAACCAATTAAAATCAAATAAAAGAAAAGGTATTTGTAGTAATGCAATTTTGTTGCAACTTGCAACGGGACTACAAATACACACACACAAACGTACAGACAAAAATAGGTGAAATCTGCCTACCCACCGAAAAGTGAAAGTGCAGGGATGACTATTGAAAAGGAATGAAAATTTAAATAAACAGAAAGTGAATGAATAATTGAAGTCAAAATATAAATAAAGATATTTACCGGTTTTATTTAATCGGTGGTTGTTTTACCCTTCTCTTTTAACCTGTGAATGTGTGTATGTGACCAAGAAGCTTGAAGTGTGCTATGTGTATCCATGTGTGTCTGTGTTTGTGTGGGTTGCAATTTAATTAAAAAAAAAGTGAGATTTAAAAGGGGTTAACTCTCATCCCTATTCCTTGATTTTATTCACCATTTCTCCAGCTGCTTTTAACAAATCCAGATTCCCGCTCGGCATCATGACCGATAAGTACGATGGCAATGGCGATTTTTCCAACTATTCAGTTGAGGATCAGGATCAGGAGTATAAGCCTCGAAAGACTGGTGGACCACACAATGGCGATAGTGCCGGACATGATCATCATAGTGGTGGCGGGGGAGTTGGCGGCATCGGTGGAGCTGACAGCAATGCTCAAGTAAATGAAAAGGCTAATGAATACATACGGGAATGCATGGCCGAGAGGAATCGCATGGATCGCAAATTTCCCATAGCCGAAAAACTTATTGAGGGCGGTGAGTCATACTTACATATCCTTAACTTATATAGGGATTTAAAATCGATTTTAAACATTACAGAGATTGAAAAAGTCCAGACCACCGGAAAGATACCATCTAGGGACCAAAAATATGCAGATATTTATCGAGAGAAGCCTCTGCGTATATCACAACGTGTCCTAGTGCCCATACGAGAGCATCCGAAATTTAATTTTGTGGGCAAATTGCTTGGTCCGAAGGGAAATTCATTGCGTCGTCTTCAAGAGGAGACACTGTGCAAGATGACCGTGCTAGGTCGGAATTCTATGCGTGATCGCATTAAAGAGGAGGAACTGCGCAGCTCCAAAGATCCCAAATATGCTCATTTAAACAGTGACCTTCATGTGGAGATATCGACAATAGCACCGCCTGCTGAGGCATATGCCCGCATTGCCTATGCCATGGCGGAGCTTAGGAAATATCTAATACCCGATAGCAACGATATCATACGGCAGGAGCAGCTGCGCGAGCTTATGGACAGCACAAGCCTAACCGATAATGAAGGGAAACAAGGCTATAAAAAGGTTCAACATGTTTCAGGCATTGGCGGTGGCGGAGCCGTTAGTGGAATGGGCGGAATCCCAGGAGGAGCTGGTTCAGCAAGTGGTCCTAAAAATGCCACTCATCACAGTTATCGGTGAATTTACAAAATAGACATTATTTGTCCAGACTATACTTATTACTCGATATAATTTTTATTTAGGGGTAATCAACAGACATCGTTTAGTAAAAATGTTCTAGCACCCAAGCAAAAGGTCATGTCTATATTGGAAAAGGCTCGGACTGCTATGGATGAGACATATGGGTGGGTTAATTCTAATCAAATTCTAAGCACTCTTCATATTTCATTTTGATTCACATTGCAGTCGCGGCGGCTACGATGATGGACTGGGCTATGATCCACATCAATCCTATGATGGCTATTCCTATGCAGCAGCTCATAGCCATGGTCCACCCACGGGCATATTGGGTGGTGTCGGCAACATAACTAATACAGGCGGCGGCCTGGGACGTCACTACGAATCAGCCGAATATGATCCAGATTATGGTCGTCGGGAATATTACCAACATTCACCAAACTATACATCTGCCAGCATTGGCTCACAATCGAATCCAAATGGATCAGGCGGTGCCGTTGGTGTTGGCAATGCTTCTGGTCTTAATCCCAATCACAATCGCACCCACGCTAATAGGTGAAACTTGCTGGAGACCAGCAACAATGCCAACGAAGTTCGTGGCCAAACTTACAAATCATACGAAGGCCCCAACTACATTGGCAGCAGCAGCAGCAAGAACATTAATACCAACCACATTCATCAAGCCAATGCCAGTTATAAGGTAAATTAATATCAGAAATTAATAACCACCATTAAGTCGTAATATCTCGATCCCCTTTCTATGATAACTAGATATTACCTGATATTATAAAAAATTTCATTATATTTTTTAAAAAAGAATACTTTTAGTTATCCGAACAATGAAAGTGAAGGAAATGAAAACCAAAGATATAACATCAGATAATTGACATATAAAGTAGGTTCCAATTTACAGAAAATGCGAATTCATGTTGAAAAAATATTACCTTTAAATACTCTAATACTCAAATACTCGAAAAAGATATATATTTTTATTTACATTTTAAACAATCACCGGGAATACTAAAATTTTCGGTGATTAATATAAGTAGGCGTTATTTTCGATTTATTGACTCTATTTTAAAGTGGATTCTATTCAATCAATATTATATCCTCAGTTGATATAATCCTGTCCGTCCGTCCATCCGGATAAAACAAATACACCTAGACCTCGCTTTGCGTCGTTTCGGTTTGCGTTTTTTTCGAAGTTGCGTCGCTGATCAATTAACACTAATTTTCATTGTGCGTCGTTGGATTTCGATGTTGCGTTGCGGAAGAGTCGTTAATCTTTTTTGGAATACTTATTTTTTTCAAAAGGTGGCAGCACTTTTCGTTCTAATTGCGCTATACTATCAAAACTGGGGAATTCCCATTTTGTTGTTTCGTCTCATTTTGCCATTTGCTTGCCCACCTTTTATGTAGTGTATCGCATTTCAATTAGTGAGTTGTGCTTTTTAAAAGAGATCAATAAATTTTTTCGTGTAGTTTCTGATTATAAAAAAGGTAAATAGTTTTCTTTTTTAAAGAAAGCCGACGTACGTCAACAGATACTCAAGCCTCATCCGATTGTGATTAATTCTAATTTGTTTGTCATTATTAGTTAGTTGAATGTATTATTTTGTTTTAACTGAATTAGTTTCTTTTTGTTTTTTATATCTATAACATGAAATAAAATGATATATGATTTTGTTTTCTTTTTTTAAATTATTGCTTTGTTAAACTCAAATACTTAAAAAATGTAAGATATTCGCAACCTTAGAACCTATCCTCGATCTTTATATGGTTTGCTATAGAAAAACTTAATTCAGTTTGCGTCGTTTCGATTTGCGTCGTATTTTTTTGGAACGTATCCCCGACGCAAAGCGAGGTCTAGGTGTATTATAAGGCTTTTGCTTTTTTTTCTTAGTAAATTATCGACAAGTAGGATAAAAACTCTTGGTCGGTTTTCTTGCTCAAGTATACATATATACATACATACATACATACATGTATGTATATATATTACTATATTCGATTATAAATTTTTAATGATTCGATTAAAGAGAGCTAGTAAAAAA
Organism: Drosophila emarginata; assembly: GCA_037075365.1. Taxonomy (NCBI): domain Eukaryota; kingdom Metazoa; phylum Arthropoda; class Insecta; order Diptera; family Drosophilidae; genus Drosophila; species Drosophila emarginata. The sequence continues at coordinate 5,347,109 of JBAMCD010000324.1, forward strand.
ATCGTCAACCAAATATAAAAATATGTCCCCGATCCTAGATGAACTAAATTAAAATAAATTTTAATTATTCTATATATTATCTCTTATTTGTTAAATAGCAAAATCCAAAACATCAACATCCACAACAACAAAAACAAATTCTCCCACCGCAGCAGCTATCAACCACCCACAATTACAATAATAATTGCAAAAACAACAACAACAACAACTCTAATGATATGACCATGACAACATTTTCAATATCTTCGTATACAATCAATCAAATGGATGGGCAAAAGATTAATAACAACAACAGCAGCAACAACAACAATAATAATAACAACAACAACAATCACACTTTAGGCAGTAAAAACAATAATAACATCAACATCAACAACAACACAACTGCTACCGTGCCCAATATGCTATTAGTAAGGTATTAAACAAATCAAAACGAAAAAACAACAATCTCTATATCCTTCATCATCTTTCCTTGCACACACACACACACACACAAACTTCGAATATAAAGGTAGAACCAGATCAAATAGAACAAGAAATGTCATATAAGACCTAATAAGATACTTACACAAACCGCTTATCTAATCTTAGTCACTTTCAAGAAATCATTAATTTTCCGTCAATCCGAAACAAGAATGGCTCCATTTGATTTCGTTTCAAAAATTTCCTATAAGCTTACAGAGTTTTCTTTCAAACCATTTTGCATATATCAAGAAAATATGTATATCAAAAAGAAAAAAAGCTTTAAACTCGGCATATAATATCAGATAAATGAAGATAACCTTAAACAAAGCCTTGAAATTGGCTGATAGTTGTCTAGTTAGTAAAAATTAAATATGATCTATTCATTATAATACAATATAGATTAACTGTAAACATACATATTTATGTGCATTTTCTCTTGAACCTTTCTCTCCAACCAATTCGCATACATTTAAACATATCCACAGCTGACTCATAAACTCTAAATTTGAACAAACAGTTCCGGGTTTGAGCCTGAGTGTTCTTGTGTGTCCCCGTTAGCTTCACTGCGAATAGGGAAGAAAGTGTTGAATAAAGAGACACGGATACCAACACCCGCATACACAAACACACATACATACATATGTACATTCACACTCACTGATTGACATATCTCTTCTAAAACTAACATTCTTTTACAGACCTGCTAATCCTTCGCTTCATATTGGTACTACATTTCCGTTCCTGCCAGTGCAGTTTTTCTGATACAACCAATACGAAAAATTCTAACATCAACAAAAACAACAACAACATCACAAATACTTTACATAGGAAGAGAATAGAGATGGGAAGAATATTTACACATAATAATGTATTATATATACATAGATATTATATATATACATATATACACTCTTATACATATATATACATATTTAATGGAGTGCAAGGATGAGAAAGTTGGAGGAAGCCGGACAGAGCTGGAGATCTACAAAACAAATGAAATCTTTTACTTTGCGTTGGCCCAGGATATGGACAGACGTCCATAACAACAACAACCAATGTGTCAAGAGGATATATAGTCCGATTTTATATCTATATATATATAAATATATATATATTTACACACAAAAACAAAGGAAAACTAAAACATCTTTAAGATATTCTCAAAGAGCCTGAATAATTGAACAACAAATTATTTAAGTCTATACAAAAGACCTTCACAACATACAACAAAACGTTAAAAGCTAAACTCTCGACTTAAAGTTGGGAACAAGATATTTTCAAATATACATAACTATAAAATAAAAAATATTAATAATTATTTAACAAAAAACAAAATAAACAAAGAAAGCAAATATGAAACTACAACTGACATCAAACAGTGGACAAGTTTAAGGTTAAGGATAAATCGAACAGCAGCGAACAGAGGAGGGGTGAAAAGATAGCAAGAAATCTATGAGATTTACTTAAACCAACTATATATATATAATTGGGCACATTTGAAAACATAATTTTATTTATATATGCATATATTGAATGGTAAACATATACAAAATATAATATTTACACGCAAGAACTAAAGAAAATAAATATACTATAATAATATTAGGCTTAATGCTTAATGAGCAACTTAAACAAACTCAACTAAAATAAAGCATACCAATTAAAAATATTTAATTATTCAGACACTTTAAACAAATTCATATTGATATTAAATGAAAAAGGAATAATTCAACAAAAATATATTATAAATACTTAATAAATATTTATATAAAGAATCTAATTATATAAATACACATATATATTTGTATATGTATGAATGTATATGTTTATGCAAAATTTATTCAGCGCAATTGTGAATTAATGCCCAAAATTGTGGATAATGCTGCAAATGATTACTTTAACGAGAAAAGCGTAATAAACAATAACAATTAACTACTAACTACTAAATACTAAATCAACCATACTAACAATAATAATAATACTCAATTCAATGCAGAATCTATAATAAGCATATATGTATGTCTGTACTTACTCAATTTGAAAATAATAATCAATTCGATTCAATATGCCAAAAATATTCGATCCAAAAGTCAAAGAGCTCAAATTAACTTTATATTTGCCCCCCCAAATTGTATCTACCCACTTTATATTTATACTATTTGATCGATATCAAATTTGATTTTTGGGAATCGCTTAGATTGGACGATCGGAAGATATTCTATATAGGGATTTAGTTTTTAAAAGGAGTGCCAAATGTTTTGAATGTTATCTAAAAGATAATTCTCGCCTAATTATATTTAATTTTTATTCTGATGTATCAAGTGAAAGAACTTAGATAACTATAATGTATTTTGTCCAAAAGAAATTGAAATGAACAATTGTTGCATAAAAGGCAAAACTTAAGAAACATTTACTTAAATACCTTGTGAACGTTGAATTGTTGAAAACAATTAATAGCGAGTTTTTAAAACCAAATTACAAAATAATAAAGAAAACATACAACAAAATACACCCAAAATTAATGAATTGAAATTAACTATTATAACTATTAATTATTGTTATAAAACCGAATACACTTTATGAATTATAACAACATAAATTAAAAAAAAAAACAAATATTCAAAACAAAATGTCCCCGCCCTAAACAACAATAAATTCAAAACGAAACCTAAAATAAATAAATCAACTATATATACTTACAAAAAGGAACAACAAATTCAAAGAAGTAAAATATATTGCGATTGAGATATTCTCATTAATTATATTATATGTAAAATTAAATAATAAAATATGATAAAAATAAATGAAGATATTACAAAATGTAATTTGAGCCTTTTTTTCCAAAAATAGCTTATAGATTCTTGATCAGGGAAGACTTGAGACATTTAGGGGGATTGTGGCTTGTATATTGTGCGAACAAGTAATGCTTCCTAATACTTACACTCACAAAGAATCATTTAAACCTTCAGTTTTTATTATTATTTCAACGCTAATTGATTATTTTTCAACACTAATTGATTACTGAATTGATTTTGCTGTCTTACTTTAAGTGATACTGTTCTATATATATTTTTCTATCCAGAAAGTAATCGATATTAAAATGTAGTCTCTATCAACTTTGCTTAATTCCAATTATAAATATATGTATATATACAGAACTTAAATTTTATAAAGAATAACTTCAACAGATTGGCAATCAGTTAAATTTTTAATTATTCAATTTTTAATTCGTATTCAGCTCAACAAAATAATAGCGCACCGATATCGCACTTTTATATTTATAGTGGAAAATTCATAAATAGAATAAATTGACAAATAAAAATCCCATATGATTTATAGTTTTAATAAACTATCTATTTAAAATCTTTTTAAAAACAAACTGTGTCTTAATCATATGTGTACATAAATATACATATTTTAATAGTTTACATTTAACGATAGTTAAATAAAGGCGAAGGAAAAGAACCAAACATAAAAAATTATCAAACTCAAAAAACGATTAATTCAAATCAATTTTGCCATCTGAGGTACTCTAGTATAATTAACTTTAACATAATGCCTAATTACAATGCTTAAACAGAATATTATTTATTGAAAATAAAACATATAAGATCATGTTTTAGAAAATTTGAGATATTAGGACATTGTATATCCTTTTTTTAGTTTTCTCCGTCACATCAATTGCCATGCATAATTTAAAAATGAATTCTGTAAATGACGAATTTTATTATATTTATCCCCTACAAAGCTATAAAAAGAAAACAAGGAAGAGTTCGTCGACTTACCAAGGTCGGGAGGGAGGTCAAAAGTGGTTTAGTTATTGATCATCAAACTCTTTTGACCCATGGACACACATAACTTTATTTACAATAGTTGTTTTGTAATCATCAATAATCAAGCCGTGGACTGAATAATACTCGCTTAGCCTCTCTTAAAAATGTTGCTTTGTTGATATCAAAAAATAATTTCTATAGAAATGGTTTACTCACTGTTGATATAACTATTTTAATAAGAAAATATCAAAGACTTCAAATTGTGCCTTTGTTGATATAAAAAAGTATATTTATAATTCTATGGAAACGATTTACTCACTGTTGATATAACAATTTTTATAAGATAATATCAAAGAAGCTGACTTCGGTCTTACCGAACTACAGTGACTCAAACTTGGGGTACAGTGTACAAAAAAAAATTAGAAAAAATTAAGGAAATGATGGGAGTATTTGTATTTTTTCTGCTGAAGTAAACGGATTACTTAGAAAATTTGTTGTATTAATTTACACCTGTAAATTAAAAGTTTCTGGATGGCAGATATGTATATGCCAAAAGAAGAAAACAAATCTTATCTGCCAAGTTTCAACCATATAGCTTAAAATTCAAAACGTACAAAGAAGTAAATAGATGGACAGTGCTCATGGCTCGTCTGTTGATGCCGATCAAGAATATATATATTTTATGGGGTCAGAAATGCTTATTTCTATGCGTTGCAAACATCTGACCAATTTTATTATGCCCTCTGCAAGACAATACAAACTTGACTTAAATCTAATTTTTGATTTAAAAAAGAAATATCCCCATTAAACTTTCAGTAAATAGATTAACAGAAAATTACGATTATAATTACCTGCGTAAACTCTTATAAGGAAATTAAAAATTCGTTTGTAAAAATATTTATTTTATTTTCTAAATTCTGTGTTTTTATTGCTTTACAATAATTGACTAGAGTAAACAACTTAGTTTATTAACTGGGAGCACAAATCTTCGATTCTTCGAATGAAAATCCCATCAATTCTTAGCCCTCGTTTTGGTTGCAATGAGATCGCTGACTAGAAAGCTTTTATACTCGTATAACGAATAATCGGATGGAGTCCCCATCATTTCACGTTTGGAGTAGACCATCGCTCTGGCCAACCAGCTTGCCCAAGAGCGTCTTGTACAGGACGGATTCGGTTGAGATGCCCTCGCTCTGCAGAAATAGAAGGGTTTCACGAGCGCACATGGCAAAGCCAAGAGCTTCGGCTTGACTTCGCTGCGGGGCAGCGGTTGGGGCAGGTGATGGGGGCTCAAAGATTTCAACCACTTCGGCATTAAGGCGTCCTTCTTGCTCATCGTCTTCGTCCTCTTGACGCTCATCCAAATCATGTTCAAAGGCATCAAGTTCAGATTGCAATTCCATGATCTTTTGCAGGGCTTCAAATAGAATGCTATGGGGATCTGAGGTATCTATGGTTGAGGCAGTTGCATCTGGATCTTCTGCTGGTGGCGTTATGGGTCTCGACTCTGGATGATGGCGCTTTGGCTCCACATTTTCCAGCGCCGGCTGCTGCTGTTGTTGTTCTTGCTGCTCGTCGGCCTGCTGGCTCCACTTGCGTTTCATAATAAGTTTTCCCGACATTACTTCTATTCGCTGGGCTTTGCTTGATCCGCGGCACAACCTCCGTTCACGTGGTGATCGCAATGACTGAATCTGAATGCACCCCAGTTCTGTTTTTGGTTCAGGCGCAGTCGCAGCCGTTCGATAAAAGCAACCCCCATACCAGGATAACAACCACGGGGACAGGAACCAGAGAGATAGTAGCAAGCGGTCGTCCGCATTAGGGGATGTGCCGTGCCGGGGGTTTGAAAAAAAAAAAACAAAAAAAAAAAAATTGTTGCAGCTGTTTGAATTTCGTCTTTCTGCCGGCAGCTGAAGCGGGAAGGCAACAGGATACAACACACTAGCAGGAGCAGGATATTATTGCAACAACCCCTGGCAATCTGCTATCCGTTGCTTCTCTAACTGCAGCCTGTCTTCGTTTACCCTCTGCCATTGCCCTGCCGTCTGTTCCTGTTCCCTTTGCCCCTCACTTTATCGTCCCTTTCCTGCCCTTTTCCCGTTTTGTTGTTGTCTCGTGGCGGCAAGTTAAACCTTCCCAACTTACGTTTGCCCTACACACGGCAATTCCACTGACAGTGTAGGGTATGTGTTGGGTTTCACTGGCCCAGTGAAACATTTGCAGCTGGCACGCTTCAACATTCATCTCTTCGATTTCATTGCTTTTTTCTTTGACCTGCCACTGCCACTGCTGTAGCTAGAGCGCTGTTAAGTGCCACACACCTATGTAAACATGTACATACATATGTATGTATGTTTGCATGTATGTATGTATGTATGTAATTATATTTAGAATTGTATATATATTTGGCAAATTATATTTATTAGCTCTTTTCATTTGCTAGAGTTAGTGGCGACTTAATATCGGAATAGATGTTTTCTAGAGTTAAACGAACTAATAACAGCCAAAGAACAAATGTTTACAAATTATCATTAGCATACGGCCACCATAATAAATCAAAGATAAGCACCGATAACTGAATATTTAGTTATACGCTAGGAAACTTTAACGAATAAATTGAGTCCATATGCGATATCGGCTCTAAGATATAATTTAATAAATAAAAATATATTTGCAAAAAGAGGTAGTCAATCTAAAATTTTAGCTGTTGGACTGTAAATGAAACCAAAGAATTCATGTCAATTTATGTAATAGTGGAAAAGTGGATGAAAAAGTGCAGATTGTCCAAAAGACAGATCACTGCTATGAGTTCTATATTATATAGTTTTTAAATTCAGGTGGTTAAAAATCCAAATTTATGAAATGAAATGTCGTCTCGTCTATTACTAATTATCAGCCGTATATATGTATACTTTATCCAACACAACGCTTAAATAACTAGAAGGACAGACTAGCTTCGACACTAGAAAAGACGTAGAAAACTCTTTTTTGACAAGTTGTATATATAATTTAGCAGAGTTAGTCGGAAATATATACAACTAGTTGGCCTTTTATTTAAAGTCCGTGGCTTGTAAAAGAAATGTTTTTGATGCTTACATTTTTTTCTCTCAATTATTGCTATGTCAGCTATATCACATAGTCGACGGATTCTGCTAAAACCCACAAACACCAAATTTCGTGATATTTAATCAAAAAACAACAAAGTTATTGATATTGATATTAGAACCTATTTTCGAGTGATTGTTCCTTTTGGGGCTATATGGCTCGCAAAAGAGACGGATCCCATTGTACTGATAAAGAACTTATATAGTTGGCGACGGTTCATTCTCTATGTTGCTAATTTCTGACCAAAATTAATATACTCTTTTTGCAATAATATAAAAATCTAGAGAAAGTGTATTATATTAAGTTTTTGCACTAGAACATAATTGGTGTCCGATCTCAATGAAATGCAGTTCAAAGGTGTATCTCTGTTTATGTCTTTACAAACGTTTTTTTGATAAGGGAACAGCAAAAGTGGTGCTCAATAGCAATTGAGTCTAATGCGAGAGATTAGACTAAGTTGGGTCATTATACGTATATGTTTTAGACTAAATCCCTCTAAAAAAGCAGATAAACTTGAGAATTAACAGATACATACATACATATATTTACATAGGTACATATGTATGTCTATAGTAGACTATGAAAACTAAACTGCTTCTCTTAGTAGTAAGCCCAGTAACGACAAGGCTAAACAGAAACCAAGCTACAAATTATTTAGAAATTTTATAAAATCATTAAATTGGTTAGTTAAACACTTCACATGAAACAATTTCGAAACAACAAAAACCAGTTTTGGGAAATATTAAACATCTTTAGATAAATATTTAAATAATTGTATTGAATATTTATATTTTTATTATACATATGTATATATTTATATGTATATGTATATATATATATATATATATATATATATATATATTTACATATATATAAAATATATAATAATACAATATATATATATATATATATATATACATATATAATCTATATATATCTATATATATATATAATATAATCTGTTTAATATATTAAAATACGTATGTATGTATGTATTTTAGATCGCTAATTCTATTAATTAGGGATTATTGGATTAAAATTGTGAGAGCTTTATTTTAGATATAAATATATATGCATATACACGAGTATGTCACATTTACATGTGAAAGAAACGGGATATTGATATATGTATTTCTTTTAATATTTAATTTTAATATGATTTCAGGATCTGCCTGTGGATTGTGTACTTCTTAAGAACCTGTCACCGCATCGAAAATAACAATTACATATATTGTTAGGTCATGGTTACCATAACGCTTTTTTGAACATTGATGGGTTGTTAATTTTTAAAAAATATACAAAATTGTTTTTCATTGGTTATCAACTAGAATAAGTCCAGAAATTGTTTGTTCACAATAATATAGTAATATTATTTAATAAATATTTTCATACATGGGAAAAGAAGTTGAAATGTTTTCAAACGAAATCTGCAAAATGTGCTGAATATAAATATTTCATTTGAGTTATAAAATACATATTCTTAGTCTTACTGAATACTATTCCGTTCTTGTAGTTTTTAAATTGTTAAATGGTCTAGAAGAGAAATTATAAATATGAATTGCTGCAAACATAAGTATATTTTAGTTACATACCAAAAGAACTAAATATGTATATGTATGTATGTATGTATACAATTTTTGCTTTATAGTAATTCAGGGTCTATTGGATATCCATCATGGCAACAAAAGCCAAATATAGTTAGTACATAAATACTATATGTATATGTACTTATGTATATGTACATTTGTATCTATGTTTATGTGTTTGTACTATGTATGTATGTAAATAGCAGCTGTTTAGGCCCATCGAACAGAATTGTCACTTCCCAGCAATGTGGTGAACGAAGAGCAGAATAACAAGTACGAGTATTTATATCATTAAATATATATTGTATTTATTTCTGTATCAACTTTCGTCAATGTAGAAGCAACTAACATATATAAATATTTATACTACATATATGTATATACTGAATGTACTAAAACGAAAATGACTAGAGTAGAGTAGAGCCAGCAGCAGATAATTGAGGTACAATTCATGGTATGTACATTTGGCTTGTGCTTTTGTGATCGCACTTGAAATCGAAATGAATTAACACACGCAAACAGTGATATGTATATACACATACACACACACACTCACACATGAGAGAGTGTGTGTGTTGAGAGCAATTACAATTATATTTATTGTCAATAATAAATTTGAAATCATCTAGCCGGCAACTTCATTCAATTTGGGTTCAGAGAGACCGAGCGAGAGACGAGGAGATAGAGCAGAGAAAGAGCATAAAAAGAACTGTCTTTGTTATCAATTGATTTTGATTTAAATAATTTATGTACATACATACATATGTACATATGTATGTATTTATTAACAAAATTCCTACTATAGTAAATGCCAAAGAGGCCACCAACAAGAACAATCAGGCGAAAATCAAATTCAAAGTCAAAGTATTAAATATGCTATAAAATGGGGCTATAGTATATCGGACTTGCGTGGGAATATGGAGATCTGTTTGTCCAACTGTTTAGTCAATTGAGTACTAATAGCCTGATTCATTTAATCAACAGTACTTTTACACCTGTCCAAATGGGGTATATCACTTTGTAAATATTTCTATCGCGTATTCCAACACTTTTCCAATTTTTCTTGCTCATGCAAAGTTTACGAAAAATATTTGAATCTTTGCAGAACTTTCAGGTATATTAAACATTTTTAGACAAATTATAGAAATTTATGAATATAAATTGTTTAAGCGAATAAAACAGAAATGGTTTACATTTTACATTTTTTTTACTTTGATCTTTTTGATGAACCTAATATACTCTGCTTTAAGCAATACTTATGCAAAGAACAAATATTTACTATCTTTTTTGTACTCGAGTATTAAACATAATTCATGATTATCTTTATATCTCTTTAACAAGTCACTGTTTAACGATAAGTTAGCTGCTCCTGATACGATGACGTTCACCATTTTCAGAGCCAGGGCCGAAAAGCACATTATAATCGGACAAATTTCCGAAACTTATCACAATCAGCAAACTCAGCGAGACTGCAAACCTTACCGTTTATTGTTTTTGTTGTATTTATTTATTTTTGGTCTTAACGGTTTGTTAGCTAGCCACTTCGGGCCAGTTTGCTTGTGGATCGTGTGACGAGAGCATGTAAGTAATAACCGCGTTTCGATTTATATTGTGTGGCAGGTAACACAGAATTTGAGAATGAGCATTTTGTGAGATTTTCGTGAAAGGCAATTAGTAAGACATTAATGTTAAAAATATTTAACTAATGTTCGAATGAAATGGAAAGTAAACGTTTGTTAGCTCAGTTATTTGCATATTCATTATGTTTTTATTTTGTCTTGTATACCCTAGAAACAAGAGTGCATTCGTTATGACCATGAGCTGAATGTGCATTGTCATGTACGTCTGTTTTGATTAATTTCTTTTTTTACCAAATTTATACATTCTTAACTCAAATTTCGTGTGATTTTTCAGTTGTATGTGAAATTTGATTCTATTTGGTAAAGGTATACAAAGTGCGTTACATGCAAAACTAATCCTATTCTCTCTTATTTAGAAATTCAATTAAAATTCACACGCAGGTGAGATTTGATAAGCAATGCGATTAGATTTAGTACTTGCTATTAAATTAAATTATTACTTTTGCGATTTCTTTACTGAGTTTAACTGTTTTCCGTGTTGTTTCAACTGTGTTGTCTGTACACACCTACATACTTACATACATACATACATATGTATGTATATATACAATAGATATGTATTAATTAAAAGAAATATGGCAATATTTGATGGGGTTATATATATGAGTGTATTGCAATTTCCAGTGCCCCATTATGACTACTCTTTGGTTTATTGTATTATTGGGTTTGCCTATTATTGGCAATGTTCGAACCAATCCCATAAATCAACCACGTGCCGATGTGGCCACGGAGTTCATAATCCTGCACAATAATGATATGCATGCCCGGTTCGAGCAGACGAATGTGAATGGCGGCACCTGTTCCCAGGAGGATGCAAATACGGATCAATGCTACGGTGGTTTTGCTCGCGTTGCTTATGAGTAAGTAATTCGGTTTCCATTAAATCATTTACTATCCGTTACCCAATTCGTTCCTTTTTTTAGAGTTCGTCAATATCGCGCCAATGCAACAGCTGGAGGCACTCCTGTATTCTATTTGAACGCTGGTGACACCTACACTGGAACTGCTTGGTTCACTGTTTTTAAGGATAAAATAGCTAGTGCTTTCCTGAACAAGCTCCAACCGGATGCAATTGTATGATTCAGATTATTAGATAGTACGATATATGTTAACGGATTTGTTATATTTCAGTCTCTTGGAAATCATGAGTTCGACAAGAATGTCGAAGGTCTATTACCTTTCCTCAACGATGTTGAATTCCCTGTATTGGCCTGTAACCTGAATTTGACCAATGAACCGGAACTGGCAGCCGCCAAACAATTGGCAAATTCAACTATTCTACAAACGAACGGTGTTAAAATCGGTGTCATTGGCTATCTAACACCCGACACCAAATGGTTGTCCTTTAAAAATGATGTGGAATACAATGAGGAAATCGAATCCATTAAGTAAGTATTGGAACTTTAAATTAGATAGTTTTCAAATATGTTTCCGTTTATATTATTTAGTGCCGAGGCGGAAAAGCTCAAAGCCCAGGGCATTAACATTATCATTGCTTTGGGTCATTCGGGTTATCAGAAGGATCAGGAAATTGCTAAAAATTGTCCTGAAGTTGACATTGTCATAGGTGGACATTCGCATACATTCCTAGATGCTAGCCAACCTGTCGCCAATCAATCTGACACTAATCCTGAGGCAGTACGTGGTCCCTATCCCACCACAGTGCAACAGCCTAGTGGTAAAAAGGTGCCCGTCGTTCAGGCCTACGCTTATACGAAGTATTTGGGAAAAATCCATGTGCAGGTAAGAAATAGGATTATCAATTTGAATGAATGTTTAATAAAGTCAATGTAACTTTCTATTTCTAGTTCGATGCCGAGGGCAATCTGATTGAGTTCGATGGGGCTCCAATACTGTTAAATGCCTCCGTTGCCCAGGAACAGGATCTTCTAGATCTTCTTGAGGTCTATCGACCTAATGTGACCGAATTGGAGCAACAGATTCTTGGCTATACCAAAGTTAGTCTCGAGGGTGGCAACATTTGTCGCCTAAGGGAATGCAATTTAGGTAATATGTTGACCGATGCCATGGTCTACGCTCGTGTGATAGAAAATGCTGGAGGCGATTATTGGACTGATGCTTCTATTGCCTTACTTCAAGGCGGAGGTGGGTTCAACAGGCTAAATTTGGTTCACCTAATTGATTCACCGTTCCCTTCCTTTTCTAGGCATACGCGCCTCCATTGATAAAGATGCCGATGGTAATATTACAGGAAGTGATATATTGACAGTGCTTCCATTTGAGAATCCCCTTTATGTCATACGAATTACGGGTCTAACTTTGAGAAAAGCTTTGGAACATTCGGCCACAATAAGAACGTATGATTCCAATGGAGGCTTCCTGCAAATGTCTGGTCTACGCGTTGAATACAACTACAACAAGCCACAGGGAGAGCGTGTGGTATCAGCTCAGGCTTTATGTGCGGCATGCAGCGTTCCCTTTTATAGCAATCTGAATGACACAGAACATTATGGGGTGATTGTGCCGCAGTTCATTTTGGAAGGTGGTGACGGATATACCCTGACTGAAGATAACCACGAACTTTTGGATAAACTTGATAGAAATGATTTAGGTGCAACTACTGCATATCTTGAGAATCGCCATTATGTCTATCCCGAAATGGAAGGTCGAATTGTCATTGTTGAGAAAGTTGACACCGGTTCAGGGTCAATTCAATGGGCGTCAATCACTCTGATTTTGGTGTCTATGGTAGTCACAAGATTCTTTAACTAATATATGTACATTTTAAACAGAAAATTTAAATTCAATATATACATGAATATATTTTCTTACAAATAAATTTATCCAATTTAATTGATTAGCGATAAACAATAGTTTACATTCATTTCTTTGCAAATACAAATAATTTTTGCTATTCCAATATTGAACTATCTGAAGTAAAATAATATATTATTATATACACCTAATTGTATATGTATATTATTTTGTGTAGATAAAATTCCCTTGACCATAACTTGGTAGCTCTTTTTAAATACCCGGCCATAAAATTACTTGTATTCAATTTTATGGTACCAGGAGGAAAGCAATTCTTACCAAAAAAAATTTTTATTAAATTTGGCTGTTATGAAATGTAATAAAATTTTTACGATTGTTTTCCCAAAATGTATTTCATCCTTGGGACGCTAATTCCAAGAATATTTCTATGTTTAAGGGAATATACAGACATATTTACAAATGTAATAACCTTAATGGACGATTCGTTAGCCAGCAATGATTTTCGTGGAAGCTACGCAAGTATCGGATCATTTGGAAACCCTTGCAAAAAGCGTTTATTTCTATTAGGCAGAATTTTCAATACATTAAGTAACTCAGTCTGCACAATTATATTTTTCCAACTAATATTTAATATCATTATTAGTTCAAATGGATAATATTAGGGCTTGATCTATAATGAATCATCTGGTCAACATATTCAAGCCACTGAACGGAAAGAATTATTTTTTGCTGCAATTTGACTTAAATCAGATTTAGTTTCTTCAAAAATTTCAGAGCTTATTTATTCTGAAACTGGATATAAGAAAACAATCACGCACGATGACGAATTTTCAAAAATAAATTCGAATTAAGTTTTTATCGAATTTCAAAGTCAAAGCGAGAAATATTCCAAAGCCATACGTATAGTAAGCCCCAAGTCTTTCACACAAATACGTACATAAGCTTTGAGATAAGGCAGACTTCCGCTTCTTTTGACTACGTAAGAGTTTAACGTAATCTTGTGACGTATAAATAAACCAACAGCAATTTGCTATCGACAGGAGCAGACAGAGTTAGACTCCAAGTCAGTTTGAGTATCGACATCAAGGAAAACGGTTGTATTAATTAACTAATCGCTTGGGTGACACATTAAGTATGTATAATTCGGTTTACTAGGCAAAATATGAACATAAAGCGGCATAGAGTTCATTTCTAATAGATTAATTTCTCAAATTAAGTAATCTTTATAGCTGACTTACCACAGAAATATTCAAATATGTTTTGAATTGAGCCGGGTAAATGTCCAATGAAAGAGAATTTGTCCACCATAGGCCAGGGACTGAAAATAATTGTTATTTTCAAAATTTTCTTTCAAAAAATCATCAGTACAATGACTTTTATTTAAAAGAAAAATATTTTTTACTGTAATTATTGATTTTCAAAATATTTGTCATGATTATTTTTGATTTCATTTCATGATCACAAAATTATTTTTAATTTATTTCGTCAAAAACATAAAACTTTAAGATGATTTATATTCTTTTATTAAGAATAACAGTTATGATACGAGTAAAAAATCAAATCAAAAATAAAAGTCAATCAAGAGAAATACTTTAAAAAGCAATAATAATAATTATTTTTGAATTAAATGAATGTAACACTATAAAACTTACAAAGTCTGTTTAAGAGATATTTTGCTGTATAACAGTTTTATAGAGCTTTGCATTTCCAATAAGTGCACTCTTTATGCTATACTTATCCTATGCTACTTTAGTTTTGTATTATCTATATATAGATAAATTGATAAGTTACATCATACTGTGCGCAATTTTGCTTGATTCCAGCTTCATTTTTTTTATAATTTTTGTACTTCATTTGTATATCCTCAGTACTATAAAGATGTTCTTGCTCATTGGAGCACTTCTCCTGGCTGGCATTATTAAAGCCAATCCCCTGCACAATCCCAATGCCAAGCCCAATGTGGCCACAGAGTTTATAATCTTGCATAATAATGATATGCATGCCCGGTTCGAGCAAACGAATGTGAATAGCGGTATTTGCACTCCAGAGGATGCCAGATCGAATAAATGTTATGGTGGCTTCGCTCGAGTGGCCTATGAGTGCGTAAATCCAATTATACATACATATGTAAACGGTTCTAATCGGCATTTACTATTTTCAGAGTTGCCAAATATCGTGACGAAGCTCAAAGAGGAGGAACGCCTGTATTCTATTTGAATGCCGGTGACACCTATGCTGGAACGGTTTGGTTTAGCATCTTTAAAGATAAGATAACCAGTGCTTTTCTCAATAAACTAAAACCAGATGCCATTGTAAGACAGATTTTAGAAGCGAGCAGTAGAGACATATGATTAATTATTCTGATTTTTATTAATTTTAAGTCGCTGGGCAATCATGAGTTTGACGAGCAAGTCAAGGGCCTTATCCCTTTTCTTAATGAGGTCACCTTCCCAGTTTTGGCTTGTAATTTGGATATGCGAAATGTTCCCGAATTGACGGCAACTAAACATTTGGCCAATTCAACAATTTTGGAAACAAATGGTACAAAAATCGGTGTAATTGGTTATCTCACACCTGACACAAAGACATTGACTTTGCATTGTGAGGTGGATTTCTTTGAGGAAATAGTGTCTATTAAGTGAGTAAATTCCTCTATACATGTATTCAAATATATTTATTGAATTTTTATTATTTCTAGTGCCGAGGCCAAGAAGCTGAAGGAACAAGGAATCAATATTATTATAGCCTTGGGTCATTCGGGTTATAAAAAAGATCAGGAAATTGCTAAAAACTGCCCCGATGTTGATATAGTCATAGGCGGTCATACAAATACATTCCTCTACAATGGTACCAAACCCGACGCGGAGACAATTGAAGGTCCCTATCCCACCTTGATCAGACAGAAGGGTGGCAAGCAGGTGCCAGTTGTACAGGCTTATGCCTATACCAAATATTTGGGCAAACTTCATGTGCAGGTAGGTGATAATTGGATTTTACAACTGCAACGGATATACAATGGACTTCCTTTTACACCGTCAAGTTTGATGCCGAAGGCAATCTCATTGAATTCGATGGTTTACCCATTTTATTGGATGGCACAGTAGGACAGACTCAGGATGTGTTGGATCTTCTTGAAGTTTACAGGGAAAATGTAACAGCATTGGAAAAGTCAGTTGTGGGCCATACCAGAGTGTTGCTTGATGGACGCCGAGAGATTTGTCGAGCGAAGGAATGCAATATGGGAAATTTAATTACGGATGCTCTGGTGTTCAGTCGAGTGCTGGATGATCAGGGTGGTGTTTATTGGACGGATGCTGCAATAGCTCTTCTCCAGGGTGGAGGTGTGTTCATACGAACTTCATAACTTTGAACTGGCTTTCAATTCAATTATTCAATTATTCTCAGGCATTCGCAGCTCCATTGCAAGGGAATCGGATGGAACTATTACCGAAAATAATCTCCTTGCGGTTTTGCCTTATGGAAATATATTCTACGTGATTAGAATTACGGGCAAGACTATTCGTAATTCCTTGGAACATTCTGCTGCTGTGCGATCAACAGATTTCGATGGAGGTTTTCTTCAAGTGTCTGGCATTCATGTGGTCTATAATCAAAAGAAGCCAGAAGGACAGCGTGTTGTATCCGTGGAAGTCCGATGTGCCGCTTGTCTAGTTCCAGAGTACAAGCCCCTCATTGATAATGAAATGTATAACGTGATTGTATCTGAATTCGTCTTTCATGGCGGTGGTGGATATACCTTTAATGAAACAAAGTCAGCGGAGACATTCCTGCCCATACGTTTGCAGTTGAATGATCGAGGCATTGTTGCTCAATATTTAAAGAAACGTGATAACGTATATCCGGGGATCGAAGGACGTATTCTATTCCAGGAATCATCTTTGGCTAATAGGCTCCTCAGTTCATTTGTATTGCTGACCCTCTCACTTGGAGCCATGAGAACCTTTGGTTAAACTATACTAAGAGTGTGGTATAATTTTAGGCTGGAAAACCCAAAAAAATGGGTTATTCTATTCTCTTTAATTTAAATCGAAGTTTTTGTTCTAACACTTGCCGATTTCCAAATGCAAAAAAACTATTCGCCAAAGAAATATAAATATTAAGGAAGATAACTTGTATACCCTTTCAGTTTTAGACTAATAAATTCAAATTGTTTTTAGAACACTGTAATTCTCTAATTCTTTTTGTTCGGCATTTATTTGTGAACAAAATTCTCATAGCATGCAGCAACTGCGAAGGCATGCTATCTCTTTCACTCTTGACAGCCCATTTTGCACAAAATTGAAATACCTACATATATTTCCGATAATTATTGTCAGATTTCGGTCAACTGGTCCATATTGGCCATATTATTGAGTGTACCAAATAAGAATGCGATATCTTCAATACAGCTCTAGTTATACGTTTTTTCCCAATTGCGGGGGCGGAAGTGTGCGTGGCAAAAATTTGAAACAAACTTGACCTGCCTAGACAATAGACGGATGTTAATACCAAATTTGGTTGCTCTAGCTCTTATAGTCTCTGAGATCTCGGTGTTCATACGGACGGACGGAGAGACGGACATGGCTCAACCGACTCGGCTATTGATACTGATCATGAATATATACTTTATGGGGTCGGAAAATTCTCTTTCTGCCTGTTACATACATTTTAGCTACTTTAATATACCCTCGTACCCTATAGATACAACTTCTCCTTTTATTGGGGATACTTCTTCTCTCAGGACATCACTTTTTAGTCTCGAGAATCTGAAAATAAAATTAAGAAACTTCGTTGCTCGTGTCGCAATACATTCCTAGTTACGTTCCTAATTAAGTGTCCCACAAGGTTTGAAGAACAGCATTTCAGTTGAGGTTCCAGTTTTTCTTTTGAATCCACATTCTGTATTTATATTCCGGACTAAGAATGCAACTATTATGGCTTCGGTGTCGTCTAGGAAATTGTTGTTATGTTTGCAACGCATAGAAGGAAGTGTCTCCGACTATATAAAGTATATATAGTCTTGATTAGCTGAGTTGATATAGCCTTGCCCGTCTGTCTGGATCAATGCAACCTCCTCCGAGACCCATAGGAATAATCGGTCAAGAATTAGGTGTAACATTAATAACTGTGTTGTTTTTGAATCGAACGTTACGAAATTTGGTACATATATGACAATTTGATATTAATAGAAAATATCTATTCAGTTTCAGCAGAACCGGTTTTATATTTTGTTTAATTAGATTTGGTGAGTTTTATATACTTCCAAACTATTCTACCAAATTATATACATACAAATCAAAAAGTCAATTTGGAAGGGTATACGAACTTTGATTCGGCCGAAGTTAGCCCATCCTTCTCAGATATGCCACTGCATACGGCTGTGCAGCCAATTCGAAATGCCATCAGAACGTTGTTTAATGAATTTAAGTAATCGGGTCCAGTAAGCATTAAGTCGTTAAGTGATTTTCCAGGACTTTTAGCGGCAGCGTCCCAACCCAATATTTTTCTAATCGGCTTATTAGGATTCAAAACAATAAAAATGGTGATATAGCTTTCTGGCAAAGGAGCGTTCCTATCTTTCTAAGCCAGGCCAACCTCGTAATCGGCATTACGTTTTTTGCATGTGTCTAAAGGTTTGTCTTAAAAATTTGTCAAGTCAACTAATCAAACCTAAATATTATGCGTCCTATTGCAGATATAGCATATCGTCGAACGATTCTGCAAAAACTTAATAGATATATTTCTATATGTACAAACTATATTTTGATGTACAACTACATACATATGTATGTATATTTTCGATCGATGGGAGCTATGACATTCCAATTCTGATAAAGCATAGCAAATGGGGTTTTCCAAGAATATTCCTATGTTTAAGGGAATATACAGGGAAACATATTTACATATGTATGTACACTCATATGTATACACACATAATAATGTACATACATATATCTAGTTTCATATTTAATAATCTTTATGGACTATTTGGAATGAGCACAGATTATTTATAGATAGCATCATTAGCATATCATTTTGCATTATCTGGGCAATAAGAAGACAATGATTTTTGTGGAAGCTATGCAGTTATGGGATCCTTTGGAAACCCTTGCAAAAAGCGTTCAAAAATTTTAATACATTAAGTAACTAAAGCACATAAAGTCTTTGTTCTTAGTATGCATAAGCTTTGAGCGTCTGTGACATGAGACAGCCTCCCGCTTTATTTTTGACTACGTAACAGTTTAACGTAATATTGTGACATACTAAGAGATTCAAAAAAACGCAGAGAGAGGGAGAGATATTTAGAAAGAGAGCAAAAGAGGCAAAGAAAAAAGGCAAAGAGAGTTTGAATGGCAACCACTTGCCGCTCACCTGTTGTGTGGGTGCCAAGCCAAATTCAATTAGATGTGAACTGATCGAGATCTTCGTGGCATTGCCGCCAGCAGTGGCAAAAAAAAAAAAAAAAACAACCGCAAAAACACCAACAACCATTAAATGCCGACAAGAGCAAGCAGTTCAATCAGCAACAACTTGAACAGCAGCAGCAACAGAGTGAGAGTCCAAGTCAGTTTGAGTATCGACATCGATGAAAACGGTTGTATTAACAAGTCGCTTCAGTGACACATTAAGTACGTATAATTCGGTTTACTTGGCAAAATATGAACATAAAACGGCATAGAGTTTATTTCACGTATATTAATTAAGTAATGTTTATAGATAATTTGCAAATCATCATCTAAAGTTAAACACATACCATATAAAAAAATAACATTTATCATAACTAATGGTCATGAACAATCGCAGTATTGTCGGTTTCCGATGTTGGAAAAATCAAATAAATAATAAATAAGAGTAAAATACATAGAACGAAAATTATTTTCAATAATTTTTACTTAAGTGACCTATTTGTGCATGCCTTTCCACCACGTTCCAAAATTTATCAATACAATTTTTATATATAAATACGAGATCGACTTGGATCACTTGGAGTTGAATTCGAATTTATATTTATTTGGTTTGACTTTTCATATACATACATATGTATGTAATCGATTGTGAAATAGAATGATGTTCATTTTTGAATGCAGTTTCTAAATATAAAATAATACACCGAATTGGAGTCGAATTACTGATACCGAATTTATATTTCTTTCGATTAAATATATATATAATATATATTCAATTGCCATAAACTGTACATGCACCTGTCTCTACATATAAACTTTAAAGCTGAAACAATACGAATTGTGTTTACATTTCAAAACAATGAAATTCTTTTCTATAATTTATGGTCTCGCACCAGTTATTTACTTAGCAAAAACTCTTGTTTTAATACTGATGGTAGAGGGCTCTTTTGGATGCCATAAACAAATGCAATATTAATTTATTTTTAACCAGACAGAGAGCACGGACTTCATCCATAGCTATTTTTTAGTTTCTGTTTTATTATACATACTACTTACCTCACCGACCGTAAAGTTTTTGCACCGACTGTGACATCATAGGATTTGGAAAAAGAAAATTATTTTAAAGTATTGTAATTAGAAAATTTACGATGTCAAAAGTAGAGGGAAGTTTAATTTTTTTATTAAAGGTTTTTTGGAATATTTTTATATATATGTGTGTATGTATATTTTTATTTAGTGGAGGGTATTTAAAAACCGCTTAGCCGATTAAATGTACTGGTTTTTCTTTTAGCTTTTTTGTTGGTGTTTTATTTCCATTTTTATTTTTCTCGAGTCATTGGCACTACTGACTAACGTATAATTTGTGCAAAAAATGATTGTGTAAACAAAAAATTAAATTAGATTTTAAATGGATACGATATTAACAACTTGTTCGTTTTTTACTTTGTTTGACAATTTTGCTGATGTTGTTTTGTTGTCGTCATTGTTGTCTCAGATAAGTATTTATATATACATTTTTCAAATCTCTATCACCCACGTGTATGAAACCAACTTCCATTGTAGACATGAAGTAAACAAACATGCATATAATAAAATGAAACAATCAAGTCGTTCCCGCCGACATTGACTATACCCTATACTAAATAGAGGTACTAAGCAAAGTTAAAATTCCTGTAATATGCAGCAACAGCAAACGCATGCCATCTCGCCCACCCTTATTCAGTAAAAATACATGTATCTCCGATATTTATAGTCCGGTTTTGACAGAAGACTGCGTTACATTTAGTACAGATCTAATGTAAGTGGGCGTGGCAGAAATTTGAAACAAACTCGATCTGTGTAGACACTAGACGGATGTTATAGTCACAGAAAACTACATGTTCATACGGACGGACGGAGAGTCGGACATGGCTCAATCGACTCGGCTATTGATACTGATGAAGAATATATATACATACATATGTACCTTATGGGATCGGAAAATTCTCCTTCCGCCTGTTACATACATTTTAGCGACTTTAATATACCCTTTTACAGGGTATAATATTAATTTGAAAGTCTGTTTAAGAGATATTTTGCTGTATAACAGTTTTATAGAGCTTTGCATTTCCAATAAGTGCACTCTTTATGCTATACTTATCCTATGCTACTTTAGTTTTGTATTATCTCTATATAGATAAATTGATAAGTTACATCATACTGTGCGCAATTTTGCTTGATTCCAGCTTCATTTTTTTTATAATTTTTGTACTTCATTTGTATATCCTCAGTACTATAAAGATGTTCTTGCTCATTGGAGCACTTCTCCTACCTGGCATTATTAAAGCCAATCCCCTGCACAATCCCAATGCCAAGCCCAATGTGGCCACAGAGTTTATAATCTTGCATAATAATGATATGCATGCCCGGTTCGAGCAAACGAATGTGAATAGCGGTATTTGCACTCCAGAGGATGCCAGATCGAATAAATGTTATGGTGGCTTCGCTCGAGTGGCCTATGAGTGCGTAAATCCAATTATACATACATATGTAAACGGTTCTAATCGGCATTTACTATTTTCAGAGTTGCCAAATATCGTGGCGAAGCTCAAAGAGGAGGAACGCCTGTATTCTATTTGAATGCCGGTGACACCTATGCTGGAACGGCTTGGTTTAGCATCTTTAAAGATAAGATAACCAGTGCTTTTCTCAATAAACTAAAACCAGATGCCATTGTAAGACAGATTTTAGAAGCGAGCAGTAGAGACATATGATTAATTATTCTGATTTTTATTAATTTTAAGTCGCTGGGCAATCATGAGTTTGACGAGCAAGTCAAGGGCCTTATCCCTTTTCTTAATGAGGTCACCTTCCCAGTTTTGGCTTGTAATTTGGATATGCGAAATGTTCCCGAATTGACGGCAACTAAACATTTGGCCAATTCAACAATTTTGGAAACAAATGGTACAAAAATCGGTGTAATTGGTTATCTCACACCTGACACAAAGACATTGACTTTGCATTGTGAGGTGGATTTCTTTGAGGAAATAGTGTCTATTAAGTGAGTAAATTCCTCTATACATGTATTCAAATATATTTATTGAATTTTTATTATTTCTAGTGCCGAGGCCAAGAAGCTGAAGGAACAAGGAATCAATATTATTATAGCCTTGGGTCATTCGGGTTATAAAAAAGATCAGGAAATTGCTAAAAACTGCCCCGATGTTGATATAGTCATAGGCGGTCATACAAATACATTCCTCTACAATGGTACCAAACCCGACGCGGAGACAATTGAAGGTCCCTATCCCACCTTGATCAGACAGAAGGGTGGCAAGCAGGTGCCAGTTGTACAGGCTTATGCCTATACCAAATATTTGGGCAAACTTCATGTGCAGGTAGGTGATAATTGGATTTTACAACTGCAACGGATATACAATGGACTTCCTTTTACACCGTCAAGTTTGATGCCGAAGGCAATCTCATTGAATTCGATGGTTTACCCATTTTATTGGATGGCACAGTAGGACAGACTCAGGATGTGTTGGATCTTCTTGAAGTTTACAGGGAAAATGTAACAGCATTGGAAAAGTCAGTTGTGGGCCATACCAGAGTGTTGCTTGATGGACGGAAAGAGATTTGTCGTGCGAAGGAATGCAATATGGGAAATTTAATTACGGATGCTCTGGTGTTCAGTCGAGTGCTGGATGATCAGGGTGGTGTTTATTGGACGGATGCTGCAATAGCTCTTCTCCAGGGTGGAGGTGTGTTCATACGAACTTCATAACTTTGAACTGGCTTTCAATTCAATTATTCAATTATTCTCAGGCATTCGCAGCTCCATTGCAAGGAAATCGGATGGAGTTATTACCGAGAACGATCTAGTTACGCTTTTGCCTTGGGGAAATTTAATCTACGTGATTAGAATTACGGGCAAGACTATTCGTAATTCTTTGGAACATTCTGCAGCTGTGCGATCAACAGATTCTGATGGAGGTTTTCTTCAAGTGTCTGGCATTCATGTGGTCTATAATCAGAAGAAGCCAGAAGGACAGCGTGTTGTATCCGTGGAAGTCCGATGTGCCGCTTGTCTAGTTCCAGAGTACAAGCCCCTCATTGATAATGAAATGTATAACGTGATTGTATCTGAATTTATCTTTCATGGCGGTGATGGACACAACTTTAATGAAACAAAGTCAACGGAGACATTCCTGCCCATACGTTTGCAGTTGAATGATCGAGGCATTGTTGCTCAATATTTAAAGAAACGTGATAACGTATATCCGGAGATCGAAGGACGTATTCTATTCCAGGAATCATCTTTGGCTAATAGGCTCCTCAGTTCATTTGTGTTGCTGACCCTCTCACTTGGAGCCATGAGAACCTTTGGTTAAGACATCTTTCATTCTTCATTTGATTCTTAAACTATACTAAGAGTGTGGTATAATTTTAGGCTGGAAAACCCAAGAAGTATGCTTCAATTGGTTAAGATTCTCTTTAATTTAAATCATAGTTTCTGTTCTAACACTTTCAAATTTCCAAATGCAAAAAAATTATACGCCAAAGAAATATAAAAGAGAACAAGCGTTTCTTTACGGTCTCTATTTTCTACGACAACTTAAAATGATTTGCTTATGGGTAATTCTTCTGTGGTTATGTTTCGATCAATGTCTTGGAGTTAAGTTTTCGATTATCCACAATAATGATATGCTTTCCCGCTACGATCCCGTTTCTGAAAGCTACGGTACTTGTAAAAATAACGATGATGATAGCGGTATTTGCTTTGGCGGCTTTGCTCGTGTGGCCACTTAGTAAGTTCCTTTGCCGTGTTCTGAGGTATGATCATAATTTGCCTATACGTACGCCCATTTTATATAGTATTAACCAGGCCAGGTCTAACGGTTCGGTTTTATATTTAAATGCTGGTAACACTTTTCAAGGTACATCTTGGTTTAAGGTATACAAGGGTAGAATGGTAGCGGAAATGCTAAATATGTTAAAACCAGACGCTGTGGTAAGTACTGTTACTGTTTGTATATATAATTCTATATATATAAATTTGATTAATATACTATATACAGTGTCTGGGCAATCATGAGTTTGATGACGGTATCGATGGACTTTTGCCATTTCTCGATAATCTGACTGCCCCAGTTGTTTGTTGTAATTTGGATTTCGGAAAAGAACCAAGGCTAAAACAGCATAAGAAGATAAGATCGTCAATAGTTCTCAACAGGTTTGACACAAAAATTGGCATTGTGGGGTATCTGACGCTGAATACCAAACAAATGTCCCAGAAAAATGATGTGGAATATCACAAGGAGATTGAAGCGATCAAGTAAGACACATATATTGCGTTTAGATAGTCCTCTGATCTATCTTACAAATGACTTACTTTAGTAACGAAACCCGTGAACTTGCGAAACAAGGTGTCAATATTATTATTGCATTAGGTCATTCGGGTTATTCTATGGATCAGGAGATAGCCATCAATTGTCCGGATGTGGATGTTGTTGTGGGTGGGCATTCTCGCACGTTTCTTTTTACTGGTGCACCGCCAGAAAAGGAGAAACCGGACGGGCCGTATCCCACAATAGTGACAAAAAGTACAGGTATTCAAGTGCCGGTGGTGCAGGCCTTCGCCTATACTAAATATATTGGGAAAATAGATTTAGAGGTAGCTTATCCCGTGCTAGATTTAATGTTTTTATGTACTTACGTTTAAATCTTTCTGTAGTTTGATGATCAGGGAATTTTGGTAAACTTCCAAGGAACGCCAATTTTACTGGACAAAAGAATACATAAGCAAACTGATGTAACAACATTTCTAGATAACAGACGAGAGGCAATCAATGCCATGGAAAATAATGTTGTTGGTACCACATTAGTGTATCTAAATGGCGAAAGTGATAGTTGCCGCAAGGAGGAATGCAATCTTGGCAACCTTATAGCCGATAGTTTTGTCTATGCCCGCGCCTTCCAGAACGCAGGAAAAGAAAGTTGGACAGATGCGTCCATAGCCATCATGAATGCTGGTGGAATTCGAGCATCAATTGATCCCGGGGATACTGGCGTTGTGACAAGTGGAGATATTACCACGATTTTGCCATTTCGTAACGAACTCTATTATACACAGATTAAAGGCAAACAACTCATGGAGATCTTTGAGTATTCAGCGAAACTTCGTAACAAGGACCTCGATGGTGGCTTCCTTCAAGTTTCAGGGATTCGGGTAAATTTTAACTTCAATCGGCCAAGGGGCAAACGTATCACTTCAATGTTAGCCCTTTGTACCACTTGCAAAGTTCCTTTTTTCGAACGTGTCGAAAGAGACAACATTTACCGGGTAATTTTGACCAATTTTTTGCTTTCCGGTGGCGACGGCCATAAACTGAAGGATCCTGATAAGCCAGCTTATGGACCGCTTAAACTAAACGATAGCGCAGCGGTGATGATGTACCTTCAACACCACAAAATAGTCTATCCTATGCTTGAGAAACGTATTGGAAATGTCGAGAAAAGGCATACTTCTTCATTCGCCACTCGAACTTGTGGGGGAATTCAATTAATAGTTTTCGTTTTATTTTTATATTGTACATTTTTACATTGTACCAAGTTTATATTTCCACTAACAAATTTGTAGATTGCTGAACCGTTTGCTTGCAATAACAATTCCGAATCGGTTAACAGTAAACTATATACCCATATATTAAGAACGATCTCGGATGTTCATCTAAAAACCATTAGCGTCTCGTGGACTTTGAAAGTTGTCTCTGACCTTCATTAGGTTTATAAATAATTTCAGCTGCACTATGTAATCATCATCTTAACATGGCTGTCTCTTACCTTAATTTTCCTATTTCTTTTTATTTGACTGCCAAATTAATGTGGCCTTTTCTCTCTGTCTTCTGTTAGTGTTAAGCACTATTAAATTCTACATAGTTAGGCATTCACAAGAAGCCCAGAGGCATAGTCTAAGCTGGAAAAAAAATCATTGACACCAACTTCAATACAGTGGCGTCTGCAAAGAGGAGGGTCACAAAACTTATACATTTTCTTACCACATTAATCAAACATTAAGTAACGTCAACTGAATTTATGGTTGACTTGGCTTTTATGCCTTTTACAAATTTTTGTGAACGTTTCTATTTTAATTAGTTGTATTTTCTATATGAAATGGTTAGAATATATATTGGTAAATGTAGACCATAAGTATATATGTACACTCCTCATCACTTGAATAGAACACAGCGTAAGTGAATTATTTAAATTAAATATCATTTAATTGTTAGAAGTCAGATTTAGTTTTAACGTAAACATAACATTACCAAGGAATAAATTTTGTAATTTAAAAGTAAAAAAGTAGAAGGCTAATTTCGGCCGTGCCGAAGTTCGAATACCCTTGCAAACTGTATTTTTTATTTATATACAATTTGGCATAATCTTTAGGAAGTATACATACAAATTAAACGTCCGTAGATTGAAAAATTGTTTCATACAAAAATTTTTTTTGGGTCGATTGTTCCTATGACAGCTATAAATGACCGATTTTGCTAAAACTTAATAGATATATTTCAAATTGGCAAATACCGAATTTCATGACAATTGCTTCAAAAACACCCAATTTATTGATCAAAAACTATATTTATGACTGATTGTACCTATTGGAGCTATATGATGTAGTCAACCGATTCTGATAAAATTTGGTATTAGATATGTTGAGCAGTATATAAAACTCATAAACACCAAATTTTCACATTTGACTGAAAAACAACAGAGTTATTGATGTTAAACCTTATTCTTGACCGATCGTTCCTATGGGAGCTATATGATATAGTAACCCGATCGGCATGATTTCGAGATATACTATAATGCCTGTGCACAGGGTACCCTTTTCAGGTGACATATATAGTACACTATTTATATTGAATTTAGAAAATTCTCAAGTTTATTAATCTGAGTAATAATTAATATACCAATATTTTCTTATTATAACACATATATAATATACAATGTTTTGTACAGTGGGATAATTCGGTAGCCATTTAAAACTTAGCTAGGTTATTTTGGAAGGTTAATTCTATTTAATATAAAAAATATAGCAATAATAAACTATTACTAACGAGTAATAGTAAACTAAACGTAGTTTTCGACTATGGAGAATGTGTTTTTTAAAAACAAAGGTATATTTTGGATCAGGAGATTGGTCTGAGATAAAGTTAAAAAACAATTTTTCCGATCCAGTAAAAAGCATTTCAGCGAGTTCATTAAATTCTTGAAATTGATATTGTATTTATATTTAATGTTATTCGCTTGATGTTGTTTGAGTTGGTGCAATTAATTTCCCTGTTGGTAAACTACGCCCATGTATCGACCTCTACCCACATAATAGTCATCTTGTCTTGGTCTCAGTCGTCATCAAGCTCGTGTTGGGGCCCTCGCCCTGTGCACAATGTAGCTACTGGCGGCATGTTCCAAGCTCGTGAGAAACACACACAGCCACATCTGTGTATTTAGTTATAGCTACAGTCAGAGTTGGAGCCACATCCACATCCACATCCACTTCTGCATCTGGAGTTGTTAGTCTCTGGCTTGGGTTGTAGGCGACATAAACACAATTCCGCTGGCGGCGGCTTTTGGCCAGTAAAACAGAGTATGTAATTATGTGGTGTAGCTTCAACATGGTCTTGGACTTGGACTTGGGCTTGGACATGGGGTTGGGAGTTGGAGTTGAAGTTGGGAAGAGTCGCGTTGCGTTGGTCAAGTGCAGAATCGAGCATTTTGCACGGCACTTTAGCTTTTCAGCTATCAGTCATTTAGTTAGTCATGGTTCATGAAAAGGTTCTTGAACTCACCCACCCGCGCACCCACACACCCACAGACACGCACACACACACACACACAATCGTATATACACACACTGGAAAACCCGCAGATGTTGGCAGTGGCAATTTAATTTCACAAATGGACTTACAACTTGCCTCTAATCTTGGCACTCCCGCTTAACTTCCGTCTTTGGTCTCTCAATTTTTTCTTCAAATTCTTTTCTATTATTTGCCCCTTCATTAAGACTATATTTCCATTTCCCATTTCCCCAACTAATGGTCATATTAGACAACATAAACTATCCATGAGAAGAGTTTTGCAATTGACCATTCCCCTTTGGATGGCGGTAATATGATCAGCTTTGTTCTATATCGAATTGAGACATGAGAATGACACAAAACAACTTGTAAATAAGTATCGTCGTATATATGTAGATATGTATGTATATAAGTATATGTATGTACATACATACATACGAATGGGTACTTATAGTTATTGTAGTATTGCTTGGGTAGATCATGACATACATGGAGAGCTGGACAGTCACAAATTAGTTGAAATAATCCCTATTCAACGTGATTTTCGTGTTGATGCGGTTAGTTAGTTAGTTGTTGTCGTTTTTGTTGTTGTTGTTGCTGTTGCTGCTGCTGCTGCTGCTATTGTTGTTGCCATTTGATCGTGATTTTTTTGCCCAGTTCACCAGAAACGTTGAATTGGCTTCACCTTTTGACATGGAATTCGAAATGACGTGAAGCACAGCAAAAAGAAGAACTCAAAATTGTGTTGCTTTTGCTGTTGTCTGCTGATGCCAAATTTTCTTCGTCCTCATTCTCCTTGATTGCCATGGACAGTTGCCAGTTAGGCCATCCTCATAGCCCATGATCATTTGGTTTCTTGGCCATGGCTTTTGTGATCGAAATTGTTTACCGTTGATATGGTTATGACTTGCTATCAATGCCAAAACAAAGAAATCCAGAATGAAATATACGAAAACAAATGTCTAGAACTATTTGATACCTTACAATCCTAAATATATAGTAACAAGTATAAATAATTTAAAATTAGTTTACATGAGATTTTGAGTTCTACATTCTATTGAATTCACTCAATTTATCAATTGTTTTTCAATTTCTCTATTTGCATGTACAGTTTTTTATTTCCTATTTATCGGTTTATTGTCCACTGTTACAGACAAATAACAGTTCGATTATTTTAACAAGATTTATATCTAAAATAACTATTAAATTATAATTAATCTTCATTTAATCCGAAAATAATTTTTTTTATTTCTAAAGTTTTTCACATAACAACTTTTACGTATATTTTATTTTTTCTAAAATAAATGGTAAAAATATTTTTTTTTTAGTTTATTAATTATAGTTATAGCAGTGAAAAATTAAAAACCAATAATAACAGGTAGTCGTGATAACAATTTTAAAAATCAATAATTTAGATATCATAATAAAAATAATGTTTCTATACGTTGTATTCATAAAATAAGATAAGGAAACATTACCGACTCCATAAAGTATATATATTCTAGATCAGGATCAACAGCCGAGTCGGTTGAGACATTTTCGTTTGCCTGTCCGTCTGTCTGTCCGTTCGTATGAACACGTAGATCTCAGAGACGATAAGAGACAGAGCAACGAAATTTGGTATCAACCTAATAATGCACCCGCTGAAAAAATATTTTGTTTATAAATATTTAATATATTATTTCTAAAAATCTGAAATATAAAATTTTATCAAAAGTTTTTTTGCCATGTAGTATTTATGTGAATTCCCGTGTATCTAAGAACTATTTTAAAAGAGTTGTTTCGAAACTAGATCGGAGTAGTTGCACTAGAATAAATAATATTTATTATGGTCATGACTCTATAATTCATCGAATGTACGTAAATTATGCATTATACCCTGTACCCATAGGGTAAAAGGGTATATTAAAGTCGCCAAAATGTATGTAAGAGGCAGAAGGAGAATTTTCCGAATATATAAAGTATATATAACCTTGATCAGTATCAATAGCCGAGTCGATTGAGACATGTCCGTCTGTCAGTCCGTCCGTATGAACACCTAGATCTCAGAGACTATAAGAGCTAGAGCAACCAAATTTGGTATCAACATCCGTCTATTGTGGAGGCAGGCCAAGTTTGTTTCAAATTTTTGCCACGCCCGTTTCCGCCCCCGCAATTCGGGAAAAACCTATAACTAGAGCAATATTAAAGATATAGTATTCTTATTTGGCATGCACATTAATGCACCAGCTGACCAAATTGAAGCGAAATCGGACAATAATTTTCGGAGGTATACGTATTTCCGTTTTGTATTCAAACGCCCCATGCAAAATGTGCTGTTAAGTGTGAGCGAGATAGCATACGTTCGCTGTTGCTGCATGCTAAGAGAATTTTTATTGTAAATTGATGGCAATTTTGATCGTTTTTGACTTTATGAAGTACTTTTACTTGGTACAGGGTATACTCAATGTCGGCAGGGACGACTTGCTTGCTTTATTTTTATTATTGGACAAGAATATATTACATACTTAATGAATTCGGAAATGGTGCCTTTTGCCTGTTACGTAAAAAAGGGAGTATTTAATATACCCATTCGCCCTTTGTGAGTACGGGGTATGACTTGTCCCATAGTTTAAATGTGTCTTT
Source organism: Drosophila emarginata (assembly GCA_037075365.1). Classification (NCBI taxonomy): domain Eukaryota; kingdom Metazoa; phylum Arthropoda; class Insecta; order Diptera; family Drosophilidae; genus Drosophila; species Drosophila emarginata. Next base: position 5,378,295 of record JBAMCD010000324.1, read on the forward strand.
AATGTGCTGCACGTTATTTGCATTTAATATCGCATTCGGAATATAGTGTGCTGAACAGAAACAATTATTAAAATACATTTTGTAGTTTGTGATAGGATGTACCCAAATATTGCATTTCAAGTGGTGGCTAACTGAAAATCATGTCGACTATTTATTTGCAAATGCTTTAAGTCATTTCCTGCATATTTTAATAACTTTATTAAAGCGCAACAGCAGAATTTCCATAAGACTAATGAATTTATGTATGAACGATCGATCGAGGAAGTTCTTTAAAGTCCTGATCAGTTTTTATGATCATGTTTATGCTTATGATTTTGTGGGCTTGGCACTCACGACTACTCCCTGACCGTCATCCATATGCAATGCAAATGCTGATGACCTTCGTCCATCAAGGACATATCAAGTGAGTTTCAAGAGAAAAAAAAGAAGGAAAAAACCAAAAAGAAGAGCTTTATCTTCTAATTGGAAGTTCAGGCAAGCGGAATGATGTATCATGTCATCTCTTATGACACAAAGTAAATTCAAATTTCTATATGTATGTATATACAAATATACATACATATATGAGTATGTATGTACATATGTTCTTATGTTCATATACATATATTTTTTAATCCTTTGATCTCAGGCGGAAAATGTGTATATTAGTTGTTGTTGTTAGTGTTGGTTTTGTTCTTGATATCATGCCATGACCATGTCATCATCATCGTTTCTTAAAGTTGACGCTAAAGTGGATATGGATATACACACAGACACCGACACACATACACACACACACACACACACACAAATACAAAGATACAGACAGCAACCGCACAGTCATAAAGCCAAGTCAGGCCAAAGCCAACTTCTTGGTTCTTGCCAAAGTCCGTTTGCAAAAACTGGAGGATTTCTACCAAAAGGCGAATTAAATTCCTCAATCTTCAGCCAGGTTTATTTTTAGACCAAAAATAAAAAATATATAAAAAAAGGATGAAGCAGCAGCAGAAGCAAAGCGAAAACTAGCAATGAAATAAACCAAAAAAGAAACAGCAACCAAAGGAGACAACCAAGAACCAACAACAACAGCAAAATAAAAGAAGATGACGCCAAGGCGCGCACACACACACACAGACACATACACCAACAGAAATGGTAAAGAAGATCAGAAAGATCAACCAGCAGCGGCAGCAAAAGAACAGCAACAAGTATAGATGGATGAATTGAATGCTGTGTGTGTGTGCTAAAACGAAGGCCATCCAAATAGCTCCAAGAGACCCCAATCCAGATTGCCGATTTGTGACCGAGGGGGAGCCGTGTGGATGAGGTGCGGGTGAAACGGAGGATGCCAAACTAGCATCCGCGGCGGTCACATTAAGCTGGAATATGCGTCGACAGGCGTCGGCAACGGCTTCTGCGACGGCTTCGGCGTCATCCCGGCGGCAATAGTAAGGAAAAAGGCAAAAGCACTAGCACCAATACCAACACCAGATCGAGCACCGAAGGGCGTCCCGAAATCTCTCAACTGAACTCAACTCAACAGTGCGTTGTTCTTCGATAGAATTTTTGATTGCAATGAGCACGCATAGCGACTAGGGCTGTAGTCGGTCCGGTCCCTCGATCCTTGCCACCACCACCAAAACTGAAAATAAAATAATAAATCGAATCGGCAATTGCATCGGTATAAGCTGAAGCACAGCTTCCAACTGGGAAAATTAATGCCCTCCATTTCCCATGACTCTTAATCACTTGGCCATTATTATATTTACTTGTGCTCTATAATTATGTCCATACACCCACCCGAATCCCCCGATTCAAATTATGTGTCCAATTGGATTAACTATTGATTATAGGGATGATGATGATGATGATGCAGGAGTTGAATTCCCGCTCGTTTTACTGCAAGTGGAAGGGCTGGTACAATTGATATCAAAATAGACAAAGATAGAAAAGTTCAATGAGCTTAAAGCTTGAGATTTATTTAGAAAGTTCTCGAAGAATTACCGATTATTAAGGGATTAAGCCATCAGGGAAAGGACTGTTCTGACAAATCTTATACCAATTTGACTAGAGTTAGGACATATCCAACTGATCAGCCTGATATACCTAGACAATACCGACATTCAAAGAGGGTCAGCTCAAACTGACATCCATAAACAAACGGCTAATTCTTTTAATCGCCTTGACTAGTTTTGAAGCTTCTGCAATTATCAGGCTTAAGCCATTTGTTATACCTTTTCCTCTAGTCCAACACTTTAATTATAAGTGGGGAAGCCATCCAATTTTATTCTAGGTAGTTTTCGTTTTCTCTATGCTTCTGGGCAGCCCGCAGAAAATGTGTTGTCAAAAATGCAAAACAGAGAGGAGAATCATTATTACAATTCGCGCTCTTCAAAGGGGAGACGACCACAAAAAAAGAAATAAAATAAAAATAAAGAAGAGAAGAAAAAAACAGAGCCACAGTGTGATAGAGTCGACGGGTTAACTGCGATAGCGTACCAAATTAATGGAAATGGAACCACCGCACATTCAATAGGGCTGAAGGATGGTGGCCGGGGGCCGGGTAAAACACTAAACGTGCTGCGACAGAGGGCCCAAAAGCATGGAGAACAGGGGGAGAATGGAAGACAGAGGACAGGTAAGTGGCAAGAGGTAAGAAGTGCCACCAGCAGAACCTTAAAAAACCAAAGCCAAGTCGTTGTGGGAGAAAGAATAAAACTAACAATGACTGCGACTCCGATGACTCCTATTGGAATGATGACGGGTGACGGCAACGGGGACGTGCAACGAATGTGTATGTATGTATGTATCTGTTCCTATGTGTTGGTACGTATTTATGTGTGTATGTATTTTGGTTTTGGCCCGATTGTCTGTACTTTCGTGGCGGTTGGTTTATTGCGTTCTTTGTCTAGCACTCACACATACACACACACACACACACACACACACATAATTTTCCAATCATTCGCTCTTTCGGGTAAATTCTTTCTACTTTTTTCTTTATCATGATAGCCACTTTTCAACATTGTTATTGCTGTTATTGTTGTTTCTGCTGCTGCTGTTTGTATTATTCATTCATGTTCTCTGTGTTTACGAATTTCCTTTTCCAGCTAACAATCTGGACCCCTTCACGACATTTGTCTTCGTATTTGGATAACCCAGAGTATAGACAAAAATCTCCTGATAGAACTCCAAAATTTAATTCCGAATTCAAAACAAAGTCGAGTTCGAAATCATCCTCAACGACCGAAAAGTGTTTGTTGAGTGCAAGGATTAAAGACGCTTCAATTCCTCTTGTCCCTCGCCATCGCTTTGAGATCTGTGCATGTTGTTTATACATATATGTATGTATGTGTGTGTGATCGTGTGTGTGTGTTTGCGCGTATGTGTTTCGTCTTCACCTTCGTTTCGTATCGTTCCCAACTCGCGCTCATTGGAAGAGGAAGTTAAGCTGAGGCCTGGAATTTGGAACTGTTGGCGTTCTTCTTCAGCGTCATCGTCTTCGTCGACGTCTTCCAGTTTCTTGGCGGACAATTGCGGGGTTGCCTGATATTGGCCAGATTATTCAGTGTTCAGTCAAAGACGAAGGCTTGCAGTGAACGCGTCGTGTTGGTTAGTGATCGATCCCGAAAATTCATATTAAACATAGTTAGATCCTCGCGCGACGTCTATCTACAAAGAGTTAACATTAAATAAAAATCATCATCAAAAATAAAATGGCCAAAATCATTTTGTTTTGTTTGCTAGGCCTTTTGGCGTGCGCTGCAGGTTAGTAAGAACTTATTAAAACAAAGGCAAACAAATTAAAAAAAAAAAGTTGTTAGATAATAAATCCCGAAATAAATCCCTTTACATAAAATATTTATGAAATTAAAAAACTTTGTACACTTTTTTGATCCTAATTTTAATAGACAGGCATTATAAGTCCATAAAAAAATATCGATAATACAGTTAGACCCATTTTGTTTCTCTAGAAAAAAAAACTCATAAGAACTCTCTTGTAAGAGCTAAGAATAATCGGATAATGCCATTCCCATCATTATATGTATGTATAACTCAGAATCTGAGTCATTAACAGAGCTCTGTTTTATTTTTTTGTTGCATCTGCAACAATTTGTTGTTGGGGCTGATCGATTACCCCAGACCGATTCTGATTGCCTTGGTCCCGTTTCTTATGCACCAATTGAAGTTGAAGTCCAACTACCAATTGCTCAGCAAGTCCCAGTCCCAGTGCCAGTCCATAATAATCATTTCGGCCGGAGGGATGTTAGGTGCCAACTTAAATAACTAGCCATAGCATCATTTCCTTTTCGGGGGCTCCTCTTGGCTCTTTTGACTTGACTTTGAGTGGCATCATTAGAGACGTGCTAGATTCGCGTTTGGTCGATCCTAACTATCTATCTAACAGAGAGTGAGAAAGAAACAGAGGGGGAGAGAAAAAGAACGGTAATTACCCTGAAATTATAGTGGAGTTCGGGATGAAGTTGAAGTTAAACTTGGCCATGGGTAAAATGCTCTTCAATTATTGGGATCACAGAGTCAGCAGATTCAGTCAGTGTCAAATTAAGTGCAATTCCTTCTTGTTATCTCTCGAACAGATGTATTTGGGCGGAAGGTGCATTTTCGAAAAAATTAAATTCTGATCAACGGTATAGATTGGCAATGTGGATAAGAGAATTACCCGACAGATACTTCCACCTGATATTAAAAATTATAATTCAGAGGAGTTCCTGAGTCTATTCAAAAACGTCATCTATTCATCAGGTTTTTTTTTCGCTTGCCTTAATTTACAGAGGAGACCCAAGACTTTACCTTCGGCTTGGACTTTGTATGTGTCTTGCATTTAAATTGCCGGAAATAAACACACACACACAGAGCACACACACACACTCTCGCGCACATATCGACAGAGACAAATATTGGACCTCAAACTAAAGCCAGACCTAGAGTCAGAGCCATGACAAGTGCCATAAATAGAGAAGGGGCAACAGTTCGCCTAAAGAATCAGAATCGAACAAAAAAAAAAGAACTTAAATTTCTTTGCCATCGGCTGTTTGTTTTTCTTATATACACTTGGACCTCTCAGTCAGACCTTTTTAGCTACCTGTTCCCCCCTCATGGCCAACAGTCATTGTCATTGTCATCTTGCATTGTCCGAACGATTCTGAATAAAGGCATATATCTCTTCTGTGGACCAGTGATTTAATAAGAACTTCAACAAAAAAAAAAAACATATAACCTTCATTCTTTTTCTTTCTCGCTGCCTATCTGAAAGGTATCTTTTATCTCACTCTTTCGCTTTTGACCATCGAGCTAATTAATGTCATCATCAGGTCTATTATATCTCATCAGCTTTCACGTAATTAGCTGGGTCTTTCCTTCACCCTGGAAGGTCAGAGACCTGGTCATCATCATCATCATTATCATTGTTAGTCTTATTACGGTAATGAATCAGACAATATAGGCAAACAAATAGCAAAAGTCCAAAGTTTTATTAGTTCTCTTCTTCCTTGTTTTTTTTATTTTTGTGTTTTTGGTAATCCTATTTAATGGTATTACGCATTCGTAGACCGTTACACAATTGCCAATTCTCGTTTCCCCCCATTCATTGTTTAAGTATTCTGATCGTGCTCTAGCTCCAGATTTGGTTTTAGCAAGTTTATTGACCTCTCAAAATTAACTTGAATACAATTTATTTCTGCACAGGAAAGAGGTGAAAACAAAAAAAAAAATAATCTCATAAAAATTAGTCATCGAAAATGTAATGTATAAAACCTTTAAATATAGAAGGATCAGCTGGTCCCTCGCACTTATTCCGTACTCCATTGTGTGGGGTGGATTCAGATAAAACAAATCCTTTTCTGATCAATTGCTACAATTTGTACATTTTAACGTGACAGGTCAACGCATTACTACCATACATTTGGATGGAGTTCAGTATTTTATTAGCCGAATGAATCCCTATTCACCGGAACTTAACTACTTTTTGGCGTACCAGTATTGCCGATCGCTGGGCCTACAGTTGGCTTCGTTTGAGACAAAGGAGAAGGCTGAATCGATGACCACATATTTAAAAAATGCCGGCTATGGCAATTACGATTTCTGGACATCCGGAAATCGTTTGGGCACGGGCATGTTCCTATGGATGAGTACCGGTTTACCGTTTAATGCAACCTTTGATTTCTTTGAGAACTCAGCCGATGCCATTCAGGCTGGTCTTCTTGATCCCGTCGATCATAATAGTAACACTTCGCCACAGCGTACAGCACGGGACAGGTAAGTCTCATATGGAGACGGTTGCTCTCAAGGCACACACATTTGTATATCTCTCTTTCAATCTCTCCCCCGCTTTCTCTCTTTCTCTCCCTCTGCAACTCTCTCTGTAGCAGCAGTGGCGCCGAAAAGGGTTGCGTTATCCTGAAGCAGCCCACTCTGAAATGGATGCCCGAGGACTGCTCGGCCGTTAAGGATTTCATTTGCGAACAGACCCGCTGCTACTACTACAATTATGGTAGCATCCCAGTGTCATCTGCGCAGGGGTAAGGACAACAAAAGGACTACTAAAGAGCCAGTAAAAAAAAGAACAAAAAAACAAATTCAAAAACGAAATAAACCCACACACAAAAGACACATGAAACCATAATAATATAAAATAAATCAATAAACAATAATAATATAATTAATTTCGCTATACGAACTTTGCTCCAGCGGCAAATTAAACAAATGTCCTTAATTAAGCATTAAAATATAAAGCATATTTATACGTGATTAAATAAAAGTTAATTTAGTTGACCACAAAGCAAACACACACATCGAAAAGTAAAGAACCCAAAATTAAAATCCAAAAACAAATACAAAAAGTAAATCCAAAAAAAAAAGAAAAAAGAAACAGACTAAACAAAAATAGGTGAGCTAAACCCCAAATCGTTACAAATCTCTTTTACCATTTTTCTTTACACACACATCAATTACATACAAATAATAATACAGAAAAAGACTAATGCGAAGCTAGCAGCTAACTTTTTACTAACTTAAAACCAAACAAAAATTATTTCAAGAATTACAAAACAAATAGATCGACTCCCCTTTTTTGTAGACGCCAATGGGAATCCTAAATATAATAGAAATACCTCGAAAATTATTGCGATCATTCCGAAGATTTGTTTAACACTAATTTAATTAGTGAAGTTCCGATTCCTCAACATCTTTCCCAGGACACGATAAATATTTTACTGTAGTCCTGTTGAAAAATTTTTACTTATTGACCAACACTGTCATGTAGTGTAACCACAATTCGAATTACATCTCATTAATTTTGATTTCTTAAAACTGAAAATATCCTTGATACATATTATTAAATCTATACTATTTCCATTTAAACAAAAAAGGACTCTTTCTCTCAATGATTGCATAAATTTTCTAATATTTTATTGGCTTTCCATATGAGCGCAAACAAAAAAAGTAATAAACGTATTTTTTTTATATGGCGAATCTGTCGCCTAATTTTGGTGGTTTGGGGCTTAGCTTTCCATAGATGATATTATTGCTGTTCTTGTTGTTGTCGTTGTCATGAAGATTTGTGTTCAACTAACTAACTTTAGCCTAAAGCTCGCACTTTCGCACTAACTCCGCCTTCTGATCTCCACTGCTAAAATGAAATTGAATCCCTCCAGAGCTAAAATTATTTTCTTGCTTCTTTTTCTTGTTCTTCTGTTGTTTCTCTATTCTCCGCAGACGCCCCATTACCTCGACTACACCAAGAACACCCGCCTCACTTTTGGACTTGCATGCCGCCCCTACGACAACCACACCTCTGCCCCTCCTACTGTCGACGAGTTCTGTTGGAAGTTCGGCTGGTGCTCTGTTCTCGACGGCAAAAGCGGCTAAATCATCGCCAGCTATTGGCATTGCCGCCGATAGCGCAGCGGAGCCGTCGTTCATGTCGTTCAAGCTGAATCACGATCATCGCTCCTATTCTGATACGGATGCCACCGATGTTGACGTTGATGCCGACCTAGAGGCAGAGGCGGATGTTGAGGAGCACGACGAACATGAGGGGCCCGAGGGTGTTGAGAGCGAGACAGATGCGGATTCGGATGAGGACCACGAGCACGATGGCGGCACCTTCAATGAACATGCCCGCGAATTGAACGGCAATGGGGATGACGTTAAGGAGCATGTTTTCCCACTAAACGACAACGAACTCCACAACAACGAGATGCACTCCATTGAGGAGCTGCAGCTTCAGTTACAGTCCCATTCCCAAGAGGTGCAGCACCATGACGAAGCCGATGCTGAAAATGACGATGAAGAATTGCAACGGCAGGAAAAGGAGAAAGAATCCCAGACTTCAGCGGAGCCTCAGCCCAAAGCCGAGGTGGATCAAGAATTTGGCAGCAATCTTGGTGGTCTACCCAGCTCCACGGAATCGCCAGCAATTGAGGTACGCCTTAAGCAAATTGCCCAGGACTTTGAGAAAATGACCAGTTCACAAGAACGTGCCAAGGATGAGATTACCCCGCAATCTTCGCTTTCGCTGAGCGATCTGATACGCACACTTCGCCCCAATGAGCAACAGATCATACCACAAATCGATTCCGACTACTCGAATGCTATGCGGGTTCTGGGCAAAACCTTTGTGCCCAATAACTAGATACTTACAATTACTTCGCTTATATCCAATCCATAATAGTTGACTAAGCTTTGGTGTTGTGTGTTTGGGGTGACCCTTAACTAAAAAGAAACGGGTTCCACTGAGGAATGAACATTTTGAGATCAAGGATGACCACACTTAAGAATAAGGACAAAATGACGCTTCTCTCTGCGGACCCAATATACAATGAACAATTAAAGGCGCCTTCTCCCTTCCTTGTAGTAATTTACTTACTTATAACAGAAATTTAATAAAAGAAAAACATTTTGCACATAATTATACAAATACAAAAACTATATTTTACAATTATTTTCTAGTAGTAGAGTCAAATTTCTAAATTTCAGTACGACTAACACGAAAACAAGTTGATCTATGTAGAATTCTACGTTTCTACGAAATCAACCGAGTATAAAACTTGGTTTCAATAAAATCATCAAAAAAATTATCTAAACTTGTTGCTCATTCTGAATAGCCTCGATCTCATATTAATCTATGAGACTGAAAATTTTAACAGAAAACTTTTTTTTGTCTTGTGTATTGCTATTATACATTAAATAAAACTCAATAAAAAAGGCAATAACTTAAACGGAAAATCGTTTGACTAGAAGTAATTTAATTTTCCTCCCATGTTAATGCAGTGCAGAAGACACTGTTACCGTCAGGCTATAGAAAGCCATGTGCTTTAGTACTTACATATATTGACGCTAAGCATTTACTATTTTAAGTCAATAAAAATATTGCTTTGAAACTTTCAAACTGACTTGACTGTCCTTATGAAAAAAACTTTTAGACTGTACATAACTAAGTTTACTAAAATTTAGTCTGTCTGTTGGTCGCCGATCAATTACTACTCTACATGAATTTATTCCATAAATGTTGAACCATTGAACCCAATAATTAATGAATATATGTACAGCACTTTGTTTAGACCCCGACATAGCCGAGATTTAGCAAAACTAAATACGAAAGAGAAAATATAAAATTTCGCTTTGGGCTGATTCACATATGTAAATACCATAGGATAAAAGGGTATATTAAAGTATGTAACAAGCAGAAGGAGAATTTTCCGACCCCATAAAGTATATATATTCTTGATCAGTATCAATAGCCGAGTCGATTGAGACATGTCCGTCTGTCCGTCCGTCCGTATGAACACCTAGATCTCAGAGACTATAAGAGCTAGAGCAACCAAATTTGGTATCAACATCCGTCTATTAAGGAGGCAGGTCAAGTTTGTCTCAAATGTTTGCCACTCCCATTTCCGCCCCGCAATTTGGGAAAACCCTATAACTAGAGCAATATTAAAGATATCGTATTCTTATTTGGCATGCATATTAATATAGCACATTAATGCACCAGCTGACCAAATTTAAGCGAAATCGGACAATAATTTTCGGAGGTATACGTATTTCCGTTTTGTACTGAAACGCCCCATGCAAAATGGGCTGTTAAGTATGAGCGAGAGAGAGAATTTTTTTTGTAAATTGTTGGCGATCTTGATCGTTTTTGACTTTATGAAGTACTTTTACTTGGTACGGGGTATACTCAATGTCGGCAGGGACGACTTGCTTGCTTCATTTTGTTATACAGTTTGAATTGACCCGCTCAGGAAACATTGCGATAAGTCGATTACCTTATGCACTAAGTTGGCAGGCCCGATAAATCTTGATCACGATTTTCGTAAGCTAAGAATTTTTCTCTTGTACTTGATTCTCAAAGAAAAAACGTTCCCTACAGATAATGATATATGCATAATGATATATTCGTTCTTCATTGCCACGAGCAAAAAAATAATAAAAGCATCAATTAAAATAAAGTACATAATTTTACTAAGCTTTTATTTACCTTATCACAGCTACATATAAGATATACATATTGTCAACCAATATTAATTATTAAAAGAATATCAATTCAATATTACTTATTGTGTGAAAGACTTTTATTAAAGCAAAACAAGTTAAATTATTTAGTAATATTCTAGTATATGTATGTATGTAATTTAAGTATTTTGAATAGTACACACTACAATTTTTCGGAAATATAATACAATAATAAACTGCACTCAATTTTAATTTTAAATTAGATAATCCATAACATATAAAATAGTTACATGACTATTTTATATTGCATAATAAAACATAATAAAAAAAATTATATATATATATGTACATATTGATTATAAAATTACATTACGATTTTCTGTACTGTTTTTTTAACTGCTTAATTGTTGAATTATTCCCCTCATCGATAGAATCCAAAGAGTAGTCTTTGGAACTCTTAAAACGGTTTTTTTTAATTCTGGGATTCCCTTGGCCCTCTACTTTTTTTTCTTAATTTTTTAATGATCTACCTAATGTGTTAATTAAGTCTCAAATGTTAAGGTTTACCGACGATTTTAAACTTTACTTTACTTTATGGTTGGTGTAGGGTTATTCACCTCCATCTGAACACCATTAAATGCTCGTTTATAGCATTTTGTCAACATCAATCAAATGTGCATAAATTATAAGACGAATCCTTACAAATTGATTTTTTTAAAGGTAAAATAAAACAGTTAGTTTTATTTATATCTTTGCTCCAAATTTATTAATGAAGAATTAAAATGTGTCATATTATGAATGTATGTATCATATGAATCATACCTAAATGAATTATTAATTAAGCATTTTATGAATATTGTGAAATAGTTTATATTGGCTGAACCCATTGCATACCTGTATTCATTTTATTTTAATGCAATAATTTCTATGGGAAGTCCAATCTACAGCAAAATAGTTGTGTGCTATAGACTCAGATAAAACCTTTTACATTATTTATAAAAAGTTCCATTTATGCGGCTTTGTTAATTAGAATATCATATTTTAGTATATAATATTAAAAGACATTATAATAAGAAGGTTCTTTGACAAATTTCCTTCATATATAATTTATAAAATATAATAATTTATTAAATAAGAAAATGTTATATTATACATAATATATTTAATACAAATTTGATTTTTTTCCATTTTAAGTTTTCAAAAATGTTCTTTAAATATTTTTTGAAATCAATATTAAATTTGTAGCTCGTCTTTCAATCAGGAAACATTAGGAATTTCGCTTTAACTAAACAAGTTAGTGATTTATGCCTTATTTAAGAGCATAATAATCATAAATTAACTGCTACGGCTCTAAAAAAATCTAAAAGTTTATTTAAGCGATTCGGGTTTTTCTTTTCCTTTCTTTTTTTTATTGCATTCAGCCCCCCATAGTCCATAGCGTTAAACCAACCTTACATCATATGGGATTCTTTTTCTTTTTCTTTGGCTCTTTGGTGCGTGTCTGCATCACAAATCTGCAAATCATCTTTCTTAATTTAAAGAGGATTTAACGAAAGAAATGATGAGGAGGAGGCAGACGCAACGCATCAAGTTTTATGTGTGTCGAAACGATGGTAGTAGATGGAGGATGGAAGACGTCGCCGACTGACTGAAAGAATGGCAGTGGCCAGAACACATTAACCCAAGAACTGCCCCTCTCTGGCCGCTGATCTCTTCATCTCTAGCCCTATTCTCTTTAAGATGCAGACGACGACGAAGACGCGCAATTGCGATGGGGACGGGCTGACTGACTTTATTTTTGAAGCTTTGTTGACTGATGTTCACTTTGCTCTTGCCATTGGTTAATAAAGAAGAAGATGTAAAGGCAACCTTGAAATGTATAACAGAGACCAACGAACGTTTCTCTTGTAATAACAGAAAAGAATAAATGAAAAGAAGAAACCTCACGTTTAAAAACAAAAAGTCCAAAGAGTTAAACAAATGCTCATTTCACATAATTTAATTTTCCTTGAAACAAATTGAAAGCAAAAGTATTAATCCCTTGCAGGTGGTAATCGATCGAGCCCATCTCTCTCTCCCTTTCTCACACTATACGTTTTTAGTTATTTATATCCAATTCGATGATAACGCTTATGATCAGGAAGTGAATACGAAAACATTCTTTCTTTCTTTCTTTTGGGTATAAAAAAGGCTTCTTTCAGTTTTTTTTTGGCATTACAGCAAATTTAGCAATTGGATTGAGAAGAAATGAAAACCATTCAGATTTCAGTTTTTGTGATCTTTGCAACCGCCATTTCTCTGATCCTGGCAAAGCCTCAACATGGCTCTATAAATGGTCCTAGTGGGGTAATTATAAAAATAAAACACAAATCGATATATGTATAGATAAATTTAATATTCGATAATTTTAGCGATTCCCAATGACCCAAAATTGGGCATCGCCCCCATTGGATTTGTCCCAGCCAATTATCTTATTGCGTGAGGCTACACCCATCCATGAAGAGAACCAGGAGACACCTGGACACATAGATCAACAAAAAGGAGCTTAAACGATTTCTGTTAGATTTATATTAAACTTAAATTGAGTAGGATAGTATAAACTAGTTTTCTTGCTTTGTATACACACACACCAAATCATTAATTTCTGATAAATCGTATAATGCGTATGTAATAATTATATCATTGGGTTTTCGCTTAGATGAAATTCAAGTTTAATTTACTAATTAACTTTGAACACTTTTATAATCAACAAACACAATTTAATTACTGTTATTTTTTTGATTTAGTATTTCGATTTGTTATACTTTTGTGTCTACATGGACGTAGTTTGTATCTTTTAAATGAGTAAAGACAAAGGACAAAGGAAACACTAAAGAAATAAAATTGTTATTTTTAATTTTTATAACCGAAGAAACGAAAATTGTTAAATATAATTTATAAATGGTATTCCCTTAAGTGTTGAATCACTGGATCCCGTGATCGTTTAAACTTTATTCTCAGCTGTTTAGTCAGCTGTTTTATACAAGCTCACTTTGTATGACATCCACAAACATATTGGAATACTCCAATTATTTTCCATATAACAAAACGAGTTTATAATTATGATATGGCAAAGTAAAATTAAATGAAAATTTATTCTTATTATACGTAAATAAGTCAAATTAAATTGATTTTCTCAAAGATTTCTCAACAAAAAAAGATTTAGTATGGTTAGTTAGGATTTTATTGCGATGAAATTAGATACAATTAGTTGTCCAATATTTACTACGCCCATGAATACAATATACTGTAGATTGTGTTTTTATTTTGCAAACAAAAAAAATGAAATGCAAAAACCGGCATTTCATCTATGGTGTAGTCTTCATATGTATACTACTAATTCAATTTGCTGGATGATAAAACGCAGTCTCCGATTTGCTATAAAAACGTAGTTTGCAAAATCCAATTGTGTCATTAGTATTAAAGATAGTCGTCGAGAAAGGTTAGTGTTCAAGTTCTCATCAAGTGATATTTAATATTTCTATTGAACAAAGCGATTTTATAAATTAACTTGTTTTATTTCGATTTGCGAATATTTCAAATCAAAAACTCGTTTTGTATATATTAAAAATGAATTTTGTTTCACTTCATAAATGCATTTTGGATTGCCTTAAGTCTTCCGCCTTACAAAAATAAATGCTAAAATCTTTTTTCCTGTACCTACCAATATGTAGTTCCTTACTTTAATCTGATTTTACAGGATATCATGAAGTATTCGGTGCTAGTATTTGCCGTATGTCTGGGACTCGTTTCCGCCCAATTTGGGGGATTTGGTCGTGGTTCGTTGACGGGAGGTCTTCAGAATTTGGCTAGTGGTGTTCAACAAGGTGTTTCCAATTTAGCTAGTAAATTGCCTTCGCCTCCATCACTTAGCAACGTCCAAGACTTTGGTGACTTTTTGGTAAATTAACACTAGATAAACTAAAAATATATAATTATTTATATACAATATATATACATACATATATATGTTGCCATAGGCCCAATCTGGTAAAACATACGCAAATGCCGCCGAGCAAACTCTGCGCGAGGGTGTCTTTGCCGGCCGAAAGAGTTTGGTTGATGCCAGCAATGCAGCTTTTGCCCAAGGAGCCGCTTCCTATCAGTTGGCCGTGAATGCATTTGCCGATTTAACCAATGCTGAATTTTTGGCTCAGTTAACTGGCTTGAAGAGATCTGCCAGCGGAGAGTATGTCCCGATTATAGTTATTTGATTTCACAGTCATATAATTATCTATTAATTGCAGTGCCAAGGCTGCTGCCAATCGCCAGTCGGCTGAAGTGCCAGATAGCCCCATTCCGGATTCCTTTGATTGGCGCTCGAAGGGCGGCGTCACTCCCGTTAAATTTCAAGGTACTTGCGGCTCTTGCTGGACTTTCGCCACTACTGGAGCAATTGAGGGTCACATATTTAGAAAAACAGGCAAACTACCTGATTTATCTGAACAGAATCTAGTGGATTGTGGCTCTTTGGAGTTTGGACTGAATGGTTGCGATGGTGGTTATCAAGAATATGCCTTTGCCTTCCTCACAGAAGATCAAAAGGGTATTTCCGGAGCCAACAAATATCCTTATGTGGACAAGCAGAATAAGTGCGAATATTCAAACAGTCAATCTAGTGCCCAAATTCAAGGATTGGCGACCATTCCACCGAAAGATGAGGTTCTAATGAAGAAAGTCATTGCCACTTTGGGTCCTTTGGCCTGCTCTTTGAATGGCTTGGAGAGTTTGTTGCTCTACAAAAGTGGAATCTATGCCGATGAGAAGTGCAACGATGATGAACCAAATCATTCTGTACTCGTAGTGGGCTTTGGCTCGGAGAAGGGTCAGGACTATTGGATTGTAAAGAACTCCTGGGACACTAATTGGGGTGAGGATGGTTACTTCCGTTTGCCACGGGGAAAGAATTTCTGTGGCATTGCTCTCGAGTGCAGTTATCCCATTGTTTAAGAAAACCAAACGCAAATTAATTAAAAATTATATCTATAAACAGAATGTTATTAATCTTTATGGGTCATAAAACAACTTGTCAACTTTGTTGATACTTTTCCCAGCAAAAACGAGTTTAAGTTTTAAGTCGGCTAATTAACCCATATGAAATCCAGTTTTCAAAACAACATCTTGAAAATTAAAATGTTTCGCATAAACACATAAATTTATAATTTATTTAATTAGGGCTGCAAACCGGTTCTAAACCATATACCCTCAAACTGGTTCGGTTTAACTTTGTTTCCATTATCCAAATTTTCTCTATAAACCCTTCAAAAATAAACTATAATATTTGGTAAAATGAATATAACAAAAAAAGTCTTATACTAACTAAGATGGAAATGAACTCAAGAGGAAGAGGATTCAAAAGTTGGCAAAATGAAAAAGAAGCCCTGAAAGGATTACATTATTGTTAATTTAGTCATCTCAATTTTCTTAGTATACCTGATCAAAATAATATATGTATATTACAAACTATCCGGGATTTTTATAGAAGCTTGTATAGGCAAACATAAGTTAATTAAATTGTTAATTTCTCATGTATTAATTTTGTTTCTCATGTGAAAATCCTAAATCAAGCTAAGACAATTATGGTTTTGTTTCCCGAAACGAAGTACAACGAGGGTAGGTTAAATAGTCAAGTAATTTTTATTATCTTTTTGTAAGACAATGTTGATATGACATTTAAAACTTTTGTGCATGATAAATAAATATCTGGATATCATCATTTATATATATATACATCATAGAATCAGTCTTATTGAATTGAGGAAAAATGTGCAAATCATGTTTTAAAACTTTCCTCTTATTAGTCGAAAAAGTTTGGAAATCTGCGCTTTGTGATCGGGCATGAATTGGTGAAAAGCTGATCAATTACATCGAAATTGACTATTTTAATACAAAATAAAAATTCGCGAGATGAAACACGTTTTAATCAAAATATCATAATATTAAGTTGTTTTTCTGCAAACTGAGAGTATGTATAACATTTTGTACTTTTAACACAGCCCTCGCATATATTGTTGATATATATATTATTAATTATATCATCGTCATGTATATAATCAAATGTAATCGCTTCTGAACTATAAACCTGTAAGGTCTTCAGGTTTCCCCTCAACTACTTGAAATAATGTAAACAAACATTGACTTAACAAACACATTTATATATTTATTTGTTTGTCGTAAGACATAAATAAAAGTTAAATAATATTTGCATATGTATGTACATATATGTTAATACCTTTCGTCATGGATCTAATGATAGTGATTCCCCGGATATTGGACGACTTTATCGACGCTCACTTTTGTGGATCTAATTTGTTAGTTGGGGCCTAAATTTCGTTAATTAACTCATATAAAATCCAGTTTTTATAAGAACACATGCTAGTTTAAATAATTCCTAGAAAAAGACACATTTATAAAATTGATTATTCGTTTTGAATATATTTAATTTTACATGTCTATTCTAATTTGCAAGAGATAAGAGCGAAGCAGTATAAAATGCTCAGGTCGGAATTAAATGCTCAACACTCGTTTAAGTCGAGTCAACGTGAGAAGTAAGACGAACTTTGGTATTGTAAATATTAGTTGGAGTTTAAGAGTTAGTGACTAAGTGTTAAAGCAGTGCACTATTAAAAAACTTGTATTTTATCTCTTGATCTGAAAATCCTCATTTATAACTAATTCAATAAACAGATCTCGGTGTATGTCTTTAAAACACAAATGTGCTTCCACGGTTGACCCACGACCCAAATTTTTTTAAGAATAACTATTAGTGAGAGCATTTTAGAAATGCAAAAATGTAGTTTTAACATATAATAGATGAATTTCTGATTGTTTCTTGATTAAAAACAAAATATTAACAACAATAATCTTAACACTCAAGCTTCTACTTGAGGAGAAAAAATGTTTATAAAATTATCATCGAATATACATTTTAGTCAATTCAAAATATTGTTGTATAAAGATTGCTAATCGGTGAGACTCAAAGTGTTTGTGTATATGTATAAACAATCAGATCATCATCCTCATTTAATCAGATGTTATCGCTTTTAAACCTTTTATGTTAAAAGGTCTTACGGATTTTCCCGCTTAAGCTAATTAATTTTAAAATAATACCACGGAGCGACTATTAAATATATTAGTACGAACGCAAATAAAAAATAAAAAATTTAACGAAATTTGGCAATATTACAGATATCGAGTATTTATTAAATGTGATTGTCCAGTTTGCCTTAAATACATCGGGTGTTGAGAACTTTTTTACGGTTAAGACTAATAGATTTGTCTTCTTGGCTATATTTTTAAAAATTAATTTTAATAAAATATAACTTTTTCATATTAGATATTTTTTATTATAAATTTACCTAATAAATATATAGTAAAAAAAATAATTTATTAAATAATATAAATTTCAAAAGGTCGTGATGAAATTCCTAGCAGCCCTTCCCTTGGTTTTAGCTGGATTAGCTTCAGCTCAATTCGGTGGATTAGGTGGTTTTGGAGCAGGTAATAGATTGGGTGGAGCCATAGGAAACGTGGCCAATAGATTTCAGCAAGGACTGTCCACTATAGCCAGTAGATTACCGTCCCCTCCAACTTTGTCAAATGTGCAGAATTTCGGTGAATTCTTGGTATAATCATTACAAAATCATACCACGAATCTATCATAATAATACTATTCCTTAGTCGCAATCGAGAAAGACGTATTTAAATGCTGCGGATCAAGCCCTCCACGAAGGCGTCTTTGGAGCCCGCAAAAATTTGGTTGATGCTGGCAACAAAGCGTTTGCCCAAGGAGCCTCCTCCTATCAGTTGGCTGTAAACGCTTTTGCCGATTTGACCAATTCTGAATTTATATCTCAACTTACTGGACGCAGGAAATCCAACCAAGGAGAGTAAGTGAAAGGCTTTCTTCCGCTTATTTTTTGAGGCTTAGACTCCTTACACATTTTTTAGATCCAAGCTTGCTGCCAACCGTAAACTTGCCCGGGTTCAGGAAGGCGCTCGTATACCGGATTCATTTGATTGGCGCCAACAAGGTGGCGTTACTCCTGTTAAGTATCAAGGCACTTGCGGCTCTTGTTGGGCTTTTGCTACGACGGGAGCAATAGAGGGTCATGTCTTCAGAAAAACAGGCAAATTGCCAGAGCTATCTGAGCAAAATCTGGTAGATTGTGGCTCTTTGGAATTTGGACTGAATGGTTGCGATGGTGGATATCAGGAATATGCTTTAGCTTTCATCAATGAAGCGCAGCGCGGTATTTCGAAAGCCCAACCGTATCCTTACGTAGACAATAAGGAATCTTGCAAATATTCAAGCGCTCTGTCGGGTGCAAAGATAACTGGATTTGCAGCTGTTCCACCGAAAGATGAGGTTCTAATGAAGAAAGTCATTGCCACTTTGGGTCCTTTGGCCTGCTCTTTGAATGGCTTGGAGAGTTTGTTGCTCTACAAAAGTGGAATCTATGCCGATGAGAAGTGCAACGATGATGAACCAAATCATTCTGTACTCGTAGTGGGCTATGGCTCGGAGAAGGGTCAGGACTATTGGATTGTAAAGAACTCCTGGGACACTAATTGGGGTGAGGATGGTTACTTCCGTTTGCCACGGGGAAAGAATTTCTGTGGCATTGCTCTCGAGTGCAGTTATCCTATAGTCTAATTACAATCCGTTATTATAAGAAAATAAATAAAATTCCTTTTAAAATTAAAAGTATCGAAAAGAATCGGCGGCATAGTAAAAGGTGTTAGCATGGTAAATCGACATTCAGTGTGGCAGTTGTTTGCCAAAAAATAGGGTAAAATTGAAAATTTCAATGTTTCCGATATACTTCCGTTTTCTAGTTTCGATATACTAGAAATTTTTTTCGATTTCCAGATAAGAAATTGGGGATCAAAACAAATAAGGAAAAAGTCAGAAATCAAAACAAAACAAACAAAAGGGCAAGGTGGTTTCATATATGTTGATGGTTTTATAGATACATAATTCAATGTTAAACCTTGCTGATTGGTTATTCAAAGGGGCGCAGTTCGCTCTCAGACTCGCTTGCGCCATTCGTTAAATTTGAAATCAATCGAGTTGCTACACAAAAGGGTCAAGCATATGATTGAACTTCAACAAGGCAATTAAACTTTTCCAGATTTACAAATTAGGTCAAATGGAAAAATAGTTGGATCCTTGCTGCCTGAGAGGTTACATTTGTACATATGTATGTATGTACATATGTACATTTTTTAACGGGGTGTGCAAGGAAAACATCGATAGTCACAACAAAACATCGATGTGTGACAAATATGCAAAAACATCGAAGCTTTCTCCACCTCTACAAAAAAAAGAATGAATTAAACGAAAATGCAGATACCATAAAAATGGCTCGAATATTGGGAATGGAAGGCCCTTAACCGCTGACAATTATGTTCCTACACGTAGGTGTAAAAAGCCAACAAAATAAAACCACGGGCATTAACCTTCCAACAGCAATCCGGCCCAGCCCAACCCATATACAACAACAACAAGTACTACTATTAATTACACTTCTCTTCCACTTACAGAAATGTGCATTGTGCATTGAGTTTGATCCCAAAGAGCCCCGCCCTGCCTTGCCCCCTCAGCCAAGCACAGCTTAGTTTTGGGGTCATCGTCTCGCATTTAAACCAACCTAAGGCCAAGCCCACAATAACACCACCTGCACCTGCACCAGCACCCGTTCTCATTTAAACTAATACCTGCCCATCCCATAACATCGCCATCGCATATCCTACCTCAAAATGGATGAGGATATAATGAACGCAGTAGAATCTCTTTTCGGAAAGGATGTTAAAATTGTTGACTGCGAAACATCGTCTTCCGTGCAGCAAGAGGAGGTACTGCTCATCAATGGTGTCCCCGTTAAATTAGACGGAATACCAGCCGATGATGCCAATGCCATTAAAGCGGCGCTGCTTGATGGCCAAATGCCTTCAGTGGAGCAATTAAATCAGTTATTGTTCCGTGCCGGTCTATCGCAACAGCCCATTGAAGTGGAAACGTCACTGACTGTTAAGTCTTCCGTAACCACCACTGAGGAAGTGTTAGTCTCACGCAATGGCCAAATCCTAGACGAACGCACCGTGGAAACCAAAGAGAACTTTAATCATCAGTCCCATCAAAAGGAAATCTGGCAGCCCGTAAAGCAGCAGTCGGCGCTAAGTCGGGCCACGCCCGAAAACGCTTTAAAGTATGGTTCGAATTCCACATTTGCCTCATCACAGGGGACAGACACTGACGATCGGATGCGGCAGCTGAATCAAACCTTCTCAAATGTCTCGCTAATGTCGAACACCAGTTCGGCCATTGGCTCGGCGTCATCGACCACTGTGGGAGACAAGAGTTCGAATATAAGTAGCTGCGACTCTGGCCACGATGGCATATTCCACAGCGTATCTATGGGGTGTCACCCATGTCCCAACAAAGGCGACAATACACTAACTGATTCCATGTACTGTGACATTACAAGTTCGGCAGACGATGAATCGGATGCGAACTCTATTTTGGTAAGGAAAGAGGAGGCAGGACGTGTTGCGAAAGAATTAACTCCGATTCCATCGATTTTAGCACCAACAACTGCGAATAACAGAACAGAAGTCTGACGCAGAAGATCGCCAAACTCTGCCATCGTATGCCAAACATTTACCCAAGGCTGGGACAATCTATGACCTGCTCAATCTTCTATTTGAATGCCAAAATGAAGATGTTCAGTTTGCCCTGTTGGCCACCGCGCATCTGTTTCTGTCACCCCAGAAGCTATTTGAAGAAATGACTAAAATGTCTGCAAAGCATCAGGAGAAAATCTTTCTACATATAATCAATCGCTGGCTGGAGATTTCTCCTTTAAACTTTGACAATGACGCAGTTATGCATGAATTAATGAAGTGTAAAGGTATTCCTCAACAATTGGGAATTCCTCAACGGTTAGAGAAAGTGGAGGCCAGTCGTCAATTTCAACTACGATTTATGCTTATGAAACAGTGTAGTTCCCTGGGGAGACAAAGCAGTATTAAATCGTTGAAACGTTTCTACAAGGTGGAGAACGTTATCAGCATTTGCAGTAATCCCTTCGAATTGTCGCATCAACTGTATGCTATTGAATATGCTTATCTATCGCAACTTAAAATCGAAGAATTCGTGGAACTTCTCAACCAAGGAAAATTGCAATTTTACCTCGACCAGACAAAGGCCGGAATATTAAGTGCCAATAACAGAACAGAAGTAAACATAGAAGCCTACATTCAATGGTTCCACCAATTGAGTGAGATAACTGCCACGGAAATCCTTAAGGTGGGTGAATAAAACATTTCCTGGCCCCAAATCGAAACGTTTAATATGGTGTTATGTTTTGCAGCTTAGCAAAAAATCGCAACGCGCTCAAATGCTTGACTTTTGGATAGACACCGCCTTGGAGTGTTTTAACATTGGCAATTTCAATAGTCTAATGGCGATATTGAAGGCCCTTCAAATGACTGCCATTGTCAGACTAAAAAAAACAGTAAGCTGAGTTAACTTCCAGTATTGTCGGATAAAATGAATAATTTAAATGACATTTTTTATAGTGGTGCAAAGTTCAAGGCATTACAAAATTCAAGGGGTTAGAACACCAAATGGATTCCTGTGCGAACTACAATAATTACCGCTCGACCATGAAAGCTGCTGTTTGGCGCTCGGAGCGATCCAAGGCCAATAAAATAGAACGTGCTCTTATACCCTATTTCAAGCTAATAATAAAGGATTTAGTGGCCATCCATAAAAGCCACCAAACCAAGTAAGTCATTTACCATTATTTAAAACCGAGAAAATATTTCAACTTTAATTCATTTTTGAATCTTCCCTACAGCTTGGCCAATGGACTTCTTAACTTTGAGAAATGTTTTTTGATAGGCGAGGAGTTAAATAATCTTTTCAATTACCAGCATCTCGAGTGCCCCTTTGAGCAGCTGCCTCAGATTGTAAATTATTTACAGAAGACAGGGGTCTTAAGTGAGGAGTTGTTAATAAAGGCTTCCTATGAATGCGAACCACCCGAGAATGCCGAGGAAAAGGATCATTTCAAGATACTGAAGGCAGCGAAGAAATTTTAGAGAAAACCCATTGCAAAGTATGCCTTACACTTCGTTCAGTTGGCATAATTCATAATTAACCATCATTTCTTCTTTCTTTTTTTGCATAAATATTAACATGATAATCTGCGAACGTATTTGTTAATTCGTACTTAAGTTAAGTGGCTTGTATATTTAAATGTATTTTTTCATCTACATATACAGTAATGGGCATTTAAATAGAAACACCAAAAATATGCATACAGCAATTACTACAAGTTAATAATCATTTTAATGCAATCAAAAATAAAGAAAGCAATTCTAACTAGTAAAACACACTGCAAATTCTTCCTCTTCTCATCGTATTGTGGCAAATTTTTGAAAATCTACTGTACTAAATTTACCGAATACCTCCAAAGGATAATGTTTCCCCTCGACGGGGGCATGTATACGTATCTGTCTCATATGGGTGTCCCGACCGTTTTGATGATTCGATATAACTGCAATTTGCAGCATAAATGTGCGTATGGACTTGACATTGCCATCCTTGATGGGAATTTGCACCCAGCCAGTGGGTTCGCTGAGATCGATGACTTGTAGTTCCTGTAAATCATTGAAATTGGTTCCAGATCTAATAGATATACGTGAAGGTGTATAACTCTCGTCTAACTTGTAGTCGGTGTATATATAGATTTGGCTTATGTTAGTCCGCTTATGGAATTGAATGTTGACCAAATGAGGTAGCTGCCCATCGGATTGCCAATAGGTGTCCATTATATTATCCCGCAAACGTTCGACGCCAAAGCCTAATAGAAAGAGCAAGAGAGATTGCATAGATCAGACATAAATAAGGCGAAGAGAATATCCTAAAGTAGCTTACCCGGCTTGCAAGAGGAGAGGCTCCACACTGCCTGGGTGCCCACTTCTCGTACACCACCCAAACGCTCTTCCGCTAACGGATCCTCTTCATTAGTAGTTGTTACATTCGCAGGAACATTTATATCTTCATCCATGGGGGCAGACATTTATTTATTTAATTATTTATTTTGATTGTGTATATTATTTATTACATTCTTTTTCAACACTACACAACACTTCAATCAGCTGATCAGTGGTCTATCCAACACTGGTTGTGCATGTGCGTTAATTTCAACAACAATAAACATTAATAATGGTCCGTAAATTAAAATTCCATGAGCAGAAATTGCTTAAAAAGGTAGATTTTATTACCTGGAAAGTAGACAACAGCAGCAAGGAGAACAAAATCCTACGACGCTATCATATACAAAAACGGAAGGATTACACCAAGTGAGTCTGAAAGGCAATTGGATGAAAACGACTTGCTCTCTAAAGAATACAAATGGCCACTTGGCATGCATCCCGTTCAAGTATATCACATTTAATGTATATTTGTTATAATATTTAAGGTACAACAAATTGTCGCGGGAAATTCGCGAGCTCACTGAAAAGATAGCCAAACTAGATGCCACGGATCCCTTTAAAGCTGAAGCCTCTGCCATGCTGCTAAACAAATTGCATGGAATGGGCGTAGCTAATGACCAACTTACCCTGGAGACAGCCAGCAAGACATCAGCTAGTCATTTCTGTCGCCGCCGCTTACCCGTGATTATGGTCAAACGTGAGTTATTATTATCCAAGAGATTCTGCTGAATTTTATCATTTTATCATTATTTCAGTACGAATGTCGGAACACTTGAAGCATGCCACAGAGATGATTGAGCATGGCCATGTTCGTGTTGGTCCAGAGATGATCAAGGATCCAGCATTTTTGGTATCTAGAAATCTGGAAGACTTTGTCACTTGGGTGGACGGTTCTAAGATCAAAGAACATGTGCTACGCTATAATGATTTGCGAGATGATTTTCAAATGTAAAAGCAACTGACTTAAGTATAATTTTAAGAAAACAATAAAATAGTTGAAAACCGTTTATAGTTTAAACAAAATTTATAAATCTGTCTACCGTTTTCCTTGGATCGGTTGAGAGTCTTGTATAGTGTACTATAGGTTAAAGAATTGTATTTAACGCTGTTAGATTTGCAGACCCCTTTTTGAATCCAAACGCTATGAGTTATTAAAACTCCAACAATAATCACATTTGGAGTTCATCTTGTTAGAAAATTATGCAAGAAATCTTTATATCTATTGTGTAGACACTTTTCTTTCAAAGTAGCAAAACTGATTTACAAGACGACCAATTCAAAACACTTTCGCATGCAATTTGTTAAATAATCATTTTAAATAACTTTATTACATTTCATATAATAATGTTTCTTTTGCTTTGTTTTAGATCTCATTAATATTATTCTTCATTAATATTGGTAGCATATCACGCCAAGGGCGTAACTGCGCCGACACACACAATATACATTAGACATATTATATAAATTTAATCTGTCCCTCCCCTTCCCCAACGAGCTTTTTACTTTATATGCTACATGCCAGGAATAGCACAGAGACAGACACAGAAAAGTCGTTCCATAATGGCGGTAGTTAGGTTTATATGCCCTAGTTAGTTGTTTGTCGACTTACTTCGTTAAGTTTGTTTCTTTCACAAATTACAATTAATTTTTAGATAAAATATATGTATATAGATTGTATAAATAAGCAATTCAAAAATTAATATCGTTAAGAGAACGAAGGAAATTACTTAGTAAATTATATAAAAAATAATAATACGAACATGCTTTAATCGTTTTAGCTCTTTTTCATAAAATTTGTTGCTTTAAAATAATGATGTACATATATAAAAAAAGATGAGGGTGGGGTGTAGTTGAGTTATGTGGGATTAGTGGGCGTGCTGGTGAAGCTGTTGAGCGATTGATCGGTTGGTTTGAGTTTAAAAGGTTATAATCCTGCTGGCAGTAAAATTTCGTTAAATTTCGAGGACCATAAAAGAAATCAGAAATGCATATGAAAGTTGACTAAACGGAAAGTTGTAATTGATTTGAGATATATTGTATGTATGTATATATACACATATACATATCGTCCCATTTGTAAGAGACGGACTGCGCAGCAAGGATCTGACTTGGAACACATGATCCATGTAGGATATTTATATATATGTAGATAGATATATATATTTGTATTTATAAAAGTGAATTTCCATGCTGAGTCAAAAGTCTTTCATTTGTTGTTGCATATATTGATATATCTTTAGATATTAGTTGTATTATATGTGGTAATCTTGTTGCCTTTTTAAATATGCATAAAAAGTAATTATTAATAGGTGTTAAAATAAATAGCTAATTGGCATTAAAATTAGTGTCGACTTGCGAAATTTAATGGATGGCCCATCCCCCTTTCTCCATCTGTATCATTTCCATCTGCGAAACAAATTTCACTTGAATAACTTGATAACAATATAAAACAAATTAATAAAATTAAAGATATTTTCTACAAATTGTTGTTTGTTGTTGTTCATCTTGATACTCTTAATTTGTGTAGAAGACAAAACTAAAAGAATTATTCAAACAATTCCATTACATTGTGTTGTGTTGCCTGCCTCTGTTTTCATTTTTCCCTTTTTTCCAAGTTTTCTGCTTATGTTTTTCTGTTTCTTTTACATAATAATTTCTGTTGTTGTTTTCAGGCTGATTTTTGGAACAATAAATTAGATTAGATTAAATTCAATCGCATTGTATCAATCACTACAATAGTTGCTTCTGTGTAATTTCCAAATTGGTTGACCCTCGAACAAACACGTGCAATTTGTAATTAAGACATAGCCGTACTACATATACATATACCCTGTCCCAGACATAATTTTCCTAAATTCTAGAAAATGTTTCGCGCATACATTTTCCCTTTTTTCCTTTGCCAAGTTCAGATTGCCATGTGTCCTTCTTGATGTGGAAAGTATGGTAGAAAAGTATCTGTACTTGTTAGCAGCTGTTGTGATTTTTCATATCTAATTTTGAATCCGATGAAGCTGCGCCAAGCGCCTTATCATGATTTAGATCACAAGCGCCATATCCTTTTTGCTGGGCAACGTGACTCGCTTTCCCTGCCACAGAGAGTTGTGTATTGTGAAGGCGTCAATGGTAACGGTCAGATGCTTGGTATGCACTTGTGAGAAGCATTTGCCACCTGAGTTGTATCTATGCGGCGTAGTTAAATAGAATCATTAATTTAATAATTGACAACCGGATAATATACTCACTTAAAAAACTTATCGAACATAACTTCGTCCACCTGACTAGGACCTGTGCCATACAGTTTCGTAACCTGATCCGTTTCGGGCAAATAGCTGTAGAGCGCCCGAAATTGGCAGCCGGCATCACGGAAGAGTACTAGGAAATGCTTGGCCTCTGACCGTGCAATTTTCTCCAGAACCTTTTGTTTGGCCTCCCGATTAACGGCACCGGGAAAAACGCAATATTCCACAGCATTCAATATAATGCCACGATTCGATTTGGCCGCCGGTTGTTTGTACAGTTTTGGACCTGTGTAGCAGTATAGATTAAATATACAGACGATTATTATAGCCCAGAACTTTTGACTCTAGTTGGAATAAGCTACTTTTCGACGGCAAGCTTCTAAAAGTTTAAATTAATGTAATTTGCAGACTCTACACGTGCAAAAGGTGGGGTTTTGGGTGCTCTGGAAAAGAGCAAATGCTACGAAATGCACTCCTTACAGGTAAGGGAATCTTTTTTATAATTATAACTTACAATTTGAGTTTTATTATACAATACAAAATTTATACATATGTATGTACATACATATATGCATGTTCATTTTTATGTACATAGTACATACACAATTGGAGTGCATTTTCTGACCTAGCGGGGGTTTTTTGAACTTTAAACATTCCATTAAATTTATAAAATTAAAAAAACATTCCATTAACAAAAATCAAATTACATTTAAGAAAAAAACATACAACTTAGGTATAAACATTACTTGCATATGAATTTAATTTTTTTTTTTTAGTTTAAATGATAAATTGGGCCGATTTTGGGTTTAGTAGTATATATTTGTATATTGGAAAGCTTTAGGTTTTGGGTATCATTTTCTTTCTTTTTTTTCATGTTTGACCATCGAAAGTCGTGGATTTGACGGCGGAACAGAACGGAATAGGTAGAAGAACGAAGGATTACGCGCACACAAATTGTCGCAGCCCTCTATATAGTACAACTATATATGTATGTATGTATACATACATGTCTATTATCGATCGATATATCGGTTGTGTCAAAAATCATATATGTAGTTAGATAATAATATGTAATTAAATGATTTATAATGCCAAATTTTTAATGAATGAAATTAAAATGAAAAATTATGAGAAAATAATACGAGCATGGTTAAATGTTCTTGATTATGAAACGTTCCAAGGGACACAAATGCAATATGATAATATGACCAGAATGGTTTATATTTTGGTGGTTGAGTGAATTGAGAATTGATTATAAACTGAGGATGGTTTCAAGTTGTTGTTGTAGTTGTTGTACAAACCCGAATATTCCATGATTGAATTCGGAGTTAATGAGAAATCGCTGGATCCATCATCAAATCCGCGACGTTTCGATAACAAACCTGGGGGCAATGAGCCTGGTCCAGATGGAGATGGCATATGCCTACCTGATGCGCCCATTCCCATGCTGCCCATGCCCATTCCTGGCGATGGGGCACGCCTTGGCGGAGTGGCGCGTCCCAGTCCCGAATCTGTGTCTAACCGGTAAGCAAGAGGCGTCATCAGTCAACATGCATCATTATCATCAGAGATAGAGTGAGAGAGAGTGAGACACACACAGACACACAACACACCGACAAAGAATGTTTGTTGTGTTGGGCCCCAAGAATTAGAGTAGGAAGATTGGAAGCACAAGAGGCCATGCGTTTCGGGTTAGTTGTCACACAATGTCACGTCGATGATGGGAGCGATCGATGAATTCATTTCAAATTTGTTAATACATTTTGTTTCGTTTTTAGATTATGTTTTTTTGCGGTTAATTTCAAGAATTCATTTTTATACATTTTTCAATTGAAAAAAGAAAGAGAAATAAAAGAAGAGAATGTGTGCACAAAATTTAGTTAAAGCAATTTCGTAGATTGTTTATGATAGATTCTTAATAACTAAATTTGATCATGATCTGGGTTAAAAATTGAAAATGTTTCACATATACAAAGTATGCATGTGCGTGTTAATGGGAGTGTGGGTGCATTTGTTTATGGATGTATGTATGTATGATTTCTGCCTGTCTGTATGTATATGTGTGTATATGCATGTACGTAAGTGTGCAATCATATTTGTGTGTGTGTGCGTTTTGCTATTTATTTCCCAAAAGCAAATGAAACGAATCAATTGAATGCCAGAACCAGTTGCGAATTTTAAGCAAGTTATGCAGAAGAACAAAAATCAGCTGACGGACCCAAATAAACAGCTGACACAGACATGTGAAAATAGAGGGTTGGAAGGACCATCACCACCACCACCACAACCACCAGCCCGCATTGTAAATAACTTTCGCATCGAAAATATATAGGCAAATAGAGATTAGATAAAATCAATTGAATAAAAATTTCAAAATAAATGAAAAGAATGAGACAAATGTACTAGAAACAGAAAAGACAACTAACACCAGTTGAAAGGGAATTATAATATTGTAAACAAATAAATACTATTCAAACAGGAAATTCCAAGAACCAAATTTCAACATTAGAGATAGAGTAGAATAATACATAGAATAAGAATATAGAGAGAGGATAGGATAAAAAAAAGGAAAAGCAAGCAGCTGTGTTTTTCAGAGTTTTGATTATTTTTGGTAGCTGTGAAACGCTTCTTACCGCACAGATTCATTAGCGAATTGGACTTTCGGCCACGGAAATTAAGTGTGCTCCCCTTAGCGACGGAGATACGCGACAGAGTGCGGCCCCGTTCTGGGAGTGCGGCTGGCTCTGTAAGGAAGGCGGCAACGGAGGAGCAAACGTAGCCGAGTGTATAATAAAGATTTTTTTTGTTGTTTTTAAAACAGTTTGGTTTTCATCACAATAGATCGTAGTATACAAAAATATATATATGAAGTAAAATCTAACTTATATTGTTTATATGACGAAATCACCAATATCCACCCACGCACCCAGTTAACGAACAGTAATCATCATATTAACTTAAAATAAATAAATTGACAACCTCAAACCACAATGGCGTAAATCATCCATTTCACCTAGTCCACACATAGAACTCTACATTATTAACCCCCTGCCCACCCCTTGGTGCATTTTGGCTTACGAGTGGGTGCACTGGCAAAATATTCGGTTATTTGATTTAGTTGCATTTGAATTAGTTGAATTAGCTTAGGTGACAATTTGCATTTTGCAGCTTTAAAGCACGCCTCAGCGAATATATATGTATGTATATTAATTATTATTGATAGTTGTATATTTCTAATAGAAATAAAAAAAAGAATTATGTTAATCACAAGTCCAGATCAGAACACAAAAGGAAATAATTTTGTTTTGTTTCTTTCTAGCAAATTTTTAGATCAAAACTCAAAATGGAACGGAAAAGTGAAAAAAAAACTAATGTGTAGAGAGAATTAGTACGTGTGTTACCCAACACCAACCTCTGGAAGTTTTATACGATCCCCGTCGTCCAATCGGAGTTGAACTTGTACTGGGGTAATCATCGGGGGATTCTGTTCAAACGAGATTAGTGGTTATGTCTTATGAAATAAAGATATACATATATACGAAAAATATAGGACTTATAACTAGATTAAAAGACTACAAGAATTGCCACTTAGGACTAGGTTAAACAAAAAGAATAAACAGATTAACTTAAAAAACATAATGCAGCATATTAAACAAATGAAAAAAAATATGATATTCTAATAGAAACTATAAAACAATGTAAAATAAAGAAAAAAACAAATTATGCATGCTTAAGACTAACTTAGAAAAATTATAAATTAAACAATGAATAGTTTAAAACAAAAATAAAAAAAAAACACAAAAATTACCTTTGACTGTAAGGGAATCTTGTGAGCCCCTATAATAATCTCTTTTCATTGAATTTGAGCTTAGCTGACCGTAGCCTGTACGTGTGAAATAGTTGACAAATTTAAAACATAACAGAATAAATAAAGAAATTAAGGATTAAATCAATTAGTGATAGAACAAAACTAAAAGGAAGCATTCGATGGCTTATAGAAGCGGATATCGGTTAACCGAAATTATAGATATAAAGAGAAAGCCTTACACTTGATCCCACAGTTGGAATTTTTAAAAGAGGAAGTACAAATTAAAAACAATATGAAAACAAACATTTTATATAGTACAAATAAGGGGGGTGTTGGGTAGATATTCCATCGTTCAGATCAAGTGTAAATGCTTCGGAGAATGCTGCAATGCTCACCAGTTAGATTTGATCCAGAGCCCTTCTTGCTCCGACTAGAGATGCTTGAAGCTTCGCTTATATCCACACTGGCATCATCCACATGTATAGTCTTGGGCCTGGGTCGCGTATTACGCTGCTGCCTTAAACGTGGCGTCGATGAAGTTGCCGACTGTGGCTGCAGTTTCACATGCAAGTCGGGCCGATCTAAAGTCTTGCCCTATAAGATAGAGAGGAGAGTCATTTGGAAGAGGATTCCATAGTACAGTTCGTAGTTTTAAACCCACCTCTCTTTCGGCCTCTTCAATGGCTTTTTTGAGTCTGTGCTGCTCTAATATGGCTGCTCGTCGCGCCATTTGCTCTTCCTTTTTGCGTGCGCGTTCCTCCTCCTTTTCTCGTTCCTTTTCCCTTTTCTGTGATGCCTCGATCTCCTTGCGTGCCTTGGCCTCCTCTTGCTGTTGCCGGCGTTGCAATGACAGCAGCATAATTTTCTCCTTGCGACGCTCCATTTCGTCCACCGATTCCTGAAATAACAAAGGGCAAGGGAAACAAATCCCATCATAAAAACATTTAACGTTTCCTTCTAAATACTCTTCTTACAGAACTATCAAGAGGAAGGGTAAAATTAAAAATTAAACAATACGGGTCCATCGCGATTAAAGGCTAAAATTTTACTTTAATCGTGTGTGTGTGTGTATCTGTGGGTATGCGTGTGTATGAGTGGAGTGGGGGTTTTTTTTTTTTTTTTCTTTAAATTCATTTAAAAATAATTTCAATTTAATTTGATTTAATTTGACAGTAAGAGAGAATGTGGATAAAAAGGAAAGCCAATTTCTTACCGGATCCAAACTAGTTGCATCTGCTCCAACGACCAAAGCTTTGTTCTTGGCCGCCTCCGCAGTGTTGCTGCTGTGTTGGAGGCGTGTTGGTGACATTGGTTGCTGTTGCAGTTGTTGCGGCGGCTGGTTGGTCAGATCCTCCAAATGGCGACGTTCAAGGATACCGCCGCCCAATGACTCAGATGTATTTACGGCCAATTGGCGCAATTGTATTGGAGGCTCATCCGTGTATTTGTTGTAGGTGGCATTACCAGTATTCGGATTAGATTTGACACTGTTGGAGTTGTTGATGAGGCTGTACCTGGCATTGGCTGGCATAGGATGCTTGCCGGCATCCTCTCCGCTCAAGCTGATGTTGTGCAGTTGACTTAGCGACTCCCGTTTAAGGACAACTTGGTTGTCCACATTATCCCTGCTATTACTGTTTGGCGACTCCTTTTTGGGCGAACGCTTGGCTCTGAGTGGCGGCTTGGGCCTCTTGGGCTGATCATCATCAAACGATATATAGAAGCCCTTTTCGGGAGCCTGTTCCTCTTGACCGGCAACACCTCGAGGATCCTGGAAACTGTTGGCCTGTATGGAAGGACGCGATGGCGAGGGTATCCGGTAGGTGAGATTGCCGCTGGTTATGTTCAGCTTATTGGAAATTAATTCGCCGCTATCGTAATCCTCTGAGCTGCTGCCGCGACCGCTCTGACCCTGATGGAGTCGATGTTGCTGCTGCTGCTGGACCACAAAATCTGAGATGCGGGTTGAATGCATTGACTCAATAATATTGCGCTCCAACTCATCAACATCCTCCTCGTCACCAATAAAACAGATGCTCTGCGGAGCCATAAGATCTTCATGCTGCATCTGCATAGGCATGGGCATAGCCTGAGGATTGGCTTTCGGCGAGCGATTGTCGCGTAGATTGGTCAATGATTGCTGGCGTTGAACGCCATTGGCACCACTCATTGGCCGCTGGCCATGTTGCGGTGAGGCCTGCGCTTGGAAGAGATGCTGCAGTTCCCCACCGCCTCCGCCACTGCCATTTTGATGCAGGACAAAACTGCCCTGAGGTGCTCCCCCAGCACTCGATGGTGGACGATTGTGCCAGCCCTGCTTCTTCTGCTGCGTCTGCCAGGCATTTACATCGACCAAAGGCTGTTGGACCTGATGCTGTTGCTGCTCATAGGCGGCAGCTGCTGCCGAATGGGCCCAGGTCCGACGCTGTGGCGGCGGTGGCTGCGGTGACGTCTCGTGCAGATAAAAATGATTCGTTGGCTGTCCATACTCATCGTAGACCACACTATTCCTGTACTGTGGCGGTGGAGCGCCGTAGGGCGAGTGATTGTGATTATAGGGGTTACCATTGTCGCTATAAAGGCTTTGCGGCTGCATGTAGGCATGGGCGGGCTGCGGAGGCGACATGTACTGTCCATGCTCATTCACATACTGCATTGGTTGGGGCATGGCCATTGGTGGCGGACCTTGCTGCTGTTGCTGCTGGTAGGGATCACGACTGGGCGGACGGGAACTGTATGTACTGACTGGGGCATTATAGGCCTGTGGAAGATGGGGTGATGAACCAAAATTTTGTTGCATAGTTCGCGGCTGATAATGATGATCAGCCAGATGCTGTTGGGAGCCATATGTTTGTTGCTGGGAAAATTAGCGGATCACAAGGCACGAAAAGGAACAAAACAATCATTCAGTTAGTCATCAAGCCATAACACAAAAGACACATCAATAGTTAATAATAAAATATAACATAAGGCGGAGATGCAGGAGGCGGAATTGGAATGGTTTGGATGATTTTACCTGGTTCAGCATGTTGGCTATTTGTTGGGCCTGCATCAGTTGCTGGGCCTGGAGATGTTGAGCTTGCATTTGGCTTTGCTGGGTGGCTAGCCTATGGATATCCTGTTGGATATCCTGCAGGTTCATGTTCATAATGGCGATGCTTTGCTGTTTACGATCCACATCCAATAGGCAAGTGTTAAAGTGTGTATGTGTGTTCGTGTGCGTGAGTGAGTGTGTGTGTGTGTGTGTGTTATATATATATGTCAGTATTTGGTGTATTTATGTTTAAGCAACCACAGACACAAAATGGGACAGGGGGCGGGGGAAAAAAGAGACACAACAAACGCGTTAATTATTTGATTAATTCTTGCTTTTGAATTTTTTTGGGTTATGATTAGGATACGTATGTATATATAGACAAATGGTGGCAAATCACAATGACACCCACCTGATATTTGTCCAAATCAACGGGATCCATATCGGGTGTTCGCTTTGACTCATTACTCATGGTCTCCCACTTCATGACATCTGGACACGATTCCAAATCCTCCTGCAAAAGCAAATGCACAATAAATAGAACGATTCAGCTTATATCAAGAGGATGTTTACCTTCTCTTGGTGGCGCAACAAAGCCATTTCAATTTTACGCTTATCCTGCTCTATGCGACGTCGTTTCTCCTCTAGTTTCATTCGAATTGTGGACAACTTGGTGGCATTCTCCAGAGAACGCATATCCTCATCGCATACATCCATTTGCCAGGCAGCTGGACTGGCTGGCATACTGCTCGTAGAGGATTTGCGTACGGGCGTGCTTTCCGGATCCCCGTATGTGGATCTGGCATCGTTGTAGTGTGGATCAGCAACACTGGCGCTACTATTGTTGCTGTAGTCTTTATCGCTGGAATGTTGCTTGTTCCGTGCCACCGGCAACGGGCTGCCCGCATTCGATAGATTATGGTGGGGCGCCGATACCGTGGGCACATTGTCGACACTCGCCTGTCGACGCATTGAATACTTCTCCGTTTCCCGATCCTGTTTCTCCGAGCCCGAGTCCGTATCGTACCCCAGTTGTAGTGTTCCACGGGCGTCGGCTATTGAAGAGCGCACTGCCACGGCGGGTTCAACTAAATCAAAAATTCAAATTAGAAAAAGCAACAACAACAATAACAAAAATTTCCCATACTAACCCACACTTGTGTTGGACAATTTCCTTTCCCTTTCCCTATCCCGTTCACGTTCGTAACGTCCCAGCGTATTCAATTGATCCTGTGAGCCACCGAAATTCTCTATAGTCAGCTGCGAGTCTTCGCTTGAGGAATTCCGACGTGAACGACGACCTGAAAGTGTTTCGAAAAAGATATTATAAATGATGATGAAACAAAAAAGGCACCAAAACTACTGGCCAGGATAAAACAAGATGGATATAATCTCTAATTTCTATGTCAAATAACATTCAACTGAACTCTGGTTAATGAAGGAGATGTGGATCGACACCAAAATGGAAACTATGTGTGATGTATGAAACCATTAGTATGGATGGATAGATGTATGCATATATGTACATATAGTCGCACTGTCGCGTATGTCTTAGTTGATTCTCATACCTGCAAAACTTGGCCGTCGGCTTTGTTCCCAGTTACTTGGTCGGCCCGCAGCGACAAAATCGCCTAATTTAATTTGAGATAAAAAATCATAAAGAAAAAAAGGTTAACAAAACGATTGTAATTTTGCGAATAAATCATAAAATTATAACATTAATAATAATAGTATTTGGTCTGAATGGCAATAACAATTCGTTCGAAATATCACAATATTGAATACAAAAAAAGAATAATTACAAATACATATGTAATTTAGGTATTCTATCTGAATTGCTAAATTGTTTTTGTTTGTAAGCGTTACAATCATTTTTAAAACAAACATTTCTCTTTTTATAGTATGTCTAATCGAAACTCCAATCCAACTTGGATGGAGTAAATGGGAGTGTCGTCTTCGTTCATAAAATCAGACATTCGGAGCAAGCTAATCTCATAAAAAGGATTCAAAAAAACTGAGTGAGTGCGATAACTACTCAAAAATTAAAATTATTTATTTTTTAATATTTTTTAACTTGCTATGTGGATTCATTTTTTTGATTCGCAAGCTAACTCAAAAATTATGTAAAATTAACTTAATTTTTGCCACTGTATTCTACCATGAAGTTGAAAACCAAACATTTTAGTGGCCCCATTTTGTAAAAAATATGTTCTCATTAAACAGTAAGATGTTACCAGAAAAGTGACCACCCTGCCCATTTGCTCATTCATTCATTTTGTTCTACACACACACACTCGTTCTTAGATGGATGTTCTTGGGTTTTTCGGAATTTGGTACAGATAAGAAATCAGTAAAGTTAGAACTTAAATTCAACTAATTTATGAGTTTCTAATATTGAGGAATTCAGTAAAGAGCATTCAGTGTCTTTAAATGTATCCGTGCAGGTAATTCATTTTTATGTCAAATGCTCATTTTCGTATACACATTTTGGCGTGAGTCGAAAGTCTTTCTTTATGATTGTTCTCAAAAATTTAGGTTCCACGAAGCTTTCATGCTCCACATACAAGTCAAATGTTATATAAATATTCAAGTTCATTTACGCTTTGAATAGTTAATTAACAAATAATACAAAAAACAAAAACCAAAAAGAGATTCGAATAGAATGAACTACACTAAAAGCAAACCTCTCTCATCGGCTTTCGACTCGACATTGGATTTTTCTTTAGCTTGCCGCAAGCGAGCTGGAACCAAGGGCTCCTGCTGCTGCTGTTGATGTTGAAGCTGTGTCTGCTGCTGTGGTTGCTGGTGATAATGTTGCTGCTGCTGCTGTTGTTGTTGCGAGTGCATTGATGAGAGTGTGGTAATGCCACGCGACTTGTGCACAACGAATGCTACACACAGATTCGTGATGTGTGGGAAGTTAAGATGGTAGCGGAGGAGGCGATGGCGCCGTAATGAGCAGGACAGGCACAGTTGCAATTGTTGTAGTAGTTGTTGTTGTTGGTTATTGTGGTAATTGGTTTTGTGGCAAGCATGTGTGGATTTTGGGTGGAAAAAAGATAAAGAAAATTAAAAATTAAACACAGAATTAACGAAATAAAAAACATGGTGAGTGTATTTGTTTTTTACTTTGATTCGTTAATTTCTTGAAATATAAATAATAGAGCAAATAAAAAAAAAAATAAATAAATATATTAAAATTACCTTCAGCATGATTACCATCATAATTATTTGACTGAATAGTTGTCGTCTGATATTCAGTGGGCGGAGTTGATCTACGATTTAGCCCGCCGCCAAATGAATTCGTGTGCGGAACTAAAAAACAAAAAAAAAAAAGCACAAAAAAATGTAAAATCAAAACTTGTAAATAAAGATGTAAAAAAAACAATTTGTTGCAAGCAGTGCCAAAAAAAATTCACATTAAGCAACAGATAAATCAGGTAAATAAAATTTTTAACATTAAATATAAAACAGAAACATGTGTTTGGTAAACAATGAATTCAATATGAGTATAAATATCACAATCATTAGAGAGTATAATGCAAAAATTTATTTCCCATTTCAAACATTTAAATCGTGAAAAGTACTAAAAATGTTTTCTTTGATATACATAAATTTGTATCGTTAATTATTTGATCAAATATCAGCAATGTCCTTCCCAAACATACAAACAAAAATATTTAAACTTCTATATTCAGAATATCGAACAAAAGTCTTGTTCTGAGCTAAAATTGATTGTTAATATCGGAATTTATATTCTCTTCTATTAATTCCATATTTTTGGTATTCAACTTGATTCAATATTTGATCTTTAATCCATTTTTTTTAGTTTTCCCATCTTTTTTGTAAGTTCGAGTCCAAGTGTATAAAGTGAATATGATTTTCACAATGAATTGTGCATAGTTTTTACATATGTATCTGATTACGTTTGACTCTTTGCAATGAGTCCGAATCTTAGTCTATATAATACAAGTACATATGTGTATACTATATATGTATAGTAAATAATTGCAATTTCATACAAAGGCAAATTAATAAACAATTAACTGAAATGAATAATATTTTGGCAGCCGAACAAGCAAATCAATGAGAAAACACACATTCATGAAACGAAGGCAAAATGCAGCAAATGGTAGTAAAAATTATAGTTTTTTTTTGGCGGGGAGGGGTACGGAAAGAGGGTGAATTAGGATTGAAATTCATACACAAAATACAATAAAACAGTAACAAACACAGGAAAATTAATTTAAGAAAACACAGAGTTCTGAAGAATGCTCAAAAATATAGAGAGAGTAAATTGTGTGTTTGAGATCAAAAACCTTGAAACGGTGGCCGATTCGAGGGTGAGCCAACGGGCGGCTGGTCAAGATCGCTGCGCAAATCGGGTATGGGCATAACAGGCTGCATTGTGAGGCCTCGTCGATGGCAGATTCCGTGCTCATTGGCGCCCAGGCAGCGCCTGGCGATGACATCTAAGTGAAATACACAGAATTTGCATATGTGTGTTGCGTTGTGGGTGCGGATTTTGGTGAATAAAGAGAGCAAGCGGTTTAATTTTATTTCGTTGGATAAAAACCAATAAAAAAAAGAGAATCAAGTACAGAGAATTGATTTGTCATTAATAAGTTGGATTTGTACACTACTTTTTTTTTTGTCATTTGATTTGTGTGAATAGTATACTATATAATTAAATGGATGAGATTTAATGCCAAGATTGTGGACATTTGTGGATTTTTCAAATGGTTCTTAAATGGAGGGTAACAACGAACGTAAAACCGCAGGAATGAAAGTTAACTAGAATTGGAGCTAAATTGCAAATTGGTATTTTTTTTTTCATTGTTTTGTGGTTTCAGCATAAATTGGAAAATTGGTCTTAAGCAAAGACTGGGCATGGGTGTTTGTCAGTTTTAGTAATATTGAATCACCTAAGAAATGAGAAACAAATAGCTAAAAACAAGACTTATTTTTAATCAAAAATCAAACACTAAGGAATGGGACAACATAGGATAAAAAGGAAACATAAGAAAAGGAAAACAAACAGCGAAAATTATATTGAAAAATATTTTTAGATTTATACGAAACTTCACTTTTTGGACAACACTTTTTGCATGCGTCGCTGAGAAAATAATACATATGCCAATCTTTGGTTTCAGCTTGAGATGGGGGAAAGCGGGAAATGCGATGCAATGATTTGAAAATTTGATTTGGGTTGACCCACTCACTAACCTTGACCATCCATGCCTGGATAACAAACACATTTCGCTGGATGTATTTCAAATAGATTGAACAAATCCGTCAAAAGTACAACAAGATTCAGTTTCATCGAGCTGCCAAACAATAAAAGAAACGAAACAAATTAGAAATAAAAGGAGAAGGGCATTAATATTATTAGGGAGTGACTAACCCGCGCATATAGGTAACATCCTCGGGCGTCATGTGGAATACGCCATATGGCAAATGCTTTTGGGAAAAATTGCCCACCAATAGTATATTGTGAATGGAATCCTCGACAGCGGGTAAATAATTAATTCGCACACATGTCCAAGGAACTACCTTGGGGCAATAGTAGGAGATGAGCAGAGCTAGACAAATGCCATCACATAGATCTTGGAAATCCCTCACTGGCGGTATATCTGGCGTTTGCAGTCGAGTACCCTAAATGAAGCGGATTTATAGATCAGAAATAGAGAGATAACAAATGGGAAATTAATTTGAACTTACATTCTCATCGGGTAATCCAGTTTCCACCTCTTTTACAATGCGCTTTTTAAGGGCTGCGCATGCATGGGATATCCAGGCCAAAAGAGCTTGCTCATAGTTTTGGCCAGCCGGTGCCTGATAATTGGTGCCAGATATTCTGGAACAGAATAATAAGAAAAATGAATAATTGCCCAGTTTGGATGTTCTTTTGCACTTACCTCCGAATGGCGGCCGTAACACGATCACCTGATGATATTTCCCTTGCATATAAAACCATCAGCGATTCTATCACAGACATATGGGCATTCTACATAAACATAAAGTAAAGAATAGCGTAAATCCTCTGGAGCAATCTGTGTAAAAAAGAAGTACTCACAATTCTCAACGGATTCGTTTGAATTAATACCGTCTCGGTAATGGGCATGTCCGAAGATTCAGCCACCGGCACACCTTTGCGCGCTAGCGTCTGTAATATTGACCAGTGATTTAAGCTTTGGTAATTGGGATCTGAATACAGATTGGATAGTGTTTGGCAATACAGAGTGGCATTGCCCAGCTCGACAATAATTTGCGGCTTAAGACGTTCCTGATTCTCGTGATCGCGATAAAAAGGCTCCTTCAGGTTGTCCGGCACACGATTGTTAAATGCCTTCGAGAGTAGCCATTTAACGGAAGCACGTTGACGAGCCTGCAAAACCAATTGAGAAAAACGAAAAAGAGTTAACTTAAACTGATGGTAAATGGTTTAGAGACGTTCGACTGAACTAAGAAACTTCGAACTAATTTTAGAAAGTTTTTATTGTCTTTGTGAATGAAAACTACTTCTTTATCCCTTTTCTGCTCTTCAGCGCCGAGAATACTTTTAGTTATTGCTTTACAGGGAAAAAAATTACACACAATGGAAAACATTTGGACACAGTAGTTAGAGTGGACTTAAACTGAGCCTCGAAGCCACTACTATATAGTAGTCTCACAATCTTTTTTTAAAGAAAACTATAATATCTAATTATATATACCAATACTAAATGAAAAAGAATGCTATTTATTCTCTATTTCTATTCTCCTTTGCGATGCTTGAATAATATTAGGCCCATTAAACACTACCATTTCGAAGCTAACAATTCGTTAAAAATTAAGTGTTCGATTCTATATGCTTTATAATTAATTTTTCTTTGGTTCTCATGATTTAGCTTTTTTCAGTTTCTACATTATTCGTTTGATTTCCCCTTTCTCGTCAACGAAAATTTTTTGATTGGTAACGGTTTAAAATTGGTTCAACCGAAGGCTAAAATCAGAAATTTAACTCCAGCTGGCGCTGCGGCTGAGGATAGGCTCTGACTGTGTCTGTGGACTGACGGGAGGTGTGGGGTGGAGAGCTTTGCTTTGCAATTAAGTAGCGCAACTGTTAAGTGCATTTGTTGTACATTGCTCCCCCTCTTTTTGCTTTACCCCATCCCTCACTCTATCTCTCTCTGTCCCTCTCCCTGTCACTCTTTGTATCTATCTCGCTGTGTGTGAAGCCATGCGTAGAATCTTTCAATATGAGTTCGATAAACTCACTCGTGGGTTTTAGCTTGGCGTGCGCCGCTGTCCGGCTATGAATCTCTCTCTCTCTCTCTCTCTGTCTAAATGCATGCCTCTTTCTGTTCCTCCTTAGCCTGAATTGTATTTTCTTTCTGTGTGTGTGTGTTTAATGGGGAGGGGAGATGAGGCTGATGGTCACTCAGCATGAAAGGCAGCAACAGCCAGCCGCCAACAGTCGCGACGTTGCTCCGTTTTTAGATTCTCAAGTGCGAGGCACCGGGTGCAATTTGCCCAGTTGCATTTTATAAACCATAATTTTAGCAACCTCAGATGAATAAGAAGTTCTTCTTCCCTAATTGAAAAATGTTGCCATGTATGTACATATGATAGTAAAAGTATCAAGAGGCCGGCGAGAAGGAAACGGCAATCAAAGAAACACATGTACAAATTTATGATTCAATTTGATCACCGGCATTTTGTTATCACTACGTAAATACTTTCCTTGATAAGAGAATGTGTAACTATGATTTAGGACATAGAAAATATATATTTTTAAACAAGGGATTATCAAAATTTTAAAAGATAAACATAAGATAACAAAAAACAAAAATCAAATCGAGAAGAGCCATGAACATAACTTGTTTTCAAAATTCTTACTTAATCGATATGAAATCATCAGTAACAGTAAAAATCATCGAGAATTGTTTTATTTTGTGCCGAAATAAAATGTATAAAAAAAACTCGCTTATCCAAATTTGTAACTTTGTTTTGGGCATTTGAAAACTCTAGCAACACTCGAAATTGACGTAGGTCGTATCGAACTATGCGAATTGGTCAACAACAGGTGCTTCCTGCCTATGGAAACCGGAAAAACTTGTATGCAGTTTTCAAACAAGCTTTTCATTTTTTTAGTTCCTTTTGTTTTGCTTCACTTTTGTTTTTTAGATCTCGCAAGAAAAAAAATAACTCAAATTTCATTCAGTGTTTAGACAAATTTATCATTTTACACGCCCACATGTTAAATGGAATTTGATGATAAATGTACACAAACATATTATGTATGTGTATAAGTATGTGTGTATATACATACAGACATACATATGTATGTATGTATGTAGTTACGAGTAAAATTTAAATTGCAAAGTTTTTATGATTTCATTATTATCGTTGGCAGTTGGACAAACCATGATAAAGTCAAGTGAACAAATCAAGAGAGCTAACACTATGCAACACATTTTTGCATCTGAAATACAAACGACTTCAAGAATTTACTTTCATAATAAAAATTCAGTTGATAACACTGACTATGAAGGGCATTCAATTAGGTATAATCTTAAATAGAAATTGGCACTTTATTTAGAAATATTACAAAAAAATACAAATCTAAGCAATTATTTTGAAACATTCAACTTCAAAAGTCGCTTTATATTCTTATGTCTGACTAATCTCTTACTTATTATTATCTATTATTTTATATATGTTTGTATGTCTATTTAATACTGCTTCTATCGACGTCTGATATGTTGCACAGTGTATTTTCAAGCTATAAGTTTATTTTTGAATGGCTTTCGGTTTTTTTTTCTTTTCATATATGATCCATAATCCGCTGCTAATTGCTTGAGCAAGAATCATACACACAAACATTCAAAAATAAATACACACACTTTGGA
Source organism: Drosophila emarginata (assembly GCA_037075365.1). Taxonomy (NCBI): domain Eukaryota; kingdom Metazoa; phylum Arthropoda; class Insecta; order Diptera; family Drosophilidae; genus Drosophila; species Drosophila emarginata. Next base: position 5,420,769 of record JBAMCD010000324.1, read on the forward strand.
GGCCTTAAACTTTCTAGGGAGTTGTCAAGAATGATGAGACAGGGGCATATGGTTGGTAAAAGGGGAGTAGGCCTCTCTCCCCTTTCTACCTCTTCTTGGTGGTTTCTCTCTTTCGCATGCGTGTATGCTGTTTATAGCGATTAGGTCATGCAACAGCAGCTACAATAAAATAATATAAAATAAAACAAAAAAAAAGAGCCAGAAATAATCGAACAAAATAAAACATCAGTTCGGCTATGACTGAAAAGGGAGCGGGTTAGCCATTTTCCGGCAGTTGTGTGGAAACCCTCAACCTTTTTTATGAATGGAAGTTTCGTTATTGTTGCAGTTTTTTTCTTTTTTTAAATTTGATTGAATAGTTCAGTTAACCACTTTGCTGCCTACCCACTGTAGGTCGACAAGCTCATGGTTAGAAATGTTAAAAACAACAAAAATATGGAAAAAAAAAACCAGTCAAATGTTAAGTAGGTGTCGGTCGCATATTATAAACCTAAGCGGACACAAGTGGGAGCGGCAAGTAAGCAGCAACCATTTTGGCAAAGAGAGTAGGTGGCTTGGCCAAAGCCAACTGAGGCAGCGACTGAGACAGCGTTTGATGAGCGCATTGGGGAGTTAGTTTGAGGTTCTGCTGCTGCGCTGCCAGCGCTGGAATGTTAATGAGTGCGCTCTATTTGTGCCTGCCAAATAACATAGCGAAGATTGGTGAACGAAGTGACGATGAGAGGGGCAAAGAGTCTTGAAGTAAATGAAACTAAAAATATTTATTTCTTAACCTGTCGTATTTCCTGTGTTTCGGCATCCATGCTGATTGGTAGGGGGAACTGAAGCGGGATGGAGATGGAGAAAACTTTGTGGTGACAGTCTGGCTATCCGACGCCCAGTCTTTCCCAGTCTTCGCTGCGGCTGCTGCACTTGGCACTTCACTTTACTTTCTATCTTCTTCTTCACACACTTTCCTTTTAGCTTCTGGTTTTTCCTTATTGGAATTTTCACTTCAGGCCAAATGCGAGCCTAAATAGCAAGAAAAACATATTTTTTTGTTTTTGTTGTTGAAGGTATTTTTTTGTGCAAAAATTGCGCACACGCACAACAATAACAACAACAACGTTAAACCACCACACCAGCACTACAACAACAGCAGTAGGGGGAGAGGAAAAACTAGCAAAAGAAAAATGTGAATCATTCAAAGGGGGGCGAAGAGCCAACTTTGCAGTGGGCGAGCAGAGCGGGGTGTTGCAGCCACAACAGAGCGTTTACAGCTCTGTTAATGGTGGATTTTTTCGGTTCTGGTGGTGCTGCTGCTGCCATCAGCTGTTGCAATTTACTGCTTTAAACGACACACGAACGCACTTTTCACTTGACCGTGAACATTTTTAATTTATTTTATGTACAATTAATACAATCGATGTCAATTTTTACTACATAAAACATCATAATGAAAACATTTTTCTTTTGCTTCTCATTGTGAGACAACATTACAGCTCACTGTGAGACAGCAGCCGCTCTCAGTGGAGGGCAGTCGCTGCGGATCAGACTGCGAAGCCAACGTTGACGTCAAGTTGTGATGACCGAAAAAAAAGTGTTTCTGCTGTTGTGTATGTGTGTGGTCTACGCACATTTGCATTTATTTTCGCACTTATTTCGAAATCAATTTATCATACAAATGCATTTCTCACGCATCATGTTCTTTTTTACGGCATAATTCACTTAATATAACACTTTAAATTTAATTTCTTTCTACGAAAAAACAGCAATCGCTCCAAGTGTGCCCAGACTAACGGTATTGCAATTTTGAGAGTAAAGTGTGACCAAAACTAATGGCACTTTTTTTTTAAATTTCCACAATATTCGATTTCTGCTTATAAGTTTTTTATCGCTGTCACGTCACACAATGATAAAGGAGTTTGCCAACCCTTCCAGTGAAGCGGTCAATTTGAATAAGAAAATAGATCGTCCTCAGATTTGTTGTTTTATTTCCACAGAAACATAATTTAATTCGTCAGGTGCATAATCCACCTTTAATGTTTTGTTTTGCTTTTCTTAATAGTTGGGAACAGAAGTTGAGCCACATAATGATATTACACAATTGACAGCAATGATCGTTTCAATAGGTTTTAGTAGATATTCTAATTCATTATACGAAGGGGCGCTAAGTAGCTAAATATAGGTGAGGTATAACGAAATGTAATAAAGGGATTTGTTTTATTTTCCAAAGTTTTAAGGGATCACAGAAATACTTTTGAATTCGGAATTCTTAGCTCTATTATGTAAGTTGCTAATGCAATAAATATTTCTTTTTTCTCGAATCCAACTCTATAAATCGTGCACTTTTACGTTCGATCCGTATGCACAGCCAGTTTCAAAAGATATTTAGGGATATAATGGGTCGACTATTCTCCACTGCCCAAATTTTTCCTTCGCCGGAATAGCCATACCAAGGTTCGTCTTCAGTACACAACACTTACATATATTGAGGAACTCCTGAAATTGAGATGTGATTTAGACTCATCTATATGCTTACCGTAGAACATCGTGCAAATGACAAAACCGGCAACCCGGGTATTAAACACACCACTTGGAATTTTTTTTTGAATCGAATTATAGCCTTGGGAGTTAATTTCCTTTTTTTTTTTATCTGTAAGTAACCAAAATTCAATTACATATATGGCTTGTAAAGGTATTTTAGAAGTTTGGCGCCAATACTAATGTGTATTGGATTGGGATTAACATAATATATATATAAATAAAATTTACTTCAATTCACTTCGATTATTCGATATCGTCCAATGTACATTTATGTCTCGTTTGTCGACTATCGATAGCCTGCTGAAATATTCGAGATATTTTATTGGATCATTTAGCAAAACAATCCATTTTATTTTCATATTTTCGCTGCTTGATTCCATTTCTTCCTGAATATTTGTTCTTCTTTTAATCTAACTTTTGATTTTATCGAAGTTGCCCTTCAGGACATTTTCCAACACTGCTTTGTGCGTGACTTCGACTGTCGTGATATTTTGTTTTGCTATTGCTGCTGCAAGTGTTTGTGTGCTAAATCAGACTTGCATTTTATGAAATTTTAATCCAGTTTTGATTAAAGACGACATTGATGCACGTAGAAAAGAAATCTGAATTGCGAAGTCTCCTTAAATCAAGAGACAAGCGCTGCAAATTGGTTGAGCCAAGGAACACGAAAAGTTGTGTTTGGAGGTTTTTCAACTTAGTATCATGCGATGATCGAATCGAACCTTATGCTTGCTGCAAAATGTGCGGGGATTTACTCTCTTATAGCGGTAAAACAGGAACAGGAAGTCTTCTTCGCCACCGATGTTTACATACTACTAACGGTAAGTTTGGAATTTGGATTTTTGAGATTATTTCACGCACGTCCGTCCCATTGCCACGCGTGCTCCGGATAGATTCTTGCCATCGCAAAGGGAAGTGTATGTACATATATTCATCATCAGTCAACAAATAAGAAATCAATTGACAATTTACAATATTTATCTCTTAGCATTTGTTTTGCTGTACATAGAATTAAATTATGATGAATTTTTTTATTTCATTGTTTGCATTTGTATGTATGTATGTATGTATGTACATATGCTTGAAATGGTCGTTTTACAACCCTAAGCTAACTTCACCGTTTACCCACACTAGGCCGCATATTTTCTTTTTTCTTGAGGAAAATTGGGTTTTAATTCAACTCTTATTTAAAAATCTCATTAACAACATGCCTAAAGTTCGTATAAGCACTGTGTGGCAGCATTACGATGTTAATGAGGAATGTGAAAATTTTGCTATATGCCGTTATTGTGGCAACAATATATCGCGTGGTGGTATGGCCAGCAATTTGAAGGGAAACAATACAACAAATTTGTGGACTCACTTGCGTCACAAACACAGCGATGAGGTTTTAGTTAATCCGATACAATCCCATAAGCCGCGAACTCCGGCCACAATAAAGAAAGGTAAATTAATACGTCCATACAAGATTACATTCAACTCCATATTTCGCATTCTTTTGGCGCGCAAGTGGAGGGCAATAACGTGAACAAACTATCGTCCATCGTCAATACATCGGATCTTCTCAATACATCGGATATCTGTAATTTCTCTATCGTTTCCGTTTTTTTTGTTTTTTTTTTTTAGAGAAAACTGTGCGTATAAGCAAAGCCAAGCAGAATTTGTCCTTCAAATTGGCCAAGCCAAAAATTTCGCTGGAAGCGAACACTTCATCGTCTTCGGATATCGGAGCCTTGCCTCAAAAATGGGAAAACTACGATCAAAGCGATGAAATCGGCGAGGATATCAAGGATATTATCTATAATGAGGATCCACTCTGCTACAGCCCAATACAAGTTGTAGAGGAAGAAATGATAGACACCCGGGATAAGGTGACAACTGTACTTAATCCTACTAGCACCATTAGTAGAGCGAATGCCAGTGCTAGCGTCACTCCTATTGTGGCCTCCTCCGCCAGTTCTGCAAAAACGTTGAAGAACAACTTGGAGCAGTCAATCGACCGACTAACCTCCGTCAGCGAACAGCTTACCTACATCATTCAGCAGAATAACGAAGAGCAGATCAAGGATGATGATTATTATTTCGCCCTCAGCCTTGTACCTATTATGCGGCAATTATCTATAAATCGAAAACTCTACGTTCGATCTAAAATTCAAGATTTATTGTTCAAGGAGAGCGAAGCTAATTCCCCAACGAAACCGGAGTAGAGTTAAATGATAATATTAAAACAGGAGCCTAATTTTAGATGGGGTAACATTTACGTTAATGTTTCACAGATTTATGTTTGACCTTTCTTGGATAGAAATTTTATTTAAGTGCTAAATTAAAAATTAACTGCTTTTTAAGTAACTTGTTCATATGTATTTATGAAAAGTGATAAAGTGTTTTTATCTAACTTATAATTTCTCTAATCAGACTTTTTCTCCCAATATGAATATGTAGATTTTAAATTATAAGCGTATATACATATATAAATTCCTATATATTATACAAATTAAAATAAAGCAATTTATCCAATTTGATTACGTTGCTCAATATTCTAGAGTTCAAGTACTTATATACAGTCAGGGCAATTTACGAATTTTGTAAGACTCGAATATAGAATGTTGGAGATGTAATAGTAGAATACCTTTAAAGTTTGTTAAAATTATTTAATATTTATTAATTTGTTATTATGTGCAATTATATTTTAAAGGCATTTCAAATTTATTGCAATCTTTTGAAAAAATTTTATCTTTCGCTATTCAAGTGTGCCGCATGAGGGACTTTTAACTAGCTTGGTAACTCAAGGAACAACCATTTTCTTTCTTCAAAACACAATTAAGTTCAAAATGCCTTGATTTGAATACATAAGTGACAGCAAGAAGAATATAAAACTGATATAAGCAATTGGCAAGTTCCTACAGGGATCTTGAATAATTTTTTTAGAATCAAATGGGACATTATTTCATTCATTTGCTAATGGGGAGGTATATTGTGCTCTCAATACATAGACCTTTAAGTCCATCAGACTGAATATCCTTTTCGTAAAAATCCTCACTTGAGAATATACCTATAATCATTGATTTGGCTGTTTTAGAAGGACATCAATGCCAATTATTTGTCCAACCTAGCCGAAATTAAACACAATAGATATTTTTTTGGGATATACATATATTCATAATGTATATATGTATATAATATACATACATATGTATTATGAAAAATGGTTTTTAGACCCTTCCAATAAGAGTATATTTGTTTTGGATCAAGAGTATGCAAAGTAACGAAGAAAGCTCGGATTATATTAAGTAAATATGTATATTATTGATCCGCATGACGAAAGAAGTTTATATAGACAATTCCATCTCTCTGGAAAAGCGCACTATTCTTCAAGAGTTGGATAACTGCAGAGTTATAAACTTTGTACTTTGGATCATTTAAAATCTTCCTATAATCAGCGGACCCATATTTTATATAGCTCGTAAAAAAACAATGGAAGTTCAATAACTTTGTTAATTTTCAAGGTACTGTTATAAAAAGTCTTTTATCATACATATATGTAAGTCATTAAATCCTCCAAGTTTCAGCACTACGACAATATATTATAAAGCTGGCAGAAAAACAGAAAAATTTAGACTTTTTTAAGAGTGCCGTAATGCAAAAATGTAGTTTTTAAAGACAATAATAATTCAAATTGATTTTTTATTATTCCATTTTGAAATGCTATTTTCCGAAGCAGTGGTCCTTTGTGTAATGAGGAAAATGTCTTATGTTTCTTTTGTTTATTTATTGATTTTTTTTGCAAATTCAGTACGGAATCTACTTAAAATTGTGTGATTTGTGAATTCGCTCCTGTCGGATCCAAGAACTATTTCTTATTGCCACCAGGAGGAAGGATCGTTTCAAAATAATATTTTTTTTTCAAAAACTTTATTGAATAATAATAATTGAAACAAAAATAGTTTTCAAAAAATGAAAATTGTTTATTAATTTGGTAAATTGGAAAACAAACTTACGTCATTTTATACCTTCTGGAAAAAGATGTGATCAAAAATTCAAACTCATTTGATAGGATTTTAAATTTTTTTCGTGTTAAAAAACTTTTTACAAATGCGTTTTTCCATTACATAACGTCACGCCAGTTAGGAAAATTGTTTTCGGTCTAAGGAAACTCAAAATAAAAAACACTATTTTATAAAAATCAAAAAGGAAAACATTAAATGATTTTAAATAAATTTTTATTTTAATAACTTGTTAAGATTTACAAAAACAGAGAGCGGTTTACTAAGATTATTATTTAAGATATTCCGATTCGATTCGGCTCTTTATTCTGTACTTTTCTTTTCAATATGCATATGTAGATCTAGAATTTTAAGCATATATGTATGTCTATATATATATTTATTTATTATTCAAATATATATATAAACCAACCCTACAGATCGAGTAATAAACAATAAACTTACCCAATATGTTTACTTTAAGCTTAATACTCTAGTCAACAAATGTTGGGGGATTATAGTAAAAGTTATGTATGTATGTATATATGTATTCGTATCATTCGTTGGTGTTTGTCTTTATTTTATTATTATTTTTTGTTTATATTTTGTTTTTTTTTTACTGCATAGTGTTATGATGATTTTTTAAATACAATCTGGGTGAGATGTAAAATGCCTAAGTGCACGATATGTTTGCCGAAAAAGTTTTGGGATATTACGAATAATGAGTTATCGTATGAAAATGTAATACAGATTTTGAATTTTAAGCATATATCTTTGTTTCTTTTGATTTCGGTTTTTATGTTTCTACTGTGTCAGTTCCATTAAGTGTTTGAATGATATGCTGGCTTTTAACTATATAATTTGGTTTAGTAGATTGCCAAAAAATGTGGATTTTGGGTGTATATATCGTATACAAGCATTTTATATTGTTTTATAGCCAAAATTTATTTTCATATCTTTCTGCATTTGGTATAATATGTTTTATCGTATCATCATGTGGGGTATAATTTGTTCTATTCACAGTTTAATTCAAAATTTACACTCGTCGATGAGTATACATGTATATATGTATGTATATATATGTAAGGATTATAATCAAGCAGTTAGACCTATTCTGATATGCCTATGCATTTGCCTTCCAATTCCAATATGTATCTTTTGTAGATTCTGTTCACTGATCTATTTTGATATGCGGTTACGAATAAAAATAAATAGTCAAAAAATAAACAACTTATATCTAAGACATTTATACAATAATTATGCTATTAATTATATAATAATTATATTAGTTAATTTTGGAAACATTTGCATGGCTTATTGCACTTTCGAGCTTCTCTTTTTTTTTTTGTGTTATTATTTTATTTTCTGTTTTTATAGATATTTGTATGTTATTTTTTTGATGAGGGGGCCTCAATTATATATTGTTTAATAATAATATTATTTGGTTGAGGTCACCAATTGACTGGTGCTGTAGCCCTGGGTGTTACAGGTGGGCAGGGCGAAGGGATTGAAGCTAAGACTGCTGACTCCTGGAACGATAAGAGACAAAAAACACAAAATTGTGGTTTAGTGGAAGTAAATCTTGCGGAGATGCTTAAATTACCAGAACAAACATATAAAGAAAATGGTAAATAAACATAATAAAAATTATATATGTATTTCATATGTATGTAAGTCTAACTTTAAAATAGGAAATCATAAATACCGTTAATCGTGTGTTGTTGTTTTCATGTGGTAGTTGTGTTGGTTATGGATGTTGTGTAGGTGTAAGCCCAATTACATCCACTTGACGTTCTTTGTTGTTGTTTCTGTTGTCCACTTTCACCCACTCTCAGTCCATTTCAGATAAGGTTCTGTGAGTATGTAGGACCATATGTGTAACTGAAAGGGGGATTGGGTCTGTTCTTTGTAGTGGGTTGGGCGAATGGTCGATTGAAGTATTTAATTTCAACAAAAATGTTATTGGCTGCTCGGTATGGTGGTGGTCCTGTTGCTTCTTCTCATCCTTTGACTGTCTCCTTTTGTAAAGTGCTTAAACGGCCGCCGCGGTGGCTGCTGACACGGCCGGATTGTGCCATGGCTGGTGAGGATGCGAATAATGATGCGGATGGGTGGCTGCAGCGGCGGCTGCCTGATGATGTTGCACCAATGCCTGATGCCAGGTCGACGACACGGACACTGTTGAAATTAATGGGCGAAAATGCAACATTTTGGCTGAGCATATTTTGTTTTTTTCTTTCTTTTTTACGTTCACTTTGTAAGGGATTCGGGAGTAAGTATATAATTTGGGTATGAAAGGTGTAAGACCATTACTTGGCCATAAGTGTGTATAAAAAGTGTGTAAGTATGGTATTTATATATAAAATTTTAAGTAAATTAAAATAGACTTCTAAAATTATTATAGAAATAGTGAAAAATACGATATAATGTCTGATTTATAATGTATGTAATTATAATTTAAGGTGTTTTATGCTGTAGTCTTCTAAAACTTATAAGTTTTCAAGTATTGTGTTTATAAATCTTCCAATTTTTAAATTTGGAAATGGTAAAGGAACCCTGATATTATGAAAAAGAGTAGAGATTCTTCGAATATGAAAAGTATGAACAATTTAAAGTGTTTTAATAATCAAAATTTGTTCATTCGAGATCGATTTATTATGGATCTTCAGTTTGAATTTTTTTCATTGAATATTTATCAGTCAGAAAGTTAATCTGAACAAGGGTCGAATTTTGTGCTAATTTATTCCATTTTGCTTCCAACTGAAATAATTTTTAATATTATTTTCGAGTTGCCAATTTTAATATTTTTGTACTGTAAATTGGGTAACATTGACTAGGCAATCCATCTAAGGCCTTGCATTTAAGTTTTTCCTTAGATTTTCTTTCAATTTTTATAATACTTGATTCTAAGAACGATTCTCGTTTGGGGTAACTGTTTTTTCTTTTTACTTACTTGACGTTGAATTAAACACGCTGCCCGGGGAGGAGGACAATGTTCCCATATTGGGTGTGGGAGCATAGCCATTAGCTGTTGCCGCCACGGCTGCTGTGGTTGCTGTGGTTCCATACGATCCGCCCGAGCTATGCGGCGTGGAGGCGCTACTGCAGTAACCCCCCCGTGGACTAACACTGCTCGATTGGGCTCGTTGATAATCATCCTCGGTCCATTGACCGGAGCCATCTTGGACGCTCACCGCCAGTTGGCCGGCATATGAATTGAAACCGGTGGAGCCACCAGGGGATCGGGGCATAGAATAGAGAGCCTCGACTAGGTCGGCGGCACGTTTAAGGATAATCTCCTTTTGCAGCTTCTCGGGATCCCCGGGATGGCGGGGTATCAGCTTCTGCAGTCGCTGGAAACCGTAGTCAATGGTGGGTTCATTGAGTGCTGCTTGAGACGGCATTATAATAGGGATTAACGGTTAGACATGTGGTAAGTTTAAACTCCAATCGACTACTTACAGACATAGACAAATCGTCCGGGGGATCCCTTGCAGAACTGTTTGCTTTTATAGGAGAGCGTCACCTCCACAACACCGGGTATATGCCTGGGCGGGGTCTGGACTCGTATGGCATGCGATGTGATCAACTCACTCCAAACCAGCATGGTGCCAAACACCACTTGAAGGCCATCAAAGAAATTATCCCCAACTATAATTACAGTGGCTCCGCCCGTTGTCCAACCCTCGCTGGGTGAAATTGCCTTAATGCAGGGCGTGGCTACAGGCAAAGGTGGATAGAGACCTGAAAGATCAATGCGGAATGAGTACACATGTCTCATGCTCTAAGGATCAAGGTTCAACAAAATCGAAATTAAAAAGTTCTCAGAGTTTTGCCAATTGCTACACAAATTAAATAATAGAAATGATAAAAACATTTAATCGAGGGATACGAACGAAATAAAAAAATTGTTGGAATAATTGGAATTTTGTGTACAGACCATCGTAGGTACTGTCGGGCGCTAGGGGGTGACCGGATATGGACAGGGATGTGTTGCCTGTACCTTCCGTTGTATCCAGTCGCTTGGCACGTCGTCCATGCTTCGAATTGTTGTGAACGAACATGTTATCCGAGATCGCTAGTAGTGGCCCATCAACGGCCACTTGTGTGGAAATTACAACCTGGATACAAAGGAATTCATTAAAAATTAATTAATTTAGATAAATGGAATGTGAAATGAGTTAAATATAGACGAATTATAGTTCATACAATATCTGTTACTGAAACTATCTGCTATAAATCGGAGAATATTTTGCAATGTTATTGAATATATATTAAGTTGGCTTGACCATGGATTATATTATAAACAATCTAGAATCAATGTAAAGGAAACAAAAAGCTATCTCTATTAACACTTAAATTTTATATAGTCAACCGATTTTAATTAACTTTGTGCTATTTCAAAGAAATGCTGAAACATACGTGTTGATGAACGATCTGCACACCGATATAAGTGTCATCCCGAAGCTCATCTTTCCATCACTGACATACATATAATATTCATCTAATTATCTTTATCTTTTCCTCTTTACTTTATATGTAAGCTACACACATACACACACATACAAATATATTTTCTAGGTTGCCGCTGCGTCGGCTCATATTCATAAGAATTGTGAAATCAAATATTTAGTAACATAAAGGCAAGCAACTGACCAAGAACTCGCGTATTCTCATCATTTTAATATACAGTCCACTGTTCTTGTGCTACATTCACCAACATATTGTTTGGTCCTTCGAGCCGGATTTTTGGAAAGTTCGTCTTGTGCTGTGTTATTCGGAAGTAATTGTTTGCAATGGAACAATTAAAGGCATTGGTAAAGAGTCGCGGCAGACTCAAGGCCAACATCACACGTATTTTGGATTGGGCTGAACAATTTGAGCCAACAACAACATCGGAGATCACCTCACGGATGGAACTACTCCAGTCCGTATGGAAGGAGTTCAACAGATTGGGAGATTCCATAGCTGTGCTCGACAATGTGGATGGATATGTGGATCCAGAAAGTGACAACGCTACATACGAAGAAAAATATCTAAAGGCATACTCATTACTTTTGGAGAAAAATGGGTATCTTCAACCAAGTACATCATCAGGCATTGGGAATGGCGCCAACGGGCTGCATTCAACCAACGACGCAATAATTACTTTGCTACAACAACAACAACAACTATTTGAGACATTAGCTGCAAATCAACAACACACTCCAGACATGTCGATGCTCGCTAGCAGCATGGCGGTAAATTCCAATTCGGCAAATTCCAATTCGGCAGTTAATTCCAATTCGGCGGTTAATTCTAATTCGGCGATTCCAATTCAGAGCGAATTGCCAAAAATTCAAATTAAAAGGTTTTCTGGCAACTACACAGAGTGGCCAGCTTTTCAGGATATTTATGAAAGCACTATTCATAACAAGCAGTACTTATCCAACACTCAGAAATTTCATCACTTAAAAACACTACTTGTTGACGAAGCTGCAAATTTAGTGCGTCACTTGGCGATCACTGAAACGGCTTACAACACTGCATGGGAGCGTCTTAAAGAAAGATATAATCGACCACGGCACATCGTGAATTCGTTTTTGGAACAATTTATGAAATTACCAACGACAACCAAAATTGATGTATCAATTCTACGTAAGGTGTCAGACGGTACAAACGAGATTGTTCGCGGTTTGGATGCGATCAATCAATCAGGACGTGACTGCTGGATTATATACTTGGTGCTGGAGAAACTTGACGCTGACACGCGGCGCAGGTGGATAGAGCGCAGTATAAGCAATGAGACGCCCACACTCGAGGTATTTTTCAAATTTTTAGATGAACGTTGCGAGGAATTAGAACTCAGTAAACGTGAAACGGCGGCTGGAGGGAGATTACCCCCGCCAGGCAATGCAGTCAAAAGGGCTACACAATCGATGGTTGCAGTTGAAGGGATCAATTGCACCAAATGCCATTCTCCAGAACATACTCTGGGTGGCTGTCAACAATTCCTGAATATGTCTTGTGCGCAAAGGCGTACCTTTGTGAAGGAGAAATCGTTATGTTTCAATTGCTTGAAACAAGGTCATATGGTCAGCAAGTGTAAATCCAAATACACATGTAAACAATGCCAAGGTCATCATCATTCACTCATACATAGTCAAGTTTATTCACAGGCTTCAAGAAATGCTACTCCAACAGAAGGAAACGATCAGCGTAACTCCATAGCTCACTTTTCTATGCCAAAGTCGAGTCACATTATACAAGAGGATGGAACATCAACAACCGTTTGCCAGCAATCCACAGCGCAATCTTTTCAGCGTGAAGGAATCATCAAAAGCACTTTGCCCACTGCAGTGGTTTATGTAAAAAATGCAAAGGGAGACTACGTATTATGCCGTCTATTATTGGACACTGGGTCAGAAATTTCATATATTTCGGAAAATTGCATTCACGCTCTTGGATTGGTACGTTCACCAGCACGCATTCTGGTTACAGGAATATCGTCAGTCAAGGCTGATACCACAAGAGGAGTCAGTAAGCTTCATATAAAGTCACGTGTTTCGGATCATCATTTGACTGTCTATGCTCATGTGCTTGGCAGAATCACATCGTCGTTGGAAAGGCAAAACATTGACACATCTGCATTAGAGAATTTTGCTGGTCTTCAATTGGCTGACTCTCACTTCACAGATAATACACCAATCGACATTCTGTTAGGAAGCGATCATGTTTGGTCTGCACTCACAGGCAACAAGATGAATGACAACAAGGGCAATCTTATTGCCATTTCCTCAATTTTCGGATGGGTTATAACGTCAATTAGGACACCCCATACAACCAACTTATTGGCACTCACCACAATAATCGACATTAACACTTCACTCCAGAAGTTTTGGGAGTTGGAAAACATTAATTGCATTATCAAACCTGACGAACAAGTAGAAAAGCACTTTCTCACTACTCACACTCGAGATGACAATGGGAAGTATATCGTGGAACTTCCATTCAACACTACAAATCTGGATTTTGGAGATACTCTACAAGGAGCTCTCAAACGTTTCAAATCAGTAGAACGACGTTTACAACAAAACGAGAATTTGCGGGAACAATACATCAACTTTATGAAGGAATACTCTGATTTGGGGCATATGCGAGAATTGCCACCAGACGAAATTAATACGGGGCAGTGCTTCTATCTGCCACATCATCCTGTGTTGGGTCGGAAACTTAGAGTAGTTTTTGATGGGTCGTGTGGCGACGCTAATGGTAAGGCTCTTAACGACACTCTATTTGCAGGCCCTAGCATTCAACGCGATCTATTTGCCGTATGCCTACGCTTCAGGATGTACAAATATGTATTCTCAGCGGACATAGTCAAAATGTTCCGCCAAATATGGGTCAACGAGAAACACCGCAATTTTCAAAGAATCGTTTGGAGAGAAGATCCATCCGATCAAATCAAACACTATCAGTTGTGCACCGTCACTTACGGAACTTCAAGCGCACCATTTCTGGCTGTTCGCGTACTCGAGCAATTGGCAGCAGATCATCAACAGGAATTTCCGAACGCTGCAAAAATCTTATTGGAAGATTTTTATGTCGACGACGTCCTCACTGGGTCAAACAATGAAGAGCTCGGAAAATGGGTATCAAATGCTACTTGCATACCAACTGATGATCCATCTGCACAATCATTACCAGTAAAGGTTCTTGGAATTTACTGGCACCCTGGAAACGATACGCTATCATACAATGTGGGTCTATCAGCAAATCCTAGCTGTACGAAGAGACAAGTCTTATCCGATGTGTCACGAATTTTTGATCCTCTTGGACTTCTATCACCCATTGTGGTTCAATTCAAAATTCTGTTTCAACAACTTTGGCTTCTCAACTCGGATTGGGATGATCAACTACCTGATAAACTGGCGAATAATTGGCTAAAATGGCGAAAAGATTTGGAAAACCTTCAACAATTCCAAATTTCACGTTTGGTTGTCAACGACGCGGACAACATTGAACTACATGGATTCTCTGATGCATCTACCAAGGCATACGCTGCTGTGGTGTACAGCAGAGTAACAAAAGAAGATGGTTCGATTTCTACATCGATCGTGGCTGCTAAGACAAGGGTGGCACCACTTAAACAGCAATCTTTACCACGTCTGGAACTCTGCGGAGCACTTCTTCTAAGTAAACTACTTGGAAAAATAAAAGCTGGCTTACGACACAACACCGTTACTGCGTTTGCATGGTGCGATTCAACAATCGTACTCTCCTGGTTATCATATGCACCAACCCAACTGAAGACGTTCGTTGGGAACCGAACTTCAGAGATACTGGATACAATACCAAGGGATGCTTGGCGTCACGTGGACTCCAAGTCGAACCCAGCTGACTGTGCAACTAGAGGTCTGATGGCAGCGGAGCTTATGCATTTTCATCTTTGGTGGAATGGTCCATCATGGCTACGAGACAAGGATCAACTTATGGTAAAGTTGAACAGCTCACCAATTTGTTCATCTCTTTCAGAAGGTCGCATACAGAATGAAGTAAGAACCAGCTGTCTCTCTACATTGGTTAAATCAATTCCGGTAAATCCACTGGATGACATCATAAACCGAGTCTCATCTTGGCAGAAACTCGTACACACCGTGGGATATGTTTTGCGCTTTATAAATCGCATTAAGGCTTCAGTTAGACACAAAACCTCGAAGTCCCTTACATTTGAGGAAATCCAAGCGGGACGCATTTTGTGTTTGCGGCGCGCGCAAACATGCTTTGAAGATGACTACAAATTGCTTCAATCAAATAAACCCCTAAAGAGCCGATCTCAACTCGCTAAACTATCTCCCATAATCGATAAGGATGGCCTACTCAGGGTTGGTGGTCGATTGCAACATTCGCAATTGCCAGCAGGGGCAAAACACCCAATTTTGCTGCCAAAATCTCATCGCATAACAACACTCATTTTGAAATATGAGCACCGAATCAATCTACATCCTGGTGTTTCATCACTTTTTGTCATTGTTCGGCAAAAATTCTGGATATTTGGGGCACGAAATATCATACGAAAAATCACACATGACTGTCTGCCTTGCTTTCGACAACGGCAGCATGCAACTCATCAAAGGATGGCTGATTTGCCAAGTGTTCGTATCACTCAAGCACTCCCATTTGTCCATACAGGATGCGACTATGCTGGTCCAATACTTCTTAAGGAGGGCAAGGGTCGCAAGCCACGCATTAGCAAAGGCTACATATGCCTATTCGTTTGCCTTGTCACATCGGCAATACATTTGGAACTTGTCACAGATCTCACTACCGAAACGTTTCTGTCTGCGCTGCGTTGCTTCATATCTATACGTGGGAAGTCTAAGAAAATATACAGCGATAACGGCACAAACTTCATCGGTGCAAAACGCTCGCTCGATGAGATGCAAAGGCTACTTGCATCACAACAACATATGGAACTAGTTACACACACCATGGCAGATGATGGAATTGAATGGATATTTATTCCACCTCGTGCTCCCCATTGGGGAGGGAAATGGGAATCGGCGGTTCGATGCGTAAAACTGCACCTCCGCAGAGTCATCGGAAACTCCACGGTCACATTTGAGCAGATGCGAACCCTTCTTGCTCAAGTTAGCGCAGTCGTCAACTCCCGACCACTGTGCTATACTTCGGATACTGAAGTGAATTATTTATCACCAGCACATTTCCTAATTGGTCGACCTTTCACAACTATTCCAGATGCTGATCTAGGTCACATTCCCGTGGGTCGATTGGGGTACTGGCAGAGCATCCAGTCTATGTATCAAGGCTTCTGGAAAAAATGGCACCAGGAGTACCTAACCACACTACAACAGCGTCCAAAGTGGACCACCTCAACTCCTAACATTACAATCGGAGATGTTGTTCTTGTAAAGGAATCTAATACACCACCAGCCTCGTGGCATTTAGCACGAGTTTTGGAAGTCTATCCAGGAAAGGACAAGTTAGTTCGAGCGATCAGACTTAAGACTTCATCAGGAGAAATGACCAGACCGATCACCAAGGTTGTGGTATTGCCTAGTTCAGAAACTGTGTTTCAGGGCGGGCCGGGATGTTGATGAACGATCTGCACACCGATATAAGTGTCATCCCGAAGCTCATCTTTCCATCACTGACATACATATAATATTCATCTAATTATCTTTATCTTTTCCTCTTTACTTTATATGTAAGCTACACACATACACACACATACAAATATATTTTCTAGGTTGCCGCTGCGTCGGCTCATATTCATAAGAATTGTGAAATCAAATATTTAGTAACATAAAGGCAAGCAACTGACCAAGAACTCGCGTATTCTCATCATTTTAATATACAGTCCACTGTTCTTGTGCTACATTCACCAACAATACGAATTCCATAAACATTAGCATAGACTTGGAAATGAATTTAAATAGGATTTTAGAAATTTTTTGGTTTATTATCAGCTAAACATATTTTATAAACGTGCTGGAAGGGTATGGAAATATTTTCACTTCTTTTTTATTTATTTTATTTTATTTATGCAATGCTTTAGTTTTTAAAAATTCAATTCGCTTTTTATCTTTCGTTTGATCAACTATCCTTTTCACTCCCGATCTTTCCAAAATTATAATTTCTATACAACTTTCTTTGAACTCACCTGAAATCTGCGCATGTCCCGCGGATTGCCGGCATTTTTCAGACAATTTTGATTGCACTTCAAAAAGAATTTAAGGAAAAAACTGTAGTAAAAGAGAGATAAAGTTAAGGATAAATATCAATAATAATCATTCGGCCATCGATTGAGTTTCATTGTTCAAAAATAAATATTTATATCTTGACGATAAGTAGAAAAACTTCCATTTTATGAGCTGCTAATTATTAGTTGTTGTGTCTTTTTGCAGTTGGAATGGACTCTATTTTTTCTAGCAGATGTTCACCCTGGAGCAAATTGCACTTGCCCCTGTTCTGTCCTTCTGCCAAGTGGCCTTCTGCCTGCTCTCACTGTCATTTGGTGGCCAATCATGACCGGAGGCATTTGAGTCTATGCCGCACAGCATGCGATAAGCGGTGAACTCGGGGAATTTGGGGTGACAGTATGTTATTGCTGTTGGTGTTGCTGTTGTTGTTGCTTTTGGTGTGGATATCCTGCAGGCAGGATATACGAAATTGACACCCGTGTGTCGCGCATTTAAATGGTAAAAATTCTTTATACATATACCATCGCCAGCAGCAGTGACATGATATTGTCACTCCACAGTTCCCGCTCCTGGTCCTGGTGATGTTTCTGTTCCTGCTCCTGTTCGTTACCCCCTTTTGCCTCACTGATTCTATTTGCTGAAATAATATTTTCTTCCTGCTGGTGGTCGCATGTTGCGCTAATTCATCGAGCAGCAGGAGGCACAATTTTCCAATGTTTTTTCTGGTGTTTTTCACTCGACAAATTGGACAAATTAGTGGGCCAATCCACGCCTACTGTAAAAAGGATGGAACAATTGTCATGGGCATGGGGATGGATGTGGATAAAAGTGGAAGAGGAAACCAAAACACATCTGCATATGGTAGGTCGTAAATTTGTTTTGGGTGCTGATAGCTCTGGGAGTGACTAAAAATAGTACCTTCTCTTCAGAACAATTTACAAGCGATAAAAAGTACTTGTAAGTAAATGAGTACTTATTCGTTATTTGAAATTTTAATACCCGAATTTCATTGTTTTTTTTTTAGTTTTTTAAATGTACAAAAGTAACTATAAGTGATACTAAAGAAGAAAACGTTGAAAAATTATTTATAAATAATGTGCTAATCATTAAAAAAATAATTTTGATATCTTTTTTAAATGTAAAATTTTTTTGCATTCCAATTGCGAACTAATTTTAAACCGGATGCACTGTAATTAAAACTGCATCAAATGAAGCAGTTTTCAGATTAGGAAAATATTAGAAAACTAATATACATATTTAGAACTTTAAGGGGATTAAAAGATCGTTACCAGTTAAACATGACGATTCCAGTTTAGATCACCAGAAATTAATTTTACATTGATCTTTGTACATTGATTCATTTTAAAATTGTTTTATCAATATTCGATTGGAAAATTTCTGTGAGTACCCGAAATTCAGTTGAAATGGTAAGTTGTACGATTTTCAGTGTCACCCTATTTTTATGGTCGTAGTTTAAAGGTATTTTACGTAACTTTGTTTGAAGGCATTTTTTAAACAAAAATGTTGATTTAGAAGGTTTGAAGGAAATTGAAAATGCACAATAGGTGTACGATTTTTAGTGATGCACACTGTACGTGTATAGTTAATATATTTATATACATATATATTTTTATACATGTACATATATATACATATATACATAAGCTATTCTGGGAGTAGGAAGTGTTTTTGGTGCTTTTTTGCTTTTATTTTAATTGAAATTCGTTATCGATAAAATGTCTAAAATTAATCAAATAAAAGCTTTTTACTTAAGTGAATGATATGAACAAAAGTTAAATTGGATGATAAAATTTAATTGAATTTACTGTATAAAAAATGCGATTAGAAAGCAAATATGTACATATGTATGTATGTATGTATGTTATCAGTAATAAACGACAAAAAAAAAATTGAAAAAAAAGAATAATATTAATAGTGGATTTGATTATGATTATTTTGTGTTTTCTTGGTTCTGCCTATTGAACTTGTCGATGGGATAAAACAGATGTGTGTTTGTTTTTTGTTTTTGTTACAGCATCATTAACACACGGTCCTTGGCCATTTCCATCCTCAGTTTCAAGCTATCCCATCCCATCCTATCCCTCGAGGAAAAGACAGGAGTGGAGAGGGGAAGGGAGGTCGTGTATCTGTCAGATCCAATATCAAGTTACATGGACCAACAAAACAACAATAGAAAAAAATAAACCCCTCACAGATGCAACATTTGAAATTTGAATACGTATCGAGTGGATATTGAGAGTTTTAGGAGAGAAGGTTAACTCATTTACATCTCTGAAGAGACATCATCGCCCGGGACATCATATATGTTTATGGGCAGCTAATTGACTTTCTCGGAAGCATTGATGGCGTCTTGGTGCTCTCCGCTTGAATTACAATGTTTTCAAAATATCCTGACAGGATGCATAAATTCCCAGGCATCCCATCACCCATTGCCCCTACATAAAATGCTCTACAGATTTTCTTTGCCAGTTTTAGAAAGAGTCAAGCAACTCTGAAGAATCTTTGCCGATTCAATTTAATCTTGGACATGGATTTCTCTTTTGGACAATTAAAAATTCCACTCGCGTCCTGCCAATAAATCAAAGTGTCTCCCATCTTGGCAACAAAGTTTGGCACTTTTGTTTTTCGGCTGGTTTTTGTCTGCTCTGGTCCTTGCCAGGCGAACGCGAAATTTTCATTTAATGAAAAGCTACGCATCATCAAATGTTCGCACATGACATCGGGCCAACATAAGAAAGGGAGAGGAGGACAGAAAGAGTGAGACCATGAGGTCTATTGGCATCTCAGGCACGTAGAGCCAACGAAGTGCATAATTGGTCATTCATATTTGTGGGAGATAGAGCCGGTTTGATGTTTTCCTTTCCTCCGATGGAGTTCAATTGGTGGATTGGACAGTCTTTAAATTTTGGTATTAAGTGGTATTGAATTGGAAGTTGACTTGGATGAAATTGAGCAAAAGATTACTTTTAGTCCTTGAGAAGAGATGTAGAAATAAAAAACTCAAAATATAAAGATAAGGTATAAATGCTAAGTACAAAATGAATAAATGCGGAAACAAGGGAAAATACTTTGAAACTTTCCTTCTTACAATTAACCAAACGTTCAAATGATATGTGAATTTTTAAACGCTTTTTAGCAAATTTTCAAGTTAATCTAATACCATCTAGATCGAAATCATAAAAAAGACGATTTATTTACTGATGTTTTATAAACGAATAAAAAGTAGGAAAAGGCAACCCCGAGGTAAGCATGAAACGAAGATGAGAAAAGGTTAAAACTAAAGGAGCAAGACCAGGGAAGAAGGAGCCAAGAAAGAAGAATTGAAAAGGATACAGAGACTGAGAGAGAGTTAAAGGAAAACGATAATCGATACAATATAGAAACAATCCATATTATTGTCGCATAATTTTATATATATTTTTTATCAGTTTTTTTATTTGCTTTTTCCATTGTGGCAATTGAAATAAAGTTTAACCTTTTCATATTTGTCTCGATTAACTGAAAATTTGTGAATCAACAACGAAACAATAAAGTCAAGTTTTATCTTTACATCTCGCACACACAAATTTAATGATGAATTTTCAGCAAACATAAATCGCTTTGGCGTCCTTCTCCAACGACTCGGCTCAGTCCCCACACCATTTCCATGTCGATATTATCTTTTGAACGGCGTGAACAGGCTCGTGAGATGCCGCAAGCGTTTTTGGCGCACGACAGCAATGACACGGGAATGGCAAACGAGAAGAATGGGAGCCAGCAAATAGAAGGCCAACTGTGAACAGGTGAACTTGGCGCTAATTTTTCACTAACGATAATATTCAAAATTTTCAACTTTATTGTCGCATAAACTCAATGGCAATGACACGCACAGAAACAGTAGAAAAAGACGTTGGAGAAGATGAAGTTGATGCAGAAGAAGGCGAAGACGAAGACGAAGGGAAAAGGCCTACCAAAAATAATGCGAAAACTTACTTTCGCGCCATTTCCATGCCTTTTGGCATTTTCCACAACACAAAACATGGCGTCGACATGAATGGGATGCGTATGCGGGTGAATGGGATGGAGGAGGTTTGGAGGGTGGAGTGAATGGGGAGGATTCACCATTTTCTATTGTTGTTGGGCTTTATTTATTTATGCTCTTTCTCGGCTTAACGCTCCACGCTTGGCAGAGCAGGAGAAGGCAACATCTTCACTTCACCCTCATCTCCCAGGAACAGGGACAGGATGAAGGAGAGTTCATAGCTTTTCTTTCTTTGCTTTTCTTTGTATTATAATAGACTTTGAGAGGGTGTTTTTCTTTTCTGTTTTCCTTCTTTTTTCTTTTTGGACACAATTTGAACTTGTTGAAAACACTTTCGCCTAAGCTAAATGAGAGATCCAGAGAGCGAGACAAAGAAATTGAAAGAGCGAGAGAGATACAGGGAGAGCGAAAGTGAGTGAGAAATTCTCAGTGAGTGAGCTTTTTTTGAGTGAATTTCATATTTGGAGAATTCAATGGGAATTCTTAGGATGTGGGTTTTTGTTTGGTTTTGTAAAGGTTTCCTCTCTTACTGTTATTTCGGGGGGGTTGCTTTGGGATTCAATGTCATGCCGTTGGGACCAGGGAAATACCCATCAAGTGTTGTTGTTGTTGTTAACTTAAAGGGAATATATATGTATATACATATATGGATAGAAGGATTTTTGTTGGTGTTTTTCTTTATTTTTTTTTTTGTTTCCTTTACGATTTCTTCATCTTTAAACTGATTATAGGCGCATACACACATAGACACACACACACACACACACACATAAGAATATACACATATGGAGGTTAAGTATCAGACATCGATAAAGATACAACAACAACAACAAGAACCATTCTGTGTCTGTGCGTTTTCTTTCTGCCTTTCATTCGGAAACTTACTGAACCATCAAATTATCGACCTCATTGAAATGAGCCAAATTATGCTAACTATTTGTGTGTGTGTGTGTGTGTGTGAGTGTATGTGTGTGTTTATATGGGCTGACAGTTAACGCTTTTAATATTATTAATTATGCATTCGGGCCCGTAAGGGACTAAAGGAATGGCTAAAGCAATGACGAGTCAACTCACTATCATAGACATCAATGAAAAAGGGGAATACTTGGCTTCCAGTTCATCCTTTGGTTTATAGATCTGTGCATTTTAAATACATATCGCGGTAATTTCAATTATGCACACTAGTTCCTTAACCCATGCATACGTATTTAAATATTTATAATTTATATGGCGGCTAATTGTTTCTCTAAAGTTGAAAACTATTAAGCTAAAACCAACTTCTGTGCCTAAATCTGTTGTGTTTTGTCTGAATTAGTTTATTCAAATTGAAGGACCTCAATAAAATTTCAAACAACAAATCAGAATAATTAAATATTTCAAACAAACAATATGATACAAGATAAGTTTAGATAATATAAAAAAAAGGGAAAGTGTCTCCCAATATTTTGTATAAACTTTTATTCCAAATTGAGAAAAATTTAATTTAATTCGGTTTTTAGGAAAAATTGTATTTTAAGATACCATTGCTAACTGCTTAAATACGTTTCTGATATTTATATTAATTTTTGAAACACTGGAAATGCACACAATTCAAATTTTATCTCTAAAATATACTAAGAAGCTTTTTATTAAAGAATAAAATGAGTTCTAATCTGACCAATCAAATTTAATCAACCAACTTTTCAATTCTATAGATTTATAAATTATATCAATTTCCCTTTTCACCTTTTAAATTTGCGAGTTTTCCTATAAATTGCGGAAAAGAGATATTTATGATTTAATAAACTGCATTTCCCCAGAGATATTTTACATATTTATATATACATATATATGTACATATGTATGTATGTATGTAGGCATGTACGTAAATTTTTTTCATTTCGGAATTTTCACGCCACTTAGAAATAGAGTATGATAGATAGAGAACTAGAGAGATAGAGAGAGAGAGAGAGGCATACAAAAATTTGCATTAATAATTCAATTTCGATAGACAGAACAAAATATGCAAATTTCTGTGCGAGTCGTTCCTTTGAAATGCAAAAATTTCAAATCGAAATTTCAGCGTTCCCATTGATTTATGAGGTGCAAATCAAAGTGCACCTAAATAGGTATCTGAAATTCACAAGGCCTTCGACTTCAAAAGAGAGATAATCGGCAGGTCAGGCCACAGTTTGAGCTTCTCATAAAAAGCGTTAAAATATATGTCTAGTATCGCGTATCTTTATCGATAATTAACTGTTATTGGTCTCGCTGTCTGTCCAATATTTCATAGGACTCTGTCGATGGCTGACCACAAGTGCCGTCAAATTTGTGTCTGGCGTTAGGTTTTTTCATATCTTTTTATTTTTGGCGTCGTCGCTTTGAATATTTGAGTGGCTGCCCGCTCAACATACACATCCACATGCTGTGTATATATCGTGCAGCCAGGACACTCATCCACACCGTACTCAACCCTCCTTCTCATCACACTCACTTCAACCCCGCTACCTGGCCAGGGGCTAACCTGAGTTCGAATGCATTTAGAAAATTAAAAACTGTAGCCAACAACAACAGTAATAGCGACACCACCACAACAACTAGTAACAGGAGTTTTGTCATCATTTTTAGAGCACAATTGCGATTATCAAGGCATGCAATGAATGGCTCTTCGTTTCCTCCTCCACCCACTCTTTCACCCGCTCACGCAGTCAATACAGTACAGCCGCGTCAAAAATAATTGTCTAGATATGCGTAAAATATTGTTATTCAGAAATTATTGAAATTGGTAGCCACCAAATTCTTAATTTCTCAACTATTTAGTAATTAGATGAATACATCTGGATAATTCGGTTCTCGATTATAATCAAGATTTAATTTTATTAAATTCAAAAAATTTATAAAGTTGTAAATATATACATATTTGTATGTGCCATACATACTTTATGTATGCATGTATGTATGTGCCAATTAATTGCATATTTTCGCTTTCTTAACTCCCTTTTTCGGTTCTGGGCTGTTTTTTATGGCCATGACTGTTGGGAAACTCTTTACCACGGTTCCTTTGCATATTGGACACCAGAAAATGTCAATTCTATTTGGCGGCCGCCCACATTTTGTCCATGAGTTTGCACTTAGTTTATTTCCCCATTTTTTTTCTTCTCAATATAGAAAATTGAAATAAAGCGGAAGAAAATGCCGAAATACGACATGGATAAATGCAAAAACAGCAAATTTTCGATTGTTCGCTTGAGTTTTTTTCTTTTCTATTTTCCATTCTTTTTTTTTTTTGTTTAACCCACCAGATGGGTAGAGTTATCATGTTTGTTTGTGTTGCCTTTTGATAAAGTGCAGAACACACAATTTACTCAAATTAAAAAGTCAATGTCGAGCTCAGTACTCGGTGCGGGGGGCGTTTGTCACGCGATAACGGTTAATAGCCTCTTGATAACATTTGAGAATTGCATGCCTGACCATAATTTTAAACATTTGGAGTCAGAGTAAGGCCAAGCCAGATGGGTATTCGAAATGGAATGAAATAAAATTGAGCGGATGGCAAATGAAATGAAAATGAAACAGAATCATCGAACACAGGAGACGACATTACTCGATTGACGAAAATGTGTGAAAAAACCGTGGAACATGTTGGCAGAACAACGACACGAATACCACAACAACAAATACAAACACAAACGATTGACCACCGTCAGAGTTGCGCTTTTAAATTCACTTAATTATATTATATGGAACACACACGAAGTGCATACCAAAAATGAGTAGCGTGCACACACACACACACACATGCAGGCATACGCATACACACGCACAATGCCAGTAGTGAGTGTCCTCGCAAATCATAAATAAGTAAAAGGAAGAAGAGAAGACTGGAGACGACAAAAGCCTAAAAGTTGAGCCCTCACCTGCACTTGGTAATTGCAAATCCCAGCCGATCTATCGAACTGTGGTTTAGAAACGATAAAAATTTACTAGCAACAAACGAAAATGAAACAATAAAATTGATAACAATAAATTCATTTCGGTACATCTGAAATATTGATCTGTACATTTCTTTTGATCAATGTAATGTTAACTTTTCATTAGTAAAGATTTATATAGTGTTTCGGTTAACGAAAATTTTTATTTGTGGGTCTCATTTTTGAAGAGTTTGCCCCACTGTGCCTGTGGAGGCGCATTGTGTTGACAATTTCGGCTTCTCCAAAGTCTGCTCCTCTTGTGGGCAACTGCAGATCGTTGCATGAATAACAGAAATTCATCAATAAAACATGTGCAGATCGAACGAAGGCAGCTTGTCGATGTTGCTGCTGCCTCTTGCGGCACACGTTGCAGTTGTTGCTGCTGCTGGTGGTGGTGCAGAGTTGGTGTTGTTGTCTTTGCCTGGTTTGTTGTCATATGTATCAAGAGTTTTGCCTTTGGCTTACGCTTTATAACCAGCCACTTTGAAATGCAAGTCCAAGTCGGAATTTTCAATCAGTTCCAATTGTTGCGCGTTGCGGTGACAAGTTTCCAGTTGCGAATCGAATGGAATGGTGGTTCCGAGATCCACAGTTGGAGTGGCAAAATGTGCTGGACCTCCAGCAAAGTTAGCGCTTTAAGCTAACCAGAGGGTGATGCCAAAGGAGGAGTTGTGGCGGAATCACAAAATTTAGTTGCGAACACATAGATTATCCCACCAGACTTTTGTCTCGTTGGCTTAAAGGCGGCATGATCTACTGGCATATCAATGAGCAGCGGGAGCGGGTGCGGGAGTGGGAGCTGGAGCATCATCAGCAACAGGAGAAATATGTGCAGGGGTAAAAGCAGTTACAGAAAAATTGTCTGATCCATGCCGCCTTTGTAGTCCAAGGCAGGATGGTCCTGGTGATTGATATGCGCCTGCCGCTGGAACTCAATGCCCAATTGACAAAATGCAACAAAAAGATTGGGACTGCGGTCACGTGACTAAAGGAATAGAGGTACAAAATTCTTGATGTGAGGCTCTTCTTTTCTAGATCTGGGATTAATCAATCCGAAATAGCCTGGTTAACAAGCCAAATAAATAGGCGAAAAAATGAATGAATTAATAATCGTAAATATCAAGCTCAAAGTGTCTAGCCACCTGGGCACGAGTCCGATCCTCTCACTTCATTCCCATCCTCTGCTCTGTGGGCATTAACAGTAACTGTTCTTCGAAACGGGTTACTCTAGCTCCGGCTCCGGCTCCAGCTCCAGCTCCCGCTCTGGTGATGACATTGGCATTTTGTCCAATGTGAACGTTGCTAAGCAATTTTAACAAGATCATAAATGCAATTCTGTGTCCAAGTGGACTCTGATCTTGCCGATCTTGTTTTGCTTTTGCTTTTGCCTCAGCTATTTCCTAATTTGCAAATGTGCACAAGAAACCAGCACAAAAAGCAAGCCAATCAATTAAATTTAATTATGACACCAATTATGGTCTGATTGTGTCAGCACAGTCATCGCCATAGCCACTAACCTATAACTGAATCATACTCGTTCTCTCCTCCATTACCTGCTCCAAGTTCTCCACAACGTTTGTGGTAATAATAGAATCATTAAAGTCTGGAATACTCGTGCCCAGCTCAAGGTTTTTCCTTAGAATAGGCAAATACTTTAGGACACCGTCCAAGATGGCCTACAGATGGCAAATGCCAGATGAAAGATGGAAGATAGAAGATACTGGGACCACCAGTGATGAATGGTTTTACATGGAATCACACTGATTACACATACGTACACAAACCACCTCCAATTGGAGTTAAAGTTAAAGATGTTCGGAGCAGATCATTATCATCTGCATAAGGTGTGGTTCAATTGAATGGGGGCCTGGGGACTGGAAAATTGTTTAACAACTCAATGATGGTAAGGCAGAAGAGATGAAATTCTTAAATAGTCGTTTACTGAATTAGTATGGTTTCAATTGGACTGAAGTCCCCACTTTAGTTTTAATAATAAATAAGTATTAACTGGAATTACTTTCAAAAATGTTACAACTTTTGACTATTAGTGACAATTGGTGGCAAATGGCTAAATCCTTTCGTAAGAGTCCTTAGAGCGGTTTTCTTTCCACCACATAGCTGCTCCAGCAGAGGACAGTGTTCCATTTTGTGTCCAACTTTTCTGATGTATCTTGTGGTCTTTTTTTGTTTCCCTTTTTCTCTGTTCTCGCGTTTAATTGAAAACCAATTTGTACGAAAATATTGAGTTGCTTGTTTTTTCAAATAATAATTTCCGAAGCCAATTAGTGGCGACGCACTTCACAGTGGCACTTCATAAGGATGTCGGATGGGGATGGTGCATACAATTAACATAATTCGCCTGACACGTGACAGCCAGTTACTCCATGGTTAGGGAGGGGGCGGTCGACGAAGAGTCGGGGGATGTTACCACAGTGTCGGATTGCCGCGAATTTTATTTGAGTGTATGTGTGGATGGGTGGGTGTGTGTGTGTGTGTGTGTGTCTGTTGTGCACTTCGTCTCAATTTACAATTTATGAAAATAGAATTTGCTTTTGCCATTTTTGATGAACTTGGTTTGGTTTTATATATATATTGTATGTATATAGATTTTTTTTTTTAAATTTCTGAACCTACTCCTCCCTTTCCATATTTCCTCTTACCCATTTCCCAGAGTTCTTGCCCCGCTTCTTCTCTCTCGATCTCCCTCGCTCTCGCACTCTTTGTGTTCTGTCTCGCCTGCTCTGCGCCGCATCATGTTTTATATTGCAGTTGATAATAATGCCAATAAATCAACGATACGCATAGCACAGGCAAAGCAGGCAAAACAAAATAAAAACCCAGCCACCGATGATGAAAAGCAGCTTAAAATGTCATCTTTTGTATGGAACAGAGATGAAGCTAGAGCTGGCAACATGGACATGGACATGGTAAAGAACACGGTCATGGTGATGGTGGTGGGGGGATTGGAGATGTCGTCGAACATAATGTGTGTGCGTGTGTGTGTTGGTGTGTGTGTGACTACTTACCGATCAATAATGACGGGGTCCGATGGTGTCTCGTTGCGGTTACCACAGCTCTTCTTATCACAGCAGCGACTACAAGGAGAAAAAATACAGAAAAATTGTTAACCAACACTAAAAGAATTCGATATTATGTTCTATTTAAAAAAAAATACTCAATAAAACTTAGTTTTTGAGTTAATTTGAATGCAATTCAAATGATTCATTGTCATTTTATTAGATTGAGAATATTATTGGCAATATAGAGGGACGGATCTTAAAAGGGAGTTCGCGAAAGTGGCCCAAAAAATACATTTATTTTCACTCGAAAACTAATTGTTTCACCTCTTAAATTTACAAGTAAACATTAATTATTTGGCGTATTTTTTAGCAACCAAAGATTTGACAATCGAAGCCTTCATCAAGCAATATCAAGCAAATCTTTGGAATCCAATTCAAAATCTTCACCTAATTTTTTTGCGGATTTCTGTTTTGCTTTGTTTCATTTGGTTTTTGTTTTCTTTTTTTTTGCTGGTTGGAAGCGAGTTCAATGGCTGCGTAATATTTTGACTGCACAGCCGCTGGCCAGTTTCTGGATGAGGGTCATCCTTTTTTTGGGGGGTTGTTTGGTTTTTGTGTAGGGTTGGGATGGGGGTTTGGGTTGGGGTTGTGCACATACATATAACATAAACATGGATGACTAAAAATGGGCGAAAAGCCAAAACGATAAAGAAGACGCCATTGCCGATGCGAGAGCTTTTGTTGGTGTTGTTGCTGCTGTTTGCTTTGTATAACGGTTGCACGCAGGGACGAAGCCGGGAGTTGGACTTTTCTTGGCCGGGGAGTCGAAAGTCAACCCCTCGTCAGTGTATGTGTGTGTAAGTGTCTATGTGTGTATATGTGTGCTGGTTGTTGTCCCCTTGTTTTGATAATGCTACGCAAACATAAAAACTGGGTGCCAATCCGAAATAATAAAAGATGGCCGGCCGGCAGCAGCAGCAACAACAACAGGAACACGAAAAAAATGATGAGTTGGGGGACGGGGGATTGCGGGGGATGCGAAACTGTGTAATTCTTTTTTCTCTTTGGAATCTTTTTTCTCTGTTTTTGCTTTTTTTTTGTTGGTGCTTTTGCTGCGCCGTTTTTATTTCTACGCAACCTTCAACTGTTGCCAGGGGGTGCTAGAAGGGTGAATTTTACACAGATATGCGATGTGGAATGAGGATACGGGGGCCGGGTCCGGGGAGATGTTTGGGTGTCCACCCTCCTGGAGAAGGACTTCTCGAGTGCCTGCCATTTATACGTTTCAACTCGCGTGCGTTTGAGCGTAAAAATAAAACGAAGGACACAGCGAAGCTTAAAAATCAACAAAATTAAAGGCAGCCGCAAAAGCACAAACAAAAAAGGAGACACCAAGTCAAATGCAAGAAAGTCAGAAAATCACGCGAAAAACGCTTAAAAACAAATGAGAAACTCTGGCAACTGGCAATTGGAGTGGCTCGGCCAGGACCAACAGGACAAACAGACAAGAAAAAAAGCTCCGCACAAACAAAATACAAATGCTTAACCAAAGCTCTGGGGACTTGCCAAAGAATACCCAAGGAATCAAAGGTGTGGATTACAATGAGAATGATGGAGAGCAGACAAGGGCGAGTGGGTGGAAAGTTCTTTGCCTTACAAAAAAAAATTATTTGTAGATTATTTGAGGGATTTTTTTTTTCTTTTTTTGGAATTGGGTTTATAGTTAGTTACGAACTCACCTGCACATCACTTCGTGTGTAAGAAGTACCCGACACATTTCCGGATTCTTATCCTGACCCTCATAGATAATGGCCTGGAAAAAACGAATAAAATAAAAGGAAAGCATTATTATTACTGTTAGGAGAGTTCCATATCGTTAACATTAGATCATAATAAAATATGAAAATTTAACCATATCATAAATAATTAAAAATAATTTAATTAATTTAACTAAATTAGAAATTTTATTTTATGAACAATAAGATATATTTTAATAATATTGCTTATCAATAACTTCTGCATAACATTATTTTTAGTGTAGTTTGTGTTGTTGTATTGAAGATTTTTGTATTATATTGAATACAACAGTAAATCTTATCGATCAGAATTAAACCAAATGTCGATTCCCATATCTTTTCAAGCTTCGGTTCTACATTTTCAAGACCGATTGTCTTGGTACAAAGAATGTTCAAAGATTTTTTCACATATTTATAATGCATGTTTGGGCCTGAGAAATCTTTCAAAATGCCAGTAACAAGTTTAAAAATTGAGCATAATCAATTCTGAGTCTAATCAATTAATCAATTCAAAATCTTCTATAGTCAAGTCAAATTTTTTTTTTTTTTCAGGAGCACTTGAACATTGAAACTCCTTTGAGAAATCTTTTCTTTACCATTTAAAAGTTATCCAGCAATGTCGAGATTTTAATAATAAAGGTTCGAAAAGTTTTTATTCTCTTATCATATAACTAAGTTAATTTCTATGGATGTATGCATAAGCCTTTAAGTAAAAGAAATATAGTAGAAATATAGTCCACTCTCAGTATTTAGCAATTCAAATTATTGTTTATTTTGGCTCTTGAACGCAGCTTTTAAATATTCTTGACCCTATTATTATAGCTTTGCTATTGACACCGACTATCCCGATCTCCCAGCACTCCCCTCTATTGCAGTTAAGTATACCAACTATCATAAGACAAATACAAACAGACATAAATGCTAATTACAGGAGCAAGTACTCGACCGACTACGGACTGCTGAGTATTAAATCGACATATGGGACTCATGGGCAAATATTGACACACTCCTCTGGGCAAAACACGGCAGTTCGAAGGTCTAAACGGGAGACCGACCCCCTTATCCCATAGCGGGTGGTCAACATTTTTGCCTAATCATAACCGGAAGGGGCATGAATATGTGTATTTGTTTAACAAAAAAATATATTCTATTTGTTTGTTGGTGTTCGTTGGTGGAAAGGAGGTGGGGTAGGAAAACATTTTAGTGTCAGAGGAAAATCATGCCATGTGCCGGAGACAGTTGCCAACCGCCACTCGAGGCTGAAAGTGAGAGGAACATCAACAGCTACAATAACCGCAAGTGCAGCAAGAGTCCTTTTTTGACTAGACAATCTGCTGCAATTTCCTCACAAAATAAAAGCAGGCACTCGAGTCTCCGTCCCCCCTCCGCCTTCTGGTGGAAATAAAAACAAATAGATAAACAAACGACCCAACCACTGCAAAATGGATTGGCCCGTGTCACGAGGAAGGGCGCACAAAAAGGCTCATAGTTCTCTCTCTAATTTAAAAATGATTAAAGCGGGTTGCTCTCGCCGTAATCCAACACTCTCCCAACCCATCCCGGCAAAACGTGGCATATGCGCCGCACAAGAAGAAACTGATGAGGGGATCGGGCGGGATCATTCATCACTATCAGTCGACCGCCAGCCAGCGGGTTTACATGCAAAAGTAATAAGGCAGAGACAACCTGGCTAAGGTTCATCCACCAAAAAGAATGAAATAAAATTATAATGCTGCCACTTGCTGTTATGTCAAGGACGAGTGAATCCTGGGCATCCTGACGTCATCATATGTGCATTGTTTCACCCATCTCGAAACAAGGATTTCGGATGCTGAGCCAACCCAAATAGATAATCAGAAATTAATTTCACTGCAACCAGTCAGGACTCTCCCTTCGTCTCTTCCTCTCAGCCCCCCTGCAGGCTGGCAGAGGCATTAGCTAGCACATGTAAAATTATGATCATCCCTTATTATCCCGTTTGTCAGGTTAATAATAATTTCCCCTTCATTGCCAAAAAAAAAAAAAGAAAACAAAAATAAAAAGAAAAAACACGGCAGGAAAAAACATTAACGACTCGGACAGAAGCTCTTTTGGTTAAGTCGGGGATAACAATGGCCACAACTGAAAAACTGATATATCTACAGGATAAAGGATGCTGCTCTCTGCTGACAGTCAATACCCTAGCTCAATTTTAGTGTCCTTGGGTTTCTGTGGGACAAGTGCAGCTAATTATAGACGAGAAACCAAAATCTGTGCGTGTCCCTTTTCAATGCTTTTTCTCTAATGGATTTTCAATGTTTTTCCAATAGTAGAAGTCAAGTTAAAGTTAGACAGCTGCGACTTTCAACTAGAAATAATAAAACATAGTAACATGTTGCACATACTAGTATAAACTTTCTTTCCCATCTTATGACATTTGATTCATCCTAAACCTATGCTAAGCTCCCCCCAAAAACCCATCAATCATCAAAACAATTAGTCTATTGGCCCTTCCCCAGGCAAAGACTAGAGGAAATCTGACTGGCAAAATGCCGCTAAAATGGCTCATCTAATAAAAAAAAGTAAACTAAACGGAAAGCCACTAAAACTGGAGTAAAAGCGTTTAAACTACGATTTATCATCCAGAATTCAGGAGCAGGAAGCAGCAGCAGGATAACAGGAAAACAAACGAGAATGATACAAAAAAAAAAAACAAGGAAAAAAGAAAGGGAAACAGAAACATCGGACAAAAAACCGAGTGATGAAGTGATGACAAGCTGGTTGGATATCGATGGATGGGGACGATACTGCCGAGGATGGCTTTTAAAAAATTTAAACGTTTTTCCATCAAAATGCTTTGTTTTCTCCACGTTGGCAAATTGTTATTATGGTTTTTTAAATAAAACGAAATTGTCCATACCTCGCATCATTCACAAGCAATAAATATTTAACTTTAACGCCTAAAAAAATATAAAAATCTCACCAAACAAGATAAATTATCGTATACAAAAGAGACAACTGACAAAAAAAGAAAATAAAATATGTATGGAAAGTTCTCAAGTCGACTTGGGAATACTCTCTAAACGTGGACCTGTTACTAACCCACTAACCTTATACGAATTCCCAGTTAGTATTATTAAATGAGTGAGTTCCCAAAGGTATGCTATGAACAACTGCATAATTGTGCATTTAGGTGACAAATTAAGTTAAGTTGATTTTAAAACAACACAAAGATAAAGCTATAAAAATTAAGAAATTTGTAAATTTAAATATTAAAAAATATTCTATAGCTTATCATTTAGATTAAAAATACAATGTTAATGCCTTCCCCCTTTGAAACAGATATGTTATTTCCATTATGGTTACTCTATCTGTAACATGGTATACACTTGGAAAATCTGAATCTGAGGGTGGTTCTTAATTTATTAAAGCTTCATTTATCAGTGCAGGGAGCCATGTAAATAAATATATACATACATACATACGTATGTATATATATACATACATGCATACAGGGAAAGGCATAAATTGGAGGGCCAAAAAAAGAATAAACAAAAAGGTGACCATTGCAAGGGACTCTTTCCGAGTCCGAGTATATGCAGTTCATATCTGGCTAGCAGAACCCTTTTTTGTTATGCCAAAAATTTACATAATTTAAAGGTGGAGCTGCAGGACTAAAAGCATATTGTTGTAAAAGAAAAAAAATGGATTTACATTTATTTTTTAAGCAGCAAATATTTTAAATAGGTTTAAAGTATCCTATAAATGTAAAAATGTTTGTATGTAGGTTTTGAGGATGTATTTGAATTGACATAAATATAAATCTACTAACAATTGCATTATGCATTTTACAATATTTTTATATTTTAAAATGTAATGTTTCAATTTTATAGTTTTATGTGTTTTTCCGCACTTTATTTACAGGGTAAAAGGGGTATATCGGTAAATAGTAAACAAAAGCACACATTTAAATGTTAAAGTTTGTATTCTTAATCAGCTTTGGGTTAGCCCTGCCCCCTCATTGAAGATCTGTTTTTATATTAAACAAATAATTGACAAGTCCAATATCAAATATTCCATTAAATATTGTTAGAATCGAAGCGCAAATGGAACACTTGTCGATAAAGACTTGAATAAAAAAGAACTAGTAAAATAATAATGATGACCTAATAGCGGATAAAAAAGGGGAAATAAAAACAACGTAGGAGATAAAAGAAATGAGTATTGAAACATACCTCATGGCTTAACGGTATTACAAGAATTTAACCTACATATGTATGTATGTATGTGTTAAATGGTTTTAAATCTCAAGTCACACCCCCACCCGGTAGAGGGTATTCCAATGTACCAGCTACCCGTTATGACATTTATTTGCATCTCATCCATCCCTTTTCATCACACCAAACCGCAGCAAATGCACTTGCCGTGAAAGCATTTTTAATCGCATTGCACAGTGCAAGAAAGAGATAGACATAGATAGCAGGCAAATGGGCTCCACATATACAGACACACACTCGCTTCGGCATCCACACACACTGGCACAAACAGCAAAGAGATGCAAATGTGGAGATTTCGCGCAATCTGTTGAATTTATTGAGCGACCAACAACAACAACAGCAGCAGCAGCAACAGCAACAAAAGCCAACAACAATTGCCAATAAAATGAAATGTGAAATGCGCACATTTCGCGTTCAACTTTATATTTTAAGTGTTGACATACAAATTAATATTATCGCTTAATTAACATGTATACAAAAGCCTAAAGGCAATATAAAAAGAGTGCAAGAGAGAGAGAGAGAGAGAAAGGTAAAGTGGGAGGTTAAGAGCAGGACAGCATAAATACATATGTATATGTCCATACATAGTGCAGCTAATGAATGATTGGTGAAATCAAAAATTGTTGTTGTTGTTCGTTTCTGTTTCGCCATTTTCAAAAATCGGGAATAAAGCAAAGTCTTTGGTAAAATGCACTTAAAGGTTATGTACACTTAACGAAAATCCGAATAGAAATGTTTAAACTTGTTTAGGTAGCCCTGATTTTTGGGTTGTCCTCATTAGATGGACCAACATCATTTGGCCGGGCTTATCTAGCTGCATTAATCGCACTCTTCCTCAACCCTCAACCCCTTTTATGGGTTTAGAATTTCACTGCGCTTTTTGTTGTTGTTCTTGTTGTTGTTAGTCGGCGCATCATAATGCGTGTAAATCGCGATAAGCGTTAAATTTTTGGCATTGAAATACCCCCGGAAAAAAGGATTTTTACCCAGTTTGTCGCGCAGTTTGGCATTTTGTTGCTTTTGTTTTATGCTGGACCCGGTCCGTAGGCCGCCTGATGAAATATGATCGCAAATGAAGCGAATTGGCCCACCGATTGAATCGTCGTTAGCTCAAATTGCAATTGCCGCAGCACCGCCTGCCTTCTCCTACCATTCTGTACTCTGCTGTGGTTATCTGATCGAATGTAATTATGATTATGACAATGATTTGCTACATTTTCCCAAACAGTCAGGACGCTTGCCTACTCCCCGATAACATCAGATGGCGATGGCTGCTGCTCCTGGTGGTGGAGTAGGCAAGGGTTCATCGGCACGTGACAATTGTCCTGCCTTCAAAATGCTGTTTTAATCGGATTCCGGTTTGCCCTATAGTTTCAAGTTTCCCTAACCCACCCACCAAATAGATGACATACCATATATACCTGTTACGCCCTGAGTTTGTATTTTAGATAAACAAAAATCGTAAAATTCACAGCGAACGTTGTGACACGCGTATGCAAAAAAAAAAAAAAAAAATACATATAGAAAAAAAAAACAAAAAAGAAGGTAGCAACTAATCCGATCAAATGATTGTTCTTTTGTCAGTTAAAATACATTAGACAATATATTCGTATATATATTTCTTAGGGGTAGTTACGGAAGAGCTACCTTTGAAGTCGCTAAGAAAACCTGCCTAAATTCAGTTCTAAAGTGCTCTTAATTTGGATATCCTTTTTGTATTCTGCATATTAGCCAATGATTATCTTTTACAGACTTATTGAAGAGGAACTGACAGATATCGATTCATCTAATTTAAATGCAAAATATTTGCCCAATATCAATCAACGTAAATTTAATTCTTTAAACAACTCTGTCTTCCCTTGACTTTAGGCATTCATGTGTTAAAAAAAATCATTCATTACTTCTGTTTTCTCTCCCAGTTAACTGGGATTAATTTCAATACCCTTAAAGTTCACCTTCTGTCTGACAATTTTTTTTCGATGGGTTTCTTTTTTAGCTCACGCAATCGAAAACTAATTCCTTCCACTTGGCTAAGCCGTGTGCACTTCGTTTTTGCTGATTCGAGCATAAGTTGCATTCGAAATTGATTGTCATGGCTAATTAAGTGTGTCCCTGTGCCTGTTTGTCCGTGTCCTTTCGCCTGGCACTCGTAGTGCCAATAAATTGAGTCGTCAAACGAGCAATTCATTCACACGGACTCCCATTCACAGTTAAAGTCAGAGTCAGAGTTGTCGCGCCCTACGAAAGGGGTGTAACCCTGGCTAGAGCTAGGCTAGAAAACCAATTGAACATGGTTAATGCGCTTTGTTGTGGGTGCCGGAACTAGCCCCAGGCTGAGGCTCATGCTGCAGTGCACCATATGTCAGCTTTTGTCCTGTAATGCGTGTGTTGTGTGTGCCTTCGTCCTGTGCCTTTTTCAAGGGCAATTAATTTCTCGAGTGACAAATTTTTATAGACATTTCTGTTCGCTTTGGCTTTTATTTCTTCGTCTCTCTTTTATTTTTTGTTCGTGGGCGGAGTACGCAATAAATTCGTCCACAAATTATCGATAGCAAAAAGCAAAAAAAAAAACAACACAAGAAACACAGAAATTGTCAGAAATCCATTATGTTGACACAATTTATGTTTTTTTCCATGTTTGATAACATTGGAAATTTTCGATTTTTCTATATTAATAATGAACAAGCACTTGGGTAATTCAAAATAATTAAATTTTATCGAGGCAAATCGTTCTTTAATTAGGTTTTGG
Organism: Drosophila emarginata; assembly: GCA_037075365.1. Classification (NCBI taxonomy): domain Eukaryota; kingdom Metazoa; phylum Arthropoda; class Insecta; order Diptera; family Drosophilidae; genus Drosophila; species Drosophila emarginata. The sequence continues at coordinate 5,457,794 of JBAMCD010000324.1, forward strand.
TTATTTATCGTTTGGGATTTTCAAAGAAATATATTATCTTGAATTTCCAAACCTTCCACTTTATATTATATATAATTTTGCGATTTCTTAATGGTTTAAGTGTGTTCAGAAGTTATTAATATAGATACAAAATAAAAATATATAAACTGAATTACTAATAGATGCAGTAAAATTTCCCACTTACTTGTTTTGTCACTGAATCGATAAGACGCACAAATATGTCCTGTTCTTGTCGAGCACCTGGAAAAGACAAAAGAAAAAGTTGGTTATTATTATTTCTTAATATTTGTTTTTGTGATCTTTAGTTACCATTTGCATAGAGCAATTGTAGACGATATTGAATCCCATTGTTGGTCTTTGTGGCATCCGATTCCGAGTCCTTTTCAATGAATCCAATAAACGCTGTTCGCTCGATCTCTATGGGCTGTCCGGCACGATCATAGAGAGCAATCACAAAGTGAAAGAAATTCGATTTACGTAAATTACTGGGTGGCTGCTTCTCGAAATGGGCTCTACCTATCCCCAGGCTGTAAATATAAACATATGATTAAGTCAGTGAAAAATGTCAGATAAATGGTAGCCTAATTAAGCCATTACTTAAATAAACATAGACCTAGTCTAATTGGCAGAATGAGTCCTTTGACTAATATCTGTCTCATTTTCTTTAGTTTTTTTTTGTTTTTGGGACAACACAATTACCCGGGAGTGACATTTTGACCAGCAGCCAGTCAGACATTCAGTCAGTCAGTCACTCGGACGGTGGTGAGTGGTCAGTGACAACTATCATTAAAAGCGCATAAGCAACATCAACGTGACACAATAATCCTGATGAATAAAAGGAATTAACACAACATACAGAGACTGCAAACAGAGTGAGGCTCTTCCAAAAAGGGGACAAAAACTCATGTTATATGGGCCAAGTAAACAAACTGGATAGGTAATTATAAGGAGGGGGCCAAAAAGGCTTGTCTTCCTTCCTTCCATATGCTAAATGTCAGACAGAACTCGCCTCGTGACTGTAGTTGTGTCCTTTGGCTGTCATCGGACAATTACCGGACAATGCTAACTACTACTGGACGTGGGCGACCCCGAGAACCCTTGCAGTTCCTGCATTTCCTTTAGTTACCTTACAATTCAACTGCGTCCTCTTGCGTTTCGTATGCATAACGAACAATTTAATTTAGAAAATGCTGATTTTATCAGATTTCCGTATTATTTATTCAGGTAATGTCAAAAAGGAAAAATATCCGCCACATGTCTGTACCTTAACCTACACTCGAGGGTCCTGCAATTATATACACATTTGCCAAAGGATAATATACATGCCCGCCAGAAGGACGTGGATGGGGATGAATGAGAAATGATAGGGGGTAAGGAGGTGGAGGGAGGTCAACAAAAGCCATCAGCTAATGATACTTCCTGTATGATAAATCGCTACAATATTATGCCGAAAACTAAAAAAATTTGCAAATAGATTTAGAGCTTGAGCAAGAGATTCAATTTTAAATGTTTCTGAAATAAAATTTGAAAATTTATTCGACTTTTCATAATATTAACTCAGAGCTCAAAGGTTTCAATAGTAGGCATATTTTGAAATAAGTTTAACTTTTAGTATTATGCTACTGTATTTCTTAAGAAGTAATTAAAATAATTGAAATAAATTGGCGAATTATTATCTAAAAATTGATTGGATTTCTTATTTACACGTTTGTTTCACTCAATATATTTTAGACTTTTTATTAGAGTGTTCATTTTCTAATGTTTACGTACACATAATACGGCTTAAAAAAATTAATATTTTAATTATTTCTAATTTAAAACGAAATTTATTTCGTTAGTTTGGTTGCCACTTTAAGTAGTGTTAAGTTAAAAATCTTTCAATTGTATTGGGAATTAAAAAAAAATATATATAACGAAAATGAATTAGACATAAAGTTCTTAAGAATATGCACTTTCGTCCATATTAGACAACATATGTCTATTATTACAGTCAAATTTCCCTAAAAAGAATTTTTATATAATAAAGTTCTCCGTATAATGAATTATTTTTAAAGAGATTGCTTGTTATTTCTTTGTAATATTATTTCTTTATAATGAAATTCTTTATGACCCGTTTGCATTCGTTATAGAGAAGTTCGACTGTATTTTAAATGCTGGAATAAATTTTTGAAACAAATGAAATATTCGAAATAAAAATGCTGAGCCGTTTGAAAAGGAAGAGATAGTGAACTAGGACAGGCACCAGTCAGATAGAAGAGTGGGAAAATTCAATGCGATTTCACAAATGCCAAGAATGGGAGAGTCAGGTGAAGGAGGGGCACGTGGTGATGGAACTGGAGGATATATTGGAATTGAGAGCGTGTTTAGGGGGAAATGCGAGTACGACACATAAATGCCAGACATGTTACATTTTGGTGAAAGGTTATTGTTATGTTGGCGTTTAAAAAGTATCCAAAGCTGGCAAATAAAAAACAGCGACTGCTCCTACACACTCACACTCACACACCCACAGGAATCCCCTTGCCGCTGTAGTCTAAGCCAACTAAGCTTGCTGCCTCCTTGCCTGGTTTGTTGACTTTTCAAGTTGGCTGGATGGTTGGTTGACTTTGTGTTTGCTTTTGCCGCCAATTTGCGAAAAACGTTTTGTGGCCGTTTTGCTGTTGATTTTATTATGCCAACATTTAATTGTCGGAAATCGATGCCCAGGTGACCGCCAGCACAGTTGGGCAATTCCTGGTCACGTTTTGTCTATTGTTAGGCAGGACATGTGAAAATCTCTCTCTGTCTTCCCCTCCTACCACCCTATCGTACCACCTTTCTTGTCTCTCTCTTGCATGTCCTTTTAAAATGTACACTTTATTTGCAACGCACACACACACTCACACACACAGAGAGAAACCTATTCAAGTATTTACTTTCACATTGAATGAGCACATTTTATGGCCCATGGTGTTGCATTGTCTTTTTGGACAGTTTTGTATGGTAGCTAACGGGTTACATACATTTATCTGAGGACAATCTTTGTTGAAATAAATTTCCAAATATTTCCTTGATTTATGACCCACAAAAATTATTGTTTCGCTTGCAATTTTATATGCATTTTGTTGTTTATAACAACCAAAATGTGCCCCTTCTCGTCCTTCTTTTTTTTGAAAAGAAAGATAAAAATTGGGATATATTGGCATGTCTGATAATTATAAAATATATTTAAAACAAAAAAAAACTTTGTGAATGCAAAAGTTGAATTGGTTAAATTCGATTGGAAACTATAAACCTTTCTAGGAAATTATTAGTGTTTATTAAAGTCGGCGATTTGGATTTATCAATGATACCTAGAAAGAAAAATAACTTATGGAGTCCTTTTAATCTTAATCTTAAGAATTTTTATTGCATAAAAATCAACCAAACTTTTTTATGAATAAACCAGATTAAGTCGAATTTTCTTATTATGAACGAGTCGAACTTTTCTCCGTATAATGAAATAATATCTCATTCTACATTCAGTCCATATATTATAATTTCTATATAATTAAGTATTTTTGTGGTCCTATTTTCAGTAGGGGAAGTTCGACAGTATAAATTTGCTACTATTCATTATCCTAAAGCTAAGCTTCCAGTATTCTGAAGACTAGACTAGTATCAGGATTACGATATTGGCTTATCGACAAATATCATTATCAATTCTTAAATTGTAGTTAAATATACTATAATTAGGTAAACAGAATATCGATCGAATATTATAGTAAATTCAAAATTTAGCTAAGTTTATTGCAATTAGAAAATCGTTCATGTTTTGATAATGTTAATATTAAATATTAACAATTGGAGGGAATTGTGTTTTAGCTTTGGCTAATTTGATTTAATATTTATAGAGATAATCATTGAAATTAAAGCTAAACTGTACTTTAATTTTTGCCACGTGGATTATCTATGTCTGTTAACTATTTTAAAACTAAAATAGTAATATTTATATCCAAAGAACAGAGTTATGTATCATTGAGATTCGTTTTATAGCTTTATCCATTTATCAGTTACCTCGTCTCACAGCGCATAATTTTATTGTTTGAATTGCTTTCGATTGGATTGTCTTCTGAATGTTGCTGGTGATGCTGTTGCAATTGTTGGTTATGATTTGCAATGTGCTGACTGTGTGGATTAGGATGGTGGTGATGATGATGATTTGCCGTCGCTGAATGAACAAAACCCGCTGTCATTTTAGCAAATGTCGTCGTAGACGCACTTTCAATTTCGGCCACACGCGCACTTCTTCTCGGCGTGAACATCTCACGCTAGAAACATCTCAGACACAACTAAACAAACAAAAACTCCCAAAAAAGAAAAAGCTTTCTCTAGCTCACAACAGACCCCCATATCCCCATCCCCTCATTCCTCTCAATCTTGGTTAAAGACATCTTGGGGGGGGGGGGGGGATGAAGGGACGTGCAGCCAGCTTGTAATTCAATTGAAGGCGAAAAGCGAAAGTAAAAGTGAAACATCCCTTTGAGCAGGCAAAAGCCAAAAGCAAACCAAAAAGCCCACACAAAGTTTAAGACCAAAAAGGACCTGCTCTGGTTCCAGCTTACGCATATTCTCATCCCCGGCGTCACAAGTCAACCCTCAGGACAAAGATGCCTGTGTCTACCGCAAAAGTTGAGTGAGATCTTTGAGTGAATTCGAATCTAGTTAAAAAGGGACAAGGTATTATATGTTTTGCGGGGAGATGGGGATGACGAAGAGAGGGAAGTTTTTGTGTGTAGGTGTGTGTGCGTCCTGTTTGGCCATAAAAAGCCCCTTTGCGAATAGCTCCCCCAGGCATTTGTATTGGACATGGACATGGACATGGACTTGATGCCGGCTTTCGAAAAAGTAAACAAACAGTTGTTGTTGCCGTTGCTGTTATTTCGATTTGGAGACTTTTTTGTTGTTGTTGTTTGTTTGTGGCAAACTTTTGTTGCCGCAGCATTTTGGCAATGTTGCCGAGGAATTTTGGCAATGTTGCAGCAACTTGTATTACATTTTGGAGATTTTGACTAGACGAAAGAAATGATTAATGAAGTTGTTTCACCTGCCAAAAGGGAAAATTGGAATTCGTATCGAATATGTATAAGGCAGAGGTTCAAATGCCGATTAAATCGAAATATATATTCATACATACATACATACATATACACATGTATATCTTTGTACATAGAATTTCTGTAATCGTTGTTTAATTTAAAAAAAAAAAAACAATTTAATTTTATAACGATAAGATTTTAATATCATCTTATGAAGTATTTTCTTTGAGTTTATTATGTTAAAATTCTATCCATTTTAATTGCCTGATTATTATTTATTTATTTTTGTTTTTAAATATTTTGTTTCTATTCATATTCTATTCATATATCGAAATGGCGATACTAAATCGAGTTAATCTGGTTCTGAATAATATTATACATGGGAACCGAATTTATTCTTTATTTGATTAGTTTTTACTTGAAATGAGAAAAAAATCATTTTTTCTGAACCGTAGAATTTTTTAAAGTGAAAAAACGATTACGAAACTATTCAAAGGAAAACATTAAAATTTCATAATATTTGAATTTCTGAATTTATCGCTTGTATGTATAACGATTTATTCGTTCGTAAGAATTTCATAGTATTTTTTCAATGAATTCAGATTTTCACAAATCATTTCCCTTTTAGAATAGTTTTACACTTTGAATTTCTTGGAATTCATAGCTGTCATATTTAATCCCATATCATTGTTTTAATTACATTTGTGTCACCTGTTTTTTTTACTTACTTGGTCTGATCGACGACAGGCTGCATCGCCCATCGGCCGCCTAGAGGCTCCTCTTTGAGGGATGTCATTGGACCTCGCGGCTGATTCATGTCAGCCGCTGTGGGTGGTAACCCAAACATTAGACCGCCAGCCGATCGGGGGCCGGCGGATGGATATAATTTGCGTCCCCATTCCATGCCCAGCTCCAGCGTGGGCCAAGGCGAGGCCGAGCTAAAGCCCGGCACTGGCTCCTCGGATCGCAGCTTGAAGCTCTCCGCACTGGTCAGGGGCGCTGTGCTAGCGAAGTGATGCGTATGATGCTGGTGGAGATCAGCGTAAGGATATTCGCTGACTTTGGAATAGTTGGTGGAGGCGGGCGTGGTTGCAATGGTGGCAGCCGTGGTGATTCTTGTTGTGCTTAACGCGGCGTTCGAGGAAATCGTGAAGACGATGACACTGAAGGGCACTGTCAATTGTCTGGGTCACTTGGCTCTTTTGGGTCTCTTGGGGGCGTACCGAACCGTTGGGCAATCAATTGATGCCAGAGCCTGATCTGATAGTAAGCTTTCGATGGCTTTGTCACTAAACAATTTTCGCAAATTGCACACAGACACAACAAACCGACGCGATGATGACTATTGCTAAGCACCTGCTGTGTGGTGTATGGTATGTAGTTTGTGGTATGTGTGTGGGTTGTCGTTATGGCCAATGCACCGCAGAGAATTTGGGATTTTCGGAAAATTGGTCTCGCAACAAGTTTAAGCGACGCGCGCTACCGTCCCGAGTGGCTGTTAAACCCCAACTGAATCCGAATCCGCTGCCGATGCTGTTGCTGCTGCTGCCTTAGCTTCAGCTTCAGTTTCAGTTTCTGCCTGCAACCGAACGAAAGACAACTGCGCAGAGCTCTGTGGCTTGACGTCGACAGAGGACCTGGGCGAACGACCAACGAGAGTTGGAAACGAAACGAGCCTGCGCCACAGGAGTGCACACAGACACAGCGGGACATGAGACACGGGCCGCCAGCTAGGGTGAGGGTGAGGGTGAGCACGCCGACGAGGACGATAACAATAAGAAAGGCATTCTGAGTTCGTCTGAGGACGAATGGAAATCTAACCTATCGCTGGGAGTGGTGGTTTTTCCCGCATAGAGACTTGTCCGCAGAGAGCCGAACTGTCAGCAACAAACCATCCACCAGCGACATTAACGAAGCAGGGCGAGAGCGAGCGAGAAAAGGATAGAAAGAAAGAGAGAGTACAACTAAGAAGAGTAAGAGAGAGAGAGGAAGAGGCGGCTTAATTTGATGGTGGGTCTAGGACCTGTTGTGGGACTTTGGAACGCTGTGAATTGGCACACAGACATTCGGACTTTCCCCGTTGGGGGGCGTGCGACAGACATGCAGATTGTTCGCGGAGGAGCTTCAAGATCCAAGTCCCTCTCGTGCTTTTCAGGCTTATCAATGACAACTGACAAACTGCCTGGCCAGGCGGTGAGCGAGGTGTAGGGACGACTTTACCACCTGGTGCCGACCCTAAAGAAAAGTGTCAACGCCTTCCCACTGCGGGCAACTAACCAAAGTCGTTTGGGAATTACAACAAAATGTCATGTGCTTGTCTGCTTGCCCTCCGCTGATTGGTCAGACTTTACTTTATCGTGACATACAAACCATAAAAGAGCGAGAGAGAGAGAGAGTGAGAGCAACGCCAAGAGAGAGCACATTTATAACTCTCTTAGGCTAGATGTCGGCAAAGCAGTGTCGATGTTTTACCCAATACTAGTGTATAAAGTGAAACGATGGAAACGATGAAACCGCCAGTATTTAAATTCCTGATAATAACTAAGAAATAAAACAGAAGAGCGCTGCTTTGGTCTGCCACTGTCTTCACTTCAAAACTCCTCCCCTTCTTCAGACGAGTTAATACCAGCAATTGGGAAATGAAATGGAATCTGAATAGGTTGTCAAATCTCCTTAAGTAATGTGCAAAGCGTTAAGAAAAACAATTAAATCTTTAAAATCGATATGAAATCATGAATCCAATGAAATAAAAATACAAATTTTGAATGCAGTTTGTCCTAATAATGTCAAAAATCAGTTGCAAAATAAAATAAAGCTTTGAAAAATAGCTTAGAAAATAGTTATCCGAAAACATTGCCGCTTCTATTTGGTCATATAGTATAAAACCCAAAACATCTGATCGATTGACTGTACTCTATTTTGCAAAAGATTCTTGTCTGAAATTTCAATCAGTATCAATCAATTTAATCAGTAGTAAGGGAATCCAAGTTCCCCGAAAACTCAGAGGATAATTTTCTTTTCAGCATTTATTAAATTTTCCCAAATTCATAAATTTACTTTATCCTCTATGTACTATATATCCATATATATACCCATGGTAGTTGAAAATTTGAAGTTTTAAATTTATTTATATTGAAAACAATTAAATTTATCTATTAAGCTTAAGTTTATTGTTTTTAATATTTCTGATTTTTTACTTAGCATAATTCTATTCAATTATAAAGTCATAGTCCATGGCAAATCTCTTATATTAAGACACTTATCTCAATCCTTTACACACATTATACATTCAAAAAAAAAGAAGGCTACTTTAATAATTTTCTATACTTCTAGTAAGTTGTCAAACAGTTTCGAGTACCTAAATATCATTTCTCTGACTTCTTTTCGGATTACAGAAGTCAGAAGTCATGCCATGTAAAAATTACAAACATAAGCGAAACCGCCCACAAAAATGTCACGCCTCGTCAGTGGAAGATTGAAAATGTGGCAAATGTCACAGGGTTTTGGTTTTCGGGTTCGAGTTTCGCTGGAAAACAATTTGCATTTTCCGCATTTGCGGTTTCGGTCCATTTTCGGTCTCCGCTGGTCTTTTCTGTGAATTAATTCTTTTAAGGGGCGTAAATAATCTCATTAACTTGAGAAATCTCTATGGCAAGTGTGTTTACCTGGACTTCAAATTTTCTTTCTCCTTCATATCTCTTCTTATTTGGTTTATTTTTGACTTCGAAATGTTTCCCTATAGATTTACATTTGGAGTCAATTGGGGCAAGGAATTTAACCGAAACCCAACAAAAGAAAAAAAAGAAGCGGCCAACAACAAGACATGTCCCCTGACATCGCTAATTAACCAAAATACATACCAGCAAAGATTAAACGAACGAAAGTCTTTTGGCCGCTAAGAAAATTTGTTGAATTTTTCCAGATTGGGCCGCCACTTGGTTTGCCTTCGGTCTCGTCCAAGGGCCGTTCGATTAACCCCTTTTATCACGCCCAATTCTCTGTGGAGGTGGTTAGGGAAGGGGAAACCCTGTGACAGCTGTCATGCTAGTGTAACCCCTCACCCTACAACCATCCCCCTCCCTCTCTTTCTCACACTCACTCTTTGTTTGTTTGTTTTGTCACCACTCCTAAAGCAAATTTTGTATTGTTTTGCAGCCTTAACCAATTGCTAAATAATTTGTTGGCGACCTAATCCCATAATAACCCTCTCCCCTGTAAATTTCGACAATTAAAAGGTGGCCTGTAGATATGGTGACTTCTGGGGATTAGTCCAAAGTCATCTCATCATTACAATTGTATGTCAATTAAATTGTGTAAATTGACTTTTAACCAAGATTAAAAGATAACATTATTAAAACTGGTTCACGGATGGAAGCTAAAGAATCGCAGCGGAGGACGTTAGAAAACGTTTATCAAACAATTGGTAAAAAAGCGTTGAATTGGCCAATGTAATCTCAGGTAAAACTCAATCTAACTATTAGCCGTATTAGTATTTGAGATCACCTCTATTAATTTGTTTAAATTATATACTTTCAAATAGGGATTACAACAATATTTTACAATATTATTGACAAGTATTGATTTATTCTATATTACAGTACATACAGATAAATATTTTAATCTCTTTTCAAAACTTTTATGGCATTTGGTCACCTAAAAGAGAACTGATAAAGCAAAATGCCAAACAAAGGCAATTTGTTACAATTTTGCACTCTTTTTATTTACTTTTTACTTTACCATTTACTTTTATTTAAACATACTTTACTTTTAATATTGAGAGGCGAATAAGTAATATTTCCAAAAAATCGCAGAAACTCAGGAAAAAAGGAAACCACTTAAAAAAACTGCACCAAGTGTCACGCGACATATTTAATGTATAATAATTTAAAAGAATAAAGAGAATTAAATAATGTGAAAATGAAAACTCAAGAGTGGTAAAATTATTGGGAAAATCTTATTGCCAAGTTTATAAAGGTTCTTAAAAATAAATATTTCATAAGGAATTTGATTATTAAGACAAAATCGTCCCATAAATTATACTTTTTTTTCATTAATGTTGTATCCGTTTCATAAAAATTACAAACTTCTGTAGCTTAGCAATATTTTACTTACTAATATTAATGTTTGGCGTTGAAATACAATAGTTAACTCCAGTTTGAAAGAGTATTTTCTCTTTTCAAAGTAAAAAACTTTTCTTAACAAGTCTTAAATCTAAGGCGATTTTCATTGACTGTAGTCAAAACATTTTGAGTTGACAATTGATATAAAAATTGAATAAACATTTTCTTTTGGCTAACTTTGAATCTTTGTTAAATATTTATTTCCCCATTTTTGGCTTGCCAATCTAATGAACTGCATTTCTATATAGAGCCAATTGACCAAATACTAACATTTGTTTATAAACAATTTCCAAAAAAAATAAATGTTGGTGTGTGTGTGTTTCTTCAGTCGGTGACTTTATGTTTAAGGCAAGTCGTTTTCCCATCTTCAAACTTGGCTAACACACAAACACACACACACACCTCGCCAGAGCCACCATCGTAAAAGCCTATCAATGACAAAGATCGGCCATAAATATTTATGAAATTGTTTTGTGAGGGAACAGATCCTCGGGTTTCGTTCACTTTAGTGATTGATAAGCGCGTCCAAAGACTGTGGGAAATGATAAATCGGAGGCAAAAAACAACACAAATGGATATACTTATGTATGTATGTATATACATGTATGTATGTATATGTATGTGTGTACTATATTTACTTATTCTTATGTAAACGAAACCTTTTTTTTTTGTACCCTCACGAGAACGTTTAGCAAATGCTTTCGTAAATATTTAAACTGGTTTCAATTGTTTTGCAAAATCGTTGCAGTTGGTCAAACACGTGTTTGAGATAATTTAATTAAATTTACTTGGCTTTTGTGTTGGTTTCTCTTTTTTTATTTTTTGGTATTTTTCTAGACTTGCCACGTGCCGCACTCTCTGTAACGCTCCCTTCCCCTGCCGCCCGACTCGACCTTTAACAAGTTCCACTTACAACAAAAACTCCAAACTGAAGTGGCAAACACTTCAGCACTTGGTAGTTTAAGTCCTTGAGGCCTCGTGAAGGGGTTGGGTTAATTTTGCATGATTGCAGCAAGTGTAATTTGTTTTTGGATTGGATTTGGTTTATACCTGATCACTATATAAATCGGCATGGGATTGAGGATGGGGGGTGAGGAGCTTAACCACGGAAATAGTTGAGAAAGGAATTTCCTATGAAATTTATATTTTATTGAATCTTTGGTGGTCTCTCTCTTTTCTTGGTTTGTTTGAATGAGTAGACAAAGCAACTGTCATATGTTGTCATTTTTTGGTATCGGCATCTGGCTTAGGTCCTTGGAGAGAATCATTCTATATACAGATTTCCTCAATAGGCAATGACTTGAAGAAATCGTCTAACCAATGAAAAGAGAAATGAAACTGAAACTAAATATGATTTATTTATTGTCATGGTATGTTAGTATCAAATATTCTTCCCCCCTCACACACACTCCTTACTCCTGACGTTGCCTCACCCCTCACATTACTCACTTTAACTAATTTGCATATTGGTCCTTTGGCAGGATAAGAATGTGTATGTACTTAAGTGTCTGCTGCATAAAAGGAAACTAATTAAAATGTTCGCGCCTCAAATTTCCTTCTTCTATTTTATTTATGACTCTGTGAATGTCTTACATATGGCAAAGTTGGAAACAAACAAAAATTTATATATTTTATTTTTCTCTTTCTTTGTATTTAAGTGACAAATGGGACAATTACAGGCGAGTGTCTGGAAAGGACTTTGTTGTATGTAAGTTATTCAAGATATGCATTTTAGTAAAGGAGTAATTAAGGTTAAATGGATGAAAATCTCCAATGCAGGAGGATCTTTATTTTCGAACTTGTTTTCATAAATTGTAATATTGAGAAAGTTTAAATGGTAATACATCTAAATAATAAAATTTTAAGCATTTATAGAAAATTGAGCGAAAGACTCTTTAATCAATATTGGATCGATTTAATAATTCAGTCATATTGATTATTAATTTTAATTACAACACATTTTTGTTTAAGAATTAAGTTTCAGCCAAAATTTTGTTTTATGAAAAGTATAAAAAGTATTAAAATGTATAAAAATTCTAAGTTTGTACAACACAATTGTAACATATTTATAAATATATCTTAGTTGAAGTTTCAGAAATTTAAAGATTTTCATGTTTATTAGCAGCTGTTATAGTAAAGAATTTTCAAATGTTCCGCTTAAGTATGTATATCTACCTCTTCTATGCAGTTTGGAATTAAAAATTTTTATTAGACATGATTGATAAATAATTTATTTAGAGCACATTTAAGGAAAGTTTACGATCCGCTTCAAGCGAAACATTCATGCATCTCATTTTGGTTTCGGGGTTGGGTTTTAGTGCAGCTCCCAAAGGAGAAGTAGCGAGAGAATGGCATGAGTGGAGCAGGGGAGGGGAGGGTGACGGAATGGAGGAGCATCGACATGCGTGTACCTTCAGCCAGGTGGGATCCTCTGGAGAACCACAAAAAGCATCAGGCAATGTTGAATACATCGTTTGGGGGTTGTGCAGTGGGTGGATGGAGACGGGATAGAGAATTGCAATGGAATGAGGAGACGAGGCGACACATTTACTAGATTAATTAGCCCATTTACAGTTAACAATGTTCGTGTTAATTTCAACGAATTAAATGATAACATCGCCGGAACGGACATGAGAAGGTGACACCACTAAGGATCCGGACAATGTCAATGGAATGAATGGATTGGGAAATGCTTGTTGACGCTAATGTCGGTATTAACGCCCCGATGCCCAGTTGGAGTTCGACATGGTGACACCACTAGTAGCTACACACACACACACACACACACACACACACACACACACACACACACGTATACATATGTATCTATATGCGATTTGCATAATTTCAAGCACCATTCGTCCTAGCGAAGTGGACGCACCCTTCGTTAAGGATAACGCCCAACTCGTTCTAGCCCATCGAGACGTCGAATCGCTCTGAAAATATAATTTGACTTCATTATGCGAACAGTTGTGCCTTTAGTTTTGGTAATTTATTTCAATTTTCCCTTTTTTTTCAACCCCCCTCCCCCTCGCCCTTGTCGAACATGGCTATACCTTGACTGGTTAAGGGGTTATAGAGGGGTGAATTAGACTCGCTGTTTGTCCTTTTTGTTGCAAATGTTAATTTATATGCGTAAGGATGAAAGCAATAAACATAAATCGAGACCTCGACTTGAAAATACCTTGTCCAGGAGAGACTAAATCCTCCTCCCATAGATCCCAGATGATTGTATTTTGTACCATAAATTTAGTGATTCTAGTGCACATAGTTCCGAAGGTGCACGGCGAAATACATAGATTGATCCGGCTATAGTAAATGATCGAATTTATATATAGACTTTAACCAATAATAAATATACCCACTTAATTATGGGTAAAGGGTATCAGAAATTGGTCATATGTGTGTTTTGTTTTGTAATTGTAATTTGTTTTTATTGTCACTATATCTTCTTTAGATATTTTTCTATCCAGATTTCTCTTTACTCCTTTCTGCCTCTCTCTCTCTCTATCTCTCTCTGTCTCTCTATTTTCAAGGCCTTTTGTAATTCAATTTTTGGTAGCAAACTCAAAAAACACGGCAAATACGGAATGCTTGTCAAAATAGCATAAACAACTTTTGACTATCTTTCAAAATTCATAATTAATTTTTGTGAAAATTTCCAAGACTCATCATTATCTGGGGAGGCTACTGGACTCGCCGGCTTTGGACTCGGACTCCCAGGAGAGTAACCTTTTGGCCATTTAGTCTGCAACAAACAACACAACGGTATACATACAACACATAACGGTTTTCAGGAGTAGGCGTGGCTTCCAGGAAGCCCTTTTCTCCTCTTCTTTTTTTGTTTTCTGCTGTGTTCTTTCTGTCTCTGGCCTGTCTCAAGCCAAGCAGCTGCCTCCTCCAAGACTCTCTCTTTATTCTGCACTTAGGATAGACGCATATTGACACATTTCATATGAACTCGTGCTGTTTGGTCAGTCTCAGTCCTGCAGAAGTCCTCAAACACATAACGATGCATATAAATTTGATTATTATTAAGTCAAGCACATTAGTGTGAATTTCTAATGAAGACCAAAAGGGTCAAACGAACCGAATGTCTCCTCTTCTCTTTCTCTCTCCACCATCTCTTTTTAAAACTGTACACACATACATAAATACATATGTATGTATGTATGTATGGTATGTGTGTGGGAGTGGGTGTGTTTGTGTGGTTTGTCTGGAAAAGTTAATTTCTAAATACTCAGGTTTATGGTTTTGAAGTATTTAAATATTTAACACACTTCTTTAGGTCGGGTGTGTGTAAGGATTTTATTCATAATTAATGCGATTCACCAGGCGACACTTCATTGTTGATACTTATGCGTGTGAAATGTTATCCCGGTTTACTTTAATCAAATTAAATTTAAACTAGGGCTTTATAGATAAAGTCAAGAATGCCTAAAATTAGTTAAGAATAATGGGGAACTAAAACGATTGCATTCTGAACTCCATCGTTTCAGCTATTTTTTTATTTTGTATTAATAGTGCGGAATCTCTGAATGAAACAATTGATGGATAAAGACAAGTGCCAAATTAGAATAGAATATTAATATTATTAAAATATTATTTTGTCTTGCCAAATTGCTTTTCTCAAAATTATAAATCTTTTTTATGATTGCCCGAAATTTGGACAACTACTTATTATATTTATTATTTTTCAAATTCGATGTCAATTTTTCAAGGAACAAAACAAAATTATTTGATCACTAATTACTAAGTAGAATGTCTCAATATTTTTTTAATATTTGAATTTCTTTGTTAAATTTATAACAAAATGTATTGAATTCAGTAAAAAATTTATTCAAACTTTGTTCGATGATTTGATTGTCTAAAAGATCTGCTTTACTCTTTTAGTAAAAATTTACTTTACTGGCAAGAAGTTACTTATCTATCCTTAAAATTAATTATGTTTAATGTTTTACGTCATATTTTAATTATTTAAAAAAAATATTGACGTTTTTATACAAAATAATGTCTATTAACAAACATGTATTTCGAATTAATTTTCCATGTTAAAAATTTTAAGTTTACTTATTTTCATATGTTAATTGTTTTTTTTTTTTAATTTAGAGATCCTTAAGTTAAAGTTCTTTTGAAATAAAACTCTTGAATAAGATATTTAATTCTTGACTCTACCAACACTCCTTATTTATAAAACGTTGTAGAGCACTAACTCTGTTTTTTCGTTTTTCCTGTTTGAAACTAATTAATAAACGAAAAATGAAACAAAATAATCAATTTGAAAGGCCAACATCTTAGCCTTGCCAAAATATTCGCATTTTTCTATGAGAATTGATAAATGAAGCCATCGAACTTCTAGGCCGTTGTCCCAGCTTAACGATTTTCAATTATCAGAGTTGTAAGCGAATCGAACGGAAAGAGCAACAGGAACAGGGGGTTGGTTAGTTGGTTGGTTGGTTGTTGCAACATTTTGGGACATGCAACCGCCGATTAGCACGTGTCGCTGCCGTTCCCGGTGGCCACGTGACCTAAACGATGTTGCTAGAGGGGGGCAGTCGGTATCGTAAAATAAACATAATTACGCAATGCAACTAGAGCAGAAGCAGGAGCAGGGTAAACGACAAAAAAGGCCAAGCCAATCTGATAACAATCGCAAATCGCCAAACACGCAACTAGATTTGTCATCATCAAACAAAGTGGGCGTGAAAATTGCGGATGATACCCGGCTACAAAATAATAGGATGGCCCATAGGAAGGATGGATGGATCGATGCATGTATACAGCTTCCTGGGCGGATGCAATCATTTCGCATCGTTGTGGCGTGTGCCAGGAGATCATTGTTTGCTTTTCCCATGAACAAAAGAAATATGAAGTTGTTGTCCTAGTTTGAGATAAGAAATGCTCCAAAAGTAACTTATGGCTTCTGTTCTCTGTAATCCAAATAGAAACCAACATATAACATGCCGGTCACCCCTACCAGTTTAATATATTGTATATATCCATAGTAAGTTACCTCACTACATTCCACTTTGTCTTTTGACCATCACGTAGGCATCTGGCATTTGGCATCAAGTCCAACCCATTGCAAATCAAATTCCATGCCTTGCCCTTGGTCCTTTTGTTCATTAAACTTTCATTCCGTGTGCCCACTTGGCATGCGAATCTTGATTTTCCACTACTTTTTCTATTCATAAACTAATCATGTCCTTGGCTGCCAGGCTCTTTCACTGATTGCGCTAAAATCACTGGAGAAATCATCGAGTGGAAAGCACAAAATAAAAACGAAACCCTACTCTCTCTTTATTCAGAGGGCTAATTTACCACGCTGACATTTCGTATAAAATTTGTCAGTTTTCTTTTTATTTTTTTTATTTGTAACGCAAAACATTGAAAATCAATTTGAGGGTAGAATAAAAGGAATCTATGTAGAATATAAATAAATATGGCTTATGAAATGAAAATGTCAATCAATAAGTTAAAAAAGGGAAAATAGGGTAAAATACGACACTGCAGCAATTTAGATTTACCTTTTTGAGGAAAAAAATAACGCAATTTAGTGAAAGTGTAAATTTCGTCCATCTATCTATGACCGATTATTCCTATACTCTTTTGGTAAGTAAACTGATTTCATCTAAATTCAACAGACGAATGCCCTTATATTCCTTAACAATATGCCAACTTTCGTTTGAATTAAATATAAAAAGTGGTTTTTATATTGAATTAATTATAAACGTTTGAATATACTCTTTGTGCTTATTTCACTACATTTCTTTTTGAGTCGAAACTATATTCATTATTAAAATCTAAGTATTTAAATAATAATTTAAACGTTTATTAAAACTAATATAAATTTAATAGGTAAATTTTGAATAATAACAACCTTGATAGACGACTATACGAATGTCATTTTATTACATTTATTTTAAAGTAGATTTATTTAAGTCAATATAATAAATAACAGATTTCCTTGTAATAATTCTTTATTCTTTCAATGACTTATATGAAATATATATACATATATTAAAATATATCATAATCATATATATAGAAAACCAATTTCTCATATTATCACAAATCGGGAAAACATCTCAATATTTAATTACTGACTCATAATAATTTTAACTTTTTAGTAAACTTTTTTACCTGCTAAATGACGGTCGCTTTAGATATATTGAATTTATACTTACATACATATATACATATGTATATATCTGTTGCATCTGATTATTATAAGCTAAATAAAGTTAAATTAGTTTGATATTTAATGAATATTATTTCTTATACTAAGATTCTGATGTTTGGTTGCTTTAGATTGTACCGAGTTGGATTTGAAAATATCTCAAAGATTCTTAAACTATTTTGACAGCATACTTTTTGGCTTGAAGTTAGCCTACTAAAATTAACAAAATTTGTATTTGTTTGAATTATTATTTAAATAAGTCGCCATGGAAATTCGGAAATGTTTTCCTTTTCGTTGCAGCTGTTTCAATTATTCATAATATTATTATTTCGAAAACTGATTTCTCATGAGGTTTGTTTTATGTCACGCACAGAAAGGAAAGCAAATCGCTTATAGAACCACATAATGACGGCAAAGAATTTGTTGTTTATTTTCTTAATATTGCAATTAAAAATGGCAGACAGTCAGTGAGATAGACACGCCCACAGTTGCTAAAAATTTTGGAAAATACTGATATATCATGTCCATAAATCACCACAGAAGTCTAAGGCCAATTTTTGGACACATTGCACTTAGTATCCATGTCCCATGTCCAAGCGTTCTCTCTGTCCCAAGCCGGCTGTCAAACATAATCACCTAGCCACACCTCCCTCCCTGCCGTTGCTTGTTCTTTGTGTGCTATAAAAAAGTAAAACAAGAGCAGGAGCAGCCCTCGCTCATCATCAGCATCAGAATCGGAACTTTTTCGTCTGTCTCGAAGCAAACGAATCTATTCTCAAAGGAAATTTATGTCCGTGTGTGTGAATGAAATATTTTATTTCTCCTTCTGTTTTGTTCATTTTTTAACACATTCTCGAAAATTTTTGGTTGTAATTTCAACACGTTACAACTGCAGCAAAAAAGCCCAACAAAATTGTTTCACCAATGTCCACAACTCGGACACAACAAATGATTAATGTGGGGGCCAGTTGCAAAGTCCAAGTTGCAAATAATAAATCGTTTCGTTTTTTGTATATTTTGTTTCTTTTTTTTGCGGAAGCAAATGTCAGGGGAATATTTTCTGAGCAGCCCGAAAAAACTGCTCAGTCACTCTACTTATCTGTGGAAAGGTTTTGTTTTATTTAATTTGCTTTTTTTTGGATTAGTTAAACGTGTGGAAAATTCAAAAATAGATTTGGTAAAACTGTCAAAACTGTGAAATGTACGAAAATGAAACGAATACTCTTGTAAATATTATTTATTGTATATATTATCTATCTATTACTTATCTTATATCAATAAAGCTTTGAAACCTTTCCCTCGAATTCTTTCTATTGTGTTTTTTCCATATTTTTGACATATACGTAATAATATTTCAAAAACTCAATGTTAATATCTAATAATAATAATTTGAAAAAAATAAATGAATTAATTATTACTGCAAAGAGTTAAGGCTGATAACTTGTTTAAAGTATGTTTTGGATAATACAAAATCAAATTTTCTTACTATTAATGAATGAACTTCTTCCAATCTATCCATACTTTACAATACACACAGATAAATTGATGAAAATAAATAATTTTAGCTACTAATGAAAAAGGTAAATTTGCAAGTGTTACTGAATCCGATTTTACAAAATATATAGATCGCCTTTGAAAACATTAGTTTAGATAAAACTATATTAATTTTGGTCAGAAAATTGCAAGGCATATAAGGAAGCATATTCGACTATACGAAGTATATATATTCTAAATCTAGATTATTCACGTAATTTTGAACTTTTCTATGTACATATATATATGCTATATAGTTTTTCGATGGTTTTTTCTCCCATATACCCATACATAGGAAGAGTATTAAAATAATCAAAACAGAATCGTCAAAGCAATCGTTTATATAACCAAGTTTGTTTAACAATTTGACGCCAGTGGCTTTTTAAATTAATGTATTTAAGAAATTTGATGATGTTTTTTTATATATATAAATTTGGTTAATTTGAACCGGTGTCCATATTGTATAAGCAGCTGATTTTTAACCAGAAATTCCCAAATATACTAAAACTTATTATAATATTCAAGCGAAATTTTGATAATTCGATTCATCAGACATGTAAATGAATAGACAAAAATATTAACTCGTGAAGTCCATAAAATTAAAAAAGCAAAATCTAACTTATGTGAACTTATATAGTAAATTGAAAATCTATTGAGCATGTAGTTTAATCAGGTTATTGCCCTGAGCTATCGCAGAGAACCACTCAAAATGCGAATAAAAGAAGCGAAAATAAGATAAAGGAGAAGAATAAGGTCAGAATGACATACCACTTGGCCAACATAAGCACACTCGCCCTTCCCTTCTTCTCTGCATAAAGATGAAACCCTGCGGACACTATTGAACAACTACTGAAGTAGCCAAAGGCCAAATAAATAAAGTAAATTAAAACAAACAGAACTGGAAAAACAAACCAGAACAAAATAAAAAAATAATAAAAAACAGATCTTGTTTTGCATGTTTATTTTATTAGCAACTGGAAGTTTATCTATCAGCATTAAATATAGAGAAAGAGTGAGAGAGGTAGATAGACAAATTGTTTAAATAACAAAATTTTTCTCTCTTAGAACCCTTTAAATGCTGTGAATCATTCAATTTAAGTTTAGGTTTATGACTTTTGTGTTAAGATTTCTTTGTTGTTCTTTAGCTTTTATTTTTCAAGTGATTTTTGGTTTCGCACTTTGTGTGAGTCTTCTCTCTTAGGTTGTTTGACAGCTTCTTCCTCTTGTTCGTCTTGGCACTACGTCAGCTCTATAATTTCCATATAAAAGCCTCAAGCATTTGGCATCGAAAGTTTAGTCGTTTTGGAACTCTACGTGTGCCCAGCTGACTGACTGTCTAACTATTGTGTTGCCGGTTTTCTTACTCGTTCGTTGCCTGAGTCTTTCGTTCTGTGTGAGTGAGTGCCGATTGGCTTGGAATCATTATCATATTATCATCATATTTGATATCATCAGCATTATAATAGTGTGTCTAAGTGTGTGTGTGCTAATATTGGTGTTTACTGTACAATTACAGATTTTGGATAAACTAAACAAAACAACATAATGAAATACACATTGATTGCTCTTGCCCTGTTCGCAGTGGCTGCTTCTGCCTCTTCCGGTAAGTTCCATTCATTACGTTTTTTTTAGTATAATTAACTTGAGGGTTTAGTATTACATCATCGCACTCAGTTTTGGGCTGGCCTGTTTTGTTCCGTCTTTCGTTAATCGTTGTTATTATTGTCATCATAATGAAGAATTTTGTTAGCATCGTTTCGCAGAATCAGTCGCATTTCAAGTCTGGAGTATATGTTAATGTCTAAATTCAAAAATATAAAACTGGCTAGATCTGAAGTTGTTTTTTTTTCTGTCATAATATTTATGTGGTGGACAAACTGGTTGTAAATTTATTTTATTATTTTTTTTTTTTTGGCAAGGAAATGAAATAATCTTCGTTAATCGGCAAAAACTTTCCATCATAAAATTCCCAACTAGTTCAGTCTCCGGTTTAATAATGGCAAAAGTAACGTGGACACAAGACTTTCTTCTTTTCGAAAACGATTAGAAACACAGTGATACCTATATGTATATGTATGAGTATATGTATTTACAGTTGTTCTGAACTTGATAACTTTCTCCTTTCAGCTGGTCAATTTATGCCTCGTGCTTTCTTTACATTGGACGCGGAGGGCCATCCATCGAATGTGCATCAAGTGAATGAACATATTCTGAGACGTTTGCGCCGTCAAGTGTTCTCATCGTCCTCATCCTCTTCATCGTCATCTTCGTCGGGCAATGGACAAAATTACGTCTCAACTTCACAAGTTGTCCAACATCCAGATGGTTCGGTTACCTCCGGACAATCCTACACCCAGCAGGTTATTCCAGCTTCGTCAGGGTAAGCTTAAAGAAGTAAAAGACTAGGAACGATTGCTTGAACTGAAACTTTTTTTCTTTTGGTTATAGAATCATTCAGAATCGATTCAGCGATGACTCACCCACCAGTGGCGCCTACAACAATGGTGGTTATAATGATGGCAGCTATAATCCCTCCTACTCTACTGGCGGATCCATTTCAAGCAACTCTGCCAGCTACGGTGCCGGTGGTATCCCACTCACACAGATTCATCAAAGTGTCACACAAACCGATGCCTCTGGACAATCGGTAACCACCACTTTAACTGGTCACACAGATGAGAGCGGCAACCTTCACACACAGACCCAAAAGACACAGTACTAGAAATAAGTTGATGCCCTTTTTATAAATATTTTTAATCGAAATGTAATTGAATTTGTATTTGCAGTAAAGATGTAGTTCTAAAATAATTCATCCTGTTCCAACGATTAATTGCTTCCAAGTGGTTGCATTGCATCCATGTGACAGAAGTTTATTCATTGCGGTTTCAACTGCCAGAGACACTTTAGATGATTGCATCCTGCTCCTGCCTCTCCTTCTGCTGATTCCTTCTGTTTCCATCTGCTGTTCGTGTTTAATCTCGCAAAAAGTGCAGCGCCTGCTCTGTTGAGCACAAACAATCGTTGGCTAAGTGGGCGTGGTAGGCTGGCTGTAAGCCATATGCAGTAGTGTTGGTAAATGCTTTTAGCATATTAACTCAACCAAGCGGAATTGATGATGATGATGTTGCTCTCTACTGTGGCGTAGGCTGTTAACGCTGATTAAAAAACTACTCGCTGTCGTTGACGCAATGGAAAACTATGTTCTGATCCCAGGCAAGGCTTCTTAATGAAAAGCCTTAGCAAAAGGACAAGATATGAATATGTTATTTGCTTAGGGAATTAACCAAATCTCAACAGGTGCACGCACTTTCGTGGCATTCACACACATACATCGCACATATACGCACACTCACACACACACGCACAACCCCCGTTACTTTTGCCACGAAATATTTGGAAAAGTTTTCACCAAAGTTCACAGCGCACAAGGCTTTTCGGGAAAAGTTTTTAATTATTATAATTAATTACTTTGATCTCTCCAAACGAGTTCTGTGCGGCCGGGCCAAAACTCCGGCTGACTCTGGCTTGGCTATTAATTTACTTGATTATGTTGAGGTTTACGGATAAATTCGTTTAGATGCTCCTTGCTACTCCGGTTTGCAGTCATCTGCCTCTACTTACATTTATTTAAATTTATTTCACGTAATTGTGCAAATGTAATGAATTTATTCGCGGCGACATTGAATCAAACTTGAGAAACTTTCACTCCGACAGTGACATATTTTCATTAAAATGGATCACATATGAGCAGGGAAAATGGGTTCAAACTTTAACATAAAAAGGGAGTATTATATATTCAGACTCTTCAGAACTTATTAAATGGATCAAACAACATTTTTCAATAGCTTTGTGCCATTTATTATCCTAAATGTGAGAATGAGAGACTGAAAACCTTTTTCAAAATCGTCTACGATTGTTTAGAAAATTATAGTTCGTAGATATAAATCAAAGGATTTGCTAATATTTGTAATGTAATAATATATATGTAATTACCAACTCTATTATAATATATGAGTATATTTATGAGTAATCCAGTCTTCGTCTTTTATCGAATTGTATATATATATATACGTATGTACATATGTATCATATATAAGATAAGACAATTCGTCTTTAAATTGTATTTTTTTTTTATTTCAGAAACAAATTTTTTTGCTAGAGAAGATGTTACGAAAAAGAAAGTTTCAAGATTTTAGCGAAAGATAATATAGCCAAACTTCTTTATATTGGAACTTCATAATATCTAAATTTTGATATACATATACACTGAAAATAGAATAAGAAAACTGTGACTTTGAATTTCGTTCATAATATAGAAAACTTTATAATAAAGAAGTTCATTGTGGGGAAGTTTGACAATATAATGCATTTTTGCATATGTATATATATTGTGATGTACATATATATAGTTTCTATGATTGGCATGTTTAGTGGATGAGTCTTAGCCACACAGCTTTGAAAACTAATGTTCAAAAGGACTCTAATGAAATAAAGAAGGACTATAAGAATTTTTTTGAATCAGTCGAACATAGAATGATATTAATGTAAATCAATCCAAAGTAATACGAATTTATCTCGTTTCCTTTCGAAAAATGTTATATAATTTTCTCATATTGCGATTTAGTTTCGATTTAATTTCGTACTTTTCGAAGTAAAATAAGAAGAATTGACACCGAAAAGCTCAATTATTTGCTATTCCTATATACATATGTATATAGTAGAGGTGTTATTTTCAAAGGACTTTAACCTTCATTGCTAGGGCCAAGTAATCCGCTTCTTGGATGGAGTATTCCAGCAAAATGCTCACTCAATGATCAACATCATGAGCAAAGAAAAAAAAAAGACTTTCAAATGGAATCAACTGAAATGAGATACATAGCTGGTTGCCGTGTTCTGAATTTTTGATGCAACACAAGAAGATTGGTTGGCGTTGGTTGTACATACATACAACAAAAACGAGCAGCACAATGAAGAAAAAGCAGGCCACTCATCCACTCTACTCCATTCCATTGCACCAATTGCGAGTCCACTGATTGATAGGGAGTCAGAGTATCAAGCGGAGACAACTTGGAGCGCAACAAATTAAGCATCTTGTGTGGTCCATTGAATGCGGTAGATCGACGCCACCTGGCCAGGGGACGGCGAATCCAACATGGTTAGTGAGTGGCCACCGCCGGCGAATGCCAAATTCAGTTGGACACGAGCGCCGATGTCGCCGATTCAAGTGACATTTTATTGTCGTCGGGCCAAGATGATTGTTTTTCTCTCTTTTAATTCTGTGTGTGTGTGTGTGTGTGTTTTTTTTTTGTTTGTTAACTCTGTTTTTTATTTTTTTCTGCTATTTAGAGGCATGAAAGCGGCGGCAAGTCCTCACATGGATAATTGACAACAGTTAATTCCATTGAGCGAGCATTGGATACGTCGCAAATTTAATTATTGAAGTTGACTGTGGGTGGGCATAGGGGGAATAGCTACCATCTCCATCTCCGCCTCCATTCCACAATACCTGTTCCCTTCTTTCTCTCTCTCTCCTCTCAGAGAGTTGGAATTTTTGTCCTTAAAGGACATAAACAAACAAAATGGTTAAAGGAAGCGACATGAACAGTAAGAGAGAGAGAGAGAGAGAGAGAAAGAAGAAACAAAAAAGAAATCAAACTGAGAATTGCCTGACAAATTTTTTGCCATTTCAGCTGAAGTTGAGGGACAGACTATGGGAAAGAAATATAAAAAAACCAACGAATTTTTATACTCACAAAACGGGAGTATCTTGGTTTTTATTAGCAGTTTGCCGATTAATTATATATTCTTGATCTGCATAATCTAACAGCCTACTTTTCCACTTTGCAATTCGTTTCTATATCATATTAATGTAAATATGTATATAGGTATTCCCATAGGAACAATCTTGGTTTTAGCTTTGTAAAATCAAATTTTAGGAAAAAGTTTCAAAATTTGTTCTAGAATCAATGGGTAATCAATATCGAAATACATAGAACAGAAACAACTCGATCGTTTAATATAATGAGTATCTGGATCTACTTTCCGAATTGTTTATACTACATCGAGTTGTCTCAGAAGGGTATACAGTTTTCGGTTTGCCCTCAGATAGTTCGAACCTTTCGGTTTTCTTCTGGTTTGTTTCTTTTTTACTGTGCAGTCATCGGAAGCGGAAGCAGCTCATGCTGATGATGACGGGAACCAGGACCTGGCTAAGTGACGTTCACTTGGACAGCTGAGGACAGGGAAGGAGTTGCAGTTGCCCACAGAGTAGGTATGGAGTGCACTTCGTTTACTGTTGACTTAAATCGTTTAGGTAAAGTTAAACAACTTGTTTCGTTAATTGTTAAACAATGTCCAGTTAGCTGAGCAAAATCCTTCAAGTAAATCCAGAAGAATAATTGATGGAGGAAACGAAAAAAATGAAAAAACTAAAATGCAATGCTTAAAGGCTTTTAGCCTCTTTAAATTGCTGCTTGTGGCCATTTCAGCCAAAAATTTAATTGCTGCGGCTAATGAACCTTTTTCCTTTTAGGTACATATACAAACATACATACACATACACATACATATACACACACACAATACCCTGATAATTTTTTGTTTCATTTGTTCATTTGTTACTTTTCTCCCGGACAGAATCTCCGAAAAAGGGTGAAATTCGACCCCAAAAAATATACAACATTAGCATCTACATATGCACATAGATTTTCGTTGCATATCCCCAGGGAGAAGGAATGCTACCCACGTTCATCCACCTAGTATCCTGCCAGAAATGGATGACAATAAGCAAGGAAAACCAAATCAAACCCAGAGGCCACACGAATTTCAAGTTCATGGTCCTGCCAAGTACCATTAGATTGGAGACTTTTTCTTTTGGCATCATGTTGCTAGAGATTTGGCAATAACATTTGAATCTATCGGATAAATAGTAGTACAAATAAATACAGGTTTTGTCTATATGCTGGAATAATGAAAATAAAAATTTATTATAGAATGTTTAAAGTCCGGCTTTAGTTCACTTGTTTGTGTTTTTATAGGTCAATGAGATAAATAAGCTTTTCGGAACCAAAATTACTATTTATTTCTATATCAGTGTTTTTGGTGAATACATAATTAAAATTAACGAATTTGCAGTTAAATTCAAACTTTTAGTTTTTAGGAGAATTACCACTTCATGTGATAATTATAATTAGTGCCCTTCTTCGAAGAAATGCATCTATCATTATTGTTACCCAAATAAATAAATTCTTATTAAAAACATACAAAGTAAAGAACTGCTAATCAAAATAATAAAATCATGTACAAAAGAATTTTCATTTTCAGTTTGTAATATCTTTATTTGTATTAAATGTGCATATGAATTATGAGAAGTTAGGGATTGTTTCTTAATTAAACCAAGAGCCCAAAGCAAACAAAGGGTAACATGGGAAAATCAAAGAATATATATAATTTACTTTACTCAGTTAAAACATCAATTAAAAAATATTATTATGATAAATGCAGCAGTTGAGGGAAACTACTAGGACCTGAAACCGATCCACAGATAATACAAAGCTATACTGCAGTCGGAAAGGACTTACACTTCCTATCAGAAGGCTATAAGTGAAAAATATTTTTTATTTACTTGTTTCCAATGTTCAATAGAGTATTAATTCTAGATCTATTAGAGGTGGTAAATACAGGAGAATTAGCTATAAATTTTGATAGCAACATTTAAATGGAGGTCATTATATATTTAAAAGGTTCTAAAGCAACAAAAATCTGATTTGACTTTGTTCACCTTACAATTCCAATGAACCAAAATTAATTCTCTCATTTTGCTGCTTTTGTATATATGTACATATACCTAAAACTCGACTTTTAAATATACTTTTCCCATTTCAAAGCACATTTCTAATGAAAATAATTATTCATTTTTAAAAAAACGTACACAAATAAATATAAAATATTCCCACATTCTCCTTCTTTTCTATTCTCGTAGTATTTATTCCACTTGCCACATTTGAAATTAATAAAAAGCGCGCGTCGATAAAGCAGTTCAAGTTCAATACCAAAAGCAAGAAGTTCTCTTTGGCTGCGCGCTTTCTCTCTTAATCGATTCAGAATACTCTTAACTCTTAACGGCTAAAACAGTTCGTTCTTATTGGCTCTGGCAAATGTTGGCATTGTCATGGATATATGGCATAAGATTAGCTCATCTAAAGCCCAGATCAATTCATAACAAAATCATGTAAATTTCTCATTTCAGAAATTAAGGATTCATAGCTAGAGATTTGATTTGTTCTATTGGAGATTCGAGGACTCAAGGCTCCGCCTCGTCCTCATTTGTCTGCATCCAGAGTTTTATTTATTACGGTAAAGTAATTCAAATGCATTAACATTGTTTTTTTTTCAAAAAATTTATTGAGGGTATCGTAGGCAATATGCATATTAAATTTTTACTTCATTTAATAGAAATGTTCTGGCAATTAAATGGAAAAAAAAAACAATTTTTTTTTTTTTGCTTTTCCACTTTTTTAACAAAAACAAAAACTCACAAAATTTCATTGTTTGCATATTTAATAAAGCTAATCAAACACGTCCAAGACCCAAAGGCAAACTCAGACCATTCGCCCTTCACGCCCATCCCCTTTCCTGTGTTTTTTTTTTTTGAGGGGAATGAGGGTTGTGCAATGACAGCATCCTCCATGTAATTTATTGGCAAATACTCAAGGACATAAAGTCAAAGGAAAGTAAAAAAAAATATATAAAAACGAAAACAAAACTGTGAAAAACTCAGCGGGAAACCGCGTGGCAGTCAAACTAATTTGTTGTCATTTTTATGCGACAAAAGTTGAGAAAAACAAAAACAAATTGTTTGCATTGAGGAGAGAGGAGAAGGTCGCCGATAGACGATAGAGGAAGGAGAGAGGGAGATTGCAGCTGCCATGAAAATGATGAATACCTTCTAAATATTTTAGTTATAGATAGGCACTTCAAATTTAGAAGTGTTTGTCCAATAGCTTAATCGATGCTTATCACAATTGAAAAAAAAAACACTGTTTAAGTGCCGAAGTTTATATACCCTTACAAACTACTTCAAGTCAAACATTTGTGGGTGATTTTCGATTGGCAAAGTAATTATTATTTTAGTATTATCTTAGATTATTGCAGGCAATCAATTTTAAATTTGTCTTTATCGTTGCAATTTATAACACAAAAATTATTGAATAATTATAAAAAAATTTTCATTTCATATTGCCTACTAACAATTTAAATTCATTTAACTTGAAAAGGTCCCAATTTTTATATTTACGTCTGATTCAAGAATTAAATCCAAGGTATTTTAGAAAAGAAAAAAACTAAATTTGAAATTTGGTGAAAAGTCCGTTAGTTGTTCTGAACTCTATAGCCAAAGTCTTATGTGATCCTTTTAAACCCCATTTTGTTAAAATCTAATTAAATTGGAGAGTTTATAAATATAGATATAAATCAAAATAACTTAGAAGTACATACAGAAAACATACATAATATATGTAGAATATAATCGACCGGTTGTTCTAAAACTTTATAGAGATCTTACAATTTACTGATCTAAAAATTCATTCTTGACTGATCATATGTGTGAGAGCTGTATGATATATCCAACGGATTTCGAATAAATTTAAAAGAATTATTAATAAGTATATTATACTAATGACTTAGTTTAATGCTACTAGCTTGAGAAACAAAAAGTTTTTTTGACCAAAATTTCTTTTATCGCTTGTTAGCTATTATGATACAGTCATCGGATGGGGATGATTCTGAGACATACATTTTTTGCAAAAAAAGAAAAACTTCCAAGAACCACAAACTATTACTAATTACCTGAAAACGTTAAATTTTATTGATTCAAAAACTATATTGAAATAGAGATTCTCCTGTGTCTAATTATAGTTAAAGATAATCTGATAATATCTTATTTCGTAGCTTTAGTTTCGTATTGCAGTTTCGCTTTATAGCCACAATTCTATAAATTTAACAGGTAATGCTGATCAAGATTATGATTTAGCTGGTAGCAAAATTCTGGCCACAATTAAAATAATCGGCTTGGAAGAGTGTAGGGAAACTGCAAACGCACAAATCAACAAAAGTCAACAACAAATGCTCGTAATTAACAACTCGGAACAAATTTTTTCAAGTGTCACCCGCACTCGAGATATTACAAAAAATCCAAACGAGCCGCAATATTATCGTTATGAAAGGATTTTCTCGCATATGGACTAAAATTGATGATTGTGAGTGAGTGGCAAGTGGTCCCACGTAATCAATTTATCCCACCAGCAGCCGAGTCATCATCACCAGCCTCATTTCAAATGCGAATTTAAGTTGCTATTGTTGCAGCTGAATTCGTTTGTCCACCCCCAGGAAAGACAAGTTCGGGTGAGTTAGGGGTGGCTCTGGCCACCGACATTCATTACTGGACTCTCTTGTTCCCGAATCCAAATGTAATGGAATATCAGCAACATATGCGCAACAAAACGCCAAGATGTACCAAATCCAATTGCAAAACGAACCGGAAGGATATATGATATCTCTGATCTTGTGGTTAAAGCAAATGTATTCTAAAACATTAATGAAGAACTAAAAGGCTTAAAAAACTGACTGAAACAAAGTTGAAATTCATTAAAATAAATGCACTTAACGGGGATTTTATCGAGAGATTTTTTAACATTTAGCTCTACGTACTTTACTAAGATAATAATTATTTTAAAAATAACTATTTTAAATTAAGTTTAATTAAGATTTGAACAAACTTTTGCTAGGATTAACTGTAAATTATTATATAATATTTTAATTAGGTTAATGATTCTTAGACATAATAAAACATGTCCATTCTTACTATTTGTCAAAGATCCGTCTCATTAAAGCAGAAAAATATATTTCCTACTATCTAATATCCATATTATCACGATCACATATTAATAAAAATAAAAACTAAAAACATAATAACGAAATAGTTTTTAAGCTTTTCAGCTCAGAAATACTTTTTAATTAACTCTCGAGAAAAACAAGCGTATTTTAAACAAATTTGATTTGTCCATTAATTTAGCAAAAATTGTATTTAGCTGACAACCATAAAATTGATTGTTAAACAGATATCGGTGGAATCGAAATAAAACTGTTTGAAATAATAAATTGATAATTTTATGGTTGTCAATATTAATAAGTACATGCTTCGTTGTTCATTTTTTATTTTCAATCTAAGTAAGTTAAAAAAATGATTAACTTCCTGGATATAGTCTGCAAAAATTTTGATTCTTTTGATTTGAAGCATTATTTAAATCAAACAGATTGATTGATTAGGCAATGATTGATAGACGCATATTTGGATTTTATTTAAACTGGAAATTGGCAATCACAAGCTCAGCGAATAAAATGGTTACCAATTAAAGTAAAGATATCATTTTATTTGTAAACGAATTATGTATATAAAATCCAGCTAAAATAACAATTCGCTTTTTCGATTGTTTCAAAATTGCAAAAATTTGAATTAATCCACTGCAATTAATTGTGCGGTCTTTGGATAAAATTCCTGAAAAGTAATGATTCTATTTGAAATGAAGCAAGCAAGTCGTCCCTGCCGACATTGAGTATATCCTGTACCAAGTAGAGGTACTCCATAGAGTCAAAATCGCTTAAAGTTGCCATCAATTTACAACAAAATTCTCTTAGCACGCAGCAACAACACAGCAGCAACATCAAAAGTTCAAAAACAGTTTCTACTGTTTGCCCTTCGTGGCCTTAACTGTGACCCAAACCAACCTCTGCCGCATTATTCTAGAAAGCTTCTTCTTATTACTCTTCCTTCTTTAGTAAATCGAAGGCTCTTCTGTGGTATCTTATTTCTCCACAAGCTATTAATTGGGGAAATAGAATTTCGTCAATCTGCAATTAAGCAGATTTCTTTCCAACTAAACTTTATATGAATATATTAATACATATATATATAATATATACATATATATTAATATTTATTTCAAATACACAGCTTTCTCATTCTATTTTCATGTAGTTTCTATATAATGAAATTATGTTCCCCCTAATTAAATATGATTGACTTTAACCGTGGGCAGAAATATTATGATTAATTGATGTTAGGATTATTCAACATAAATTCGCGTTTTCCTTTTCATGAAATATTTACAATTTTTCCAATTTCCATATGTCTTAGTGAAATTTATAGGCGTTTTAAAATTTTGAAGATAAGAGACATTTGTTTTACTTACATTCGCAGTTTCATTTCCCATGTTCGTTTTTTATTTACATATGAGCAAATATTCCCCCTTTTAGCCTGGCTCTTTTATGTTCCTAATGTCGCATAAACAGTGCTTAATAATGCACTAACCTTGGCCGTATCTTTGCTAAACCATGTAAAACTGTGGGTTAACAGCCCAAAGCCCTTGCCCAGGCCAAGTCAAAAAACACATCGTCGACAATGATTAATATTTAATTCGTGTGCGTTGAATATATATTTTTCCATTTTGTATTTTGGGAAAATTTAATGGTTGAGAAGTTCGTTTGCTTTGGAAGGCATATGTATATACATATATACATACATAGATACACACACATATACACTATTTATGTGTGTGTGTGTGTGCCGCCTTCGGTATCCTTTGTTTTCGCACACAAATTCGGTGACGACCTCTGGGATCCATCTCTGGCTCTTTCACGTTTACCTGTACTGTTTGCACTCATTTCAAGCTATTGAAATATTCCTTTTGACCTGTAAAGTAAATATGTGAAAAAGACCTCACACCAAAAAAGAAAAATATTGAAGTCTACTCTGGCTATAAATTTGAAGCCAGTTTGGCTCATATGTACACAAGGACGATGGAAGAGGATGGGGGGCTGCTCCTGCTGGCAGAGTTTCTGTCTTAATCACAGTTTTCATTATACATCTGGCAACGACTTGTGCTGATTCGCACAATCGGAAGCGATTACAAGGCTATATTCGTTGTAGGTGGAAAGGCAAAAGGCAAACTCCCCCAGAGTGCAATTAGCTGGTGAACTATAAAATTTCAGTGTTTGTCTTGCTAGATACTTTCGTCCAAATGTGGTGATATGTGGTGAGAAAACAAAAGATGATGATGCCGTTACCCCCACCGATACACCGCCCAACCACCCACTACACACACACACACACATACAGACACACACACAAACACACATAACAATTGCCCTAGACGCATAATTGGCGTTCTGTGACCTCTGAGCCGAAAGATATTCTTACACTTTAATGAGTTTGTCAGGACATTAAAGGATGCAAAAGGATGACTTTAAGAATTTCTTGAGTTCATCTCTAGGCCATGAAAATTGGGCTGATAGAATTCATCTATTGCAGCAGCAGTCATGCGATACATTTTATCATTAAGCTCTTCCCATTCCTTTTCCTCGGGTATACCACAAATCTCGGCATAATACTTTAATTTCGACTCAAAAATGGAGCATCTAAGTGTGATGGCAAATCCATTCTTAAAAGTAAACGTTATCATCTGAATGGAGGGATTAACCGGTAGACGAGCTTTCCGATCCGGATATGATGTATCCACACCTGTTGTCAGATCCCTTATATGCATTATTTCGAATTCGCCATCGAGAATACAATGTGGATAAGTATTCGGCAATTCTTCTTCAAAACTGCGCAATCTATCGAAGATCTGCACCACCACATCTGAATGGCTACAATTTATATATGAACTAATGGTCGAATGGTAGCCATAGCGATCATAGATTTCTCTCAATTTCTCAATCAACGTCATGTTCCGAGTGCTCCGCAAATGGCATGCCATTGTGGCTAATTGAGTGGCAGCAATTATCCCATCTTTGTCGGGATGATTCATGCCAAACATGAAGCCGAATGACTCTTCAAAAGCGAAGAGCACCGTTTTCCCCAGTCCCTGTAGTTCCATAGCCCTGTTGGCTATCCATTTGAAACCCGTCAATGTCTCTATATAAGTGAAACCCTCTGCCCGAGCGATTGCCGATAAAATTTTCGAACTAACCACACTGCTGATCATGACACAATTGGATACATCTGGTTTGGGTGTTTTCACTCGATAGCTTTCCAATGCCCACCAGCCGAGAAGAGCTCCAATTTCATTGCCATTAAATATTTTCCATCTGCCCTTAGGATCTAGTTCGGCCACACCCAGACGACTGGCATCAGGATCATTCGCCAGGACAATTGTGCAATGTTCATCTTCGGCTTTCTTGATGGCCATGGCCATTGCATCTCTGCCCTCTACATAGAAGAGAAAAGATCGATTAATGGAAACACTTTTAA
The DNA here is from genome assembly GCA_037075365.1 of Drosophila emarginata. Lineage (NCBI taxonomy): Eukaryota > Metazoa > Arthropoda > Insecta > Diptera > Drosophilidae > Drosophila > Drosophila emarginata. The sequence goes on from JBAMCD010000324.1 coordinate 5,490,992, forward strand.
TATATAAAATTGGCTTACCTTCTGGACTTGGTATGGCAACTGTTGGAAACTCAGGATCCGGATCCTTTTGCTCATTGACTGGAATCATTGGCTTCAGTCTGGCCTGATAGAATGCCTCTCTCATATAGGGATAGCAAATTCCGTGCATAGGTGTATAGACGAAACGCAACTGACTGCACTCATTGGTCTCTATATAAACGGGTGGCATAAGTTTCTTTAATGATTCATAGTACTTTGGATAGACTGTCCGATAGGGATCCTCGAGAAGGGGATTGTTATCAAGAATTGTTGTATCCCATGATGAGGCTTTCGGCACGAGGTTTTTAAGTATCGATTCATGTATATTTTTGTCAACGGGCGTTGTGATCAGAGTACCACTGGACCAATAGATTTTGCATCCGTTATCCTCCTTTGGACTCTGCGACGAAGTTATCGCAATCCCCGCCAGGCATTTCATGTACACTACAGAGAATGGAACGAACGGAGTTGGAGTTGTCCGATTAAATAGAAAAACCCGAAAACTATTATTGAGGAAAACTGATGCAGCGATTTGGGCGAATCTTTTGCTATTATATCGTCCATCGTATCCAATTACAACCCCCTGAGTCTCTCGTTTTTGGACATTGGGATACATTTCAATCAGGTAGTGTGAAACACCTTGCATGGTTTGTATAATGACCAGATCGTTGATGGAATCGAAGCCAGCTCGCATTCCGCCTCTTAGACCAGCCGTACCAAACATAATCCGATTACAGAGACGCACTCGCAGAGCCTCCCAATCCTTGTCATTGACAGCGTCGATCACCTGCTGCAGGGTGGCTTCATTCTGATCCCACGAAATCCAGTTCGTGATCTCAGCATCCAAGTCCTCTTCCCCGGATAGCTCCAATGACTTTAACAGTTCCTGCGGATTGGCATACTGTTTGGTATTATTGACTGACGTTGTTCGAGCCATTTTCTATTACCAAAAAGAAATTAAGAAACGTTTTTCTTACTCAAAATTTGTAGGAAATGATAAAAAACACAAGGGAAACTCTTCTTTACTAAACTTCCCAACTAAATTAAGCAATCAATTGTACCCCCTCCTCCCCCCTTTCCCATCGTTCCTTCCATCTCGGTTTTGCATGCCGACTGACCAATTGAAAATTTATGTGAAACCCATTTCGATTTACGGCCACCAAATACGACCCCTGGGAGACCTTTGGCCAACGCTAGCTAAGCTCTATGGTAACCACAAATTGATCCATTGGCAATGGCTTGATGAATTTATAGCTTTGTAAATTTGCAAAGAGATTTAAGAGCATCTTTCTCTCTATCGCCTCGAAATCGACAGTTTCGTAAAAATGTCGTTTCCCTTTTATTGATATATGGTTTTATGAATTTTTCATTCCATTATCATAAGCATTAACATGATTTCAATTTGTCATCAATTATGCAAAGCGAGTCTAGGAATGATTCTAAAACCCTAACCCAAACCCTAATCATGCCTGGATTTAACCAAACCTGGGCCATGTTTCGAATGCCAAGCAATTGAACACATCCATGACGATGGTGTCGCAGTGTGAGTAATTTGCAACGATAATTGGGTTACACACAGAGGCGCATGCAACATTTATCAGGGCATGGAAGTGGCAATGCAGATGGTGGGGGGGAAAGAGTTTTGCACTGTCGTCTCTTTGGGGGACGCACACACACTCACACACACACAGACACACACACATTGACACATCAATTGCATTCTAAACATTCAACGCAGTGGTTTCAGCTCAACGGCCTCCATTCAGACAATCAGGAATTCCGGGAATCAGAAATTGGCAATGGCTTTAGCTTTGGCCAACAGTGGAAGAGAAGTGCATTAGTCAGAAGAGGAGAAGGTAGGGAGACGCACACACCAAAAACAAAACCAGCCAAATGCATTTCGCGTCAAATTGTCAGAGTGTTAATTAAAAATGGACACTTCAATAGGACAATAGATAGACAATTCTCACACTCACACACAAACACACACACATAAGGACGTGCCCCCATTTACAGTTAGTTTCCAAAAAGCTGGTTATGGTAATTGTCCTGACTCTTACTCCTATAACCTGGCAACAGACTTGAAGGAATTTCCTCTTTATTCCTTGTTGCAGACAGTTGATAGAATTCTCAGTTCTCCAAGTTGGAGGAACAACAGCCAGAAAAAATGTAATTTTTGAATTCTCGAGTACTTAAACATTTTGCCATGCTAAGTTGAAGAAATGTTAACATTCAATACGATAAGTGATAAACAGTCTGGCTATTTCAAGCTTTCTGGCAACGCTGATCGTAAATGCTTGATTCAACTATGTATGTATGTACATATGTATGTATGTATGTATGTATGAGATTAAGTTTTAGACATAGATAACATGGGGAGCAATTATAACAATTGCAAATATCAAATGTAAAATGCGATTCAAAAGTTAAACATATTTCAATGTAGAGTTACAGGCTTTTAATTGTTTTATCGATATGAAAAGTTTCTTCATTTGTTTTTTTTTTTTTTGGAACCGCTTTCGTGCTGCTTATCCATTTAAGTCTATTAAAAGTAAGTTCACTGTCTAACAAAAACTTGTTTTTATTCAATGCTGAAATTCAATTTGTATTGCCAGGCACGAACTGAGGATTTTGTTGATGTCCAAAGCCAGTGAACATTAATCCGTAATTTGCTGTAGCTACTAATAATTTTTAATGGCAAGCCCTGGCCATAAATGGTCAATAGTTGCCACTGTTTTTTAGGCTGGTAGCCTCGCTGAGCCTTCGTGATCTGTGAGAAAGAGAGAGAGAGAGATAGAGGGGTAGACCTGACTGACTGTTAACTGATTTTGGATTTTGATGGAATTGGAATTTCAATTCGCGGCACGTGCAAGTGTCAAAGAACCTTACACATTTTGCTTGTGGATAATTATTCCAAGTATCGGGTCCTACTATATCAACAATTAACAGTTAGTCAACACTTTTAATTGATTTTCCACCAAATACAGAGTGAGGGATAGATGAGAAGAGCAAGAGAGCCGCGAGAAAGGGAGGGAAAGGAGTAAACCCTTTTCCTTTGCCTCATCTTCTTTTCTTTTAATTTATGAACTGCCCAACCATATTCGGTTAAACATTTAATCAATGTTCGAGTATCTCAAATCTCAGCACTCACAAAGATACATACATACATACATACTATGTATGTATGTACATTTAGTCTCAGGTTTATAAATATTTATAAACCCAATACTATACCGAACCTAATGACAAAGTGATAAGGACAATTAAGGAGAAAGCAGCTTGGACTTGGACCACAAATACTCCTCGTAAAATGTGTCAGATTCGAACTTCTGTAAAATATTGCTTGCTGCATTTTTGATCACTTGTCATCGCCGCATGATGAACGATCCAGTCAAGAAGACAGCAACAAAAGACCAAGACACAGACGTGGATATCGATGTGGATGATGGTCCGTCCAAGAGAACATTCCGCAGAACCTGTTGACAACACTTGCGAGACAAGCGAAACGATCTCGCTTTTTGCCAAACCAAGCTGGACTACAAGCAAGTGGAAGTGGAAGTGGTAGCCAAGGTGTCGATATCGCACAATGATTTTAATGATGGGATCGAAGCTCCAGCTCCCAGTCTCCCAACTTCTCTAGAGCAGGAAAAAAGAGAGAATAAAACAAAGGACAATTCAAAATAAAAAAAGTGAAACGTGGCTTGTAGCAGCAAATCGCTGAGATGCCATTGCTGATAATCAATAATTTTTATATTTCTGCCACATCTTCTCCTTTGCTGAGAGTCGGCAAAGTTAAAGCAGGGTAAGAAGTGTGGATAGGGAGCATCCCGAATTATGGAGGGGTACAAAGGGGCGCAACGAATGGACCTGACAATAATCCTTAATTACAAAAGTGACAAAGACTAACCCAAAACTCAAGCAGAATTTATTAAATTGTATTGTTGAATGTTATGAATACAAATAAAAATGAACATTTGAAATGTCTTTTATAGATAAAAGAGGAATTCTATAATGAGAAATCATAATTTGGATAAAGTTGAAACATTCAATACGAGGTACATATATACATATATAGAACTTTAGGTGCTTTTTTAGAACGGACCGATTTTTTAATCAATTCGGAATTGTGTGTATAATAAAGCTTTAATCTAAGAGTATTATGCAAAGACAGAAAAAGAAAGTTTTCAATATGTAAAAAAGTATGCAAGGTAAAAGCGAAATCGGTCCTTTCAAGAAATTTCGACTAACGACTAAAAAAGTGACAGAAACGGGATTAAAGTCTTATATATGAAGTTTTGGGGCAGTAGCACCCAAATAGCTATATCCCACAGTTTGTGCTTCAATAACAATATTTCTAATTTTTAGCAACTGGAAAAAAGTACGAAGAATAAATGTTATCCAACACTTTTGCTTTTTCGTTATCTATTTCTCTCAGTATTGTGATCTCTTTTTTAATGTCGTTTTAAATTTTAACTATTTTGCATCCTGATTACTCGATTTAAGGACCTTTCGCTAATTAGGTAACTCCTTTTAACGCCATTCCTTAACAGCCGATTATGTTTCGGTATCCAGAAATAATGAAGTAAAAGTAATCGTTATTGAGTAAAAATAAAACTTTATGTTTTCATCGGATAAACTTTTTTATTCCAGCTGGATTGTTTAAGAGTGCCTTTTTGTCTACCAGCTAAGGAAACTTGTGAAGAGCTTTGATATTCAAATTGTAAAAGAAAATTGACAGGATGCCAAAAAGCCATTTACCTAAACTGTTGGTGCAATCACCACCTATCCACCATGTGTGCGTACAATGGTCTCATGTGACTCAACTTAACCCTAATGTAACCCTCTCCCACCACACTCAATCAGCATTTGGAGTGCAAAGTCGTGCACACACACGACACATTTCTCGACCTGTCTGCCCTTCCAAAAAATAGGAATTCCCCTTTTCTCTGATTTATTCTTTTTTTAATGCGCAAAAATCCAAGCAATTTTTGTGTACAAAATTGCCCAAAATTCTATCAAAGTTCGAACCCTTTGATGGTGACAGACACTTTTGGGTTGATTTTCATGTCACGTCAATGCCAAAAAAGGTAACAAGAAAATCGCATTGCCAAAGGTGTTTGCAATTGTGAAACCGAAATAGAAATGGAAGTGAAAATCAAAATGAAAAAGGGGGAAGAGGGGAACCCGATTATATGAGCTAGTACCCGATGCCCAACAACCACACAGGAGGCGGCTAATGATGATTGCCAAACCGCTGGAAAAGCAATCAAAGGCCAAAACAAAGCTGGGGGCCAATTAAAATCTTAGACGGGGAGAGCCACTCACTCGACTTGATTGCAAAAGACAATTTCATTGAGCAATAAAAATGTTGACTCTATTTCTCTCTGGATGCGAAAATGGAACTTCAGTTTGTAGTTCCTTTTCTCAAAATTGGATTTCTGACCCTTTGGTCAGCCATGTGTGAAGGTCCTTTTGGCTATTGCCATTTGCATCTAATACATAAATATAATGCGTTAATTTCACCAAAAAAAAAATACATAATAAAAAGGCAGCAAAAATGCAAAATAAACCGCCCCAGAATAGAAAATGTGCAAAAAATTTCACATTTCTATTTTTTTTTTTTTTTTTTTTTTGTGTGGTAATCAAATTTGTGAGGTTTTTCCTTTTCCTTCGCTTGGTTGGAAAAAAAATATTATGAATTGTTGAGCAGAGCGGACTTGTCCCCCAGGAGCCAAAACACAGACCAGAGGGCAAAGTCAAGTTTGCTAATGCCGAAATTTATATACTCTTGATGATTTGTTTGAAAACATCTGCACAAACAATGAGTGTTAGAAAAATTGTATTTTTGAGTTACCCGAAGATTTGTTTATTTACATCCAAAATTCTATAAATGTATGAATAGTTTTCCTCAATTTTCCTTTAAAGTACTTGTGAATGAAAGGACTTTAAGACTCATATCAATTGAATTGGAACTGTATATAAAAGATATGAGAATTATCAAATCAAGTTGGTTTTCAAATTTAAAGAATATGTCAAGTTGTTTTACATCGTAATTTACGAAACAAATTTAGGATGTGATCGTCTCATTCCAAAGTTGCAATTGCAAAAAAAATGAAAGACGTCGCAATAACTTGAACTGAATGGAATGGAACAAATATCGATAATCTCAATCGATATTAAGTATATTTGTTGTAAATTACGGTATTATATTGTATAATTTTGTATAAATGTTCTTAATACATCAGGAAATAAGAGTAATTCATACAGGATTTCTTTGCATTTAATTTTAAAAGCAAGATGCTGATGAACATAATCTTTATGTAAACTAAGAATATTGTTTTAAATATATGTGTGTCCATTCATGTGTTATCCTTCTTAAGAAAATGAACATACATTTTTTTGAAAGTGTATCAAAGGATTGCAGGACATGAGGCACACAAATAAACAAATGATGTAAATTTCATTTTCAGTGGCAAAAGAAAAAAAGGAAAAATAAAAAGCAAAATATGAAAAGCCGCATAAACAAATTATAGAAATTTTTTTAGCAAAAGACAAATTTGTAGAACTATCCATTGCGGATGGGGGACAACAGCTGTTCCTGGAAAGAAATGAGAAAAACTTCTACTTAAGATTCGAATTAGATTTATCAAAGTTCGGATATTTGCATTTATTTCACATTTGTCATGCTGGTTCTATCCAAAAGATGTCTAGACATTAAAAACCACTTTTCCATCCCAATCTGAAAAGGAAAACTGATTGACATTAAGTTAAAATCATAGCTGTCGCAGGGAGGGGAAGAACGAAAAAATGTCAAATATTTTCACGCACAAAATGTGTCAATATCAATTTGAGTTTGAGTACTTTTTAGTTGAAAATGAATGATTTGGTTTTAATTTAATGAATGTTGACAGAATTTCGCTTAGGATTTAAAGTCACCTTGAATTAACATATACATATGCGAGTGTAGCTAAGATCATAAAATGACATAAATTAGCATATTAATCGCTTTCGATAACTAAAGTTATTCGAGTTGAAAATCAGGAGGTCACATCCCATATATGTAAGTACTTATAGGACTTCCTCTTGCCACAGAGGACACTCTGGAGGGCCATAAAAGATTCACACAACAGCAATTTCGCCACCAATTTTGCCTCCTCATCTTTAAGCCAAGAAAAGGAATCCACGAGCTAGTAATGGAGTATCTCTTCCTCAACTCAAGCTATGGCCGATCCGAGCGATTAAAATTATGCAAACGCATTATACGGCATGACTCCGGGGAATGGGGGAAGGCGGAGGAGGGTGGTCGTATGGTGGGCCGTAAACACTCAATATTTGTTGCCGCAAGAAAAGATTTGAAACAAAAAATGAAATAAAAGTAAATTGACTATGCAAATTTTCATGTATTTTTTTTTCTTTTGTTAGGAAAATTACATGCAACACTTAAAAATTTCATATAGATAAACCTATTATAAAATGAACGATGAGAAAATGAGTGGGAAACGATAAAGAGATTATAAGAAGTGAAATTTAAATTTTGTACAAGTATTGCAAATTTAAAAGTTGTTCTTATTTATCTAACATTGGATTATTGTATGAAATTCTTATTTATTTAAGAGACCCTTCTACTACTGATTGCCTCAACGAACTATCGTGTATGTGTCCACACTCTCCATTCAACTGATTAGTCCTACAAGTCGTAGTAAACGGAAACCAATCAAAATTTCCAAGCCTTTAGAAAGAACGAAAAATATTTATAGAGCTGTATAAACAATAATCTTTAAATAACACCTTAGAGGAAATATGACTTAAAAAGGAATTCACAACAGACTTTCTTTTTTGGAAGGAATATTTTCCGTCAAACTATTTCCCTTACTTTGACTGTAGACTAGTAGTGGCCGAATTACAATGAAGATTCGAATTCATCTAATTTGAGCCTTGGCGAAGGGATGAAAACAACACTTTCTCCTTACCATATGCCATAATTTTCGTACCCATAGGAAGAAATAAAATAAAACATTAATAAAATGCTAATATAGGAAAGAAGTATATTAATACAATATATTAAAGAAACCCAAGTATCTTAAAATATACCGATTTAACATTACTTTAATATTTAAATTTCATAAATGTCATTAAAGAGATGATATGGGAAGATTCAACGGTTAGCAACCTTCTGCTACCCCCTTCATTTAATATGACCAACTGGCATGGTTTCTATATATAAATTGCCGTTTCCAAAAATAACACCTGCTGCAAAAGTTATTAAGTAATTTATGCTGAAAGTGGGCGAGAACTCTCCTTCTGCTTACTAAGGAGACTCATAATCCGTTTTTTGTCTCCTCATTAAAATTAATAGATCTTGCTAGTAGTACTTGGTTGGGCCGTGCATATTAATGGGCCACCAGGAATGTCCGCGGGGATAATAAACCGCTAATAAGAAATTAAAAGACACTTTTACTCCTTTTATGTCTTTTACAGCTCCTTCCTCCACCAGCAATCCGGCAATCCTGACAGCTACAACTGTTTGTGTTGTTTAATTTTGAAAGATTTTTCAATGTCTTTAGGCCAACAACAAAATATTAACTAATTGGGAAATGATTGGGTGGTAGAATGGCCAAAAGGTGCCAAAAGAGAGAGAGCGGGTTGACGGTTGAGAATGAATTTTTAAATAGCCCTGGCGAAATGAACGTCTTGGGAGTTGAGTTGAAGAAGTGGGTCGTCAAGGGTATTCAGTTGTTGCAACCAAACATACGGATCCTTAAATGTCTGGTCGTCCAAAAGTAGGCTTTATCGCAATGTAACGGCATGGAAGAAGGTGGGGGACAACACCTGGTGGAAAAACCAATCCAAATCGAAACTCAGCCGGCGGTGATAATTAAATAAAATGCGAATTCATTGGTGTTTTTTTTTTCATTTTTCGTATTTTATATTGGCGGAATTCCCCGAGTGCATTTATGGATGCAGTCCGTCTGTTTGGCCAGTGCGTGGCACATTTGTTTATTGTTTTCGCAATTACAATTACAACTTTGTGTTGCTGTTGTCGGTTGGGTTTTGTTGGTGCAAAAATTATCGCCAAGCCCATTTGCGGTAATTATTTAATGTGCACTCCCAGGTGAGCACATGGAAAAAAGGTAGAGTATGAGTAACCAGTACCAGGTACACCAGAAGCAATGGTATTAACGTTATGCGTGCGACTGCACTGCCACCAAATCCCTGACCATGCCCACCCCCCCTTTTGCCCTTTCACTGTGTCAGTTGTGGCAAGTCCTTTGCCCATTTGCTTCTGTTGGGTCAATTTAATTCTGCCAGGTTGACAATTGACCATGGTGGCTGGAGGTAAAGCTATGCGTATCCGAGTGCATGTGCGTATGCCTATGACCGTCTGTGTCCCATTGTTGGCCAGGAGTCAGAGAAGGAGTCACAGTCGCACAGTCAACCTGGCTGCTTTTCCCCCGCCTGTGTCATAATTAATGCCGTTTAACTCCCGTGTTCCACTCGTTCGTCCATACCCCCTGGCGACTCCGTTTCCGCATGGATTCTTCCCCGTTTTTAATTCAATTTTCTGTTGCCGTAGTGCAGTAAAAATTTTCAACTCTCCAACTTCTGGGCCCAGAGTACACATAAAGTGTCATCCAATGCTGGGCCGTTTACAATTAGGCGCAACAAACGGTTTTTTCTAGCGTGTTTACTTTTTCTTCTCTTCTCTTTTTTTTTTTTGAAAAAGTAAGAAAATAATATTTATAATTTCCCGGGAGGGCCATTTTCTAAGCAGCAGTAGCAATATCAACTTGTCCCCAAGTCGCCAAAGTTTTATTCGTATTTATTTTGAGCAGTTCACAAAAAAACACACACATTTTGGAAGTTTAAAACAAATGCTTGACCTACATTTAGTATTTAAAACATTTGTTTCAAATATACAAATTTTGAAATTTAAAAATGTATTTTAGTAAAATACGAGCCCAAGTTGCAAGTCAATGAAGAACAATGGACTGATTATTAAATTGACAAACAATCATGCGTATTTGGGTAATTATTTAATAGATTTAGTTTAAAGTTTCCAGCTGCTTTTCCGATGAGGATAAGTCAGCTAATGACACCTTCACGTATGTTCTCAACACTAGAAATATTTCTGATCTTACCAATACTTAGAAACAGTACTAAGGACTAGTACTCCGACACTTCAACTTAAAGATACAATTAATTAGGTTGTTTGTTTTAGCCGTTTTAACTTGAAAACGAAAAAGAGACAAAGTAATTTAATAATTTTTGTCGAATCTTTATACCTCTTTTTTTATCGTTCCATTTGAATGATTTATAATTACAAAGTTACGAAAAAAGAAAGAATATACATTACTTAAACGTTTCATCCTTAGTTGAAAACGATACCGAAGATAATTCATCATTGTCAGTTTCAGCAGGAACTGGAAGAGCCTGATGCAATGGACAACATTGTTTATTATTTGGTATTGTTGAAGATAAAATATTGTTTCTACCGAATAGTAAGAATATCGGGTATAACGATTCTCCCTCGAGAATCCTTATGTTCCACTGTATTTTGGATGCTTCCCACCGAATAATATTATTGATTATTATAAACAGCACAATATACCCATATTTGTTTATTTTAAAACATTGACAAATTTTAGAATTCCTTGTGAACAGTCGAAATTATTTCATTCTTTAAAATTTAAACATATGACCAGCCACTATCAGTGTATTATATACATTCTTGATCAGCACGAGCACAGTTGATACAGCTTTCTTCGTCCGTTATTTCGTCTGAATTTACTCGATATTCCCCAAAACCCTTTAAACTCTTTTTCCTGCAGGCATTCTCGCAACCATCCCGGTCGGATGACTATATCATATAGCAATTCTTTCCCAAACTAATGGCACTGAACTTAGTGCTGACTAGTTGTATATACTATTTTATAATTCTTTTAAATTTGTTCAAAATCGGTTAACCATATCATACACCTACCATATTTATTATCGGTCATAAGCAAAGTTCTTCATTTTAAAAGAGATTAATTATTACAAATTTCGGAATTTGTAAAATTAGCATGTAAAATAATATTTCTATGGAGTTTTTATGCTGAAATACAAATAATTTTCAGAAAGACAGTTTGCAATTTAGGTACGTATCAAAGCTGAAAAGATTTAAATCTGCAAAATCTGTTGTGCCTTAAAAACTTTTCCATGACGGGGGAATCACAAAAATATTTTTTGAAGCTGCGAAAGTTTTGTAAGCAATGAAAATTCTTCTTTTCTTCTAACTAAATATCTCAAACAGTCGTATGTATTTTCAAATTTATCTTGTGATTTATTGAATATAGTAGTTCTATTTGCAATTATGGAAATTCGTTTTCTTTTTTGTAAAATAAACTTGTTGCAATATTTTTATTTCTTGGCAATATTAAAGGAATTGAAGTAAAAAATTGTTTCTTTTATTTGGAAACCAATTAATACCAATTCAATCCTCCAAATGATGCAAGGGATGCAAATAAATTTTGTTTCCATTTTCGAGTTTAATATGCATACGAATATATCTTTATGTATCGGAATAAATAGAAAAATATTTGAAGCCAGGTAAATCAGATATATGTTTGTTCACTGAATATATAATTAATCAAAAAGCTGATTTTTAGGAATTTAACAAATTTTTTAAATAAAACTTTTAGGCATGTTTATAATTCAGATTTCCGTATAAAAAAACATTCCAGTTCTTTAATTGCGAGAAAACAAGATTTTTGCATTAGATGTTAGTTTTGCATTTAGAAAGTTCTATTACCCTTTTGTTTTTTGTAAATGTGTCCCAATTGAGCAGTTAAGGTGGGCTGTACACCTAGAGATTACTCTACTTATATTCCTCAGTTATTTGGGATAGTTTTGCATAATGAACTAGCATAATGAAACTGAACTAACAATGCGTGAACACAACGTGAGAAAAATTTAATTAATTTATGTCGCACATTCTTTATGCCCATTCGGGGACCAAGTAAATAGTTTGGCCCGACCGCGTTAATGGACACTTTCTTCTCACTCCAGTCTGACCCCTGACCCCAGGATCCCTTCCTTCTGATGTAACACTATGTAGTGTATGATTAAAACTAGGCATGTTTGTCCATTTAAGCTCGTAATTTGTGTCGTAAATCACTCCAAAAGTCAGCGCCCACGCTTCGCACCTCGTACCTTGCTGGATGAAGGGTTTGGGTTACCCGGTTCCATTGTAATGGATGTTTGTCTAATGAGTCTAATTGGGGTTGAAAATGTGGCAAATGGTTGAAAATGGAGCACGCACGTAATCGGCCAGAACTTAAGAACCCTTTTTATGGGTAAGTTTACAAGTCTTTAGTTGGTCATACATATATATGTACATACATACATACATATGTGTTATGATATGATGCCATGCGGTGTCATTCTCTGCCTGAATGCAGAGACCATCACCATCATTAGCGCAACGCCAGTGGTTGGTACAGGATGGAGGATGGAGAATGGAAAGTAGGAACTGTGTAAAACCGGTTCATTTGCATATCAAAGGCCATAATCAACACCTTGGCAGGGTCCGAAAGCCACAGGCATACACACAGATACACATTTGAACACAGGCACAAATACATACATACATACATGCCATATGACACTCACACACTCGCACTCACAACCACAAATAAAGACCTGAAGTGTGGCCACCGCATTGCAGCATTGACAAGTTCCATTTGCATGCCAAAAATCCCAACCTGCTCTATTGCCCCTCAACGACTCCATCATCATTTCCATCTGAAATGTTTTTACGGCCGTAAGGTGCAAAATTATGGGAGACCTTCTGCATTAGCATTAATTGCCTCTGCGTGCTCTGGATGCAAATTGCATCGGACCCGAAAAATATGCAGCTGGAAATGCATTAGGAAAGCTCTGAATTAAATTCCTCAACGAAAAAGAAAATCCAGTTTTCAACTAGAATCGAAGCAAAAATTTTGTCCCCACATTACTCACATCTCCTACATACTATATATGTATATATGTATGTATGTATGTACATATGTATGTATAAATGTATGCTGTGGTCGCCTCTCTTTACTTTACCAGAAACGTTTTGGAATTGAAACAGTCTTGAATCCATAGCTACCCCCTACCCACCTCCCCACAAACACATAACTGTTCCCACTCCTCGCAGTCTTCATGACTTCTACGCCAACTGGACGAAGCGAAAATTCTTGCAGTTGCGCAGTTGGAGTCATCGTCTAACTTCCAAGTGAAACCCCACACAATTCAGGGCGGAGTCTCCATTGGCATTGGTAGGGCTGTAGCCGACCCAGAGTCGTGTATTTTAGAGTGTGTCCGGGATTAGGTGCACACAACTTATGTCTCTGCCAGTAGATAACCTCTTCCCCCCCAATGTATTATGGGCAATGGTTAGGCAATGGAAACTCACTCCCACAGACTCTTTAAATATTTTAATGGCTAACAAAAGCATCTCATTTCTCGGCAAACGAATTTATGATGTTTGCATCTCCAATATTTATTTTTTCGGTAGAAAAAGTTCTTCCATTTAATATTTGCTAAAATGCTAGCAGTTGTAACTCTATTTTAATTTAAATATCTGTATACGAATATTCTTTTATACATATTTTATTATATTATATTGTAAACGATATTCTATTATACATAAGTACATATAAATAAAGTTGGAAAATATTAATTGAAGTACCAAGATTTAAAAAAAGGGGGAAAAAACTAATACAGAACCGATCATTGCTTATGTACCAACTAACTATTCAAAAACAAAAAATTACAAGATTACAAGTTTCTTAAAACTACCTCAAATCGGTCTTTGGTTTTAAAAGATTTCGTAGTGTGTTCCTAAAACACTTGAAATATTTTCCCACAATAAATATAGTTTATTTTATATATTTCAATTTATATATAGTCAACTGATTGTCAGATTTATCTTCGCATTTTCAATGAAAAACAAACTTTTCATTACATCATAATAAGCCCTTAACAACTTTTTTTTGACCTACGATATATGTATATTACAGCAGTAAAATTCGATGATTTTGACTTGGGGAAAAAACTACTAGTCCCAAAATCTTTAATGAAATAAAATATATCATTCTTCTTCGACATAGATTCCTTCAAAAGTATATGTCGAACCTTCAACTTTTGTTTTTCGTTCTAAGAAACCTTCAAGTCTTTCTATTTAGGAGAATCGGAGAAGAGATCTTCATTGCACTTGGATCAAAATTTCCAGATCTCACGCGAAACGTTTGGGAATCTACAATAGACCCTTGAGGATAAATCTGAAAAATACATTAATTAAAATACGAATAACGATTTTTAACCTATGTATGTCCATTGTTTCGGTAATATCAACTCTGTTCAAATATTAATTAAAATAGCAAAAGTTTACCAGTTCACCAGATTATTTTAAAGTCCCGAAGATACATAGAAATGTTTGAAATTGTGGCGATAGTTTCGCTAGGGTGCGGTTGAGCTTATAGACATACATATACATATACGTCATGTTGTAAAAAGTTTTTCATTTTTGGTTATCAATTTTGGCCCCTTGCTTGGTACATTAGTCTCTAAATCACCTCTCCGACCAATGTTCTTAACTGCAATATTTATTGTCATATTTTTTTTTGCAATATTATAGTATATTTATCGAGCAGCTATACTGGTGATAATAATATAGTTTCCTTGATCAGATCCCAGATTAAGAAAATCTATTTCACTCAGAAGACTTATTTTTCTTGTACTCTAAGAGTTTGTACCGTTATTGGCTAGTTTTTATTTAATTGGAAACTTACCAACCGTCTTGTTTAGTTTATTTACACTGATATTAGCAGTGTACAAGCAAAATTGTGCTAACAAATAATTTATTACCTGATATTCAACAGCAATAACTTTATCGTTTACCTTTTTCTATACTTATAAATAATTGAAAATTTCCGACTACTTTTAAATAAAAAACTGTGTGAGAAATTCTCTGCATATTTTACATACTTCATATATTTGTATGTATGTATACGTACAAGTCCATACATATGTACAGATGTACATATATTCTCCGGAATATGTTTAATGAGTTGTCTTATTTAATTCTCTTATTATTAGCTTTCTTTTAAAAAGAAACTAAAGACGTACATAAGTAGTTTTCCCTTGACTGATGAGTAAATCGTATTTTGGTCTTCTATCCAGATAAAAAACGAATATCCTGTTATATATGTATATATACATATATATGTACATATGTGTGTGGAATAATGATTATTTGCTACCCAAAGTGTTGTTTCATTCTTTTTTACGATTTTATTTCTTCACATGTGTTTTTGTGATTGTAGGTAATTGTCATGTAATAAAAGTGAGAGACTCACTTCCATGGGTAGAACGACGCAAAAATGTAAAGAAAACCACATACTTGAGGTGAACTTTCAACCCCTGCCCCTTCCTCCTCCTCCTCCTCCTCCTCTCTCCCCTCTCAGAGTGGCTCTGCTTGACAACTAACTGAGTCAGCAAAAGTTTCAAACGATATTACCACCAAATACTGACTGTGGGGGCAGGGGGATAGGTAAGTTGAGCTCAGGTCTCATACGTATATAAATTGGATTGGGTATCAGGGCCAACACTCTCTTTTATCTCCTTTCTCCCTGGCTATAATTACCTTGAATTTAACCCACTCGTAAATTATAGAGATCCTTATAGCTAATATGTAATTTATGGGCCTGACCACAAAAAAATAATACAAAAAAGACAGCAAAATTATGTGGCAGAAGTTTTTCACACATACCCAAACCTTAAATAAATGCCCACGGATTTGTGTGTCCATTAGCCGCAGGAAAGGACTCATTTTGTTGCGGTCACTGCTGGCCAAAGGTCCTGAAACCCACATCAAGCGTTTTGTATGTGTCCTTTTTAAGGCTTGCTTCAATCTAATTAGAAGAGACCTCAGGCTATGTTTTAGTCGCACATTTCAGAGTTTCGCTTACACTTTAAAGTCACTTTAAATAATCCATTAGCGATTACAGTGAACTCATCCCTCAATCCAAAGGAGTTGCGGACTTAAAAGCTAAAACCTGTTGAGTTACTTCTCAATTCCCCAAACACTTGGCAAACTAGAAATGGAAAAAGGAAAACCCTTCCTCTTACACATTCCCATTCCCACTCTCTCCTCCATCTCTGTGTGGCTATGCATCTTGGCACAGATTATTGAATGCTTTGAATAACAATCGATGGCGCGACAAAAGCGCTTTCAATGACACCAACAGGGAAGCCCGAGACGAAGGAGCCAACACTGCTGAGGATGGTATATGGTAAATGGCAATGCAAATGGCTGAGACAGGCTCTCCATTGTCTTGGTCCTTTTGCTGGAATTTTATTACTCTGTCTCAAAGTCTCTGTCACATTTTTCTACATTTTTTTTCTTACTTCTCCTTCTTTTTTGTGGATAAAGGCAGTAAATTTTTTTTGTCATATCCCCGGCAAAAGTGAATTTTTATGATTGAAATTTGCTGGGAACAAGAAATCCAAAATAATAATAAAAAGTTCGTCCTGGTTTAGTTTGTAGAATGGTTTGAGGCCAATAATTGATTTGATGACTATTCCGATTTGTTCCATGAGACATGAGCTTAGCATTCTTGGATCACCTAAGGATTGTGATCCACAGGAACCAATAAATATTGCAAGGTTTAATCTTTTTACCCCATCCATAGGGGTACTCGATATAGAAAGACCCAGGAAAATAAAGAAGCCGTAATGTAGATGGATATATAAGAAAACGATTTTTACATGCATATACATACATATGTACTTAAGAATGTATTTACCAAAATTGATAAGATATATAGAACAAAGCATCCACTCAATTTGCTTGTAATTTGTATATGCATTATTTTGTAAAAAAAATTTGATTTGACAAATTTACAAATTTTAGATTTCAGGATATTCTCATTGTTTTTGGTCCAACTCGCAAATAAAGTTGTAAAACTTACCACAGACGGAATCATTCATTTTAAATGAGTCTTCTGATCGAAGCTCTACACAATCTTCGTTTGGTATCAAATTTTTACCATCATTAGGTTCTCCAGAATCCCAGTTTACATAGTTTGGTTCTCTACCAGTTGTGGCTGATATAAATTTTCCCTCTTCGTCCCAATCGTGCAAATCCACCCAATAGTGTTTTCCGTCCATCAATTCATTTGTTAGAGTTTTCCACTCTTCTTCACTTTGCAATCTTGCCAGATGACCACCCCATTTTGAACATCTTTGTAATGCAAGAATCCAACTTAGCTTCTCAGAGTTTTCAATATAATAATATTTATTAAGTATTTTTTTAAATTCCCTCATTTCTCGGTCCTTCCAAATCTCCTCAATTTGCTCAACTCTTTTTTCATAAACTTCAACCTTTTCGGATTCTCTTTTTAATAAGGAATGAGTTGTGGCCAGATTTTGATTACAATCTAGAGCAAATTTGTTGATATCTTGTTGGGTCCTCTGACAGACTCCTAAATTCGTTTGACACAATTCAGTTTGTTTCAATTGCTGGGATAATTTATCATTTATGTTCTCTAATTTGTCATTATAAGAACGCAGTTGATGCGTCTCACATTCGTCGAGCCGTTTTTGCATTAAAGGAATGTACGACAAGATGGGTTTTATTGAGCCATAACAACTTCCTCCACATTCGAGTTCCTGAGGATCGTCCAGCTAAAGAACAGTCTATTAATAAAAATATCGAAGAAAATAACATCGGCCTTGACGAAGTTTGTATACCCTCGCAGCAAATTTAATCCAAAAATGTAAAGAGAAAAAAATGTTGACTAGCTGCCGCCACCTACGCACCATTTACCTAGAATTAAATCCTTTTTCTCTCTTTCGTGCTGATCTCTACCTACTACGCCACCATCAAACCATCAAAAAATCCGCTATTTTGGCATATCTGGCAAGCACAGTGCATTTCGCGCTTTGTTCTTCATCGTGCAAATGTTTGCACAAATTTTTGTATTTAGGCAGCAGTAAATTAATTTTGTTGCAGATTTCTTTTATTCATTAGTACCCGTAATAATTATCCGATCTGACTCAAACTTGGTGTACGGTGTTAAAACATTTAGAACTCAAGAAAAAATTAAAATTCGTATTTGTTTCAATTTTATAAGCCCAGGGTTTAATTTTTTTTTGACTCTATCTTACAACTGTCCGATCCGAACGATTTTTAAACTTCACAAATCAAGACATCTAAAAGCTTATCTACCAAATTTCAACCATATATGTATGTACATATGTATTATATGTAGTTTAAAATTGTTTAATCGTCTCCGCTTTTGATGCTGATCACTAATATACATATGTATGTATGTAAATACATACATACATATACTTTGCGTGGTCAGAAAAGCTTATTTCTATGCGTTACAAACTTCTGAACAATTTTATTATATCCTCTGCAAGGGTATAAAAACAAATCTGCTAATGAGTTGAATTACCAGGCAATTATTTGCATGCAGGACATCTAATCCAAATAAAATAACGAAAATAAAAAAATGCATTCTCGCCAAGTCGGGAGATAATCACACGTTCGAAATAAAATGAACACTAAAAATTTGGCAAAGAAATGATGCGATTTTTATTAATCTCAATACGTGCACTTTTTCACACTTGCAAAGATTTTTTGATAAGAAGTCTAAATTATATATGTATATGTATGTATGTATATTTATAATTATTCGATTAGAGAAACCCTCTAATCAGTTTCTCGTTCCTAAATAACCTTCATGATGATAATGCATGGGACTTGCGGAGAATTTTTATACCCTGTACCCATAGGAAAAAAGGGTATATTAAAGTCGCTAAAATGTATGTAACAGGCAGAAGGAGAATTTCCCGAGCCCACAAAATATATATGTATGTATATTCTTGATCAGTATCAATAGCTGAGTGGATTGAGACATGTCCGTTTGTCCGTCCGTCCGTATGTACACCTAGATCTTAGAGACTATGATAGCTAGAGCAACCACATTTCCGTCTATTGTGTAGGCAGGTCAAGTTTGTTTCAAATTTTCGCCACGCCCACCTCTGCCTCCGCGATTCGAAAAAAAACTTTAACTTGAGCTGTAATAAAGATATCGCATTCTTATTTGGCATGCATATTAATATAACCAAAATGCTGACCAAATTTGACCGAAATCGGACAATAATTATCGGAGATGTACGTATTTCCGTTTTGTACTGAAACTCCCCATGTAAAATGGCCTGTTAAGAGTGAGCGAGATAGCATGCGTTCGCTGTTGCTGCATGCTAACAGAATTTTTTTTGTAAATTGATGGCGATTTTGAGCGTTTTTGACTTTATGAAGTACTTATGAAGTCGGCAGGGACGACTTGCTTGCTTCATTTTTTAGTACTCAAGAAATGATTGGTGACTAACCAACAACCAAATAAAAAATAAATATTTTCTACTCAGAATACCGTTCTATTGCTACATTGCGGACGTAACAAAGAAAATTCTTTTTTTGTTTATAACCCATGAGGCAATCTCTGCCCTGTTTTTGTTAACTTTGCCCTGTGCCCTCAAAATTCCTCGAAGTGAATCCGATCTTACCACCTCTCTTATCTGTCAATTTTACTCTATCTCCAGTATTTATTGTCCCATTTCTAGCAAATTAGTCAGCTGAACCATTTATTAGGTATACCAAAAAACAATGCGATACTTTTAATATAGCTCTGGTTATTCGATATTTCTTACTTCCTGGGGCGGAATTGGGCGTGGCGTAGAAATGTGATACAATTAATTTTTTTTAAGTATATAAAAATATAAAAATATGTATATAAATTTATATTTGATCATAATTCTATTAATGGAAAAATTTAATTTGCTCTTAAGCAAAGATTCTTTTGAATGATAATTAAATCATTTAAAATAACTTCGTAATAACTTAAACTGAAGCTAAATTTGGGTATGACAAAATCGTTTAATTTGAATGAGAATATTTAATATCTTAAAGTTTTAGTTTGAATTGGTATAAGAACAAATATACAAATATAGTTTAATTGATATTATCGGATATAAAACTATTTCCCAAAATAATCTGACAAATAGATTTTACGTTTTCTTTTTTAACAAAAATAGTTTCATTTGCTTATTAATTGGATTCCAAAAGATCGTGACGTCTTACGACCACTTTATCCGCTCCTTGACCTATAAAATTAAATATGCAATAAATAATTGTATTATAACTAGTTCTCGATTTTGATCAAAATAAACATTAGCATATTGATGTTGACTCATCAATTTAAGGGAATTTTAGCGACCTCTTTTGATAAACTTTACTTGAATTTCGCTAACAGATTTTGTTTAATTATTTTGCTATAAAACACGCGCTTGTGTCCAACAATGTACAACAATACAATAATAAATAATTTCATTACAATAATTATCCGATTGCATACCTAATGAGGCCTTAAAAATAAACAAATAGAAAATACATATCTTCGAATCAAATAATTTACTAATTGGTGGAAGAGTGGGGGAGGGGTAGCGGGAGTCTCGTTGGCAAAATTAATCAATATCAATGAGGTAATCACAAATCAAAATATTTTTTATATTAATATGCCAATTGAAAACGATGTGATTTTGACCCACTGTGCTAGCACGATCGTATTTAACAAAAGGCAAACAGAACTAACAATTTTATTTTGTTGTTGGTTTTTGTTATTTTGTTTTTTGCTTGTTGTTAGTTGTCTCTACATAAATTTGGCTCATAATTTGTTCTGGCTTCTAGACAACAATAACAGCAAAAAAAAGAAAAAAAAAAAGTTCAACACTTCATTAGGCGGACCGGGGCCAGGTTAGCGGGATGATGGGGAAAAGTCGCAACTCAAAAGCTTACAGCTGAGCGATCAGAATCAGAAACGGAGATCGGAGACTGGGTTCGAATTCAGTCGTCAAACGGCAGCATTTAACACAAGTCGCTGGAGCGGAGTGGGCGCACATCTTGTCGAGAATTGGATACACAGACGCGGTAACCAAAAACAAAACAATCAGAAACGATCAGAACAAGATGTTTGGCACTCAACAACTATGGGTAATTGTGATTAATGATAATTAACGATGATCGTCTTTAAATGAAGGTTAAATGAAACTTTTGCAGCTGCTTTGCCTGCTAGTGGGGACTTTTTTTGGATCACCAATATTGGCCAATGAAGAGCCCCTCGAAGACAAAATCACAGAAGATGTTATCAGTATAGACAATGAGACGCAAAAGGTTATACGTGTAATGCCGCAGGACTTGCCACCGAAACAGGATCACACGGGTAATCAGATGAACTCGGCTCTATTTCAAATCCAAACCCTGCGTCCGGGTGGCCCTCGACAATATGTGGACTCGAAGCGTATGCGCCGGCCCAGACCAGCCAAGCTGATCCCATCATCCACTACTGGTGAAGAATCGCAGCAGCCTGCTTTGAATTATCCATACAACAACGAACTAAAAGCCTTTCCCAAGCAGAAACAAAAGCAACAGAAGCAACTACACTTCATCCTAGACTCAGACGGTGAGGGTACTCAAGCGATTCCCGTTGCCAAGACCCCTGGTCCGTATCCCATTTATTATGTGGTATCCAAGACGAATGGTCGCTTTGGCAAATTCCCCATCAAGGCCTTCCGCACTCCATCGGAGTTCTCCAAGTATTTGATTAAGAGCAAGGCGGAACCAATTCCGCGTGTCCAGCGTTTTGAAGGTTTGGTTAGGCGTTAGATTTAATGCTTCATTTTGCTTGCTTTGCTAACCTTTTGTGATTTTTGCTTAGTTAAATTATTGCTCACCATAATTATAATTGCTAATTACCACAAAGAAAAAAAAAACGAAAAATACCAACTATATACATATGTATGTAGGTATAATATTTTATTATACCTTTTTTTATATTGCTAACCCATGTTTAACTCTGTACCAAATAAACTGACGGTGACCTTCGCTTTGCCGTCAAATGAGTCATATTCCTATTCTTTCTTTAATTGTTGATGAATTTTATTTTATCTCGTTGGCGCTCTGGTAATTACATGGAATCTCAACTCTCTGGTTGTTGTCCGCCTATCGTCTATCTTATGCAAATTTGGCATCAAATCCCCATCAAGTGTCGTATAATTAAGCATTTGCTTCAATACTCATCAGCAACATTTACATATGATGTGAGAACAATAGCTCTATAGATACATTTGATTTATTGTAGACCCCCCCTCGTTTCTTTATTCTCTATCTTCTAATTTTTTCTATCGTTCAGTTTTGTATCTTGTATCTTTTAGATATTTTTGCACAAGCAAATGAATTTTCAGCTTTCTTTCGATCCCATCATCGATTCTCTCTTACAGTTCGACAAACTTTCTCTCAACACATAATAGTGTCAAATATAGAACCTTTGTGATTCTTATAAGTTAATGTTTATTTATGAAGTTAAGAAATTTTCGTAAAATGTACAAAAAGAGCACAGCATTAAAAATTCTTCAAAAAACAAAAAGATTTTTTGCTTTGTTTAATATCGTCTGTTTTTTATGCGTCTGTTGACGCCTTTAGAACGCTTTTTAGATAGTTAAATTTCTAATAATATACATATTTCAAAATTTTAATTTATTTTCTAAAACTTATATAAAATAAAACTTACCAAAGACATTTATTAAAGTATATATATATATTTTATCAACTAAGTCTGTTTTGGGAGTACTAACTTGACAAAAATAAGTTTGACTTTATTGCAGCATAGTTGCGAGGGGTTGTTAAAACCTTATTTAATAGTTGAAATTTATTGTGAGCATTATGAGTCTATCATACATACATACATGGCCCTAAAATCAATAAAATCGAATATAGTTTAAGATTCTAAAAAGAGAAAAACAATTAGGTTAAATTCAAATTGAACCATAGATAAATGACAAGGTTATACAAAGCAAGTGAATATTTTTACTTTTATTCATTTAGGACTGTTAAAATTTTTAATTCATAAGAGGTCCACCATATATCATAATCTGTTGACGAACTTTTGACTTTGAATTCTACCTAAATTATAATAATAATATATATTTTATATTTATCAACTAAGTAATACGTAATATCAGCGTATTACTGTTATCAAATCAATAGTGATTCGAATAGAAAGAAATCAACATCTGATTAAATGACAAAGTGATAACAAAATAATGATCTGAATATACTGAAGTGCGATATTCAAATTAATTTAAAGCTTTTGAAAATATAATATATACATTGTATAATTAAAACGAGAGGGAAATAAAAATTAAATTACAAAAAAAAATAAAAATGTTCCGAAAATTTGCGAAAATCTAAATTAAACTGATTAAATAAATTTTTAATAGTTCTTAAAGAACCCTAAAGTAAATATTTATTATCATATTATAAATCATCAAAAATTACTATTAATTAGCAGATTGTGTTCCACTCTCTATCATTTCCATCCTATTTATTTATCCCTGTAGAAATCATGTCTGATAGTATTGTAAGTAACTAATTTATTTTAATTACAAAATCACACGTGCAACCATGATTATGTGGCTGCCACTTTGAAAGTTCTAACAGGAACTTATCCCCCTAAAAAAAAAATCCAAATCGGGAAATGATTCCCTGGTAATAATTATGATTTTTATCGGAGTTGGGCATCATTACACACATACACACACACACACACACTTACGTGTATTCCTTTTGTTTCCCATTGAGTGGGTCCTTGCCCATGTGGTTAATCATTTTCTTCGGCCTCTTCTCGGCTTGTGCATTTTCTCATTACTTTTGCTCATTTCGACATTTCATTTCATTTCTTGTATGGCGAATGTGTAATGAACTCTGCCCACACACACCCACATTAACCACACACACACATACATATGTATAAAAATAAATATATATACATACATATATCTATATGTAGAAAGGAACATGACGAACAAAGTGTGATATCGAAATTTCCCAAAGGATTCAACGCGACAGCCATATTTTTGCACGCCACGAAAAAGATTCCTTTTGGCTTTGGTTGTGGCTTTGGCACCAAGTTCCAGTGCGTGCTGGAGAAAAATACGAGTAAAATAAGTATATATGTATGTATATGGACATATGTATGTATGTATGTTCATCCAAGAAGTCGGGAGAATGCAAAAAGAAAAGTTACTTACTTACTTACATACTTTCCGGGTAGTATAATCAAGCGTAAAAATGCGAAATTAATCAACTTCGAGGAGTCGTGCTGGTTCTTATGTATGTACGTACTCGTCTCAAGTTAACAACGCAGAAAAAATTGAATTAAAACTTTTTCGCTTCGTTCCCCCTTTTTGCACCCCTTTTTGTCTCTAACTTCGGTTTCGCGTTCCTTTTTCGTTTGGTCCTTTTCACTGTCGGAGCTGTTATTCAATTATGTATTTGCGCTTGTCCTGCAGTAAAAATTACAATCTACACGACAAGTCAACAGAATTATGAACACTCCTGGGCAGTAAAAAGTAAATAAAAAAATATAACACAAAAAAAAGAAAACGAAAAGAGAAAATCGAGAATTTGGGAGAAAAGAACAAACTTTTCTGGGCGACATGAACAATATTTTTATTCGTCTGAATTTTTCTCCCCAAAATGTTGCTTGAATTTTTCTTCGCTGGCTGCGCGGTAATTGCAACTCGCCTTGTCCTGAGGGAAATGTGAAACAATAAATGAAAATAAATGAATTTTTGTTAGCCGAATAGGCCAGCAGCCCGGAGGCCTGATACCATACCTTACGATACCACCGACTCCATAAATTCCAAAAACCTCAAAAATCACAAAATACAAAAAAAAAGTCGCCACCAGAGTGAACAAAAAAAAAATTGAATTAATAAAAACACAATGCCAGAGAATTAATTTAATGGTAGGAAAAATGCCCAATTCTGTTGCGGTTAACCGTCAACTTTTAATATTTATCTTAACTTCATTTGCAAGACATTCAAAATGAAATGTCACATTTAACGGTTTGCTGTCAAAGTTCCTTGCCAACTTAGTCCGGGTAACCCTTTTGCCACCGCCAACCAATTTTATGCCGTGTTAAAATCGAAAACCAACTCACAAATGCGAAAAGACAATTTTCGACCAAGTCGAAAGCCATTTGATCAAAAATTTATGTGTGTGTAGTTCGAACATCTTGCAACATTACGACATTATACGCGTGTCAGGCGACGACGACAACGGGTTGAACAAACACTATGGGGCAAGAAGGAGAAAGGGATGAAATGTAAAGAAACTAAGACTAGGAGGGAAAAGCGGCAAGAAAATATATTTGCGCAACTTTGGTACAGTGGAATTTAACAACATTTTAATTCCAAAAAGGATACTGAGAACGAGAAAAATTTCTGAGAAAAATGTATATTCTTAGTGACAAAAACTACACAACATACCAACTGTAAAAAAATTAAATCAATTATGACTTTTTATATTATTCTCTATATTTTTTTAAGGATTACTGTTTTTCCAAACAACAGATGTGAACGATTAATTTTAATTGTAATGATTTTAAATTTCTTTCACAAATAAAGTAATCGCATTTTCTATTTAGAAAAATAAAATTCTAAAATATTTAAATGTTCTTTAGAATGTTTTTGAAGTCTTTCTAAGAACTATTACATTTTGTTCTTGTACTTTCTCTGTTTCCTTTATTTATTTTGTAAGGAATCCATTTTATTCTAAATTAAATAAAATTAAATTTAGTAATCATTGAAATTAAATATAAACAAAACAATATTTTATTTATTACTTACTAAAAGGTCAATTTTGGTTCCAAAAGTAAAACGATTTGACAACATCTACTAAAACAATCGTTCTGTTCATAGAACCTAACTATACTAGTAAAACTAACAAATAAGCAATATAAGTAAATATAAAAGGAGATTGTGAGACCAGCCCAGAGTTGTTGTCGTTGCTTTCCTTCCACCGTGGTTAGCTTGGCCATAGGCATCGCAAAACTTTTAGCCGTAAAAAATGTGACCCTTATGTCCTAGAGATCCAGTTAGTAACTGACAACCGTGGCTGCCATTGCCGCAGCCAGCCGCAGAAAGTTTCCAAAGGTGACCCACCCAGATCCACACCCCACAAAAAAAAAACACTCGACTGAAGATGGAGGCTGGCCGGACGACGACGCTGTTTAAATATTAATGCCTTGAGAGTCTGGGAGGAGACGGGCTGGGGCAGGCCATGAATAAATTTTTGGCTATGAATTTTCAATAGCCTCAACACAGTCACAATTCCACAGTTGCACAGTTTTACTAAAATTCTGTACAGAAACAGGCTTTAAGTGTAACCAAAGGTGTCAACCACAAGAACCACAAAAACCAAGAAAATTGAAAAAACGGTCAATAGGAACTGGAAATTAATTTCATTTCGAAATGTACTTTCCTTGCCATTGGCTATGACATCATCCCACCTAGAATCATCCACATGCCTTGGAGTCTGCGTGGGAATTTTTAAATGCGCGACAGAAGGAGACGGAGCAGGAGGTAGCTGGAACTGGAACTGTAGCTGGAGCTCTACGTGCGTATGGCGCCAATTGACAAATGACCACAAAAACAACAACATCCACACACTGTTGACCCAATAAATAGAAAGCCCTCGGGTTGAGGACTTAATCAAAAACCAAACCGGAAACAGTTCGTTTGTACGGCCCTCACACAGCCATTGGGTTTGCACATTGCCCACTGATTTTATTTGCTTATCCAGGAGAGTTTATGATGCTTTTATTTGATTTTTATGCCTGCTGCTATTTCCATTTCTGTAATTGAATTGTCATTGTCCTTGCCATGGGTCCTGGTTCGAATTCAAGTCCACTTTCCGATCCTGGTTGGTCGGCAGCGCTTTGGCGGCATGTCCGAGGCATGTCAAAAATGGTTTTGCGCCTGATTGGCGTTCGGCAAACACCCAAAGGTATAGGCCAAAGTGAAGGACACATGTCCTGCACAAAAAGGGTTGCGGTCAGTGAAGTTTAGAAGTGTCCATTCATTGGCAAATTGGCGCAATTGATGTTTGTGTGACGGACTGACCGAAGGAGGGCAGGAGGGAAGATGGGAAAAGTGAGTAAATAAAAGTGTCAAAAGACACATTGAGGGAGGGTGAAAACAATTGTGAAAAGTTTATAGAACTTTTACTTTTAGTGCTAGAGTATTGACAAGAAGAGTCAGCAAATGAAATTTATGATAGAATGAATATTTACAATAGAAAACCAAAGGTTTTAACCAAAATCTTTAAGGGCTAATTTTTGGGGGTCTTTGAAAGAATATAAAAGTGATTAAGAAACTCGAAGCTCAATATGAACTCAGAAGTTGTCGAAGACTTCTTTTTAACAAAAGATTAAAATTAAACTATGATAAAAATGTAAAAAAATCTATAAAATTGTGTGTAAATAAGCTTGAAGTAGCAGAATTCATTTCCATTTAAGGATCACACGGACAAAACTTCTTCTTTTTCGTTTTTATCTTAAGATTTGCTGAGACCCGACAGAAATTATCGAATGCAAAATTTTTATTAATATGAGTACAGTCCAAAATACGATGTCTGATATAAGAATAGAGGGGTAATTTGTAAACTAACTGACGGGTTTATAAATTTTAACGATTTTCTTAAATAGTTGATATACAAATTTAAAGATTGATTTAACTCGAAAAGAAGTGTGTTAAAATTTTTGTTTGAAATATTCCTTTAAAGTCATTCTAAAATATTTTTTCACGCTCATGCGAATGCTCCACATAACCTTAAAAGAAATCTCCTCCCCATTCGTTCTTTTAGCCATGGTTTTGATGTCCATTTTGTGGACAATTTAAGCAGTTTTCATATTTAAAATTCCCAAAATGGCACTACGTGTGTACATAACCATAACATTTAATGGGAATTTGTGTCGATATTTCATGTGAAGATACTTTCAGCACAAAGCAATTTGCGCTGCATAAAAAGGCAAGTTAAGAATGTACATCCATGCATACATACATATGTACATATATCTATAAATTTTAAAGAAAACATTCGCTGAAAAGGGGTTTTCTGTCTTGAAGGAAAAGCAACCCCAGTTGGTGGGCAACTGTTTAGGTTAAACTTCCGCCGGATGTGCCATTAGGAGCGAAACAATACATTACAATACGATACGATACCCAATACCGTCTTCAATCCCATATGCAATTGAAAAGGAAAACATAATGGCATAATCGAATGATAATTTAATAAAGCCCAAAATGTGCCATCAACATTTGAATTGTGGGCCAAAACTTCCATTTCCACTTTGAGTTTGACTTCGATTTTGCTGGTTAATTGAATCTTCAAGGCGTTTGGCTGGCTTGTTTTCGTTCTGCTCCTTGCCAGGAGGAATATGTTATTCATATCTCTATATGTAGCAAACTTATACACATCCATATGTGTGTATGTGTGTGCATAATCAGAATGAATGTTCATCAAGGGAATTGGGGAAACTTGTAAGGTAAATTCTGAAGAACAGACAGAAGGAGGATTCGGATGAACATTATTGTGGTAGAGTTAGTAATTCGCATTGACAAGCCAACATCGACGCGTGAACCCACACACAGACAGACAGACAGACACACAGTTAGACAATGGACGACTCACTAGACTCCGTACTCACACACAATACCACCTTCTATTCCATCGTGGAGTTATTGTTGTACATAGTTGTTGTTCATGTACATCAATTCAATTTGCATGCATTCATGAATAATGCAATTTGAATGCAACCTTAGGTTCACAGAATGGCAGAGCACTAAATTGACTTTGGGCACAAGAAGCAAATAATTCTAATGGACTTTGGTCTAAAATATTTATAGAACATTATGCATCATACGGATATGTGCCCAAAAGTATGCAATTCTACCGTTTTTCCCAAACCTATAAATTTTAGAAATGATGAAGAGTGAGAGAGTGAATCAAAAACTATCCACTAAGCTAATTATATGGAAAGCCAATGTCAATTAGATATTCTTATTAGTCCTGATTTGCTAAGAAATCATTTCCCTTTTTTTTTAAAGTAATGCCTAATAGACATTTGATTTCAATACTAAATTGCAAATGCTTTGGGGTATTCGAGTCTTTCTATAACGGATGACTTAACTGTAGTTATTCTTAGCATACTTTTGGGAATTGGAAATTAAATAGCGTTACCAAAAATAAAAATTACAAACATATATTTATCATTAAACTGTACTTAAGAAGAAACATATTTAAGATTATTTGCAAAGTCAAACACAATTGTTGATGGTTTTGGTAATAATACCGAATAATACTGAGGCCAGTATTGCTAAAATTGTACATTTTCTTTTTAGAATATTTTTAAGGGAGATTATTTAAAGCATTTTTTCTTTTTGAAAGGAATATGTAAATATTTACTGCGATAATGAATACCATGTGGTTTGCCCCCATCTATAGAATGACATGTTGCCTTCACTTAATGTCTACGCAAATATAAGTATCTGAAATAAGTTACTCCTTGCCACAAAACGCCACCAGAAGCAGAAGTTGTGGCACCCGGACCAAAATTGTAAACGAACCCGGACATTCAAATTGGCTAACTCTGACCTGAGACGACCCGAAACCGAGACCGGCTGAATGCGCATGACTTACGGGCGAAAACTCGTATTAAAAATAATATGCAAAGTGCGGGGACCTGTTGAGATTTTCACAATTCCCAAAACAAATAACATATTCACATATTGTTGCTGCATGCTCCATGTTGTGGCATGTCCTCGTCCTGCTCTGTGGCTGCTGCTGTTGCTTCTCCTGTTGGTGCTGGTCCTTTTTATTTTTTATTTTCTTTTTTTTTAGTGGGGGGATGCTGCTTATGATTTATCATTGCCGACGCCAAAGTTATTTCCTCAAGATTAAAACGTCCATGGCCATGGAGATGGCTGGCTCAATGCTTTTAACTGTCGAGCGTCGACCCGCCTCTTTGCCGCCTGCTTCTTCTCATTCATTTACCTAATGTGACAACTTTAATTCGGTAGAAGAAATTTGTTAAGTGCCTTTCACATATATTTCACATTTTCAAGATGAACCTGACTCTGGTCGGAATTGAAGTTGTACTTATGAAGAATGGGAGACTAAAATTCGAACATGAAAGTTGCTAATTCAAATATAAACTTTCTCAATCTCTCTGCGGATGGATAAGTTTCCGCCAAAGCAAAAGTTTAGTATTAGCTCTCGTTGCAGAAACTGAAACTATAACTAAAACTAAACGAAATTAGCCCGAAGGATGCCAAAAACCGCAAACCGTACACATTATTAATAATATTTATGATTGAGTGACTGGGCAAATGTTTTGGAATGGTCCATGGGGAAGTGTGAGGACGATTGAGGGTGGAGCAGACATCTGCCTACTTTATGTAAGAAGTGTAAATTAAAGATTAGAAATGCTCTTATGGCCTCAGCTTGAATATTTAATGTTAATGAACAAGTTGCAACCGAAGTCCAAATTGATAAACGGACAAAGGAAACAACATAATTGTAAAAGATTTCTGTTCCATCATAGATTTAGCTAATTTGCCGCTCGTTAATCAATAATTGGTCGGTTCTCTTAATTAAGATAACTTACAAACAATATCCTTAAAAAACCAGGAAGAAACGAAAGCCAAGTTTCATGCAAAATCTGACAAAATAAATTGAATGTAATTAAGAGTCATAATTAATAGGGAATTATTCATTTCAACATGATTTAACTGCTTAGAGGCATAAGGTTTTAAGATTGTTCATAGACTCAAATAGATATAGATTTTGTTCTTATTCTATTGTGAATAGAGTACACTAACCAAACAAAATACTTGTCAAGTGTAATCAATAAACATCATTTTTTTAAGCAATTCATTTCTGGATCAAACAAAATTACACTCTTCGATTTACAGACGAAGTGCTGAAATGTTGCACAATCTTTAACTATTTTATTAGATCTCATAGGTTCCTTAACAACGATTATACAAGTTGAGCTACTTTTCGACAATTTAATTGTTTTTAAGTGATTGTGAAACATTTTAGTTCCTGAATTCTATAATTGGCAACGCCACCAATTAAAAAGCTTGATTAGTGGGTAAGATAATATAAAGTTGACTGAAATGGACTCTTACTCTCGATTTATCTCCAATTACAAAAAGAAATTCGGTTGACTTAATCTTACAGCTTTCATATAATCATGTGGTGGAATTTTAAACCATTTTTCCCCCATTAAAATTACACATTTTTCAAAAGGATAAAGTGAAATTTTGATGGTTTAAAGAGTTTGCAAAATTGGAATGAGTATAATTAACCTTAAAACTTTAATAATCCCCTAATTCTTGTTGGTTTCGTAGGGCTAATCTCTTTAGACTATACTAGTTACGAAACAGTTGGAATCACAAAATATTATCGGAGCATATGTCTTTTACACCGATCGTTAAATTTATTATAACGAGTATGAGAATTTGGCATAAAGAACTGGACAGGATCGACAAACTACCGTGGTAATTTTTATCTTGGTTCAATACATTTTTTATTTTCAATCTTTTTTGAAGTCCTGTTCTACAATGTCTGTCTGCCTGTCTTTCCAAGTTTCGGCATTTCGACTTGCATGTTCACACATCCATTAATCCGTTCCTCGAATAGAAAGCGAAAACGTGAAACCCAAATGCAGTCACCTGGGAACAAAGGAATTTATGGCATAAAAAATGGATTTGCGATGTTTTCGTTGTGCAAATTAAATTTATTGCCACAGATACTTATACTCCCCCCCACACACACACACATGCCCATTGTTAGAGATGCCGTTACCTCCCAGTTAACGGAATGGAAATGGAAAATTATGAAGCGACGTACCCGGAAAAAGACAGAACCTCATGCACGGCTCGTGCCCACATAATAAATGTATCCTGCCTAAGTGGCAACACCAGAATACAAAAAAAATACGCGAAGGGAAAAATTGAAAATTAAAATAAAAAAAATGGAGAACAGGTGGGGAAACGGAAACATAACTGGCAACTGCACGCCCTTTGAGTTTATTTGTTGCATTGCCTGACAATGAGACAACCACCAAGTATTCCCGCCCTTGAACCACGCCTCCATCCACTCGACCCAACCCATCCTCCTAACAAACACAGACTAAACGGAATAAGCGTTAATGCTTCGTTTGAATGAATTTTTGATTGCGTTGTTTACGATTGAATTTACTTCCTGCCGGGGAATTTTCGCGTTTCTGTTTTTTTTCTTCTCTTTTTTGTTCTGGTTTTGTTTTGGGATGGAGCATAAATTTAGCTTGACTTTCTGGAATTTTGTGCAAATCCATGCTAAATTTTTTATGTACGCATTGTTTGGCCATGTTTTCACTTGTTATTATGTTTGTCATTCCGCGCTTCGGTTTTAGTTCCTGGTCCTTGTTGCTGTTCCGCCTTTGTTTCCGTTCCCGTTCCCATTTAACTGTTGTTTACAGGCAACAGGGAAAAGTCTCTAAAGAGCCGATAATGTAAATTGCAAAATGGTCTTGTGAGTGTGTGATGCGGGAATGGGAAAAGAATATAGAGGTGGAGGACTTTAAATACACTTCACATTCAATGAGGATTGGCAACGGGAATTCCAAATATGCGATTAAATCAGCGATAATTTCTGATATGAATAAATAAAGTGAATGCGAATGAAAATGGGAAATGGAAAAGGCCTCACATTTTCCAAGCCTGATGATGTGCTATAATCTCATTATTGATCTCAATTTCTGCTGCAAACGAAACGTAACGGGAAACCAATTAATCTCCATCAAGCCTGGTGTACATTTTTCTCTTTTTTTTTCCTCTCTCTCTCCTATTTGACTCTACCACCCAATCTCAAGGATCAAGTGACAAGACATTGACTGGATTAGTATGGAGAGCCGAACAGAGGTCCGAATCTGACATCTACGACTCCCTAGAGTGCAATCGGAAATGGACGCCAATGAAATAAATGCAAGTACGTTAAAAAATAGCAAAGACGAAAGAAAGGTCGCTTCATACCACATCCCATCCAATTGTACGTCGTCGGGTATGAGTAATGAGAACGGAAGGGCAGGAACAGGAGCAGCCACGGCTAGCTAACAAGAGGGTAAACGATTTTCCGGTTCAATCAGTTTTGATTTAAATTGCAATTATTAACTTGGATGCAGGGGAAAACTTCTCAACCATATGTATATCTATTTAAAGGAAAGCAAAGGAAGGCTTTATATAAATATCTCATTAACTCCACGAACTTTTTTATCAGTAACTATAAAGTAGCTTCATGAATAGTTAAAAATTTTGTCTATTTTCCTTACAAACGGGGAGACATCAAGAAATTTAAAATTTTGTCGAATGTCGATTTAATATGATTAAATGTTGTTCTGTTTAAGAAATTTATTAGCCAAAAAGAAAATTTTATCTACTATCCATCGTTTGTAAGTAAAGCATGAACTTTAAAATATTATGCTTCAATTTATTCAAATAATTAAGGTTATTATAATACATATATTATAATACATATATTTTTAATGATTTTAAACCTTTAAGTTGCTATTTTTTATAAAAAATTTAATTTTGATTGCCAAATATTAAACCTATTTCTATAAATAATCCACCTTTTTTCGAAATGTCGTCTGCTTCGAAAATTGTATTGATTGGACCTTTGCTGTAGTTTAGAAATTATTTTGAGAGTTTATTTCAGTTTTTTGAGAGCATGTTATTAAATGACATTTCCGACTTGGAATAACTAGAGGCGCCACCCTAAAGATAATTCAGGCCCCGTGTTCGTTGCTTTTTAAGCTGTCAAAACCTTATTGCTTCCGTAGATCTAATAACCTGATGGCTATTTGGCTTTGGAGCACACGTAACATTCATATGATCAAGATGTGGCTTCTCATACTCGAGTCAATAAATCTTTTGTGTTTATCAACCATAATTTATTCAGAACATAGGCATGCTGGACGACAAACCAGCGTAGACGCCTTAATAGACACATGGAAGCTTAAACCTAATCATAACAAGATTGCTTAAAATCTAGAAAAAAACTTGTCACTGACTAAAGCCGCAAGCAAATATTTTGCCAGTCTTATCTAGCAAAGACCTAAACGACTGAAAGCCACAGGTAAAATAAAATTATGCCAATAAAAATGACGTGCGATCACTTTTCGTTGCTATCATTTTCTGTTTTGGCCTCATCATTTACTTCTGTGAACACATTGGGATCCGCATTGAGTGGTTTCTTCTCCTCCGTTAGAGATTGCAGCTCTTTGAGATTAACATCGGGTAATGAAGCACAGCAGCCGCTATTCCAGGGTTGAAGAGTGGATTCCGAAAAGAAGACATACAAAATGCCGCTACCAATTAACATGGCGGCGGTCACTTGGAAGACATGCTTCCATGCCTCAATAGTTTGCTAAAAATAGAGTCAAATTAGAAAGCTCCTTGCAAAAATAAAAATTAAGATTGTAACTTACATTGCCTTGTGTCAACAGACCAACAATGAGAGGTGAGATAAAACCTGGCATCCCACCAATTGCTCCACTTACTCCCAAGACTATTCCAGCATAATTTGGAGCCAAGTCCACAACAGATGCCAATGGACCAGACGAAACAGCTCCATGAACCATTGTCGCTAAAGTCACCAGCACAATGGCAGCTGTGGAATTATAACCGAAATAGGCCAATGCCAATACCACTAAACCCTTAAGGAGGCAACCTACCCAAAAAAAAAAAACGGGAAACGGAAACAGAAACAGGAAAATGAGAAAACGCTTAAAGTGATTTTTCTTTTAAATCAATCTACTTACAAACTGCCGTGGCCAATTTGCGTACATTGGTGCGACTCATGCGCTCGGTGCGCAACAAGTAATCCGCAAACATGGAGAAGCCATAGGCAAACAGCATTCGCATCAAATGAGGAAGTCCAGAGAGAAAGCCGGTCTACAAATCGTAAAATTTCTTATAAGTATAGGCAAAGTATGAAATTAACACTGATTCTTCCTCACTGACCGCTTTGACATCCCAATGATGTATGATTCGGAAATATGTCGGACCATGAGTCATTAATGTAAAGAGTCCCCAAATGCCACCCCATTGTGCGACGACATTCATCCATACAGGTCTAGAAGTAGCTATCTGGCGCCAAGGCGTAGGTCCTGGATTAGTATTCTGCACGGATGCTCCAAGCGATTTTTCTATGTAACGCCTCTCCGATTCGTCGATGCGAGGATGTTGGGCTGGACTATCGAAAACCAAAAACTGCCACGAAATGAACCACAAAGTTCCAACAATTCCAGACACATAGTAAACACTCTCCCAACCGATTAAATCAATGATATAACCAAATATGGGATAAAACAATGCCACGCCCACAGAACTGCCTAAATAAGCACTGACAAATTTACTGCGCTCATTGGGAGGGATCCATTTCGCTGTCATAACATGCATTGAAGGCCAAGCTAATCCCTGCAAAATAAGATGTTCAGTTTCAATCATTATATATCGACAAAAAAAAGAAAACAAGACTAACCGTGACAAATCCTTGGAATACTCGTAGCCAAAGTAAGTAACTATAACCCAAATAGGATACAAGAGGTATGACAAAACAACAAAAAATGCCAATCCCATTCGACCAGCCAAAAATAAGTTTCGTTCCGTATTTTCGTGCCAAAATTCCTCCAGGAATTTGTAAAACCCAATGGGCCCAAAAAAACGAACCCAACAGGGCGCCCTGTTGCTTCTCATTCCAATGAAATCCCTCCTTATCATATGGAATCTGTAAAAGTTTAGTCATATTATTTACATAAAAATTAAACTAATTTATGAATCATAAAAACAAAAGAAAAAACAAACAATTCTGTTTACTCACATGTGCCCAATCTAAAAGTCCATGCTCAAATGAGAACCTTTCCGGGCGAACAAAGTTCGTTACATTTGAACTATCGAGAGATAGATTCATTGTTGGCGTCGTCGTCTTACCTTTCACTGCTAACATATCCACAATAGTAATGTTGAGATTAATCCGAAGCATATAGTTGACAATGAATCCAAAAAAAGTCATATACCAGAGAACGGTACTAGCCTTGACTGTGGAATTCAGATTTAAGTAACAACAAAAATTAGGTGGAGGGTAAGGTAAAGGTAGATCTATTCTAAAATACTGCTTCTAACCAGAAATTAAAACCAAAGAGCCGGGTTTTTTTTGGCCACCACGAAGTCTCTATACACTTATAAATTGTTTTGCGTCATCACATACAAACCATTTAAAGATATATCGTCTTCTTCACGTGACAATCTCCTGGCCTAAATTAATACATGTTTAACTCTTAATTACAGTATAATCTTTAAAGTGTATTAAAATCTAATATAGCCGACAATAATAAAATGTGATCGGAATTGAAGGCAGTCTGTGGTTTGTTTTGTTTTAATTGAAGATCTTGAGCCAGATTACATTGTAACAAAACTTGAATTGCACTTGATCACAGTGTCGCGTACCTTCAGCCATTTTCCCTGTTTTTAAATTGCTTAATTTAGTCACTCTTGAAGAATACACATGGACCTGACTCTAGACCGTTTGAAGGATCGGGAGTTAAACACAAAGCAATGCTATCACCACCGCAATGTCCGTTTGGGCTATTCCGCTGCCCAGACTAGAATGCCAAACGCAATCCATTTGGATATCCAATAGTGATGGCTTCTGTCCGCCCGTTAAACACCCACGTCTACACACACGTCACAACGAACTGATAAGCATCTTTCGGGCTTTATGCTGATTTAAGCTCATCTCGTAATCTCGCTCGGCGTTTTACTCCACACGATAAGAGCATCGGCGGGGGGATACATATGAGAGCTCGTTTCGACGATCGGGTGTGAACTGCGGAAAAAATGAGATAATTCGCGAGTTCACAATCTTATTTTTATGATATGTCGTATTCCCTGCTTTTGTCTTCTTCTGTGGCTACCCACTAATCTTTGTACAGGTCTCTGCACAGGTTTTTGTCTAAGAGGAAAAGGCTGGGACTAATATATGGGAGAAAGACATTTTAATGACCAGGCCAAGTAAAGTTATAAAACAAAAAGAATTGGTCCTAAAGTTAAATGAAAGTTATGCCTCGTTATGAATTTTAACCTTCAAATAAAGTCTATCGGAATACTTAATAACGTCTAACAATAATAACATCAGTTATTCCAAAATTAACTTTCTCTGTAATTTTTTGAGCGATCCTTCTGCGGATAGATTACATCTAGCGAATAAAATTAAAAACTTTTAGGGGTAAGAAAACTTGTCCATCGCCCTGATCTTATTATGCATAAAATTAGATCTTCATATTATTTTTACGTGTTCTCGTTTTCTTTTATGTATATATTTTTGTTGTATACATTGATAAATTCACTTTTGTTGCACTCGGAAAACTAAACGTACGATTTTAAACAATAATTATTGTTATTGCTGTTTTACATTTTACATTGAGGATCGTTGCATGGCTCCTATGATGTATTTACGAGAATCTTACGAAAACACGAGTAAAGTAAAGTCTAAAATATATATGTATATATATATATATATATGTTTAAAACAAGTTTTTTGCACACAGTTCCGACTGATTGTGAGCTTTGCTAACAGTTGTTGTGCGCATCTGCCGTCGTGGGGGACACATGAGTCGATGATGGGCGTGTGGCTTCCCACAGACGGCTTAACATTCATCCGACATTCTCATAGGACATTGCCGGACGATCTGAGCTGGGGGCAGAGCCAAATATTGTAGGCGGGTGATGTTGTTGTTGAGCTTGCTGTTGTTGTTGTTGCTGATGCGGATGTTGCTGCTGTTGATGAGGATTATGAGAGTGATGTTGCTGCGCCGATGTCTGCTCGTTGCGCAGCTGAGCCAGCGGGAACATTATATTGTGTGCCATTTGGGGATGATGCAAATGCTGATCATTTGGTGGCGGCGGTGGCGGTTGTTGGTGGGCGGCATGCTGCTGCTGATGGGCCTGAGCAACAGCCTCCACATGTTTGCGTTGGTCTTTGTCCACAACGCTCTCCTCATACTTCTTCTGTAGCTGAAAGAGCGGCAACTGTTGGGCGGCATGAAGGGATACCGCGGAGGAAGCAGAAGCAGCGGATGACACAGCAACCCGATCCACTTGTGATTGAGGCGAAGGTTCCTTTTCACTCTTTTCGTACTTTTTCTGCAACTGATACATGCTGTGGGATAAGTGGGCCGCCGACGCAGAACTACCGCTGCTGGAACCACTCGAACTTTGCTTTTGCGACGAAGCCGATGTCGAAGACGAGGCAGAAGACTTTTCCGCTTTGACCGGGGACTTCTTTTGGTACTTTTTCAATATTTGCATCAGTTCAGACTTGACATCCAGGCGAATCTCTTCGGGCACCCGTTTTATCTCTTCATATAACGAAAGCAGAAAGAGTCTATCAGGATCCCGCTGTTTCCGCTTCTTACTCTTCTTGGGAAATGCATCCTGCATAAATTGAAGCAGCTTTTCCTCAAATGGGGACTCTCGCGGAAGTGTTGCATTGCTACCATGCTGTCGCCTTAAAAGATGCGGATGCAGGCTACCATGAAATGCCGGATGTTGGGGCATTCCCGGATGTGGCTGTGTCCCACTACTGCCACTGACATGATCCCCTCCCACAGTCCCATTATGGGATTGCTGCAACTGCCCCTGATAGGATCCACCATTTGACGAGCCCGGAGCATCGTTAGTCTCACCGTCCTGACCATGATGATCCTGTCCATGTGATTGAGGATCCTTGGGATGCTGCATATGTTGTTGTTGTTGCTGCTGGCCCGCAGCAGCTGTCAGAATCGCATCGCAAAAGTGCTCCGGCACATAATCAAATCCAGACATAAAGTTTTCTGGCTTAAGTTCACCATTCATTTCCTCATAAAAATATTCAGTGCCCACAATATCAATAATGTCATTATCTTCTTGGTTTAACTCAATCCCAGGAGGTGGCGATCCTCCCGACAGTTGGCAACGCTTTAGTTCGGCTAATTTTTTTCTAGTGGTCAGTCGCATGTCTCGCCAGCACTGCAAGCAAAAACAAAGATGTTTGATGAAGGAAAGACAACAAGCAATAAAGAGAACCTTACCTTTTTCCACTGGATGATGGTCTTCTTGGGTCCAATTGTGTTTAATGCCGCTTGGATTTTTTCCCAATACCACTCCTTCTCTTTTTTGCCCTCCATGTACTTTGTTTCCCGCAGTAATGTGATCAGCATTTTCTTCTGCGGCTTTGTCACTCGATCCTTAAAGAAAAATATTTCAGAACCTTGAGAATTCACGAATAAAGACTAAAAGTAACCGAAAAAATAACTGCAACTGGATTTATTCCATTAGGGGATGCGGTTGAAATAGAGGGAACACTATAAGATCTACAATGATATCACTTGCACAAATCTTGACCCCCACCTTGCCCCACTCAGCCTCAGCTGGAGTCCCAGTGTCTACAATTTTTTTTATCCCACACTCACACAGAGACACAAACACGCACACAAAAATACACACACACACTCAAGTCAGGGAAAAGCGATTTAATGTTGCATTCCTTACCATGGCGAGCTTGGTGAAATATCTACGTCGGCTGGAAATTTTGGAAGGTTGTCCTCCGGACTGGTGCCGCCTATTTTAAGAAGGAAATTTTCGTTTTTTTCAGGAAACTCCGACTCTGTTTCAATTTTTCGCTGCCTCCTCCAACATTGTTGTGTACTTGTAGTGGTGTTGGTGTTTCTCTCTTCTACGTCCGTCAGTCGATTTGTCTCTGTCGGTCACGTCGTTTGACGCGCGCAGTGTGACCATTTCAAATAGACAACTGTCAGTAAGTTTAAAATTGCGCGCAATTTGCAATCGACGATATGTAACGGCTCATTTTAATTTAAAACAAATTATTATGCTTGTATCGATATGCAATATTCCATTAAAAACTATTCAAAAGTGCATACAGAATTACAACAAAACTAATATTAATAAATAAATAAAAGGAAGCTAACATTAATAACAAATTCTATTTTCGTTAGAAACTTGTTACACCATCTCTAAATTATCAGCCGAGTCATTCAAATTAACTATATTTTCAGAAATCTTTTAGCGTTATTATTACCAATGATAAAGATAGATGAAGAAGCAAATCTAGCCTGATCTCTTGTATTTATATATTATCCTGCGAGCCGTCCTTTAATCAATGTTCTTAGCTTTTCTAATAGCTGATCAACTTTCTTTAACACTGAAATTTTACTTTCTTCTGCAGGGATGGATTTTTTTGTTTATCCTTATTAATGGTAAAACATCAACAAAAAGATTGAAGAAATACGAAGAAATGTAAATATTTTTAAAGAGACAAAAACGTCTATGTATCTTTATATATACAAATATAGTAAATACATACACATTATAAAATGTTAACTCTAAAATACCTCTAAATGATTGGGCTTTTGATTTTAAATATATCCGAGTACGTTTATAAAACCCAATTTAACAAGGATGTAAAACTTTTGCGTTTTTTCCAAGTTAAAGAAGTTTCCTTCGATATGTTTTGGAGCAGTTTGATTGGACAGCTTTATGGTCCCAAAAAAAAATTGTTTCACGTAGCTAGACTGTCAAAATAAAGAGATTTTTCGACCGTTGCCAACTATATTTGTTGTCTTATTTGTAAAGTGAACTCTAATTTATACAAATATAAAATCACTTATTTATAATTTTTTCTATAATATCTTATTATAATTGTTAGCTTGAGATTTAAAGTTTTGTATTGTTTTATTCATAATTCGGAGTTAATTATATTTATACAAAATAATACAGATTTTTAACTTTTATGTGCCGTGTTTACCCGGCTGACCTGTCGCGTAACTGTGGACACCCCCTCCTCAAATAGTGTGCGGAACAGGACGTTGGCATGATTGAAAAGGCCATCCTTAAGAGAAACAATCAAGAACTGAGAGTCGGTAAAATGCTCCTTCAGCATTGTGCCAATATTTTGGGTATGGGACATATCCAATGCGGCATCAACCTCATCAAGAATATAAAGTGGAGCTGGAGAGAATTTTAGCATCGCCAAGACCAGTGACAGAGCTACTAGGGATTTCTGTCCGCCAGAAAGCTCACCCAAATTCTCTTTCCAAATCCCATTAAACCCAACTTTTATCTCGAGGCCGCTTAAAATTCCATTGGTCATAACAGGATTAAGGCGAGCTTGAGCACCTGGCAAGAGAGAAGTAAAAATGCCACTGAAATTCTTAGTTACTTGAGTCCAGGCACGATTCAGTTGTCCTTGCTCTTCCTCGTCCATTTTGACGATTATATTTTTAATCTTTTCTTTATCTTTGGCCACAATCTCGCGACGACGCTCGGTCTCTTTAAAATTTTCCTCTTCGCGCTCTAGGATCATAATGGCATTCATGTTAAGGGTGCGCTCCATTTTATCTTTTTTTTCCTGCATTTTTACCAACTTGTTACCAGCTTCAACAGGATCCTCTTTACTGTAGTCATAGCGGGTGTTTTTAAGCCCAAAGAAGCTTTTTTCTTCGGGAATCCAGGGATATTTGGCCTCCAGGGCATCCATACGTTTTTTGGCTTCCTTGGCCTCTCCACTAATTTTGTTCTTCTCGTTTTCCCTTTTCTTAACTTCCAGCTCCAGTTCTTGGTTTTGCTTAAGCAGTTTCTCCTTCCTTACCAACAGGTGTCGCATTTCCTTGTTCTGGACATTTAGTTGATCCTTCTGCGTTTTGATGGCTTTCTCAAGTTCAGCCACATTGGTGGCAGCAGAGGAACTATTTTCTTGAAGGGCCTGCAATTCAGCTTTATATTTCTCAAGATCTTCCACCATTGCTTGATGTTGATTCTTGGCCGCCTCAATGGACTTTTGCAATTCGCTTATTTCCAGTTGGAGCGTTTCGAATTCCTGTTCTCGCTTCTTCCAATTGCTTTTAGATTCTTCGGCCCTTTTTTTAGCTGCTTTCATATCGTTTGTGGCCGACTTCAATTCGCGCTCTCGATAACCCTTGGCATCAGCCAGCTTGCTTTCAATATCCTTGACTTTGGCCTGCGAACTCTTTTGCTTTTCACGGGCATCTGCAATCTGCTGCTCTAATGTTGTGATCTTCTCTTTCATTTCCTCAATCTCAGTTTGATTCTGTTGAAAAGTCGTCTGGGCCAATCTATTCTGGCACATGGATAGCTCATGCTGACGCATTTCCAGATTTTCTTTTATCTTGTTGTATGAATGAGCCACTTGTTCGATTGCCCTATATAATATAATGTATAAAACTATTTAAGCAAAAATAAAATTATAATCTGGATAAATTTACCGCATTTGCTGCTCGACTTTCTGCAATTCATTTGACTTCTCTTTGTATTCCTTCTCTATTTGCTTGATGGAATGCAGCTCCTCTAGAACATTTACACCTTTCGGAGGCGCTCCACCACTCATGGTACCATGAGGATCTACTACATCTCCTTCCAGAGTAACAGAGCGACAATTGATACGCGGATCATAGCTCAGGGCTTTTGCCACATCAAGATTCTTACATATGAGAGCACTTCCGAATACATATTTCATCACTGGGTCAAAGAAATCATCATACTGGATAAGGGACAAGGCCCATTCGGCGTTCTCTTTGCCAACTTTTTTTTGAGCATATTCAACCACATTTCGACTAAGGCAACCCGAGGAGATTTTATTAATGGGAATCATGCAGACGCGCTTTTGAAGATTTCCACGTTGCAAAATCTTTTTGCTGGTCAGATCGTCATCCGTGACAAAGTTGAACAACTACAAAGGAGATGAATAACTGTAATGTAATGGATTGCGAGAATCATAATTCGTACTTACCGAGCCGCCAGCTGTCGTTACCAAAGCCATGGAATTTTTCATATCTTTTACTTGAAATAGCTTTCCAACCATGCCCCTTACTTTCCCCCTGTTGAAATTTGGCTCGGGATCTTGATATACCAAATCGAATCTTCCTGCATCACATCTATCCAGATTCCTTTTGATTACACGCAATTCATCGTGCAACTGTTGACGGCGATCCCGCAACTCCTCAAACTGACCTCCCTCATAATTTACTTCACCCAGTTGACGTTCTAGATGTTGGATTTCCACTTGCAACTGATCCAGGAGACGTTTATCTTTCATATAGGCAGCATCGTTAGTTTGAGTTTCGCTTTGCCGTTCCTTGAGGAGTGACCGAGTGTGACGCAGCTCCATTTCGGATGTTTTAATCGTTGTCTGTGATTCGCTAAACT
This sequence comes from Drosophila emarginata, assembly GCA_037075365.1. Taxonomy (NCBI): domain Eukaryota; kingdom Metazoa; phylum Arthropoda; class Insecta; order Diptera; family Drosophilidae; genus Drosophila; species Drosophila emarginata. The sequence goes on from JBAMCD010000324.1 coordinate 5,534,270, forward strand.
GTTGCTTAGCCACTGGCAGAGTACAAAGTATAAGTTTATTTTATGGATACATAATCAGATAAATATGAATTCACTTTCTTACCTATTAACTGCTCTTGCAGGGTGGAAGCCTGTCCATCTTCATTGGTTGACAAACCCTGGGAAACAGCCTCAAGTTTGGCTTTTGCATCTTCGTAGGCCTTTGAGTCTTTTGTGTCGGCGTCTTTGAGACCTTGAAACTCATCTCCCACCTGGGACATGGTAGCTTCCTTCTTTTGCAAGGCCCGCTCATCATCGGCTATACTTTTACCGGCCAAGCGGATTTTTTTCTCTTCTTGCTCTATTGTACCCTGAGCGGCTTTTAAACTGCCAGAAGCAGTTGCTTCCACAGCCCGCTTAGCTGTTAGTTCCGCCTCCAAACCTTTGAGGCTTCCACCCATTTGTTCGTCAATCTTTTGTTGCATTTCTTGCACAGATGTATCAATTGTCGCAATTTCTTCGAGATTCTTTGAGAGCGTCGACTGACAATTAGTTATTTTTGTGTCTATTTTCTGCCCACTGGCCTCGACAGACTGCAGGGCATCCAACTGTTTCAAATACTTGGCTGATATGTGAATTCTGACCAGAAACTCAATATCTCGACATGTCTTTTGGTATTCCTGATATGCGGAACGCTCCTGTCTAAGTTTAACCAACTTTGGCAAAATCTCCTCATCCAATAAAACTGTAGTTTCTCGCACTTTTCCCTCTTTTTTCTCAATTAGATTTTTAGTAGCATCCCGCTTAGTCTTGTAAATACTTGTTCCAGCCGCTTCCTCCACCATCGAGAGAACCTATTAAGATAACGATATACATATGTATGTACAATATAATTAAAGTTTTGTCATTCTTTTTGCTTACCTCCTTGGGTTTCATGTTAAGAACTTGTTGGATTTTTCCCTGCATAATAAGGAAATTCGGATTGTTCACATTAAGTTGAATGGAGCAGAAGAAATCTTGGACTTTTTTGTTTTGCACCAACTTTCCATTTATGAGAAACTTGTTTTTTCCACCAACCGCCACTTGGCGGGTTACTGAAATGTCGCGACATTTTTCATATCCTTGTGGACATTGAGACGCATTTGTGTTGTCAAACACAATGGTCACTGTGGCTCTGGTTATCCCCGCCTGACCATTTTTATACACCAAATCCTGCAAAGCCGAGGCTCGAACCTAGTTACGAAAATGAAAAAATCGGTTATTGTAAGAGTACCATCTCAAATTCATTTGGAAGACTTACATTCTGTAAATTGCTAATGCCCAGCACAAAGCAAATTGCATCGAGAATGTTGGATTTTCCGGAACCGTTCAATCCAGTAATTGCCGTAAATTCACGATCAAATCCCTCGATTACCGTGCGCCGGCCATAGGATTTAAAACCATCCAGCACCAGCTGTTTTACATACATTTCGCATTAATTCAAAACAATACAACTAAGTTACTATTTTAATGCCGCCAAATACTGATGCTGACGCCAGAACCGAGTCTGATAATTTCGATATTCATTTTTATCGATTGCGATGACACAGTGTTGCAGCGCTGCCACACTAACAGATTAACATTCACAGAGCTGCCACATAAAACGAATTTTTCGTATTCAAATTTTTTTATATTTATTAAACACTTTCAGACTCATTATGTAAATATCAATTTATCTTAAAGCTTTGCCCTCAAAGACTCATAACACTTTGTGTTATAGCGCTTATACATGCTATGCCAGAATTCCATACGTTCTGCATCTGGATTACGGTCCATTCGGGATTCCATATCGATCAACAGAAAGTCCAGTTCAAAAGGTGTATCCCGTTGAGGTTTCTGGACTGGCTTCCAAATCTCCGAAGGCTTGCCGTAACGAGCAAAGTTTGCCCACATTTTACAAAGGTTTTGCGACACTACCAAATCAGCGGGTTCATGTGGCGTCTGGTCTCCGTGCATTTGAAATATATAGGAAATATCATCGGCGTGTGCTACTCCTCGTAAATGATCGTTTTGGAAAACTTTTTTGTACAGATTGCGCCCACCCACATAGTCCAGGCGATAAAAATAAAGAGGTGATTCGGTCTGGCAGTTGGCATGAATCTCAGCAGCATGCTGCATGTCCATAGTAAAGTGGTAGTCCGAGAATAAATCTACCAGATTGTTGAGTCGCTCTTCAGTCAATTTTTGGCCGTTGAAATAGAAATCTCGAATGTCAGCGGCTGCTGCTAAAGCAGCTGGATCACTGGGTACCTTGACCAGATTTCGTGGAACTAACCGAGCCAAATCTTTATCTAACCCATCTAATTTTTTTTTTGCTGCCGTAATCATGGCCATCCCTTCTCCAGAGTTGTAACCCATAATCATGGGCATAGAGCCTAAAATACCCCTTTGATGCATCAAATCCAGAATATCGCGATCTATAAAGCTATCAGGACAATCCGATGGCTCAACAACGGGCTTAAAGGTAAAAGGTAAGTGACGACGCCGCTCATCTGGTGTCAAAACGGCCATAGTACTAGCGCCAATGCTTAGTGGAGTCACTTTTTCCGATTGCAGAAACTCCAAGAGTTTTTTCGAGTTGTTTAAAACGGATTCATTTGCTCCTAATAGCTCGGCCAGGCGGCGTGTTTTATACTCAGGCTGGTTTTGGAAAACCCATTCCATGTTTCCAGTTCCACTCTGCATAATGGCCTTATGGAATAGTGTGTTGGCATGTTTAGCAAATGCGTGCAGATGGACTGCGGCTCCACCGGCACTCTCGCCGAAAAGCGTCACATTTTGAGGATCCCCGTTAAAGTTGGCTATGTTTTCATTAATCCATTGAAGAGCCAAGCGTTGATCCTTAAGACCGGCATTCCCAAAGATACCCTCCTCAGGCAAACTAAGAAAACCCAGAGCACCTAGGCGATAGTTTAGTGTAACGACTATGACGTCCTGTTCCATAAGATGCACTGGAAAGTGACTAAAATAGTGGAGTCTTAGTAGAGTGTCGATCAATATTAAGTTTTTGGGCACTTACAAGTCACTGTTACCATTGCCAAACCAAAATCCTCCGCCGTGAATCCACACCATGACTGGCAATGGTGAACTCGAACACGGTCTTGTCGGCTTAAACACATTAAGGAACAGACAATTTTCGGAACCAACTACTTCAAGAGTGAAGGGATCCTTTTGATGAGACACATCACGGTGCCGACTGCAGTCCAATTCATGTTCTTGAAAGCGCTCCAAAGGCACTGGACTCTAAAATACGTATCGATATAAATACGGATACAAAAGTTTTCTAATACTTTAAAGTAACTTACACGAAATCTCAACTCTCCAACTGGTGGTTGTGCATAAGGGACACCAAGGAAACTCTCAAATTCTAACCCGTTGCTCGTTTTGTGCTCTTCGCCAACCACAATGCCTTGTTTTACAGCCACTTTTACCTTTGAAACCTGCAGAATTTATTAATATATGTACATATGTACATACATTATTTATATGTTCGATTGGTTAATTATTTATCTATAGATTACACTCATGCTGTTGTAAAGCCTTAAATAATTCCTGCCACAACTTCTGGCCTGCAGAATTAAGCTTGCTAACATGGCGAGATTAGCCAATCTTATCGAGTTTTTCCTGCAATTACACGTTAACTAATACAAAAAACCAGATTTAATGTGATGGACTTTGGAAGCGGCAGCTAACACAAAACAGCTGATTCACTTTTAACCCTCCAATGGTAGGCTAATTTTTATCCATAATCAAATGGAAGATTTTCTATAAGTAAACATATTATTTTTAACAATGTTTATATTGTTCAATTTTTCCCAAAAACTGTGGTAATCCTATAATGTGAGGTTATATAATTATTCCGGTAGTTCCTCCATGACTGAGTTTATATCTTGGTTCGATCCAGCTCTTTGTAGATTGTAAAAATGCGTGTACACCAAAAACGTAAAATTAAGAGCTAATTTCAGTTGTTTTTGATTTTATGTTGGTACTTTTCAAGACAGATTTAAGGCAACATATGAGATGATTTTGGAAGCTGAATGTTACTCTTATGTGCAAGATTTCTTAGGGTTAAAAGTTTTCATATTTCAAGAGTTAAAAAATATCCCATTCCGATTCTCAAATAAAAAGACATTGCCAATTTACACATTTATAGTTACATTTAAAATGTTTCTAAGTTTTATTTGACTAGTTCCATTGCATAAACATTTAATACAAGTTCATTTATGGTTTGTGGTTTCGAATTTTTTCCTTTGTGTTTTTCTATGTGTTTTGTTTTTGAAGAACTTTCCGCGCTATAGCCTCCAATGGTCGAACTTACCATTTGAATTTGAAAAAATTGGTGTTTTAGTCAGTTAGACAAGGGAACCTGGATGGGATCCTTGACAACTTGAAGAAAGATTTGAGCTTTTTTCGCCTTCAAACTGTATACTAAGCTCACCATTGCGGGCCATAAGCACAGGTTAAATAAGTTCCGTACGGGTTTTGTTTTATATATGAATTTTAGGTAAGGTAAGGAAAGTTAGGTAGGTGTGTAATATATATAATAATAATAGAAATATAATAGTAATTGTAATTAACTTTAGTTCTTTAAGCATACCTATAGTTCACACCAAAAAGTTGGAAACATTTACACTTATGTACATACATACATGCTGCACACTCTATTCTTTTAATATTCTTTTTTGTTTTTTGGTTTTGCAATATTTTCTCGATTTTTTTTTTGTGGTTTGTATCGTTTTTTCTTGTTTTTTGATTTTTTGTAACATACACAGACATCCAAACACTTAATAAACATTTATATTGTATAATGTATGTATATGGTTTATATATGTATAGGTATAATATGTGGTAATAGGTAATTAATTATTTAGCCAAACATCGAGAACATCTACTCCTGGGGGATGTTGTCTAATGTTGTATTTAGGGTAAGGTTCGAGACTCTTTTAGCCATGGTTTGTTATAGTTGTTGGAGTTGCTTGTGGGTTTTACATTAAAAATAAGGGTAAAAAAAATTTGATTTGTTCACAAATATATATATATATGTTTTTTATAATAATATGTAAATTGGTGTTTTGCTCTTCTATACTTCTTATTCTTTTCGTCGTTTTTAAATCTGATTGGATTCAACTTTCTAAAAAAAAAAGGTCGTTCTAGAACCTTCTCAGCGCCAATGTCCTCTTCATGTAGAGACAAATGGCGCGATGTATTAACTCGTATTGCTCCGAGTTCTGGACCATGCCGCCACGTTGCAGTCTAAGATTGCACACAATGCCCAGCACGTCCACAAAGATTTCCGGCATCTTGCATAACTTGTCAAAAGTGGCCGGCTCCTCCTGCACAATGCGCTTAATGTAGCGTATGGTGTTGCAGGTAAAACTACTATCGCTATCCTCGTGATTTATCTCTGGATCGCAATCACTAATTCCCAATGCCTTAGCCGGCATACTAGTGAGAGAGTAGGCCAGAGATTGCCTCAATTGTCGTACTGCATTCAAAATAGCTGTAAAGCAGCCAGTGCGCCCGATTCCAGCCGAGCAATGGATGACTGGCAAAGGTTGCACGGCATTAAAAATATCCTGCTGATAGATCTCCATACGTTGCGCCTCCAAATGGGCATTCGGTGTTGAAGTGCTCTTCTCATCATAACTATCAAACTCCGACTCGCATTTGCCCAAATTGAGAACATGCAGGCATGTGTCCAGCAGTGTATTAATATCCTTGGGCGAATGATGATCCGGCCAATCGGGATACCAATAATGATAACAACAAATCTTCTGCAAATGATAACTACAACTATGCGGCACATGGATGCAATAGATAAGCACAAATTTTCGCACCGAATAGCCATTGCGCTTCACTATGCCCACATTTTTTATCAAAAAGAAACTGCTATTTGCTGGCAACGTCTTTGCCAAATCCTCTTCCAGCGTCACCTTCAACGACTCAATGCCAATGTGGTGACGATTATTAATTAAATCCAATCCTCCTTCCAGTACAACATTAACAGTACCCACCGAAGGTATTTCCCTATTGGATGGCATCCTCAAATGCTCCTCGAAATATTCTCGGGCAGCGGCACTCAATTTAAAAACTTCACATTTGGCGGCCACTGCAAAAATCTCATTCAACTCTATGGGAAAATAGATGGAACATTTTTGACGATTTGCCTCCGTGAAATTAGTCAGCATAATGATCTTTTGAAAGTATTGCTGGAGTATGTGCGTCTTGTCCATATGGGGACTGCTACTGCTGCCGCCGTCAATGCAACGTCGTATATAGCGTTGAGTATTTTGATAGATCATTAACCAAAATTCATATATCGTATTCGGCAGAGGTCCTTGAGTAGCTACATAACATTTGGAAACGTAATCGGGGCCCTTAAACAAAGATAAAAAAATGAATATTTAGTATTGGTCCAGATTAATCTATATGTTACCTTTATATAATTGGCATTGATGTAGGGGGGGACATCTTCGTGGACAGCAAGCGATAAGTTGGCATTCGTCCTTGGTAGATCTTCATATCCCTGCAGACTTTTTAGTTCACTGGATTCACTTTCGAGCATCACACGGGAATGCTCATTGGGTAGAATGGTTTTATATCGATTCTTTGTCTGCGATCCAAATACCATAGGCTTCTCTTGATGATTAAGCGGCAAATCCCAAAACTCTTTGTGCAATTCCCGAAATATGCGCTTCTGTTCCGCCTCCTCTAGCTGCGCCATAGGCTGGATCTGGGACATTCGTTGGACAACAGCCTGATAGGCTGTTAACAATTCGCTATCCTCCGAACTGGGAGGTAAACAATAAGTGGGCGTGTCCGTTAAACGTTCATTGAGCGGCACCAGCGGCTGCTGCTTGCTGGCCTGATAGCTATGATCGAACACATAGTTCAGCCGGATCAAATCCAGTTGATTCAATGGATTGGATGCACTCTGTAGCATTTGAATGCTGGCTAAATATATTTTAAATTCTTCGCTGGTGGTTTGTGGAGAAAGTGGGCGTGTCATGATGTTGCGTACGCCCACTGCGCCGACACAAGTGCAGACGACTGGTTCCAGAGCAGCCGCATTCTCTGGTGGATTACTCGGTTGCAGATCGGAGGCGGATCCAAAGAATTGCTGATTGACCTTGTTGTTGTTGTTGTTGGTGTTAGTGTTGAGATTCTCGGTGCTAAAAAACTTTCGTTGTGCCTGTGTGGAGGCGGCACAATTACAAACCACCGAAACTTTTGGCTGAACATCCTGGATGGGAATGCTCGTTGTTGTCAGATCGCCTCCTCCAAGTATGCTACCCATATTGAGGGTTAAACTCTGATTGGAGCCACGTCGTTCGAGTAGACCACGTTTGGGCGTGGGCACATTAGACACTGAAGCTGATCCCGACCCAGAACCGGTGGAATTTGTCCGCATCCCAAGCCTATGATATTTCTCAGCGGTCAGCATCATTGATGAGTTCAAATCCCCGCAAGATGTTGTGGTATGACCCTTGAGAGTAATGCTATGGTTGGATCCACGTCGCCGAAACAGACCCTGACGACTCCCCTGACTGGTCAAATGCTGATGGGATTGCTGATGGTTTGGACCTACTGGGAGTTGAGTCGCCTCCAGATTGCAGCTGGACTTGGAGTTGAGAATGGAGCCCAAACTATAATTCGAGATGCTTAGACCACTGTTCATTAGATTGCCGCAGGAGCTATGCAAATTAAGGGTCAGACTATGATTAGATCCCCGACGCTGCAATAGATTCATGGACGAACTGGACACGGTTGATGATTTGGGTATAGGTAGATCCATAGATTTTTGTTTGAATGGAGACTCCTGTTTAACCATATTGGCCGAGGATGCAGAGCTGGTAGAATTGGTGGATGAGAACTCCACCAAAGTCAGACATTCGGGTAAAGTTTTTAGATTCGTGCTGGATGCATGAAGCAACTGATGTGGATGCTTGTGGGCACTGCGTGGTGCCAAATTGGCACCCAAACCGAACTTGGAACTACTGTCCACACTACAGGCGGATTTCAACTCGGCGGCACTCCTCTGGGGCGAATCACTGCTCAACTCGGAAGAGTCCAATGAACTTTGCGCTGTTGTTGCCACCTGGTAAGGATTCTGTTTCCGGTGATAGGTTAGCCAATCGGAAGAGTTGTTCAGGCTTAGACCCGGGGATTTGCGACGCATCGTTCGTCTCTGGGGAGGATTCGAGGAACTGGCTTGTAGACTATGGAGGGATGTAGAGAGCAGACCAGAAGCAGCGGGTTGCGGCAAATGATGGGCATGATGATGCGAGCCACTGGTAGCAGAGGGTTCCATATCCTCGCAGCTGCCATGAGATTCAGTAATGTTGTGAACCACTATAGATAACTCGGATTCATTGGCTGCCGAGTCCAAAGAGCGGGCCTTTTCTTTGGTACTCTTGATGGTAGGAGTCTTGGGCTTTGTTAGAGGCGATACCTGATGAGTTGATGACTTGATAGGTACGTCGGTTATGCGTATGGTGAGATTATTCTTATTCTTCCGATTCTTGCGGCCCTCCTGCAGCTGCAATTGAGGCATGACCAACACAACCTCGGCGGTCGCATGATCATCCAATGAAGAAGGAAGCTCCTCCGGCTGATGCTGCTGCACCACATGATCGATTTCGGGAAATCGGAAAAAGTTCCCATTTTTGTAACCAGCCGAATTGATGATATTCAAGGGGGAACCAGACACATTTAAATTGTTGATCGAGGCCAGCAATTTGGGTGAAAAGTGTCCGGAAGTGGCTGTGGTCTCATCTTTAAACAAAATTGTTGGTGAGTTGTGCTCACTTTTCGACAAAAACAAACTAATGTCCTGGTCATTTTCATCCTGACCCTTGGGCACAGTGTTCTCCTTATCCTTGCCCCTTTCTTCCGTACTGCTGCTCCCGCTGCCGCTGCCACTGCTACTGCTGGTGCTGGTTATATGGGGCGAACAGGATCTACGGTCGTATAGGGAAAATCGTTTAAATCTCCGACTTAGTGTGGGTGATTGTGTAGACTGATGGGGATTGGGTGGCGGGGGATGGGCTATTGTGAATTGTTTAGGTGTATAACATCGGGCAGATGACTCCTCGGGATGAATTAGGTCGGCCCCACTAGGCACTCCCACTCCCCCGATACCGTCTGTGGTGGGCGATGGAAACTCAAAAGAGGTCTGCATGAATTCCATGGGCGTGAAATAGGGCGTGCTTTTGTTGCTCTCCACATCCTCGCTGCTGTCGACAGCCGAACTGGGATAGGGAGGGTAGTCAATTGATGCATTTTCCTTGTTGTTGTTTTTTGACTTGTCCATTATATATACACACCAACACACACATATACACGCACACACACATACACACGCCACTAGAATACAAATGCAGAAGCAAAGGCGCCCGCAGCGCCAATACTCTTGCTTTGCCCTGACCAAACAATTTGGTTTTGTTCCTTTCACTTAGGTAACATCCCCAAAAGATTTAGATTTTACTTTTTTTGGTTTCTTTTTAAAATTCTCTCGTTTAAATCAACATTTAACTATATATTTCTATGAAAAACGAGCATCTTGACGGATTAATGAGTAGCAAACGCAGGTATGAGCAACAGGGTTGCCACCCATTAATAATAAATTTTTATTGCCCATTCACACCCGTTTAATGCATCATGTAACAATCGGACGTAACCACACTTTTATATGTACATATATCCAGTAAATAATTTACATTGAGATGAACATACATATAAAATATACTTTTCATGATATCAGTGTTTTGTCTTCGTCGTTTGGGTATCTACAACTTTCTTAATAATTGCGATATGCGCTGCTAAGGAAGATGAGTTTTGTAAATGACGTCTTTCGAAAAATTGTCCCCTTGGTTTTACGAGTTTCATTTACACAATTTTTAAGCGCCACAAAGAATGGCTAAGATTATTTAGTAATTGAATTACCAAGTTATTAAAATCGGTACTGGAAAATTGAACCTTTTAAAAAAACCACTTTACTTGTAGAAGGTTTTGAGTTCTGACCGTTATCGTCTCAGAATTTTGTAACACAGAATTACTTGAAACATTTAAAACTAAACTGAGAAATTTTCTTTAGATTTTGTGGCTGAAATTAAGGCCTAAGAGATAAGTTGTTCGCAATTCATCCATTGATATAGCATAGATCGATTCTGGGCCAAAAGAGCGGCAGCCTCCAGTTTCAAGCGACTGAATTTGTTTACATCGAGGTTAACCAATTCCATGGGTAGGGGCTTGGATCTGGAGTGATGGACGGCATTGGACCCGATTTGGGGACTAGAAGTGGAGCTGCCTCTGGCAGTACATTGTCGCGACAAGATAAATTGTAGACGTTGATGATGATGACTTAGGTAGCTATTGGCATCCGTAAAGATGCTAGGTGAATCATTGTCCTTCTTCTGTTGAATCTCTGTAATAGACGCGGTAATAGTTGGCGCTTTTTTCTTCTTTAGTGTGATCGATTCTCTTGGAGCATCCTTTAATGGCTTCAATTTTTGGTTTTGTTTGCCAGAAGGAAGGGTAGTAATGGTAGCTGCCTGTGGTTTCAATTTTTGATTCTGTTTGGCGGAAGGAAGGCTAGTGGCGTCTACTGTAAGTTGAGAGGCCACTCCCTTCTTCTGATTAATTGTCTTGCTTTTCTTAGATTTACGGCCCTTTTTTGCTGTGAGCTTTACCGTCTGATCTTGACGATATTGCTTAGGGTCCACCAAGATAATGTGTGGCTTCGGCTGCTCCACATCGAATATGCTAAATCTGGTATCTCTGGGCTTCAGTTTTTGGTTTTGGGTTTTACTCTTAGAATGGACTTGACTTGACTTTGGGGATTTCTTCAAACGCGGTGTTATCATCACCTTCACACTATACTTGGACGATAAGGGAATACAGTTTTCGACAGCAGCGGCATAGCTCATGCTCAGGGCCGATGAGGACGAATTGGCCACTGGCAAAGGCAACGGAGACTGTTGATAAGGCGGAGCATCTAGCTTTATGTATTCCCCCAGCGGTTTACGGCGTACGGGTACAAATTGACAGGTAGAATCAACAATTCCTCCACCTCCACCGCGATTTTCACTTACAGATGCTCCATCGGCAACCTGGTTCCTTTTACGTCCTGTGGTGCGGTTTTTGCGTTTCCCAAGCGCTGCCGCAGTCTTTGACTTCGGTGCCGCCAGTTTTTTGATTGTTGCCCTTCGTCCTACATTCATCGGGTGTCGGAATGAGGTTACTCAAACAAAGCATAACTACGACATGATAAACACTTACTTTATAAACGTTTTATTTTTTTTTGGATAATAGAGTCGCTGTTAACTAAGATTTTTAACTTAAAATTTTGCAATTTAATTTTTTTCTCTTGTTTCATTTGAAATTGTTTTTGCTATTGTGTAGGTTGTGATTTTTACATCATTTCAAAATTTTTCAGAGCTAGTTACTCACTTTTAGCACATAATCTCCTAATGACAATATAAATTCTTTAATTTATTTACTAATTCGTCTTTCATGTGTCTGGTGCATTTTGAGTAATCGTTATTCGTGTATTTTTTTAAGTGCTAACAAAATGTCTTTCGCTATTGTACTGCAGCGTAGAATCGTCCAAGGTTATGGGTAAGCCAGTGAAGTGGAGTAAAATTGATTGCCGCTAAGAAAATCCTTCACTTTTTCCTTCGTCCAGTTCTTTCCTGAATAAGAGGCTTTACAGCGACTACAAGCCCGATAGCTTTTTGTTTGGTGGCGGACTCTGGAAATTACAAGGTGGAATTAAAGAAGTGGAATATATTAAATCTGTCAATCAGAGCCTTATGTCCAAGTTACACGAGCATTTGGACAAATATAAAAGCGCCGCTTATCTCCAGAACTGGGATGAATTTAAGAGGACATTGGATAATCAGGCTATTTACAACAGCTCTTTTATGAATAAACACAAGAACGTAATGGAGGAGGCCTTTTTTATGACCGAGGTGTTTGTTTTTCCAACATTCAAATTTTCACCAATTCTCAATTCTAAATTATTTCAACCATATTTTATAGACTGCAGATTGCATCAAATATATGCAGGATCGAGCTAAAAAGGAACGTTTGTCAGCTACAGCCGCGGGCAAAGGAAATGAGAATGATGAGAAGAATTATGCCTCTGAATGAGGCTCATCATCCAAGGAGTGTTTATTCTTCATTGTTGATTGCAGAATTAAAATTGTTAGTTTAAACAATAATAAAACGTTTTGTTTAACGATCTGGCAGGCTTATCATTTTAATAATCAGCTGCGCGAATTTACACCATATTGAAATCGCAATTGTCTTTGAGCATAAATCACCGTTTTATATTTAACTATATAAATACTATATAACCTGCTATAAAAAGCAATCACAACACAATGATCTTAGTACGTCGTCTAAATCGTCAGTTATATCCCAAACAATTGCAGTAAGTTCCATGAAAAATTGCATAACATAAATTCTAAAAATATATTCCTTTTGTAGATTTTTGAAAATGTCCCAGATTGGTGAACTCGGTAGTGGCGCCGGCAAGGGTGGTGGAGGCGGTGGAAGTATTCGTGAAGCAGGCGGTTCCTTGGGCAAAATGGAAGCTGCCCGAGAAGAAGAGTTCTTCTACAAGCAGGTGAGTCAAACAGAACTGAAGAAACATATCTATATATATATATTTTCTAAAATGCAATTTTAACTTTAGCAAAAGGAACAACTGAAGAATTTGAAAACCAAGACGGATCAAAAGGCTACCGAACCGGGAAAGAAATAAATTTTAATAGGATATTCGTTTTTATTACTTTAAATTGATTGGATTAATATAGTCAAATATGGTTGGTTAAAAAAAGAGAATGGCCGTTTTTCCAATTTGATTTTGACAGTTATGGGCCGAGGCTAGTGCCAATAATATTTTTATTATACATGTTAGTTTCCTCAAATTGCTGTTAAAATGTATTTACTTTCGAGTAGTCACTTTTTTTAAACGTACATACATATATTCTGTGGCTTTCATGTGAATGTCAATCAGCTGATATGTTGTGATCTATGGTTTGGTTGTTTACGAATTTCAATAGAGATCCAGAGAGATACAACTGATAAGAGAGACCTGTGTGGTCAGCCATCGGCGCATTAATAATTGTAATCAGAAACAGTTTTTACCAGTTTCGACAAGTGTAAGCATCAATCTAATAACCAAATATGGCTTCCACCATACAAAATAGTGTAAAAGTGGCTTTGCGGAATCGCATGAAGGAGGTCATTAAAGGAATCTCTAATGATGCTATTGTAGAACAATCGCGTGCAGTCACATTAAAGGTATGGTAAAAGTGACTTCTGTTTACCAATTGTGACAGATATCGTTTTAATCCCTCTTCTAGGTCCTTGAAAGCGAATCGTTTCGTCAGGCTCAACGTGTCAGCATTTATCTAAGCACCAGCGGTGAGCTGGACACCACTGAATTGCTGGCGGAAATGTTTAGGTTGGAGAAAATGGTGTTTGTTCCCACTTACCAGGGCAAAACAATGAAAATGGTTCGTCTGCGAGGCATGGATGACTATCAGAATCTGCCATTGACGAAATGGCACATCAAACAGCCAGATTTCAAGGAAGCTCGTGAAGATTGCATGACCAATGGTCATGGCATTGATCTATTTTTAGTTCCTGGTGTGGCATTTACTCGACAAGGAGGTCGAATGGGCCATGGCATGGGCTATTATGATAAATTTCTGCGTGGCCATGCGGAGAAATATCCACAAAAGAAATCGGTTCTCATGGCTTTAGCTTTAAATGAGCAGATCGTAGGCAATGAAGAAGTCCCCATGGAATCTCATGATATTCGTTTAAATTTTGTCATTACAGAGAAATGATCAACTGATCGATCTATTATAGAGAGATTAACATACATATACAAAATTGCATAATCGCATATACATATAAAAAATTTAAATGTTTATACAAAATGATTAATGCTTTTCCTTCTGTGGCTAATTTTTCAACTGGAAAATAGACAAATAATATATACGATCAGTGTTGATTTCGATCAATTTCCAAACTGAAATTAGTCAGTTGAATTTAAGTATCTTATATTGTAATTATAGTTCCTATCGTAAATAAGGTGGTCTTGAGCGAAGACCACGTCCTCGAGGCCTTCCCAAATAATGTGGCGAGGAGTAATGCGAGTCGCTGCTGTTAAAATGCGATTCCGGATTGCCGGGACGATACGATGAGCCAGGGCCAGATTCAGACCATCCAGACGGTGAACCTATACGCATTAATTTCTTTTGCCTGAAAAAATCAAAATTAAAATGTATATATATTATGCATTCAGAAACCCAATTCAGTCTCACCTAAATGCAGCTGCTGCTGAAATTCTTGAACCGCGGTTACGTCCCACTCGGGAACCTCTCAGCATCGATGGTATTTTATTATAGCCAGTAGGTCCCGTTGGCTGGGCGCCACAAGTCTCCAATGCGAGAAAGTCATCCACATGCAGGGAAGGTGGCCGGGACGTGTTTGGTGGGCGGGAACGAAAGAGATCGCCACGTGATGGGGGAGGACGAGCAAATCCACGTCCTCGTACAGCAGAGACAAACATTTTTTTCTCCGGTCGGCCAGTTGTTGGTTCCACCTCAACCCGACGAGTACGGAAACAGGGAGCTGTGGGTGTCATCTCCCGATTAGACTGTGGGGACCCGGAAAGATGTAGGACACGCTTGCAATCACCTGTGAGATTCAAATCTGGATTTAGGCACACATTGGCCAAATCGGTTAGATCGCAGGCGATGCGCTCATATAGAGGCTCATTCATATCCTCGATGACCTCAATGGGCAAGGGTTCCAACCAATAGCGTGCGGTTAATTGGGCATTTTCGGCTACGGCACAAAAACGGGTAAATATGGGACGTGCTTCATACTGGGTGACAATGCCCTCGGCTTGGGGTAGATAGGGTTCAACATTTAGGGATCCTCCTCCCCCTGGTAGTGCTGCCGTTCCAGTGTTGTTGGAAGAATTCGTCTCACCACCAGACTCTATTTCACTGGCAATCTCAATAGTTGAGTGTGCTCCATCCTGCTTGGAAGAATGCAGAACAATAAGTTGTTTAAGATCACGCAACGCTGCCTCATTGGCCACAGCTTTGTGCTTTTCCAAAACAGTTAAAATACGGGTCAAAACTGGCGGTTTATTTAGCTCAATGTCTTGAAATTCGACCAATTGGGCCAACTCATTGGCTCCCAATTTAAGAGTACGTTGTGGCATAGCAGACATCGTAGGCGGTGGCTCAATTTGGGTCAAAGATCGCAAAAGTAAGATTAAAGATTCAATATTAGCATTGTATTCCACGGTCTCATTGTGCAGAATTACTCGTTCCATCCAGGCCTGAAGCTCGGTGATCTTTTGCTTCAGCAACTGGGCCAAATGATAGAATGTATAGCTATGAATGAAAAATGAATGATATTAATAAAATGGGTTGCACATAAAACGATAATGTAAAATTATTTACTCATGCTCTGTTAGGATAACCAGATTGCGTACAGCCAGAATGGATATACCATGGGTAACCTCCACACTTGTTAGATTACTGAATACTGCATCTATAACACGGGGAATCAATTCCTTCGGAGGCAAAGCAGCGGCAAGATTTAGAGTTGGCTGTGCCAAGGATTGATGGGAAATCAATGAAATTCCCGAATCTAGAAAACTATCCAATATACGATGCACTGCCTCTTGGCAATTGGAAACAACTTCGTTAAACTCATTTAGAGCTAACAGCGATTGAAACAACTCCCAAAACTTGCCCGATAAAATTGATAGCATTGAACTCTTCAACGGAGCAAATGCACATAGTCTTGTAGAGAAGCGCAAGAGACGTTCCAAATTTGTTGTGGGTATGCAATTGGAACTCTGATATTCATTGCATAGCAATTCTGTAATCGTTTTGGCGACCAGCAGTGTCATATTGGGAGCCAAATCCGATAATTGCATGCAGACGCGTTGAAGCAACTCCGAAAGCTGAGGGAAACTGGAAGGCGCCAACGCTTCGATAAGCTTTGCTATTTGTCCACTTTGTGGATGCAAATGGGCAGACCACAATTTGCGCTCAGTGATCAAGCGTTGCTTGTTCTGCTGTTGCAATTGATCACATAACGGTTGCGGCATGGGAAGTGGCAAGGGCAACAACTCGGCCAGAAGCTTTAGTCCTGCACAAAAAAAAAAATACATGGTATACCAAATTTTCTGTGTAAAAGAATTTTTAAAACTGTTTGAATCTCTGACCTGGAATAAAATTGGCTGGTCCATCAATGTTCTTCAACACCTCACGAATCATTAGAGTCCACAATGATTTGTGCAAGGATTCCTCGTCCTGTTCGTTTGGCTGAGTATAAGCCAATAGAGTCTGCACCACCTCCAGTTTACATTGTTCCACCTCACCGCCAGCCTGGCAGCGTGTCGGATAGTAGTAAAGCAGAAAATAAACCTTTACCAAATGATCAATGGGAGTTAGATCCTTGTAGCTACCATCGCGGCATAATATGGCATAGGATAGCAATTCTCGCAAGATTCGCAACGTAGGCAACATAATCTGGCAACAGTGGACTCCTTGAATCGTCATTAGTGCCGGAGCATGCATGCCAGGTTGCTCAAAATATGTGCAGAGTCGCTCCAATATTTGGATCATTAATTGGACACCATCTGCTGCATATAGCTGAAGGGATACAAAACGATGTTTGAGCTCCTCTGTAGTGGCATTATTGGTTGACTTTAAGGGCACTTTACTAATGGAAAGGAAACGCAAAATTCGCAGGGCCATGATTAAATCGCCGGGAAACGTGGTCAAGTAATCCAAAGAGCGACCGATAACCTCCACAAGGGGCATTATGTCGTCGTAAACAAACACATTGATGGCCTCCAGTGGCTTCATATACACATACATTTCCTGTAACACAGCCGATACGGAAGGCTCAAATGTTTCATGATTTTTGGCCAGTTCCAGGATGACACCACCATGTTCAATAAGATAATCCAATTGCTCACAGTATCTTACACATGAATCGACCATATCGACGGCATAGCTCAACACGGGACTCTTGTATTTGGTGCCAGGAGAATTCAACTGGCGTTGCGTCTGCAGACGCTGCTCTTTTTTAATCAGATCCATGAAAATCTTCAGATTATTATTCAAACCCAAAACTTCCACTGTGTGTTGGCGACCAGCAGGATCACAGGTCTGGGAATAAATGGAGTGCATGTGAGTGGCCAGCTTGATGGGATCGTAGTCAAACGAGGAGGAGGCGAAAACAATTGCATCCAAATGATAGCGTGTCTGCACTTTATAGGCCAATTCAATGCCCAGGCGTGCCAAACGAGGAGACACGGGACGCACAATGGGTTGCATCTGCATCTGCATTTGAAGCATTTGAACGGTTTGAATCTGAATTACTGCTGGCGCTATTTGAATTGGTACGGCTGGGGTAGCACTTACTTCTCCTTGCTCCTCTTTGAGAGCAGAAGCAGCAGTATTATCTGCTGTCTCAATCAATTCCTTTTCCATTTTTTGATCTTTTTCTCCTTCCAAGGAGGTTTCCTTGGAAGACTCCGTTTCCTTCTCCTCTTCCGGCTTTATTTCGATTTCTTGTGGCTGCTGCAACTGAATCTTATTTTCCTCCTTCTCCTCTTTTATTTCTTTTTTAATTACTTCCACTGACTCCCTTTCAATTGGAACTTCCTCCAGTCCCAACAAAATGGAGACTATTAATTGAGTCACCTCAAATGCATTGTCTACAAAGTAATCAATGCCCACATGAGATCTCAGCAGAGTATGCATCAAATCCAAGGTGCTCAAAAATGTCGTAGGCGGTAGTTCCTTAAAATTGCTGAGCATCACCAAAATGGATTCGGCCAAGGAATGCTGAATAAAATAGGATTGCAAGGCGTTCCCAAAACTTCGTTGCGCTGCAGGATCGGTAATCACCTCGAACTTTTTCGAGACTGGCAAAAAACGACGTGGCTGCAGGAAACTCAGTTGGCTGGCCGTCAAGGCGTCCACGACCATCTCAAAGGCACACTCAAGTTTTTGACAGATATTCACTCGTACTTTCAAATCGTCCTCCTTCTCCTCTTCCACAAAGAGACGACGGCAGCCTTTGTGTACTATCTCCAGAGCTTCGTACAAATGGAGTTTTTTAATGATGGCTTGTAGGGCAAATTTAGTTCTGGTTAGCTTGGCTGTTTTAATGGAATCCACTATCACCTGATAGCCATTTGTTTTCGATTCCAGGAAGTGCCGTATGCCGGTCCTCGTGTCCAGCATGGAATAGACCGCCTTTAGCAGTTGCAGTTTAATAGACAAAGCCATATACGGCTCCTGATAGAGACTAAAGACTGCCTGAAAGGGATCGAATTTTTGCTCTTTAATTAGATAAATGATTAGCTCTTCGTTGCTACCCAATAGCTCTGTCATGCGAGCTCCCAACTTAATGTGCCGTATCTTGAATGCGGGCTGGGGCTGTTGACAAGCCGCCTGGAAACTTAAGGCTATCTGTAAAATGTTTCCAGCCTGGCGCAGATGCTGATCATCGTTCTTGAAGAACTGATGGAGAACAAAGCTTCTTCTACTATACTGCTGGGATAAGTAGGCGAGTTGGTTATTCAACTGCTCGCCAAGATATACAAACTGTTCCCGTTCGTCGACACTGACGTGGCCGTGCTCCTCATTGAAAGCTACTACATGCTCGCATCGTGTCTGGACGGAGAGTTTCTTGAAAAGCAGTCTCAATGTTTCTAGTTCCTTACTATAATGGGTACACAAATCACCACGATGGACGAGAAGGGGTCGCTGCCAAGGCTCGAATGCATCAATTGCTGGAGGCGCACATGCGGCGGCCGCCTCCAATTCCCGTTCATAATCCATCGCTGCAGCTGCATCGACACCTTCGTCCTCTTGCTCATCATCATCTCCCATGATCTCATCGTCACTTAAAATTGGTTCAAATTGCTCTTGTGGAGTCCCTGACCTTTCCTCATCATCACGTTCTCGATGCAAAGATTCGGATGAGTGTCTATAGCCATGAGAGGATGAAATTTTGTAATGGGAACGCGAATCATCATCGTCGTAATCCATGGTATCGGGGGATCGTGGCCGTACGGGTGAATCTATTGAGGCAGGCGGAGTCCGTGGCCATTTATGTTCATCGGCATCCGATCGGGAACGCTCCGACCGTTTGCGCCGTGAACGATGACTCGAATACTCGGGTGAACGTGACCAATCCCGTGGAGCCTTTTCCCTTGAGCTGCAAACTGAATACATTAATAAATATTCTAAAATATCAATGAAGTTCTTACCATCGGAGATAGTCCCGCTCATTGCTCTCCGAGTGGGTATGGGTTCGCATGGGAGGGGGTGGTGGAGAATGATCCGTTGAACGGGTGGAACGTCTTAGCCGGCGTAAATCTCGCTGCTGCTGTTGTTGATCTTCATCGGCATGTGCATGGTAATGATCACGCGATAGACTATAATCCAAATCTTCATGTTCGTAATCACTAACATTTGCTTTATGGCTGGATGGAATCATCTGTTCGCCGGGCATCTGCTCTTGCCAAACTTCGTCTTTCAGAACCTCGTCCTGCAATAACTCTTGGCACATCTCAGCTCTTGCCGGTTCACACTGCATTGTTGGACTGGCGATCGGCTCCGTAACCGAATTGGTCAGAATGCCATAGACAGCCAGAGTTATGGTACTATACCACCCCCTCAATACCAACCCATCTGTGGGAATCTTCTCCTGTGAGCAGTCTAAATGGATGCAATCATTTTGATTGTAGCGCAATATGCCCAAATTTTCAAATGCCGATGCTCCCGGCATGCCCAAATCGTTTACAAAGAATTCCAAATCAAATTTCGATGGATTTGTGGCCCCAAGACGCACTCCGCCAGGAAAATCCGCCTGCACGCGTGCACCCAATGGTATTATTCTCACCTGGGTGATGAACACCGGCTTGGGGAATTGAACCAAATCCAAATTAATGTCCTAAACAAAAAAAATGCAAATGATTTGGGTGTGACAATGAAATTATTTAAAGATTAACAAACTCACGCTAACTTCTTCATGAGAGAATGTGTCAAAGAACAGTAACTCGGCTCCATCATCGGCTTCAGCCATTTTTACAGCAGCCACTTAAATATTATTAAATCTTATTTTTATTTTCGGCGTCGGCAAAATCTTCAACCTTCTGTTTGTTCCCAAATGAATTGAACTAGTTCGCTTGGTAAGTGTTGAGCATTTCACTGACTATGACTGTAACAGCTAGATTTTTTATAACAAGAAGTTTTTCTAATTATATTTATTTACACATACGCTAGAGGTTGTAAACATAAAATATTTACTTATATTAAATGTTTCAGTTTCAATCGGCTATAACTTGACATAAAATGTTTAAATAAAATAAAGCTATGTCTATAACCTTCACGATGTAAAACAAATAAGTTTCGTGCGCTTCAGTGTTGATTTAAAAATATTACATATGAATTTGATTAAAATCTTGAACTAAAGCCTTAAACTGACATAATTTAAATGTTCTGAAAATTGGGATACTGAACTATAGGAGGGATATGATCCCTAAGTTTAAATATCGGATTTAACATTGGAACCATTAAAATCTAGACACGCATATCTATTTGTAATGGTCACACCAATTAGGTACCGGTGGCGCCAAGTCGTTTGGTCACACTAGTCTTCACATATAAGTTTTCTTCACTGCGTAGGAAAGACGTAAGTTTAACTCTGCCGGCATATATAAAATATAAGTAAATTTGTTTATTTAAATACATATATGTATGTGTTTATATACGCATTTATTTTGTATAAACGACAGTTTAATAAGATTTAGGACTTTTTTTGCATTTCATATCCATTTTCCATTCTGTATGGCGGCCTCCATTACAATTCTTGCAATTCATCGTGGTTTTTTGTTTTTTCATTTATCCACGCATATAAATTAATATTTTAATATTTTTTCAGATTCACCAGTTAAAATCTTAATAATTAAAATGTTCGTTGTTCGTCGTAGTGTGGCCCGACTGTACCCCAATGGAGTCCAGTAAGTAGAACTTTAGGAATTAATTAACATAATTATACTAAGTTTTTCCGTTACGAAAGTACTTATATATGCACCTAGAATTTTCAGCTTTTCCTCAAGCTGCGATAAGATAAACAGAAGTTCAATTCTCACACCTTTCACCCGTCAAATTAGCTTGCTTCTTTGTTGCGTAATCATCGAAAAAAAAATTAACCAATATTCTCTTGCAGATTGGCTAAAATGAGCGGCAGCCAAATCGGCGATTTGGGCAGCGGTGCTGGAAAGGGAGGCGGCGGCGGTGGATCTATTCGAGAAGCCGGCGGAGCCTTTGGCAAGCTAGAGGCTGCTCGTGAAGAGGAATATTTCTATAACAAGGTACGTGAATATGCAAATGGCAAATCAAATTTATTTTGTTTTTCATTTAGAAGCAAGGTCTACCCTTTAGCAGTTCTTGTACTCCGCATTTCTGTATGCGATAATTAATCTCCTTATAGTCTAGACCCCCCGACCCAAAGGCCTTTTGTAAGCGATTGGACAACGCCCACAATTCTTCTTTACCCTCATGATTTCTGACGATCTTTAAACCACTTGTGAATTGTAAATTTTTTTCATCTTCGATGAGCATTACTAAATTCTGTCGTGTATAAGGAGTCCTTGTGTTCCATGCCAAAATGCTAGACGGACTGACCAATCCGCATAGAAGCATTCCTGTCTCACTCATGGCAGCGGCTACACACTGACTCCCACGCTTGCCCAAGACAACAAACTGTTCCAAGGCGGCGCTAACATCGTTGAGTTTCCAATTGCTTGCATTGTTGACCACTTCCAAAGGTATAGCCATTTGCCAATCACTTGACAACGAATGGAAATACATCATCCGCTTTAGCCCAAGTTCGTGAGGCGTCAGCGTGATGGATACAGTGCCATCCCAAAGCTGGAAGCTCTCGCCGGCTATGGTAAATGTGCCAAAATCCGGATGTGGATATGTAAATTTGTTCTCAATGCGCCAGGATTGCTGGTTAGCCACATCGTAGACAACAATCCCATCTCCAATGGAATCGGCCATATAAACATAGCCCACATCACAGTTGTGGGCGTCCAGTTCAATGGTCGGTGTAACAAAGCGACTTACATTCACTTTATAAAGACGCTCCGGCATTCGGTAGTGATGGACTATTTGACCACTCTCCAGATCAATGGCATACAATTGGGGTGGACAATAGTGTATAAAGTCAATCTCTCCGCTATCTAATATCCACATTCGTCCGCACTCGTCAATCTGGGTGCGATAGACAGAAGTGAGACCATTGCAATCAGCTCCGTGCGACTTGTGCCACTCGTAGCTGGGATAAGCTTGCAGCAGAGTTCCATTGGGGCGAGCTTCATTCGTCACATAGGCCAGAGAGTAAGGCACTCCTTTGGCGAAACGTGGAATGGTGACGAAAATCGATGGAGTAGGATCCCCATCTACTCCAAAGAAAATACAGATTATTCAGATTTAATTGTTTAGCGTTTATCTTAATTCTCATATTACGTTTATAGTATACATCCACGTCGATGGGTATCACACTGTTCGGATCGTAAAGGCCTTCAGTTAGTACTCGTTCTCTTTCCTTTGGCGAGGGAAAGGCCAATTCTAGATTTCGCGCCTCAAACACACTCTCCAAGGCCTTATTTGGCTCTCCATACTGGCCATTAGCCAAAGCAACAATTAATGTCAGCCAAAAGCAGCAACAGCAACTGATCGTCGTGATCACATAATCCATTTTGTGATTAAATCCTTTCACTTTCCTCACTCACTTTGTTAGACGTGGTGTGCTCCACTTAAAGTCGGAATCGAGACTAAGCCTGAATGGCCACTAACTGGCCCATGTCTTTCTACTGCAAATCTGTCTCCACACACCAGCAGGCTAATCGGGTCAGCTTTTGTAACTGGTTTAATTGCACATGAACATTGTGCATTGAAAACGAGTTGCTAGTGTTGGCTCAATAAATAAGCAACACACACGGAGCGAGCCTGTTCCATGATGTCAAATTAGTTCGTTGGCCTATAAAGTGCGATCAATCAGGGCAGACCCATTATCTTTGTTATTTTTTTGGCTAACATCCAGTTTTGGATATGTGGACACTGCCTGTATAATAAACAATTGTGTTATACCCTTGGACAAATTAAATTAAAACGAGTTCACAATGAAAAGATCCGAAATAATCTGATCTGAATATTTACGACAAATATGTACATATCTGCCGCCTGTTTTTATTAAAAATTACAAATTTTCTAGTGTATAGAAACTTCGGCTTGATTAATGATAAGCTCTAGCCAATGGTTTATAATCACTAACTGATGATAACACTTGACGCCGACTGTGAACTTTGCGTAAAAAAAAATAATTCTACTAAATATAAATGAATACATAATTATGAAACATTGAGTAATAAAAAAGTGAGAGTAAACACTTAGAATGACAGAAAACTGATGTATGTAAAAGAAAATGTGTATGTGGTCATACCCTTGCAAAATGGAGTATATTAATTTCAAACAAACCTTTGCAACACACAAAGGAAAGATACATATACAATATTTTTTGTGTAAAGGTGTAAATAAAAATATTCTTGATCAGCGCGACGAGCTGAGTTCATATAGTCTTTCTGAAATATTGCATACTGATTTTTTCCGCTAAACCTGAAAATATGTCGGAACCGGTTAGAACTGTATATCATCGGTTTAGAAACGATCGGTAAATAAACTTAAGCTACAGGTACATTATTTAGTTTGCATTTATATATTTCTTTACGATTGTTTTTATCAAAAACGTTTGACTATACAAAGATCTAATAAAACTTTAAATGTGGCATAACTCTCAAACTTGAATTTCGAGACCTAACAAATCTAAAATTTGTTAACACGCCATTGCCAATTGGAAAACTATGCAAGGGTATACAAAATTCGGTAGTGTCGAATTTAGCCCGACCTTCTTATTTTATAAGAACAATTAAGTTGACTCTGTATGTTTGACTTTCGTTTTTTGAAAATTGTATTAAATATGCTTATGATTTATATATCAGTTTCAATTGAGGCAAAAGAGTTAAACACATTTCGAAACATTAGATAAATCTATATGTACCCAGATTCTGATTGACATTATTATTTAATTCAGGTCAATTCGTGTCAAATTTCTCTATTTAACTTCGTTTTACAAATCATAGAGCGAAACTTAAAGACAATTTAATTGAATACCAGACGATTGGTTAGATCTTCGTCGTTGGCGAAGAATACGCCACCTTGTAAATCGTCCAAAGGACGTTTCAGTATGCGGAAGTTAATCTCGTTGGCATTTAGAGTCCCCGCAGCGATTTTCTGCGGAAAAGAAAGAATGTTTCCAATTGTTTCATCTGTCCAACAATAACAACAAATTGTGTTCCGCATTTACCTGATACCGATTGGAGAACAGCCAAAGTTCATCTTGACCAGCACGATTGCGTATAACTTTCATTCCGCTGACAAACTGCAAATCATTGGGATTAGCTGGTAAAGTGCCAAAATTGCGAGCAGTGTAGGGTGTATTGACATTCCAAACGAAAAGCTTGATGGGATTAAAGGTGACACAGTACAAATTGTTCCTGCTGTCTAAAGCGGAAGCGGCACACTCACTCTTCCGCCTGCCAAGTAGGTTAAATTGATCAGCTTGTGCCTCGACACCATTGGCCCAGTTCTCCCGACGATTGAGCACACTCAATGGCACTGCATATTCACTTACACTGGCCAGTGGATGGAAATAGAGATTGCGTCTGTCGTGGTTGATAGCAAACATTCCATCCATAAGGTTAAAACTTTCACCGGCAATTGTGTGGCGGCCATAATCCGGATCAGGATACATGAAGCGATGCTCGGCGCGCCAAGATTGCTGTGCTTGATGATCATAGATCACCAATCCATGATAGCTAACATCGGCTATGTAGATCATAGTGCGAGAACAAGTGCCCCGTGGTGGAGGATCATTTACTAAAACGCTGGGAGTAATAAAGAGTGAACCACGTGGAATATAGGTGCCATTGGGGAAACGATAACGATGCACAAGACGATCTGTCTCCAGATCAAAAAGCAAGAGTTGAGGTGGACAATGCTGTTCTACGCCAACCAGACCCGAATCAAGGACCCACATTTGATTGCACTCAGTCATCTAAAAGAGAAATTCGTTGCATCTTGGAATCATATGGATGGATATGTATTTATAGGGAGACTCACAGCTACTCGAAAAACGGATGTTATTTGATCGCAATTCTCGCCATTTCTATTATGCCAGGAATAACTGGGATATGGTTGTAATACGGGACCATTTCGTCCCATCTCATTGGAAACTGTGGCCAGGGTATAAGGTATCCCAGTGACAAATCTGGGAATTGTGGTAAACAAACGCATATTTCCATTTGTCATATAATAAGGCTGCACATCAATTGGTGTCCCATTTTCAGGGATTAAATTTCCAGCTGCTTGTGCATTAACCCGATCCTGAGCAGTGGGAAATCCATATTCCAATTGACCCCATTGTGTTAATGTCTCTAGCTCACGCACGGGACGGTTTGGTGGACGTGATTGTAAAGCGGCATTATTATAGGAAGATCCCTCAACCTGGGCAATCAGCAGCAGCAACGGCAGCACTGAACCGATAACAACTTTTAGCTGTGGACGATGATGATGCTCCATCTCTGGCCAGTGTTGAATGGTAAATGTTCAAACCAAATTTTTGGCCTATGAATGTGGTGACCTATCAGCGGCGGATTGGTTGACTTTGAATACTTTTCGAAGCTGATAAACGTTTTATTTCATTAATGAACACAAATTTCGTTTTTTGTCTCGTTTAGTGTTAGTGTTATTGACTATTCATTAGAATAGAAAATACGGTATAATAATGATTTGTTTTTGTTGTTTTTATTTAACTTTTCTTTGTTTTTGTATTCTTTTGTTACTAACAATGTTTAATATTTGGTCAGTTGGGCCTGCTGCGGCGTAATATTCTTGACCTTAATTTAATTTTTTATTTCTCATGCATATGAATCACACTTTCTTTTGCGCCTTTTCTGTTTGTCGCTCTTTTTTGCCTTTAAACGAACTAGAGTTGATGACAGAGACACTGTCAACTATCAACTGAACCCTGAGACTGACTCTCTCGGCACTCGGAAGCAGAATCAGGTTCCTCCGACAACCGACAACCAATGGCGCATACGCATCAGAGCAACGTTTTTCCCCAAAGCCTTTTCACTTGCTATATCGTAAGAGAAGTTTGAATCGCTGCGTGATCAATATTTATGTTGACGACTAAAGGCTAATTTGCATTTCGTCTTTAGAATATTGTCACACATGCGTGCTAAAAAAAACCTTAACAAAAATTAAGTTTTGTGCTTTGCTCTTTGTATTCAACACTAGACTGCGGGGGAATTTCAGCTATGCCTTTTATTCAGCTCTATTGAAAATTGATTGTAGCGTAACAAAACAACTGCGACAATTATCGATATGATGGTTTACCTAATGTATAATTAACTTTTAACGAATTTGTTGAAACTTTTGAACAATTTATACTTATCTATTTTCACGATTCTTTGGTTTTTTGTTCACGTTATAGCAAAGGGAGCAACTCGATCGCTTGAAGAACGACCAGATCCATCAGGCCGAATTCCACCATCAGCAGATTAAGGAGCACGAGGAGGCCATTCAGCGTCACAAGAACTTCTTGGAGAATCTACACAAGTAATTTTAAATGCATTTTATACTACGAAACTATGAAGTGGTTACTTACTTATGACACATTCAACTGCAAATGCATTTCAATTTTACAATTTTTATAAAGAAACACAAAATAAGGAAACTTAAATGTGTATAATTGTCCAGTTTTGGTTTTCAGATATATGCCCCTTTACTCACAAACTTGTTTATTGTGTTTACTAAACTGAAAAAAACAAACATGAATAAAATATTATACTAAAATGCTTTAATTAAACATTAATCTTTGTTATTATGGGGGATGGACTAGAGGTCCAGCAAATAATTCAATCATTTCAATACTTCACGTGTCTCAACTGGTTATAAATATATATTATACATAAATACTTTTTAGTCTAAAAAACATTCCACACTAGAAGCCGCAAAGCCAACTTTGACATACCCTTTAACACACATTCGAACTATTAAGATATATATATGTATATAAAGATATATATTAAATTATATATACAACGATTTAACAAATTAAATTTTGATTAGGCAGATTATTTTTAAGATTATTAAGCAATTATTATCAATTGAGGGGAAATATCAAAATGATGCAAACTGGAAGAAAAGGTGTCAAATGATGGCTACGGAGCATTTACTGAGGGTATTAAAAATATCGTTTTAATTTGTTAACTATATTTGCCAAAAAAAAAAAAAAAAATTCAGTATGTAGAGTCATGCCAATTAATAAATAAATTGGATGTGGGTTTTATTTTGTTAATCAATGCAAAGATACAGCCAATAATCATTATAATTAGACATACCCTTCGTCCAAAGAAGTTTGTCTCGAAGCAGAGGGGAGCATTCCCGATGTCATAAATTCCAATATATAACAATATTACTGATCAGTCGATTGGCTACATATGTATGTATGTATGGATATCAAGAATATTTGGAATGGACAATCAAATTTTATATAAATTTGGTAGCAATATTGTAAACACTTAGTACAGGGTTTGCGCAAGTCAGTCCACGACATAATATTTTAATGATTATTTTAATCATGAAGAATGTAAGATTATTTTAAGTTTGTTAACGAACTGCTTTAAGAGTGAGAGAATATCAGCTCATCTTTCTGATCAAGCTTATATGTATATATACATACATGCATTTTAAGTTATAAATTCATTAAAAAGGGTATAATTAAAAGGCAATTAGTACTCAATTTTGTACAAATATAAATACATAGTTGTGGTATGATATTTTTAACACAGGGAATCATTCATCTTCTGATATATAGAAATATATATGTATTTATGTACATACATATATATGACAGTATGTGTCTAATTTTGAAGCAGTAAATATTTATAAATTTATACTTTATTTTTATTATCAATTACAAAACAAATTTTAAAAACTAATGATTTGAAAAGAATTATCTCAAAGAGTTTCATAAGATACTTTGAAATTAATGAATGAAATAATATCGTATTTCAGACTCAAAGATTTGAAATAAAAATGCTGCACAGTGTCGCTTTTTAAAGAATCGCACAAAAGTATGCAGCAGTTTACCAGATTTTGGTGACACTGCCATCCACAAATTAAATGTATGGTCGAGTAGACTATGTGTATATTATTTTAATCTTTCTGGCTTTGCTTAAAGTTTCATTATATTTAAAACATCTGTTCAAAATTTTTCGGCATTCATTTTGCCATAGATTTTGTTTGTCATCAATTTATTTATTTATTTTTTTGGATTTTCGGAATGGCTCATCTCCTACGCCGTTTAATTAATCAAATTGAAGGTTTAAGCCCTTGGAAATTCTTCATAAAGACTAGCATTAATTTGCCGAAAATGTTTCGCAGTGATTCTGGTAACATCGATACTCATCTCAAAATTGAAGAAATGCGTACGGTAAGTTGATGATAATGTTATATAAATTTAAAACTTGCTTGCAAATATCGCTTAGTTAACACAGGAACAGCAAGAACTCGAAATGCGCTCGCAAAAGCTGTCCGCACAGCAGAGAAGTCTTGAAGTGATGCTCACTGAATTGACGAGATGCATCAATCAGATGGAGTTTGATATAAAACAGTGCGGCATCAATGAAGGTGAATTACTTGATCAAGACCAAGGGAAATCACAGAAAGGTGCCGTGAGAGTAGATGAGGGTCAAAGAAATACGATGCCCAATGCCTCGTCAAGCAACAAATAATCACCAGCAGAGGCTCGGTGATTTTTTTTTCAAATATTTGTATTATTAAAAACCTTATCTGAGACATTTACGAGAGAGTAAAATCCCAATCGGGGAAGAACAATTTAGAGGTTGACTATAAATTGGTGCTACTTGCAAAAGTTTACAATCAGTAAGCGACTGTTAATCAAAGCTGCATCATGAAACTGCTGGCATTTTTTGGTCTTCTATTGGCTGTTCTAGGACTGACGGCGGCATCTCGGCATAGCGGACCACTCCAGGGACCAGGTGGAAGTCCGTTCCGACAGCCTCCACCTCCACCATCAAGGCCATTTTACTATGATTCACCACTGCCTAGATTGCCAAATCAACCAAGAACTATGTACGCTTAGGGCTAAATAAATTATCACAATCTTGTAAGAGAACAAACACAATTCGGTTTCGTTTTTTTGATCAAATTTATACTTGCTTTGGCATTCATTTCTTATTACATAATAAAAAAAACAGTTTGTTAATAAAATAAAAAGTTAGTTTTGGAAATCTCCAAAAACAATGTATTCGGCTATTCATTATATAAACTTCTTAACAGTTCGAACATTTTTGCAACCTCATCACCTTTATAATCGGGAAAGCCTACAGTAAGAAACACCAAAATCCGATCAATACTTTTTTATAACTTCGATCTCCCATTTTTAGTCGACTTTATAAGAAGTTCTACGTGCAAGCGTCAGCTCAAAAAAAATGTTATAAAAGAAAAAAAGAAATTATCCAACTAGTTAGCTAGCATTCAGGTGTCTACGTAATTTGATTTACTTAAAATTTTTAGGTAATGCTCGATACATTTAATTCGGATCCGTTTTAATTAAAATATGAATCGAGTATTTTTGTATTTCGGCCTAAGAAGTCTGAGGCTGTTGAAGCCCAAACCCAAATTTGTTCACCTCACTTTAAAGTAAGTTAAGCTAATAAGTCCAATATGTAAATTCAAGAATATTTTTTGAGTTCCTAATTGTCAGACGACAGGTAAAAGATATCTTCGACAAGGGCAAAGGCAATGAGCAAAATCATTTCACAAAACTTGTTTGTATTTCTTGATTTAATTAGAACATACTATTCATGGTATTGATGACTACATAATTGTATTTACCTCTAGCAACACGATCAACTTCTAAGGCTTAAAGGAAAGAAGATTGAGGAACTGCTTGCTGAAATAGAAGCCATCAAACAGGAAATAAAAAAAGTAGTGAAAGAGGAGACTGGCGATTGGAAAGCAAGAAAAATGGAACTAGAAAAAAAACTTCAGAAATTGAATGAAATTAAAAAAGATATTATGAGAGCAATTAATAAGCCATAAAACAAGTGGAAAGCTCATTCAGTTTTTTTCCAAAGAATTCTAAAATTTAGTTCATCAGTCATAATATCTATAAGTAAATATATCACAAACTTTGAAAGTTTCACTATTAACATCCAATTACGTCACTTTAAAGATAACCAGGAGGATGGAAACTGATTTTTAGAACATATATATATCAATATTCAAAACCTGGAAACAATATTGAATTATATCCAAATTGTGGTTCCTCTTTTTGCTGGTTCCCCTTTTTCGAATATACCTGATCATCGAAAATATTGTCAAATGCTAAATTAAATGTATACAACAAAATGTGTAGTTTGATTTTTAGTTTAGGCTTAGATCTCTTCCTTTCAAAATTCCGTCTCTTCTAACTAAAAACATTTCATCGACATGATGCGCATATCCCATAGACACATCTTTGTGATGAAGCATATGAGAGTATGCTACCTGCAGGACTTTATGTAAGTGGCAAATGGTTGTCGAAAACCACTGGTAATCTTCCTCTATATCTACAGGAATTACAGCATAAGTGAAAGAGGCAGGGCTAAAGAGAATGTGCACTTCCTAAAAATTGTTAGTAAACAAAACATTTGATTTTCCTTGGAGCGCGGTAACCGGAACACCTCTCTTCCTTTCCTTTTAGCAACGTCAGCAGTTGAAAAACTTGAGAAGGAAAATTCTAAATGAGCAGCAGAAAATTGAAACCAAAATGGATCAGGTGAATAAGCAAATTGACAGATTGGAAAAAACTACAGAACCGGGTCATATATCTACTGGGGCTAAAGATAAAACACAGCAGAGATAATTTATATAGGATATGCCCCAAATGTTAACGTGTTAACATTTAAAGCCAAAACCATGGTGCTTCTTTTAAGGGTTGCGACCAATTTTGTAGATTTTTTAAAGTAAATACGACGGAAGAAAGGCTGAAAATAAAAAAAAAACCTAAAAGTCTTATCATTATTGTTGGTCAGGGTCATTTGGTCGTTAAGGGTGGGGTCTGTGAGAAATGAGAAGCTATTGAAGTTTAGTTTGTACCCCACCTGAACTTTAGAATAAAGTGTCTTTTCGAGGCAACTGCAAATAGATATTATGAATGAAGCCCCTCATGTTGGCTTTCTTTCGTATCACCTGGTGTAAGGCTTGAATTTAAGACACTGCTTCTAGTGAAATAAAAAACATATTTTTAGTGTGACATTTTATTATATTATATTAATATTCAAAAAAGATATTAAAAAAATGTAACGTCTTAATGTAAAAGACATATGGATTAACCGGTATAATCTGAAACAAAGACTTAAATCATTATACTCGTAGTGGTCTGATCCGTCCAATTCCTAAACTTGCGACGCGTACATATCAAAAAAGCTTATTTACTTAGTTTCATCCACATAGACCGAAGATTAATATGTAAAAGCTGCAAAGGGAACGACATTCGGGCATGTCTAGACCGAGCTTGCTATTGCCTGATCACTATACTTTATAGGCAAAAGTATAAAGATTATTAATCCAGAGAAATTTAAGGCTCATGGGGGAGTGGTTCTCAAAAGAGAGTTTTGTGACATGTTGGAGGGAATCAATAGGGCTATGAGGTAACCAATATTTTCAACTTTTGTCTTTTGGATTTTCAAGAATTGTCGCTCAACTGAACTCTGAATTTAAACTCAGTTGTGATGTTACATAAGCCGAACACCAAATGTGATCATTTGTGGCAAATGAACCAGTAATCACAAGACTTAAGAATATTATGTTAATATACATATGAATATTTATTTCCGTTTTAATTGCTAGCTGTGCAATTTTTTCTCATTACTTTACTTTTCCAGTACAACTTAAGGAATCGTGACAAGTATTTAAAGATTTGTATTTTCTCTCTCTCTCTTAAGAATTTTGAAAATTCTGGATAAAGTCGTAGCTCATTTTAGTGAGCCGAATCTAATAACAGAGTGTACAGTTTTACTTACTTCATACAATTTTAGATTTCTTCCGAATAACACAAATAAACTCAAAAATTTTCATTATGTGGAAATGTTCTCGATTAAGTCTTTTAAAGGACAAATCTTTTGCCAAACCAGTGAAGGTATTTTTGCTTAAACGGCAGATGTCTGATGAAGATGAGCTCGCTAGGAATAATAAAATCAGGGTAAGTGAAACAACTCTGTTTAACAAGTCTCAATTGGAATCATTATTTAGATGCGAGCTGCTTGGTCGAAGCAACTCCAAGTGCTAATCAAGGTGAATATGCTGGTGTATATATGAGATCTTCCAGCTTAACACAATAGCTTTTCTTTAATTATCCTTTAAGAAACGAGATAATCTGGAGAGGATGAACTTAGACATACAGCATCAACAATCAGAGACTGAAGCCAAAATACGTTTGAATAAGAAACAGTTGCAAGAAGCCACCGATGAGTGGAATAAGTTAAACAAAGATTGAAAGACTCCTTAAAGAAAATAAGTTTCATGTATAATAGATATCTTTTGAAATTACTCTTTTTGCTTTTGTTTTTTATTTAAAATAATTTTGTGTTTCTCATGTACATGCTTTACAATGAAGCTTTCTTCTTTAAATCAAGTATTTTCCTTCTTTTACATATTTATATATAGTTTATATATACTATATAGTAGTTTCATGTGTGGTAACAATTTGTTGGGAGGGAAAAAGGATTATTTGAAAATGGTTAGGTTTTCCTTTTGTTTTCCTTTTCATATATATGGCATTTAAACAAAATATTAACGTAAAATCTATACAAAGATACAAAATAAATACTGTCATTTGTTTTCGTATTTCAATATGTGTGACAGATGGTTTAGATTGAAAGCATATACATACATATATATAAGGATAACTTAGGACTACAAAAAAGGTTCTGTGTGTGTATGCATGGGTGTGTGTGTGCAAATAAGTCTAGTTGTTTTGGGTTAATTAGAAGAACTCAAGTCAAGAACATAGTATATGTTTTATAAGTACGTAAAGTTTGAGCAACTTGGAGAGCTTTTCACTATATAAGAACTAATAACTAGTGATCTAAACTTTTCAATGCTGGACTGGCTGTCGATGCGAACTCTATTCCAAACACTTGACTTGGTCAAGTGAATCTCTAAATATTTATACTGTGTGAGCGTGTTTATTTGTGAATATGATTGGTATGTCTGCGTATGTGTGTGTGTGTGTGGGTGTGTATGTCTCTCTGTTTGTATTTGTGTGAGGTAGCGGGAGTCTAGTAAAAAATAATATGGCATACTTTTGAGCGCCTCCTGGTCCTTTCTCTTACTTTCGATTTGTGTGCTTTTGCTTCTAGCTTTCTTTTTATATAAAAAAACAAAAAATACTGTTCAACAATGCCAGGAATGTTGTAGAGTATGCAACTCTCTATCTCTTTCTCATCTTTCCTTTTTTTTCTATGTGTGTGCGTGTATGAGTGTGTTTTTGGGTTAAAGTAAATGTTTCTTAAATAAGATATCTAAATCATTATTAAATTTAAAACATTAGCAACTAAAACAACATAAAACCAGTTTAAAATTGAGCCCCTAACTGGGCAAACGTTTGGTGGCTAATTCCTGAAGCTTTTGCAGTGCCAACGTTTTGTTAATCTCAACCAGATCCCGACTATGCTTGGCCGCCTGCAATTGCACCTCAAGTATTTTCATGCGCATCATGTGCTCCTTGCTCTGCATATCCATAAACATACGCAACTCGAAGTTATTCTGGCTACTACTAGAGGATGAGGTTGGGATTCCTCCGTTGCTACTAGCAGTTGATCGCTCCAAGGCCTGATTGTCCGCTGAAGAGTGTACAATGGCCGGTACTGTGGTCAATGGTGTCGCTTGCTCCTCGTTATTTAAACTGCCGCTGCTGGTGCGTTGGCGTTTGGCCAATGGTTTGGGCAGATCATCATCTTCCTCATTGTTATTATTATTATTGTTGCTGCTATTGTTATTCTGTTGGAGAGCCACCGCCTGAGCCTGATGCTGTTGAATGGCAGCTGCAGCTGCGGCCGCACTAGGAAATTGTCCCGTTCTCAAAGCATTTAAGGCCTCCAATGTGGCGGATATGTTGTTCATATTAAAATTAGCCTGAAATCCGGACAATTCGGATCCACTTGGTGTCATAAATGCCCCACCAGAGCTGCCGTCACCACAGAGGCCAGATGCAGTGGATACAGTTGCAGGACTTTCCACTTCCCGCAGCCCATTGCGACTGTGATTGGGTGAGACACTCAGGCGTTCACCATTTGTGCCATCAGATTGGCTGTGATGGTGATGATGATTGTTAAATGTCTCATTGAAGGTCTCATTTGTCTCCTCTTCTTTGATATCGACATCGCAGAGCTCCTGAGGGGGAGTGCGACTGCTGCTTAAAAGAAAAAAGATTCCACAATCAGTTAGTTGAGGTTAAAACATTAGCAAGGATAATTCGCTACTTACTCATCCATATCATGATCATCTGCTGTATAATCGCCACGATATTCAAAATCCTCCTCCAATGCTAACGGAATTTTGGAATAATCTATACCATCCAATGCTTCAGATTTGCACGCTTTTTTCGCCTCCTGCATAAAATCCCATACCTCAAAGGTAAATGGCGACGGCTTTTTGCGATCAGCAACCTCTGCCCCATATCTGTTCAAACGATTGTTATAGTCCAATATTTCATTACGGGTACATGCTGTAACAAAAGTATATATATACATATATAGAATAAGTAATTTTAAAGATAAATTCAAAAATCATTGTCCCCACCCACTCACCCTTCATGCGTCTCCATTGCTCCTTTAGCCGATTACAAGTACGATCTGTGCCAAATTGATTTGAGAACTTTTGATGGATTATTTTCCAAGCTTTGTTCTTGACCGCCGTTAATCCTGCATCCAAACGTTTATTCTCTATAATGCGCATATCCTTGCGACACAAATCCAATAGATATTTCTTCTCCTGGTGATTCCAATTCTGAGTGCGTTCGCGTTTCTTATACATGTTCATCGAGGGACTGTTCATGTACTGTGTCATCTCTGTCAACGATAGATAATAGAAGGAACCATAGAAATAAGAATCAGAAACAAATACTATAGCTTGGTTAAACACACTTACCTGTCTTTAAGTCGACGCCCTCTAGCAAATTGTGATTGGAATTTTGCCAGTTGGCGGCGATCTTCATAAAGGCCTCCAGATCGTTGGCTGTATACTGTTTGTTGACCTGCATATTTTGCGGTGAGGGGAAAAAGAAAGGGGAAAAGAAACGGAGAATGGTTGATTAGTCTTTAAATTATACGATATATGTACATATATAACTACAATAAATGAGTGTTATAATTCGACTTCTTTATTATGTTTCGGTTATGGTTTTGGTCTTAATGTCGGGGAGCTACTTGATCATGCAAAACTTGTCCAACAGATTCCACAAATGAAACGTCTGGGATCTTTAATTTACACACACATACATACACATATTGTACACATACTTGAGCATTCAATGAACCTGAGTTTCAATAACCACAAATTCGAACAAAAACAACAAATGAATTGAAACGAAATTTCACATCAATTAAATTTTGGAAACAGAAGATTCAAAGAAAACAAAAGGATTTTTGAATGATTTCGCATGATTTGGACATGAGTGTGAGATATGGCAAGGGGATCTATATAGTTATACATATATATGTACATACATACATATGTACATATGTATATATTCTTATGAAGCAGTCACATTAATTGATTTTCAATTAGCCAATACAGGCAAAAACGACAGTCGGGAGTTGCCAGCAAATGTTGCCAGAACTTATCGAAATGGGCTAAGAAATTATGAATAACAATCAAATAAATTGCACACACTCACACGCATACACAAAGAGCGCGATTTAATTTATAAATTAACAAAACACACACACACACACCCGCTCCCAACAGCTGCCGACATTTTGTTTTAATGTACGCGTGTGTGTGTGTGTATGTGTGTGAAGTGAGGCGATCAAACGTCGCTTTGACAGCCAATTATACCAAGATCAAAAATACACTCACAAAAACTTGAGTAAAAAATTTTTCAAGCATATAAAGCAAATTATATACACATATTAAATAGTTAATACAGTAGAACAGGCCTATACGAAACGCAAAACAAACCATCCTTTTTTTTAATCTAAAGGATAAAATATATGTAGATATAAACATTAAAGAGATTTTATGGCAACAGAAAAAAGAGGGTAAAGTAAATTTTAAACTTCAAAACCAAATGCAAACATTAGATATAAAGTTTACAAATAATTTTCAAGGATATACTTAGAACGTAACTATTGTTTAAATCGATAAAAGATCTGCAGATATGCAGACTAATTAATAAATATCAGATTTACCCCAAATAATTTAATAATAAAACAGCCTTAAATAGCAAAGCAGTAAACTTATTTTCTTTAAAATATCGGTAATGAGATATACATATGTACGAACAACACGGAATGGAACCATTCGAACCGTTGCTATATAAAGCATTTTACCTGTAGCATTGTGTTCTACTTAGTGTGATCGAACTGTATATATCGGATATTTGCTGTGGCTCACTTAAAAGTCTTTCATCTTGCCACTCGCCCCTCCTATCCTCTTTAAGAAGCAGTTCCACTCGTTATCCATCTTGGAGCAACAACACAATCGTCAGACTTAAGTACATTTTATATGTGCTTTATTTCATTTCAATTTCTCAGTTGTTCAGTTTGGCCTCCCCCCTCTCAATACTCCCATAAGCCCCCATCTATCCACAAGCTGTGCCATGTGTTCAATATTTATGCCGTATCTGATTTACAATTTCTATATATATTTTTATATATAATTGTATATTTATACATATATAAGTATATATACTTATACACATACACTTTTGTCGACTATTTGCGAGTATTGGAAAGGAAACTTTTTGACTCATTGGCGGCAGCGGCGCGTGCGCTTATTATTATTACTTTTTTCCAGTTTATATTATTAACTATTAATAATTATTATTATATGGTAATGTTTAAATTTTAGTTATGAGCTGCAAAATGAATTCTAGAGACTCATTTAAATTCTAGACAAGTGGCAACTGCTATGGGGTGTGGTTAAATAAGTGACTAATCCATCATCAATTTTTTGGGAACAGAATGGAGAGGATGGGAAGGAGAACCAAAAATCGAGTTTGGGACAACTCGAACACATAAGATAAATTCTATATTCATATATACATACATACATATGTATGTATGTATATAGTATTATATTCAAACAATTGTTTTCTCTACTCTCCAGTTTTGACACTGAAATTGTACACCAACAACAATTTATTAAACAAAAAAAATAATCACTCCAATCAATGTGACTTTAAGTAAACTGGTTTAGGTTTTAAAAATACTATACATGAAATAAAAAAATAAAAAGAAACTACCAAAAACAAAATAATTACTGTACGTAGTATGTATATGTATATGCTATACTTTACAATTGTTGCCGCTGAACCTACACAAAAGTCCAACCTTGTGCCTTAAAATAAAGCGAAGGCATTGTTGTGTTGCCCACATTGACTACGTATGTATGTATGTACATTCGTCGCCGATGGTGACTATGTAGTGCGAGCGACATGACCAAAAACCACGGTGCACGCCGCCGTATGCTCGAAATATTTTTGAGTAATTACCACAAATTAACAACGACAATAACAACAAGCAACCAACGAAAAACTTAGTACAGTGAACTATTTTTGGCCAGTTATAGTTCACTAGCCGAAATGTAAGAATACTGCTATATGCCCTATGCTGGCAATCGTAAAACTTTACCCCATAACTATAGGTTAAAAATGTAGTTTTAAGTAGCCGAAATGTTCATATGTGAGCGATGACAGTAAGGAAGATGGTAATCTGAAAAAGCACTTAAAACT
Organism: Drosophila emarginata; assembly: GCA_037075365.1. Lineage (NCBI taxonomy): Eukaryota > Metazoa > Arthropoda > Insecta > Diptera > Drosophilidae > Drosophila > Drosophila emarginata. The sequence continues at coordinate 5,572,493 of JBAMCD010000324.1, forward strand.
TTGCGGGTAGTTCTGATCCTTCAAAATTAATAGATTAACTAACTCTTGGAATATTTATTATTGCACTTCTCTCAATTATCTTCGTTGATGTCGAAATTGTGCACAAGTAAAGGTTATTTTGTCCGCCAGGTGGTGCTGTTATTGACACTGGAAAAGGAATCTCCTCATCTAGCATGTACATATAAATTCGTGGTAAATTCAAGGGTAGCTTCTATGAATCCCCCACTCGAAACGTTCGGTTTGTGAACCGCTTGAAGTGATTTTACATAAAAACTTATTTTCCGAATTATTGTTTTTTTTTTTCTTGTTTCTACACTTTTCTCAATTTCATATAGCATAAATTTATGTATTATAATAATTACACATAACGAAACAGAAAGAGAGTCGACTGCAGGGGAAGGAGAAACCGAGAGAGAGGGAGGAGAAAACTAAAAACGAAATGTCATCGAACGTTGAAGTGGACGAAAAAAAAAGAGCTCCGACTTTGAATGCTACAGTTGGGTTCGGGTTTTGGGTTAGAAATTGGAATTGGGAATTGGGTTTGGTTTTGCTTTTGGACTCAAGTGGCAGGCAGGCAGGCAGCAGCTAGGCATTGATTTGAATATGTTTTTTCATGCTTAAACAACAATAAAAAATATGTGTGTTTATTGTTCTACCGTTTTGAAGAGCGAAACGAAGCAATAGATGGAAGGGGGGCAAGGGGGGAGAGACATACTCATAGTTGTTGCGCTTAAGTGGAGGAGCCGAAGTGTAAAATCTGTGCCTGGGGCACGGCTGATGCCTCCCATTAAAATACACTTAATTTTTACCATATGTCTCTTTTTTTTTATCATCCATTATTTGAACAATTTTGAAAATAGTTTAATCGGAAAAGGGGTTAAATTAGGTTTAGTAACAAACATTTCAACAAGGAAAATTAACTAAAACATTTCGTGTTTTCTAAAGACTAAGTCGGAAATTAGAGTGACGCTGCAAAATTTGATGAACAAAAAAATTATAAATAACAATTTTCCTCAATACTTTGCTAACTAATCAATGCTCTTAAAATTATTTTTTCCCAGTGAAAAATACAAAATATGTAATACAAAAAATTCGATTAATTTGGAAAAATATTTAGTTTAAATAAAGTTTAAAAAAAAATTAAGTTTAATTAGTTGTAATTTTATTATACATATTTAATATAAAATATATATTATCTGATTGATGATTTTCCTTTAAATTTTAATCCCAGATTTGGTCTGCTTGTTTCACATTTTGGCATCAATAATCTTAGCCGGGTGTGGACAACAATAAAAAGAGATTTATTACAGACAATACATATGTATGTATGTATGTATGTATGTGTGTATATCCAACTACTTGTATGTTTAAGCGGTTTTGCTGATATTAGTCAGAGCATTTAAGTTTCGTTTATGAAAACACTCTCACTCTCTTAGAAACGTATGTACATATGTATGTATATATGGATAAGTATTATCTTTTGTTGTAATTTTATTGTATTTTTGTTAAGGTATTTTAAATTTTTATTTATTATTTTTTTTTTTTGGGTTGGCGGCATTCGTAGTTTGGGCTGAGGCTGAGGCGGAAATTGACTCATGACTGTTGGCAACGAATTATGCTCCAGGTGTGCATGACAGAAACAACAAATTTATTAGAAATTGCTAGCTGCACACAGACACACACACACATATATGTACATATGTATACGTATGTATGTATAGAGAGTCACACACGTGCATGCATACAATTACAAATACTGTCTCATACACATACATACATACATATCTACATTTGTATGTATGTATATTTATGCAAACAAATAAACTAATTTCATGACGCACAACACTGCGCGCCTGCGCGGTTTGCCAGCTTTAAGTATGTATGTATGTATGTATGTATGTATGTGTGAGTGTGCTACTTACAATTGTAACTAGCTAAAAAGAAAAACTGTAAGATTTTGTTGTTTTCCAGACTTTGTCAAACGTGCCTACACCCAAAAAAAAGTAAATAAATAAAGATTCATTACACAAGAATGAGTGTCGACTTGGAGATACCCTTTTCTATTGAATACTGTTAATGTTATCCAAAGGTTTCACTGTTCAATATGTCCAATATTTCAAAAAACTTTACTCTCGATTGCACAAATAACTGTGTATTTCAAATGTTATCCACATACTTATATGTACATACATATACATAAATACTCTCTGTTAACTAAAAGGTAAAGGGTATCCCAGCCAAAAACAAAGAGTAATGGCTAGACAACGAGAGAGTTCATCGACTTCCCAACAAATTGCGTTTGTGACAATTGCCAGGCATTTGGCATCGACATCGCCATTGGCATCTCACTCTCTCGCACTCTTTAAGCTGCTGCTGCTGCTCATGCGTAGGTACCCCGACTTCAAACATACTAAATTATTGTTGTATTTTCATTAGTCAGCAGCGACGACGGCAGCGGCAGCAACAGCAGCAGCCCACAAAACGCAAACCCCCAAAAAGCAAATCCAGGTTAGGTATAGCGCAGCTGCGCATAGTTTTTACTGCTATTATTGTTGTCTGTGACAGTTACCCAAAAGATATCAGCAAGTAGTCGGAGACAAATGGATTACCTTTAGCTTGGTCTAGTGGGAAACAAATGGAGCAGAGCCAGGGCCAGAGCTAAAGCTAAAGCAAGAGTAAGAGCTCGCATTTCGATTTACTTAGATTTCTATATCTTTGTCTGTGGCTTTCTTGAGAGCCCACACCCTAAAAACATTATGACTGACAACAAGTTCATTACACTGCTGCCATTTCCTCGCCTTGTCTACCTCCCTTTCCTTCCTATTACCGCACATGGGATCATTTGTATGTACATATGTATGTATGTATGTGTTCCTACGTAGATCAAATTGTGGCCTCTCCCTATATGGTCATATTTGATTGTTATTGTTTTATGATGATGATTCAAATGAATCTTACCACACAAATACAACTCTGTTAGCGAGCGATTTGAATCGTAAAATAGACAATTAAAGGAAACCAAAAACATACACACACACATACATACATACATAATACATGTAAAATGATATCAAGCTAGAACCCATAATGAAGATATCGAAATCATAATCGAGAAATGAATATATTTTTATGCACATTAAATTTACTAATAACATAAACATAAATCTAAATAATGGCCTATGAATTACGAAAAAAAAACACTTTGAATAGTTTATTTGTCTGTGAGAAAAAATAAGTTAGAATATTAAAAGATAATAAATTTTATCTAATAAAACTTCGTTTATCTTCTTATTTGCAACCTCACTAAAACCTTTTCCATTTTCTTAATATCTTTTGAAAACTTCTTCACCATCGTCACTCAGATGAACTGTGAATATGAAAGATACTAAAGAAGTATCGAGATTATATTTAAACTAAGGATATGGGCTGTTCTTCCCTTTAATGTAATTGGTTCAATTCAGCATGCATCCTTTAAATAGTGATGTATGTACATATACTTTCCATTGGTGGAAGGCAAATTAAAGTACATAATGTAATCAGAGTTCCGTAACACCGATGTGGGATACTCTTATAAAAACTAAGAATCAAAGAATAAATGGAAAATTTACAAAGTATGCTATAAATTGCTGTTTTCCCCAGTTTTTCCCAGTAATTCTAACAGTAAAATGCTTCTGATTGATACCCTTTCCTTATTCTCAGCTCAGACTTGCCTTGGCTTTTGACTGAAAGCGTTACCCCTCTCCACTCCTTATAAATAACTCATTTGCAATGACATTTTTTTTGTTGTCCCATTTGAAATTTCAATTTTTGTTTCATTTTGCTGTATAAAAAGTTTCCTTAATTGTATAAAACTTATACATATATCCCTATGTATGTATGTGTGTGTGTTTGTCTGTTTGTGTGTATGCATGTTTGTATCTATGTGTGTGTCTGTGTGCATGTTGAGATATTTTTTCTTGATGTGGGTTAACAGCCATTGGGGTCTGTGTCTCCTACTCTTAAGCATTTCACTTGGTTTTCAAACTTTTGATTGTTATTATTATTATAACTCTTACCCAGACCCAAAAAAATAATAATAATAAAAAAAAGAAAACAACAACAAGATACACACAATTCTAAGCACTCGCCGCATTTTTGGTTTAGTCATTTTGAAAAAAAAAAAAAAAATTAAAATTCATTTGAATATGGATATACGGATATTTGTATATGTGTATGTATGTATGTTGTATGTATGTATATGTATCTGTGTCTAACCGTGTGTGTGTGTGTTTGTGTGTCTAATTTCTATTTCTATTTCTATTGAGCATTATATTTCTTTGGTTTTATAATCGCATCAAGTCATGATTGTGCCACAACTTTGACTTCTCCTTTTCTCTCCTCTCTCTCTCTTTAATATTTCTCGTTTTTCTGTAGCACTTGAAGGCGTTCAAAATAATTTCTGGTTCCATTTAACTTGGTCTTAAATAAAAAAAATACAAAAAAAAAAAAATAATAATATAAAAACCCAAAACGAAACTCTTCCACTTGAAGTAAAGTAAGTAAAAAGAAAGCCTCATCTCATGTCTCGTCCCGTCTCGAAGTTATTTTTTTTTTTTTTTTTGAGTATTTGGCTTTAATTGTTCCCCAAGCTGAATCTAAGATTGATTGAAGGGAGCTGGGGGGAGATGCCGATGCCAGTGCCGTAGGAAGCGGGGAGAAGAAGAGGAAGAGTTGAACGAACTTTACAAGTAAATCGAAATCTAAGCAAATGTAAATTATGGCCGAGTGATTATCATTAGATTGAAAAGAGAAGAAGGGAGGGAGGTAGGGGGATAAAATCAAGGGGCATCACTCGCTACATTTAGAATGATTTGTGCGCCAATGGCATGGCAAATATCGTATGCCAAAGCCACGCCCCAAAGAGTAGCACAAGTAGCAGCTATAGGCCAGTAGCAATTCCAAGCCAAACTCGCCTCCGACACCACCGAAAGCCGCCGCCATGTCATGTCGCAATGCGCAATAATAATTACAAATGATCAGATGTCAATTTTTTTTTAGCAATATTATTTTACAGGCTGCTCTTGTCTCCATCTTACTCTTCAGTCCGCTGCCCTCGCCCTCGTCCCGCACTCTCATCACCCTTGGGGCAAACTTTTTTAAACAAATGAAATTTATTGTTAACGGTTAGTGACCCGAATTACACGTATCGCTTATTTATATCTACGGCCAGACCGACTATACAATTCGCCGCCGATCGAAGTGTAGCTCCGATGCGATGCGTGTACATGTGGTTGAAGTAGTAGTAGTAGTAGTAGTAGTATTAGTAGTAAGAGTATGTGGCATGTATCTTTAAGTAGCAAGCCAAAGAGTCAGAGTCAGAGTCGACTCAAGTCAAATCGTGTAAAGTAGAGTCGGTCGAATCGACCGAGTCGTATCGAATCGAATCGACTTGTATCTGACGAATTGACGCATAAACTCTCGAAGCGCTCTAAGCGTTTTAATTGCGCCCCAAACCAACGCGGCTGCTACCGCTGCGCCATCGCCACCGCCTACAATGCGAAGCGATAATGTACTACATATACATACATACATACATACATATCTTTGTATCTGATCTTAATGTTCGCACACAAAGTGAGCATCAAGAACCATATGATCAGTTTCGACTAGAACAAAACGAAGCTTTTATTAATCAAAACGCATTTGGGTCGCAGCAATGTTTCCTTAAACTATCGAAAAATCTTCAAATGTATAAAAATATGTTATATGTATACATATGTACATATATTCAGTTTTGGGATGGGGAAAAACAATTTAATTTAAAATATCGCTTCTTGTTGTCCTTTTCTTTTTCAATTTTGAGTTCAGTTCAGTTCCTCAATGAGCTACTTACATTTCATTGAATTGGTATTTCAGTTATGCGCCATGGCATTAATTAACATGAATGTTTGTTCAGAGGAAAAAAAAAAAAATAAAATAAAAATTGTTCATATATGTATGTATGTACATATGTATGAATGTATTATATGTATGTATATGAATATGAAAATGTAGCCACGCAGATTGCTTGAGCTTGTCAGCAAGACAAAACTTATGTGTATCTGTCAGATCTCCGTATCTGTATCTGTGTATCGCTTTTCCTCCCGCCACCTAACTCTCTCTCTCTCTCTCTCTGTCTGTTCATGCGTCCAAGTCTTTGTATTTAGTTCTGTTCATACTATACAGATATGTATGTATATATAAATGTGGATATGGCATATTTGTAAATCACGTTGTTGTAACACATGTGTAGATCTCTCTCCCCTACCCTCTCACTCATACACACTATCCCTCAGATACTTTTGGGTTCTTTTGCACGTTACATTTTAGCTAAATATTAATCCTTGTTGCCAATGCCCTGTCACATTGTGGGAATAGGAATAAGAATTAGATCACACACTTAATAAATGCAGCTGCCTTTTATCACCGATTTTTTTTATTTCCTCTTTTATTTTGTTAAGGAACTTAACCAAGCATTCAGTGTAATCTCCTTATCGTTGTTGTACATATGTATAAACATATAGACATATACCTATGTACATATGTATGTATATACATACATACATACATACATATTTTGCATTTTGCAATCGGCAATTTAAATGTTTACTTAGGCGTGTTTATGGGCTTATCATCTTTAGGTCGGTCGGCTAAAGCCAAAGGAGAAAGAAATTAAATTAAATGCGCATAACGTATAAGAAATTGTTTAATTATGCCCCTCAGTAACAACAACAATAATAACAACAAGAAAAAAACAAAAGTGTTAACTAATTCTCTGATAAAAAGAAAACCCAAACGAAACGAAACGAAGCGCACCCAACGGCATTTAACCTGATCTGGTGACGCCTTCTTTGTATAGTTTATAACTCACTCTTTTCCCATTGTAGTTTTACGTAAAGTTTAATAAGAAACGAACAAAAAAAGTAACAAATTAAAATTAGGAGCGGATCTACATATGTATGTACGTATGTATGCACATATGTATGTATGTATGTATGTATGTATGCGTACTTGGGCTTAGTGATGGTAACGTGATCAATACGGGGAAACTGCGCTAATTAATTCAAACTCCTTAGAATTTTTGAATTGAGAACCATTTATACATTATTATCACGATTTAGTAAAGAATAATTAAAAAAATAAATTAAATTTAAAATTCATTTAGTTTTAAACTCGAAATGACTTTACAGTATTTGTTTTGGACAGCAGATCGCCCTATTCTAATATCGGTTAATGCACTGAAATTTTGCTTAAAAATTTCATACTTTTTCTTGGTTTTTTAGGAAAAATGTTTTTAAAATGACATTATATTATTGACATACAAAATACCCCAGTATTACAGTAGTACAGTTTACTAAAAATGAAAATCAGCAGCAAAAGCTTGATTGTCATCATTAAATGATAAACCCTCCGCCCTATCTGTAGTAGAAGCTACTGTATATCTTCTTTATATATGTATGTTCTTTATATATGTATGTATATATCTATATATGTGTATGTATGTACAAATGACTTAAGCAGCATTTACATACAACACATAAGATTTAAATTTTAATTAAGCACGTTATAAAATTGGTATCAGTGACGAAGTTAAGTAAATTTACACAAGAAATTCGCCCTCCAATTGATGGTCTTATATACTACCATATATGTATGTACATATGTACATTATATGTACATTATATATATTATATGTATGTATATATGTATGTATAGTACGTATGTATATAATACGCCTATGTTTGTGTCTGTGTGTAAGTCTAGGTGTAGTCATAAGTATTTTCACCATTATACAATAATTACCTTTTTGCCGCTGCCTTATCGAACTAAATAAATATTAAATTGTAATTAAAGTCATGGGAGTGATTTTCGTTTCTATGTCTGTTAAATCAACAACAAATTGTTAAGGCTACACACAATTTGTGTATGTGCGTGTCTGTGTGTGTGTTGAGCTCTTTTGTTTATCTACTCGACGCACCTTGTGTCTATATAATTGATAAATAAGTCAACTGACTTTTCTTTGCATTAAATTGAACTGAAATTTAATTGCTAATTGCATCGTTTAGAGAGGCTTATAAAATTTTAAGTCTAAGAACTACCAATGTAGGGTAAGAGACATGTGATAGATGGCGTTAATTAAGTTGTCGTTGTTGTAATATTGTTGTTGCTGCCCATAAGTTTGTTGTTGCCTGTTCTTTGCCTTTTGGCTGAAAGGTGACAAATGCCCATGGCATTTGGTCAAACCGCTAACAAAATATAGTCCAACAACTATTGCATATATAACTATGTATATATGTATACATATATATTTATATATATCTTTTGTATAATTTGAACACAGCTTGCACATTTTTTTTCTCCTTCTTTTTCATATGTAGTGCACACCTGGACGCAACGGTGGGTATCTAGAATCTAGCCCGGCAACAACAATAAACCCCAAAAACGCCAGCGGCAACCGGTCAAAATCTATATTATACAAAATGCAATGTGAAAACCGACCTCTGATATCAATTGGACCAAAAAAATCAGCAATTGCTGCGCCTGCGCCGGCGTCTGGCACACTATCCTTCCCCTTCTCCTCCCTCATCTGCCCTCCTTTAGTTATTTTCCGCGCATTTGTGACGCATGAATCATAATATTCACATAAAGATTTGTATATACATATAAACATAAATATGTCAATTTATTGTTGCTTAAATTTCATTGACTATTCAAAAAAAAAGAAAAATAAATATTAATTTATCTGTCTCAGCTAATTATTAATAATATAATAGTAGATACTTTAAATATATATTTGTATGTATATATATTATACAATTAAATACCATTTCGTACACTATCACACCTAAGTATGTATATATGTACATATATACATACTACATACATATGTACATACATACATATGTATGTATATCCTATCAACCAATACATACTTATTTTCAAGACAGAAAATGTGAATTTGTTCGTTTGTAAATTTTGTTAAGACAATGTTTTTATTCCGTTTGAGTATCCACCATTAATGAAGTTTAACAATTGCTCCTCTAAACCAACTTTATGGGTCCTTACAGCTGTTTAAGCCATTTTGTAGGTTGAACTTGACAATTTCCTATGTTGTATCTAGGGGAATGCCCGAATAGGTTTTACTTATGTTTGTATGTCTGTTTATAGGGGAATTTTATGGGAATATTGCTCTCACTAGATAAGGTTTATTAATTGTTTAAAACATAAAGTTATATCTTTTGCATTGATATTAAAACGATTTGGTAACAAATGCAAATCAAGTGCTTTTTTCATTTCAAGCTGCTCGGTTGCATCAAATTTGATAATTAATTTAGTCTATACATATACAGTGTGCGTCACTGAAAATCGTACGCCTATTGTGGATTTACAAATTCCATCATAACTTCAAAATAAATCAAAATTTTTTGTTCAAAATATGCAAAATAACGTAAAATAGTTTAAAAATATGTTCATGAAAACAGGATTGTCACTCCCAGTTTTTCTCAAAACGTGGCAATGCTCCAAGCTGTACGAAAATATAGTGTCACTGAAAATCTTACACTGGCCAGTTCAGTCGAATTTGAACATTGCTTAAACTATTTTACAAGTCGTTTTCTGTGAATTTTCAATGTTTGGATTATTTAAAGTTTGAATCCGATATGCATTGGATTTTTTTGATAAGTGTTTTGGAACTCTAGATTGGTTTTTTATTCGTATAATTAAATAATTTGATACTGAATGCTATGCTGATATTTTTTATATTTTTCTGAATTTTGGAACATTGTAAATTTTTGATCTGTACGATTTTTAATACCGCCCACTGTATAACATACATACATATGTACATGTATGTATGTACAATACAAATGTAAAATATGAAGCTATCGTACTAGTCGAAGCATAAAAATGTCTTCAAGGACAATAGAAGACAAACTAAAATTATGCATAATTAAGCAGTTATTGGAAAAAAAAAACTATTATTAATATCATCGTCATGTGGTGGTAAGGATCCATATCTTCGAGCATTTCGATTGTTTACTATTTCATTTAATGTATGATAATTCCCCTTTGATTATTACCATCAACCCTTTAGCCGAAGAAGTTTGCTGTTAACGCATCTGTGTTAAATATAACCAGTTATTGAAATAATGACAGAGCGCAGCTGTGTGATATGCTTCTCCATGAAGGCCATTTGTCCTTTTTGTCTCATAATACTACTCGTATGTGGAGTAGCTGGCTGTTATGGCAGGGAGCATTTTAATTCGCAGTTTGATGTCTTTTGTCATATGGCATGCGCATGTGCATATGTATGCATGTATGTATGTATGTACATATGTATGTATGTATGTATCTGTGAGATACTTTTGTAGAGGCATCATCATAACTTATGCATCAACGCGTACAATTTGAGCATAAATCGCGCTGTCACCCCGATATCTCCTCTACTTCTACTGCTTCTACTTACTCCTCTACTACCTCCTCTATACTCTCCTTTTCTCTGACTGGCTTTTGTCATCGTCGTCATCATGATCATTTGTCGTTCGTCTTTCTTCGTTGACTTGCCTCTTGTCTTCTCTCCTCACCTCTCCTCTTCTCTTTTCTTTCATTTTGATTGTTTTTTTTTGTCGTTAAAATATTTTTGGGTGTGTTCTGTATTTTAATAGCTCGAAACGCTTGCGCATTGCTGCCTGCCACCACTTCCTTTCGTATCGCGCACACACACACACAAGCACATACAGATACTAACGCACTAAGACATAGGCACACCCTTACCCCCATCCATAAGATATATTCCCCCTCCCTTCCCACTACAATTCTGATATATTTTAGCTTGTTTAATTTCTTTCGAATTTGTCAAAAAGAAGGGAAAAAACGTAACATGATTTCAGTTTTTACTTAAAGTACGCACACACTCGCATTAGACTCGTTCCGACAGCTAATTCCCTTCGTTCAACAGATCGCGCAGATCGACAGAGACAGAGAGAGAGAGAGTGAGTGAGAGGAGTAGAAGATACTCACTTTGAATTATTAAATCCTAATCTTGATTGTACATTTTCAGTTAGAGTTTCGTTTTTCTGATTTTGTTTTTTGTTTTTTATTTATATATGTATGTTTGTACATACATACATACATACATAAATATACTAATATATACATACATATATACATATCTATGTATGTATGTGCACACATACATACATACATACATACATTTTATATTTTGTCAGTTCTTCTTCAGAGTTTCTTTTTCGCTTCACTTTCGCGTTGCTTTGCTTAATATGCCTTCCCGATGCGATCGCACGAACTCGTCGATAATAAAAGGCAGACGATTCCAGAGATTCATTCAGGTAAAACTCCCCCACCTATGCAGTATTTTACTGAGGATGACGACGACGATGAAGATGATCATGACTGCACAGATTTCCTGTGTCTTTGATTTTAGTCTCGATTTTAGGATCAACGAAATGTCGTCAGCTTTTTTTATACCGAATTGGCATTGATTTCGTATTTGTATCTTTTAACTCAACTCACACACACCCAAAAATTTTAGCTCTTAATTCTTGACAAATGATTTGGGTTATGCGATTAAGCAGCAAACTAATAATGTTCATTTACTTTTCGATTCGTTTGAACAAAAAAAAAAAAAAACTAAAAAAAGCAAAAAATGAAACTAAATTTATAATATGGAAATATTTTTTTTTATTATAATTAATGTCTCAGCTAACTGCTCTTCAATTTTTGTAGGGTGGCTTTAAATTTCTATTTAAAACCCCTTTCGAAGCGCTTCCCTTGGCTCACATACATAGCATCAAATTGCGCAGTTGTTGACGATAGACACTAAAGATGGTATCGTCGTCAACAATAGCACTTTGAAATATTAATCCTATATTATTATAGAGTGCACGGGCCCAACCCCAAATCCAAAAATTGCCAAGACCCGATAAACCGAGGGTAGAAGTTGGCTTGAAATTGCGCTTTTAATTCGATTTTTTGTTGTCAGCTGACCAACTGAATTCTGTATCGTATCGTACCCTTTCATCACATCTTCTACCCCTCCACAGCATAAATATGCAAATCTCGGTATTAATTTGAGCACAAATTTCCCATTCGCTTCAAAATTCTTACCATATGCATATTTGATCTGATTAATAACGCGATTTTGGTAAGGGAAAATTCGATATGCTGCAAAGTGAATGATTTTTTTTAAAATTGAATTTTAAATTGAGTTTTTATAGGGTATCTAAGAATGTGAAGAGTCGAGTAAAAGAAGTTTCTAAATGTACATATGTATATTAGGGAACTACTGAAAATGGAACAAGCTTTACTGACTCGATCTACAAAACAGCGATCTTTATAGTCCACAAATATTGGGATAACTATTTGAATAAACCATCTAGATATTGTCTTTTATCTTGTCAGAAACCCATTTGGTTTATAAATAATTTCATTTTCAAAGTATTTTTCGTTTTGGCGATGATGATTAATTGTTAGGAAGAGATTCACTCTCCCCTCCCCCCCTCTCATGTATTTTTTTTTTTGGCCCATTTTGGTTGTCGAAGGCGACGACAACTTGGGGCGTTACCAGGTGGAGCTACCTGAAATCAATGGGATTCATAAAGCTGTCATAATTTATGACTTGAAGACGAGAAATATAGAAATAGAGTTCCTATTAATTGAAAGAGCCAAAAAAAAAAAAACAGATGAAGAAAATGTAAAGAAAATGCGTTTTCCCCTTTCAATGGATTTTGTTTTTGTTTTATTGTGACTAATTGCGATTGGTTGTCAATTGGTTTGCATGTTGCAGACAAATAAATTAATGGGCTTTTTATTTCATTTTTCTGGTGCGGGGGGAATGGTGCTACCCATTGTTGTTCTTGCTGTTGACTGACGAACTGACAGACCGACAGACATATGGGCAGAACGACAACGGAATCGGTTATGGTTAAGGGTATGAGGCCCGCATCTGCAGCCATTTGTCGGTTAAAATAAACATTAGAAACGAAAGAAAAAAAAAAGGAATGAAAAAAAATTTCCCTAATTTTAGTGGCGTGAAAAACTTTACCCCAATTATTTCACTACGTGTTTGAGTGTGTGTGTGTGTGTGTGTGTGTTGTTTTTGGTAATTTGGTAGCAAGAGCGGGTTAAGGTCTTCTATAAGGCAATTGTCACATGAGCTAAGCCTAAGGGTACCCCTATACCACATGCTATAGATACATTTGTATAAATGTATCAAAACTAAATGCTATTAATTCGTTACTTAATTGCTGCCATTTGCCGTTGCCGGCTGCTCTCTTCTTATCGCGGGTCTTATGTTAGTTTGTGCGCCTTGAAAGTTGCTCCCATTGAAAATAATTAAAATTAATTAAGACATTTTTGTTATGTATTGTATATTTATATATATGTATATATATAAATATATATATATATACATAGTATGGCCTCACTCATCTCTTAACCGCCCACCCACCCCTCTTTCTTTCTCCCAATGTTTCTTTCCCATATCTTTATTATTTCTGTTGCATTGGCAATCGTGTATCTATAAATTTAAATCGCCTTTAATTGAAGCGACTTCCAATGGGTTGTTTTTGGGTGACGACTGACCGTCGACTGATATACATACATACATACATAACCAAATACATATGTATGTATGTACATATATACACATACATATGTATAGCTACATAAATGTGGAATTGTGGTCTTTGCGCAATGTTTTAATTAATATTTAATTACATTCTGGTATTGTAGACATTCTCTTGTGTTAGATCTAAGCACCAAGTCCTAAGCTGACTGATTTGTCAAGTTTTTGGGTCGGCATTATCAAAAACAAAAAAAAAAAAAAACGAAACAACAAAAAAGCAAGAAATATCGAAATAAACATTTGATTGATGGTCAGTTTATTGTTTCGGCTCAAAATCAAATAAGGATGCAATGACTCAAGCCGATTGACTGACTGACTGACTGATAGATGGACATATGCATTCATTGTCTATGCTTTGGCGCACTTTTCTTCTGAGGAAAACCTTAAAAAACTGAGTGATGGAACGAATTTGCATACAATATTTTTTAGCCAGAACCGATGGTGTGGAAATCTTGATATAACTTTTTATACATTTATATTTTCTCAATGAGTTCTCGTCTGCATAAAGATCTAATGCTTAAATTGAGTGACCCTTAATTGGCGCAGAAGTCTGAGTCATTTGGAATTTGCACTCAGTATTTATGTATGTATGTATCTACATATGTAACCCTTTAAAACTCATGTACATATGCATATACATTCTTGATACATCAAAAGTTATTTAGTAAAAATTCATTCTGCACCCCTACTTGGCACAAGGGTATCTTAAAGACGGATTCTCAATATACAAGACGGAGGGGTCAGAGCAGTTCCTTTTACATTTATATAGACGAGCGGAAAATAAGTCTCATCTGACCATAAACACAATTCAAATACCTTTCAGCATTGAGTACTTTAGGGCTCACATTTTACCATGGCCAAAGTTTCTTCCCTCTGCCCTTCCTCTTCTCCATCCCTTGTCTGCAATTGAGTGCCAATAAATAAACCTAATTGTTTATTTCATTTAAAGCTCTTTCTTTTTAAATATTTATAAGCATTGCTATAATAAATAAGACAAAACTGATTTTCAACGCCATAGAAAATGTGATTGGGTCTACATATTTTTATGGCACTTGGAAATTAAGTAGTCACATTCACCCAGTCAGTCAGCCAGATGGTGAAATGAGAAAAACGAATGGGGATAATGATAAAGAGGAAGCAGCACAATAAAGGAGAAGAGATGAGATGTACACCATAAAAAAAATTAAATTCAAATAATTACCATTGGAATATACATACATACATATGTACATACCATGTAGAATATGTATATATAGCCATACTACTCATACATATGTACAATTTTATATATGGCAAATAGCTAGTGACTAACAATTGGTAACTTATAGAGAAATATACAGCAATGGCTGACTGATCTAACAAGGAAGATCATTCATTATTTGTCAATTGGAATTAATGAAATCGTTTTTGCGAAGGCTACGGCTACTGCAGTGGGGCTTATTGTATAATCGGTTATATTCAAATTATTAAAACATAATATAGATCACGTAGATGTACACAATATGAAATATATAAATAAAATATATGCATATTGTTAACTATAATGTTAGTCCGTCCCTCTAAATATGTATGGATGTATGTATGTGCATACATATGTATGTATATAGTCTAGTATATAGCCATTGTTAGACTAGATTAGAGTATCATATACAGTAAACTTGAGAAAACATTCAATTGATTTTGACTATAATTTTGATATTGGTTTGATAACTAGACAGAAACATTTATTGTAGAAAATGGTCGGAACGGTGGATGAGTTCTCCATAAGATTGCACGGACGTAATATCGCTTGAAGAACCGGATCTTTCTATGTCAATGTTCAAATCTTAAGAGGAATATAGTAATTATACAAAAATGCTTCATTAAAGCAATAGAAAGCCACACACTTTGACAAGAGCTTTTAAAACTAAATCTTTGAGTCCAATCGCTCACAGTTACTGTCGTTATAAAGTCGAATTTAAGGACTAAATAAGGTAATATCTACTTATAAAGCTGCGTGTCTTATCTTTGAAAATAAAAACGAAATGATAATGCGAAAAATACTTCTACATATCAAGAGTAAACATTTATTCACACAGATTAAATGCATACCATTTCGATGTTTGCATTTACCAGACTTGAGATTTTAGTTTATCATGTGCTCATATCATTGTAATAACCATCGGAATGCAGCAAACTTCAACGTAAAATTGATATTTCGGAAGTAAAAAAATATAATAAAAATTTGTTTCCTCCAAAAACGCGTTCAAGATATTTCTTTTTGTATTGGTATTGAGTTGGCATCGGTATCGAATCAAAAGAACTCTTTCAAAACAATGTGACTAAACAGATTACATAAATTAATGAGTACATTACATATTCCAATTTCGTATACATACATTTAATATCAAATTGGATACATTTATCGATGAATAATGTCATCTGGAATGACCTCCCTTAGCTTAGTGTTAATGAAACTTGGAACATTTATAATTAAGAATTATTAATAATAATATATTCCACGATTATCGATCCATACATACAAATTCAATTCGATATCGTGTTAACTATGGGCAATTAATGAAGCAAATGTGGCTATTTCGCATCTTTGGAAATTGAAATTGGTATTGGGAATTGGCCTGAGTTCGTTGAGTTAAAACATACATTGCTTTTAATTATAAGTACAACAACAATAACAGAGGCAACATTGGCCATATTTCGTTTTCTCAGTTTTTCAATGAAAAACAAAATTTTCGAACGAATGAAACGAAAAATCGAGTGGCAATAAAGTTGAAAGAGACGCACAACGCACGGCGCACGACGCTAGGCATCGCGGCCCTGCAACAAAAACACGGGAAAATTATGAGGGATGGAGGAAGGGAGGATTGGTGGTTGGGGGCAGAAAATATGATTTGTGTAAAAGTTTCGACGCTACTCGGCAATATCGGGCATTCAGCTGTGATTAAGCACTTTAAGTGTAATTTCCAATTGCATTTGTATTGGTGGATTGCACTTAAAAATAGCCAGAAACGGAGGGCAGGCGGCATAACGGCGAATCGAGTGGAGCACATGCTAAACCATAACTAAAATCTTTATGGCCAAAACAGATCTATCTGAACGATCCGGGCACAACGACAACTACACGATATACATATGTATGTATACTTAGATCATATGTATGTATGTATATATATACATACATATATATGTATATATATATCTATATTCATCTACAAATGTATGGCGGCGGCTGCTTTAAGTCAATTTTTGAATAATTATGAATCGTTTTTCGCTTTCGTTGTTCTCTAATTATAACAACATCATAATCATAATTTCAGTATTCGAGTATTTTTCATTTTCGTTCACTTTTGTGATGTTCTTAATGTGCCAAAATTTACGAATCCACTTTCATGGCACACACACATACACACAAACACACGAACATATACAGGGCTAGAAATGCGAATCTATTTTGCATATAGTCAAAGAATTTTGGTCTATATAAAATTTATATATGTACATATTTGCATTAAGACGATTAATTTAAGTATGCTTAAGGGGCAAACTATCGGGATTGTTCTTAATTTTTGAAATATACAAGTTTGCCAAATATATGTATAATTCGAACCATCATCATTCATCTAAGAGTTCAGAACTTTTTGGGATTTTGATGTATACTCTATATATTATATAGAAGATAGATCAGAAAATAAAAGAATGAAACATATACATATCTGAACATAATTAAAGTCTGAGTCCAATCTGATCCAGGCTTATAAATCCATTTAGTGTTGTTAGCAATATTACTATCAATTTTCCAGGGATTTTTCCCAAAATTTTAATTAAATCTTTTATCAAACCCCAGAGGATCGTAAGTCAATTTGACTAGAGATATGCCCTAAATGTAGCTTTTTTGAACTACATTTAAAATTGAAAACTTATCAAAGTTTGGCCATAATCATGAGCACTTAAGGGACTATACATATGCATATGTATGTGCATATGTATGTATGTATGTACATATGTATATGTACATATGTATATGTACATATAATTAAGAACCCCAACATTTGAGATAAATGCATATGTATGTACATACATTTACTTTATATTTATACACATGTTTTAGTAGTTGCAAATTTCCTCAATTATGTCCACACAAGTCTAAGCGGAAATTCTATAACAGATATATAGTTTGATTTTATGTGGTGCTAAATTACAAATCTTAGCTCCTTTTAGGGCCTATAAATATAATAAATAAAAATCAATTAATATTCAAGAAATAAGCAATAGAGATTAAGACAAATTTATATGTACGTCACAGCCCGGTCGCAACAACGTTGGAACGAGCGTTTTGAGCGCTTTGCTATTTAGTATTTGTATGAACGTTGAATGCGTGCCATAAAAAAAAAATCACAAACACACAAATCTTTATAATATGCAATCGTAATATATAGTTTTTCTCTTCTTCTTTTCTATTTGTATATGGTTGTTTTTTCTTTGCACTTTCCGACGTTTAATGACTAAGACTAAGGAGCGGTCGGGCGCAAAGCAAAAATTAGCTCATAAAATAGAAATTAGCCAAATGATCCGCTGATTCATATTCTTAGACATTATTCTATACATTTATTTATGCATATAGCACATACATCTACATATCTAGATCTGTGGAATTGCTAAGAATTGTCGTATTTACCATTTTGTTTTGATGTTTGGATTATCCTTTTTTGCCTGATTCAGTTTTGTTGTTGAAAAAGTTTTTCTTTTTTGTTGTTGTTGTTTTTAATCCCAAAGAGTTGCAAAGTTTACAATTTTTTGTTCTTGCTTTTTTTTAACACATATTCAAATGTTTAGAGAGGAAGTTTTTGCAAAAGTTTTGCAAATTCAATTTCGGAATTTCTCCTCTTCTTGT
Source organism: Drosophila emarginata (assembly GCA_037075365.1). Lineage (NCBI taxonomy): Eukaryota > Metazoa > Arthropoda > Insecta > Diptera > Drosophilidae > Drosophila > Drosophila emarginata. Next base: position 5,591,047 of record JBAMCD010000324.1, read on the forward strand.
ACTTTTTCTTCTTCCTCTTGTTAAGCACTTCGTTAGTTTTGCTGGGCGCGTGCCGACTCCGTTTAAAAAGGAAACACACACACACACATACAAACACACAATAGATGTTGTTTTTAGTTTAAGACGGAAGACTCCGTTCCGTTATAATTCTTAATAAAATATATATTTATGTTTTCTCTTTTGCCGCTGCGCGCGTTCGCACTGCTGCACGTTTAGTCAATGACTAAGGGCGGGCAATTCAAAATTTTTTTAAATTCATCAACGCAGCCAGCAGCGTAGCGTTATCGTCGACGTCAGCGTCGGCGTCGACAGCAGCAAACACACAACAGAAAACCAAAAACTAATAAAATCAATTACAAACGCACACACACACACACTCACACACCGAAACATACCGTGCTACGAAGATTCGTATAATGCCGAACAGACAAAGCCGAAGAGCGGCACAAAACACGACGAAGTGCTAGAAGGAAACGAGACATGGCCAGCAAAAGAGAGACAGAGAGTGCGAGAACGTTTTAGCAGTTTTATGCTCTCTTTATGTGAAGGTTTGAATATGGGCCAAAAGTAATGACAATAGCGGCAATTGTTGTAATTGTAGCGCTCTTATTCGTTCTCTTATTAACTCTCCTCCCTCTCTCTCGCTCGCTATCACTCTCAATTTGAGTGGGTGGGAGAGCATTTCCGTCTGTCCAAATGTCTTCATGTGAGTGTGCGTGTGTGTACGTTTGGTGCCAAATGAGCCAAGCAAAACAAAAAGGCAAAAAATGCTTATGCTTCGCGTCTGGCCCCACTATAGAATGCTCCCCCTTCAACCATATAATTTGCAAGCAGTTTTTGTGCATTTATTTTGCTATTTTTGTTTTCTTTTCCTTTTGAGGAATACAGTTGGCAAAATGTTGCAGCTGCATAGCATAGTTTCGGGAGTTGCCACCCCAACCCTTTTTGTTTCTGAATTTTTAAAAAATAAAATAAATATCCTTTTACCCTCATGTCAACGACCGTTATTTCGTCGATCTTCAATTGCCCTTCCCATCGTCATTATAATTACACAAAAACATACATACATGCACAAAAAAAAACGTTCCCGCTCTCACATGCATTTATGTAAGCATACATACATACACACAAATTGTACATAAATCGCAATTAATCAAGTGCAAGCCAATGCCAACTAGAGAACAAAAAAGAAAAACGTTTCTAACTCTCCTTTAACTGTTAACCCTGTGAATCGGAGCAGCAGTAGCAGGAGCAACCCTCCTCATCATGTTCCTTTCTACCCAAAAACTAACTCAATCCGAAATCCCAACAACAAGTTGAAAACTCCGAGTTCTGTGAACAACAACAATTACAAGGCGAATTGTTCGACTCTCACTCACACTCAGGTTACTGTAATGCCCTCTTCTCTCGTTGCTCCCTCCTTTCATATAAACGGAGAGCAGCTACTAAAAATGTAATCATTATGCTTTATCGTAATAATCAGCAGCCGCAGCAGCAAAGCAGCAAAGTTTTGAATACCCTTGAAAAAAGGAAACGTTTCAAAAGCAAATTAAGGGTATATTGGGACTTGCCAAATATATCAACAGAAAAATAACCTCTTATAACGGAAATAACTATTATAGGCCGTACTTTTTTGGTTATCGGTGGAACATAAAATTAAGATTTGTATAGTTCAAGTTTAGTAATCTTAAGTCACTTAAATTTGGGAAAACTAAAAGGTAAAAAATTTGATGAACTTATCAAAGTTTTTTGCCATAGATAACATTTTCAATTCAATTATTATTATGTCAAATTTGATTACATTATGAGTATTATTTAAAACTAAATATATTTATATATGTACATACATATGTATGTACGTACATATATATTTTGTTAAAAATGTACTAAAAACACATTACACTCAATAATACCAAACAACCGAGAGATTTTGAGATATAATCGAATGATCCTTATACCGCTTCCGCTTACACTTTTTTTTAAACAATTTACACACCATTCATATTTAACTATAGTTCCATATTTCAATAAAAAAAAACAACTCCATTGCAGGGTATGTAAAGGTCCTTACAGTCCAACGTATACAGCAATCATCTCACTTGTTTTCCAACTGCCACATAGATGGCGCACTAATACAAATATAAGTACAAACGAAATTCAAAGTATATAGCTTACAGACACATACAGACAAACATAAGTATATGCTGACTTACATACAAACATACGAATACATAGTAGAAATACTAGCCAACAAACAGGCAAACAAACAAACTAAATTACAACAATTCCAAAAATTTATAATTGTGCACACACACACACACAGACAGAAAGAGTAAAAGGGCGAGAGAGAGAGAGGAATTTTAACCCACCACCCAAACAAGAGCCACCACCCCATCAAAGCCATCATCATCCTCATCATCGTCTCCGTTCGCTCTGGCTTTGGGTTTGCCTTCTCGCCTTACAATTCGCCATGCCCAAGCAAGGACGAGGAGCATACAAATTCAAAAAAAAAAGGCAGTTAAGTTAAAATGTACTTAGAGTTTAAGCGTAACCCCGAAATCCCAATCCCAAACCGAACCCAAAAACGAGATTGTGTGTTTTAAGCGTTTTAGTTTGCCCTTGCCACTGCCACTGCCACTGCTCGTGCCTGTGCTCTTGTCCACCCCAAGCCGTTCTCCTGTTTCATTTGAGAGCATTGGCATTGGCAGCGCAGTTGACGCTGGCGTTGACTTCATTGTCAGCCATCTTGGGCGGCGGTTATTAAATTTTATACAAATACTAAAAATGAAATCAAAATTTTCTTATTACAATGACTATTTTTGAGACTCGGCTGGCTGCTTGGGCCCCCCTCCCTTCTACTTTTACTCCACCTCCAATACCTTCAACGGAATGAAACAGCTGTGTGCCTTTGCCTTGACTTGACTTCACTTGGCTAGCGTTGAGTTTGGGTTTGCTTTTCGGTTGGACTGGGATTGGGTTTGACTTTGAGTTTTACTTCTGTTTTTTTTGGGATTGGGGGGAAGAGGGAAAGCATTTCATTTCGTTTCATTTCTCATCGTCTGTATATTTGTTGAATGAATTGTACTTATGCCATACTTATCGACATTGCATTGTTGTTCTCAGGACTCTAGAAAAAGTTTCGGTTCGTTTCGGTTTGGTTTGCTTTGGTTTGGTTTGCTTGGCTTGGGATGGGTTTCTTTTTCTTTTTCTTTTTTTTTTTTGTGTTATTTTTGGGTGTTGGCAACTTCCAGAGTAGGACTGGACTGGAAGTCCTGCAAGTGTCTAGTTGAAATAAAGTTTTCCATAAATATTCCAGGCAGCCATGAAAATGGTGAATAAATTGCAATTAGAAATTGCAAAAGAACTTTGCCAATTAAACTCTGGTTCTTTGTTATATTTTGGGGTAATAGGACTGCCTAATTACATAAAGTAAATATATATTTTAATCGATTAGATTTTCTTGAAACAAAAACTTTTAATGTATTATTATTTTGTTAAATTATAACAAACATCAAATTTATAATAACAACTTTGGAAGAAAAATCGTACAACCGATAAGTTGGATGGCTATCTTTCGGAATCGGCCTAGTATTAATAAAATAATAGTAATAACACATACATACATATGTACATATATATATGCATATACATATATGCATGTACCTTTGCCAACTTTTTCCTATTGTCTTTTGCAAGGGTATTGTCTTGTATTTTATGACTTCCTGCCATAGGAAATAGTTCCCATTAACATTAGAAATAGGAATATCATCTATCTACCTAAATGAATGTATTTATTTTACCTTTCAGCAATTCATATCTTTACCTGAAGAGACTACATACTTAAAATTTAAATTAAACATGCCACAAACTAAGAAACCAGAGAAAAAGGTACAAGTATCTTTGAGCCTAAACAAATTTTAACTGATAAGCCTAGCGATTCCTAGGACAGGACAAGTAGTGATGAATAATACCAATCACGTAGAGAGACAGCAAGAAAAAGGGAGAGTGAGAGCGAGACAGAGGCAGCTGTCGGGGGAGTAAAGAGGTCGGGGGAATAAGGGCCACCTTCAAAGCCTAATCAAAAGAGCATTGTAAACTAAGCCAAGCCAAGACAAGGCAAGACAAGATTGGAATTCTAAAGGATCGATGGAAAAAATAACAACCAAGCAATCTAAAGAAAGAAAGATCGGGCAAAGGTCGGTCGGTTGTTCTCTGCATATGGTAAAATGCGTAATCTCACACCAAAAAATACTTTGTAGACAAAAACAACAAATTAAGTGCCAACACACATGCACACTAGCGCACACACACACACGGACTATATCTATATATCTTTGAAATGAAAACATTTTTCATGCGCAAACGCAAAAGGCTGACGAGCAACCAAGAGACATTTGGACAGGCGGACAATTAGTTCAGACAGGCTTCCATCTCCTTCCATCAACTAACCAGCCCTATCTCAATATCTCTGTCTCTGTCTCAGTCTCAGTCTTTGGCTCTGGGGTCTATGTTAAAAGGTCAGCCGACTGGTCTAGGCCTGGTCCGTGGTTCTTTTGATAGCATTGATCTATTGTGTGTGCATTGCTTTTTACATTTTATACGCTTCTCGTTTCTCGTTCTTGTGTTTTTCTTCCATTCTCCTCTCTATCTTACTTCATTCCTAGGAGAGGTTCGTCAAAATGATTGATTTGTAGGTGATGAATTACAACAACATCAACTTGCATTCTAAGGTTGATTTTTTCCTCTTTTTATTTTTGGGTTTAGTTAAGAGCAAACCGACAGTTAGATATGTGTGAGAAAGGTACAGCCATCGTACCTAGTGAGGATTAAATTTTGAAATTCCATTTACGAATTTTTCATTGTTCACCTTCGTTTGCTCTTTTTTTTTTTTTTTGGTTTATTTTTTAGGGGTGCAGCTTAGGAAAAAAATAAAATAAAGAATTTTTTAAAGATAAAATGATATCACGATTGGAGAAAATTAATTATTGTAAGTAAAGCAATAATAGAGAATGTTTCCATTGTCATGTGTGAGCAATGATTGTCATTTAGTTGATGGAATTTCATTAGAAATTCGTAGTGTGAGAAAATGAGGAAGAGAAAAGTCCTTGGTAAATCTATTGGGTTTTCTAATTATAGATCAATCAACTATACAAAAGTCCCATATAATTATTTAAACCAAATTTCAATCGTGCGAATACCTGTGGCACCAAAGGACCAGCATTATGCTGGTGATCAGCATACAGATTTTGTAATATGTTATCTAATGAGTAAACCTAAATTAAAGGAAATTCCTACCTGTAGCTAACAAAATAAAGACATAATGTGAACTTTTATGACCCGTTTTCTATAAAAAAAAATACACTCACAAAATTTCTACGACTTTTATCTACAAAATCTTTCTTTATCAATCAGCCATTTTATTAGATTTTTATATGGTAGCTCTGTATGTATTATATAGCATTTTAATAAAATTTATAATTTTTAATGCCATTTGTTTTATTAAGTAAGTATCAATTCTTTATATATTTTTTCTGGGTTTTTACAACACTAGAAATACCAAGGATACATATAATACAATTTTTGGTCTTTATGTTTCAAACGAGATTTAGTAAAAATATTTTGTGAGTTTAAAAAAAAAACACATCTGGTATAATGAAAAGAGGAGGGAGACTCGATTTAGTATTGACTGTAAAGGGACTGCAAAATCTTTCGAAAACTGAAATATTCGTGAGAACATTTACTTGTAAGCATAATCAATAAAAATAACTTATCAATCGAATTTTGATGTTGACTATAACGATTTTTTATCCGATCTGGCTTATAGTTTTTCTTACTTTCAAAGCATCCAAAATGTTTACCAATTCAATAATTTGCCAATTCATTTTCGAATTCATAAATGGGCGCAACTAATTTGCACATCTTTCAGCACTTTCAGTGCGTCAATTTTAATGTAATGTGCAATTTTAAAATAACAACCCTTGTCGTATCTGATGGACACTCCAACAGCCCTTCTTCTTCGTATACAAAAAGTATTTGTTAGATAGATAGATGGATGGATGGATGGATGGATGGATGGATGGATGGATGGAGGCTAGAGTATAGAGTGGGAGGGCGGGGTCCGCTTTAACTTAACCCACTGAAAGTGCCATATTGCGGGCACAAACTGAGCAAAGAAACGAGGCAACAGCAGTAACAAAAGTAGACAATAAAACCAAAATTGTATTTATGAAACAATAAGCGGCAGAGTTACGGACCCAAAGTCGGAGACGGAGAAACGTGAACGGACGGAGTCGCAACCGTAACAGAAGCTGAAACAGCAGCCCCATATTCAAATTTAAATTCAAACTCTCTTTGGCTGCCTAATGGCTGCGTAATCAAAAACTTGCTCATTAATATTATTTTTGCTATAGACGGATGGACAAACGTAGGCTATAAATGTATATATACATATACATACATATATAAATTTATATATCTGTGTGTTTTTATATATATATTTGTATGTGTATTATGATGATTATTGCCTTAGCTATCCCTCAGAGTTGAGTTAAGCAGGGCAGAGCTGAATGTTGTTCCCCCTTTTCCTGTGACGTTACGTATTCATATCTCAGGGTAAATATCTAACTCGAGCTAAAGGCCCCGCGTACTCTTTGTATCTTTGTTTTTCTGTGTGTGTGTGTGTGTGTGTGTGTGTGCAACCCTGCACTAAAAGTATCTTTGTGCGTTTTTTTTTTGCTTGCTTGCGTCCCCTTGCTTCTTCCTTGCTCTCTAAAATGTAAATACATTTGCCTAACTTTAGATTTTGAAATCGTTTCGTTCAATCAGCACTTCACATCACACAAAAGGGAAATTCAAATATGACGACGCTCTCAACAGTTAGATTTGAATTTCAAATATTTTGTAGGTACAGTCAAGTTTTCGTCATCTAGCCAGGCAGTCAGTCAGCCAGTCAATAGTTGTTGCTTTTGTTGCTGGCTGTTAAATCTAGATATGAATTTGTCGTAGATACTTTTGCCTTTTTGCTCATAATTTTTGCCCATTGCCGCCACCCTTTTGTCTTTTTGCTTAGAAAACAATAGCCTCAAAAACTCTGGCAGACATTTTAATTTGTTTAATAATAGTTTGCTAGCTTTAACCCCTTAGACAGAGAGACATAGAGCGAAAGCTTTACATGGCGAGGGTCGCAGGCGACGGGGTTGCACTTTCAACTTTGATTGCATTATTAGTAAAGAAGAAAGTTTTCAACAATGGCCTGACAAGGGGGGTGGGCGAGGGCCACCTGTCATCCTGATGACAATGATGATGATGGAAATTCGATCTCTGTTTCCGTGACTGATTTGGAAAAACTCTAAAATCTATGCGTACATATGACTATGTTTGTATGTGTCTACGTAGAATAATCTTCAAACAAAAGGACAATCTATAGATAGTTGGCAAATGGCAAAAGCAGCTGCGCAAAAAAACGACAAGAGGCAGAATGAAAAGGAAGAAATAATAATAAAAAGGAAAACCAGCAGAACTAGAAAATATACACCCAAATAAGTGCAAGAGAGAGCGGTATAGAGGAGGCACACACACAGAGACACACAATAAACCATTTAGTTTTCCTACAAATTCCTTTCCTGCCACACAGTTTTTCATTTCATTTGTTTATGCCTTAGCATTTAGCTTAAGAAGCCGTCGAGGATTGGCATAGATTTGAGCATTAGGCGCTGTTATTATTCCATTCCCCCGATTCATGAAAGGAAACCAGAACCATTTATAAATGAAAAAAAAAGGATAACGTGTTCCTTTTGTTTGCAGCAGTTCGTTTTCTCCGTTCTCCGTTTCTTCTGTTTGCACAAGACGCAAAAATTTTTACTTGGAACTTGATGACGTACCAAAAACTGATATTCAGGTAGGTAGTTGGACGATTTTTGCTCGGGGGTTTCAGTTTTAGTTTTTGCGTTTCGATTTTGTGTTGCTAGGGTGCATTTGCTATATACATAGTAGATTTATGACGTTGCTGAATTAGAATTGGAATTAGCCCAAATGCTATACGAAATAATAATGGTCTTTTGTCTGTCTTTCGTAAGGAAGAAGCTGCTCCACGTTATCATTGGAAATGGAAAAGACTTTGAGACATCTGTTAATAATTGCTTATTCATGAATGATAATCCTGAATAATAACAAGCCTACTAAATATGTAACTGCGCATTCGTACTCAAAATGTAAAGGATCCTGCAAAATTCATAATGTTTCTTTTAATTTTAGAATTTAGTCATCACGATATTACTAAACCTTATTCATCCCCTTTTTAAAAATATGATCCTTTACTCCAATTAGTTTGACTTCGATCAAATATCGTGTCAATAACTTTAATATTAAATTAAATAAAAGTTTCTCGAATATACATAAATACATATGTATATATACATATGTATATACATATATGTATATACATACATACATATATTCCTCTTATTTATAGTCGACAGTCAAGGATAAAAATACAAATCTCCGTTCTATATTATCTAAGACCCTTGCAAAGCAGATATATAATGTCTAGAAAATCAGTTTGATCAAAAACTTCTCAACAATGAAAGTTATTGAAATCCTTTTGTTAAAGATCCTAATATAATTTATACGTTCATTCACACAACTCCATCTGGAGGCAATCGAAAAAGCTAACCTATATCTCTAAAGGTATTTCGACAATATTATAATACTGGATCAATGTAATTCGACATTCCACAATTTTCAGTAGTTCTTTGTTTACCAATTATTTTAGGTATATTTCATACCATTACAAATATGTAAGCATATGTCAATATATCAGATGCAATTTACCCTACTTTGGTTGGGCTGAAGTTGGTTAACATAAAAGTTATGTATGTTTTATTTGGGGAATTTCCTATATAGCCTATAAAGCAGTCGGGAGTTTAGATTGATTTTGCAACACTAGCAACAAAGTTTTAAAGAGAATCGAATCTTATTTTCGAATACATCGATTTCGTCCTAAAAAATATATGTAAATTTTAAGACGATATATAGTTTCTTCTTATCCAGTTGTAGTTTTTAGATCAAAATGTCTAAATGTTCGATTAGTTAATCGATACAAAAGGAACTTGTCTTCTTTCTAGGAATTATGCTTAAATTGCGGTGTTTCATTCTTACGACAGACATAACCACACTCAACATGTGTTTAGACGAAGCCAACTGTTGACACTCGTTTGTTGTTGTAGTTGTTTTTGTTGTTGGTCGTGTGGTTATTATCATGCCGATACAGCAAGTTCGGGGCACTGTTGTTGTGACACGCCACAACACCTATGTAGGATAAGGTACCCATAACAGAACACATGCTCTCTGCTGTCACTCACATAAAGAGAACACGATAGATGGAAGGAGAAAGAGAATAACAGAGAGGAAGAGAGAGAAACAGAGTGAGGGAGAGAGGGGTTGGGGAGGGGAAGAAAGGGCCAGGACACTACATTATATTGCATATTTAGTGGCATTCATTTAGCTACCATCCAAGTCCTGGGCAAACGAGTCCTGATCCCTGACCTATGCACATGTTGCCAAATGTGAAACCGAAAAGCCAAAACAAAAAGGAAAAACAACAAAAACAAAGGGGGAAACCGTCTGCTATTCTCAGTGCATTAGTGTGTGTGCGTTCACCTTGATACAGGGTTAAGGGACAGGACGGACCAGGGGACTCACAGGGGCAAAGGAACTCTCGTGTGCGTACTCCCAGCATGTGTTGAGTTTCGGCAACGACAACAACGTCCTCGGCTGCGACTGCTGCTGTTGCCTTCCTCTTCCTCCGTCTCTTCTGCCCGAAAGCACGTGAGCGAGCGAGTGAGTGAACTGCGTCGTCTGTTGTCCTTTTTTTTTTTTTGGTTGGGCGCGTGTCTGTGTGTATCAGACAGAGAGAGTGATGCGGCGGCATATCGGGGGATACTGCGTGTGTAAGCCTCAACAGGTGTTGTTTTGACTATATTTGACCTGCTGCTGATGTCCTATGTTTGTCTGTGTGCGTGTGTATGTGTATAACGGTGTGCACACATAGTATATATGTATGTATGTATGTGTGTGTGTGTGTGTGTGTGTGTGTGTGTGTGTGTGTGTCCTTGCCAATTCTTAATTCATTCATGGACGAGAACAGATGAGCAACCAAATAGCGGAAACAAAAGAATTAAAAATGCATTCCTTTTTTTTTTTTGGGTCCGTTGTGGTGTACGTTTTATCAGTGACAACCTCAATTTAAACTTGAATTTTTAAAAAGCCAATGGCATAGCTACAGCAACAGCAACAACATTAACATCAACAACAACAATTACACAAATCAAAATGGGCGCAAGAATAATGGAAAAAGTTACTCAGCCTCTCAAAAGTCTCAACAAGTCAGACAACTTTGAGCTATCTATACAAAAAATATACAAACTGTCATTTACATATATACACATACATACATACAAATATACAAAAATATATCCATAAATACGTACATACATACATACATCCATTTATATACAGACACAGAGAGACATACATACATACATACATATGTATGTATGTATGTATGTACATACAAATTTAAAGTAAGTACCCAAAAAGCGTCTCGAGAACTGGCAGAAGCGAAAGAGTAAAAGACAAATTGTTTTCAAACGTCGTAATCAAGAAATGATTTCTTTAAAATATGCGTCGACTACTATTTGAATTTCTTTTGGCTTATTACAACAACAACAAAAATAATACAATGAGAAGGAAAACTGAGGAAAATGGTTTGAGAAAAAAAAAAACAGTTTACTTTGTAATAGGCGACATATGAAATACCCTTAATGATAGCAACAACAGTGAAATGTTTAAAAGTAAATTTAGAGATAATAATAAAGAGAAATTAATAAAAAGAATTAAACAAATAAAAACAATACTTTTTCCTGTTTAATTTGGAAAGAACCTGAGCAGGCAAAATTTTTTACCGATTTGATAACACATCTTTGAAAATAATTACGTATATTTAGTTGATAGCTAATTTTAATCACTTTAATTTAACAGTTTAATAAAAGTTTAAAAAAATGAACCATTATAAAATCAACATTAAATGATCATACTAGGCTTTAAATCCTTTTCACAAGAGCGTTTAGTACTCGATGAAAGTCTTAAAATGACTAAAAGAAAGTGTTTATCTTTACTTGGTAAACTTTTGTTTCTAGTTAAAGAATAGGAATAAATCCTCTTGGGCATAATTAATTGGATCATTCTCTCACACTTGCCACTTTTGCATCATTCATCAAGTTGCCAACAAAAATCCATATATCCTTGTGTTAGGGTATAGAAAACAATGGGAAAAAGAGACAGGACAGACAAGCCACCACACAACAACAAACAGAAGTGAGATTTCGACGTTAACTTCGACTCATCGTCGTCGTTTTCATCATCATCATCATTGTCCTTTTCTGAGGGATGCTGGTTGGAAGAGGGATGCCCAAATACATAGTTTGATATAAATCAGAGATAAAGAATAAGGAGTTTCAGCTGGTATATACTTATATACATACATATACATAATATTCATAGTATATTCTTACTTCACCATCGTCACAAACAAATTTACAGCTCAAAGTACAGTTTGTTTTTTGAGATACTTGAACCAAATTGAAAGCGTCATTTTGCTTTAGATATCGATGCCGACAACGGCGACCCTAATGGAAATTAATAGAATAGCAGCATATATATGTATATATGTACATATATATGTACATACATAAATATCTATAGATACATACATATACATATAAAAATTTATGATTTGATTACAGGCACCAGTTAGATCTCAAGTGTCACAGTGCAGTTCGTACGTAAGTAGTTGATCCCGCTGTGCATCTTGTTTTGGTTTTTTTTTCGATACATACATTTGCTAATGGTTTCTGTTTATTTGAATTTGACGAAAAGGCAGCTGGTTACAAGGGATTGAATTGAATCGAGTTGGATTGGTTTGCATGGGATTGATTGGTGTAATGTTATTGTCTATGCTTTTGCGCCAGCCCCAGGCCCCAGCTCCTCCTGCTGTGATTGCTCAAAACTTCAACTTAAATTGTGGCGCACTTGAGTGCCTCGAAATTGTCGCATTTCAAATGGTGTGTGTGTGTGTTTGTGTGTGGTGTTCCATTTTTGTTGCTTTATCGTATGTAGGGCAGCCAAATAATGTTTCGTTGCGATTCTATTTTGAAATAACGAAACTATTAGAACTATTGTAGTACAGTAAATCAAAGGGTTTTAAGTGGAAAATGCAGAGAGTTCTTATTTTTATTCAAAGCACGGTTAATGTACTCTTAATCAGACATTCAAGGCATGCTCAAACGATCTTCTTCTACAGGAAATCTTAGGATAAAAGGAAAAATTTACAAATTACAAAAATTGCTAGCATAGTCACCCTGTGTTACTACTAGTACCAGCTCACTCGCACCTTAAGCAAATGTATAAAAACAGTGTTTTTTAGGCTCCACCCAGGTGTTTGTACTATATACAATCGTGTGTACATATGTATATAAATATATCGCCTATATGACCAACCACTAACTGGTTTATTTAAATTAGCGAATAAAAATGTATTATTAATGCGAAAACATGTTTATAAAAGCTCACACACACACACCGATGTATGTATGTATGTATGTACATACACACACAGAACCATATTCTCGCAGAGCAAGCAAGAGGGGTAGCCAGTCAAAAGTGCGAAAGAGAAGGCTCATCCATTTGTTTAAAAAAAAAAACAAAAACAACCAAATACTTGTACGTTTGTATGTCGAGAGCTTAAGGCGGGGCGCGAATCGTAGCCCAAAATGAACAGAACAGAACAGCAGAGTAACAACAAAAAAAAGTTGAAAGAAACAAACAACAACAACAGCAACAAAATCAAATTGCTAGCACTTATCTTAAAATGAAATTAATAAATTAGAATGGGGTGAGAATTGAAATGAAAGGCGAGCGGGAGGGAGAATTGCAAAAACGAAAAAAAAAGAAAAGAAAACGATACGATTTATTCATTATAAACTTTTTTGTTTCTTGAATGGCAATATAATCACGTAGTAACACAATATTGCGGGGGTGCATATATTAAATGGCCATATCTCTATATGTTTATAAACTAAATATGAGAATGTATGTACATGCATATCTATTTAAATAAATTAGAAATGTTATATCGAAACGAGGGTAGATCAATCAGAAAGTCCGTCCATAGCACTTGAACCAACCAAAACACCAAGGAAACGATAGGTAAACTTTAGCCACGATAAACGCAATTTGAAAAGACTTTTTCTTTATCACTCGACTTTTAGCCTAAAATGCTCAAATTGTTCTCATCAATTCTATTTAACATGATCCTAAAGACATCCTTTTTTATCCAAATCAAAATTCAATTCATTTTTAAGGCCTTTTTATCTAGTATACGATTATTAAGAAGAAAGAAAAAAAAGGAACCAAATTTTTTGTTGTCTTTTTTAAGAATCATTGTTTCTGCTTCTTAATTTGTTTTATTTTGAAACAAGCATGCAATTGCAATTCCTAATTAAATGTTATTAGCCAATCATATTATTTTCATATAAATCATATAAATTTCAGAAACTAAATTCTATCGTTATTACCCCTTAAAGTTTCCTAATTATTGAATCTATAAACAATGTTTTAACTATTATTTTTCAAATGGAATATCTACAATCCAAGTTTGGTAGGTCTAGCTCTTATATAGAAAGAAGGACAACTGTCAATGGGCTATTAATAATGATAAGGAATATATGTATATATATAATATATGTATACATATGTACATACATTTTAGTGACTTTAATATACCCTTTTTCCTATGAGTAGAGGGTATGAAAGGTAAGGATAGAAACAGTCATAAAACTGGACTTCTCCTCGGATATTATTGCTGGATGATCCATATTTCTAGAGGATCCTAAGTTTATTAACTTCTTAACAGATCTCCAGATTAAAGTCAGAATAATTTCTACTCACGTAATTTGGATTCTATGAAACACAGAAAAAGCAATATACTTTCAAAACGGTTCAACTTCAGTTAATACTTAATTTTAAAGGATGAAAAAAATTATTTAAAAAACTCTTACCATATTAGGAGAAGTTCTATATTAAAAATATCAAAATCCCTATTTATGTCTATATTTACATATGTATGTACCCCTATACATGTTTTAAAATAGGAACTTGCGTAATAAAATTTAAAATTAAATAAAATTAAACTCTTTCGTTTTCATAGGACATTAAAGTAATTTTAGAGACCGAAGATGGGAAACATTTACGATTCAATAAGGCAGGCATTCGAAGTACTTATTCTTGGTGTTAATCGGCAGTCCAGTCAACATAGACACGTCCGTCTATATGAACGAACACACATGTACATACATATGTATGTACGTACATACATACATACATACATACATATGTATATATATTCTAAAATTATGTGAGTCTAGAAACCCAATAAAAAGGAATTGACACTTAAAATGGTAGACTGAGTTATGTAGCAGATCCAATTGGCTTTACTTTTAAACTCTGTTAAATGTAGGACATAAATTTGTATAAATTTTTTTTAAAACTGAGTTAAAATGCAAAAATTTGTAACTTAAAACTAATTTCTAAATAAACAAATTACCACCGGAATAACTTTTCTGACTTGCACATATATATCTATGTATGTATGTACATATGTATGTATGTATGTATGTATTATGGGAAATGTTTAGCATGTCCTCATACTCCTCTCTATTCAATTCGTTTAAAATCAAAACTAAAATTTCGTCGTGTAGCTCGAATTTTACGTTTAAAACTAGTTTTGGGCAATACTTTTTCGACTTGTGTTGTTGCTGTTTCTTTTTTTGCATAAAAAGGCAAACATTTTAATTTCAAGTGACGCACAAGCATTTTTGCCTACACACTGGGCACGTATCGACACACACACACACCACAGAGACGTATGTAGATACAGATACATACATATGTATGTATAGGTACTGATACAAAGTCAGACAATACATACCTTAGCCGCATACTTAACGCACTGGAGTGACAATAATTGAATTCATTATTACCACAGGAAAAAATATAAAAAAAACAAAACTAACAACTATTGTAGTAGAGGGGGGGGGGGGGGGGGGGGACATTAACTGAGCTTGATTTGCTTTTGGTCTATAGGTAGGATTAACAATGGTTAGGTAATTAAACCGATATATGTATGTATGTACATACATACATACATATCTATTTATGTATGTATGTATGTATATACATACATACATACTTACATATGTACATATGTGTATTGGCCTTGGGCAACAGAAAAAAAAAATAACAAGATTTCGACTTTGACTTCAACAGTGATTCTAATTTTCTTGTCACTCCATTTTAGCATAAGTTCTGTTACCATTTTTATTTGTTCTACGTGTGCGGTTTTACTTATGAGCCGAACTTCTCTTTTCCAAGCTTTGGTTTTTGTTCTTAATTACCATATAGTGAGTCCATCTCTCTTTGTAGACATTCTTTCAATGGATACTATCCCGACTGCGTTTTAGCCATAA
The DNA here is from genome assembly GCA_037075365.1 of Drosophila emarginata. Classification (NCBI taxonomy): domain Eukaryota; kingdom Metazoa; phylum Arthropoda; class Insecta; order Diptera; family Drosophilidae; genus Drosophila; species Drosophila emarginata. Next base: position 5,606,628 of record JBAMCD010000324.1, read on the forward strand.
AACAGAAAACCTTATTTCTTTTTATATTGACATGTTCTTCGTGCATAAGTTTCTGTCTTTATTTTGCAAATCTTTATCAGACATCGGTGGGGTCAACAAACCGCACAAATAAGTATAGCCAGTGTATGCGATATGTGCTTTTTCTCTTTATCAGATAATGAGGCAAAAAAAAACAAAAGACGTAATCGTTGTCAATTCTCGACGTTGCATGACTCAACTATCATAAAACTATTCAACGCGCTAACGGTAATTTGAAATTCATATAAAACTTTGATTTTCTAAAACTTTAACTTTAAAGTCCATAATGCATAAAAATAAAAAGTTCAGTTTATAACAGAGTAATTTTATAAAAATTATTTAGTTATTGAAAATCAAAAAATTTTGAAAATAACCGTCATTTATTTATATCTCTCACCTAAATTTTTAATTAATTTAAGGAAGTGTTGAAATAAATATCTAGTATTTAAATAAAATTAGTGAGTTTTATTTATAGACGAGAGTGTAAGAATATATTTCAATAAGATCGCATATTTTAATTTTTCGTCTATTACGCAATTGGTAATGGGTATATCATAAAAAAAATCTTTAAAATTTAAAACAAATTCCCTTAAGTGTTTTTGTAAAAAAAAACTTACCATAAATATATTACTCTGGGAATTTCGTTAGATTAGAACTTTGAAGTGCACATTTGTTTATACAATATGTATGTTGTATTGTATGTATGTACATATGTATGTATTTTCAATACTATTGGGGGAAAATGATTAATTTTGTATATCAAACACTGAGCACAAATACATACTAAACATACAAATGAAAGCGATAATACCAGTCTAAGAACACCGATTGCACTGATCGCACTGAAAAGGAAGAAAATTTTTATTTTCCTTCTTTTTTTTTTGTCTTATAAGAGACTTTCGAGAATCGTCACTGATGAAGAGTGTGCTTCTCATAAACACTAAATAATATCTAAAAAATCATAAAACGAGCAGAACTGCAAAAACCTAACTAAATAAACACTCGCTGCTGTTATTGTTTTTGTTTTTATATTATATTTTACTCTCTTTGTCTCTCTTCAATTTGAAGAAATTTTGCTGACAATTGCAATAGAATTTTGCTCCGACTAGGGTAGGTGTTGGAGATTGGATGGTGGCGGAGTAGGAGAAGGGGGCAGTGCTGGTTACTTGTAGGTCTTATTTCAATTTACAACCAAGTGACGAAGTATCACAATTCAATGTTTAAAGTTTTTATCACGTTGTGTGGACGCCACATACAACAACTCACACACACAAACACAAGCACACAAGTTCATGTATTCATTGAGCCAATACAAACAACTAAATATGGAGCAGAAAATGCAGCCCGCGCGAACTGTAAGTAGGAGGGGCGGTGGAGGCAAGAGCCCCTTTTTGGCACGGCTTGAAAGGGGCTCTAAGTCGACTCTGGTTAATATGGCGCGACAGTTTGCTGGCGTCGTTGCCGTTCGTCGCTTGCCGTTCGCTTAGTCAGCCCGCTTTCTGGGCACTAAATGTTTAGTAACCCAACTGAAATAGTAGCACCCGTGTTAGTATGGGTTCATGAAAATAATAAAAATAAAAAACGAAAAACCATTTCGGTTTACATAGAGTTTCGCATGTAGGTACACGACTTGCACTTGGATTTGAATATACACACATACACAAACATACATACATACATAAGTATGTACATACATATGTATGTATGTGTGTATGCATGTATGCTTGCAGTAGGAGGAATAGGAGGAGAGGTTAGTGGGAACCAAACGACGTCAGCGTAAACTGATTACCCCTACGACAATCTATAAGCTGCACAAGCGGCACGTACATAACGTCGGTTGAAAGCTATGGGAAACCTTCGTTTTGGGAGTTTGGTTCTTAAAATAAAATAAGCCAAAAAACGAAAACAAAAAAACGTCATCAACGAATGACGACGACTCATTTCTCGGACATCGAACATAGCCAAGTTCTTCAAAATATTGCATACCCACCCATAAGAAATCTGTGTCATATAGGAAGTCAAAGTTGATACTACAATGGAATAACACAAGGGGCGCATCGTATAGAATTTAATGCACTAGAATTACAGTTAAAATGCTATCTGAAATTACTAAGAATCGAGTGATTTAGTGCAATAAGCAATAAAGGTGCTGCACAGGGTATTTTGCAATATATCAGAAGGAAGTAAAAATATTGTACATATTTGAATAAATACATATGTACATACATACATAGATACAAGATATGTATGTATGTATGTACATACATACATATTTATGTATGTATGTATGTACATAGATATGTATGTATGTATATAGGAATCAGCCGGATCAAACACCCATAGAACTCGTCAAAATAAATGTTCACAGAAGCTTAAAGAAACTTCTGATATGAAATACTTAAAATGACTCAGATGACAAATTACCGAAAGCTCTATCTACATTGAATCAATTTGACTATCTAATGCAATGGAATTCATATTTGCATTTGCAGATGTTATCATAATCTCTTATCAGAAGAGAAACAAAAACCGGCAAATATCTCACATTCATACTTACAACTTGTGGAAACTGCTTTTGATCTAGTAAACACACACACATGCATGCATATATGTACATACACATAGCGGCATAAGTCTACGTACAGCTGTTTTTTTAGCATTGCATTTTTATATTATTAGGGAAAAATATGTTACAATGTATTTTTTTGGTCCAAATTTTTTTGTTGACATATTGTTTAACATTTTTCAACAAAAAAACAAAAAAAATGTGTCAATATGTTCGATAGTTTTTGAATTATCGGCATTTATCGGTAGCAATCGCTTTGCGACCATGCGGCAAAAGTCTACGTACGAATCTAAAACTGGTGATTTCCCCCGTAGTAAGTTGGTTTAAATTGAATAAAACTTTTGGTAAGTGATTTTAATCGGTTAATTATAATGTCTTTTGATAAAATTATGGATATTTTGGAAATAGTTGTACAGTGTACGAAATGAGTGGCCGAAAGAAGGAAATTTCTCCTTCCGAGAGAAAAATTATTGTTAATTTGTGGAAGGAGGGGAAAAGTTTCCGAGTAATTGGGGGCATTGTAAAGAGGACCCATTCATCCATACAGACGGTCATAAACAATTTCAAAAAAAACGATTCTTTTGAGTCCACACCTCGCACAGGACGCCCACGCTTGTTGACCAATCGGGAGGAGCGTCGTCTTTTGCTTCTTGTAAAGCAAAATCCTCGAATAACAGCAGCATGTTTGGTCAAAGAAGCTGCGGATCGTTTTAACAAAAAAGTCAGCGATCGTACTGTGCGAAGGATGTTGCAAAGATCGAAGTTTTATAGCCGTGTAGCTCGACGCAAACCTTTTGTTAGTTTAACTAACCGCTTAAAGCGTCTTTCCTTTGCCAGAGAGCATTTGAAAAAGCCTCCAGAGTTCTGGAAAAGTGTGCTTTTCTCAGATGAAAGTAAATTTTGTATTTTTGGTATAAAAGGTAGGCAATTAGTATGGAGAAAACCGGGCACTGCATATGAAATCCAAAATATATGTGGAACGGTTAAACATGGTGGCGGAGGTGTGATGGTGTGGGGATGCATGGCAGAGGCTGGAGTGGGAAATTTGGTGTTCATTTCCTCCTTAATGAACCACCAAATGTATATTAACATTTTAAAGGAGAATCTGATTCCCAGCTGTCAGAAATTAGACCTGCCAGCAAACTTCTATTTCCAACAGGACAATGATCCAAAACATTGTGCCTTCAATACCAAGTCCTGGTTGCTGTACAATGTGCCGCATCAGCTTAAAACACCTCCGCAGTCACCTGACTTAAACCCTATTGAGCATTTGTGGGACCTGCTAGAAAGGAGAATTCGAAAGCACACCATCACAACAAAAGATCAGCTCAAATCCATTATGGTCGAGGAATGGTCAAAAATAACGCGGGCAGACACTGAGAAGTTGGTTCAGTCAATGCCAAGAAGGTTGGCAGAGGTTCTGCAACAAAAAGGATATCCAACATCCTATTAGTTTTAGTACAAATATGCGGAAACCCGAGTGTACGTAGACTTTTGGCCGCCTAAATTTGAAATTTTTGTTTTTAATTTAATTTTAAAAAATTTAATAATGTTTTTTTAGTTTTGAAACAAAACATAAATGAAAGCTTTAAATTGAAAGAATTAAATAAAATTAAGTTTATAATTTTTCATCAAAAGTTTTACTAAATTTTTTATGATATAAGGGGCGAGTACGAGCTGTACGTAGACTTATGCCGCTATGTGTATGTATGTACATATGTATGTGTATGTACATATGTACATACATACATATGTATGTATTTATGTTTATGAACACACACACACGTTTGCATTCAAACAATACAAATGAATGTTACACACATTCAGTACAACAACCGCGGTCTGCCTGCCACTCAACTTGGCATTCCAAGTGACTTTGCACGAAAATGAACACGTGCTGCAAGTTTGTGCCTGTCAGGACGAAGAGCCAGGGACGTCGACAAGAGAACAGACAAGGGGACATAGGGGCGAAGCTCTTAAGCTATAGCTTGGTATTACGGCTGTGACGGCAGACAGACAACGATAATAACAAAATGCAAAGCCAAAAGTTGAATGCAGCAACAGCAATTGTTGTTGTACGTTTTTGTTGTTGGTGTGACTCACTCTCACTGGCTCTTTCGTATGCAATTGCAAGCTCTCTTTGGCTGACAGAAGAGCAAGAGAGTAGAACAGAGAAAAGTTGAAGAGCATTGCGTACAGATTTATAACTTAGTAAAAACTCCAATCCAGATGACATGGAGTTACAGTGGGCCCAAAAAGTGTTGGTACACTTTTTTGTATCATAATAATAACTTCAACATTGCTGCATAGTTTAATTTTGAGTAATCGAATTGTTATCAAACATCACGTTTCCAGATTAAAACTGGTACCAAAGAGTCGAAGTGGACGACCAAAATGTACTCCTCGTCGGAAAGGCTAGAGCCTGCATGACGCAAAATCCAATGGAATCGGCTGAAAAATGACATATGTATGTATGTATGTACATACATACACTTGCCAGAAAAAGTATCCGTACATGCAAGTATCATATAGAAAAACCCAGTTTACATCGGATAATTAAGGCGATATAGGAGTAATTTGATAGGTTTGTTTCATTATTCTATTAATTCCATATTTTTTTTTAATTCTCACTATATTTTATAATTCTTGTTACCCTAGAAGCATTTTTTTTTAATTTAAAAAGAAAATGTAGCAACATTGTAACCTAGAAAAAGTTTCCGTACGCATCGAAAAGGGGACATCCTGCGTTATCAGCTGAACTTTATTCACTCAATAACATTTTCATTTTACTTTGTGGTATTTTTTGGCGTGAATACATTACTTTCAAAATTGCTTTACCTATAAGAAAGTTCGAAGATTCAGCATGGCAGCCAAAAGTAAAGAAATTACTCCAGATGAACGGGAAATTATTATAAAACTTAGAAAAGAAGGAAAGTCTTTTCGGGAAATTGGCAAAATAATATGTAAACCATACTTCTCTGTCCAGTACGTGGTTAACACATTCGAAGAAAGTGGCTTTATTCTTTCAAAGCCACGTTCTGGTCGCCCCTGCAAGCTGACAGATCGTGAAAGACGGTCAATATTACAGGATGTGAAGAAAAATCCCAGAATAACTGCTTCCAAACTAACGGAAAATGTTAAAGATTCGTTTGGTAAAACCATCCATGAAGACACTATTCGCAAAATGTTGAAGAAAGATGGTTATCATGGCCATGTGGCACGTAAGAAGCCCTACATTTCTGATGTAAACAGAAAGAAGCGAATGGATTTTGCGAATGAACAGGTGAATAAGCCTCCAGAGTTTTGGGAAAGCGTTTTATTTTTGGATGAAAGCAAACATTGCATATTTGGGATTAAGGGAAGGAAACTGGTATGGCGTAAAAGTGGTACTGCTCTGAATAAAGAAAATTTGGCGCCTACTGTCAAACATAGTGGAGGTGGGGTGATGGTTAGGGGGTGTATGGCAGCGGAAGGAGTGGGTAAACTTGATTTTATAGAATCCATAATGGACCAATACGGATATTTAAATGTTTTGAAAACAAATTTGAAACCAAGTGCTGAGCAGTTGGGATTGGGAGACGATTTCTATTTCCAACATGACAACGATCCCAAGCACACTGCGCACATTGTGAAACTTTGGTTGCTTTTTAACACCAAAAAAAGGCTAGATACGCCACCACAATCCTCAGACCTTAACCCCATAGAGGATTTAAGGGATTTATTGGAGCGCAAAATCCGTCAGCACACCATTACTTCCAAATAAATGCTCAAAAACGTGATTATGACTGAATAGAACAATATTACCAAAGATGATACAGCAAAATTGGTAAATTCGATGCCCCGTCGACTTGCAGAGGTCCTTAAAAGAAAGGGCTATCCAACAAGCTACTAAAACTTAACGTTTCATTAGATTTTTGACTATTTTTTTGGTCTACATTTTGTTGTACGGATACTTTTTCTGTTCCTTTTATATGAAGTTTTTTGTTTTTGTTTTGATAACTTTAATTTAAAATGATGGAATCATGTAAAAATGAATTAAATATATTGGAAAATTACTATGTTAAACATATGGAAAGAAATTTCATACTTTTAAGTTTATTATAGCACAAAATTTTTAACAAATTGTTATTTTTTCATGGTGTACGGATAGTTTTTCTGGCAAGTGTACATATGTCAGGAGTCTTAATGAAGTCTTTTGCCCACAATTTATTTCAAGCACTGTTAACAACGTCTCCCCGTAAACTATATTTTTTAAAGAATGACAAATAAAAGTGGATTGAATATAAAAGATCATACATACATATGTATGAATATTTATGTATGTTTGTGCATACATACATATGTATGTACATACACACATATGTATACATATATGTATGTAATTATAAAAGTCTGTGTGTGTCGGTTTAATAAAATAAGTACTACGAATATAAGCCTATTAATTTTTGTTTATAAAATAAAAATTAAAAGATTATTTCATAAATTTGTCAATTCTTTGTGTGCCTATACTTTGTGAGGCCACTGTTGGTTGTCATCTCTGCCCTGTCCTGCCCAATCTAAATCTTTTGGGACTGGGCAAATGTAAAATTTGCGGTGGTGCGTCAAAACTTTAGTGGCCCCGGCTAACTTTTAGCAAAAACTTTTGATTTGAGTACCTGCCACTAACTAAGCAGACACACTTACACACACCCATACAAATGCATAGTGAAAGAGGAAAGAAGATAGAAATAGGGTGAAAAGTTTTGCCGGCACAAAAACCACGCATTGAACTGCACTGTTATGGGAAGAAAACTTTACAGACAGAAATTTAAACAAAGCATACAACCTAACTTACCGCAGTGCTCGCCATTACCATCTAAAAAGAGTTGAAATCGAAAACCGGAGCAGGAGGAAGCAACTGGCGTCTCTTGTATAAATCACGAATTACAACTAAAACAATGCTCAATTTTTAAAATATTGCGGTACATGCTGTCAAATGTGTGCTTCACGTTGATAATAACGTAAACGCTGTCAACGTAGTTAACGTTGAACGTATCGACGGGGAGGCGAAAACGATATTAGAAGTTTCATCGTTGTGGTGAAAAGGTGAAAACTGCCTCCAAATTCAAAAAAAATTATCGGAATTTGTTCATATTTATTTTTGAGAAGCCTTTAAATTTTGAAGTTGTTTAATAGCCCAAGTAATATTAATAAATATAAAAAAGGGTTAACGACTGCCGAAAACAAAGTTAAAAACAGAGAGAACACATTTCAAATAATTCATTGCACAATCGCGAGATTCTCGATTCATTATACCCTTATATCTTATATATTTCCTATATCCTCATTGAATTTTGGCAGAATAGGCCGAATATATGTTATAGTTGTCATTGGAATAATCGGCATAAAAATGTATCCCATTTCTTAACCTCAAGTCGGTTCATAAATATAAACTACTATCGCTCGCCGAAGATTTTGTATTTGATTGGATTTATTAATGTTTAAGTTAGTATACGAATAATAGATGCATACATACATACATATACATAGATAAAATGTCACATTTTCACTTTACGTGCTCAGCAGTATATGGGACACCTGCTCTGGGGTTTTTTGAAGCATTTGGTCGGGTTCAAAACCATTGGCAGGATCACGGACGCGGTCATAGATTTGCTTATAGATGGCTACAATCACATTAAAAGCCCGACGTTGAACAGTAGCTCGATGGGAACTTGACATGATGAGCTGTATTTGGGGCAGCAATAAGACATCGGGTAGCTCTAGAAAAGCATCCATTTTCGACATAAATATCTTGAGAAGATTGGTATCAATTTTTGTCTGATTGCTCTGTAAAATGGTGTAAATGGGACCCAAATTTAAATTGGCCACTAATGAAGACGCCTGTTCCGAGGTAAGCGTGTCCAACTGAGCATCTGACTGAGCCTGCAGACGCTCAACTCGTTCATCCATATACTCGTAAACAGCTAAAGTAGATTGCATATGGTAGAGACAATTCAATAAATAGACACCCATATCAATGGTAGGCAAGTGGGCGGCACTCTCCTGGACCGATTGTAGCAGCGGGTCAATGACACAGCTAACAATTTTCGTAATATCAGCTTGGCGGCCATCTACCATTGTTGCCACTGATAGGATCTCCTTTAGCATATTTAGCAATCTGGCAACACTTGGCGGGGGTACTAGATCTCTTTGTGGTGGTTCCAACGCCAATGTCGAACCGGCAGGACGCTGTAAAACACTGCGCACCTGAGAAGCCAAAGCATTCAGATAAATCTGCTCACTACTTTTCTGCAGGTCGATAAGACACTGCTCCAAGCTGCCACCCTGAACAACTTGCTTCATGATCTGCTGATAGAAACGGAGCAGATTAGATATGGTGAACAATATGATGGTGTCCTTTTCTGAGCTGAGAATAGTTTCCACGCGCACTTTAAGCGGATGACAGACACCATCGGCTACATAACACAAGGCCTTTTGCATTTGCTCGGATATATCTGTGGGATTGAAAGTAGGAAAAAAATTATGACTCTTTGATTTGTGAATTTGGATTTGCTTACCATGTTTGTCACACTTTTTGAACAACAAAGCTAGATTCTCCTTTTCATTGGGTATGCTCTGATGGAGCCAGGCAAACATATCACCAATATATCGCTTAGGATCATGGGCATGCAACTCTATGGGTCTAGGATTCCCACCTGGACCACCTTCTGTTAATGCCTCAATGAATAGACGCACTAATACCGCTCTGCGGGCTATGGCGTATTCATCGATGACATACCTAGAAGTTGTGATAAGGAATTTTTTGAATAGTAATAAACCCAAAATGATATTTCGTACACACTTGAACAGAACTGGGCGATCCTGCAACCGGCTCATTGCCTCCACTACCAAGGGTCCAATTTCATTGTTTTCCAGATTTCGACAATGATTCTGCGTCCATCGATAGAGTCGTTCTAGTGCTCCCTCCTGATGCAGTGTCATTTCCTCCATTATGTCCAGGGCAGCCGTTTGATAGCCACATTGCATAAGGAGCCTGCATTCGGAATGAATTGACTGCACCCGATCCAAAACCTTGAAAAACTCTGGGGCAATTGGCGCATCCTTCGCCGTACCATAGAGCAATTGATGCTCAGGAACGCTCAGCTGAAATCGGGACAGAAACGCCTGAGCTATTTGTTGATGAATTTCCAGGCGCTCCCGTTCCTGCTGCATTGTATTAGTTTGCTCGATTAAATCTTTGGTAAGGGCCTTAGATGTCTCCAAATCTGTTTTCATTGTTTGAACAGATGTTGCCATTGTGTCCAGATCGTGGCAAACTGCATCTAGGGTTAGTTTCACTTCCCGAAACGCTTTAAGGAAACTCTCGTTAATGCCCACTGATCGGTGTTCAATCTGTGAACGAAGATTTCGCCGATTCTTCAGAGTGTTCTCGCCAAAGAAACTCGACAAGCCATTGAGTGCATCAAGCGTGTCCTTATCCGAGTCCAAACGTGTCTCCAATATCTTGTTGACGCGTCGCTGTATCCGATCCTGGTCAGCATCCTGAGATTTTTCCTGTGCCGAAGTCATTTTTAGTTGACCTACGTATCTATGTAGATAAAATTAACATTTTTGACAAATGACAAACTGTTAACTAACAGAATTGACACATCAAACTGTTATTTTATAGTGAGTGACAAAAGTGTGGTGACAAAAAATATATAATTTAAAAAAGTATTTCTGAGCTCTCATTTGGGTTACACATTCACAACTAGGAACTTTATTTTTTTCCCAGATCAATATTAAATAAAATATAATTCTTTCCAATAAGTTTTTTTTACCCAATTTAATTTAAGTTCTAAGTGCCTTTACAAGTATTTTAAAATTTTTTTTAAATATTAACTAGTAAACTGTTTTATTTTGAAAAACTGTTGATGCGATACTGGTGTTAGCGTTTAGCTGACCTACGTCTGATAAGTATATTTGTCGACAGGTAATGGAACCACTTAAATCTTGATAAAAAATGCTCAACTCCTTTGCTAATGAAATACAATTTTAATGGTCGCTTACTTCTTTGCCGATGCTTCGAGATCTGGGGACCACCAGGTACTATCACGGTGGTGAATCGTTGGGTATACATAAGGTCCAGGGCGAATGTGCAATGTAAAAAAAATACAGCGGCTGCACACAGAGCTATGGTGGCATTCCGCCGGCAACACACGAAAAATCCATGACTATGTTCTTCTCGGTTCTTTAAAAACATCAAATGAATATCATGCTCGGCCAGATACATATTTGCATAAACGGTAATTATGTGAAGAGTGCCCAATAACCCACTCATAGAAGCTTCCAATTTCATAGTTGATTTCTCGGTATAAAACATAGCAATTATGGCAAGAGCACAAATAATGGCCGAACCTCCATAGGTGGCGCACAGTAAAAATATATGTGGAATATTCTCTGTTTCAAAGCATCTTATATGAACACAGCAACCTACACCACTGAGCACCAGCTCCAGAACCTTAAAAAGGAGCCACACTGGCTTTTTTGAACGTTTTACCATAGTTTTGAAATTAAAATTTATATAATCTCTAGAAATATACACATTAGTTTAACATACATAGATTTATAGATATACAGCTCCACGACCTACTAGGGCAGGTTAGAAGTAGACCTTCAGTGCAAAGTGAAGACTTTTGCGATCTCCGCTAAATATCTTACAGATGAAATGGAGTAATCTCCGGGGACAGCAACCGTTAATAAAAATTGTTATTTTGCTGGATTTCCGCTTGAGTCCAGATAATTGAAATATATGTAGTACTCTACTTTCTCCAGTACTGTGTAAACCGATGTATTTGTTCCACTAGAGCCGGCATGACAGCAGTTATTGATACATCAAGCAAGCTTTGTAAATGCTGCACTGCCTCTTCATCTGTCAGGCCCAATTGAAGATTCTCTTCCACTTTTTTAACGGCCTTATCCGGCTCGAGTGCTATATCTGGCACTGTGGCATCCACCATAAGTGAGAACAGATTTAACATTACATTGGCATGCCGACGAAGATGTAAATAAGCCGTATAGCACTGCTTACGGAACTCATGATGATGCTCAGAGCTAATGCCCCCCATAGCCTCAACCATTTCTTTGCTCAATTTCATTGGCGGTGGCATAGGTTTGGGATCTCTCCCCAAAATATAACCAAAATCAATGTGAAAGAGTTTTCCATTTGTTGTCAATAAAAGATTATCCAAGTGTCTATCGCCAACGCCTAAAAAAAAACAGACAATACATAAAGAGATAATGATATAAATCGAATCCGAAACTGATAAAAACTTGGAATCCAAAAATTACCTAACAAATATGTAATCACACAGTAACCTGCACAGCTTTTTATATAGGTGTCCATCACCTCGGCTGATATACCATATGGACCGTTTTCGCAGGGATAATGACGTCGAAAGAAATTGTGTATGTTGCCTTCTCGGGCCAAAACCTCAGCCACAGTGCAGGATTCAATGTATTGAAGGAAACCATGTTTAGAACTGGTGGCTAGTACTTTATAGGGGGTCAATTTGAGATCAAGATTTTCACGACGCAACAATTTATCCATTAGGGTAATCATTTGAAGGATTAATTGATCCTGACGTAAATCATCTCCATGCTTAAAGATTGCCACGTATTCGTGTTGAGCTATGGATGTGACAAATGTAAGCCTATCGAAAGATAATGATTTATAATATTTCGCAGAGATCCAAACTATTATTAACCAGTTTAACTCACTTGGCTGGCATTAGGGCACTCTTGAAGAGCGACGTGCGCATGGGAACAATTTTGGTGATGCAAATCTCTGGATCCAATGGAAATGGTATGGGCTCAAAGTTGGTAAAGTTCACCTTAAACATATCCTGTTCGTTTAGAAGCTTTTGGAACTTCTCCGTCTTTTTATTACGATTACCGGGCTCCTTGGCCACCAGCTTTACAAGCTTGACCAGCTCATCAATAAAGCGACGTTGTTTGCGCAGATTATAGAATATGCCACGCAAACTGAAATTGCCATTCTCCAAAACCTTGAGAAACATTTTAAGGACCATGGCATACATGTCATGGGCACGTTCATCCTGTTTGCGCACTGACTCCGCTACATCCTCCACTTCGATGGATAGATACCAGTAGAAATAGTTGGCCAGAGTAGGATTAGTGCAGGCTCGCTGTATAAGGAATGTACAGAGATTGGATGGAACAGTACCAATGTTTATGCCCTCGGGCAGGATTAAAGCATTCGAAGTGGAGTCAGAGGCTATTGATGAGGCGTCTCCAGTTGCAGCTCCTGGACTGCCTCGTCCTCCAGCACCCGGACTAATACCTGCTGCAACACTGGATGCTACTGTCCTCTGACTGGCTGCAATAACCGAATTGTGCAAGGCACTGCTGGCCCCACTCAATTCCGAAATGCTGCTTTGATCCAGCAGCGATCCATTGTCATCTAGTATAGAATGGACCACATCTCTTTCGGGAAAGATGCAATTGTGCAAATGGACAATATTTCTCGGATCCTCATACTTGAGAGCTTGAACCAATTGCAACAAATATAAAAGCAAATCTTCATCTGGTGCCTGGGCCAGACGACTTATGGCATACTTTCGCACCTGAGGATGTGTAAATTGGGGACTTAACAGCTCCAAGGCATCTTCCACATCCATTGGGGCCCAATTGGCCAGCATCCAGAGGGCTTGCGTTACCTCGTCCTCAAGTTTCCAATTGATACATTTAAGAAATTTGGTCAGGGCTTTTTTATGAGAAGATAAATAAAAACGGAATTTCCACACAAAGTCCTGTTCCTCACTGTTCAGGACATACGTGGACGGTTGACGGTAGACAATCGTATGTAATTGATTCCGAATAAAAGCTGTCGGTTTGGCATCACGATCCGATATCCCAGAACGCTCTGAACGGGCCAAACGATGGTGTTTCCGTTCCACTAAATTTTCCTAAAACAAAAAAGAATTGAATGAACAGATTAAAATTTTTATGCGGTTGATGTTTACCCTTTGGATTTCTGAATCTGGTACAGAGACCAACTTTGGTTTGGCAGGAAGTTTATATTTGGCATCACCATCAGGCTCAAAGTAGACAACAGCATACTAAAATATATAGTAATTCAGATTTAAAATTAGCTTTAGTTGCTCCTTCTCAGGTCACTCACATTGTATAAATCATCCACAACAATGGTTGGAAACTCAATCATTAGGAACATGTAGTCAGACATACGTTTCTCCCTTTCATTGATAACCTCAATTTCACGGAATGTTAAACGATCCAACCAATCCACTTTTTGGATCTGACCATTGCGATGCTTTTTGGCCAACTTTCCCAACCTTTGCATTTGCGATTTGGATGATTCTTTTCCTTTGCCGGGTGTCTTGCTGGGATAGCTGCCATCGCCCTCTTGGCCCAGCCAAACTCTCAGATCATACATGCCTTGGCGGAACATTGCGTCCTTGCCAAACATTGAAATGGCCGTGCCACCAATCACAGTGGTCTGACCCGCCCCAGAACAGTCCAATATGGTCATTACCAACATGGCAGAGCGTGGCAAATCGGAGAATTGAAGTGGCAGCGTTACCCATTCGTTCCAGCTCCATCGTTTGCCAAATGCCTTGTAGGAACTGTTTACGGGAAGGCAATAAGGACGTCCATTATTATAGACCTGCAGGCGCACCTGAAAGGAAGGGTATTCTTCGGAATAGAGTCCAGAGAATCGAAGTGTGGGATCATCAAGTAGCTTCTCATAATCAGGCTGTCGTTTTTTTCCTTCCAGAGTCCCACTGAAGTCCAAAAAGAAAGGGAAGACAAATAACAGTTCCAACCTTAACAAAGCATTCCGTCTTTACTCACACTTTAATTTGTACGCGCTCATGCAACGATGAACTGTGTATGTAGCGGAAATGGTCATCAGGTTGATCCATTTCTAAAAAACTTAATATTTTTCATTAATTGTGCGTGAAACGAAAACCAATTACAGTGAATCAGCTGATGGTCAATAGTGTGACCATTACGCCGTGGGTAAGCGCCTTGTTTTTTTTTTCCCTTTTTCTCAAAGACGCAACAGCTGCTTATTGTTATGGGTTCGAAATACCCTAACCTCATGAGTACATTGCTTTAATAAACTAATTAAATTTAAATGACTTGATTTAACAAACCAAATGAAACAATGGATTTCATATACATATGTGGTACATTTTAAAGAATAATTAGTCCACTTAACGCATGAAAACTAATGTGTGCTAAATTAGTGGTCACCACTGTAAACATAACGAAGTTCAATATTTTGACAAACAAAGCTACCGAAGTCGTTTAGTCTTCCGTTCTTAGGGTGTACGAGTGATAGCTCAATAACAATAAACAATTCGGCGCTTAGTGTGCCCAGATATTGTAACATTTCCCACGTTTTGTTTTCGTTCAGATTTTTCGAAAAGAATATAATTTCAAAATGTCTATAAACGCCACCATAGGACTGGCCTTGGATCGTGTAGATTGGTATGATCTCGCCGAGCATCAGGATCGCTTGCCACGCATCTATACCCCTGGCGAGATTCTTATGCCAGAAGCGGGTTATATGCGTGGCCACGGCACCTTTGTGGAGGAAGAGAATATAAAGGCTTCTGTAGCGGGAGTCATTGAAAAGGTGAACAAATTAATTTCGGTTCGGCCACTAAAGAGCCGGTATGTGGGTGAGATAGGTGATGTGGTGGTAGCCCGTGTCATAGAAGTTCAACAAAAGCGCTGGCGCGTGGATACAAATTCTCGGTTGGATTCGGTTTTACTACTGTCATCGGTAAATTTGCCGGGTGGGGAACTACGACGTCGCTCAGCCGAAGATGAACAAATGATGAGACGATATTTAGACGAGGGAGATCTCATCTCTGCTGAAGTGCAGGTGAACTTAAATATTTTAATTTGATTTACACTGACACTAATTGATTAAATTTTTCCACCAATAGAATATATTTGAGGAAGGCACTCTTTCACTTTATACGCGCAGCTTGAAGTATGGAAAACTCTCACAGGGAATTCTGGTCAAAGTTTTTCCCGCTTTGGTCAAGCGGCGAAAAATGCATTTTCATAATTTACCCTGTGGAGCATCGATCATCCTTGGTAACAATGGCTATATTTGGATTGCACCCACGAAGGCCGAGAATCAAGAAGGTGGTGAAGGAGGTTTTGCACAAAATTTAAGTGAAGTAGTTTCACGTCCTGAACGTGAAGTCATTGCCCGTTTGCGCAACTGCATTCTGGCACTGGCTAAGTGCAAATTGATGCTGTACGACACTAGTATACAATATGCCTTCGACGAGTCTCTTAAATATGAGGCACACGAATTACTCCAACAAAATGTTATCCATGATATAGGGGAGCAGACACAAGGGCGTCTGAGGGATGCTGGCGAACAAAGTTAATAAATAATTTATAAAAACAAAACAATCATACACACATATAATTTTTTTAATAGCTTTAAAGTTTAAACTTATCTGTTTCTTTGAAATTTGTATGCATATAAAAACTTAAAACAAAACTATAGATTATGATCAATAGTCTAAAAGATAATGTTGAATTTCTTTATGATCGCTTAGCGCTTTACAAAATCAGATGTTGGATCCCCTGATAATAAAGTTATAATTCCAAAGTTATAATGTCTAGTAACAATTGGTTAAGTTACTATTTAATACAATATGAAATCTATTTATCTTTCACTTTATCAACTTAAAATCTTCTTGGAAATTTATGGTTAATGACGTATCTTTATGTGAAAATTACGACTATGTTTGACCGAACAAAACACGACATAAGAGAAGAGTAAATATGATATTTTGCTTAAAATCAAAAATTTTTAGTTCAGCTTATCATACCAGAGTTAAGGTAATACAAGTCTGTAGATAAAGTAATAAATGGTACTGCTATAAAATTACATAGAATATAATAATTAAATTATAAAGCGTATTTAAATAAAAGTATAGATATGTATAATATTTTGAAGCGCTTCCATTATCTGTAAATGAAACTTCGACTACAAGTTACCATATTATTAATTTTTATAAAAACTGAATTTTTTCTTTTTATATACATATATATTTTTACATACTGCGAGACAAATGTAAAGTAATTAGTTGTGATCCCAATCTCTTTAAAAAATTTAGAAGTTACTATTTGATTATCCTTTAATAATAAATATACTTATAGTTATTTGCAGCAGGAGGTTTAAGCTTCCGCAACATATAACATTCATTAAGCGTAGCTTTGCTAAATTTTGAAAAAAAAGGTTTGAAGAGATGATAAATAAAGAAATTCGTTTATTATTGAATCAAACTTATCGTTTGACTAATGCTTGCCAGATGACATTTTTCTTAAAAAGTGGCAACACTCAGACTGCGGGTTTGTGTATTGACGCTGACGCTCTTTTCTTTTCCTTTCGCTTTGTGTTTTGATAAAAAATATTTTATAATGGCCGAAATAACGAAACTGCGTGAGGTGGAATTAAATAACAAGCACATTTGCCGCTTTTGTTTATCACAGAACAAACTCTCGTCCATTTACCTGGAAAATCAACGTATAAAATCGACAGCAGCACTGCCGCTTCAAATAATGGCAATTACTTCGATCGAGGTAGGTACTGTAACTTACTAAGGCTAGGTTTTTGCACAGACTGACGCGTAAGAGACTTGGCTAAGAAAGTAAACCCGAGACATTATACAATGACCAACTGTAACTAACTAACCAGCTATGTGCTATTTTAACAATGCGAGTTAGCGTAAAAAATCACTCAGTAAGCCACAATTGTTAATTGTACGCCCATTGCACGTATGTATATATATGTATATGTATGTATGTATGCGCTTTCATACATGTGAAGAAATGCCAGCTGTTTTGGCGTTGCCACTAGAATAAAAAAACCCGCAATATTCAAAATTGTATTCACTTTTATTTTTCTTATCAAAATAATATACATATAGATATGTATATATCAATGTATATATATATATATATAAAATGCTTCTCTTCAGGGCAAGTAGGTCTTATAAACTAAATTGTGAGCGATTGTGATATGAAAAAGAAATTATCAATGTAATGGATTAGAATGAATTTCGTCAACAATAACATTTCACATAATGTTGAATAAGTCTCAAGATTGGTATTTAACTAAATTAAAGCAAAGTAAATGTAATCCAGATCAATAAGAGTCAATGGAACAATAAGGTGGGAATGGTTGAATGGGTGGCTATGTGATGATACCTATCCAGCTTTATTGCCATTCGGTTTATCTGTGAAACGCAATATGCGCGTCAGCATGGAAGTGACGCAGGGTATTTGCTTCTGCCGATCCATTAATGGAGTAGAGGGCACGTTCGATTCAAAATCAATGGCTACACGTTGACTGACAAAAGTGAGCAGAGTAAGAATGTCATATTTTTTGCCATTTGTATTTAGTTCTTGAATGAGCGATTGCATATACCAAGACCCATTCGTGGTATTGCGCCAGGAGAAGTAGCCTAAGAAAATAAATTATTGCCATCACAAAAATTAACAAAGATTCTCCTAATTAATTACTTACCTGGTATCGTTGAATAAGAAAACAGAAAGTCGGCATGTATAGGGATTTTATAGCTCATTGAGGACTCGCCATCTGTTTCAGTTACTCCGCTTTTTTCCAGCATTACTCCCGCATCTAAACGATCACCCTGACATGCCTGTATGAAGAATAACTTGGGTTTACCTGCCAAACTTGGGCAAATGTGCGCCGTAAAATAATGCCAAATGGCATCCAATTTATATTGTACATCTTTGGCATAGATATAACCATGCTCTCCATGCGATAATATGGCTATGGCTATGCAATCATTATCAGTATGATCCAGTGAGGCGGCCTTGTCGATGTATTTTAAAATATCTCTTAATTTGCAATCCTTATGCACGGATACATCGAATCCCAGTCCCTTAAGGGCTTTCCGCAATTCCTCCGCATCGACATTAGTTCCAGCTCGCGATTTCAGCGAAGGTATATCGAAAAATTCGTGATTAAAAATAATAGCCTGACCGCGATATTTGTGATTCATATTATATTCACTGGCATAGCGATCAACGGGCATACGGGCCACATATTTATTAATTGAGGCTGGTACGGCACTGCCATTAAAAAAAAAAAAAAATGAGATTAGAGATATTAATAAGAGTGAGATAAGATAGTAGTGATAAGCAATCAATACCAAAAAAGAGGTGTATGATTAATTTCTACATTCAATTATTCAGGAATAAATCATATACTGCGTTGTTATGTACTCTCCGATATTGTCATCCTTTCAAAATCCATCCATCCATTCAAAAGTAAGTTCATAAGTATTCTGATTGATACATACATATGTATATGATTGACAAGAAATGTGTTAGATGTACATATACATATGTAGATACAATTAAATGATAACCCTACTCTATTAGTAACATTTGTTAAAGCAAGAAAGTTCAATTCACTATCTCCGTTATTTAATCATTTTAAGTGATTAATTATTAAATGTATGGATAGGTTTGAGATTTCTTTTTGTATTGGTAACCGAATTAAGAATGAATCAGAGTTATGAGTTTCTGGGGGAAACCCAAAAACAACTACCTGAAGTAGTTGGCCTTTTTTGGCGATTTTTATAACTCTTCTTCTGGCATCACTGTTAACCAAGGGCACAAGACAAATATGTATATGTATGTAGGAAAACAAGAAATGCAAGTGCGAAAGGGAAAGAAAGACGCACACACACATGCACTGGCCATGCATACATATGCATTTACCTCGACGCTGTTGTCGCCGTTCCTGTTGCACCACTACTGCTCCCTTCCGTACAGCCCTTGGCGTCGGTCTTATCAATAATGCTGCTGCGATTGCTCTTGGTTTGCCCATTGCTGGTACTTCTATTATTGAGAATACCATAGTTTCTGGTTATGCATTCGTCCGTCATTCTCTCGATTCTCTTTCAAATGTTCTGTTCTTTGCTCTCCTTGTGCCTGGCCCTGCCTTTTGTTCTCTGTGCCTTACACAGTATAGGAGTGGGGGAAGAGTTCTTCACTATTGTTGTTTTTGTTTAGTTGCTTTTTAACTAAATAAACAAAAGCTAAACAGCTGTTGCTAATGTTTTTCTCAACTTTTTTTTTAATGCAAATCACAATAGATAAAATGTCCTTTTTTGGTTTAATCGTGTTTGTGTTTTTTTTTTGTTGTAATCAATTAATTAACGGAGGTTAAGCGTGCTCAGTCGCCGCCGCTTACAAAAACAAACTGAGATTGCATTTGTAGTTGTGCGTTTGTTTTTGTGTGAGCACTTGCCGCCAATGATTAGCGTTGCCACTTGGTTGATACATGCCTTGCCATGTATTGAAAAAGAGACATTCACCGGAGAACATGAATAATTTTGAATTTTAATATAACCGTTACTTTTTTAGGTGTGCAACGACGATGGGATGCCTTCCTTGATTTGCTTGGACTGCAGATTACTCTTTGAGCATTGCTATCGCTTTAAACAAATGTGCAAGCGTGCCGAAACATTGCTAAGACAATATCCGTTGACTGGATTATGGCCAGAACCATTGGAAAAACCGCGTGCACCCCTTATAGCCAGCCAAATGAAAAAAGACGCGGGGACCAAGGATGGACAACCCAAAAAATTATTAAATTCATTGGTTAAATCAAACCAATTGGTAATAGAAGATGTCCAGGTAATGGAGACCAGTGCATTGACAATAGCCGCTAGTAAGCCTGCACCCAACTTAAAGAAAGTTAAATCTACTTATCAAATGAAAGTTGAGAATAATCAGGAGTTGTCCATGGATGACGTCCATAATTTGATAGCGGAACTAGAGGAAGAGGCATTAGTCACTGCACCCGAAGACACTCTCTTACCACCAACATCTGTCTCTGCATCCGCTTCCGGTGGTTCACAGTCAATAAAAGCTGAAGTCACTCCGACTAAACCAAAAGTTTTAAACAAATCTTCGATGCGAATTTTGAATAAGGTAGCTTCTCAGCCCGTTGAGCCACGCCTCTCAATACCTCAAATTCAGCGGGATGAAGATGGCAATGTGGCGGCCATAGTAACCGAAATTATTGATCCTCGTGATTTTGATGGAGCTGAAGATCCTACAAAAAACGCTGCCCCTGTAGCAACAAATGTATTCCCCTGTCCAGATTGTGAACGCTCCTTTCCACTACAACAGCTTTTAGAGATTCACCGCCTAAATCATACCCGGAAACGTAGCTTTCAATGCAACGATTGCGATAAAAGTTTTTTCTCGAAATATGATCTGCAAAAGCATAATTTTATCCACACCGGGGAGAAGCCATTCCAATGTACTGCGTGCGATAAGGCTTTCACACGGAAGGCGCTGCTGCATCGCCATGAACGCACCCACACAGATATGCCGAAATTTTTATGCTTATACTGTGAGAAGCCGTTCCTATCCGAGGAAGAGATGTTAAAGCACGCCGAACGGCATACAAAACAAAGGAATTTTCAGTGCAATATTTGCAACAAGTCCTTTGCCTTCAAGCAGGGATTAGAGCGGCATGAGGTAAGAGATTGAGTCCCGATGAAACCAGAATCCAAATTTAATCTTCATTCCAACGTTTGTCTTTTAGGTCATTCACAGCAACAATTTGCCCTTCTCTTGCCAGCATTGTAATCGCAGTTTTGTCACTGCCTGTAAATTGGCTCGTCATCTGGTGGCCCATGCTGGCAAGCGTGTCTATCCGTGCAAATATTGCAACAAGTCATATTTGCTCTCTCATCATCTGTCCCGACATTTGCGGGTCCATAAACAGGTATCTGGCACCTCATTTGTCTGCAGCATTTGCCGGGAAACCCATCAGACCTATGAAAGTCTAGTTGATCATTCCGCTGGTCATGCCAATGTGGATTTAGTGTGCCCCCTGTGCAAGGAGAATATTGTTAGTACTGATATGATTCCAAATCATATGCAAAGCCATAAAGACAACGAGAGGTTTGCTTGTGAATTTTGCGATTATATTTTCCTCAATCAAAACCAACTGCAAAAGCATATTGAGGA
Organism: Drosophila emarginata; assembly: GCA_037075365.1. Classification (NCBI taxonomy): domain Eukaryota; kingdom Metazoa; phylum Arthropoda; class Insecta; order Diptera; family Drosophilidae; genus Drosophila; species Drosophila emarginata. The sequence goes on from JBAMCD010000324.1 coordinate 5,628,292, forward strand.
TGACCATGTGGTGGATATGGTGCCCTACCAGGAGGCTGATAAGGAAACCAGCGTTGAAGTGAAATCTGAAGATGAAACTGATTTGCTCCAAGAGCTCCTCGGCGATGAATATGCACCTTCAGAACCAACTTCTCCGCCAGCAAAAATTATGAAATTGAGCCTGCCCAAGATTAAGAAACTCTCAACAACCTCCTCCTCTTCCTCCATTGAGGAAAAACGTCAGACACGCAGTCAAGATAATGCAAAAAAACATAAAACGCAGGAACCGACAAAGAAACTATCAAGAGGCAATGAACCAAAGAAGGAAGCTAGAAATGAAGTTCCAACAAAGCAAGCCCGCTTAATCCGGAATGGAAAATCAACTGGTGAAGCAAAAAAACATTCCACTTAAGAAATTTCTGAATCAATCTTATAATCTATAAAATCCACTGCTATATATACATACATATGTATTCTGAAATTATTTTTAATAAAACTTGTTTTGTGGGCAATAAACTCCTTAGCTATACCTTAATATTTTAGTTTGGAAAATAAAACACATTTACCTTGGATTTTTTCTAAAGAATCATTACGCATGACTGGGTTCCTGGGTTGCTTATTTACAAAACTTTTTACCCTTTTCCTTTTTTGTCCATTCATTTAATTCTTGAATTAAATAAATACTGCGACGGTTTTTCTTTCCATAGAACAAGCACATACATACATACATAGGTGTCAGCTGTCGATCGGCAACTTGTTCGAACGATGAAAAATAATTTTAACGAAAATTTAAAATGTTGAAATCACTACAATCTTTTGTTAATAAAAGAAAAAGCTTTTGAATATTTATCGGGTTCGTGAAAAATTTAAGGACCTTTAAAAATATTGATTTGTCTCTTCAGTATTAGGGAATTTCAAATAAGTAAGACCGCCGCCCACTTACATCTTATATAGTGTCCACCCCGAAATTCATTGTTTCCACATTCATTATTTATTCCATTTCAATGAGTTCTCCGTTGGTAGCAGTAATATGTGCGGGTGTGGGTGTATCTGTATTTTCGCTTATCTTAACAAATTGAAATGGGAATACGCCAGGCCATCTTTAATTACCAAACAACTAAATCATCCTCATCTATCCTTCTTCCCACTTAGTGTTCATAGCCATCGGGCAATGGGTTAACGTGGGGGTTGTGGAACAGACTTTTCTGACCCTCGCCCCAAGGGAAACGCTTCTCGCGACGACGCAAATACTCGTATTTGACAAATTCCTGGCGGGGCTTGTCGTGCTCCTCCTGGTGCTTCAGGTAGGCATTTAACATGCACAGACCAACTGCCGGAACAGCCACGAAGAAGGAGAGGCGCTTCCACACCTTGTAACCACCTAGAAATAAATGCGAAATTTTTGTTGATTGTTCCACAATTCTTGCCCAATAACCAAATTACATAACCTTAACCTTACAAACTTTAAATTGTTTTGGGATATTTACCGGAATGTTCGCCAGCTACGGCAGCAGTGCCGGACATGTTCTTGGCCCCAGTGGCCACAAATTGGCGACGAATTGCGTGATTAAGAATAGCAGACATTATTTTCGGATAATTCCTTTGCCTCCAATGAAAAATTTCTATTTTCTTCTTTGACAAAGTGACCAGATGTAAACACTGCAGCAAATACCAAAATACTTAATACTATAAAATAATTACGAAAAATCGTCCTGGGTTTTAATTTTCTAATTTCAAACATATCAGAATCGTTTCAAAACCCTACCTTGTGAATATATAATATATAGGTATGATATCTAGCCGTCGATTTCGGCATACATATACACAGAATAAAAAATTGATAAGGTATTGGCCAACTGGTGATAAATCATATATATCCATACCCATGCCCTCTTAGAGGGTATTATGAAGAACTTTCGATACATCGATAATTTTATAGCGTTGTCAGCTGGGCCCATGGCGTTGTTTCATCTTTTTTTATATTAGTTATTTATTGTGCATTTCTCATAACGTTCTTTATTGGGCGCAAATTTAGCAATGCAGAATAAACCTATGAAATTGGACCTCAGCGATTTTTTTGTGGACGAAAGGAAATGCTCTTTAATCCTCCTCGATGTGAGCTGGCAAAATATTAAGGACTTGCAGGATCATATACAGAACCTCTTCCATTTGGTAAGTTCCAAGAACAACAATATTTTTCAAAACTCCTAACGTTCTATTTTAGACTGGTATCAGCCTTTTGACTGGTGATGGTTCTTATTTGCCGCCAAGGGAATCCATTGAAGTCTTGAGAAATGTCAATTCCTTAAAGTAATTAAAATTAAAATCCTTAATGCAAGTGAAGATATATATTAAATTGTAATATTTTTTCAGGGCATTTAAATTTGCAGCCCCAGTCGATGAACAGACAATCGTGGAAGTTGCGTCGACGGAAAAACTGACTAAGAAGCGAAAAAATCCTTCAACGGACTTGGAACTTGCCAGTTCCACTCCGAATCACCCAAAGCGTTCAAAAAACCAATTAGATAAAACAAGTTCTATTGCACCCATAACAGAGGATCTATTACCCAAACGTGAAGGCAAAAAGAAGCGCTCAAAGCGTCAGAATGACAAGACTAAAATGGAATCTGATTTAGGGAAGGATGGGGATCCTCTAGGGGAAGATGTTACCAACAAAGAAAACACTTTAAAGGCTGTCATAACTGAAAAATCGGATAACTCAAACGACCAGGAGAAATCTCTTCTAGTATCAAAACATTTAGTTTTAAATCAAAAAGAGGAGGGGCAGGAGGAACCAAATGAGCAAGTTCCTCGGCTTATGGAAGTTAACTTTCGTTGCGCCCTGATGGAATTAATGTCAGAGACTCCACGCATATTCAAATTGCCCAGACCAAAGCCAACCATTAAGATCTTGGAAAACATTCTTGTTCCAGCTAACGCTCTTGAAACACTGGAACTGGTAAATATTGAACCCGTTCGTGAAGCAGTGGAAACATCAGAAATCGAGAACCAAACTCTTGATCTAAAACCAGAAAATAACACCAGCTGCGAAATCGAGTTAGAGGAGCAATTGCCAGACAGGGAACCGAACCCAGACAACGTCGTTCTTAACTCTGATTCTGAAGATGACATAATGGTGCTGGATGATTCAGATTCAGATGTCCAAACCGTTGCCCCAGTCATGAGTATGTTTTCTCGAGCTACAAAAAATGGTAGATGGTACTAAACTTTTGTTTTTAGGATCTAGAAAATCGGGAACTACGGATGTAATTTCCGACCTTTTAGAGTGTGGTGTTACCTTATCTAGTCTACCAAATAAGGGCGACACCTTGGTTTTCAAATTAGCCAAAGTAAAAGGCTCTAAGGCTCTAGGACAAACTGAATTTCTGGCTGGCACCTGTTTGTACGTGAACCGTCGCACAAAAATTATTACCATAAGCTTGATATGTGAGTTCACAAATTATACTTGCTAATAATGTTGTTAAGTTAACCAATCTCCACACATTTAACGATTTCTCATTTTATTTCAGCCTATCCTGAGTTTCTTCTGCATGTGCTCAACCAATATAAAAACAATCTGGATGATACCGAAGAAGATGTTCCTGTGTTAAATGTAAATATGAAAGATCTTATTGAGGCTAATGTTTGTATTTCATCTATTGACTAAAAATCCTCATCAACGTCTAAGTGTCATTCTGATACTTTTGGATGCTCCATTCATATGCACACACACACGCAGATACATTCCTTCACATGTAATAAACACATAATAAAGTAAAAAGGATACAAAAAATGTCTATATGGAATTGTAAATCTTTTTAAATCATGCGTTTCTTTATCTGATCCAATAACTCTTCGGCGTCGTTGGCTGTCTTTACTCTTATCAACATGGTGGCGGCTTTAGACTCCTCCGGAGTGGGTACACAAACCATCATTACGTTATTTTTACCCATGAGTTCAGTGGGAAGCCCGTTGGTAAGTATTAGATTAACAAGAATGTTGCCTAAATTAGTATCGGCTCTCACAAGAAGTTGGGTTTTCAACGAATCCTTGACGGGCTTTAGGTATAAAGTGCCCACACCACGATCTGCAAATTCTTTGTCTTTTTTGATGAAGACCTTGCAACGCTTTGAATAGACAGCATCCTCCTCAACGACCTTGATGAGAATTAAAATATTAAATTGTTTTCAAATTAAATACTCTAAATATTTTACCTGCTTAAACTCCACTTTGGGGGGTGTGTCTTCTTCCTCGTTCTCAGCGGTTGTTGCTGTTGATTGTGGTGCTTCTGGTGGTTTGGTAAAAAAGAAGGCACCTGTTGCAGGAGTTACTTCAGTTGAAGGCTTGCCGAAACCGGAAAAACCTGAAGCAGTTGGTTTGTCACCAATACTAAATCCATTTGTTTTGTGTACTTCATCGTCCTTGCGGGGGAGGCCAAAGAATCCGGCCTTGGTAGCATCTGCATTGCCAGTTGTTGCCGTTGCAGAGGCGGAGAAGCCAAATATACTACTAGTGGCAGCTGGAGTTGGGATTGAGTTTGTGGTAGACCCCACTGTAGTAGATGTAGTGCTAGTTGCTGCTTGAGTCTGACCAAAGGTGAACAATGGCTTGGTGGCGGTGGTTGTAGATGTGCCACTGGTAATGGTACAATTCGGCTTCTTACCAAAGAGCAATGAGGGTGAACTACCACCTCCAGATCCAGTAATGGGAATCGTTGGGTTGCCAAAGGTGAAACCTGCGAGAGGATTATTTGGAGTAACCTCCGCTGTCAAAGATGAGGTCGAGTTTGAATTTGGTTTGCCAGACCTGGCCTCTTCATCTTTCAGATCCTTTAGGTGCTTGTTATAATTGTCAAACACGGGGGTTAGTATACAATAGGGGTTCCTGTCTACGTTATCTTTGATAAATTTAGTTACTTCACGATTTAAATCGGCCACATTTTCACGATACTCGGACGAGACTTGGGTTTTATTAAAAGGTTCTGCGACTGCTGGTATATTCTCAGCTGGCACAGAGGCTTTAAACATGGACGTGGGTGCGGAAGCGATTGGTATCGGTTTCCCGGGTTCACTATCTTTTTGGCCAAACATTGAGGAGGAGGAGGTACTTGTTGCTTCCTTTTTGTCCCCAAACGAGAATGTTGTCAATGGCGTTGCTTTTGGTTCGTCCTTTTGCTTCGCAGTTTCGCCGCTTGGAAATGAAAATGTTGATGCCGACGTCGACGTGGTACTAACCTCAGTAGTCGTCGATGTAGGCAGTTTGGCCAAAAATGCATAAGGAGACGAGCTGGGCGTTGCTGCCTTTCCGAAACCTGTAATTCCAGCAAAAAATAGAATAATATATTTCATTGAATAAAGAACTATTTACTGTATTCTCGAATCTTCTTCTTACCTAAAAATCCACTAAAGGCATTTTTTGTTTCAGTCGTTGCGTCGTCTTTGCCGGCAACCTTGCGACGTGCCTTCTTTATAACGCGCAAATTTAACTCTTCCTGTGTGGCCGTTTTAAAAGTGCCGCGTTCCTCGGGCTCCTCTTCCTGATCCCAGTTGTCATGGTTAAGATTTGAAGTAGCTTGTCTCTTGGCAGGCATTGGTTAATTATATTGATTGATTCAATTTGTATTAAATTTGGTACTGTTAAATTCAATTTTTGAGTGCTTTCTCATGCGTAAAGAAAGTACTTGGCGCCGCAGGCCTATCTTAAATATTTAATTTTAGAATCGTTGATAACAGAACGCAAACGACATTAAAAATTTGAGCACACAAAATGAGAAATCATCAACAGAAAATTATGAACAAATTTTTGCACATGTGCGATAATACATATCGATATCGCCGGCTCTTAAATGCAATCGGTAGTGATGAGCACTGAATCCATTAATACCTTTCACAAGGAGCACATTTTTAAGAAACATTGATTTTTTTATTTTTGCCCCAATGTTTTTATATGACAACTCAGTTGGACTAAATTTCCAAAAGTTCAAAATATGCTATTCTCTGCGAATATGTAACCAAGCAATTGGAAAATACATGAAAAAGGAACAAAATTGGAAAAGTTTCAGAATATGTGTTTCCAAAAGCAGAATTTAAAATGTGCTATTCTTTTCGATAATGTAAGCAAGGAATAGGAAAATACTTGAAAACGAAACAAAATTAAAACAAATATATTATAGATAATTTAAAAATAAGTAGATTTAATTTTGTAAAACGAATATGTTTCTATTTTTTAGTAGCAAAATTGTTCTAAGTAGCAAAATTCATGGAAAAGAAACAAATTTTAAAAAAGGTAAATCTAATTTAGTCAAAGGAGAAATTTTCAAAACAAAATTTAAAAAAAATTGATTTAATTTAGTTATACGAATATGTTTCTGTTCTGTATCTCTGCGAAAGTGTAAGCAGGGAATAGGAAAACACATGGAAAAGAAACAAATTTTGAAAAAGGTAGATTTAATTTGGTCAAAGGAAAAATTGTTAAAACATGTGCTTCAAATGCCAAATTTAAAATGTACTATTCTCTGCGAAAATGTAAGCAAGGAATAGGAAAACACATGGAAATGAAACAAAACTTAAAAAAGGAGATTTAATTCGTCAAAGGAAACGGAAAATACAAGGAAAAGAAACAAAATTTGAAAAAAGTAGTTTTCATTAAGTCAAACAAAAAAACGAAAAAATGTCTTGCATAATATACATATGTATGTACATATGTATTAAGTATTTGAATTCATTCAAATTTGCTCAAAGCAGTCGGTTAACTACATATGTATATCAAGTAAACTTTTGCAAAGAAGGGAAAAAGGTGTTTGCTGTGTATCTAATGACTTTCAAGAGAAGTACATACATACATACGTAGTACGTACACACATCCATAAATATATATGTATGAATGTATGTATGTACATACACATGTGGACAAAATAATAGGTCTGACATTACAGTTTTGAAAGTATCAATGCACCGAGAAAGGCTTTATTAACGACCAATTCTCGTATAGTCACCTTGGCCAAAAGGGACCCTTATATCTTCCAGATCGATTGCTAGCGAAATTGGGAACATATGCACATAGTTTCAACACGAACCATTCGGCGACATTTATATGATTCAAAACTACCAAGAAGAATTAAACGAAATATACCTGTACTTCGTAACATAAATTTGCAGAAGTCAGTGAGGGAAAGAAAGTGGAAAAACAAACGAGACCAAAACAAATTTGTTTGGGAATGACGCCAATAGAAATGTTCTTAGACTCCAAGTCAAGGAATTGGACCCCAGATATACAAAAAAACCAATAAAGCACGGAGAGGGGAGTCTAATGGTTTGGGTTTGCTTTTCATGGCAAGGTGTTGGTCCGAAACATCAAATTGACGGCATAATAGAAAGATTCCTGTTTAGGGAAATATTGAACACAGTTATGCTACCATATGCCGAAAATAATATGCCGCTAATATGGACATTTCAACAGGATAACAATCTGAAACATTCCTCGAAAGTTGTGCAAAAATGGTTCCAGGATCATAGCATTGATGTTCTAGAGTGGCCAAGTGAATACCCAGATCCCAATGTCCCAATATTCGGATATATTTCAAAAATTGTCTATATTTTTGGTAGTTTTGTGGAGCACACCTATTAATTTGGCCAGCTGAATATTATGTTAATCCTTTACTATTCATAATTTTTTTGCTTTAATAACTCTAATATAAAAATGCTTATTTTTAAATGAAAATGTTTCTTTTAAGTTTCATGAAAAAATTTTAAAATTATCAGCAAAAAAAAATTCACACCTATTATTTTGTCCACATGTGTATATGAAAGAAAATATAAAAATGGATTTATTTATTATCGAGGTAAACGATATTACGATTTTTTTCACTAGGCAGCGAGAAAACTAAATTTACCTTAAAAAGAAAGCTAATTTGCTGTTGTAAAGGTAATAATTGGTATTTTAAAAATTAACCTTATGAAGAAGTGGTGTGCAAAATTGTAAAATAATTCGTCCCGTGCATTTCATTTTAAAGGGAAAAAACACTTTAATGTAAGAATTAGCAAAACAAGGGCTTTTTGATTAATTTTCAGAATGTAGTTGGCCAAATTTCGTTTTAATGAGAGCCATAGCAACTTTATAACCGCATCAAATGAGGTCGCTCATAAAATTAAGGTAATTAATCTCAATAAAATTGCGGCATCTTCTTGAAATTTTTATATACTTGTCCAGTGGGCAACAAATTATAAATTAATCGGATCGTAAACCAAACTGCTTAATTGATCAAGTTTTATACAATTGCATTTAGAATCAGCCAACAGATAGGCAAAGTCATTTGCATATGTGTACGACTACGAGTATGGATCACATTTCTGTGTATCTACTGACATTCAAGAAGTGGGCGTTGCAATGTGAGGAGATATAAAACCAGCGGTATGATGCTGCACCTGCTCATTGCTCATCTTCAACTATTACACTATGTGGCATTGGTGTTATCTAACGGTAAGTTGGTTTATACGCAATGGAAAAATAAATGAAGAGGATTTAAATTTAAGATTACCCTGCTGATCTGCTTTGCTGCGGCTCAAAATGATGGAAGATATCGTCCACCGCCATCCGTAATAAGTTCTGGTGACGGACGTTATCGCGGTGGCAACGATGGACGTTACAGTGGTGGCAACGATGGACGTTACAATGGTGGCAACGATGGACGGTATAGTGGAAATGATGGCCGATACGTTCATGTGGATAACAAATACAAGCACGATAACCGTCCAGCTGACCCATATTCAGGAGAAAATGGACGATATGTGGGTGGGGTAGACCGAACCGGAGCTGGCGGAGGTGGTGGTGGAAGTGGTCGAACTATCGCCACCACCAGATTGGCAAGCAAACCTACAATTGCAACCACACCCCGTCCTGTTTCTGCAAATTTGCCCAAGGGACGGGGAACGGGGGAAGGAGGCAATGGCTGGGCAATTATACGACAAGAGGATGATGTCGAAGTAGATGGATATCATTATCTGTAAGTAGTGTTAGTAAGTAGAATTGTCAATTATTTAAACTATTTTCTCTTTGTCAAAGCTATGAGACCGAGAATGGAATTTTGGCCGAGGAAAGTGGACGAATCGAGAAACTTGATGTGGGTGATGAAGGTTTACGCTCCAAGGGATTTTATGAGTATACTGGCGACGATGGAATACTATATCGTGTTGATTATATAGCCGATGATAATGGTTTTGTGCCAAGTGCTGAACATTTGCCAACACCACCTCCTCCACCACCCTACGTTGCCAGGTTACTAGCCTATTTAGAGGCAAACGCCGCGAAAAAGAAATAAATGTATAAAAGATTTTATTTGCATAAAAATGTATATAAATAAATACATGTACAAATATGGAGTGATAGATAATAAACTGATGTGTCATATTAATATAATGTTGATTATTATATGACCTTATTAGATTGACATTTGGATTCTGATTAATATTCTGCGAAAGTTATTAAAGTTGTTTTTTATCTCGATATTATTCGGGAACTAAAATGAAACAGTATAAAAAATGTTTAAACTGTAGTATGATAACGACTATTAAATAATTAACCAGTTTACATTGAGTGTTAATTTAATGTCAACATTTCGGTTTTTATTTACTTTAAAGCTCAAAAATAAACATTTGCTTTATTATGAAAATAAAAAATAATATGGATCAAGCATTTGCATATATCAAAAATTGGCATCTCAGGTCAACCATGGGGCACAAAATCGGTAATAATATTATTATTGAAACATGCTTATAAACGCATAAGAAACAAGTGAAACGCGTCTCATTTGTCTTGATGAGCCACTCCCACAGCTAATAACTGACAATTAATCATAATCATGTCGGAGATTGGTCAGCAAAAGTTGTTTAATTATACTGATCATCATCACTTAACGCTGGGCCTTGTCAGGTGAGAACAGGAAAACTCGTATGCAATTGTGTGTGAGATCGGAAGCGGCTTATATTTTGACAAGGTTCAAGTTTATGATAGATAACTCGCCCGACGATTGAACTTTGCGAATCGAATGGGAAATAATAAAAAAAGAAAACAATGAATCTGTTCACCATACAAGTCACAGAATATATATATACATATATATGATAGTATCTATACGCAAAAGATTTTAAATTATGATATATGTATATACAATAGTATATCCTTTGGGACTCGGGCTAAGAGATCCACTATCCTATGCACCTTTCGTACCCAATGGACCTGATTAGATATCAAATATTCCAATTTGGTTAACATTTGGCAGAAGGTTTTTTAGCTTCGTGTTGTTCCAAAGACATTCGCGGAAGTGGTTCCTATTGGGTTATTCTTTATTGCAAAAGGTGATTGTACGGATAGTAGTTATCTTATCCGCTATGCCCAGAAAGGTAACATGTAAAATTATTTTCCACTATTACCGATATCTTCAAAACTAATTCCGAAATTGCGGTCAACAATAAAGTTGGATGTATGTATGTATGTATGTATATATGTAAATACTTTTTAAGTGTATAATGAATCATTTGACTCAATAGGTATTTGAAATCGGAACAGGTTAAACTTCCTTCTCGCTCACACTCTATGAACCTAAAGGAATCTGTTAACATTGTTAATTATTCATCGAACCAAATGAACAAATGCAAACACAAATTAAAGAAAAAGATCTGTGCGTAATTTGGTGTTTTGCATGCATTTAATTAATTTCAAAAAGCGACAACAACACAATATTAAATGTGTAAAATTTCAATTTCCCTTCAGGCAAAAGCAATTTATATGCAAAGCGTAAATTACCACCATTTATAAATAAAATTAATGAATACGACTAAAAACAATTTTTAACTTAACCTTTAACTAGCAAGTGACTAACTTTGTCAGGGTCCACATGGCGCCTACAAAATTTGTTTAAACTTTTATTACACTTTACACTGGAAAAATGGTACAAGGGAATCTTTTGACGAAATTCTTTTGAGGTGACGTCATTAATGTATTAATTCAGTAACTTTTTATTTGTCGATCATTTCTCTTTTTCACACTTGTCGAACGTTGAAGAAATTTATGTTTCCAAATGCAGATCTGTCCAATTTGATATTGAATTTCACAATCAAATGGCATTCAAATTAAAAAACATCCAGAGAGCTGGTCCTAAATTTCGAAAGTAATAAAGTTTGTATACCCTTGTACATATATTGATCAGTCTTTCGATTTTGATAAAACTGATCTAAAGTTCTGTTAAGTCCTAATTTGTTTGGTTTTATTTAATGCAATTAAAGTGCTGCTCCTCAAATCTTTCAATGTTAATCAAATTCAAAATTACATAAAAAAATAAATATTTATTTAATGATTGATTCCGTAAAGCTGACCGGTAAGAAACGGGAATTTACTAGGGTATATAAATTGCGATCCGACTGTCTGGATAATTTTACATATTCCAAATGTATGATTTTAAGATGACAATGGGGAAGAGACGGAGACCAGATTGGGGAAATGAAAGGGATAGAACGGGAGGGATCAGGAGAGACAACAAAAATTTATAGCATTGTCTGACATCGTCTGTGTGGGAGCTTTGAACTGATGCCCAGATGCCAGGTACCAGATTCAGATGCAATTTCATCCCACAAATATATCTAATTACAACTCATTGTGCTTGGATAATTTGTTTCATTGTTTTTTTTTGTTCTCAGTTTTTAAATTTTGCTCCGATTATTTTCAGGTCAGAGTTTGTAAATTAAAACAAATGTTCAGCAATTAATGGGCTAAATCATTTCAGTTTAATTGAATCGATTAAACGTGAATATAACCGCGACTGGCTACCAGAAACCCATCCATCTATGTGTTTCTTATATGCGGTTGCTAAACTGGCTTCAATTTGTTGCCAATATTTATGGCTTAACAGTTTTCGATTTATTCGATGCCCCGATCAGTATTAATTAGACGAAAGAGAACGAATGCTAAACCGTTGTCAGCGAGTTAATTCTTTATAATCTTAAACTCCTCGGAATTTAATACCAGTTTCTGACTATTTCTTCCTTTTTTCTTAATATGAATATTAGTTCTATTTATAGTTTTTTGCTAACTTTATTATCTAATATTAACTTAAATGTAAGGAAAGTTTTTCTTCTGCATAATCACTTTATATTTGACAACTATGATATACCCTTCTAACCTATATGGATGCAGGGTACAAAAAATCGATGAATTTTGCTTGAAAACCGGCCAAAGGTAATTTGTGTATGTGAAAACCCACGCAAAATTAAGTAAGTAAGAATTTATGGTAATATGAGAGCAAATTGCAATTGCAAATAAACAAAATATGCCGAACTTTCTACACCCTCGTAAATTCTTCGATTGACCATACTGCAAGGCCATTCGAGTTCATTCAGTACTAAGGAACACCAAAATACAATCACTGCAATGTCTTGTTCAATGAACAAAATATTTTTCAAATGTACTATAATATTTTCGATGATTCACATTTGCCTTAGTTTTAAGAGCTTAGTAATTAATTTGTGTTAATCCGAAGAGACAGCGAGATACAGTGGCAGTAGAATGTGTGATGACGTTGAATCACCTGTCCACGATTTTTTTCTAAGGCCTATAAACATTTCACCATTCCGGCGACAATAGGAACAATTGATTCTCCCAAAATTGGTGGAGAGTTGAATAGACCCGTAAATCATATGTGGAGCAATTGCGGAAAGCGCAAGGAGGGTGAAGCCGCACACAATGCTGTCATCGGTGGGGGGCAGCAGCTGGAATTTTTCTAAAGTCAATTGAGGTTGTCCCGGTTCGATTAGTCAAGCAGGTTTTTAATACTGCAAAGCGACTTCAAAAAAATAAAAAGAATTTCGACAAATTCGAAATCGAAAACTATTTTCTTTGATAGAAATGGGCAGTCCCAAAGCAACCCTTGAAACAAAACTCTTTTTTTTATATTATAACAGTAAGAAAGAAATATAAACCGTTTATCCAAACATTTATTATATTATATTATTTATTGAGATGCTCAACGAATTATACACATGTATGTATGTACATATGTATGTATGTATGTAATATAAAACTAAGCCTTTCTGACCCCAATAAGTTATTTTAATTTCAGTCATAATGCTAAAAAAAATTAAAAGATCCAGGCTTATCTGAAGTAAAGTGTCATGGAGATTTAAATGGATAATAACAAACTCAAACAATTTCCTACTACTTATTTAACGTTATGTATTGATCCGAATGTGAAACTCGTTTAACTATTATTATTCAAGAGAGTATTTTAAGGCTAGTTAAGGGTGTGTCATTTGCGTTTCCTATTAATAAGTAGCTTAAAATAAATCGCAAATCAATTAAAAATAAAATCCTATTTTGATAAACAGAGAAGGAAAAAAAATTCTGACATTTGTGACTCTCCGACTTTTCAAGGTAAATGTCAACAGTTTAGCGACAGCAGTATCAGCAGGAGGGAAAACATCAAATGGCAATATCAACCCCAAAAATCGATATTTTAATTGAATGAAAAAAATGTATATTATTTTAGTATTTATGATATAAACGCAAGTTTTATGAATTCCGGCCAATGATTCAAAAGCTCATAACAGCACGCGCCGTGATTCACACTTTGATCTCTGGCAAATTTTGAATTTTGGTTTTCACATCGACTTCAACTTTAATTTCTGTCTCGGTATTGGCATCGGTTTCAGTTTCAATTTCGTGTTTTCGAGTTCAGCGTACGACCTTTCTACAGTGCAGTGACTGTATCGATGAGAATGATGTCGCTCTTCAAACTTTTTAATCACTGTTTATGTTTATATTTATGGCTCATTATTAATTGTCTTAAGCGCAGCCACATCTTCGATATATTATTCAATACATACATACATACATATGTGTGTACATACATACATACATACATAAATATGTAGCTTAAAAGAGAAACAAACAGAAAAACCGTTAAGGACACATTCCAAGCATAAAGCCCATCCCATGCCGTTTCATTCCACCTCAGCTGGTGTCAATGTTTGCCCCGCAATACAACAATTAAAATCATCATTTTTATTTTGTTGTCAACATAGCCCGGCAACAGCGAATTCCGGTTCCATTCCCCGGTCCCATCCGCAACTCTCCAACTCCATTTACATTGTCCCAATCTTAATGCATTTCTCATTGTGGCAGGCGTGCGCATTGTTCGAGTAAAGATTTTAAAAATTGTTTCTTTTTTTAATTTATTTATTTTTTTTTTTGTGCTGTAGCTGTACTTCCGTTTCTGCGTTATTTATGATTTCATTACGGCACCTTTATGGCGCTTCCGAGTGCCCCTAGGTAGTTGATGTTTACAGTATATGGAATTTACCGAATGTTGTCATCAGATCGTCCTCAATACTCAAACTAAAAAACGTGTATTAACTATTCAATAAATGTATAAATATTTAAACTTAAATCTGTAGGGCCTGGCGATTTTCGACAGAATCAAGAAATTTCCCATTTGTACATATGTACATACAAGAAAACTTTTACGCAAATTCCTTGAAATGACTCATTTATTATTATTATGAATTTTCAATAGAAAACAAAACAATTTTTATTTCAAAAGTACTATATCAAAATCTGGCTGACGTTTACTAAATTATAATTTAAAATATTTTTAATTGATAAAATATGTAATTCAAATTAGTCCAGCCATTGATACGCTACATGTGCATATAAATTATAGCAATAAGAGCAACAAATAATTAACACAACAAACCAAGGTAAGAAACGACAAAGAGCAAGAACTCGTCATCATGATGAAGATCATGAGATCGTTTGTCTAAATCAAAGGGAGCAGCAGCCTCCAAGAGAATTTAATTCATATTAAACTGAACTGAAATGAACCGAAAATGTGGCATCAAGTAAAGATTTACTCTCCCTCTGGCAAAGTCTCTCTATATCTCTCACACGCTCTGAGAATTTTGAGGAGCGGCAGAGTAGCTCTGCTCTGCTCAGATCACATTTCGCTATATAAATTGGGTTGTACTTGAACGAAAATCAAACATTCCTGTTCCAGTTGCCTTAAGAGCAAGCAGGATTATTACTTTTCGCAAACCAAAGTCAAAATATTAAAACAAGGACTTTTCAAAGAAACAATATAAAAATGTTTAACAAATCAATAAATTTAAATTTGGCGTTGGTGGTGAGTAAAGCTAAAAGGATTTGAAAAACAAAAACTGTGAAAGTGAAATATCAGTGCAAGTGTTTTTAATTCTGACAAATAATCTGAATAATATAAAAACTCTTAATTTGAAAGCAAAGCCCATATATGGGCATGGAATTTAATTAGCAAAAAAATCAAAATTGTATAGATGCATATACATGCATACATACATACATATGTATACAATTAGCCAAAATTAGAGCTTAAAGCAGAAACAGTGTCTATCTCTCATAATTAAAAGGTTATAACTTTACCTCTCTCTTTCTCTCGTACACCCCCACTCTTACCCCCATCCAGCTCCTCATTGCAGTCTGTCATAGTGCAAGTTCAAATCCAGTTGACAACAACAATGGCAAGTATACGGTTACAGGTCAAAATTTAAACGATGGAAAATATTACCCACAAGATGATGGACGTTATCATCCAACTGGTTCACTTGAAGGTATTTCGTAATTTACGATAACCGTTCTACTGATGCCGCAAAACGCCTACTGATCGCATGTTAAATGTTATACCTTTATTATTGCCGATGCCCACTAACCATGAGAGAATCTTCCCAAATACTGAGCAACAAAAATGCCGAAAAAAAGCAATGAGCTCAAATTTTGCTTCGCATTTAGCAAAATGACTAACATTTGTATATATTATTTGTTGTATATACAAACATACATACATAAAGTCTAACACAATATTTTTGATAATATAAATAATAATACTTAACATTTTTGATAAGCCTTACGAAAAGAGGACAGTTCAAGCTCAAGGTTATACACTTGCAGGAATCAATGATTAAAAATTAACTTGAACTGAGCGTTGAGCTTAAGCTGATCTCTTTACTATTGACCTAACGAAGTCTCTGTAATTATTATTGTAGTGTATTTATTATTAACATTTAATTTCTTATAGGCCGCAGTGGCTCAGAGGATTCTGTAGGTAAATCATTGCAAATATACATACATAGCCCATTTAATATTTCTATTAAACGATCATTCCAATTTGAAAGTTCATGTCGATGTATATATAGTTATGTAGATATTGTTAAATATCAAATCTAACTTATTAATGAGACTCATTCCACACCACACATTATCCAAATTTTTGGCCAACTGTATTAATTTTATTTGTCTTTTCTTTCATAAAGGTCGCTATCATCACATGGTCCAACCTTATCAACATGTAAGTGATCATCGTGAATTGGGCGCTTATCATCATATTCCATATCCTTACGACGGTGGTTATGGACCATATTCTGGCAGCAATCTACCTTATATTCATGATGCCAGACCATATAAGTAAGTTTGAGAAAACATTGTCGAGATAAAATGTTCGGTATATTATATTTATATTTTTCTATTACTTTCATGTAGCCACGATCTGTACACAGTAAGTAATGCCGAATTCAAAGTGCCTGAAATTCGCCTGGAATATGGCTTCCCAGATCATGAACCGCATCACTAAAGCCACTCACCAATGGATCCCAACCCAAATTCCCCAAGCTTTCATAACACTTCAAAAGCCTATTTATTTTATTTATAATCGCAACCGAACAAAATTCACATGAATCCTGCATGACTACAATATCCCACCCCGCAAAACCCCACAAATACAACCACCACCACCACAACCACCACCACAACCACGAATCCACCCACAAGCGCATGATGATACAAATTATTATATTGATTCAAACCAACCCAAAAATACGAACAGTCTACAACCACGAAGAAACCCACCACAACCACAATGCGAACTACAACAACAACAACCACCACAACGACTACTCCAAGGCCCATTCTGTTTAACTATGATGATGAGGGACGTAACAAGATTCTGCATCAGGAAGAAATCCGCAAGAAGGACAAATATGATCACGCGTAAGTGGACGGAAAAGTAAAGATATCCAATATTTTACATACTTTTACCCATAGTTTCCTGACTGAAAACGGCATCTACGGCGAGGAGCAAGCAAAATTACACCATACCGGTGGTACTCACGCCAAGGGTCGCTACGAATACACTGGTGACGATGGAAAACTGTACCGCGTGAATTATGCCTCAAACGATGGCGGCTTTATGCCCGAGGGTGAACATATACCCACTCCACCACCAATTCCAGAGGCGATTGCTCGGGCTCTTAAGTATGTGGAGGAACAGCATAAGCAGAATGGCGCACAATTTGACCACCGCGGTTTCCGTATTAATCACATGACCAAGGATATTAAAGCACAAATCAAATCCATTCATTTGGAACGCATGTCCAAAGAATTTAATGAGCAAATCCGAGAACTGGAACATGAAGTTGAGTTAGCTGAAGAAGAAGAGCGCGAAGAGCAAGCTGAGCTAGAGCGACAAGCTGCTAAAAAGGCTCATTCAATTCAATAAAAAAAGAGAAAGAAATGGAGAGGTTACTTCCCCATCATCAAGAAAAAGTCCAATTCCACATTCCCTGCCCCAAACATCCCAAAGTCATAACACCTACCCACCGCCATCCACTCCAATTTTCCCAACATTCCCCATGCTAAAACAGGAAAAAACTAAAAAAAAAAAGAAAACTGAACACTGAGATGCATCTCTGCTGACATATATGTTATTTTGTATTTATTGAAGCTTTAAGCTATAACTATTTTATTTGTTGTGTATAGAGTCCCCTGAGTTTATTAAAATAAATTTCACAATAATATTTGTTACAAAAAAGTAAAGATAACCCAATGTCTTTTATATTAGTCAATAAGTTGTACACAAATTTCGAGTATACAAAGTAAATATATGTAAATATAAATGTGGAATACCATAGGTCAATTCGCAGTTGATAATGAAACAGTCGGCCTTACTTTGTCAAAATGTTATACCAAAATGCGGGTTCTGTTTAATAAATGGGTTTCTTGAACTTATTTATTAAACAAAAACGCATAAGCAAGTCGGGCATCGACTACGGAATAACCTGATGTGGCGATAAGAGTGAGTGAGAAGACATTTGTTATTATTGGTATTACGGCAAAAGAAGGCTATTTACATATTGAAATGTCGGTGGCAAATTCAAATCAGTTTAATAAAATAAATTTCAGTAATGAGTGAAACGCTTAGGTCCAATTGTTAAGCGCAATCAAAGTTTCGCTGAACTTCGTGCAAATTTACGAAATCCCTGGAACAACTGGAACAGTGCAAATTGGTTGTTACATACCTTTCTGTATTCAAAAAGTGTTTGAAGATCTAAATTTATTTTTATACCTTGTACCCGGGTTTTTTGTTGTTTCTAAATTGCGGGATCGAAAGGGGATCTGGGAAGTATCTCAAAAACACCGTTCCTTCAACATCACAGAAGGAAGGTCTGAATGTTGCCCATCTTGAACAAATCGTAAAACTTCTTCAAGCCCAGATGGAGCAAATGACCTTAATGATGCACACAATCATGGCATCAAAAGTAGCAGGGGTAAAAAATCGGGGTTTGATGAAAAAAAATGTTTTCAATTGAATAGTATTACTAATTACATACATGTACATACATATGTACATGATTTAACTCTTTGAAGCAACAAAAAATACTGACACCAAGTGAAGCATCCGGTAAAAAACAAATGATGTTACCAATAATTTTTGCTACGATGGAGACGTTAAATTTTTTCTCTATTCACCGTTCTCTTTTCCAACACATTCAATTATTGCTCAAATCGGACAGATTTGAAATAAACGTTTATCCAAAAAATAAAATATACGTGGATAACAATAAAGTTTCTTTAGGAAAGGCAAATAAGTAAGCTTTTCCGTAACATATTTAGAAAATTGACTAGACATTTGAGACTCACAAAATGTTTTCGAAATGGTTATGCATTTTTGTGTATTAAAAAGAATTTAAGAAATGTCCATGGTAGATCATTAATAGCGACATTTTGTGTCGATATCAGTGAAGGTGTCACTGGCTACGTAAGTGACCATCACAGTCAAGCTCTAGATAGCATTGATAGAGTCCATTCTATCTTATCTAATTACAATAATTACAGTAATAACAATAATAATAACTGGCTATCATAGAACTAATAAAATGCAAAAGTTTTAATAAAGAATTAGGAAATAAGGAAAATCAATAAGATGTCGCTTCCATTGGGCCAAGCACCCAAATGAAACACTTGAGGCAACTGATGGCGTATTTATATAAATTCTTGCTCAAGCGTACGATTCCAAGGACTACTACATGAAAACTCTAGTATAGTGTTACCAAAACTATCGATGATAACCAAATGAATGGTTTATAACACTGGCTTCATGTGAACACTTTTCACAGGGAATCAAATATGTATACATACATACGTTAATATCGTTAATTAAAATTTTAAATGTTCTGTACCAGGATAGTTTCATATTACTATATTAATATTTTATAATGCATTATGGAAATGTACTTATTTATGTAAATATTTAAGGTATTACCAAGCTATGTTTGCGTAAATATCAGATCTACTTTATTGTGTCACTGACTATGCAGTTTCTTTTTTCACCAAATGAATTCCCAATTTTTCCCAAGGCACGAACGATCTGAACAAAATTAAGTATTTGCTCTAAATTATAGTAACTCGACGTTAATTAGTTTTATTCAAATCATGGTGCAGATTCATCAAATTTCGTTCAGATCGGACAGCTGATACCTTGGAATAATGAAAAAAAGCTTATGTGAGGAAAACTTTGGATTTGTTGAACTAATTCTAATTTTTAATAACTCAGGAAGTTTAATATAGTTAGATTATCAGAGGTACATTAGATGAGTCAGTCAGTCATGCAATCATGTAACTGGAACTTAATTTTTGATTAAATATTTAGAATTTGAACGACATCCACTCGAAAAACCCGAAAGAATTAATTAATAGGTTTTTGACACAGCTGAATAGCTCATAAACATTACTTAAATTAACATGTACTAATAAAGTTGACCGATTCATTCGACCTAAAAGTAGGCAAGCTTGTGATGTCACAAAAATGTATAGACTTGAAGATAATGTAGGCGAGCTTTTACAACAACTTATAACGTAATCTTCGATAAAGCTTTTTTGCCTATTGTCACTAAAACATTTGTGGCCTGCATTCTGTTTTCCGATAATCTAATTTATTTTATGTTCTTCATTGACAAGGCAATTTGGAAATCACATACGAATTATAGAAATAGGAAAAAGAAATACATTTATTTATTGAAATAGCTTTGGTAATATTCATGTTATGGGAGCTTTAAATCTTAGGGAACTGGTCCAATATAAATATAATTGACAAGAACTTCTGGGTTTTCCTAATAAAACTAGATACAGTCACCATTTTCTAATTCCTAGTAATAAGACTTTTTAGAACTACTTCTCTATATCTTTAAGGTTAATACCAATCCCAGCAGCACCAATAAGTATAAAGTTACTTAGTAGTTAAACCAAATTTTTGGTAACATATCTGGATGAACATGACCCTACTAAGAGAGAATTTGGACCGTAGTCTTCGAATCATTTCGATCGGATGACTGTATTATATACAAGCCTCTCATAGGAACGAGCGGTCGAGACTACGGTTTAACATCAATATCTTTGTTGTTTTGCCAACCCAGTTGTTGATGGGAAACTTTATTTTTGACCATATCTATATTATATCTATGGGTGGTTATGACATAGTCAATCGATGTTGATCAAAATAAAAAAAATTGTCAAGATGTATATAAAATAAGTAAAATAAAATAACGAAAACCATTAGAAGAAGTAAATACCGATCGTTCCAATGGGAGCTATGTGATACAGTCAATCCATTCTGATAAAACACAGTGAATCTGTAAGGAACTGTATAAAACTCACAATAATATAATTTAGATTAAAAAACAAAATAGCGTTGATGTTAAACTCTAGTCTTAACGGATCGTTTCTATGGGAGCTAAATTTCATCTCTGTAGCTGAAACTCAGCTCATCGTGCTGATCAAGACTTCCTCTTCCTGTAACATGCATACATTTTCGTGACTTTAGTATACCCTTTTATCGTAAGTATTCCCAGGGTATAACAAGCCTACCTAATGCTGCAAACTTCATGAGTCAGACAAGCGTCTCTAAAGACACCTTAAACGACATCCACATACAGAACACTCATTCCGTAAAGTAACTAAACTAACATTTTCTTGCCGTAAGACAGCTGTAAATAATTTATTTATTAAGGCCATCAAATCCTATGAGCGGTGCTTTACAACATCTTTACCGCTGAATTACCAACACTAAAAACCTAGAAGGTTGGGCTATTCTTGCACATTACAAATAAACCCATTAGTCGATCGGCACCTACATATTTTTTGGACAGCAGATGATCGTCAAAAGAGCGCGCCAAGTTAAAGGCTTAAACCAGAATCAGTTAAATGAGTATTTGTAGACGGATCTCTGGAGATCTGGAAAATTAATAACATAAATACATATAATAATATTTTTACAACTTCTGATGACTTCTTTTTTATCTTCTCAGCTGCTGCTGCTTCTTTTTTCCTATTTTTCCGTTGCTATTTCTTTTTTCTCTTCTGCCTCCGGAGTTGCCACAAGTTTTCCACAACTTTGGCACTTCTCTATTCAACGGGGAGATGCCACTACGTTGGAACATGTCCCATTCCATCTCACATATACATACATACATATGTACATATGTATATACACATCTGCTATTAAATATGAGTGTAATTATATTTTGCCATTTATAAAGACATAAACTTGTAATTTAATTGAAGAAGGCTGACAATAGTAATTGATAGATATTAGATATAAGTCTACCTAGTATACATATATAAATTATGGATCATTTCTAGTGCTTGGTATGGACCACATTGGCTGCTGCAGGTTGTCCAGCATAAAAGGCAGCATTGACACCATCATCTAGGAGAAAAATAACTTATTAAAGTTTCTAATTAAATAAAAAAAAACAAAATCTTTAATTACAAGTGATCACAGGGCGGAAACCGTTGGCGTCGGCCAAATATTTAACACCAACGCGTAGCCCTTCCGGTGTGATAAATGAGTAAGCTCCCTCCACTTGCTCCTCCTGCTCTCCATTGCCAATATTCACGGGCACACCTTGTTCCTCACCATGAATTCCATTCTCCGTCTCGTAACTGTATTTATAGGCACCTGATCCCGTATTGATATCATTTGATTGTTGTACAGTCCGAGCGACAGCATTGGCAATGTAAGGATTGTATTTAGTGTAGAAGTTATCATAAAAACGACGCAAATTATATAAGTCCCGATTTTTGTAGTAAAGATCTCTATAGTAGGGATTCCTCAGATAGGGATTGTATTGCTGGGTTTGGGCATTGCTGGCAACAATCACAAAGATAAACACGGCAAAAAGACAGGATATCTATAAAGGTTTAACACCAAAACTCGAAAAGATTAAATTTGTTTTTTTTAAATTTTTTTGATCGTGATCTAAATTTGTTACCGTTTTCAAAGACATTTTCGAAGAACTTTCAATGTTGATGGATTAAATGAAACTGTAACAGATTTACCAAACCACTCAACTTTTTATATAGCCAACAAAACGCACAAAAGCATCAAATTTCGGTCTATAAATTTTTTGTTAATTTTTGTTTTGTTTTGGCTTTGTCAATTTCCGTTTAGAATTTTGATTGTTATTTAAATTGGTTTAGCTCGCCAAATTGGCACAAATTGAAGCGATGCTTATGTTTAATCTAATATTATAGCCAAAACGGTTAGCAAAAAAAAAAAAAAAAATAAGAAACAAAAAAAAAAAAAACAAAAACAATATGACACACAGTTAGGGGCCGTAAATCGAAGGAAGAGTATTTGGTTTGGTTAGACCTTTAATTGAAAGGCATGTTTGTTGAGTTTCCTAAACATATTTAAGATCAGCATGAATGGATGAATGTGATGAATGAATGAATGAATATGAATGAAGTTGCAAGAGTTTGATGTAGCGAGGGGACGGGGAAGTAGACAAAGGCTGATGGAACGGCCTTCACATTTCGCGTGTAATTTAAGATTGGCAAGAATAGCTACCCGGAGCTCTGAGATTGCCCACAATTTCAATTTCAACTTCATCTCCAACTCAAATTCCAACTAGACAACAAAGCCGCCTCGGATGAGAATTATAAAGTTTGCATAGAACGATCAAAAGATCAAATAATTTTGCATAAAAACAAAAGGGACTACATATCTGCGGCTATGTAATCCGCAATCTGTATACCCTTAAATACTTTTACATAAAAGAGTAAGTGCTAAAAGTAAAATGAATAAATAGCAAAAATGAACAAAATAGTTAATAAAATGAACTATGTTTTGGAAACTGTGTTGTGTTATGGTCGATCGAGATGCGTTGCAAATGTTTAAGCATAGTTAGTATACCCTGTTTACAAAATTATGCAAATGTGGGAGAAACGTACAAATTGTGACCAGCAGGCAATCAGAGTTTGACACCACAAACCATTTAGATTATGTTTTTCGGATTAAAATAAAAGCAATACCGATCGATGGCATCCAATTTCAAACAAGTTCATTCTTAACCAAATGAATGTCCACAGAATGCGTTAAATAGATTAAACTCAAAAAGGCAAACAAAAGATTTTTATTGGCATTTTGCATAAATTAGAGTTTTTATCGCTTTGTATATACTCTTTTGATATGCTGGGTATAGTGTTAATTTGTTATTTTGTTTGCAACACGAAAATTATAATACCATTCTCTCTACTGTTGTTCGTTTTATTTTTTTGAAGATTATGAACAATTATGTACAATTTATTAAATATAACAATTTTCATAACAACTGAACTCGTTTTAAGAACATAAATTTTATATGCTTTTAACCCATTCCTGCCAGTGCTGTCTGCTTGGGAACATATGTATGTACATACATACAAATATCAAGAAAAGGTTTAATTTTTATATTGCTAATAGATTTAAGCAAAGAAAAAAACCTATAATTTTGACACTAATAAAAAAAACAAACGAATCGTTTTTTATTTTTTAGTTATGCCATTGTCTTTCTTAGAGTATATAAATAAATACTTGCATTCTTCAAGTTTTAATTTTATCGTTTTTTTTGTGTTCGTTTCTCGTTTAATTAATTGGCTCGAATTTATTTATAGCTATTAGTTTTTGAGCTTCTTTAAATATTTTAATATTCATTGGTATATTATGGCATCTCCATTGAGACTGAGACACACAAAAGCACTAACACTGACATGACAATATACATACATACATACATATGTATATATAGAAATAAAATAGACGTTTCATGTAATCAATGAAATAAAATGATAGGCACGTGGGATTTAAGGTATTGCAACTAAACGGTATTAGCCAGACGAATAATTCGCTGTTGCATGTCGGAAAGTGAATTATTTAACGCTTTAATTATCAAATTGTCGCCTGAAAGCTACAAGACAATTATCACATAAAATATTTACAGACATCCTTCCTTCGTTGTTTATAAATAGTGTGACCTGCCCTTCAAGGGAAACCAGTTAGATTTTAAAACACAAACCTTTACGAAATGGCAAAAGTCGGGCAACAGCAACAGCAACAGCACCAGCAGCAGCATGACTACGATGAATTCACCTACATACCGAACATGGTATTTAAGACAATGGGATATGATTTTCTTTCTACTGTCAAACCTTTGTGGCAGCATCTCCTACTGAGTGCCTATTTTGTTTTGTGTTTTCTCAGCAATGGTTATATATCATATTATATGGTGTTACGGATCCTGCAATGGGACACTTTAAGTGGTAATCCTGCGTTGATAATGCGATATGCCATTATGTTATTCTTTATGCTTAATTCGAATGTGAAATTTTTTGCATTTGTGGCTAATCGCAGAAGATTGAGACAACTAAACTTAGCCTTAAAGTCTTTGTATCCCCTGGAACAGGCGAAACGGATTGACTATGAAGTAAACAAATATTTCTGGTCAAAACTGTCTCGTTATGCGCTTTCCTTATATTATTTTGTGGTTCTGCTGGTGTTATTAGGTCCGGTTACACAATCAACTATATACTATATATTGGAATTCAGAGAAGTGGGTAAAAGTGAAGCAAAATTTTTATACTTAAGGGCTTTTCCCATGGAATTGGGATTTAATACTGCGGAGCCGATCGGTTATGTCATTAGCTTTGTAATAGATGCTGCTTTTAGTCATTATATAATGAATATAAATTTGGGCACTGATCTTTGGTTGATTTGTTTGGCCGGGCAGATATCAATGCATTTCTCTTATATGGCTAAAAAACTGGCCCATTGCGCTCCGGAAAGAGAAAATGAGAGAGATGATTGCCAATTTTTGATAGGGCTCATAAATCAACATCAGGTTATGCTCAGGTGGATTATAACAACAACAAAAAACGTAACATTTTTAATCAGTTTTATAATACTTTCAGTTTGCATAAGGAATTAAATTATATATTTGGCATTCTTTTGGCCTATAATCTCTTTACCACGGCCAGTACACTATGCTGCATTGCCTTTTATACGGTAGTTCAGGGTCTTAATCGTGAGGGATTTTCATTTCTTTTGTTCTTTTTTACTACATCAGCTCAGTTTTATATGGTTTGCCATTATGGCCAGCTCCTAATTGATTCGGTGAGTATTTAATATATGTATTTTTATTTTCCATTCTATTTCCATTTTTTACAGAGCAAAAGCATTGCAATGGCTGGCTATTTGCATAATTGGTATGACCGTACGACAAGTTATAAAAAATACTTACTATTTATAATAATGCGAGCTCAACGGCCAGCCGAATTATCTGCTAGAGGCATTATTATAATTTCCCTGGATACATTTAAAATTGTAAGCGATGAATTTTGATAATTTTATAATAATTAATTGATATTTCATTTTTATAAAACAGTTGATCAACATAACCTTCCGTTTCTTTGCGGTTGTACGTACGGTATTAAGCAAATAATAATGTAAATCCTAAATTCTAATAAACTATATTGCTAGATATTGCCTCATTTATTTAATAAGCATTGTTTATGTTTAATGTCGCAAAAGATGACAAATATTAAACTCACACCCAAATGTATTTGACATTAATTACACATATGCCGCATCATTAGATACACCCACAGATATTTGCATTGGAAAATCCCTCTGCCATTTAAAATGCGAGAATTTGCATAAAATCCATTAAAGATATTCACAGACAGCACCTAGGCCAACCTTGAGAAATAGGTTCTGAAGTTCAGAGAGCGATGCGGTTTCAGTTGGATCATTTCGGTAAGCTATCCAAGGTCATTAATGTAAGCCAAGCTTTCCTGACCACAATGAACCAGTTTCCAATAGAAAACCAGAGCAAGCAGAATCTCAATCGATTGACTCTTCCTTGACCATGAAATAGGCTTGCACTATGTATGTATGTATATATCTATTTGTATTCATATTCAAGCCAAGTGTACGTATGAGGAATTGTGGGCTAAGAGTGCAAGCGAGCGAACTATATGTATTGTGAATTCTTGATGTGGCTAAACCGCTGACATTTAATCGCAGGTAACCAGTTGGTTTCCAGTTGTTGGCATCGGCTATCTGCAATTATTTATTAATGCTGCATTGACATTAGCATTAGTAGCCAGTGTAAAGTGTGCCAAACTGTGGGCTCTGACTGCTTACTTACGAAATTATCAAAGTCAAATAGTTGCTCTTACCCTTAAGAGAGAAGAGAAACCGATATATGGAAACTGAGTTAATTTTTAAAAATATTTGCCATAAAGATCCATCATACATACAAATACCTAGACGACCTTCAGAAGTGGTCAGCGGGGTGCAAGAACTGGTTACAGATTACATCCAAAGAATGAGAAGAAGCAACCCAGTATAGAACCGGACAAACCCAAACAACTGACATTTCCATTTTGGCTAATCACAAGCAGCATGTTGGTAATGCGTAAAGTTTCAAGGTTTATTGCCAAGCAAAAAACTATTACTAGCCGCAATAATCAAAAAGACACATTAAAAATGCTCAAATAAATATTAAAATTAAAATTATTGCAGTTGAATGTCTTCATAAGAACAGCAACAAAAAAAAAAAAAACACACACAAATTAAACAATGAAGTGGCAAAAAAGCAAACCCTAACTTCGACTTCAACTTGATTACTTTAGACACTTTTTTATTAAAAAACAAAACAAAAAAAAAATTCTCGCTAACTGGCAATTGTATTTTAGTTTAGCAACAACAAAAGTAATCCCAACAACAACAATAGCAATGAAATCTTTGGGACAATCTTGTCACGATGTTCTGTCGCCATCGTTGCCGTCTATGTCGGACTTGGAGTTCAAGTCGCAGTCGGAGTCGCAGTCTGGCCCCATCTGCTGCCCCAAAAGCTATAGCTATTCATTAGACGCGCCTACACTTTGGCAGCGACGACGCGTTTAGCAATTTTTTTGGCACTTTGACCCCATGCTAGAGCTTAAGCTGAAGCTTCAACTCCAACATCAGTTTCAGTTTCAGCTTTTGCATTAACATCAACATGGGCTCCAGCATTGTAACCTGCATCTTGGCATTCCCTGACTGACTTTGATTGCATTTTCCGATTAATGGCCACGTATTTAAATGCAATTTTTCACCCGCAAGCTTGGCTTAATTTTATTACCATTTTCATTTCGAGGCAGGTGGCAACTTCTGCTGCTGTTGCTGCCGCTTCAGGCATGAATGATGCTGATAATCTTCATTAGTTAGGTTAGCTTCAATGTGGTATTTTGGCGGAAGACAATGACTCAGTATTAATGAAAATCTTTAAATCGAATTATTTCCGAATTATTTCTAGGTAGGGTATATAAAGTTATCGATTGAGGGTTTTAAGAATGCCATATCATATGCATATTATATGTATCTATAAAACGCTATCCGGCTTTTCCTGAAAATATATTTTTTAAAATTATAATATAATCAAATTTGTTTTGATGAAAGTTGAAAAGGAAAACTAGAGTATGGAAATCAGCGTCATTATTTATATGGAGGGAGCCAACTTAATTAACCAAATACATATGTACTAACCCAGCTTTTTGTTATTCTTTACGTTTAATTTTCGAATAAGAAATATTCTCTTAATTATTATGGCAAGTCTCAAGGGTTAAACACTCCAACTTTGTAACTCATTTTCATTTTTGTTTCATCACCATACGAGCGAAAAATATTGTTTTGTTTGTCAAGAAAAATATCACGAAATGCCATAGCTCTGCCCTTTGCTTTGACGCAGAAATAAAATGTGATGCAATTTACATTCTGTAACTATATTAGAGAAATATACATACATACAATGATTGTTATATCAATTGCAATTTAAATATTATTCCAATATTCATTCTCAATTTCTCCAGAACCAACCAAAGCCATAATAAAATATTTTCGTCCAAAATATTGTTAATAGAAGCTTTTTTCCGCTCTTCCCCATTTTCTCTCTAGTGGCCAGACTTAGCTTTTGCACTCTGCTTTTGCACTGACTGTCTGTGTAAAACTGACATTTTTGTATATTTTTTTCTTTGCTTTTTGCAGCTTTGTTTCAATGCAGTTTCGTATAAATAGACTCTGCAACCGGCATTGAACAACATTAACGAAAAAACGCTTGTTCGTCTAACAACCAAGAGACAACGGCAAGGAGTCAGAACAGACGAATATATTTTCGGGATATCTAAAGGAGGAATACTCATAGGAAACAAAAATGAGAAATGTAAGTATTTGAAGGAGAAGAACAGAGTGTCCTTCGAAGCACACTCCAAGCATTAACTTAATAAGTCGGAGTCAGTGGTTAAGCCATTAATTGTGGATGATTTACATATGTATGTATACCCTCGCATTTTTTAAAATTTCATAATATTTCAACTCGTCTGGCGCGTTTCATAACTCTCTGTCAACATAAATCAATCATCTAAATGAATGTAAACACTTTTTCAAAACCCTTCGCGGTGCGTGGATGAGTGTACTTTGGGAGCGAAGAAAAATAAATAACCAAATATTACAGAAAGAGACCATCATAAAGTTTAAAGTCAGCGTGTTTGCCATTTAAACGACCGACCAGCCAATTACTAATACCAAAAACCCAAACTTAAAAGACCTGAATAATGCATTTCCAAAGGTCACAACAAAAGAGCAAGAGATGACTCCAAGCTGATGCTCAGCCTGGACAGGCAAATGGCAGAAGTCCATTCGTCCAATTAACCCGAAAACGGTAGCCACGCCCAACAGATAAATTAAGTGAAAATCTAGTCTTATCTAATTATTTAAATCTACTTTTATTATTTATACCTTAATTAATTCTTAAATATTTGATTACAGTTTGCCTTGTGTCTAGTAGCTGCTGCTTGGCTTTGTTTGGCTCAAGCGGCACCGCAGCGAAGCGAAGAGCCAATCGCAATTATAAGTCAAGAGTCCAACATAGAACCCGATGGTTCCTACAATTACAAGTAAGTTGAAATTTTGAAGAATTTTTGTGGTAAACTTTTAAGCTTATAAGCGAAAAATACAACAGCTACATAGCATACTTTTTGTGTTGGATATTTAAACAAGATATTTTTTAATAGAATTATACTAGAAGAGAAACTCAGACTAGACAGATACAGGTTTCCATCTATAGTCAAGTTGCTTTATATTCAACTAAATTATCACAATCATAAAGCCTTTCAAAGCAGTTTGACTTAATTAATAGCAATGCGAAAACCTACGGCTTGGCGCCATTAAATGACGCATGAAATTTACTGCAATAATTAAATTATTCGCTTTTGATTGTTTTTATTTTCGACAGTTATGAGACGGCCAATGGCATTAAAGCTGAGGAAACCGGAACACTGAAGAAGGCCACTTCCGCGGATTCAAGTGATGTAATCACTGCCAGAGGCTCCTTCTCCTACACATCACCAGAAGGCAATTTGATTACCCTAACTTATGCGGCAGATGATGAGAATGGCTTCCAGCCACAGGGTGATCATTTGCCCACACCACCACCAATTCCCCCAGCAATTCAAAAGGCCCTTGACTATCTGTTAAGTTTGCCCCCAGCCAAGCGTCGTTAGACACGTCGTTCAACTGAGAACCAGGACAAGGAGGAGGTGAAAGAAACGACCCATGCCAATTCCGATATGCTATGATGATAAAACTATATATGCTCTTACAAGACGCACACACACAAAGAGTGTTGTTGCTCAGCTGCTATCCCTAAAACAGAAAAACACACACAGAAATACATTCATACACACAACCGAAACCTGACTGAAAAAAGAACACTCTAAAGGCCAGACACATGCCACTCCCTTCACACCCACTCTTCTCGCTCTATGCAATTCCCCTAAGTCCTTTATCCTATTCCCTCTCAAACTATGTATCTACAATTTATAATTGCTTATAGTGAGATACTTTCTTCTGATCTTTAAGTCGCCGGAACTCTGCCATTTTTGGACCACTCATGTGATATATGAATGAAATGAAATCATGAAAACACTAAGAAAAATTCACAAAAAAAAAAAAAATAAAATAATAATAAAAAGAAAGGAAATTATAATAATAATAATAAATATGCATAAAATGCTATTCACAGTCTGTAATATATATAGAAAACATATGTTTACATGTAATCTAAGCAATTCAGTTGATGATAATGTTGAACTTTGTTGGTTTTGTCACTTGAGAGGAAGAAAAAAAAAAAACAGGAACCTATTAATACATATCTTTAGCCTTAGCTGCAAATAAAGAACTAAAGATTCTTTCAAAAAACAAACAATAACAAATGCTACCAGTGGATTGATTTTATAACCTTGCGAAAATTCGTTTGTTTCTTTTTAGTTTTCTCAAGAAGCATTTTCGATTCTTTGTTTCTTGGTTAAACAATTGTCACCAAATTTTGTTTTTGTTAATATTGGTCATAAAAGTGGACCTGTTTGTTTATTTTTGGAAATATGTATTTTTATTTGGTAAATAAAAATGTTTCCCTATATTGTTTATTTTTGGAAATATGTATTTTTATTTGGCAAATAAAAATATTTCGTAGGTTTTCAACTAAATCAAAAACTATAAAGAAAAATGTCTTGTATGTCGATGAACATTATTTAAATTTTGAATTTTTCGGCAATATGTAGTTACGGCTGTAAACAACTGGAGAATAAAAACATTGCGTAAACTGTAAATCAGTTATTTAATAGTTTTAGAAAACTACAATATTTGGTACAGAGTATTTTAGAGTCAGCGCCACCAACTTTTTTATGCTAGTTTTTATTTTTGACTTTTGCATATTCAAGGCAAATAGACAAATATATTTTATGCAAATTCCAAACATGACTGTGGCTATATATATAGACACGTTGTTTAAGCAGAACCAGAATCAGAGAATCAGAATGTCATCAGCAGGGTATGGGTATGACAGGTTCCCATCCATACATTTCAAAGTGTTTAGCATATTATTTTGATTTTTATTTATTTATTTAAAGTTAATGTTTAAAGTTGTCTGCACCAAATTTCGCACCCAAAACGAGAAAAAAAAAACAAGTTCAATATTATTTATTACTTAAATTTTCAATAAATTTTTGTCGGAATTCTGGAATTTTTGGCAACTTCCAAACAATATATAAGAGAGTTTGTTTAGCTAAATAAAATGCCAGTCGCCCCAGAGACTTTTGAACGTTTGGATTGTTGTTTAAGTTGTTGTTAATTGTTGCTAAAATGAAATCGTTTTTATTGATTATTTCTCTCGTTGTTGCTGTTTGCCAAGCAGCAGTTCAAACTGATTTGATATCTCAGGAATCAAATGTGGAATATAATGGCAAATATCATTATCAGTGAGTTGTCCGTCCTATATCTATGACAACGAAAGGACACTAATGCCATTTTTAATTCAGTTATGAGTTAAGCGATGGCTCCAAAGCAACACAGGATGGTGTCCTGAAGAGCGTCGATGCCAATCATGATGGTGAATCGATCCATGGCAAATATTCATTTGTGGGCGAGGATGGCAAAACCTATGTTGTATCCTATACAGCCGATGAAAATGGCTATCGAGCTGTAGGTGACCACATACCAACACCGCCACCAACACCTGAATGGATATCGAAATCCTTGGAATACCAGAAACTCCATCCCTATACACCCCCAGAAAAGAAACACTAAAAACAAAACTTCAGCGTAAATGTGATGAAACAGAAATCAAATTTGACTTGTAAAAAAAGGAACTGAAAAATTAAATCAAAATTTTATTGTTAAAATGTGTGGATGGGTTAGAACAAGATTTTTGTTTTCTGGTTAGGAATTCCTTTGGGCGTTGAGAAATTTTAATGACATGACATAAATGATAATCTTATAGTCTTCGTTATGTAAACCCCCGAGTTGTAAAATAAGTTATTTCATATTTGTGACTATACATATTAACATTTGTAAGTACATACATACATACGTACGTTTTAGCTTGGCCTGACCTAATGATGTGTGTTAAATTGATTTTATTTAGCATTAAGTTTTTTAGTTTTTGGCACTCTTTTGCACACAAATCTGCAGCATAGAGAAGACTTGCTAAACAGTCACTAATTGAGAGCTAAGTGATGAATAAGCAAGATTTTTAACCAAAGTACACCGAATGCTCCGAATTAGGCGGGGCATCATCATCGGAGCCACTGCTCAAGGTTAACAAGTGCAGAGTCAAGTTTAGGTTAGGAATTAAACAAAACAAGTATTATGTAATTCTCATAGAATGAAATTGAAAGTGAGAGATCTTCGTTCTTGAGGAGAAGTCTTAATTTATCGTTAACTGAAACTGCAATTATTCGTATCGAAAAAAATTCCAACTTATGAGCTTAGAAAGTATGTCGATTGCTTTTAAGTTTTGTCAACATTCTACCAAAAAAGTTCATTGACCATTATTATTTAACATTTTCTTTATCTGTGACATAAATCGTGGTTAATATTCCTAGCATACATACATATATAGGAAATATTATCAACTTTGTTTTATTGCTCCTCTCTATTTCGCTTGTTTGCCGACTGTTGACCGTTAGATCTATTGGCCATTGGGCAAATTGTTTCCATAATTAAAACGTGTCTGGAATTTGCAATCCCTAGATCATCTTTCTCTCAAAATCCTTAACGGAACAAATCTAAAAAATTCGACGGAACTTACCCAAGCAGTTGAACTAAAAGACAGAACAGAGTACTGAGTTTGCCGAAATTTGTATACCCTTAAAAAGACATGAATACCAATAAATATAAAATAGTCGAATGATTAAATGAAAAGGTTAACTAAGAAATACAAATGGCATAGCTATTTTGAGGTCTGTTTTTATTAATTTAATATTTTTCAAAATTATGAACCAAATTGAGTTACCCTTTTTGCAAAAGTGTATGACACGTAAGAATTACATACAAATCACGTAGAAAAGGGAGAGACAGACCAAAAGAGACATGTCGCTCAGCTTGGCTTGTCACCTGTTGACATCGTTGCTCTTCATCTTCATCTCTTTGGCGGTATGGTTCCGATCTGATGTACACAAATATATATATGTATAAAAGTTTTTGTCTTTTGTTGTTACTCATCGCGCCCGCTCGTAATTTTATGGCGAGAAGTACCGCGAAGCTTATCTAAGTGCGCCCATCGGTAATGGAGACGACGTCAAAGAGTGAGAAGAAGAACTACTATAAAAGAGCTGAAATCTGCTTGGTCAGACATCAGTCGCCAAAATCCAGCAGGTAGAGACACCCACACATAACGATACCATCACCCGCACTACAGGCCCAAAAGGATAAAACTAACAAAATGTACAAGTTCATTTGCATTGTCTGTTCAGCCATGTTGTTAAGCTATGTCCTGGCCAGGCCACAGGAACAGCGTGCAGGAATATCGCCAACTACAACAACAACACCTGCCACAATTATTAAACAGGACAATGTGAATAATGCAGATGGAACATTTAACAGCAGGTAAGATAATCAATTAACAAAAAAAGTCCAAACTGATTGCCTTCTGATAATGAATTCTAGTTACGAAACGTCAAATGGCATTCGAGTTGAGAATATTGGATATCTGAAGAAGATAATAATACCGAAAAGTGAAAGTGCCGATGGCCAGATTATTGAAGAGCATGAAGAGTTGGTTTTGGTCCAGACCGGTTCCTATAGCTATAGTGATCCCGATGGTAACATCATAACCCTTCGATATGTGGCCGATGAGAATGGCTTCCAGCCAGAAGGTGATCATCTGCCAGTACCTCCTCAATAAAACAAAAAAAAAAAAATAGTTTCTACGTATATGTGTATATTCCAAATTAACTTCTCTTCATCTTTCGCTTCAAAAAGTATTACTCACTGCCTGGAATGCCAAAAACCAACAAAATAAAAACATTATAAAACTTTATTTCCATAATTTGTAGTTTTAAGTAAATTTAACGAATTACACCTATTGCACAATCGATGAGGGAAAAATAAACGAAAACGAAAATAAATAACGAACGCAATGATACATTTTTATGCAATTTCCCAGCCTCGAATGGCTTATAAAATTACCAATGACAAAAGTGTTGCTAATGCCCTTCACGCCAATGATCTCATGATATGATGATCATGCGTAAATAAAGTGCTCCCCAACCACATTAAATGGCATTGTATTGTATTGATACTGATCTGTGGTCAAAGCCACCATCATCGAAACTTTATGGAATGAACTCAACTGAAGCAAAAGCATTTCCAGTTAACTCTTTTCCCAATCTAAATGATGGATAAATGTGTCATTAAATGCAAAACTCACCAATCGAATCGCAATTAAATTGCCATTAAATAAAAAGGTTTAAACCACCATTGTGAGAAGCTTCGATTATGTACTTACCTAATTAGTCTAAGCCAAGAGTTGGAGAAATGTTGTTATTAAGCTTGCGCTTCACCATTGTGGCCTGCATCTGGCAGCTATATTTAACAGCTCAACTTTTACCTGTAAGTTGATGGAACGATCAGGATTCGATTATTTTAAACAAACATTATCCCTGTCCGACAGCACCTAGGATATTTCATAGAGATTCGTCAACTGGACTGTGTATCCAATTCAAGTTATGTCTCCCATTTCGTTTGTAAACTTGGGACGCCACGCAATCGAAGTTTTGATGGCTCTGTCAGAATTACACAAAAGATTACCACGTTAACGGGATCACTAAAAGTATCAATTCCGAATTCAAAGAAAGTTTTTACGAAAATATTTGATATTACCTTCGATATATGCAAGACACTGAGAGAACGTAAAAGAAAGGCGTTACTAGATTTATTGGTTAATAGTTTGGCCCGTGGCTCAAATGCCATTATCCGATGTCCCTTTGCAAAGGTATATACATACATATACAAGGACATTAGTAGAGCTATAGTGATAATCTCATCTCCTTCCAGGGCAACTACCATTCCAAGAATATCACAGTTGGTGACTCGTTGCCACCAATGTTAACCGAATCCGACTTCCTGGTTCACTTCGATGTATATGTTCCCAAATTGGCCAGTGTGGCAAATATCACAGTTTTGGGTCGCTTGTTTGACAATGCAAAAGAACAAAGCAGAAAAAAGAAATATTTGTAAGAAAGAAATTTAAATCGATTTGCTAAAATGTATATTTTTCAATAAGTGGTGGGAAAATAAATTATTTATATGTGTTAAAGTTGATTGTTGCAAAGATAACAAAAGATCTACATATGTATGTATATTATATCTTCTCTGACTATTCTGAGAGATGAAACACCTATGATAAATAAAAGTTATTCTATTCAAGTAATTTGATTTAACAACTTAAACTATCAGAATATGCGTTTATGTAATATTTGGTTAATGTTGTATTCCAGGATCGGGATCTAAAAAATACATAGTGGTCTGAGAGTCGACGTTGTAAATTGATGGCGATTTCGATCGTTTTTGACTTTATGGAATACTTGGTACAGGGACGACTTGCTTGCTTCATTCAATTAAATGTCACTAATTCAACTCAACATATCCACCAAGTTTTATCAGAATCGGTTGACTATATCATATAACTCCCATATTAACAATCGGTCAAAAATATAGTTTTAGATCAATAACTTGGGTGTTTTAAAAGCGATTGTCACGAAATTTGGTATTTGAAAATTTGATATATATTTTTATTAGATTTGATGAATTTTACATATTTCCAAATGATTATGCCAAATTGTATACAAATCAAAACAACAGTTTGCAAGGCTATACGAGCCCAACTTTTTAGTCCTTTCTGTAAATGTTAATTCCTGTATAGATAAATGTTAATGGTCTCATAACATTAATTACAGAAGATGAACTTGAATAGAATTTTATTTCTGTATTCAGAGCACAATTATAATAAACAATTTTAAAAACTGAAAGATTTTGACAATGGTAGAACTGGTAAAAGACGATTTTAAATATCATTTTAAGACTTCTTACGTGAAAAGAACACGAACTGCGAAATGTTGTAAAAAGTCAAACCAACTTTGAGTATACCCTGTACCAATTTTGAAAATGTTTCACAAAATTTAACTCCTCAAGGAAACTCCAAACACAAAGAGACAACAAATCAAACAAAGAGAACGATCCTTTACATTTTTTACCTGTCGGACAAATGTTCATAAAATCACAGAACGTTTAAGTGAGTTTAGTGAATTCAATTATTTTTTTCCCATTTCCAATTTTTCCGGATTTTCAAGTAATTTATTTAAATATATAAACAAACTTTAGTACTATATGAATCTATTAAAATTACATAGGTGAAAGTTGACTTTTGTCTGTTTCAATTACGTGAGAATAAAAACAAAGATTTCTGATTAACATTTAAGTTTATATTATTTGTTTGATAAATAATAAACTAAGCATTCATTGTACCATAAATATTTAAAGTTCATGCCAAAACTGTTATTATTATAATGAAGCAAGCAAGTCGTCCCTGCCGACATTGAGTATACCCTGTACCAAGTAAAAGTACTCCATAAAGTCAAAAACGATCAGAATCGCCATCAATCTACAAAAAAAATTCTCTTAGCATCCACTGCTTGCCATGCAGCAACAGCGAACGCATGCTATCTCGCTCACACTTAGCAGCATGGGGCGTTTCAGTACGAAACGGAAATACGTATATCTCCGATAATTATTGTCCGATTTTGATTTGGTCAAGTCGTGCATTTTGGCCATATAAATGTGCATGCCAAACAAGAATACGATATCTTTAATATTGCTCTAGTTATAGGTTTTCCCGAATTGCGGGGGCGGAAGTGGGCGTGGCAAAAATTTAAAATAAATTTGAGTTGCTTATACAATAGACGGATGTTGACACCAAATTTGGTTGAGATCTCGGTGTTCGTACGGACGGACGGACAGACGGACGGACGGACAGACTGACGGACGGACGGACGGACAAACGGACGGACGGACAGACAGACAGACGGACATGTCTCAATCGACTTCGCTATTGATACTGATCAAGAATATATATACTTTATGGGGTCGGAAAATTTTCCTTCTGCCTGTTACATACATTTTAGCGACTTTAATACACCCTTTTACCCTATGGGTACAGGGTATAAAAATATAAAAGTAAATCTTGACAAATAATAAAGAAACAGAGCCGGCAATATTCTGCAATTTTCCGTCCTTGTCTCGCCCTCATAAAAAGGAATATTCTTGAAGAAAATACAGAGCAAAATTTATCTTTTTTAGAAGAACAATTCGCTGGATGGCGCTTTCAAACAGAAAAACGATTAAACAAATATTATTTTTTCAATTTTCTCAAAATTAGAGAAAACCATAGATGGCCTTTAAATGTCGTTGTGGCCATTTGGTTATACTGTGAAAACAGTATAAAAATCTACAATTTTTATGATGAAAAAAAAACCATAGATGGCGCTTCACGTGGTTAATTATATTCCAGGTGGCTCTGCCATGAATTTAACAAAAGTTAAATAGAATAATACACATACATAATAATAATAATAATAATAGAATAATTGAAATAAATCAGAGAGATGCCTGCCTAAACTTAACACCTAGATGGCGTTTATTGAAACTTTCGGTTTTTAAATATTTTTTAACATAAACATTTTTGTTATTAAATAAGTATATTTATTTTGGATAGGTAAAATTTTAATATTATTTGTTGTTACGCCCAACACCACCAACCCCTACTCCACGATGGTTTTTAATTCATGGACATGCTGCTTCATGGGATATTTTTATTGTATTTTGTATACCATAACTTGAAAATAATAATGCAGAAATGTTATGATTGAGATCAAATAGAATAAGAAACCCTTCATCGATGTTAGGTAGAAATAATACTTTTTGGGAAAGCCTTTTATGGTATCCAAAATGCGTTAGATTATTTAAATTATTTTTTCTGCGTTCATTGCTGTTTCCTTAATTTGAGTTCGTAGACCCTCTGCATATTATTAGTGTACTCTCGGCATGACTTCGAGTATATAAAAAATATGGTATGACATAAGTTGGATTTTCAGACTATGGTATATAATAAATTATTTGTTTCTAGCAGACGATGGATGGCGAACAACTTTTGTTGTGGAAAATGATATTTTTGGTCGAAGTCGAATAATTTCAAAATGAAAATTGATGGTTTGTTACAGAGCCATCTACCGGTCAATAGCATTGTGACGCTTAAAATTTAACCATCCACTTTTGTGGAACTAAATCTAATTTTTCGTAGTCGAATATTTAAAATAAAGTTGTGTCAGACCCATTTAGCGGACGAATGCTGTGGAACTAAATCTAATTTTTCGTAGTCGAATATTTAAAATAAAGTGTCGTTTCCGAGCCGTCTTAATTAAATTTCGAAGTAGATTTTGGTGGTACAAAGGATATGGAGCGGTATCTGACGGATGGTATTTTTCGTACAACAGAAAATATTTTACCAATCAAAATAATGTTACGTATGACAGAAAAATCTGTTATACGGGACTAAATTCCATTTAACAACGTATAATAGAAAATTTCTTTTTCCCCAAACAGGCAAAGTTTCAAAATTTCATTTTTCTGGATTATCCAACTGGGACGACCAGTTTGATAAATTTTAATAAATTTTTTGAATTACAAACACATTTTGTAAACCATTAACAAATATTTTTCGTGAAAAAGTAGTAATTTAAACAATAAAATTGGTTCAACAATTTTTATGTTCATAAAAATTTCAATAACATTTCTTATTTTACATTTCTTCATTTACTGGTTACAATTTTTTTTCAAATTTCCTGTCAAATTTGGCAAATAATCCAAATTTCCCCCTTAGACTTCACCAGGAAGAGACGGATAAAATTTTTGCTTGAATTTGAATTGGGAAAGTTATACTTAAATACCAAGCAAAAAATTTCAAGAACTTTAAAAATTACATTTAAATTCCATTGCGTTGCTTCCGGAGGCGGTGTCTGTCAAATATTGTACTTTCGAAGCTTTCAATTTTGCAAATAATTCTTTGAAATACTCATCCTCTTGGACACCGTCCAAAAGGCTTTCCTTCCAGGATTTCAACTCCCTGCAATACATGGGAGTTTTTGTATTGCAATGAAATGTGTGTCCTCTTAGCATACTCTTCGTTTTGTATTTACGAATGCATCGAACTGCAAATTATTTTGAAATGCTCCAACTGCGTCGGTGAAGCGTGGCATTATCCACATATCACGCACATTATGCGTCCGTTACGCATTTTTTTTAAATGTTTAATAGCAACTTGATTCCATTCGTTTTCAACCAATCTGGAGATGTTTGCAAAGCATTTTAAGTCTGTTATCATTGAGGCATCAATGTAAGGTGATTCATTTGATTCATGTTCACATGTGAATCAGACGGACATATGAATCCTGACGGAGATGGTGGCGAAGGCGATGGTCAAGTCGAGTAAGGACACAGCACAATTCGTTTAGGCGAAGGAGACATTGCAGACGATAAAGATGAACTTGCAATTGATATAAGGGAAGCCACCCTGACAACTTGCAAGTAATTTTTCTCCTCTTTCACTTTTATACAAATCGGCGAATTAATAGTTTCCACATCAATTTCGTTGTCTGGAATTACGCGAGTAAATAAGATGCACCGTGCCATTTTTAAATACAGATGAAAAGTAAAAGCTTGACGCCAGTGGGTGTACTAGCAACGATAATTTTACTATCGAAAATTCGCACACAAAAATGATCTACATGAATTGTGGGAACTCAGTGGAACAAACTTTAAAATGAATATAAGGTATATTTCGTTATGACGAAAAATGTTTGGGGCAAAGACTTGTAATTTAGAGCGTTTTCAAGGTAAGAAACTAGAAAATTTAGTCCTAGAAAAATAACTGACTTCTGCAAATGGAAAATGTTAAAATATACGAATTTTCAATATAGCTAATATTAGTAATAATTTTTTTTTTTGCATCCGTTTGTCAGAGTAGAACTAGTTCATTCTTCTAGTTCAAAGTGCATAAAACGAAATGGATATCGACTGTGTGTCATCTCATTCACACAAAAATTTTTGCGGGAAAGTTAAAAGTTTCAAAAATGTGGCTTCACAACAAATGAATGTAACATCGCTGCCAATATTATGTGATTTCCGCAGTGACAAGATTCGAGAAGTTTTGGAGGCAACTCTGGAACTTCCCGACACGAGGATTGCGGTATTTTGTGGACAAACCATTTTTCATCTCTATAGATGAATTATGTCCAATAAGTCTGACCAGGGTAAGTATTTCGATTCATAATAACCACATTTGCAAATCCTTTCTCCAACAGGCTCCGGATTCACAGAGCCATGGCGTACTAGCGAAAGATTTAGATTGCAAAAGAAGCATCGTCTTGTATTCCAAATGTGCTTACATTGTTAAAGTGTTTAGTGGAATGCGTAACGGCTGGCAATGTTAAAGACAACCTAATAGCTTTTGTGATGGATAATGCCCAGCAAAACTTGAAGGCCACAAGGGATTTTCATTCGGAAATCCCTTATGTGTATGACATTACACATTTTCGCAGATCACTGCTACGTCAGGGCGTAATAGACTGCAGCATGCTGACGATATACAGAAATGTACGTATATCCTCACACCGACGTACGGGAGATTCTGAAGTCAGAATTGGTCGGCGTTCCCAAGGAGCATTTCGCGACTTACGTCGCCAAGACGAAAAATCACCGTGTGGGGCCACAGTACTCCGAGGATACCTGTCATTGGCGAAAGAAGTTAAAAACATAGAAGATCTAAGAGTGGAGCATTTCAGTGCTTGCTCCTCGTCATGACACTTCATCCTTTGATCAGAGGTACTTGAGTAAGTGCTATGATTTCTTACTTGTAACCTATTTTGTAAATTTATTCTTTACGCCCAGTTGCAGCAGATTCAACGTGGAATACTGAACAAACAGGCGTGAAAATATATGCCTACTGAATTGTGTACATTAATCTCATTATATGACTTCATGGAAGATCCGATACATGTTCGATATTCATACAATCTTATACTTTTTAGATCTGACCTGAGGATAAATCTTCAAATTTCGTATATATCTTTCTATCTTGGAATCATCCCGATCGGATGACTGTATAATATAGCTCCCATAGGAACAAGCGGTCA